>CP126894.1:111568000-112865000 GCA_030440675.1 Furcifer pardalis
TATCTGGTGAGGATAAAAACTGTTGTGTGGGAATAATGGCACTCCTAACTCCGCTGGCATGCCCCCCTTTTACCACCAGCGCCTGGTGTCTCTGGGAGCCCCTTTGCAGGCCCGTTCATCAATAGGTTATCTAATTTAAACTGTGCTTCAAAGTATGCATAAAAAGTGATAAGGTTAAGATATCTCAGTTGAGAAGTATGTTTAACAGCATGTTATGGTGTTAGGTTCTGCTCTACTGTTGATCTGATCTAACCTCTTGTAAGTTCATCTTAATTGCCAGTTGACAATGGCTTAATGACGATACTCGTCATGTTTCTTTACGTCAGGGATGGGAAACCAGTGGCACTACAAAGGTTTTTTGTGTACAACTCATGTAGTCTTTGACTGAACATGGCCCTGCTGACTGGAGCAATGGAGCTTCTGACCATATCTGGAGGACCACATGGATTCACCATCCTTGATCTGGCCAGAACAATAAGGGTTTGGTTGCAGAGGTTGCTCTGGTATCTGTTGGTCAATAATACCAAGGGATTGTTTTCATGGTTTAATGACAAAGGTGCAGAAATACTTCTGAAGTTCTTGCTTTGTGCCTGTTTGAGGAACTAAGCTTGTCTACCTAGATGCAACTATTATGTATGGCATGATGCTGCTGGAAGGGCATTCACAGTCTCTTTAAGACATGGTATGTCTTGCTCTTTCCCTCTTTTCTCAGTTTGGGTGCTCCCATTGCCTGGATGATTTCACATAACTCGGGAGGGGTGGGATGCAGCAACATCCCTGATAAATAAGTGCAACCCATCATCCTCAGCATATCATCTGCTGGCCAGGGATCAGAGGACTTCTATACAGATGTGGACGGTTGCTGTCTTGCCAATGCAAAGTGAAGTAGGGTGGTTCCTCCTCCCTAAAATCTTTTCAATTTTGAAACACGTTGGGATGTGTTTCAGGGAACTCTCAGTCAGCTGCACCCCTCTGTCAAAGTTGGAGAAAATTCATGGTTTCTTTCAGTAAGGCATGAAGCAGTTCTTAAATTCTAAGATTAAGTCTGGCCAGGTTTTCCTGCTATGGTAATAGAGCAGACCATACTGCCAGTTACTCAACCTGGATTGTCAGGCAGAGCTTAGCTAACCTGGCCACCCTGAGGACTAATGGCCTTGGGTAATGAAGTCCACAGGGAAGGGTGATGGTCCCAAGTTGATTAAAGCCCACTTGCATCCATCTTGACAGAGGGCAGCAGCTTCATTCAATACTGGCCTCGGGTTGAGGAGGATTTTGCATGTCAAAAGGACTAATGACAAGCAAGTGAATCATGGAACTGGATCAGTGGTATGGGTGTCATACTGCGATGCTGAAGGCAAAAGAAAGATTACTGCATTATATTGTTTCCAGGACAATCTTCATGGCTGATTGCCATGATGACAGCCAGTATTAGGAACCAGATACAGCACTTGAAGAAGAACTTCTAAGATAGTGTTCAAATGTATTGAAAACAGAAGTTGTGCCACATTTTCCATCTTAAAAGTCAGTTCAATGCAAATGATAGAGTGTTTTGCCTCCTCTCATACGTACCTTGAGCATGTTTTCATCACTATAGTATTTCATCACTATAGTACAGCATTAGGCTGTGTGGCAGGACACAGGACCTTCTTGCAGCTACTAGGACTAGAGGCTGGAAAATGTCCTCATTATTCCTTCCTTTTAAATGTACTTTTTAATTTTCTAGGGACTTCCAGCTTGCATGGCCATTGTTGTTCCAAAGCCCCCAAACTCAGGAGTTGGCACTTGGGTGAGCCTGCTACATTGGTGTCCTAGGCATCTGCTGGGACATTGCTGTCTTTGCTAATGTTGGAGGGGGTCCAGAAAGGAGCCAGTTGGACCCTCTGGCCCTAATCTCCTGTGGGGGTGTTGCCACGTGGTTACCATTTCTCTCCACAACCCAAAATACCACCAATAACTTCACTGCTTCCTCAGTGGATTTGGTGTGGTATCTATTTACCCAGTCCCTGGGAGCAGGACTCAGCATGGAAACCAGCTGCTCTAGTACCAGCTGTTTAAACATTTCATTGGAGGATCTAATGTGGGTTTCAACCAGCAAGCAACATTGGCTTTCATTTGCTGAGACACAGCTCTGATGTTGAGCCCCAACCTTCAGGCACAATCTGCTAAATTGCCTCCAATACGCCTCCTTGGACAAATTTAGAGTGTACGGCATAGCCTACTTAACTTTCCTATAGTCTGCAACCCCAGTTGGGTCCAGGGCATCAACAAGTGCCTGTGTGAGGTCAGGGAGGCAAGGAGCTACAATAAATGCCCAGTGTTCTCTTGGCTAGCCAGTCATTACTATATATTCAAAGGTGTTTAAAAATCCTTCTCGGTCATCATTTTCTCTCATCTTATTGATGCAGATTGGTGGTGGTACTTGCACCAGCAGTGGCCTGGGTGAAGGTGATGTTGGATTCTCTTGAATAATCTTCACCATCCATTGCAATACTTGGGTCACATTCTGTTGTTGGGTGGCCAAAAGTCTGTTCAGAATCTGGTTCTCCTGCCTTGTTAACTTTTGGGACAGTCCTTCCTGTCACTCTGTGGTCCAGGATCACCATTGCTCAACTGTCCCTGGGCATATGGAGAGGCCCCACATTGGACACCAGTGTGATGCCTCTTGGCCCTTCTCTTGTAGGAGTGGCGGCAGCAGAGACCTGCCACCCCCACCAATAATTCCATAGGTTCCAGCTTTATTTAATTGCTTCAAGAACTGTTTGTTGAAGGTTCAGCATCATCCCTGCTGCCTCTTACCCTGTCTCCACAAAGGCTGGATTCCCTTCACTAACAACTTGAGCATGCATCCTATTCCTCTGATGTGAAGGATCCTCTGTCTGACCCTTCCTGCCCTCTTATCCCTGCCAGCTCAGCCTACCCCCAGCTATTCCCCATCAGGCAGCTGACCCTCTTCCACTTGTGGTAGAACTTATCTCCCAGCTTGGGCCTAGGAAGACATGTCCTCTCTAGGAGTCCCTTGTGATTGTGGGGCAGGACCTCACAGCTTACCATGGATGCACATGGCCATCTCCTCATACTGGATGACATGATTTTATCCTGGATGTGTTTAGTACTAATGTCTATTGTGACTGTAGGACACAAAGACATAACACAAGGTGTTAAAGAAGTTATTTTTTTAAAAATGTAGGCAGGAATAGTTAGAGGAGAAGAGAGGATAGGTGGTGGTAGTGAGGTAAGCTTGGTAAATCTTCCAAGAAAATTATACTCTGATTCTTTTACTTCAGATGGGTGTAAACAAATTAGAGCTTAGAAAAGTTGTTATTATTTTGGGACCACAACTCCCAGTCATGACAGCTGGAAGATTCTAGAAGCTGAAGTTCAAAAGATAACTTTTCTGAGTTTGGTACAGATTTCTCCTAGTCCTTTCAGCCTACCTTTCATGAGGTTGCTTGTGTTGTTTTCCTCTGCAAATCTGCTGCCAAGAGGGATTAGTGTCAGAACTTGGCGTAGATATTCTGCTTGGAACAGGTACTGTATCTTTGCTTATGGGATCCCTGTATGCATGACAGTCGATAATTGGGCACTTGTTTGGCTGCATGCCTGGGATCTCCTCAAGGGGTGATGGTGGGAAGGGGTAATATTTACATTGTCACTTCCACTCTCTTTTAATTAAGAATAAAAATAGAATAGATTTGCATAAATGTTGTCTGTTGGTCTCCCAGCAGTTTATCTGGTCCCACAAGAGACCCTCTTTAATGCAGCCCATCCCAACTCAACACCCTCAGACATGTTGTGCTAATATACCCATCAACTTTGGGTATTGTCTGGGGATTACTGTGCATTTAATCAAAAACATCTGGACAGTGATGTTTGGGGAAGGCCAGTTTAATGGTTGCCTGCAATCCTGCTCTATGAAGGGTTATTTTCTTTAGGAATCGTTTTGCTTCCAGTGGAGCAGTGCTGTGGATGTTTCCTCTCATTTAGCTTCTCCCTGTAATGCTTTTTCTCTGTGCTTTCATGGGCTGAATCCAAATTCCTACTTCTTCCTTCAAGTTCATGATCTCTGCTATCCTGAAGGGAAGCAGAAAGTGTCACACACATGTACAAAGCTCTGAGTGGGAGTTATTCCCCCTTGGAGCCACAGGCTCTCTGCTTGCACCTTGAAACCTGAGCAATATGGTGATGAAACAAATGTCATGAAGTGAAAAGCACAAGCAAACCAGTTAACCTACTAGGGAGAAGTCAAGGCAGGGGAGCATTGACCAATGACTCATTCTGTAGATTAGATAACACTGCTTTCAAGAGCAATGCAAAAATACCTTCTTTTAGGACTTTTCCTTTCTGTCTCCTTTTATAACTTCATGTGGCTTGCTTTGCTTACTTGGTCTTTTGGGAGCTCTTTGCCTAGTTTGTGTTACTGCTTGCTCTCTAAGTATGACAGACTGAACTCAGGATTCTTTGGGTTGATATATGGAGTACTGAAGCATGGATGATCATCTTCTAAAAAGGGGAGTAAATTAGTTGGTCATTTGGCTTCCAATTAAATACTGTACTTGGTTCCGAGAGAGACATTGACAGGGGCAAGAGATCTTAGGTAAAACTAGGGTTCCACTAAAAATCCAGATCAAAACAGGCACCCTAGACAGCCTAGTCCAGTGATGGCTAACTTTGGCACTCCAGGTGTTCTTGAACCTAGAAGCCCAAGTCAGCACTCCTGCTGATCAGGGTTTCTGGAAATTGAAGTTCAAGAACACCTGGAGTGCCAAGGTTAGCCATCACTGGCCTATTCAATTCTGTGAATATAGGAAAAATTTGAGTATAGCAGTTGTTCTCTGTTCAGAAATTTTCATAGGTGTGAAACAATGCCAGGATGTGTGTGTACACACCTATCTTCTTCATGCATATTTTGCCTTGGAGGGTTACTGAAAATGTGTGTGTTGACTACAAGAAATGGAAAGTGATGCTATTATCCAGTTGATTTGAGCCTCATGGTCAGTGCCTTACAGTACAGATGAGGTCAGGGTGGGGTTGTACTTTCAGATCCTTCTTGATGTACTGATGGGACTGCACTGTCTGCTTTACTTACCATCTGTGTGCAGTTGTAAGTGGTGCTGTGTTGCATACAAGTGTCTTTGGGTAAGAGCCAAGATGTCCTTTGAAACTCATTTGAAATGCACAGCCAGTCTCCAAAATGCATGCATACTTATGGTTTACAACAGGGACATTAGGTCTGCACTCTTTCACAGAGAAGAGATCAAATTCCACACTAAAGCACCACATTTTAAAATGTGTGATGAATTCATATGTCCATTAATCATGCTAGCTAAACAAAGTTACCCAAGCTTTAGCCCAGACTACGTGAACAATGGGAGTACTGTATTCTCTTTCACACTTGTGTATTAGTGCACTTTTACCTCTGCTTCAGTACCCCTGGGGAAAGCAAGACTTCTGTGAGGAACACTTGCACCCTCTCTTTCTGAAGTTTATATCCCCCCCCCCCCAATGGCTGTTGCAGCTAAAGTCTCTTTTGCCACACCTCCTCCTAAAGGAAGGAATGTCAAGAGCTGGAAAGGGCCACTACAGCGGCCAGCCCAGAGCCTTCCATATGGACACCATATGCTCTCATTAGCTCTTGTTTCCTGCTATGGTGTGGAATCAAGTCCAGTTGTACAAAGGGAAGCTTTGTCTTGAGTGCTGCTCCCTCTTACTCCTGGGAGGCCTATGGAATCCATGTCCAGTTCAAGTGCTGGCTTGTAGCTCTTCTTTAATGGTATGGATTGGGATATTCCTCTACCTTTTTCTTTTCTTTGTGTGAAGGGCCAGGATTAGTGGACAAATCTCAGAATAGGTTCATCTGGGAAATGTCATTGGTTAGTTTCCAACAGGTGCCTTAGTTTCCTACAGGTGCCAATCTAAGGCTTCAGAACTGCAGAGAACTCAGAAATAACTGTAAATTAACCCACTGATTTATACTAACTCAGGCTATTAGATACATCATGCCCAAGGGTGGGCAAATTGTGAATCTCCATATGCTATTCTGCTACCAGCATTTCTCATCATTGCCCCTTCTGGTGGTAGTTGCAGTCTAGCAACAATGTTTAGAAAGATGCCATTTGCTGATCCCTGATCTAGCCAGTATTGTCTACTCTAGCCATGTTCTCCAATTTGTGGTCCTCAAGAGATATTAAACTAAAACATGGGAAATAGTCTTCTCTGATGTAAGTAAGTAAGTAAGAAAGTAAGAAAGAAAGAAAGAAAGAAAGAAGGAAGGAAGATTTAACCTATCAATAAGGTTGTGGCCAGGCTACAGTTAAAGGAATGTTGCTGATATATGAGTAGTGTATAAAAAGTTGGAATTTAGATTTCTGCTTTCTCTCTCTCAATGGTTAGAGATGGGAAAGGGGCCAACAAAGGCACTGGTATTCCATGAGTGGTAGTCCAAAAATGCAATTGGAAGGAATATTTTGACAATTGTAATCAAAGAGTATTTTTCTGCACTTATAGTCACACTTAAATACTAATAATATTGGGAACCATTGTCTATTTAGAACACTTGCCTCTCATCTTTTTGCATTCAATTTTTTCCTGTGTACAGTATATCTAAAGAGATCTAGAGTACAAGAGTGAGGTTATGTATTAATCCCAAATTACAAAATTTACTCTAGTGACAATCCATTTAAAATCATAATCTATCTAAAATAATCTATCTAAAATCATAATCTATCTATTTGTGTCAAAACTGTTAACATTTTGATAGTTCATTTTTGCAGGTATTTATTTATTTATTTAGATTTATTATCCCGCCCCAATCAGGTGAACCTGACTCTAGGCGGTTTACAGAAAGGAGGAAAGACTATACACAATGCAAAACAATTAAACAATCCCCCTACAAATTCATAAATTAAAACCTTAAGGTTCAAAATCACTTAGGGCAAGCTAGCAAAAGCCATCAATTAAATAACATTGAAAGGACTGGCAGAGGTAGGTAGAAAGAAAGAAAGACAAGGAGGGTAGGACCACAGAAAGGAAAGAAAGAAGGGGGCTTTGGATTGGACTGGAATGCCAAGTGCATTGTCAATGTGGATTCTGAACTTCTGATTCGATCTGCAAGTCCAATGTGAACACTCATTACACTTCCATTTGTAGATGAGGCTGTGAATCAAATCTTTTCAATATTATCATACCATTAATTTTTTTAGAGCAGCTGCCACTTTCTTACATCAGTACTGTATCTGAAAACTGACATGGTCCTGCTTGGGAGGTCTGCAACTGATCTACTGACTATGAGCAGGGTTCTACAATAGATTCACTGTTCCAGTAGAGCTACTGTTGTTATTAGAGAAATAAACAGTAGCTACAGCTAGGAGTACTTTTCAGCTGTCACATTTGTTTCATGCTTTATGGAGGTCTACACATTTGCAACAAATTACCTATATCCTGTAACTTTTATAGGTTCTAGTGTAACATAACACACAATAAATAGTAGAGTAGTTTAATAAACACTGTAGTGGGTAACCTTAAACAAAAGTGGTGACATTGTAGGCGATAACTCTAATCATAGTATAGTGGATAACCCAAAGCCAACGTAATATAGCACATACTGCACTGGACCAAAATACAGGAAATAAAGGTAAAAGTCGTCCTTGTTCAAAATCCAGTCACATCCAACTCTAGGGTTCAGTGCTCATCTCTGCTTATAGTCAAAGAGCCAACACTGTTTGTGCCTGCAGACATTTCCATGGACATGTGGCAGGCATGACTAGCCACCAGAGTGCATGGAACGCTGTTTACCTTCCCACCGAAATGGTCCCTATTTATCTACTTGCAATTTCTTGCTTTCGAACTGCTAGGTTGGCAGGAGCTGGGACAGAGATGGGAGCTCACTCTGTCATGCAGTACTTGGGTCTCTAACTGCCGACCTTCCAGTCATCAAGTTCAGCATCTTAACTACTCAGCCACCAACTACTCAGCCACCAACTACTTAACTACTCAGCCACCAACTACTCAGTTACATTAGAAACTCATTGGAGATTGGCACTGATCACATGATGCCTTAAGGATCTCACTAGGCTCACCATAAGTTACAAATTAGACACATAATATGTATGCACACAGCCATATGGCTAGACTTTATATTATCTTAATTCTAATGTTGTATGATTGATTAATGTATTAGACTGCGTATGGGACTGCCATGGAAATCATTCAGAAAGTGTAGCTCAAATTGGTGTTGGTAAAGGTCAAGGTTTCCCTTGCTCAAAAGCCAGTTGTATCTGACTCTAGGGTTTAGTGCTCATCTCTGTTTCAAAGCCGAAGAGCCAGAGCTATCTGCTTCTGCAGACGTTTCCATGGTCATGTGGCAGGCATGACTAGACACCAGAGCACACGGAATGCTGTTTACCTTCCCACCGAAGTGGTCCCTATTTATCTACTTGCATGTTCTTGCTTTCAAACTGCTACGTTGGTGGGAGCTGGGACAAAGACGGGAGCTCATTCCGTCCTGCAGTACTCGGGAATCAAACTGCTGACCTCCTGCCTTCCAGTCAGCCTCTTAGCCACCTGAGCCACTGCAGTCTTGGTAGTCAGACACATTTTCCATCACCCCTGCACTGATTGTGTTGGCTGCTGATGGCCTTCCAATTTGAAGTTTGAAATTTTGGATTTCACCTCTAAAGTCATCCTTGTTCAGGGACCAATATAGTACTGTACATTAAGAGTCTTCTGCAACTCACCATTTCCCATCTCACCAAATGGATGCACAGAATTGTAACACAGAGACTGCGGTGAAGTTGCTGTATAATTTCATTCTTGTTGTACTCGCTTGTTAGTTATGTTAAGATATTATGCAATCTGATTAATTGCTTTAATCGTTGAAGCAAGACTTACTGCAATGCTGCTGTGTTTCAGCACTCAGATGCAGGAAAGAGCCAGCAGGAGAATAGATTTGAAGCAGAGGAAGAAGGGGCGGTAGGTGGGGAGGGTGGCTGAAGAGGAAGAGGGGTACTGTTATTTACCAATTATCAGACGTTACAAACAATCAAACAGCATTTCTCTCTCCAAAGGCTACGCCACGAAGAGAGAGATCTACACACACGAGAGAGAGAAATGGGAAGAAGTGTACATGTGTGCACACACTCATCCACAGAGCAGGAAGAGGAGGAAGAGAGAGCGGCAATGCGGGTGAGAGGAGAGAGGATGTCAAAAGGAGACACTCCAAGTTATTTGGACAAAGCAAAGCAGCCAGGAGCTCTACTTTTACATGTTGCTGCTCAGTGGGGATCTGATGATTATTTCCATTATCAATCTCCCCATCCTTTGATCCCCTGGTTGCGTTCAAGCCTTGCAAGTTCTCATGAAAACTGTGGCTGAGGAAGGAATGCAGATTTACAGGACTGGAGAGGGGAGACCAGAAGGTTGACTCAGCCTTCCATCTTTCTGAGATGGGTCACATGAGTACCCAGCATGTTGGGGGTGAACTGCTAATTGTGAACCACACAGAGAGTGCACTAAGTGCTATGGGGCAGGATATAAGTGTGATTGTTTTGCTTTGCTTTAGCAGAAAAGCATCACTTTGGATGAAAATTCCCCACAGATGAAGTTGATGCAGACTTTGTATCAGTGATGGGCACCAGCAGGTTTGCACCAGCTCGCCAGAACCGGTAGCAGAAATTCTGACTGGCCCTGCCCATCCAAGTTTTGAAATAAAGTAGTCCTAATTTGGGAGCAATGCAGGGCTTTCCCCCTGGCCACGCCCACCATACCACGCCCACAGAGTAGGCAGTAAAAAAAAACTTGGAGCCCACCACTGCTTTGTATTGTGTAGGCAGCAAAATAAATAAATAAATCAAAACAAACCTCTTCAAATTCACCAATGATATAATAGGAGTTAATTCTTAGTTTCTTGATAGTTACCTGCATAGAGCTGGTTATGATCAGCATTATTGATTAACTCCAACTCCCAAACTTGAGATAATTTATCCTTGTGCTTTCAGGCATATGTAAAATAATATAAGAATAAAGTTGACCTGGATGAAACTATTTACATAGTTCCCAAGGAAAAGATGATATCTCCATTAATTTCCTTTAGAGACGGTGCTGGGCAAAGATGCAAAGTGAACCCAGTGCCACTTCTGTGCACCCAGCCAAATATCTTTAGTATTGTACAATTTTGTATCACATTTCCTAAAACAAAGTACAAAGCAACTCATAATTTGAAGTCAAAGGAGCAACAGATTATTAATAAAGAAATATGGAATTGCAAATACACTTGAGCAAAGTGACAATAAAATAAAGATGCTTTCTTATACAATCAGCAGGCAGTGTACAGCAGGACACTACAACAGGGATTCTCAACCTGTGGCCTGTGGGCCGAATGCAACCCATGGCACCATTTCATGTGCCCCCCCCCACGGTCTCCATCACACCAGGAAGTGCCATGTGGTGGAGGAAAGGCAAAATGGCCGTCCAGCCCCCGAAGCTGTCCGAGGGAGCATGACCTGGCCCCCAGCTTTAAAAGATTGAGAACTCCTGCACAACAACAAGAAGAAGTAACCAGTCCAAAGCTTTTTGTAGGGAAAAATAGGTCTTAGCCAAGCGACTAAAGGAGTATAGAATTGAGAACAGACAAATCTCTGTAGGTAAGAAGTTCCACAAAGTCAGATCCATTTTCAATAAGGCCCTGCTCTCTTATAAACTCTTGTGACATTTCATATGGCAACTGTAACCTTTGGAGGGTGGTGCCAGATGTTACACAGAAAATATGTAGCAACTTGTATGGTAGAGACTAGTCTTCCCTTCCAGATGTTGGAATTAAGAATATGGCTTGGTGTTTAACATTTCATTTTATTTTGGACTTCAAAACACAGAATTTTCTACGGACTGGAGCTGTAGCCCATAAACACATACAGTACCTGCAAATATTTTCATTTCACTTAGCTGGAAAAAGGCAAGCCTTCTTTCCTGCCACTGTACTTCTTAGGAGGAAGTCTTTGCTTTCTGGGGATGGTAGCTCTGCTCCTTACTGCTCTCTAGAGCAGGATGCCCAAACTACGGCCCGGGGCCCCGATTTGGCCCCTGATGCCGATTCATTCAGCCAGTGAAGTCCTTGTCGCTCCTGAAAGATGAAGTAAAATGCGCCGGTATGGGCACGTTTTACTTCCGCTTCCAGGAGCGATGAGGGCTTTGCGGGCCAAATGAATTGGCATCAGGGACCGAATCTGGCCCATGGGCCATAGCGATCTGTTCCCTGAACCATGTGACCAGCCCACAGACTGAAAAATTTGGGCACCCCTGCTCTAGAGGGAGCCTTCTGAAGAGCCATCATATGCATTTTGGAGTGGGGGGAAAGTGGCATATCCCTAACTGTAATTCTGCCATATCAAATGGCACTGAAAGGACAACAGGGAGTAGAATAGGATTCTTGTGTTCTCTAGGATGAAAACAGGGCAAGTACTGTACTTCTATCTTGATTTTGTAATCAGATTAGAAACCATATTGGAACAAGTGTGTATTTTTGTGTCAGAGATTACTCTGGCTTGAAATAATTTTTGCAGGGGCCGTCCAAATGAGGCTCCTTTCATGTCTCCTATCGTGCAGCTCTTGGGAATCAAACCCTGTACTTTTGGTCTCCAAGCACAGTGCATTTACCCACTGAGCCACTGGGGATTTGCTATTGGAACAAGTAAAGACTTATCATCTAGCAAACCCAAGAATGGAGGTTCCACCAAGAGGTTACTCATTTCCTTCTTCTCGTTAGAAATAGAATGAGAATCCAAAGCAGAGAATATTAATATTAATAGGCATCAGTAGGTTGAGTTTAAGAAATAGGGAGAGGTGCTCAAAATAAGCTGCAGGTATCAAAAGAAACATGAGGCTGGGAAAGCAACCAAACCTTGGTTTCCAAAACAGGTGTTTGATGTTCTTTCTTTATAGAGTGATAATTAGATTAAAGATCTCTTCCTGTTTTCATATGAAGCTGATCAAGATGTCAGCTTCCCTTCAGAGGGGGATTACTGCTTCCCACCTGGTATGTTTGTATCACTAAAGATTGCATGAAAAGTTGATTGCAGCAGGTGGCTGCAGGTATTCCAGGCAAGTTGGTGCAATGGTGTGGTTTTCCATCAGAGACTTATCTTTCCCCCCTTTTTTTCACTGAGTTGCTGAGAATTCAAGAGTACAGTTTTCAAACCGACAAAAGCATGGAGAATGGTACAGCCAGAAACACAGTCAGAAGGCAGGGGAATGATTAAATCATATAATTTTGCATTGGGATTATGCAGAAATCATCAGCAAGAGAGATACAGTAATACCTCCGATAACGCTAAAACTTGGTTCCACAAGTCTTGGTGTTATCGGACCCACGTTAAAATCCTATGGGATGGATCGGATAACGTTAAAGCTCCATAGAGATACATTGTAACTGCACAGGCTTTAGCGGTTGTTATCCGATCCATCCCATAGGACCTTAACGTTATTCGATCCAATTTTCCACCCCAGATTACTTAACGTTATGCTATTTTAGCGTTATCCGAGGTAGACATTATCCGAGGTATTACTGTACAGCCACCTCCCAAGGTGGTCTGTTCTAGTCTCTCATAAATATTTCCAGAGAGAGCCTCCTCGAAGACTGTGGTATTTTTGAACCACAGTAGGGCGTACCCTAGTAATGGCAACCTTGTGTTGTCGGCTAATCTTTCTCACACTAGATCAGGTGAAAGGAACTGCAGAATGAACTCGCCAAAAGGTGCCTTCATTTTGGCAGTTGCACATCTGGCCTAGACATCATCTTTCCATGAAGAACTTTCTTCTAATATGTAGCTGAAATTTGCTTCCTCAACATTCCCACCTGGAGCAGGTGTGGTTTGATCAGTGCCTAGTTGTGATGGAGCATTTTTCTTCTATGGCCCAGATGTATGTACTTTAGCTTTCCCTAGCAGTCACATCATGCTGCTTATAATCAAGGTAATGTAATGTATGGCAGATGAACTCAATCATTCTCTACTTATGCTTTTGTGTTTTTTCTCCATTTAAATGAGGGTCAGTAACTTTGTCTTCCTATGAGCCTTACAGTGCTTCCTTATCAGAAAATAAACAAAACAAAACAAAAAACTGTAGCACTTTAAAGACTAACTGTTATGTTTCAACGAGCTTTTGTGGATCAAGCCCACTTCTTCAGACATGTGTTTCCTTATGTAAGTGGTGTGATTTATTGGATTGGAGTGTTTTCCTATGGAGCAAGGTCTGGCTGGAAATTTAAATCCTAATTGTTCTTTCTGGAGAGGGGGTCACCTCAGATGTAGTGGAGTGTCTGTGACTGAGGGGGTTATAGACCCTGCTACCTGTGTGGGTTTCATCAGTCTCCACAATCAACAAAGTACCACCAGATTCAAAATTAAACAAACAAAATGCTTTGTGGGAGGGAGAGACTTTTTGTTTGGAAAATTAAAGTAAGATAAAACCTACCCTTCTTGGTGTGGGACCTGAGACTGAAAGTGACATGGACCAGAAAAAGTATCACTTACATACTCTGGAAAAACTTCTTGGTGTGTTGTCTGTACTAAATAAACATTAGTAAAGGTAATGGTTGCCCTTGCTAGAAAGCCAGTCATATCCAATTCTAAGGTTCAGTGCTCATCTCTGCTTATTGCCAAAGAGCCAGCGCTGTCTGCGTTTGCAGACATTTCTGTGGACATGTGACAGGCATGACTAGACACCAGAGTAAACAGAATGCTGTTTACCTTCCCGCTGAAGTGGAACTGTACTTATTCATCTACTTGCAATTTCTTGCTTTCGAACTGCTAGGTTGGCAGGAGCTAGGGTCTCGAACCACTGTCCTGCCGACCTTCCAGTTGTCTAATTCAACATCTTACAATAGTACTAGAAGGCTAGGCATTTGAGAGTGCAAATAAGACTTTTTAAAAATGGTTCAGAGGAGATCATTTCTTGAGGGAAGACGTCCTCTTTGTGTATGTGTATATGTGTGTGTAAAACAAAAGCAAAACAGACTGCATTTTGTTGCTCTGAAGGCTACTTATGCAGCAAAATCATAACACTTCAAGACCGAAGGGATAGGAAATTGCTCCCTCCCCACACAGAGACTTTGAAGGACTGCTGTCATATGGAGTAAACTGAGCTCTCCCCACCAGGGGTAGTGGACTCATCTTTTTCCCCATCCAGTAGGTGAGGATGATATTTGAATGCAGAGAAACACATCTAAAGGTTCCCAGGTTGGCAAAGGATGAGGCAATCAACACGGGCCGATTGAACCTGATATAATTCGCTGCCTTTTAAAGTGAAGCCTTCCAATGTTAGTGTGCTGCATTGTGTGCTTATGCACAAGCCTTTTCAGTTTTTTTGGACAGATAATGCTTGAGATCAGCCAGATGTCTCTAGCTCACAATGACTCTCTTGGGCAGCAGGATTGCCTCCGTAGATGCACAGCTGGAGGTTTACAAGTTTGCTGCTGGCTAGCAAGCAGTTGGGGAAGAGAGGTGGTGACAGGGATGATCAGCTGCTAAAAATATTTAATGTATGCACAATGGAACATCAATTGGTATTTTGTAGGCTGACACATGCATGGCACAGAAGTGTTTCTTTCTTGGTTTGAAGGAATTTCATGCTAAAGGGTTGTTCAATTAGGATGGCCAAGTAATGGAAAGATTCTTTTCATTCCCATCTCAGAGCAGTAAAAATAAATCTAATTAGAAACTCCTTTTTTTGGGACAGAAGCATGGGAAACAGGGTGGAAAACTCATCACATGAGAAGCTTGTGCACAAAATCTGTAGGTGAATTATGCTTTTGTAGTATCTGGAATTCCTGTTTCTGGCTCACAGTCATTGTCTTGGATTCATCTGGAAGAAATCTTCAGTTCTGGAGAGAAAAGTTATTTGCAATAAAAAAAAAGGTTGAATATCCATCTTTGCTGGGGAATAGTGTGCGTGTATATATGCATGTAATTGTTCAAAGATGTAAAGCTCAGGGAGATATTCTGGCCATGCTGTGTGAGCAGACGGTCTTTTTCTGAAAACTGTGTTCATGCTAGCTGCCTTTAAGAAGGGCAATTTTACCTGGCGGTTCTTGTAAGCCAGCAGGAAGTATACATGGTATAAATTACTCAGCTGGGGGGCTCAAAGGAAGCATGGCATAAGGATAAATTAAAGCAACCTGGAAAATCACTATCTTGAGAGGAAGAGGCCAAGAGACTGGAAAAATATTTGTACAGATGACTTGCAGAAACGATGTTGAGAAAAAGGCAGAGGTTGGGAAAAGGAAGGGTTATGGGAGGGGTTCTGGAAATCTACAGTGGGAATGATTGCACTGCACAATGTAGAACAAGGGTGCCCAAACTATGGCCCGGGGCCCAGATGCGGCCCCTGATGGCAATTCATCCAACCCGTAAAGCTCTCATCACTCCTGGAAGAGGAAGTAAAACGCGTCCGTACGGTATTTTTATGATACATTTTTAGCTCTCATGACTGCAGCAGAAAGCTTGGTGACAGAGTGGCAGTGGTCATGTAACTCACAGGAAACTAAGTTGCCCTTGCTAGAAAGCCAATTGTATCTGACATGAGGGTTCAGTGCTTATCAATGTTTATAGCCAAAGAACCAGCCTTGTTTGCCTCTGCGGACATGTCTCCGTGGAGATGTGGCAGGCATGACTAAACACCAGAGTGAACAGAATGTTTACCTTCCCACTGAAGTGGTACTTATTTATCTACCATACTTGCAATTTCTTGCTTCCGAACTGCTAGGTTGGCAGGAGCTGGGACAGATTGGGGAGTTCACGCCATAGTTTAGCATGCCGGTCTCGAATTGCTGACCTCCCAGTCATCAGGTTCAGCGCTAAGCCACAAAACATCCGTGCATACCTTTCATTTCTTTATCTCCAACTCCTGTTCATTTATGTCAATTTCTCACTGATTTATTTACACCTTCAGCTTGGCGCCCAAACAGCTTGAACCATATTCAAGGAAGGGCTTATTATTGAATCACACAGACACAGAGTGGAAAAAAGGTGGTGAGGGAAATGAACTTTGAGTAAGGGAAGGATCAAATGGCTGCATATTGTTACTTTTGAAGGAGATTGTATGGAGGTCTCTCTCAAAGCACCCAATGCAAAATAGAAGAAAAATCTGCCTTAATAAGTATGGAAACTCTCTGTGTTACTAAGAGTTTGGGAAAGAGGATTTAAGCTGCCATCTGGATCCAACAACTGCAATTGCTCAGTAACATTGTTTCTTTCCTAATGCTGTGTTTCAGTTTCTGCTAGGAAATGCAAAATAATGTGATATTTACTAGCAGAAGGAGAAAGTAAATGTGCATGCTATCATAGGGGTAGATGAGCCTTATCTCAAGAGGGCAGGGTGAGGGATAACCCATTGCATAGATCAGTAGCTGCTGGTTCTTCTATGCAAAGATGTACAAATTGTGAGGCATATTTCAGGGAGCACATTGTGCGGTTTCTCACTGCAAAATATGCCTGAAGTTCTAGACTATTGGCTAATCATTTTGATTTAGGTTCATCTAGGCAGTCTGTGTTGTTTTTGTCAAGACACAGTCATGTATGAAATTTTGGTTGGGTTACATACATTTCCCCCCTTCTCAGTCTATGTGCCATCAGTAAATTGTAGGATATTGATTTCCATGAATATTCATTAGTCATAAAACATGAAAGGAAAATTAGTGCAAAAGAGGGCACTACTATTAAAAAATCAGAAAGGCAATTACCACATGCTCTTAAAAGCAGACATTGTAGTCAAGATGCTTAGCCTCAGTTCTCAGTAAGACCAACCATTCTTTGTCCTCTAGTAATTTGTTGACCTTTGTTCGACCATTTGCTTGTGGAAAAGCTTAATATTTAGCTTTCTTTTATTTCCCACCACCACCACTCCACCCACAGCAAGCGAAAACCTTTTCATTAAAGAGGAAACAGTGTGTCTTCCTGGCTGTTAGACTGGGTGACTTATTTTTTGCTAAATGAGATCTTTGCAAGCATTAAAAATTTTAAAAGCTTCAGCATTAATCTTCTGCTTATTGGCAGTTTAATAGTTTGCCCAAGATGCTATCTGCCATTTCTCCGGGTCTCACTTTTCTTCTGATTAAATACAGTGCAGGATGGAGATGTGGGCTCTTTGTTAAGGTGGACATTGATTTACTTTGCTTTATTTCTTTTTCTAAAGCACTGAAGGTTTGGGCTCCAGAAGATCAAAGACCTAAGAAAGAAAGGAGGTAGTGTTGGGGGTAGAATAAATTCATTCTGAAATCGACATGCTGTACTTAATAGGAATTTTCTGATCTTAGTTCTTAGTGCAGCGTCTCCCAAACTATGTTCTGTGGAACACTGGTGTTTCTTAGGTCAATAAGTGTTCGTATAACTAAAATTTAGAAAGAAATGTTTATTTTGATTTTTTAATTCTTATACTTATTTATGTTGCTTGCTATTAAAACTGAAAAATCCAAATCTATCTTTCTATTACAAAAACCATAGAGTTCTGTTAAAAATTTAGGATTAGTAAAGCGTTCCATGATAGAATAAGTTTGGGAAATGCTGTCTTAGAGTGACATTCACAGATCTATTACTGCAGTACTTCCACCAGTTCTCCCATGCTTGGAAGTTTGTTGTTTTACTGTACTTGGACTTGCATGTGCATTTAAAAAAAATTCTGGGAGTCGGGCAATAACCAAGACTATGCTCATGATCTGAGTTTAATCCCAACAGGCTCAAAGTTGACTCAGTCTTCCAGCCTTCTGAGGCCAGTAAAATGTGCACCCAGTTTGTTGCGGAGGAGGGGAAATGCTAATTATCACATGAATAATCTGGAGAGTGCTCTAAGCACTACAGGACAGTTTATAAATGTAACTATAACTGTATCGCTGAATCCAAGAAAAATGTCTCTTACTTGAATAACATTAGAATAAAAAGAAGGTGAGCAAAACCCATTAGAAATCTCACCTTCTCAGTGGACTTCTTCAGGGGCTTTACAAACTCTGAGGATATCCAGGAGCTTGATAGTATATCCCAAAACAGTAACTTTTCCAAAGTCTGGACCAATCATGCCATTTTCCTCTGGTGACAGAGATCAAAGGCATACCATCCCAAGTCATTTTGCTGCCTAGGGAGAGCAGATATACACATGCCAGGTTGTTTTGATACAACCTAGAAGAAGGTGCCCCTTTTTTGTTCCATGCTGTTTTCCTAGCCCTAGTGCCAGGAGACAAGCACATGAAACAGCCTCTAGATAACTAGGTTGATGGGCAAGAAAATAAAAGATACTTAGCCAGTGTGTCTTTTGTGAAGCAAGCAGTATCTGGATAAAGGTGTAATTTCAAGCTTCCAGGGCTGTTGGCTGGAAATACTGCAGTGATACATTGCTGCTGTCAAAAATGTAAGAACAGAATTTTAGGGACAATTAGGAAAGAGAATAATGCGATGTGAAGGGAGGGGGAATTGCAAAGCGGGGGGGGGGGAGAGATGATTCGTTGTTACTTGTATCCTGTGTACCATTCCAGTGGCCTCTTCTTGAAAAGTACAAAGACAAACAACACCATCTGCAGCTGAACAAACCTTTTGTTAGAACTGAGCAAATTGCCACCAAGATGTGTGTAACATTTCAAGTTTTACAAAACTCTTTGTCAAGCTATGTGATACCAAAAATAAAGGGTCCAAAACCAAAACAAACAACAAAGTAAGAGAGAGTTTGGAAATGGAAACAAAAGGATCTGAACATTAGGCCAGGTGTGTGGTCATGAAGTCTGCAGATAAATGCATTTTCAGGATGGAGATGGCAGATTGAATGACCCATTCATAGGTAGTATGTATCTTAGGTTTCACCCAACAATGCAAACTGGAATAGAGATGCAATTGCTGGTTATTCTTTCAGGAAACACAAGGTACAGCAGTAGTTGAAAGATCTGTCTCTTGCCTTGAATGAAAGACATGTACAGGTACCTGTATTCTAGTTTAGTAGACAACAGAAATAGAGGTTTCTAGCTTTTCTAGTTGGAGGAGCAAAACGGAATGTTGGTTGGTTGTGTCATTTTACAGTTCATACATTACATTCAGATTGTCAAGGCACATGATGCATCACCATAGCCCAAATCATGCTTGGAACCATCTAGAGAAGTGAAGACAAAGAAAAAGAAGCAAGGAAAAAATGGAATTAGAGAAATGAGATTGTGATGTTGGAGAAAGGGTTGAACCAGGAGTACCAGCCAAACATGAAATTATAATGAATGCTCACATTGGATTTGTGGCTTAAATCAGAAAGGCATGCCCCCACTAGTGATCCAATTGGCATTCCATTCCTATCCAACCCATAGCCCTCCTTCTTTCCTTCCTTCCTGTGATCCTGTCTCTGCCTATCTTTCATTGATGCAATTCCACCTCTGCCAATCTTTTTATGGTTCTCTGTACTGCCATTTGGTTTTGAAAGGGTTACACAGTGTTCTGGAAAAGATAGCAGCATTCCAAACACATTGCAGGAGTGTTGAATAAATAAATGTGCGAAATAATTCATAAAAATGAAGACCTAGCGATAAGGTGATAGGATGATCTAGTGCTAATCTCATCTATTTAATTAAAGGAGGAAGAGGATTGAGACAGCCAAGTGACTGCTGCTTTGAAAGTAAAAAAACTGTTAATTGTACATCTTTATTTCACATGCCATCTAGTTCCCCCAAGTATTGCAATTTGTTTGTATTGTTTCTTGTTTCTTACTAATGCTGCCATATTATCCATTATGAAAGGACCTCTAGATAGTTTTTAATTTGGCTGATGGAAGCATCCTTTTATTTACAACAGTATGGATAACTCATATTTTGAAATGTCATTTTTCTATCATGCTTTCCAACATGCAGAATCTAAGATACATTTGGCTATTCTGGGGTGCATCTCTGTTTTGTTTAGAAATCTAAACATGATCATGCTAGGTGAGCAGTGCCATGCTGGATTAATCTGATGACTATCCTAGTCCAGATCTCCCCCCCCCCCCCGGGGCAATGGTCAGGCACATATCTGTGGGTTTTCCATTAACTGGATGTGAATACAATAACACATTCCTACTTGTGTTCCCAAAAAACTGAGAGGCGCATTTTCTCTAAATTGTGTTAGAGTAGGCCCACTGAATCAGTGGGGATTTGCTGAGTCAACTCATCTGCAAATTCTGTTGATCAAATGGGTCTATTCAAGCAGCAACTTATTTTAGCATAGTAAGCTACCTTTTGAGTAGACCCATATGAATCAATGTGAGGAGTTGACTCACCACACCCCCACACATTCAGTGGGCCCATTTAGTGTGTCTTACTACACTAAACAATATAATGTGGACCAATATATTACATATTTAGTAAAGATCAGAACTAATAAGGAAAAATGAGTTCAAAACTTTTAAACATTTGGGTCTTTCCCCCTACCATGCTGCAGCCAACCTCTGTAAATTCCCCCAAATCATAATCCCTTTTTCTATGTGCCATTTCAGTCCTTGGTTTCCCATTCTTTTAAACAGTTACTCATAAAGGACAACCCTATCCATACATACTTAGAAGTGAACCATATTACATTTAGTGGACTTTATTCCCAGATAATAATAATTTCATGTCAGTGGACATAAGCTTGTTGCTTTGGCATATGCAGGTATTATGTAAGATTTGTGGCTGTTCCTCTGTTATATTTCTGTCACACTGTACATCTCTCCCCCCCCCCCCTTTAATATATTTAGTAAAAACAAAGAAGAAATATATGTGTGTGTTGGAACTAAGCATTCTCCTTCGTGTTGTTTGGGGATGCACACTGATGGGTTCTGCGCCTGCGCTGAATCCTGAGCGGAGCTGGAAAGCTGATTGGATAAAGAGTTTTGAATGTGGGACCGCCCACCATGCCCAACCCCTTTAGGCGCCATTTCGCGCTCTCCCCTCAGTTTGCTTTTTTCCGCTGCGCAAGCAGGAGCCTGGAAAAAAAGCTGTGAGTACTTTACTGAGATTGTCTCAGAATCTTCCAATTTTTTCTACCTTACAATTTTTCTCGGACTAGGGGAATTGTTCCCTTGGTCCTCGTGTGGCTGGGGCTCGCCCTCAGCCGCCGGTAAAAAAAAAAAAAACCCAGAAGGAAACCGTTCCTTCCTGCAATCTCGTGCCGGGGCCTCCCGGCCGGGATAATTTTTTCTCTTCGGCCATCTACCTCGGTGGATGGCCTCAGCAGCAGCGTTCAAGCAGTGTCCGTCCTGCAAGAGAAAGTTCCCTAGTTCGGACGGACACGTGCGCTGCCTCCGCTGCCTCGGGGAGAGCCACCAGGTCCAGACCTGCGAGGTGTGTAGAGGCTTCTCGAAGGCCGCCATCAAGAACCGCCAATACCGCCTCCAAGCCTACCTCATGGAGGCCGCCCTCGCACCACCGCCTCCCCCAGCTCCAGAGCAGGCCGCTGCCTCAACGTCTGCTCCTTCGACCTCTGCTCCTTCTTCACGGCCGTCGGCCTCTGAACTGTTTAGACGGAAGAAGGAGCAGGAGAAGAGGAAAAAAGATAAAAAAGAGAAGAAGAAGCGCCGCAGCTCTACCTCTTCTCTCCCGCCGACCCCGGGAACGGCTCACCTCTCGCCGCCACGCTCCCTAGCATCCGCCCCGGTTGCAGCCCCACCTACGCCGGGCAGGATGCAGGTCGATGTCCGGGAAACTACACCGGAGAGGGCCCCGAGCCCTCCGCCGTCGCCAGAGGCCCTTCCACCTCCACCGCCGCGACGATCTACCTCCCTTCGCGACCATTCCGTGGCTCCTGGTCTGGCTTCCGAAGCGCCACCCCAGTTGAGCCTCATCGCCCCGTTTATCGAGGCGATGGTGCGGAAGCTGCATGCCGAGCTCCAAGGCCCTCGACCGGCACCATCCGAGTTCGTGGAGCACCCTCTGCCTCCCGAACCAACCACGGAGGCACCACCGCTCCGTGACGAGGGTCCGGCACCGAAGCGGCACCGAGTGGAACAGGCGCGGTCGGAGGCCTCTCTCCCTCCGTACCAGCTGCCTCTGCCGGGGAGCGATCCGAGATCCGCCAGGCCGTACTGGTCGGACTCGGACCCCGAGGCCTACCTGCCACCGCCCAGCGTCTCGGTGCGGTCAGGAGGCTCCGACGACTCGTCGGACCAGGAGGAGGAGGATCGGCCACCACCGGTTGCGGTTGACAAGTCCCCGGACGAGAATATCGGCTCCGTCCATGGCTCCCAACCGGAGGACCAGAAAACATACACGGCCCTCCTCACCCGCCTTGGATCCACGCTGGGAATCCGAGCGGAGGCTCCCCTGGACGAATGCGAAGATGTCGTCTGCGGCCTGGCCGACCGGAAGGAGCTAGTCCCCGTCCATCTGGGACTACTCCCGAAGATCGCCAAGGCGGCCAAGGAGATCTGGAAGAGACCCGTCTCTTCCCATTCGGTGTCCAACAGGGTGGACTCCATGTACAGACTGCTGGAAGACTCCGACTTCCTACACGTCCACCCGGCGCCGAACTCCCGAGTGGTGAAAGGCTCCCAACACCGGACACCGATTAGTAGCACCCCCGTTCCGTCGACCCAAGAAGGGAAGAAACTGGACGCACTGGGCAGGAAGGTCTACGCCAATGCCTCCCTGTCCTTCCGTGCGTCCAACTACGCGACGGCCATGGGGGGCTACCAGTGCCGACTGTGGGAACAAGCGGAGTCCTTCAAGTCGCTGTTACCGCCGGACAAACGAGCGGACTTTGAGCGGGTCTGCATGGAAGGAAACCAACTCGCTCTCCAGCAGATCCGTACGGGCCGCCACGTCACGGAATCAGAGGCGAAGAATCTGGCCTCTGCGATCCAGCTTCGTCGCCACGCCTGGCTCCATTCCGCTGACTTGCAAGACGACGTGAAACGGCTGGTGGAAGAGCTCCCCTTCGACGGTGAGGGTCTCTTCGCCAAGGAGACCGGCACCTCCTTGGGAGAGCTGAAGGGGGACTACGCCACCATCAAACAGCTCCATCCTCCACGCCGTGGGTCCCACCGTTACCAGCAGGACCAACCGTCGACGTCCCAGGCGGGTCCTTCCTACCAACCTCGCCCACCGCAGAGGCAAGGCGACTACTCCCGGTACCAGCCCTACCGGCCACGACCACAACCCAGCCGCCCACGCTACCAGCAGCGTCCCCAAACTGGTAAACGCGTGGAACGGAAGGGCAAACAACGTGTTTGACTCTTCCGTGACCGAGACTCTACCCTACCGCCCCCTCGCCAACTACCTATCGGCCTGGTCTGCCATCACCACAGACCGATGGGTTTTAACCATCTTAGACTCTGGCTACGCGATCGAGTTCAGGAAATGCCCTACTGTCGGACGGATCCGCGTCACCGATCCGTCCCCACCGCTCCAGGAAGAACTATCAGCTCTCCTAGAGAAGGGCGCCATAGAACCGGTTGCAGCGTCGGAGTCTCACGAAGGGTTCTTCTCCCGGTACTTCCTCGTGGACAAAAAAGACGGGGGGACACGTCCAATCCTGGACCTCCGTCTCCTCAACAAGCACATCGACGCGAGGAAGTTCCGGATGGTGACTCTTCACTCCATCCTCCCACTGATCAACCACGGGGACTGGTTCACCGTCATCGACCTGAAGGATGCCTACTTCCACGTATCCATCAGAAGGGAACACCGCCGATTCCTACGCTTCCAGATCGGCGGCGACGTCTACCAGTACACCTGCCTACCCTTCGGCCTCTCCACCGCTCCGAGGGTATTCACGAAATGCACGGCGCCGGTGGCTGCTCATCTTCGGCTGCAAGGCGTCCAAGTGTTCCCGTACATAGACGACTGGTTGGTCTGCTCCCCGACCCAACAGAAAGCCAAGGACGATGTTGCCCATTGCCTGGCCCTTATGCAGAGTCTCGGTCTACGGGTCAACTACAAGAAGTCTCAGTTGACCCCCACTCAACGAATAGACTATATCGGAGCCGTATTGGACTCTCTGGCTCTGAGAGCCTACGCTCCACCCAAACGTCTGCTCGACATCTGCACGGTAGTGGCTCGGATCCAGGGCAGTCGTCGCGTCCGTGCCAGGGACGCCCTCCGCCTCCTAGGACTCATGGCGTCGACCACAGCAGTGATCTCGCACGCCAAACTCAAAATGCGGTCGCTCCAGTCGTGGCTCCTAGCCTCCTTCGACAGCACCCACGACAACCTCGGGAAGTGGCTCACACCGACCCCCGAGCTGCGGGACCAGCTGAACTGGTGGACAATGGACCGCAATGTGACCGCCGGGAAGCTCTTCGCCCTCCCCGCGCCATCCGTCCAGGTCACCACCGACGCGAGCACGCACGGATGGGGTGCGTGCTGCCTCGGGTTACGGGTCCACGGCATCTGGACACCCGCGGAAGCCGACCGCCACATCAACTTCCTCGAGCTGTTAGCGGTATGGAAGGCGATGAGGTCCTTCAGACTGTCCCTAGCAGGCCGCGTGGTGCAGATCGCTTCGGACAACACCACGACCCTAGCCTACCTCAACCGGCAAGGAGGAACCAAGTCCCTCTCCCTCCTTCACCTGACGGTCCAGATCTGGGAGTGGTGCCTGAAGGTACATGTGTTCCCCATCGGTGTCCACATCCAGGGCACGCTGAACTTAGAGGCGGACTCCCTGAGCCGCAAAGGGACAGCGATGCACGAATGGGAACTGGATGGATCGGTGTTCGACCGCCTGTGCCGACGGTGGGGCACACCGAGCCTAGATGTGTTCGCGTCACAGATCAACACCAAGTGCCGCCGATACTGCTCCCGGGCCGGGATCGGCCACGGATCGGAGGGCGATGCCTTCATGGTGCCGTGGCACCAGGAACTGCTGTACATGTTTCCTCCGATCCCTCTCATCCAACGGGTCCTGGTACGGATCCGTGCGGAGAACGCCCGGGCGATCCTGATCGCTCCGTCATGGCCGCGCCAGCCGTGGTTCCCGCTACTCCAAACCCTGGCTTGCGACCGCTTCCGCCTACCCACCGATCCGAACCTCCTCCGCATGGAGGACGGTCGGATCCTCCACTCGGATCTGCCGAGCCTACACCTGACGGCCTGGTTTATCCGCCCGACATAGCACGGATCCTTGAACTTTCAAGGAAACCTTCCACGTGAAAGTCCTACGATGCCAAGTACCGTCGTTTCATAGACTTTCTAACATCCAGTGACCACACCGTGGACTTGGCATCCCTGCAGGACGTCATGTCCTACCTCCTGCACCTGGCCGAGTCAGGATCTGCACACTCATCCTTAAAGGTCCACTTGGCTGCGGTGGTAGCCAAGGCCCCACCCTCATCAGTTTTGTCCTCCGCTTTCAGAGACAGGACTGTTAAAAGATTCCTCCAGGGACTGCGTAATGCCTACCCTCCAGTGAAGATACCACCTCCTCAGTGGTCCCTCACTGCTGTGCTCACCGCGCTCACGAAGGCGCCCTTTGAGCCCATGGCTACAGTGGACATTAAGTTTGTTTCTTACAAAACTGCATTTCTCGTAGCCATCACCTCTGCCCGGAGGGCAGGAGAACTGGCAGCCCTGCGGTCTGACCCTCCTTTTCTCAAGTTCTACCCCGATAGGGTAGTATTGCACCCGGACTTGACCTTTCTGCCCAAAGTCCTGACTGAATTCCATCTGGCCCAGTCCATCACGCTTCCAGCATTCTTCCTGAATCCTTCGTCTGCACAAGAGAGAGTGTGGCATTCGCTGGATGTCAGGAGGGCCTTGCTGTTCTACACACAAAGGACTGCGTCCTTCAGGAGAGCCAAACAACTGTTTGTGGCCTATGGTGGCAGGTCCAAGGGACACTCTCTGTCTGCCCAGAGACTTTCCAAATGGATCTCAAGCACCATCTACTTGGCCTATGAGATGTCATCTCTACCACCCCCGCCCCATGTCCGGGCTCACTCCACCAGGACATTGGCTTCCTCCACTGCGTTCCTCGAAGGCATCCCGATGGAGGACATCTGCAAGGCCGCTACCTGGTCCAGGTCCTCCACCTTCATCACCCACTACCGGGTTGACACAAGGTCTGCTCCCGATGTCAGACGGGGCAGGTCCATCCTGACGGCTGGTCTCCGATCCTCTTCGCTGATGACCGCCCATCCATGATGCCATCGCGCTCTCCTACATCTCAGGACGCCGGCTGCCCACCATCCAAGTAAGTGAGCTTGCTAGTCACCCATCAGTGTGCATCCCCAAACAACACGAAGGAGAAGGACAGGTTTCACTTACCAGTAACTGTCGTTCTCCGAGTATGTTGTTTGGGGATTCACACAACCCAACCCTGCCTCCCCTCAGGGCTGCCGGCCTGAGATGGCCTTATGCTTAGCGGGCAGCTTTAATATCAAACTGAGGGGAGAGCGCGAAATGGCGCCTAAAGGGGTTGGGCATGGTGGGCGGTCCCACATTCAAAACTCTTTATCCAATCAGCTTTCCAGCTCCGCTCAGGATTCAGCGCAGGCGCAGAACCCATCAGTGTGAATCCCCAAACAACATACTCGGAGAACGACAGTTACTGGTAAGTGAAACCTGTCCATCCAGAGGATTATTTTTAAGGCTTTTAGGAGGGAGAACTAAGAGAAGGGGCCAAAGAGAAGAGGAAGAATGGGAAATAAGGGATTTCACAGAAGTTTGTGCGAGTTCAGTCAGAGTGCAGCATCTGCTCCCTGAGGAGTGTTGCAGGTGTGTATGGGAAGTATAAGATAACTAAGCTAGGAACAGGAACATACAAGTCCATTTTCAGTGGCTAGTGTGCTATAAAAATGCAGTTAACTAACCTAACAATGCTGAGGACAAACAGCCTTGGGTGCTGTTGTCCACAGGGAAGGGTGATGGTCCCCAAGTGGACGAAATCTTGATGGAAGGCAGCAGCTTCATCAATCCTGGTCTGGGGCTGAGGAGGACTTTGTGAGCCAAAAGGGCTCAGGACCAGAAAGTGACTCGTGGAACTGGATCAGTGGTATGGGGGTCATGCTGCGACGTGGAAGGCAGATGAAAGGCCACTGCATTATATTCTCAAGACAGTCTTTGTGGCTGATTGCCATGATGATTGCCTATATTCAGGTACGGATATGGAAGAAGAAAAAGTGTGCTATTTGTTTCCTCCTTTTCTAGCCTTCTGCTTTGGGCCATTTTCCCACCATCCTTGCCTTCCAGAGGATTTTGTTTAGTATGGTAGGTGAGAGAAGAATGTTGATGGAAGACAACAGGCCCCAAAGTGAAATGATGGGAATGGACGAACACCCCACCACCACCCCACCCCAAATATGCAAAGGCAAATTGGATCCAATATTTTGCACTGACTGTTCAGGGAAAGGTTGCTCTAAAACAACTGGGTCTCTTAGCATTTCTTTGGACAGTCAAAAAGTTAAAGCAGGAAATACTACATGTAAAGAAATTACCTTCTGGGATTATGCAGTTCATGGGGTTGTGTTGGATCCTTCCTGAATACCCAGATAGTATGTTGGGAAACTTATCGCAGTGGTAGCAGAGGAAGAGGAAGAATCAGGGGAGCTAAAACTAGTGCACTTTGAGGGAATAGGTGAGCAAGACTTTCATTCCGTGGGAGCAAATTTTAGCAAGACAGTACAAGATGGGGCAAAATGTTAATTAGCTTGTGAACCACCCAGAGAGTGCATTAAGAGCTATGGGGTGGCATATAAGTGCGATTGCTTTGCTTTTGCTTTGGAAGAGATAAGGAGGAGGGTTTGTTTGCCAATGGTTCTGTGACCACTAATCATGGCTAATTGAAGTTACATGGCTGAATGTGATTTTCTGTAATGTAACCTGTACCTGTGCTGATCTCAGAGGGTTTTGTATATTAGGCTTCATTACCCAGGCACTTTCTTTTGACTCTGGTGACAAACCAGTTTTCCATCTAAAACCACGTGATACAACTCATAACTCCTGTCATGCATTAGAAGAGACACTTACATTCACAAAGCTGGGGAGAAATATTATAGAGTTTCTTCTATCCACAGCAGTCTGCCAGCAACTTGGATAAACTCTCTACCAGAACAGTGGAGCCACAGCCAACCAGTACGTATAAACTAGTGGTTCCAAGTCTTAGGTTCCCAGATGTTGCTGGACTTCAGCGTTTAGAAATCCCAGCCAGAGTATTCTGTAGTCTGAGATTTTTGGAATTTTAGTCCAGCATCAAGAGATAAGTTTTTGAACATCATAGGGATCAGGATTTTAGTCTGAAATTTAGGGAACCAGATTCAGGAACTATAAAACAATGCTGAGTTTATACCAATGGGTCTATCATACTATAAGGCAGAGTCTGTGTGTTAGAATATTATGTTGCTATAAATGCATATGACATCTTCTCCAGTTTATGCTTTGATTGTGAGGTTTAACATTGCCTAAATACATTCTTAAAATGATTCCAATGCTTGAACAATCTGTTCTTTTTAAAAAGTGTCTAGATTTTCCCCAATGCTACAATTTTGATCTATGCATTTTGTAGTGGCTCAAGTGGCTAAGACATTGACTGGAAGGCAGGAGGTCAGCAATTCGATTCCTGAGTATTGCAGGATGGAATGAGCTCCCAGCTTTGTCCCAGCTCCTGCCAACTTAGCAGTTTGAAAGCAAGAAATTGCAAGTAGATAAATAGGAACCACTTCATTGGGAAGGTAGACAGCATTCCGTGTACTCCGGTGTCTAGTCATGCCTGCCACATGACCACAGAAACTTCTGCAGAAGCAGACAGTGCTGGCTCTTCGGCTTTGAAACAGAGATGAGCACTGAACCCTAGAGTTGGGTATGACTGGCTTTCAAGCAAGGCAAATCTTTATCTTTACTATTTTGTAGATGGCAGGACTGCATAGGATTCTTTTTTGTATCATGAGTTAAGCCAGTGTATAGACAACAGTATTCCATGCACTCTGCCTTATAGTCATGCATGCCACACAACCACAGAAACATCTTCAGATACAGACAGCGCTGGCTCTTTGGCTGTAAACAGAGATGAGCACTGAACCCCAGAGTTGGAAATGACTGACTTTCAAGCAAGAGCTTTACCTTTTGTCATGTGGAAGTACACACTATGAACACATATGAGGGTGGAAATAGCAGAGTAAAACTTGCAGCAAACTGATGGAGAAAAGTAGAAGACAGGTACAGTGGGACATGGAGCAAAGCCAACCTACTGAAAAAGAAAAGAACAGTAGAAATCTCTACCTGCCACATGTCTCTTTCTTGAGATTTTACTAGAGAGACATGTCAGACCTGCATCTTCTCTGTAACATCTTGTCATGCCCATTAGAGCAGAATAATCTAGGCTAAATATATTCATTCAAACTTAATTTGCAGTAATAATAGGTAGGATGTGAGTTGTCAGTAATGGTTCAAAGATTTTGTTCTCCTTGCTTTTTCATAGATCTACATCCAAAAAAGACACCAGCACCCCCCCCCCCCGGCATGGATCAACATTTCCCATCCAAATGTTTAAGGGATTATACAAGATAGCTGGATAACCCATTGGTTTGGGTATCTGTCGAGAGTATGGAAGTTCATTCCTTCACTGTGCCTCATTGATAGGAGCTGGACTTAATGATCTATAGCAGTGGTGGCAATTCTTGGCACTCCAGCTATTCTTGGACCAATTCCCAGAAGCCCAAGTCAGCACACCTGCTAATCAGGGCTTCTGGGAATTGAAGTCCAAGAACAGCTGGAGTGCCAAGGATTGCCATCACAGATATTCTCTAGGGTCCCTTCTACCTCTGCAGTCTAAGATGATGATGATGGTGATGATGGTGGTGGTGATGATGATGATGATGATGATGATAGATGTGATTAAAATTTCTCTTTTGTTATGCAGTTATTGAAGACCATTGTAACTGTAAAGTTGGGGAACATACTTACATGCCTAGAGTCTGATTGGTTAAGCCAGATATCACCTCATCTCTTGAAATAGAGGCTGTGGTGGCTCAGTGGTTAAGAAGCTTGCCTTGTTAGCTGGAAGGCTAGCAAGTCAGCAGTTCGAGACCCGGGTACTGCATGACAGATTGAGCGCCCATCTCTGTCCCAGCTCTTGGGGACATGAAAGGAGCCTCTCTCGGGAGTCCTCTGAGTGGAGTTTCTCCAGAAAAAATCCTTTCAATCTAGAATAATTTCTGACATGAAATTATTAATGGGGCTGTGGTTGATCAGTGATTAAGAAGCTTGCCTTGTTAGCGGGAAGGCTGGCAAGTCAGCAGTTTCAGACCCGGGTACTGCATGATGGACTGAGTGCCCATCTATGTCCCAGCTCTTGGGGACATGAAATTAGCCTAATTTGGGTATCCCCTGAATGGAGTTTCTTCTGCAAAAATCCTTTCAACCTAGAATAATATCTGACATGAAATTATTATCATTATCTCTTGAAGTGACTGCTTCCTGTCTCCAAGTCCTTAATTGGGACAGGTAATCTTTTGGGGGTGAGGTTAGTAAAAGATCAAAATGCCATCATTTTGCTGAAGCTATCAGTATAGAACAAGGACATGCCATTTGGTCCTGGAACCTGGCCAGGTTTACCAAAAATAATATTTCAAAAAAATAGTGATCCATAAATTACTTTTCCAAGCTCTAGTTGGGTTGTGGTAAGGAGTTTAACAGCAATGGCAGAAGAAGTCCCAAATCTCCTCCAGTCTCTGTGTTGCTAAGGGGCTGGAGCCTTTCCTGGTGATGGAGGGGGAATGCCATAATGGCTAATCTGGTCTTCCCTCCATTACGCTTCTTAATGATTCCCTAAATCATGCTAATGATCTGCACCCCACCTTCCCATGCCGCTTGACCCTTCCCTTCAGAAGAGCACTGAAGGGCAGCCTGGATCCATTATGCTGGTGAATGGACCCTGGTTAAGATTTATAGAGCAGCCAGGAGACTGTGAACTGGTCTAGCTGGCTTCTTGGCCCTTACAACAGGACACCTGGGCTGTCGTTAAAGGTAATTAGTGAAGGAGTGCTGATTGATGAGGGATCCAAATAGCCTGCTGGCCCAGCAAGGGGGTCTTGTTGGTTTGGTCAGCTCCTTTTGAAGCTCAGGGTGTAATGAAGTCTGTGATGTGGAATAGTCATTAAGGCCTGGATCTGGGGATGTCTGTTTAAAAAGAAAATGATTGCTCATTGTGCATAGAGAAAAATGGGCTTTGGATTTTCATTCAACATCTCTCAGTTCCCTTCACTGATGAAATCTGGCCATCTCCTTCTTTGCCTGGATGAAGGGAAGAAGGGACAAGAGAAAGACTTCCTGCCCCTTTAACATTTATTTATTATGGTTCCTTCTTACCCACCTCCAGGAGGTCAGTACTGTGTGTAATTGATAAACTAAATGAGCTGAAGAAGAGAAAGCACCACATTCAATACTTTCAATTACATACCAAAGATGTATAAAAACAAACAAATCATAGAACTAAAATAAAAAAACCCAAAGAAATTATCTTCAAATGAAGTTCAGTTAAAAGCAAATAAGCAATTGCCTTATTTTTTGACATCTTAAACAAACAAACGAGAGAGATCCACAAAATAAGGCTATGGCAGGAAACAGGCCTCTCAGAAAATTTTTTAGAATTGTGATGTCAATTCAAGGTCTCTTTTCTGCTCTCCATTTCTGATTCCTTCTCACTGATTAAATAGTAATTTTCCTGTTAGGCATTTCCAGCTGATATTAAGGACCTTAAGAAATCTTATAAACCCTACAATGTGTAGTTTTGCACTTTGTCATGCAACCCTGCAAATTATGCTCAGAAGCGAACTGGTACCCAGATGTGTCCATTTTGCCAGCAGAAAACAAAATTTGTTTGTCATAGATGGGGAAAGTAGAACTTTCCAGTTATATTAGCCTACAATTTCTAAATGTCTTAACCGCTGAACGTGCTCTCTGTGGCTTATGGGAATTGAAGGCCAGAGCATGTGGAAGACATCAGATTGCCTATTCATGCTTTGAATCAGAACGAGGAGCCTGAAGTAGATGGCTGCTTCAGCAGGGCTTCTCCTGAGAACTTGGGAACTGGAAACTCTACCCCAGGCACACCCTGATTTGGGGAGGTGTTACACAGGCTTTGGTAAACCTTGAGGTACTATTTACCTCTAGTACAGCAGTTTGTAGCGATTTTAATGAAAATAAAGAATTTGTTTCTTATGAAAACAGACAAGATTTTAGTTTTTCCTCACATTCCACAATTTGTTTCTTAAAATGATTTTCCTACATGGGTTCTGGGTGTTAAAATCAACTAATAACTTGAAGGAGAATTTCCTGAGGTCATGTTGACTCCCTGCCTCCAATGTGCATCCCCTCCTGCCATTTGTCCAGTATAAATTAGAATAAACACCAAGTAGCCATCAGTCTAAAAATATTGATTTCCATTCATTTAAAAAGTGGACTGTGATGCCGAAATACTGTACTGTAGCAGAAAACAGATAGGTGGCATCCCAGCTTTCTGACATTGAAAGCAACATAAAATGGATTCTTGGTAACTTCTTCCATCCATCCTCTCCCTCAAATTGTTATGCTATACTAAGTATACTCTGTTTTTGAGGCTATTCCCCCCCCCCCCCCAATAATGATTTTGCTTCTGAAGGTTCGCATTTGTGCTACTGGTTTTTGCCTCTGTGGCAGGGCTAACCTTAACATTAGACAGTCATCTTCCTGAGGTGAGAAACTGTTGGTACTTACCAACAGTTAAGAGGTAGCATTCTCCATAATGTCCTCATGAACTCTAGGGCTAGGTTATGGCCTCAGTTTTTGGCAAAGCACATTGTCCCATAGCCGGTGTCAAAATAAGATTGAACTGCTAGTCTGGCTTATTTTATGAATGGGAAGCAGGAAAGGAATGTCATTTTGTCTGTCACCTTATCTACATGTTTGAACCAGCTACACTTTGTCCATCACATATTGGCAGTGAAATGGCAAATAATAGTGTTGTTGTGATTAGAACAGAGAACTGGGAATCCCTTTTTGAAATATAATCTTAGTCACAAATATGTGAGGTAGTTAACTGAGTCCCGCTATCTGAAATATTTACAAGAAGCTCAGGTCACTTCTTAAGTACTTGGGAAAGTATCTTTTTCAGATTGCATTGCTCAAATTCTCAGTAGTCTAGCTAGCTGAAGGGATTTAGGGCACTGTTGTCAAAAACATAATTCTGCATGATCATATGGGTTACGTTTTACAAACATGCATGCTATAGTAGTCAAAGCTACTATGGGAGTCTTGGGTTGTTTTTGCTGCACCACTAACACACCCATCCCTTTGGAAATGGCAACTTTCCAGAGTTGTTGTGAGTGGCATTTACAAGAATATAGTAGGGAATGACAAGAGTCATGAATGAGAAAGTAGAATGGCTCCATTACCCTATCTCCTTGGCTTCAATTAAGATGTTTTCTCTGACTTGCCAGCTCCCATTTGTGGCCTTGTGGCCTTACTCCATGCGTCTATAGGAGACTGAAGGATCTCCCACCAGACCATGAGATTAGCTAGGCAATGAACAGCATTGGCTATTGTAACTAGCACTTTGTAAAGTTTTTTTTAAAAGAGTAGGAGGGGGAAATAGCAATAAAAAGTACTTACAAGGTGATAAAAGGCTTTAATGAGCTGGCTTTTTCATAGGACAGCTGTAACTTGATAGAAAGTAAGGAGATGCTGAGGAGTTGCCATGGATGGGAGAGAAAGTTCAGAATCCACCTAGAGTTGCCTTACGTTTTCTTTTGCTGTATGTTTTTGAAGCTGTATCTGTGGGCCATCTCTGAATTTTCCCACTTCCTAAGATAATGGAATTATTAATGTATTTCAGCTTCTTCACCTGGGTAAAGGCAAAGGTGGCCCTTGCCCAAAAGCCAGTAGTATCCGACTCTAAGGTTTGGTGCTAATCTCCATTTATAGCCAAAGAGCCAGCACTGTCCACATCTGAAGATGTTTCTGTGGACATGTGGCAGGCATGACTAGACACCAGAGTGCACAGAACACTGTTTATCTTTCCACCGAAGTGGTACCTATTTATCTAGCTGTAATTTCTTGCTATCAAACGGTTAGGTTGGCAGGAGCTGGAACAGAGACAGGAGCTCACTCCATCGTACAGCACTCAGATCTCAAACTGTTGACCTCCCAACCTTACAGTCATCAGGTTCAGTGTCTTAACCACTAAGCCACTCTTCACCTAGCCATGATGGCAAACCTTGGCACTCCAGGTGTTCTTGGACTGCAATTACTAGAAGCCCAAGTCAGCATTCCTGCTCATCAGTGCTTCTGGGAATTGAAGTTCAAGAACAGCTGGAGTGCAAAAGTTTGCCTAATTATGAAATCTCTCTTTCTATGTGCATGTGTGCAGGAATTGTTGCTAAACATTGTGTATTTTCATTGATACATTTCATTACTTTGAGGATGTCTGAAGTGTGTTGCTGGAAAAGGTGGCAATAAAAACAGAACATGTGTAATGTGAAGAACCTATTCTAGGCTTCTGTGTCTTAAATATCAAACTAGGTAAGGCACAAAAGTAACTATGGTGTAAGTAACAAGCTATGCTCCTTCAGATGCAGTGGTAGGCAGGGTTTCTGAACATGTCTAAAGACACAGATTTGATTCACAAAAGGCCAGACTGAAATAATTCTGTTTGCCTTTAAAGTACAACAATATTTCCCCCTTTCCCCCTTCCCCCTTTCCTTTTTAATTTTTCCAACTGCATGATGATGATATGTTGGTAAATAGGATGAGCGCAGTAAATGCCCTTTTGATGAGGGGAGTTGCAGTCCTACATAAGAGTAGAGCTCCCCTGCAAGTTAATTAGCATGAGAAGCTTGCCAAGATGTCAACTGCAAGTCAATTACAGTCAGAACTTATAAACAGAACTGAATGAAAAAGACCGAACCCTACTGTTTAGCTTCACAACTTGGCAGTCAGAACTGACCTGAATGCAAAATGTAAAATATTTAATCTTGTTTACTGTCTTTAATTTTCAGAAGGGGCTAAGGGGCATTTATAGAGTAGTGAGTGAGTGAGAAGACTGAATGCCTCTTATTTGGATTTCCAGTTATTGTGTCCCTTGGCCTTTATTCTCAACCTTTGCCCTGCACCCAGCAAGGCACATTCATGATAAGGCTCCTTATTTTTCTGTCATCTGTGCAGTGTGGGTGTTCGGACACCACATTGAGAGGGCCTTGCAACCTATTCATATCTCTAGAATGTGCCATTCATTCATTCATTCATTCATTCATTCATTCATTCATTCATTCATTCATTCATTCAGTTTATACCCTGCTTTTCTTCCAATAAAGGGAAGGAAACCAGGGCTGCTTAGAAATATTGAAGGCACATGTTAATATAGTTAAGGATACAAGAAGTTACGTTTTAGAAAACAATCAAACCTATCAAAATGGTTGAGCACATTTTATAAAGCTCATTTTTAAAAATAAGTTACAAAACCCACTGATTTTTTTAAAAAATCCTTCCTTGGCAGCCATTTGATTATTAAAAGACTCTTTAAAAGGTTGAGAACTCCTGATCTAGAAGGCTGCAAAAATATAGGATAGCACAAGAATGAAATAAATACATAGCTGTATCAGTTGCGATGTATTCCAAGGGATCGTCTTACAAGTGCTCAAGATGGCGATGGTGATGATGATTCTACCATTTGATTCACACTTGGAGACTGGTATAAAATTAACAATTCAAGACATCCTCTTAACCAATCCCATGTCAGCTTTTGCTCAGTCTTCACTTCTGGTTTTTAAATATTGAGCATGCAAAGGCTTGTATTCAGTGGTGGCCATGGGCCTGCTCACCCCGGTTCTGTAGAACCGGTGGTAACAATCCCGGGTGGTCTCCTGGGGTGTGTGTGTTTAGTAACCTTCCTGGGAGACCACCTGGGATTGTTACCTTTTTTTTTTTTGAGGTGACCGGTTTGGTTGCCTCACTGGCCTGACTCTGCAACCCAAAATGGCTGCTGGTGAGTGCGCATGCGTCAAAATACAAATTGACGCATGCGCTAGCCTGCCCGGGCTCCTTGCTTTAAGATCGGACTGGCTGGGGGTGTCAGGCACCCGTAGCCAGCCCGATATTAAAGCACATGCACTAGCCTGCCTGGGCTCCTTGCTTTAAGATCAGGTTGGCTGGGGGTGTCAGGCACCTCCAGCCAGCCTGTACTGTATTTTTATGCCCATGACATCGTGATGTTGGCTCCGCCCACAGTGAGGTGGTAAATTTTTTGACTGCCCATCACTGCTTATATTTGAGACTGCAGTTCACCTTACAATTGTTTCCTTTTTGTATTCCACTTTTTGCTACACTGTTTTCAAGAACTCCTTTATTAATTTCCTTAAGCCTAGGCTCCTCACTTTTCTCTGTTTCACCTGTAAGAATCCTCTTATTGCTTCTATACAATCTTCATTTCCATAGGATTTGCTGTTGTAAACCACAGCAAACTTAACCCAGGGTTTTTACTGTACATCAACTTTAATAAATTTTCCTGCCTTGACCGTAATTACTGTCTTTTGATGTCTTTACTACTTTGTACTTTTCAGTACAATACCAGCAAAGTATTCAACTCAGCTCTTGTCTTTCCAAAAAACATTACACCATCCATATAAAGTAAATGTGAAACCGTCAGTCCTTTTTTAGCCAAATTGTATCCACAGTTTCTTCTATTCAAAATAGTTGTCAACGGCACTGTTGATAGCACGTACTGTATAGCAAAGGTGATAATGAGTCATCTTTTGAAAAATTGCACGCTGAATTTCAACTTCACCAAATCCTTCTCCAAAAGCCATTAACTTTACTCACCATAACTTTATTGAACCTAATAAATTTTTGAACATTGTTGCTAAAATGTCAAGGCATTTCTCAATCAAACTATGTGGAGCAGAATCAAATGCCTTCTTATAGTCAATCCAAGCCATAAACAATTTTTCACCTTTTCTTTGGATTCTTTAAAACCAATGTGTTGATTAATAGCTGATCTTTAGTTTCCCTTGAGTTTTTGCAGCATCCTTTCTTGCTCTACAGGTAACAATTCTTTGTTTTTCAAATGTTACTAGGCTGAGACTGTCCTTGAGCAGCAGACTCCAAAGCTTGCTATTCCTCCAAAGGGTCCCCCCAACAAGAAAAATTTGCAGGAACCAAACAAACATCAAACTTTGCTTCACAGTGGCTCACCACTTCACTGTATCATTTGGCTGAGGGACAAAAAGAACAGGAGGAGTTAGGATGCCTTAAATTATTTTCTGCAAATAATCTATGTTATTCATTACAAAGCCCCCCCCCATTAAAGGATAATTTGATCCACAATTGTTATAATAATTTATTGTCTGAAAACCTGTTGCTTAATTAATGAAGTTGCCATTAGAGTAGGCCCACTGAATCAGTGAGAATGTGGTGAGTTACTTACTCTGCAAGTTCCGTTGATTCAGTTAACCTAGTTTTAACTTATTACACCAAGCAACAGAATTTCAGTCATCTTGCTTCTGCCTCTCTTGTTGCTTTTTCATTCTTTTTGGTTGATGATGGGGAAATCTAACTTCTGCTTAAAAAATCTCCAGGGAAGGAGAGCGTTTCCTCCTTCAAATCTGTGTTCCGTCCACACTTTGCCTTTAGGTGTATGGGCAACCAGGATAACAAAGTCTGGCAGCATGTTTGCAAAAGACTGCACCCATTGAAATATACAAAACTACCTTAAATTGGCTCAGGTCTTTCCGTGGGTACCCCTGCTTCTGCTTGCAATATGTATGCTTCTGGAAGCCCTCCTTATATCTATCTCAGGGCAGATGGTTCTATGACTTATAGCTAAAGTGGTCAATGTCTGGGTATTTCTGAAGCACCTTATGATAAGTCTCAGTGCATCACCAGTTCTAGAAGAAAGAGAATATACCTCCTCCTACTCCAACATAATTGTTCATTTCTCTACCACATTTGGTTCTTTCTTCCAAAGCTGCCAATCACTCATCCACCCCACCCACCCCCGCTCTGCTTTCAAAGCTTTTCTAATCTGGAAATAAAAAAATGAACTGAATTCTGTGTGGTAGGGAAAGGAAATGTGAACCAAATGTAAGCACAACCTTGTGGGGTGGGGGATGGAGTTCTAGGCCCAAGCTGATGTTAATAAGGAATCTCAGTGGGCAGGACACAGCAGCACTTAAGGCAGCTGGTTACAGTAACCAAAGAAAAAGGAAAGAAAGCTCTGGGCTAGGAATATGTAGAGAAGAACATTCTAGACCAGGAGTTCCCAACCTAAGGCCCATGGGCTGGATCCGGCCCATGGTTCCATTTCATGTGCCCCCACCCCTCCAAGGGCATTCAAGAAACAAAATGACCACCCTCTTTGAAGCTGTTGGGACAAAATGACCACCCCCATTGTGCAGGCATGGCAAAATGGCCGTCCGACCCCTGAAGCTGTCTGAGGGAGCATGACCCGGCCCCTGGCTTTAAAAGGCTGAGAACTCTCGCTCTATTCAATGGTAGAGCTCAATGGACATAAATATCATTCATAAATTTAGTGATTACTTTTAAAGATGAAAGGTGCTGAAGCTCATGCTCCTTTGTAGCTACATTTTGGGCTCTGTAATATGAGCAACTTGTGGCCCTCCAGAGATTGTTGGACTCTAACTCCCATCAATCCTGGTCAGCATAGCTGATCAGTGTGGAGGGTTGCTAAGATTTATCAACGTCTGATGACTTTAGGTTACACAAATCCTGGTGAAGAAGTTTGTTTTCATTATCCCTAGAAGGTGGAGTTATTTGAGTGATCAATAAAATGGAAAGTTACTCTGCAGATGCTCAGAACCACTCTTTTTAGCGCCAGATTGGTATGTGCAAAGAAGTTTGCAAGTCTTCTCCCAGTTTAAGGTAAAATAGCTGAAAGACCTTGTTGTGCCTGGCAATAGGCTGCTTGTTGGATCCGCCAAACCAGTGGGGAAAGTGCAACCATTAGCAGTGATGCCTTGAGGACCTGGGATCTGGAAGGGTGGGCATGGCATTATCAAGCTCTGACAAGAAACTGCAATCCATCCATGGAGCCCTTGCTGTCCTACATGTGTCATACTGTTCTAATCAGTATGACATACTGATCAGAAGATAGGAGAGCTACCCATGGTTCTGGCTTCTGATTTTGGAAAAAAGATAAAATGAAATAAAAGACATTATTTTCAAACACTGACTCATCTTCAGAGTCATAAACTAAAGTTTCAGGGAATGCCATCTAAAGGAACTTGTTCTATTTCAGGGGTGCCCCAAAATTTTTGGGCCGTGGGCAAGTCACATGGTTCAGGGGTGCCCAAATATTGCCTGGGGGCCAGATCCGGCCCCCAACACCAATTCATCTGGCCCACACCACCCTTGTCACTCCCAGAAGCATAATGGATGTGTTTTATGTCTGCTTCTGAGAGCAACAAAGGTGGCATGGGCCAGGTGAATTGGTGTTGGGGGCCGGATCTGGCCCCCAGGCAGTCTTTTGTGTACCTCTGTTCTATGTACACAGCAGCCCCAATAATTTAGAATGTTGAGAATGGTCCTGATCCTGAAACCATTTTTAGTGGAATATGGATATTCTAGGGTGAATTGATCCCAAAGATTTGCTGTCTGTGGCAAAGTTAAACGTGGCACATTCTGCTTCAGAAGCACCTGGACTGGCAGTTGAACCTTAGTTTGACACACTGGTTGTGGCACAGCATCTGTGATTGTGTCTGAAAGTTGGCGAGTGGCTTAGGAAGTACAGGACAGGCTGCCTGGAACAGACAAAACTGTCACCCAATGTCCTGACCCTGCAATACCCAGCATCTTTCACCTGAGGCAGTTACCTCCCTCTTATTTAATGAGAAGGTTCAATCCTAGTTACTTTTCCTGCTTGCTTCTGCCAGCTGGATGCCTACAAAATAACTTCTTGTTGTCCTCTTCCACTTGTGTGACCTGCCTGCTCTACAGGTGACCTGGCTTCTGAGGAACTCTAGCCCCTTCTTCAACTTGACTTGACATCTTTTTGGAGCCAAGGATGGGAAATTACTTTCTTCCCCCTCCTATCAGTCCTAGACTAGGTAGTCTTGATGGGGAAGGAGCTTGCTCTCCTGAAATCACAGGGAGATGCTTCTTGCTGCCAGAAGTTGTTCATCGGTTGCCTTCAATTCTTTGTTTTTAAGAGGCCAAATAGCACACATCCAGTGAAGCGACTCTGTGACCCAGTTTCATCTGAAGGCTGGTAGAAATACACAACAGGCCCCAGCAGTGGAGCCTGTTGTGAGTAGTATAGGGGGAGGGACTGAATGTGAAAAGCTGATAACACCCTGTATGAGAATGGGGGACCTCCTTTTCTGGGGTGGGTGTATGACTCTGAAGGGTTGTTGGTACTTGGTGGCACATCTGTTCTGAACAAAAAGCTAGTGCTGGGGCTTTGTAGTATACTATACTATACAGAAAGTGAGGAGGACCTAAAGAAGCTCCTGTTTAGGCTTATAGAAGAAAGTGAAAAAGCTGCCTTGAGACTCAATATCAAGAAAACCAAGATAATGGCAACAGGCCCTGTCAGTCCCTGGAAAATAGATGGGGAAGAAGTAGAAGCAGTGACAGATTTTACTTTCTTAGGATCAAACCTCACTGCAGATGGAGATTGCAGCCATGAAATAAAAAGGCGACTGATTCTTGTGAGGCAAGCGATGAGAAACCTGGGGAGCATAGTGAAAAGTAGAGACATCACATTGCAAACAAAAATTCGCATAGTCAAAGCAGTGGTATTCCCGGTGGCAATGTATGGTTGTGAGAGCTGGACCATTAGGAAAGCTGAGCGCAGAAGAATAGACGCCTTTGAGATGTGGTGTTGGAGAAGGGTTTTGAGAGTCCCCTGGACAGCGAGGAAAACAAATAGGTCAATCTTAGAAAAAATCAACCCTGACGGCTCCTTAGAAGGTCAAATAATAAAGATGAAGCTAAAGTACTTTGGACATCAGATGAGAAGAGAGGATTCAGTTGAGAAAGCCTTGATGCTTGGAAGGGTTGAGGGCAAAAGAGGAAGGGGCCGGCCCAAGATGAGATGGCTAGATGGTATTGTGGAGACAATGGGCACAGAACTGAGCGAGTTGAGGGGGATGGTGGAGGACAGGAGTGCCTGGCAGCCAGTGGTCCATGGGGTCGCAGAGGGTCGGAATCGACTGTGCGACTGAACAACAACAACATACACGACAAAACCTGTTGTTAAGAGTCAAATAACATGTAAGATAGAGACTAGGAAATAGAGTTCATTTAACTTTGTTTTTGAATACTTGGATGTAGCCACTAAACCAAGATCAAATCAAATAGGTTGGCAAAAAAAGTAGAGGAAGGTAAATACACACACCTGATTTTTCTAAATACAATTTGCATTTGTGATCCCCAAACCAATTCAGAGGACACACATTTATATCAATGTTATAATGTTTCCACTTTTGCATTTCTACATAGTGTAAAAGCTATGCACGTGCTGTGTCTCTTACTTCTGGACAGGAAATGAGAATGAACACTACATTTCACCAGATTTCTTCATCCCTTAAAAGATGTAATGTAAATGTATCAAAATTTGTTACTATTGATTTGGCTCCCAGTGAGTGCTAGGTGCTGTATAAATGTAAACATGTCAAGCATTCACCTTATCAAGAGGGGGTGAGGGGACCTAGTGTGATGTAATGGATAGAATGTTAGACTAGGACTCAAAGGATCTGGGTTCGATTCCTGCTCAGCTACGGAAACTCAATTGCAGGGAGAGAGTGGCGGAGGTAAACCCTCTCCTTCACCATCTCAGTTATTTAGAAATCCCTATTAGCATTTATCTCTTGCCCATCATGCAACCTACGTTGGTGGCAGGGCTGTAGCCAGGGTGGGTATCGCCCACCCTGAGTTAGCAGTTTGCCCACCCTCAAACTTCCAGCTGCTTATACAGTTGTACCTCGCTTAAAAAGCATAATGCATTCCACAGTATCGCTCTTTAAGCGAGTTTGTTCTTTAAGCGAAACACCATTGTAAGTGACCAATCGTGGGAGGGATTGTGAACCCCGATTTATTTGTTAAGCGAGTTTTTGGTTGGTTTTATTTGTTAAGCAAAGCGAACATTCAGAGAAAATTCTGCTCTTTAAGTGAGTTACTCTTTAAGCGAAGCACTCTTTATGCGAGGTTTGACTGTATATATGATATACTGTATATGACATTGTTGCCATCCTGAACAAATATTCACCCACCCACATCTAGAATCCTAGCTTATGGCCCTTGTTGGTGGCAAACCCCTTCTTAGTATTCAGGAACTAGAAAACCTCCAGAAGGGTCATGTAAATCGGAATCTAGTCACCAGGTACTCCTCCTCCTCCTTCTTTTGTGTCTATGCCAGACATGAAAATGCCAAAATGAAGGCACTGTTTGGTGAGTTGAATTCATTCTGCAGCCCACCAAAAGGTGACTTCATTTTGGCAGTTTCAGTTCATTCTGCAGCTAGGGACTGCAGTGGCTCAGGGGTTAAGAAGCTTGCCTTGTTAGCTGGAAGGCTGGCAAGTCGGCAGTCCGAGACCCGGGTACTACATGATGGATTGAACACCCGTCTCTGTTCCAGCTCTTGGGGACACGAAAGGAGCCTCCTCTGGGCATCCCCAAGTGGAGTTTCTCCAGCAAAAAATCCTTTCAACCCATAACAATTTCTGACACGAAATTATTATTATTCTGCATCTCCTTCCGCTGGGGCTAGTGGAAGAAAGATTAGCTGGCAACACAAGGTTGCCATTCCCAACGTACGCCCGACTGTGGTTCGAAAATACCACAGTCTTTGAGGATGCCATCATCATCATCACCATCATCACACCACCACCACCAGGATCGAAGAGTTGAACCTCCTGAGGCTCAATTATCCTGCGAGTGAGCTTAAATCCAGCTGGAATCAACACGACTTGGCAGATTCCGCCTCCTGGACTGGTTTGGCGGCAGTGCTGTAAGCTCCCCCCCAGTGGTGGGATGTCAAAATTTTTACTACCCCACCATGATGTCATCACAGTGAGGGCGGAGCTAACATCATGACATCATGATGTTGTCGGCGGGGCCAAAGAAAAAAATATTAAAAATATTAAAAATAAAGTAAAAATAAGCACACACACACACACTCACCCCCCCAAAAATACATTAAAATACACACACCCCACACACAAATCAACCAGAGCTTTTAAACCAGAGCTTAAAGCTTATTCTGGCTAATCTTTCTCACACTAGGTCAGATGGAAGAAACTACAGAATGAACTCACCACAAGATGGCTTCATTTTGGCACTTTTCAACAGTTAAAGAAGTTAGGTACTAAGTCTTTGCCTAACCAGTTCTCTAGGATATCTAGGGGAGCAGGCTATAGGGAGCTTCAGGCTAGCAGCTTCTCTTCCTCCTCCACACTTAGGAGGACAGCGAGGAGGCCGTGTATACGCGCCAAGCACTGTAGGCGTGCATGCACACCAAGTGCTTGGCATGCATGCACAGTGGGGGAACCACTGAAAAGGTAAGCCCCGAAGGTGGTTCCCCCCAAAAGCTGCTACCGGTTCTCCCGGACACTGGGAAAAGTTACTACCAGTTCTGGAGAACTGGTGAGAACCTGTTACATCCCATCACTGCCCCCGCCCCGGGGGAGGGGTCCCCTCTTTCTTCTGAGAAGGGGAGCGGTGGGGTGGGAGGCTGCGAAGCGAAAACGCGGCAAAGTTCTGCGGCGGGCCCGCCAGGGGGCGGGGCCTGAGGGGGAGGGCCAAGCACCGCCCCCTTCCCCCCTTTTTTTTGGCTTTCCTGGGGTGCGGGGAGAGCTCGGCCGAGGCGCGGGAGAAGCGTGGGCTGCGAGGAAGACCGATCGGGCAGGCAGGCAGACCAAAGGGAGGAAGGAGAAGAAGGAGGGGGGGCCCCGTCCGCGTGAGAGGGAGAGGGGGGGCCGCCCGGCCGAGGGATGCCCCCGCCCCGCCCCCTTGCCTCCTCCTCCGCCGCCGGTCTCTCCCACCGCTGATCCGGTCCCCCGGGGATGCTGTCGCTCTCCCTGAGGCTCCCGAGGGGTCGATCGGATGACAGGATGACCTGGGTTTGCCTGTCTTGCATGCTCTGGGTAGGTGGAGGTCCCTTTTGGCCGCCGCGCGCCTTGCCTTGCCGTCGGTTCGAGCCCCCCCGCTCGCCCGCCGCCTCCTCGGGCCGGACTTGGCCTGCGGGTCCGTTCGGATCGTGTGGCCCCACACGGCGGGAAGAGGGGGCTCCAGGGAGGCGGGAGTGGGCGATCGTTTCCCACCGGAGCTGTGTGGGTGTACGCGGAGTGGAATAAGCACAGGACTTGTCTCGCCGATCCTAAATGCACGGCGGGGTGCGGAGCGTGAATCGGGGCCCCGTGGCCGGTTTGATCCCCGCGGGGGCCACTCCTGGCCGCGGGACTTCGTGCCCCATTGAAAGAGAAAAGAGGGAAAAGGGGGGGGGGGTGTCCTAAAGGAACGTGTCCAGGAAACAAGCCCTGCTAAGGGGTAACAGCTGGATGTGACTTTTCTTAGGCAAGTCTTTGATTTCTTTATTTTTTTACGTCGTGTCCGAAACACACAAAGGTGCTTTCTGGGTCGGAAGGATTTTAGCTGGAGGATCTCCGCTCAGGGGAACCCCCCAAGATCTTTTTCCCACCGAACTGGTCCCTTTTTATCTGCTTGCGATCTCTTGCTTTCGAGCTGCTACGTTGGCAGGAGCTGGGACAGAGACGGGCGCTCATTCCGTCATGCGGCACTCGGGTCTTGAACAGACGATTGCCGACCTTCCAGCTAACGAGGCGAGCTTCTTAACCACAGAGCCACCGCAGTCCCTGATGCGGGCTGGGAAGCAGATGTCCCCCTTTCCGGGATGCTGTGGGGGGCGGAGACCCCAACGGCTGTTTTTTGTGGGTTGGGGCACGGACTACCGTAGTTTTCCTTCCCTGCTCCGCTTTTTAGGACCATCCGTGAGTTCCATGGGAAGACCGACTATATATTTCCCAGTATATTTCACTCCGGGTAAAGCTCCCTGTCCTTCCTTGGCAAGCCACGGAGGGAGGTTACTGGTCAGACCTGATCCAGGCTGTCAAAGTCTGGCCTGACCTTTCCTGCCAGCAGCAGAGTTTCAGAAAGTTTTGAGTTTGCATCCCCAGAATTGGGGGGGTTGTGAGCAATGTAGAGTCCTGCCCCCTAAAGAGAACTTTCCCATTCTAGAAATGAGCTCATTCAAATAATGTCTGGGAGGAACTGTCTTAATGTAAGAATGAAAGCTGTCAAAGAGATGTTGAATTTTTGGCGTCTATGACTTGAATAGACGCCTTTGAGATGTGGTGTTGGAGGAGAGTTTTGAGAGTCCCCTGGACAGCGAGGAGAACAAATAGGTCAATCTTAGAAGAAATCAACCCTGACTGCTCCTTAGAAGGTCAAATAATAAAGATGAAGCTAAAGTACTTTGGACATCAAATGAGAAGAGAGGACTCACTTGAGAAAGCCTTGATGCTTGGAAGGGTCGAGGGCAAAAGAAGAAGGGGACGGCCCAAGATGAGATGGCTAGATGGTATTGTAGAGACAATGGGCACAGAGCTGAGCGAGTTGAGCGGAATGGTGGAGGGCAGGAGTGCCTGGCGGACAGCGGTCCATGGGGTCGCAGAGGGTCAGAATCGACTGTGCGACTGAACAACAACAGATGACTTGGACCTGCAGTTAAAAGTCAGCCTGCGGTTCTTAAAGTTTCTCTCGGACTTTGTGGTCGCTTTCTAAGCGAATAGTGTGGCAAGCATCATATCTAGAGACAGATAGTGTTACCCTTGTGTTTGGGCTGGAATTTCCAGAATCCCACAGCTAGCGTAGCCAAGTCTCTCTGGCCATGTTGACTGGAGGATTCTGTGAATTGGGGTTCAAAGAAGTCACTTTCCCAAGCTCCACTCAGGGTTGTAGCTAGGGTATGGCCAGGGTGTGTGTGTGTCACCCACCCTGAGTTAGCAGTTTGCCCACCCCAAAACTCCCAGTTGCTTATATACATGACATATATACTGTATAGAGTATGACATTGTTGCCCCCATCGTGAAAAAATATTCGCCCACTCACATCTAGAATCCTGGCTATGGCCCTGGCTCTGCTGCCTTTCCATGCTCTCTGGGTGGGTTAACTTGCTGTGTACCAGACTTGTCTGTTTCAAGTCGGAGGTGTTTCTCGAGCCGGGAGAAGCACAAGGTGGACAAGCGCCCAGAGTTTTGATGCTGCCTTAGGTGGCATGGAGGGAGACGTTTTGCTGTGTTTTTAATATGCATCTTGTGCTTTAAAACTGCCAGGCAGCTTTCTGGTACTTGTTGGGAGGATGACATAAATGCCACCCCATGAGACCAGTTTGTTGACAAGGAGGCAGGAGTTGCTCAGTCTGGGAGGGGTGGGTGGGAGGGTGGGGAGATATAACTCATCTGACAAACATTTGCATGAAAAGAGAACTCCGTTTCTTCACCCTGGAGCCTGTCTGCTGGGTCCCTACAGTTACAACCCGTTGTTTGTGACATCGCTTTGTTGCCATAGTGATGCTTTGGGTGGTCCCAGAGGCGAAGTGAGATGAGTAGGGGGTGGGGGTGTTTTGGAGGGTAAAATAAAGCCAAGGAGAACCCCCCTCTTACCGCAATTGGTAAAATTGGTCTGGAATGTGTAATGGTCTCCCCGGGTGAGGAAAGGGTAATGGACTGGCAGGTCCTGAAATAGAGTGAAATGCCCTAAGTTGTTAGGGGCTCTTTCAAATGTCACCACCCAATATGTCAGATTAAATCATAGCTTGAAAAAAGTTACTTTTTCTAATTATACTTCCCAGAACCCCAATCTCACCTGTACCAGCATTACCACTATCTGCATTAGTTGATTGATTCTTGGACTTGCAGTCTTAAGAGCAATATAGCCAGTGATGGGATGTAACAGGTTCTCACCAGTTCTCCAGAACCGGTAGTAACTTTTCCCAGTGTCCTGGAGAACCGGTTGCAGCTTTTGGGGGGAACCACCTTTGGGGCTTACCTTTTCACTGGTTCCTCCACTGCACATGGTGTGCATGCACGCCTACAGTGCTTCGCGCGTATGCACAGCCTCCTTGCTGTTCTCCCAAAAGGGGAGGAGGAAGAGAAGCTGCTAACCTGAAACTCCCTATAGCCTGCTCCCCTAGATATCCTAGAGAACGGGTTAGGCAAAGACTTAGTACCTAACTTCTTTAACTGTTGAAAAGTTGAAAAGTGCCAAAATGAAGCCATCTGTGGTGTGTTCATTCTGTAGTTTCTTCCATCTGACCTATTGTGAGAAAGATTAGCCAGAATAAGCTTTAAGCTCTGGTTTAAAAGCTCTGGTTGATTTGTGTTGTGGGTGGGTGGGTGTTTAGGTGTGTGGGTGTATTTTAATTTATTTTTTATTTATTTAATTTATTTACAGGTTTGTGTTGTGGGGGTAGGTGTGTGTGTGTGTATGTGCTTATTTTTTATATTATTTTTAATTTGTTTTCTTTGGCCCCGCCCACAACATTATGATGTCATGACATTGGCTCCGCCCATGATGTTAGCTCCGCCCACACTGTGATGATGTCATGGTGGGGTAATAAAATTTTTGACATCCCAGCAGCAGCAGCAGCAGCAGCAGCAGCAGCAGCAGCAGCAGCAGCAGCAGTAGCAGTAGTATGCACTAAGTAGGAGAAATATAACTGTACATCAAGGGGATTGGTTCTTGATCCTAATTGTTAAGGTTTTAAGCCAGTGTTTCCCAACCTTTGGTTTTTGGACTTCAATTCCCAGAAGCCTAAGTCAATCCCCCAAAGCCAATGTACTGATTTAGGCTTCTGAAAATTAAAGTATCTTTGTGGAGCGTTGGCCCGATGTTGGGAACCATTGGTTTAAGCTGTTGATCCATCAAAACTGCATTTTGTTGTTGTTGTTCAGTCGCACAGTCGATTCCGACCCTTTGCAACCCAATGGACCACTGTCCTCCAGGCACCCCTGTCCTCCACCATCCTCCTGAAGCCACTCAGCTCTGTGCCCATTGCGTCTACAATACCAGCTAGCCATCTTATTTTTGGCCACTCCCTTCTTCTTTTGCCCTCCGCCTTTCCCAGCATAAAGGCTTTCTCAAGCTTTCCTAATGGTCCAGCTCTCACAACCATAGATTACCACCGGGAATACCAATTCTTTGACTATGCGAATTTTTGTTTGCAAGGTGATGTCTCTATTTTTAACTATGTTCCCCAGGTTTCTCATAGCTTGTCTCCCAAGAATCAGTTGCCTTTTTATTTCATGGCTGCAATCACAATCTGCAGTGATCTTGGATCCTAAGAAAGTAAAATCTGTCACTGCTTCTACCTCTTCCCCATCTATTTTCCAGTGACTGATAGGGCCTGTTGCCATTATCTTGGTTTTCTTGATGTTGAGTCTCAAGCCAGCTTTTGCACTCTTTTCTTTCAACCTAATCGGGAGCTTCTTTAGGTCTTCCTCACTTTCTGCCATTAGGATAGTATCATCTGCATATCTCAAGTTGTTGATGTTTCTCCCAGCAATTTTGATTCCAAATTGTGATTCCTCCGTCCTTGCACTGCACATTATGTGCTCTGTGTAAGTTGAATAAGCAGGGTGGTAAAATGCATAAAACTGCATTAAAGAGGCATTTTGTTAGAATGTACTATGTGTTCTATCTGAGAGCATTGTGCCGGGCTGGATCTAGTTCTACAGTGCTGGTCTATGTAATGCCCCTGAATCTCTTCCATCTGCAGCGAGTTTGATCTGCATTTAGTTAGCAATTGTCTCAGCTCATGTGAGCTAATGAGGGTCAAACATGGGGGCACCATTCCAAAAGGCAAGTGAAAGCCTTTAAATGTCTTACTGGAGCAGCAACTAGTTACAGATGCTATGGCAGTAGGGATCTCTGCCGGTCTAGCCTGTTGTATCATGACTGTGTTGAAGGCGGAAAGCCAGTTGATTAGTGAATGAGAACCCTGGCCTATTGCAATACTGAATCTTTAAAGTTAAATTCTTCATTTTATGTCATGGTAAATGTACAGATAGTTCAGTGGTTTAGGTATCTGGCTGTCAGCTACAGCTTGGGAGTTTTATTCCCCACTATGTCTCCACAGAGAACAGCCAGCTTGAGTGGCCTTGTGCAACATGTACAGTCCCTAGAACACTCAGAAGAAGGGACTGATAAACTTCCTCTTGTGTATTTCCTACCTAGAAAACCATGGAAATTGTTGTGATCAGAATTGACTTGACAGGATGCAATTATTATTAAATGTGTATCTCCCACCTTGGAATTCTCCCTAATAACATGACAGTGGTTGTCAGAATCTCTCAGGCCCAATCCAACAAACCACACATTATAGTTTGGAAGAATTCCCACCAATGAAAGATGGGCATTCTAAAGACTCTATTACAAATAGTGTACTCAAAGGAAGGTCTTTATTCAAATGATTTTGCAGGTTGGTTTCCAGGGGTGTGCTGGGCACTTTGGGAGGGCAGTGGGCAGGAAGTGGTTTCCAGGGGTGTGCTGGGCACCTTGGGAGGGCAGTGGACAGGAAGTGATGGGGGCACGGGGGTGGGGGTGGGGGAGAAATCCCATACATTCTCATGACCTCTGCATGCCTGGGGGGCCGCCAGTCACTGGGGCACACCGGGATGAGTCCCTGTATCCCTGTGGGCCAGCACACCACTTTTGGTTTCTACATTTCGAATGGCTCTCAGAGGGAAGACTTGATTGATGAAAGTGAATTTCCCCTATTGTGCTGCACCTGGGTATTCCTTTACATTGCAATCTCCTCATCTGTGATTTAGCTAATCACCTCATTCAGAATAGACTCATAGCCAACTAGTGATCATCGGGCTCTAGTCCTTCTGGTGGATACCCAGACAAGTTTCAGAAAAAATAGTACAGAAGAAGTTACATTTCACTGCAGCTGGGGAAAGGTGAATTTTAAGGATTTAGAATGTTTATGGCAATTTGAGAATGTGTTTTGAGAGATACTTTGATTTCCTCAAAGGATATGAATGTAACATTAGATTACACTGCTCAGATCTTAAAAGCGATCTCAAACATAACTTTTCCAAATTCTGTAGTTTATTTACCCCACATAGGAAAGTGTTACTTATTCATGAGGATGTTTACAGAGTATGTAAGGCAGTTAAATCTAGAACAAACAAAGCTTGTATGTTTTATTTAATTGGAAGCGGAGCATTATGTGCCTTTTTTTGTTATTGTTAAAACAGTAACAAGTAGACTCCTGGAGAGCTGATTCTTAATATTTCCCACAGTATATTGTTAACATTCTTGGATTCTTTTGACATAGTCTCGGGAACACTTGGATACATGCATTTTGATCTCAGAACTCTCTGTATTCTGGAGGACAGCTGAGATGTGGGTGCTGAAATCTTAGTGTTTGAATCAAAATGAGGCCACCTTTGCAGGGAAGCCTTTACCCCCCATCCATTTGCACGAATGCTTCTAAAATTGGATAATAATAGTTATTTCGTGTCAGGAATTATTCTGGGTGGAGAGGATTTTTGCGGAAGAAACTCTGCTCAGGGAATGCCCAAATGGGGTTCCTTTCATGTTCCCAAGAGCTAGGACAGAGACAGGCACTCAATCCATCATGCGTACCCAGGTCACAAACTGCTGACTTGCCAGCCTTCCACTGAGCCAACACAGCCCCTAATTGGAGACAATTACTCTGGAGGACTAGTCTGAGCATGTAATTGAGACCTAGCCAGTTTAAGCTTTCCTGGGGCATGGGGCATCTGTCTGGGTGGTCAATCCCTTCTCCCACCCCTAAAGCTAAAGTCCACTAAAACTCATGGTGAAATTTCGTGCCCCTTTGGTGGTGAGTTTCATGTCTTTACCAGATAGCACAAAAAGGATGCTAAATATACTCTTCTGCCATTAGATCTCTGTTTAACAAATTATAAGCTTGGAAGAGCAGTTTTTTTTAGACAAGAGTACCCAAGCTAGGGAATTGTTGTAGTCTAAAAAAGGGTAACATTTCTAGTTTCTTCGGTGGTCCTTACTTTGGTACCAGAAAACATACTACCTTCATAGAAGACCTTAAGTGGAAACAGATTGTGGACTCAAAAAGAATGTCTTTGTGTGAGTTTTGACTGCCCTTTGCTCCTTGCTTTGCTAGCTCTGTAATGAACCCCTGGAACTCTTCAATAGTAAACTCATATTGCATGCATGCGAGGTTTCTCTTTTGCTGCAGGGGATATTACTGCAATGATTTGAACTGTGTAGCTGATTTGTGATGTGATTTATCATCTGAAACAAATGCAGGGGAGTATCCTTACCAAATCAAGGAGTTCACTGGGCCTAGCATCCTTTCTCTGAGAATAGTCAGCTCCAGATGCTTTAGAGAGGAAATGTCTTAACAGCATGGGGTACTAATCAGGGACTTGAGTCCCTGTTGATCATTTCCAGCTTGTAGCGATTTGATTTTTCTTTGGGAGAAGAGCATGGCAGTTCCCATGAGCTTACTTGACTTTTCCAAGAGCAAGAATAAAGGGAAATGAAAGACAAGTATCAGCTTTTATGGAAGGTAATGCAAAGGAAGCTGTTATGTGATTGGATATTACTATACAGTACTTGAAGCCAGGTAGTCATAGGGTATCATTCCAGTTTATGGACATTAACTATAATGCAGTGGAGGGAATTCCTGTTGGAGAGCAGAGTATCTTGTCATGTCTGGGAAATATTTACCATTTTAAAAGTGCGAATTATTTTTTGGAAGCCATATTTTTGCAGTTTGTACCTGATCTGTGCCTAATGAAGAAAAATAACAAAAATCAGTTATATAGTATATGTATAGATTTTTTTTTTAAAAAAACTCAATTTGCATGGCTGACTTTCAAAGTATTATTTAAAAAAAGTTTTCAAAAAAATATAATAATGAAAGTTCATAGTTTTAATTTATAATTTCTTAAAGGTGAATCTGTGACCCACAATCAGATAAAGACCTAAAAATATGTTCCAATACAGGATGCTTATCAGATTTGGAGGCAGAAAATTATGAATGTGCTGCAGGAGAACATGTTTAATTTTGGATATGATGCAAGTTATATGTGTACCAAATGGACATATGGAAATCTACTTTGTGAAATCCATTTTGTGAAGAAACTTTGTGATTTTAATTGGCTTAATTTTTTAAAATTCAACTGAAACCTTTTTACTCCCCCAACCAAAAAAGGAAAGAAAAGCTTCAAGAGTGAGTAGCTTTCAAAGATTTTTAAGAAGGCAATTCCTGCCCTCGGGTTTACACTTCAAAGGCAAAGTACAAAAAGAAAACAGATTGGAAGGAAGGAGGAAAAAAGAAAATCATGCTAGGGAAAATGTTGTGGTTCCTAAATGCATAATCAAATACAGTAATACCCCGGATAACATTATGACTTGGTTCCACAAGTCATGACGTTATCCGATTTTTAGCGTTGTCCGATGCATGCATCGAATAACGCTAAAAAAATAATAATAGCCCTGACTTCAGGGACAAACCGCTTTAAAGGCAGGCAGGGAAAGAAAGAGACCCGATCGGGTCTCTTTCTTTTCCTCCCTGCCTTTAAAGCCACCCCCCCACCCGCAGCGGTCTCTGTGACTGCAGTAGGGTCGGGGAAAGGCACGCCTTTCCCCCGACCCTACTGCAGTCACAGTGACTGCTTGTGTCTCTTTCCCTCCCTGTATTTAAACTACAGGGAGGGGGAAAGAGAGAGACGTGATTGGGCCTCTAGAGAACCAATCACCTCTCTCTCTTTCCCCCTCCCTGTAGTTTAAATACAGGGAGGGAAAGAGACACAAGCAGTCTCTCTCTCCCTGTAGTTTAAATACAGGGAGGAAAAGAGTAAGACGTGATTGCGATGGTGTCTTACTCTTTTCCTCCCTGTATTTAAACTACAGGAGGGGGAAAGAGAAAGACGTGATTGGTTCTCTAGAGACCCAATCACGTCTCTCTCTTTCCCCCTCCCTGTAGTTTAAATACAGGAAGGGAAAGAGACACAAGCAGTCTCTGCGACTGGAATAGGGTTGGGGGAAAGGAGCGTGCTTTTCCCCGACCCTACTGCAGTCGCAGAGACCGCTGCGGGTGTGGGGTGGATTGGGTAGTTCTACCCAAACCACCCCACACCTGCAGACCATTGCCTTGGATAATGCTAAGAATCATTATCCAGAATTGTTATCCAATGCAAGTTTTTTCCAAAAAACTTGCATCGTTATCCGATTCTAGCGTTATCTGATGCAATCGTTATCCGGGGTATTACTGTATTGATTTTCTAAACATGTTAGTTTCTTCTAGCTTTTTTCTAGGTTTCTTTCTATTTTTACAAGAGGTATCCTAGTACTTTATCTTGTTTTACACTCTATAGCTGTGATGGCTAACCTTGGCACTTCAGGTGTTCTTGAACTTCAATTACCAGAAGCCCAAGTCAACACTCCTGCTGATCAGGGCTGTTGGGAATTGAAGCTCAAGAACAGCTGGAGTGCCAAGGTTGGCCATCACTGCCCTATAGTGTTGTTCTCCATCCATTCTATCAAATAAACTTAGTATATACATCTGCACAGTCATGTCACTGGTTACTTTCTGTCTATTTTGAGAATTCTTTGGTTTGTATAATGCATATGTGAGAGCTTCATAGGTGAGGATTCTCATCAAGGGGGTGATTTCTTTATAGGGATCTGTGTCTGTTTTCTTTCTTCTTGCTTTGCACCCTTAGAGACACTCTGTGTTCCCAGTTGTCATTCACTTACTGTTGAAAGTGAAGACATGACCATCCATCATATACTGTAGATATGTTACAGGGATTCTGTAAGAAAACTTTTCCAGCCTGTAGAAAAAAGTAGGCAAACTTCACTCTTGTGTTCTGTACTGTTAAAAAACGTATTGTTATTGTTCAGACTCAAACATCCACTGGCTAAACCTTTGTACAAAAGCTATGCAATGTGACTTAAAGCATTCTCAAGCTTTGACATCCTTGGCAATCTACTACAAGTCACAGAGAGATCTAGAAGCAGATCCCAAGTTGCTTTCCAATGATCCAGGTGTGTAGCATTTAGGGGAAAAGAAGGGTATTGTATGTGCAGCTTGGTACTTTGGTAAGCCATGTATGTAATAATGTGAGGGCTCTTTTCCCTCCATTTTGAAGTTGAACACACGGCTAGGCCTTAAACCATTCAAATTGCCTCATACGCTGAAGCAACTTAAATGCTACCTGCTTTAGTAAACTAATAATGCATCCTGGCTCATGGTATTCTTGAGTAGCTTGCTTTGCTGTGCCATCAGATTATCATTTTTTGTGACTGATCTGATGGGTCTCTTATTTCCTTTGGGAGATGAAAATCAGAAAAGCCTACTGTGATCAACTTGTGTGCGGGTTAGTTGATAGAGCAGTGACACCTCATTTGGTGTGTAGTGTCTTGTCATGACCCCTGGACTGCCCTTCGGTGGTTTTTTAAGCAGCAACAGCTTGGGTTGAGTTGTCTACTTCAAAACCTTTTAGTCACTTAGAGCCTTTAATGCAGATTCCTTTGGGCAAGTGGCAAGGGTTTCCTGGCAACCACAGCAACCTGTCCAACTTTCTTGGGAAAGGATAGGGGGAGAACTGGAGTAAAGGGACCCTTCTTCCTGAATCTTATAGCCAGTGGAGAATGTTTGCAAAAGAATGTAAGAGCAGTATTGCCCAGCAGCCCAAATACTGTTGGGTTAGACCAGTATTTGTCAAACCTTTTCAAGTCATGGCAACCCTTTTGTAATTGCCTGTGACTATATTTGCATAGAAAGGAATTTCTAATGGAGTAAAGAAAACACATTAAAAACAAATTCTTCAAAATATAATTCTTTGTTTCTAACCTACTATTAATTTGGTGGGTGTCCTCACAACCCTCTATTAAAATCCCCAAAAAGAATACAGTACTTTTGAATATTGCAGAGTAGCATTTATTTATTTATTTATTTAATATCCAGTGGCCTCTGAGCGGTGTACATAGGCCAGTGAGCACCTTACTGACCATACAATAAAACAAGTTAAAACCAATATAAAACCAATTAAAAACCCTTAAGAACATTTGGCAATATTTCCCACCGCTGTGCCATTTTGCTCTCTAAAAACAAATACTGTATAAAATCAGCATAACATTAACATTAAAATTGGTTACTGTGACATATCTGCAGTGTCCTCAAAAAAAAAATTTTTTTTTTGTGACAGTCTTTGTGTCTCCTAAGGGTCAATCAATCTGAGCTCTTTGGCACATTTTAAATGAACAGATCAAATCTTGGAAAAACTACTTTTTCAAACTACTTCTCAATGACTAAATTCCTTATTCAACATAATGGAAGATGTAACCCCCACCCCCCACCCCCAGTAACTTGCCCAAAGCACTCTGCAGTGTAATACTTCCTGGTTAGGTTACAAATAGCATGATTATGTCCTTTTGGAATGCTTTTCTTTCCTTAAAAGTAGATATTACTTGTGTAATGTTGAGAACTTATAAAATGATAAGAGATTGATTATTGTAAAATTCTGGTCAAATCTCTGGATAAATCATATTTCAATGTTCAAGGTACAGTATCTTGAAATATTTAACAGAGAGAAAAAGAGTAAGGGAGGTCACTAAAAGCAAGAGAATAAAAGAATAAATGTTCTATAAAAGCGAAACTTTTAATACAAAACGTTTAGTGTAGAAAGATAATTCCTCAATCCAGCTGTGGTGCAGTACTAGGGAATGTGTTGCCTTCCAGATTTTATCGAACTCCAGGTCCCATCAGCGGCTGGAAGCATACTCAGGGTGAATGGTGGGGGGAAACCAAAATCTGGGAACCTCTGGAGGGATGCACTTTGCCCTCCCCGTAGTTTTTTTGATTCTCTCAAATGACCAATACTGGCCACAATCTATGTGGCCTATGTGCTGGGCTGAGGAAATCATTGCTCATTCTGACTGTGTTTCTTCTTCCTCTGCCCCTGAAAGTGTAAAATCCTTGTTTTGAGAGGCAGCTGTTTTCCATGGTGATTGGTGGGACATTGGCTACTGATAGAACTGGGGTGGTTAGCAGAACAAGTGACAAATGTGGGTTTTCACATGCACACGCATATGTATGTTCATACATTCAAATGCATGCACAGAGGCAAAACAGCATTCATACATGCACATAGGTAGGTGGTCACTTAAACATTACATCACTCATTACCATCCATTTGATCAAACCAAAGGCGACAAGGAACTGCATTAAAGAAGGATATAGTTGAGGAACTCAACCTCTCCTACGCCACTTGGAAGACTATGAATAGGCTGAAGATCGGAGTCCCTGAATGCAAGTCCAACATGCTCAAGTGTGGGGTGCTGGTGGACAACAACATGGCATGAATGTGGAGAGATACAGAATCCAGCTCATTTACTGGTCTGCCAATTGCTGCCTGACATGCACTGATGAGGACTTCGGTTTGGGCAACGACAAAGCGGAGAAAGTGGCTTCATTTTGGCAGTCCAGGGTTTGACTGGGGCACAAAAGAAGAAGAAGAATCATCAATTTACTCCACAATAAATTGGAGTAAATTTACTGTAAACAATTTAGTATCTTGTTTGCCCTAGTGAATTTATATTGATTTATTTATTGCATTTTTATACCACCCATTTGGGATGTTTCCCACTCAGGGTAGTACACATACAAATAAAAAATAACATGAAATAATAATGAGCCAGTCTTTGCTGCATTTCTAGCAATTTTACGTAGCAGGACCCATTTCTGAGCAAATATGTACAAAGAAGAACGTGCAAAAGCTGGCTTGAGACTCAACATCAAGAAAACCAAGATAATGGCAACAGGCCCTATCAGTCCCTGGAAAATAGATGGGGAAGAAGTAGAAGCAGTGACAGATTTTACTTTCTTAGGATCAAAGCTCATTGTAGCCATGAAATAAAAAGGCGACTGATTCTTGGGAGACAAGCTATAAGAAACTTGGGGAACATAGTTAAAAATAGATACATCACCTTGAAAACAAAAAGTTTTGAGAGTCCCCTGGGCAGCAAGGAGAACAAATAGATCAATCTTACAAGAAATCAATCCTGACTGCTCCTTAGAAGGTCAAATAGTAAAGATGAAGCTAAAGTACTTTGGACATCAAATGAGGATTCACTTGAGAAAGCCTTGATGCTGGGAAAGGTGGAGAGCAAAAGAAGAAGGGTGTGGCCAAAAATTAGATGGCTAGATGGTATTGTAGATGCAATGGGCACAAAGCTGGGTGGGTTGAGGAGGATGGTGGAGGACAGAGGTGCCTGAAGGGCAATGGTCCATAGGGTCGCAAAGGGTCAGAATCGACTGTGTAACTGATCAATAACAACAGATGTACAAAATGATGATATTAGTGTCAGCATTTGTACTCTGAAGTAAGAAAATTGGATTGTTGCCATTTTGCTTTGAAACATCAGCAGCAGGGGATGTTGCTGTACATTTTGACATGCACCCACTCAGTTTACCTAATAGGATGCTGTTCAGCAGTTCAGGTCCCTGCAAAACATAGGGTACCAGATTGAATTGAATTAAATTGAATTGAATTTTACACTTGTATCCTGCCCCTCTAGGAAACAATACATCCCTATTCGAGGCGGCTAACATTATAAAATCCCTCATAAAACAAACAAAACTTATTTAAAACAATTACATTTCATAGAACCTACACCCCATAAAACTTACAATAATAACTTACAATCAAAGCTGACCATTATAATGGGCCAAAGTACTGCGGTCAAGAGACCTGACCATGCAGTCAAATTGGAAGGAATCTAAAAGCCAGGGATCGACATGACATTTGCAAAGGCCTCCTCGAAAAGCAGTGCTTTTCAGTTGCTTTTTAAAGGACTGGAGCATAGAGGCCTGGCGCAGCTCAAGTGGGATGGCATTCCACATCATTGGTGCTGCCACAGAGAAGGCCGTTCTCCTTGTCCTGGACTTCCTAGCCAGTCTCAGATTTGGCACTTGAAGCTGCGTCAACAAAGAGAAGCGAGTGATGCGGGCTACAGACCTAAGGGGAAGACATTCCGCAAGGTAAGAAGGTTCCAACTCGTATGGGGAGATAGGCTATAGATAAGACTTACAAACCATGGTGGATTGGCAGGTTTTGTCATGACAACCTTCAGGAGAGTCCAAACATGTGAATAGCTGTGTGGACCTGTATTAAATGACCAGTTCTGACAGTTTCATCTGCACCAGGAGTAGATATTTTGTTAAATGAATGTGTTTTAATTGCCAATTGAAGACCAACTCAATCCAAAATACTTTGAATTACAAGAGGTATTGCTTATAAGTATATTCTGTGTTATCACTGGACAAAATCATTCTCCTCCTAGCTACTGTGAGTTGAACTGGAATGTGGACAAGTGGCCTTTTGGATTACAGCTCCCAAATGGCCATGATGGTTGAGGAATCTAAGAGCTGTAGTTTCCTTTCCATGATTTGAGCAAAGCCTAGGAACAACAGGGAAGCCTGAGAGGGTGGCAGATGACCACCATGGTCCCTGTTTCTGAAGAAGTCCAAAGACTTTGACCCTGTGAGTGGACTGACTCAATTATGACTCTAAACAGCAACATCATAACTCCACTAGAGCTCCTGGTTTGCATGGAACAAGAATGTATGGGTATCAGGATGTCCTTGTTCTTTTTTCTCATTGATAGCTCTCCCATGGATGTTTTAATTCAGGTGTGTCCAAACTTTTCAGACCGTGGGCCAGTCATGTGGTTGACTGGGCCGGTCACATGTTCCCTCCCGCTGGAAGCAGAAGTAAAACACGCCCATGCGTGTGCAAAACGCTGCCATAAATGGACCTGCGGCTGTCATAACCGTGTATATGACAGCTGTGGGTGCTTTACAGCAGCTTTTTGTGCATGCCTGGGTGTGTTTAAATTCTTCTGGGAGTGGTGCAGGTGGTGCATGCTGGATTATTAGGTGGCATGGGCCAGATCTGGCCCACAGGCAATAGTCTGGCCACCCCTGCTTAAGTTTAACAAAGTAAACTCAGCTGCCTTGAATATAGGTAATTGGAGAGTATGCATTTTTCTAAATAAACAATGTAAATTTCAAGCCATTGCATTGACTTTTCTTGCCTGTGGCTGGAGATGACACAGCCTCTTGTTTGGTTTTTAAAGCAAACCTTTATTTCTATTCCTGAGGACAACCACGGCCTATGAACTTCATGTGGATAATTGCTTTTAATTAGACAGCAATTTAGGAGATAGCAATGGTGTTCTTGATTGGGTAACTTGGCAGTTAAAAATGCGGCTGCAAGGGTGGCGAACAGAGGAAGAAGACAGCTGGAGGGAGCAATGGCATGGGATGAAAGGAAAATGATAATAATTACCTGCCATCAAGTCAATTCTGACTTATGGCAAATTGTTTCCAGCATTTTCTCGGTATAAGGTTCTCAGAAGTGGTTAACAATTCAGGGAGAGTTAAACTAATCTATGAGTATTAGGATATTTGGCTGTTTATCTTGTTTGGAGACAGCATTTTTAAAAACACACATGGTTCAGATATTTTATAAACAAATAATGGGGGAATTGTGAAAATAAAGGAAAGTAAAAAATACCCCTTCCTCACCCACACACCAAAGATTAGTTAGGAAACATAAAATATCTCACTACCACTAGACTCAAACTTTATGTTTCCTCTTTGCATACTGATTTGAAGTGCAGACACTCGTCTTTTTGAATCATATCTTCTTTCTAAACATAGCTTCCTCCTGTGCTCCTGGGGTCGGGACTAATTTATGTTCCCAGCAAAACATGAGAGAGTTATTTTTCCCTTATTCAGGCGTTGCTTTTTAAAGTTCTTTTCAACCTGAGAGAGAAGTCTCTTCCAAGGGTGCCAGAATAGGATTGGACCAGCTCAGTTTCAAAAAAAACCACACACACCCAGCTGTGTAAGTCATTTAGTGGGCTTCTTCAGCCATTGGTTTTCTCTGTGCTTATCCTTGCTGAGAAGGTGGAAGGGGGGATGGGACAGGACCCATCAATGCTAGCTATTCCTGCTTGTAACAACTAGATATAAATACAGTACAACAAAATAGAGTAAAATAAAAAAATAACAAGTCTGGCCAGGTTATCCTGCTATGTTAATAGAGTAGACCCTACTGCCAGCAACTCAACACCAAGTGTCAGGTGGCAGTTAACTAACCTGACAACACTGAGGACTAGTGGCCTTGGGTGCTGAAGTCCACAGGGAAGGGTGATGGTCCCCAAGTGGATTAAATCCAACTTGAATCCATTTTGATGGAGGGCAGCAGCTTTATCAGTCCTGGCCTGAGGCTGAGGAGGGCTTTGCGCGCCCAAAGGGCTCAGGACCAGAAAGTGACTGGATCAGTGGTAGGGGTGTCACGCTGTGATACGGAAGGTAGATGAAAGGCCATGGCATTATATGCACAGGACAGTCTTCATGGATGAACGCAAATATTCAGAATCGGATACAACACAAGAAGAAGAAATAATAACATGTGAATGCTGAAGCATACTGTGGAGTTTCTTCCAGAGTAAGTGCACTGGGTCCCTGGTTCGTACCACATCTAATAGCACTACAAAGTCAGAAACAATCAACTACCAAAAGCTGGGAAATATGAGGTTGTTGGGTACATCTTAAGAGTCCCACCACTTAGACTAAGAATCACTGTCTATTATTTGCTTTAAGAGGACAGTGTGGAGCTTTGGCTTGTCTTCTTGCATATTGAGGTATCTGATTCTTCTTTCTTTTTTTGTTCCAAAGACTGCTAGTGTTTTCATGTCCTCTTTACTCCTTAGATGGGATTGGAGATGGTATTTCCTTTCCAGAGATCAAATAGGTCACTTTTTTGAAATGCAGTCTCCTGGCCAGCGTGTCCAGTCATAATCCAAAAGAGTAGCTTTTCAAATCTTTGGTTGTTAGTCAGTTTGCTGGATGGCCTTTCTAGGTCCTAAGAGTGATGGGGCAGCAAACAATGTTTTTGTCTGCATGGTGGCTGTCCTATGTTTCTCATGAGACACAGTCTAGCTCTGCTTATTTGCACAGGGGATGAGGCTGATATACTGTATAACTTGTAGAGGGGTACAGACTTGGCTGACCTATAGAAGGCAATGAAGCTTTCTCCCACTGACCCTCCTCCCCCATGCCTCTCCATTCCCACTTCTGTGATTGAATTTCCCCTGGAAATCTCTTTCACTTCAGATACTTCTCCTTAGGGGGTTGCAGGTCACAAGGTCAAAGGAATAATTGACAAGGTCAACAGGCTAAAAGGATGGAGAAGATGCTTGGGATATGGAGAAGGGGTGGGGGTAGGGTGTCAAAGAACATCATGAGCTCCTGTCACTTTGGCTGATGGGAGACAGTGACTTTTAAGCATGTGGCATGTGACTAGGGAGTGAGCATAAGTGTTGGATGGAATTGCTTACTGAGCTTTCTCAGCCATACAGTAGCCTGATCAATAATTCCCTATGGCTTCCACTGGCCTTAAAAATCAGAAATCCTGAATGAGAAAAACGGTGATACAATTTTGTCTGAACGTTTGTATGGTGTTCCAACAATCTTCCACAAATGTCACTGATCCTCAAATTATTATTTGTTGATCTTTGTTATTTAATTTTTATGCCCATGTTTTAGGATTGTAAACCACCCAGAGTGGGACTGTCCCCCAGATGGACAGTATAGAATTTTTTAAAAATATATATTTTAGAGTGTAAGGCAGTTAATATCTGTAAATCAGTCCAGGAGCATATGAGGCAGGGAGACACACCCACACCCACACACTATTGGATCGATATACAGATATTCACTACTTTACAATCTAAAAAGGTGTGGCACAGAAGGAAATGGGATGGGGAGGGTAGAAGAAAAACATTGTTTAAACATCAATACATCAAGTGTCTTAAAATGGCCAACTGTGATGAAAGCAGACTGTTTACAGCTTAAGAATAGACCTTAGTCTCCCTAAAAATAGCTTGTTGACCCAGTCATCGTTGAATGGCTATGGCACCACTGTAAATTTCTGGTCTTATTGGAAGTAGAGTGTTGGCCTTCTGTGGTGTTGGTAGAATTTGCTAGCTTCCTGTAGAGAGTGGAGATAAATCCAGCTTAAACCCCTATTCATTTGTTACATCCCTGATTGAAGAGGCAACACTCTTGCTTGTAGACTCTGGGCTTGAGGAAGATGTCTAAATCTGTCCCCCTCCGGGGGTTTTCTTTTATGAAGAGCTCATGTATGGGCAAGAATGTTTCCTTTGCATACGCACAACAGATGTACGCACTGTGTGGAAAAAGCAAGAAGAGAGAGAGATGAGAGACTAGCTATGTCTCTTTAAAAAATGCTAATTAGAGCTAAGAAGGTAACCACTGAATAGGGCTTTCATATTTCCTGAAAGTCTGCTTGTGAACTTTCTGGATACCAGTTATTCAATATGCTTCCCTAATTTGTGTGCAACTCAACAAATGTAACAACAAAGTTTCCACAATTCAATGCATACATGTTTTAAAATCATGGGTGATTTTTTCCACCTTTTCCTCTGACTGGCTAGATATCCAATAAAACAATCAAATTCTGGAGAGCATTGTTGTTCTGCCATGCCTTGTCCCACATCTATTTCCCCAGAATTGACATATCCTCCTCTGTGGCCTTCCACTGCTTCTTTCACCTTGTACCCCTTTATCAAGTAGTCTGGGGGGGGGGGGGAACAGAAGTGTATGACTAAAAGATGTTACAAAGAGACAAAGATTCCATTGCTGCTTTGTGTCTCTTTCAGTCTCCTCCTAGTAAAGCCTAATCTGGTTAATTATTTAAAATATATGCAAATGAGATGTTTGCTTTTCAGCTTTGAGCTCCACTGATAGCCAAGCCTTTCATCAGTCTGATCTAAATTGTACCCTAAACTCACAATGTGTACAAATTTAAGAGGTTACTTATATTTGTGCTCCAGTTCCTACCTACCCCTGTGTTTTCTCTCTCTAGAAGAAAAACTTTGGAGAACATTGCATAGGGATTTCCAAGTCTGAAAGGTGCCCTGTAATTTTTCCCCATCACATTTCCATGCTTTCTTTTTCAGAAAGGAGAAGAAAGTTGGTTCATCGAAGACTGGAATGTCACAAGCTCTTTCAGCATGCCAACATGGTGTTTCTTTCTATCCCCATTGTCTTTTAACATGCACTCAGCTACAGGCTCTATTTGCCATACCAGCAATGCACTCCAGTGGCCAGGAGTGATGAAAACAGTAGTCTAAAATGTTGGAAGGTTCTACAAGCAACATCACTCCATTGGGAATGAACCCCAAGACTAGATAGTAGGAGTAGTAGAACTAATAGAGCTGTGTAGTAGAATGTCTTTTTTTGGGGGGTGCAATTTATTTTCAAAGAACAGTTTTCACTCCATCTTGTCTACTGTCAAAATCCTACACATTTGATTACTTAAGATTTCAAATCCTGTTATGTTGTTGTCAAGTTGCATCCAAAATGCAGTATAGCAATCCTAATAGGATTCTCAAGATATGGGAGGCATTTTTAAGGTGTGGTCTTACATTGCTGTTCCTCAGTGAGTTTCCTTGGTTTAATAGGAATTTGAACCCAGGTCTCCAGAGTCTTAATCTCTCAGTCTATCCATTATATCACATGGTTCTAGACCATGAGGTAGTTTTAGTTCCTGCTTGATACTACTCAGACCATATGAACTCACCACTGTCATTTAGCAACTCAGAAGTGTGTCTTACATTGCACCATATACACCAGGGGTTCCCAATCTTTTTATGCCATGGGCTGACCACGACCCCGGACAGCTGAGCGGGCCAGACCATGCCCCTGGAAGCAGAAGTAAATGAGTCCATTTCCGCATTTACGACACTTATGGCTGATGTAACTACGTTTATGACAGCTGTGGGTGCATTTACGGCTGACATAAACACGTCCGCTTCCACTTCCAGGTGTGGTGTCAGTGGGCACATGAAATAGTACCATGGGCCAGGTCTGGAACCCCTGGTATACACCCTTGTGAGTTATCAGTTGGAGAATGATTGACAAGTGATGGGGAAATTGTCTTATACAGAAGTTTCTGTACTATGATTGATTATCAATATTGGAAAAATATAGGCATGTTTCTAAGGAACTCTCCTGTAAAACCCCAAGGCTTGCATATTATTCAGGTCTCTGGTATGACCCTTCCTCTCAAGTCATCTCCAGCAGCAGCACATTCAGCCACAAAACACATTTGAAAATGTCATGAATGTCATGTTTGTCCTGCTCTGCTTGTTTCTTATTCATATTTTTGTATAAGCACAAACAGAGTAGCAGATCTGTGATGCCTTTGCAAGATCAAGTGCTGCAGTTGGGTTCAAACTGGGTCAGTCATGAAAAAAATACCATGGGCAACAAGACATATTGGCTGTTTTGGCTAAGGCTGCTGTCATGTTTTTAAACAACGTCAGTAAACTACTGGAAGAGGCCTCTCCTAGGCTTTTAACACTTGCCTAGATAACATCTGAGTAAGCCTGGTTTGGAACTGGGATTGGGAGAGGTCCTGAGAGCTAATTCTTTTAGGACTAATCTGCATGCCAAAATACTCAAATGTATGTTCTCATTACTTTGGAGGCTATTGTAGATGGAACAAATAACAATGACATGCCATTAAGTTGATTCCAATGTATGGGAACCTTCCCATGTTTTTCTAGATATTCAGTGGTTTATCATTCCCCTTTTCAGGGGTACTCTAGGCACACAAAGCTTATCCAAGATCCTACAGGCTGATTCTTCTCCTACAAGCCACAGAGGGGATTTGAACTCCTGAGCCTACAGCCAGGTGCTTCAGCTCACTGAGCTATAGAGTCAGCTTTGGAGATTGAATAATGACAATTGCATGCCATCAAGTCAATGCTGGCTTATGGCAACCCTTTCCAGGGGTTTCTAGGTAAAGAATAAACAGAAGTGGTTTAACATTCCCCTTCTTCTGCGCAGCTTTCCCATGATTACACAGACTGGTTTTTTCTCCCAAAAGGCACAGTGGGAAAATTGAGCATTCCACTCAGCTTTGTAGACAGAAAGGGGAGGAAATTTAGAAGATTTCCTCCTTAGACTCTTTTCCTGATTGGCTCACCTAATACTTTCCTCAGGAGGAGGCATCTCCCCCTTCCTTTCCCTTTATGCTCCTCACTGCTTCTTGAGCTGAAGATACTCTGTTGAACAAATTTACGTTTCCCTTTTGGCAGTTTGGGAAAGATGGGGCTGACCTGGACTGCATCTGTCCTTTGTAGTGTACTGAATTAGGCCAGAAATGGCCCTACTTGAGGGTGTGCCTCTTATGTTTTTATCTACAGAAGACATTGGTGGCACAACAATATAGTATCAATAAATGTATCCCTTTAAGCTTTCCTGAATGAGTGCATTTGCCTCCCCATCTTGAACTTCCTGAGATTACAAATGTGGTGACTTGGGTGGGGTGGGAGAGAAAGGAGGGAGGGAGGCAGCCTGTGTGTGTAAAGAACTCTGTCTGTTTTCTTTCTACACCCCCCCTCCCATCAATTTAGCCTGTAAGAAGCAGCCTTTCTATCTTTATTTGCACTGATGTAATGTGGTGGCTGGGGCCAACTCTGAAGGAATAGAGGAAACTGTCTGAAAACAAAACCAGCTAATCCCTCTCCACCCCTGTGGCCTATCGCTGTCCACAGGGTGGGACGGAACACTGGAATGCAGTCTTGTTTTTGAGTCTGGGGATTGCTTTTTGCCTTCTTGAAAGCAAAGATGGGTGGGGAAGGCAGGCCTCTGTATGCTCCTGCCATTTCAGCACTACACACACCCATATGCACCACCTTCTGCCGGAGGACCTAAACAGCCATTTGTGGCTAACCCAGGTCAATGTAGTTTTATGCAAGTTGATGCTGCCTCAACAATCTGAGGAAAGCTACTGGAATGACTAGAAGGGATAAAATTAGGAATGAGGTTGTAAGGGGGAAAAAACTGGAACAGAACCAATCTTGCACTACATACAGAGACAACATGTAAAGTGGTTGCCCATTTGGATAGAATACTGTACCTTGGAATATCCCATACCTTACAAGGCATATGTGGAAAGAGGAGGACTAAGACCACGAGGCAGACTCAGAGGAAGGTGGAGAGATAACATCAAAGAAATATCACAAGAATACCAAATAACACCGGTGGAGGCAGCTAGAAGTGCCAGAACAAGAACCTTGCATCTCTCTTGACACCTGATGGGGTAAAAGAGGAAGCAAAGAAGAAGAAGAAGAAGCCACCTAGTCTTCTATTTCTGTTTTGTGCTCATGTGGCATGTATGTTAGTGAATGTCCTAGAATTATATTTGGGGTTCCCATGGAAGGAGGTGGAGGGTAACAATGGGAAGGGACAAAAAGGTCTGAATTAATAACCGTTTGGTGTAAATTTTGTTTAAAGGATAAGTGATATTTAAATAAAAAGAGCCAACCATTCTACATTTGCTTTTTCCTGTAAGGCTGTGTTCTGTGTACATACCTCTGTATGTTCAGGGTTGGGATGCAAGACCCTTGGAAGAAATAATATCTGGGAGATAGAGAGAGTTACACAAGAGCTCCTTCTAAACAGGAATAATCAAGAACTAAGGTCTTTGGGGAGCTTTTCTAGAGAGGTTCCATTTGGAGCAAAGAATGCAGAGGTGTGATTATCTAACCATTAGCAGAGGACACAGATGTCAGTCTTCCTGCTTAAACCATCCCTCCTAGGACACATGTTTTCCCTGCACATAAATTAGTGGCTAAGGAAATGCTGAGGGCTTTCAGATGAGGGTTACTCTGTACACCCTCCCAGCCTCATGCACAGAATTTTACAGAGGCTTTGGAGGAAACATTTTTCCTTTTGTGGCTTTCTTGGGGTTCCCCTGTGCTTTTCTTCTATGCCTCCACCCCTCCCACAGTTGGAAAACTTTGGACTACTGCTTTTAACATCTCCTGGCTGGGCTGGCCAGCAACCATATCAGCTGGAGGATTCTAACAGTTGTAAAACACCAACATTTCCAAGTTCTGCTTTTTAAAAATTCTAGGTAAAAACTCTAGAAAAGGCAGAATTGGCCACACGGTGTATTTTCAGTGTTTTCAACTTGAAAATACCTGCAGCTTATTGCGTGTAATGTTACCATTGTGTCTGCAGCTCAAGTTCTTTCTCTTCCTGTATCATTTCAAAATGGTAGAACTCAACCATCCCATCAACTTTTTCCTGTTCCACCTCCTTTGTTCCTTGTACCTGTTCTGTGTTAAACCAAAAGGTTCTTTCCCAAAGCAACTCCTTTGTTATGTAGAAATAAGGATATTAAGTTTACTGGAACTGGATGGGTGATGGTGGTGGAAATATCATAATATTCCAGTAACGAAGACTTAAGTGATGTTTGGGTGTCATGTGTAAAGATCCTCTGGCCTGCATTGCTTTCTATTGTACTTTTGTATAAGGCTTTTAGGGGGTTCAGATGGATGTCTCTCAGAATTGGAAGCAAAATTTCGGGTCAACTGGCCTCTCATTCTGAGAGACATCCCGGCCCTTTCTCCGGGTATAGCTCCAGTCAGCTATAAAACAGGGTTAACCACCAAGAAGAGATGACTGAATCCTCATTTGTAGTTGCCAGGAACTTTTGTTTGCATCTGGGCTGGCCATGAATGTGTAGCCAGCATCCATGCTCCCTTTCCACCCCCACTCCCTCCAACCCAACTTTGCCTTTTCAAATATTTGGGTTGGACTCTTTCCTGCTGTCAAGCTCGAGTGAAGAGTCAGTCTGAAAAATCTCCACTCTAGCCCTTCCCTGTGTCTAAAGTCCTTTGCTCCGGGTTTGAGCTTCCTCGTCCTAAGGCTGTATTGTCAGTGTCCCCTTTGAACGGCCTCCAGTTCTAAATGAAGCTGTGAGATTCGGCTTGGAAAGCCTGGATCCCGAAAACCGCATGGTGGGTTTTTGCCTTTTTCTTACAAAGGGGAAAATAGCATGTTTCTGATTTGGCTTGGAATAACTACTAAGTTCTCTCTCCCTCTCCCCCTCCCTCCCTCTCTCTCTCAGCCTGGGTCTCAAAGGGTTGCAGTCCTGTTGTTTAGACTGAGGTGGTCTTCCTCCATGTCTAGGCCAGATATGAAAGTGCCAAAATGAAGCCACCTTCTGGGTGAGTTCATTCTGCAGTTCCTTTCGCCTGACATAGTGTGAGAAAGATTATCTGGCAACACAAGGTTGCCGTTACCAAGGTATGCCCAATTGTGGTTCAAAAACACCACGATCTTTGAGGAGGCTCTTTCTGCATATCCCGTTTGAGGTGGTGTGAAGGCCACATTTGGGGCTGGTGTGTAGAGTGTCTGACTTGGAATAAAATAACACAGTATTGGTAGACTGGATAGAAGCCTTGTAGACATTCTTCCGGCCTACTGACAGAGGCGGAAGAGAAAATTGATTGGCACTATCTGGCTTGGGAAGGATTGGTGCCTTGCAGTAAGTAGGTGGTCAAACTCTAATCTGAATCTTTAGACTCAGTGGGAGGGTTCGCTAGCCATTGTATATATTCCTAGTGTATGTTTAAACTGTTCCCTACACACAAACTGCAAGTTTTCTCCATTGCTCTATTTTCACTTAGTGGGAATGAGAATTTTTTTTGGGGGGGGGTAGGGGGTAGGGGAGCAAAGGCACCAGAAGAGAGGGGAAAGGGTTAATGGGACACTCATTTGGATGGAGTGCTTGGACACATTTATTTGTAATGAGAATACTTCTAGAATGCAAACAACTTCTTGCCCCCTACCCTGCCCCAGCTCAGTTTGTCTTAGATTGACTTCCTCCTTTCTTTGTAAAGCTCAAACTATACACCAGTCATTAAACTCATTTTGCCTGTGCATTATCATGATCATCATCCATTCTGCTGAACTCTCATGTTCAGACCTTGCTCGCTGTGCTGGGGCTTCCAGCTGGGTGGGTCCTTCATTATTATTTTTTAAAACTTGGTATGTTTTTACAATTGATTTTAAATCTTTTATGCTCTGTTTTGATAGTTTTGTGTCTTAATTTTACTGTAAGCTTCCTCCAGATTCCTTCTTGACGGGAAGGTGGGATATAAATCCAAATGTATCATAGATCCATAGAGAGAGGTCATAAGAGGAGATAGCCTTCGCAGGAGCCAAGCAGTCAAGTAAAAAGTGCGGGGTTAGGATTTTATTGCATAGTGTTGCTTCCAGGAGGATGGAGAGGTGACTGAATTCGCTTTGGATCTTTTTTTCAATTCATTGGGAGGTAAAGGCTGGGACTGTGGTAGCTTTGTGGTTAAGATGTTGAACTTCATGACTGGAAGGCCGGCAGGTCAGTAGTTCAAGACCCGAGTGCTGCATAATGGAATGAGTTCCCATTGTCTGTCCCAGCTCCTGCCAGCCCAGCAGTTTGAAAGGAAGAAATTGCAAGTAGATTAACAGATACTGCTTCAGCAGGAAAGGTAACCACATTCTGTGTGCTCTAGCTTCTGGTCATGCCTGACCCATGGCCACAGAAACGTCTGCAGATGCAGATAGCTCTGACTCTTTGGCTGTAAATGGAGATGAGCACCACACCCTAGAGTCAGATACAACCAGGTTTCAAGCAAGGGTTACCTTTAAAGACTGTACAATAGAGAGTAAGAAGAAGTCCTAGGTTGACAGTCTTTGTAGGATGTTTGTTCTTTTCTGTTATCTGATGAGTTATCTGATGAAAACTGTCTGCTTTCCAGTATCTACCCCATGTACCCCAATGCTCTCTTTCTCTGTGCATGAGCATGCATAAATATGCATGTTAGATTAGAGGGAGATGGAGAAAGAGTCACTTACTGTTTACACTGTTGGGAAGCTGAGGAATCTCTGATCCTCCCCAAGAATTCCAGATGGGCCCCTCTTAGCACATCTCGACACATGTCCTTTTGCTGGAAGAGAAGAGTAGAACATGGCTTGCTCTCTCTTTTTCTGCACCATTTGCTTGCTTAAATCCAAGCCTGCAAAAACACAGGGCCATGACTTCAGTAATTCCTGTGTATTCCTTTTAAAATTAAATCTGGCTGAGGAGAAAATACTGGGTTGCTTGATATATCTTGTTACCACTTGGTAATGGGCCTTTTCTCAACCTAAGCGAATTCTCCGTGATGGCCTGTGAAAATTCCTGCCTTCATGGTATGTCACAAGGCAAGTACATCTCTTTCATTTCTGTATGCATTTGTTTGTCCTCAGATGTGCTCAATTTTGTTTTTCAAAATTCCATCTCTTGGTGTCTATATCTACAGCAATGTTACAAATCTGTGTTGGTTGGGGAGCATCTACATTTTGAGGGAGAAAATGGGATGGGAAGAGAAAGTGGCTGTGGTACCCCAAAGAATGTTTGCGTCTCTGGGCAGAACACTTTTGTTTGAAGCCCCTGCACTGTTTCCTGTCAAAGACCCATGCGCTGGCCTCCTAGAGTGCCTGAACACTGGTCGGCAAAGATGTTAATCTAATTAGGCCTTGAGTCACCATGGAAGGAGAGATTTAGTTTTCCTCTGACAGCTTCATCTTTTGGGGGAAGAAGTCCCTGATTAATCCTCCCCTCCTCCACATACCCAGCATCGTTTACTCACCCACTGGCTGGCCCCTCGTAACCCCATGAGGCTCATGTGACCTGGCTCATAGTTGTGCCCCTATCCCCCCTCTCATGAGGAGGAGAATAAGGGGAAGGGGATGTTTTCTGTAACAGACCCCTTGGAGCCAGCGTGAACTGGGAAAGGTGGAGGGTCAAGGTCTGGGAACTTCCTTGCTAGTCCAGCTTGCAAACAGCTGGGCGTTGTTAGGATAGGAGGTGTAGAGCGATGGGGTAGCATTGAGTTAAGGGGAGGGGGGAGTTTAGACCAGGCCTGGTTGCCTTTAACTCAGCAGCAGTGCTCTGAGCACTCCATGGGGACCATCAAATAGAAAAGGCCTTAAGGCTTTGTATCGGGGAAGGGAGGCGGGCGGCAAAATAGATTGTATATTGTACAAGGAAAAGAATAACTGGCCTGGGACCTGTATCATAAATCATCCAGGTTGGAGTCATTAAAGAAAAAACACCACTCCCCCTCCCCAACATTACACAGATAGACACACACAGACACACACACATCTGGACGGTAGTAGGGAGGACTCCTTCCTCCTTGATGTGTGGGGTCAGACTCGAGTCAGCATGGCTGTCTGCTGAGTGAGAACGCAGCCGCCTAATCTGGTTCCAAATGATTGCAGGAAAGAGAGAAAGGAAGTCAGGATTTGCTCTTGTCTTCTCCTCCACCCTTCAATTCCAGATGATTATTATTATTTCATTAAAACAAAAAGACACCCTAAGAGGATGTGATAAGGAGGGGGAAAAGGCAGTTCACATATCCTACAGAGCTTTGTAATAAGAGTCTGCTCTCAACGTTTTCTTAGCAAAGCTCAGAAAAGTTACTTTTTGGATCAGGGGTTTACAACCTACGGTCCGTGGGCCAGACCTGGATCCTGGTGCCGTTCCATCCAGCCTGCGGTTACGACCACAGAAGTGGAAGCAGATGTGCCCATGCATGTGCAAACATGCCAGTGCATGCACAAACGTGCCCACCGTCATTTGTCCAGCCCATGGTGCAATCTGAGGGGGAGTTGTCCAGCCTTGTTTTGGACTGTAGGTCCCAAACCTCCAGAGCTGGGGGATTTGAGGAGATTGTAGTGGAAAAAGCAATGAACTGTCTGGAGAGGTCAGTGGTCTAGCTCTCTGGCTGCAGTGCCTTGGAAGTTTGGTTCCCCACTGTGCATTCTGTGAGAAGAGTCAGCCTCTGGGCTGACGCAGGCCAGCTTCACAGTCCCCAGAAGAAGAGAAGGGCAAGTCACTTCTGAGTACAGGTGACTTACCCTTCCCTTCTTCTGGGGGCATCCTGGTGGCACAGTGGTTAAACTACTGCAACCAACAGGTTGTGAGTTTGAACCTGACCAGTGCTCAAGGTTGATTCATCCTTTCATCCTTCCAAGGTCGGTAAAATGAGTACCCAGCATGTTGGGGGCAAAATGCTAATTAGCTTGTGAACTGCCCAGAGAGTGCACTAAGCAATCTCTGTGGGGTGGTATATAAGTATGATTGCTTTGCTTACTCTCTACCTAGAAAGTCCTGGAAGGGGTTGCCATAAATCTGAATTGACTTGACAGCATACAGTATAGACATACAGTAGTTGAACTTTTCAAGCTCTAGCTTTGAATGCAGGAAAAGAATGCTTTGCTCTTATGAGTAGCTCTCAATAGGGGAAGGGAAAGCCTGTTGAATGTATAAGGGCTGAATTTAGCAGATAGATTGCAGCCTTTATTATGGAGGTGTTAGTTTATGACTCTCTAGATGGCCGCCTCTGGGAATCTCTATCATCCTGCCTTCTCCCTCACACCTTCAGATAATGGCTCTTTCACATAAGACATCCCTGAAAGAGGATACCTGTTATTTTCATTTCATGTTAATGCAGGCACATGTTAATACTGTCTAGCTCAAAGACACACCTATGGCTGAAGTGGCTAGCTGTAGTGCTTCAGGTATTTTTGTGCTGAAACTTCAATCCTTTATCTATGGCTAGGCTAGCTAAGCATATACAAAGCATATTCATCCCCACCTTATGTTACCAGTGCCAAACATGGACACTTACAACAAAACATAAATGAAAGTTAGTCACTATGGAAATGAGATGTCTGAGGAAGGCTGCTGGAGTGACTAGAAGGGATAAAATCCGGATTGAGATTATAAGGGAAATAATTGGAACAGAACCAATCTTGCGCTACATACAGAGACAACAAAGTGGTTTGCCCATTTGGAGAGAATGTCTTGGAATCCCATACCTTACAAGGCATATGTGGAAAGAGGAGAAGGACAAAGGCCATGAGACTGACCCAGAGGAAGGTGGAGAGATAACATTAAAGAAACATTCCGAGAAAACCAAATAACACTGGTGGATGTAACGAGAAGTGCCAGAGCAAGAACCTTGTTTCTCTCTTGACACCTGAAGTGGTAGAAGGAGGAGGCGGCAGCACAGAGTAGCTGCCCCTAGAAGCAATAGTCTCTCCCCCACCCCAGCATGTAATTACACATATGCTCTAGGTATAACTGGCTCCCTCCTCCTCTTTTGCACCCCATCTTGGTTGCTTGCTGATGGGATGTGGAGAAACAGGATCCAATACAGTCACATAATTGACACATCATGTCATGAGGATCGTGAGTGAAAGGAGAATGGAATATATGAAATCTCCTTTTGGTGTCAGCCTCGCATGTGGCAAAATACAGTGTACGGTCCTAGGCTAATAATACTTATCTTGCTAATTTTTATATTCTCATGGCATTTTCGCCAGTCCTGATCAAAATTAGAAAAGGTGTGGGGTGGGGTGAATATCGCTGTTGATACTTCACCTACCCTTCCTGCAAATTCAAGATATACAACTTGGGGGAGGGACAGGGGATTGCTTTCTGCTGTCAATGAAACTGTTGTAGTTTCAAGAACACTACATTCTACATTGCTTGCAAAATCAGGGGGTCCAGAGAATTTTTGTGTGTTTGTACAGTATATGTGTGTTTGAATGCTTTTGGTGACACTTTTTAGTGTTTTGGTGTTTGAGACCCAAACAAGACATGACACCATCTCCTATTGAAACAGAAGGAAAAGAAAGAAAAAGGGAAGGAAATAAATGAAAGCAGGTAGCATATGGATGGAGTCCAGTACCAACTAGGTGGCAACCATGATTTAGACTGAGGTGTTAACTGGAAGCATCCTAGCTTGGTAGGGGACAAAGAAATCATAGGTCAACATTGATAGTTTGTCACCTGTATTTTCCTCCTGGTCCTTTTGCTCCTTTCCGAAGTATTCTATGCAGCCAAGGCAAGTGGGGGCAAAGGGACTAGGGAATGAATGGATGCCAACATTTATGATTGTTTCAGCTGCTCCTTCAATAGATTTACAGCTGCCATACCAACATCCAGATTTTAAGTTGGTAGTGCTATTCAAATCCATTCACAGACTGATCAGTGCTGAGTGCTCTGTAAGTTAAAACAACGAAAACAACATCACATTATACATATTAAAGTGGCATCTGCGCATTCAAATAGCTTGACTGGAAATGCTAATAGTAATACAAAGCAGAGGAGGCATCTGGTGGAAACAGAAACATGCAGATCAGAGTGTGAGAGAGAGAGTGAGAGAGAAAGAGCACGTAAAAGTGAGAGAAAGCAAGGGAGAGAGAACTCTAATGAGTTGTGATGGGAAAAGGGTTTGCTGCCTGGTATCCAGACGTACCAGCCTGACAATACTTCTTTCTTCACCAGAGCTCAGAGGGGATGGGTTACAAGAAATGACATCATCTATAACATGTTCCTAATGGAGACATTCCAATTACCTTTTCCTTTCAAAAGAAAGCACTGCTGATAATGTTAAAATTTGTTGGTGTGTAATGTTTCTTCTCATTAGTTTTCAGAGGCCAAAAAATATTTCTTGGCATACTATTGGGAGGATTTGGTTTTTTCCCCAAGCTTTAAACCAGGGGTTCCCACAGGGGCGTAGCTACTGCCGTATCTGCCGTATCAATTATACGGGCCCCCCGGGCCACGGGGCCCCCCAACGTGCATAAGCAAAAGGCAAGGAGAGTGTATATTTAATTTGAATTGTTTGTAAAATTTTTGGAAAAAGTGACAGATAGATAATTATGATGAATAAATATTTCTTTTAATTTTATGCATTTTTTTTTCTTTTGTGAGAAATCTTTACCCTTCCTAAGGGCTCCCAAACAAATTTTTATATGGGGCCCCGCCAAGGCATGCTACGCTTCTGGGTTCCCAACCTTTTTATGCCTTGGGCCTGACCATGCCTCTTGAACAGCTGAACGGGCCAGACCACTCGCTTCCACATTTATGACAGCCGCGTGTGCATTTACGACTGATGAATTTGTATTTGTTTGTATTTGTATTTCGACTTCTATGCTGCTCCACTCGCACAGCGACTCTGGGCGGCTTACAGAAGAAACAGTTACAATTACATAGCACATTCCATAGCATAAAAACAATTGCAGATATCACATAGTAAATTACAAATATCACATATACAGTATATATATCTCCAAGAACAATTGCAATTACAAAACATCAGGACATTCTAAGAAATAAATCAAAGATACTATAATATAAATCAATACAGCATCAAACTTCAATAAGCAACAATATCAAGCAACAATCCAAAATTCCAAATATCAGTCTAGTTTACACAAAAATTACAAAAGCAGAAAACTAAACAAAAAACAGTTGCTAAATCCCGTAATAATTGACAAGCCGCTCCACCCGGCCGCAGGTGTTTCTGGCTGCTCAAAAAAGTCCTGCCGCTGTCAAGGCTTTTAAGCCCTGGCCAGGGCGGAGCCCCCAAGGAGAGATGGAGAGAGTCCTGGGGCTGGATGCGATGGGCCCGGAGGGAAGACGGGAGCATCCTCACTCCACCGCCACCGCCGACAAACTTTTATTGGCCACCAGGCCCAGATGACAGGGGCCCGGGAGAGGGCGGGAGCGTTGCCTCACTGCCCACAGCTGTTCGACATCTCCTCCAGTGAGATGGTGAGACAGGAGGGAGGGCGGGAGTGTCCTCACTCCACTGCCACCGCCAACGAACTTTTATCGACTACCAGGCCGTGATGACCGGGGCCCGGGAGAGGGAGGGAGCGTTGCCTCACTGCCCGCAGCTGTTTGACATCTCCTCCGGTGAGATGATGAGCCCTGGAGGGCGGGCGGCAGCGATGGGATGTAACAGGTTCTCACCAGCTCGCCAGAACCGGTAGTAACTTTCCCCAGTGTCCCGGAGAACCGGTAGCAGCTTTTGGGGGGAACCACCTTTGGGGCTTACCTTTTCACTGGGTCCCCCAATGCGCATGCGTGCCAAGCACTTGGTGTGCATGCATGCCTACAGTGCTTGGCGCGTATGCACAGCCTCCTTGCTGTCCTCCTTGCTGTCCTTGTGTTGTGTGTGTGTGTGTGTGTGTGTGTGTGTGTGTGTGTGTGTGTGTGTGTGTGTGTGCACGCGCGCTTATTTTTATTTTATTTTATTATTGTTTTTTATTTTTTATTTTATTTTATTTTTTGTTTTCTTTGGCTCCGCCCATAGTGTCATGATGTCATGATATTAGCTCCGCCCACACTGTGATGACATCACGGTGGGGTAGTAAAATTTTTGACATCCCACCACTGGCGGGCGGGATGTAAATGCATCCGCTTTAACTTCCGGGTGCAGCGGTGGGCCACATGAAATGGAGCCAAGGGCTGTGTCTGGCCTGTGGGCCATAGTTTGGGAACCCCTGCTTTAAACCATTTGGCTTACTTTAAAAAAAAATTCTTTAAAGGAAGTATGAAAAGTGAATGTGACAAATTGGTGAAATATTTCTCCTGGCTGAAACAGTAACCAGTTACTTTAGAAGAATGGCCAAAAAAAATTCTTCTTCTTCCGTATCTAGGGCAGATGTGAAACTGCCAAAATAAAGCCACATTTTGGCAAGTTCATTCTGCAGTTCATTTTACCTGACCTAGTGTGAGAAAAAGCAACCGGCACAAGATTCCCATTACCAGAGTACACCCAATTGTGGCTTAAACATACCCCAGTCCTCGAGGAGGTTCTTTCTGCATACTCCAATGGCAACAGTGCATTTGAGTTTACTTATTAAACAGCAGCCTTCCAGATTCTGTTTTTTCATGGCCAGACTAAACCACCTTCCCACCCACCCCTTCAACTTTCTAGGGAGATGAGGCAAGAAAACATGATTTTCTGGGGAAGGCTGGAGGAAGTCATATCAGTAAAGGAAACCCAGGTCAAAACTACACCATTGCAATAAACCAGAGAAAGTGTCATTGCTGCAGATTAGCTGCAAACAGGTGCAACTCACACAACAAGTAGAGTTTTTTTTCCCTATGTTTTAATCTGAGTTATTGATACAAATGTTGGGAGATACTGTGGTGGGTGTGGGCATACACCATTGCTGTGGGTATGTGCACCATGACCTTTAAATTTTGTAAGGTGTTTATGCAGTGGTGGGCTCAAAAAAAAATTACTACCTACTATGTGGACATGGTATGGTGGGTGTGGCCAGGGGGAAAGCCCTGTGTTGCACCCAAATTAGGACTACTTTATTTCAAAACTTGGATGGGCAGAGGGGCCAGCCAGAATTTCTGCTACCGGTTCTGGCGAACTGGTGCGAACCTGTTGATGCCCACCACTCTGTTCATGTGCATCCCCAGAGGCATGATTTTAAACAGAAGTTTAAAAATTGACTTAGTTCTCTGCATGTGAAAAAAGAGACATGATAGCAGGGATGGGCATACAGCGTGGTTGAAGGAAGAACAAATGGGTGGCAAATAGGGTAGTAGTGAAATGATGGCAGTGGTGGGATGTCAAAATTTTTACTACCCCACCGTGATGTCATCACAGTGTGGGTGGAGCTGACATCATGATGTCATGGGCAGAGCCAACATCATGACGTCATGATGTTGTGGGTGGGGCCAAAGAAAAAATAAAATAAAAATAAGTACACACACACACACACCACAACCCACACACAACACAAACCCATAAATAAATTAAATAAATAAAAAAAATAAAAAATACATTAAAATACACCCTCCCGCCCAAACACCCACCCACCCCAAACACAAATCAACCAGAGCTTTTAAACAAGAGCTTAAAGCTTATTCTGGCTAATCTTTCTCACACTAGGTCAGATGGAAGGAACTACAGAATGAACTCACCACACGATGGCTTCATTTTGGTACTTTTCAACTTTTCATCAGTTAAAGAAGTTAGGTAGTAAATCTTTGTCTAACCAGTTCTTTAGGATAATATGCCTTAATGTAAATGTAAAACAGTTGTACCTCCTTAAAGGTTCTCCAATTAGAACATCAATTGGAACAGCACAGGTGTAGCTTATTGATGAGGTAACTCCAAGACTTTGCTTAAAAATCCCAAGCCACGCCGCGAGGCCTTTTTAGGAACTGTGGTAGTACGTCAAGGTAAAAGTATTAAATACACATTAAGATACACACAGACACACCACATCCAAAGGTGAGTCACTTACCCTGGGAGTAGGCTATAGGGAGCTTCAGGCTAGCAGCTTCTCTTCCTCCTCCCTGCTTGGGAGGACAGCAAAGAGGTTGTGCATACGCGCCAAGCACTGTAGGCATGCATGCACACCAAGTGCTTGGCATGCATGTGCAGTGGGGGAACCAGTGAAAAGGTAAGCCCCGAAGGTGGTTCCCCCCAAAACCTGCTACCGGTTCTCTGGGACACCGGGAAAAGTTATTACCGGTTCTGGCGAACTGGTGAGAACCTGTTACATCCCGTCACTGAATGATGGGCAGACAACTGTTGGGGGGGGGGGGGGAATAGGTGGTACAGTAACTTTAAAATGAGATGTATCTGTAAAGAAAATACCCAGGAGCAGAAAATAATCAAAATGGGTCCCATGTTGAACCACTGCATGGCTTTGCTATGGCATCATGAGCCAGGACAGGATACAATATAGATTCTTAGCTGGATGAGGGGAAGGCACTGCAGTCTACCCACTATTGTGGCATTATTATAGGATTGATGTAAAGCAACCAAACAGGTACCGGTAGTCTATTTTTATCGCCTAGCAAGAGCTAGATAAAATGAAGGTGCTATTTAAGGCAATTTAACTTCTTTTGTGTTCCCTTACACAGAATGATGAAAAAGCGGGTTTGAAAGGATATGTTCTCCTCTCTGCTCCCAGAAAAGCATCTCCAGAGCAATGCAGTGGTTCACATCCCAGGGACTGTTTGTGAGAGATGTCCATGTAAACAACTGAAATCAGTGGTGCCGATTAGAACAGCGCAGCAAGCCTGCAGTTTCCTAAAGCACTGCCGAAATGTTTGGCAAACCAAGGCCCAAGGCATTTTACAGAAGGATCTTTTGAAGAGTAAATATTGGCAAGGTATCACCTCAACTGGGTGTCCTTTCCCATCACTGGGTCTCCAGACTTTGCTGGTGGAGGCCTGATGTCAGTCAGCATTTATCTCCAACCTTTCTCTCTTTTCTGAGAATCCCTGGAGTATTTACACAAAAACAACCGACAGATGTTGGATCATAGTTTTAGGTGGTAGAGGCTAAATGTTTGTTGACAACCTGCTGTTATGAAGATTGGTAGGGAAGTTACAGTGGGAAGAGGCAGTTACTGTACTACCTCAGGTGTTCCCTTGATGATGGGTGGCAGAAAGAACTGAGGATAAGTTGCTTTTCTGGTCCTAGAAGGATGCTATTTACACATGACACAGCTCTTCTTGATGTAGCTTTGCATAGGTACATGATCTCTTGGTTGTGGAGAAAATGGCAACATTTCACCCTTTGAGGGAAAGAAAAGTTCATAGGCACCTAATTTGAGGGTGACAAAGACCAGGGCAAGAGAAGAGAAGGGAGTGTACTGTAAGTGATAGAAGTTGGCGTGGACATGGCAAAATCCAATATTCTTAAATTTCCCCTTTTGTGACTTCCATAAGTTTGTTGCAAAGGTGCTGTAAAGTTTGTATATAAGTACAGTCAAACCTCGCATAACAAGTGTTTCGCTTAGCAAAAATCTCGCATAATGAGCACGTTTTTCTCTAAGCGGTCTGACTCCCATAATGAATTTTTCGCTATGTGAGTCAGACTTTTCCCTATGGAAAAACTCGCATAATGAGCGTTTCTATGGGGAAAACTAGCGTAGCGAATTTTTTTTGCTATGCGAGTTTCCCCCATAGAAACACTCATTATGCGAGTTTTTCCATAGGGAAAAGTCCGACTCGCATAGCGAAAAATTCGTTATGCGAGTCAGACTTGCATAGCAAATTTTTCACATAGCGAGCAACCTCTCAGAACACATTAAATTTGTTCTGAGAGGTATGACTGTACTGTATTTCACTCTGAGTAACATGACCAAAAAGTTTAGAATCCAGAGCCTGGCCAAATTACTCTGTATTGTTCCTAGTGGTTTATTTTAAAGTAACATTTTCTAGCTCTGGTTGTATCCTGCTGAGACTGTAGGAGTGGAAGAAGGAGGATTTCTCAGCAGGTGTAGGAAGCTTAGCTAATAGAAACATGGATATGAAGCAATTTATTACATTAAACATGGGAGAGGAGTTACCTTCCTGATTAATACTGAACTACAGCTCAAAACCTGTGTGCAGGATAAGTAATCAACTTGACAACACACAATTATCAGTATTAAATCAGTATCAGTATCCTTTATTAATTGATTAGTCATCTGATCATATCACTTCTCAGCCTTTTGGCTAAGATCAACTGTAGTACAGTATCTAGTATTAAATCAATCAGCAGCTTTTGAAAAATTACCCAGATTGAAATAAGATAAATGTGCAAGTAAGTTTGTATTTGAGAATTTATTTTAGAATTTTCTGCCTCTACTCCCCTGTTGTTTCACTCATCATGATGTCTTAGCAGGCTGTGTTTTACATCCTGTTACGTTGGAGCCAACATATAGCAAACCTGTTAGGCTTTTCAAGGGAAGAAAGATAAATATGGAGTCATTTAATAGTGCCAGCCCTGTCTCCATGGATGACTGAGGATTGGAATCCAGGCCTCTGGAGTCCAGGTTCATCACTTTATCCAATACACCATATTTGATGCTACCTACCTACAAAAGTCCACATAGTCAAAGCAATAGTATTCCCAGTAGTAATGTATGGCTTTGAAAGCTGGACCATAAGGAAGGCATTGTCAATGCAATGGGTGCAGATCTGAGTGGCCTGAGGAAGATGGTGGAAGATAGAGGAGCATGGCATACGATGGTTCAACTGTGTGACTGAACAACTGTGTGACTGAACAACAACAAAAACTGGGTTAGCACCAAAAGTTTATAAGGCTTTACTGGCTGGCAGAACCTTGCTGAATACAGCACAATAGTTTGGAAGAGGTAAAGATCCCCCTTGTTTGAAAGTCAGTCACATGCGACTCTAGGGTTCAGTGCTCATCTCTGTTTATAGCCAAAGAGCCAGCGCTGTCTGCGTCTGCAGACGTTTCCATGGACATGTGGCAGGCATGCCTCAGTACTGGAGTGCACGGAATGCTGTTTACCTTCTCACGAAGTGGTACCTATTTATTGACTTGCAATTTCTTGCTTTCGAACTCTTAGGTTGGCAGGACTGGGATTGGAAGAGCAAAAATGCTTAAAGGCCAAGAATTTGCTACAAAATATAGTTTCCTTTGCAGTGGCAGTTGTGTGAGATGTGTGAGACTGCAATCTGATCCCAAACTTGCTTTGCTGATGGATAAGCATCAGAGAGTGACATCCAGTGGTACAAGAAAGAAATACATGTTAAATGAGAATCTTCAGGGTCACAGTACTGTACTGGCAGATCTATGCACAGGTGACATAACATAGAGCGTTGGGCATTTTGTGATAAGGTGTTTCTAAATAAATAAAAAACCACCCTGAGTTTTCAGTGTCACATAATTTCCAGAACAGAACATATTTTAAGGGCAAGGCAATGCTTTGGAGCCTCATACATTTGTCATACTTTAGGGTGTCAACCATCTTCTAGTCCAACTCCTGGTTAATGCAGGAAACCAAATCAAAGAAGAGCTGACAGCTGGTTGTCAATTTTTCTCTGGAAACATTCAATGGAAAGTCGCACAATCATCTGTCAGATCTGCTTTGACATGGATCCCTGCATTAAGCAGGGGTTGGGACTCAATGATCTCATAGGCCCCTTCCAACTCATGATTCTATGAGTTAAACTGGTCCTGTGTGTTAAAATTATTCTCATGTTTGTCCCAAGTACAAATGGCCAAAGTGGCTAGCTGTAGTGCTTCAGGTATTTTTGTGTTGAAACTCCAATTATCCATTATCTATGGCTAGGCTAACTAACTTAGATCAGAGTTGCCACAATTTGTCAATCCTGATGTGTCTGATGTTTACAGTAAAAAATTGGAAAGGGAATTCATACATATGTTTCTGGTGAATGGAGCCAAAGCTGAAAATGGTATGTTAGAATTATTTCCCTCAAAGGGTGATACTGTATAGAATAATTTGTGCATTACAACATGTTGCTTCTCAATAATGATAATAAAAATGGGGTGAGGTCAATGAGAAGAGGAATGGACAGTCAGCTCCTTAACCCACTTGCATCTTTTGAAGTTAAAGCTGAATCCTCCCACTTTTATGTTTGAATGGTGCAAAAATGTGAGAAACTAATCTGACTCCCCTTCACTTTTACCTTGAACCCAAGTCACTGTCCTACCAGAGGAGAAACCATCCTTTAATCAGTTAAAGAATGTGCTTAATGTGTGCCTGAGGCTACGGCTGCAACCTACAAACTATTCCAAAAAGCTGGTCTTTGTTGTTTAAGTAATTGGTGATACTTAGTAAATTGTTTTCTATTAAAATAGCCAAAGGAACATACATAAAACAATAACAATCCAGGATGATGAGATTGATGAAAATAATATAATAATGCAATGATGATGAAAAGGCAACAGTAGATAAAGGTAAAGGTGAAGATTTCCTTTGCTCAAAAGCCAGCCGTATCTGACTCTAGGGTTCAGTGTTCATCTCTGCTTCAAAGTCGAAGAGCCAGTACTGTCTGCTTCTGCAGATGTTTCTGTGGTCATGTGGCAGGCATGACACAGGAGCGCACAGAAAACTGTTTACCTTCCCACCCCTTTCCACCAAAGTGGTCCCTGTTTATCTACTTGCAATTTATCTACTTGCAATTTATCTACTTGCTAGGTTGGCAGGAGCTGGGACAAAGACGGGAGCTCAGTACTGCAGTACTTGGGAATCGAACGGTAGACAGGCATTAAACAGCACATTGTGTCAGGGCTGGAAACCAATCAGCATTGCTCTATATCAGTGGGGGTGAACCTATAGCACACGTCAGAGGGGGCACTGTGCTATCGCCCCAGCACTGAGTTCGCCCTACTCCCTTTGCCCAGAGGCCCAATGGGAGTACATCCCCCCTCCCCCCAGCACAGAGTTTGCCCTGCCTCTCAGCCCAGCAGCCCAATGGGAGTGTTTCCTCCCTCCCCTGTTGCCGTGTTGGCACTTTGTGATAAATAAGTGGGGTTTGGGTTGCAGTTTGGGCATTTGGTCTCTAAAAGGTTCACCATCACTGCTCTATATGTTACAAATGGAATATAATGAAATACCTAATGATTGTTTTAAATGGAGTACAGGAGTGCAACAACTTGTATCCTATTTGGTTAGGGCATGTAAACACTTTGTCCTAGCACTTACGCATGCTTCTTTCTATGTGAGCAACGTATATAATAAGGTATCTGAAATATCTTTTTGTTTTCAGTTGTAATTCTTTCAAACCTGAAGGATAGAAGAAAAGCATTAGGAGAATTCCCTTATATTATGAAGGAACTAACAGCTCCTCTGGTGGCTTAGTGGTTAAGACGCTGAGCTTGGAGACTGGAAGTTCGGGGTTTGATACCCAAGGGCTGCATGGTCTTGGCGACATGAAAGGAATCCCATTCAGGTGTCCCATGAGCGGAGTTTCTCCAGCAAAAATCCTTTCAACCCAGAGTAATCTCTGACACTATTATGAAGGAACTACCACCTCACACTTTTATATCAGAAAACAAAACAAAATAAACAGAACAAAATAAAAAAACACTGTAGCACTTTAAAGACTAACAGACAAGAAGCAAGCACAACAGTACAGTCTGTCTGTCATTTTGCTTGAACACACCCTGCTCCCTCACCCTGCTCCCTTTGACCCCTGAATTTGGTGTATAAAAACCATGCCTGTAAGTTTCACTCCTTGTCTGAAGAAGTGGACTTGATCCACGAAAGCTAACAATAAAAATATAGCAGTTAGTCTTTAAAGTGCTACAGTGTTTTTTATTTTGTTTTGTTTTCTGATATGCCTGAACCACAGACTAACATGGCTACTATTTTTTAAAAATCACATTTTTATGTTTAGTAGTGTGGCAGTTCTTACCCTCTACTTGTAGCACAGTGCTTGATTTCCTTGGAGAATGTTTTTAATTGTGAATAGTAGCTGCAAAAGGACTCACCTGGTGGGTGAAATGGATTGATTTTTAGTAGCAAACGCAGGGCTTATATAATGGTGAGGAGGCAAATTCCAGGCTTACAGGATCTTCTTGTTCCTCAGTTCTAAAAGTGCATCTTTACTTACATAATTACATTGCTTTAACGTCATTTTAATGCCATGGCTATATCCTAAATCTTCCTGGAATTTCTAGGAGGTGATAGAATTACAATTCTCTGTTGCAATTAGAAGACTGCATAAGGAGTTCTTGGGCAGAAAATTCCAAGCATTTCAGTAAACGATGAACCCTCAAATTCTGTAGAATGTAATGTGGCAATTAAAGTGTAACGGTCATCAAATGGGCTGAAAAAACATCTGAGTGCTTTCAGCATTGATAAGATCATGGTAGAGTAGCATTACTAGTTACCAGCTACATTATCAAGCGATAGTTCACTGACTCTTAGGTCTAGGTGGCTAGGACCCAAGCAGTAGAGCTCTAAAACTCCAGTCTAAACATCTGGTGGACCATGTATAGTAATAATAACAATTGCTGTCAAGTAAATTCTGACTTATGATGATCCTTACAAGGGTTGTCTTAGGGAGAGAATACCCAGAAGTGGTTTACCATTCCTTTCTTTTGGGACCCTCTTGGGGTTCTGCAGCTTGCCCATGACTACACAGGTTGCGTATTCTCCCTAGAGGCACTGTGGGGAATTAAAATCCCAACCACTGGCTCTACAACCTTGTTCAGTGCAGATACAGTAAAACACCGGATAACGATTGGATTGGATAACACTAAAATCAGATAACGTTAAGTAATCTGGGGAGGAGAATTGGATTGAATAACGTTAAAGTCCTATGGGATGGATCGGATAACAACCGCTAAAGCCTGTGCGGTTACAATGTATCTCTATGGAGCTTTAACGTTATCCGATCCATCCCATAGGATTTTAACATGGATCGGATAACACTAAAAATCGGATAACACCAAGACTTGGTGGAACCAAGTTTTAGCGTTATCCGGTGTTTTACTGTAGTTCTTTTGAACTGAAGGACAATATGCCTCTGAGTGCCTGCTGAGCCCAGGAAATTGTCTTCAACTTCGGAAACCTGATACATGAACATAGCATCGTGAGCACAGATGCTAACATATCAAATCTATTCTTGTTTCCTTCCACAGTTGCTCTTCATTTCAGCAGCCATGTTTAGAAGGAGAAAAAAAAGGGATAGTGGATTTGTTTTAGCTCTTATTGAGCAGTGGTTAAGCTTCAATCCAAAACTCTGCTCATGATCTGAGTTTAGTCCTGATAAAATCAAGTTTGGCCCAGCTTTCTATTCTTTCAAAGCTGGTAAAAAGTATGCAGCGTGGTAGCTGCAAAATGTTAATTATTTCATGAACTGCTTTAAGTGCTATGGGGTGGTACATAAGTATAATTGCTATTGTTGTTATTGATATTACATTAGAGGCAATACTGATTTATTGGAAACCACCAAGAGATCTACTGGGTGATCCTTCTCTTTGATTTGAATGATGTTTACTGACCAATTTCAAACAAAATTTTATCCTATGAATGGTTTTGGAGCCGAAGGGGCATTGACAATATCACATCTCTGTTCATTTCTTTTTTCAGCCTGAAGACCTTGAAGCATCAACGTCCCACACCTTCAAAGTGAAAAGCTTCAAGAAAGTAAAACCATGTGGGATATGTCGTCAAGCAATTACCCGGGAAGGAAGCACCTGCCGAGGTGAGTTAAGGTTGGCATGAGGGAAGGAAGATCAGGAGGCCATCGACAACTGATTTTCTTGATGGGAACCCAGCTACTTTTAATTAGGAACAATCTAGGTTTAACTATATACTAAGGATATGAAAAATACTTGCGAAATTACTCAGTCTTGATGAATAAGGTTATCTACACACAAAAGCTGTTGATTCTTGTAAGGTTTCTCCCAGTGAGCTTAAGACTGAGCCAAGCCATATTCTTCCTTTTGTGTGTGTGAAGGAAGCACTAGGCATTTGCACTGTTCGCAGAGAAATGTGCAAAAGCAGAATAAATCTGGGTGTTTTTGTGATTTTTAGAGTGACTACAGCATGGAGCAAGGAAACGCTATTCATTTCCAGGTTAGAGCAGCACTGCAGATTGATCCTTGGCCTCCCATTTGTTGTTTCTAGGGTTAAAAATATGGCCAGCAATTTGGATTGAGGAATGGGAAATGTAAGAAATGTGATAGGTTGAGCTGCTGGAGCCAAAGAGGAAGGCGAGTGTCAAATGAACCCACAAATAAAAGCTCAATATCTCCCTTGGATTTTCTACGCACTGAGACACTTCGGAGGACTCAGTCTGAGGTCACCATGTAGTATATATATATATATATAACCCCTTGGAGCTACTATCTCAGCCATTTTGTGGATGAAGAGGAAACTGGGAGAAGAGAAAAACTTCTATTGGTATTGCTATTTACATCAACTTTGTAGTTCTGGAATGTTGCTTTTTTATTCAGTTTACTGAAATATTGTGACACTATTAGTGACTGGATATGCATGTGATTGTAGAAAGGTGGTTGTTCGCTAGGCTTTGAGTGAATAGGTTGTACACTTACACTCTGCAGGCAGTATCCTTTTTTGTCACAGGTAAAGACAAAGTCTGCTGCAGTGTCTACTGAAGGGTACAGAGTGGGCATTGATCTATATGCCCTTTAGTTGGGTACGGAGTGGATTAGTGGTGCACCTATCCAATTTTTATTTTGTGGTGCAAAATACAGGTGAGAGCAGAAAAAAGAGAAGTAAGAGACCAGAACAGCTGATCTTCATCCTTTTTTACTCTGAGCAACAGTATCCTGTTGTCCAGTGCTGCTAGATATTTTCCTCAGAATTTTTCTTCTCCCTAGTGATACTTTTATTAGGTTGCTTATGTTACCTCTTTCCTCACCCACCACTCTTATTAATTTGCCTCCCGCCTTTGCAGTTTGGAAGCAGGCAAGCAGGGTTTTCATTTGGAGAAGGCAGTCTCTGTAGGGTTACAGTACATAGCAAGCACAGAAAACCTGGCTGGTGGCTCAAACCAAACGCCCCAAACATCATTCTGTGTCAGTATCTTTTCTTAATCCAAATAATTGTTATGTCCTTTCCAGGGCCGTAGCCAGAGGGGTCCCCGGGGGGGGGACACCCTCCTGAGCTAACAGCCTGTCCCCCAACCCCCCAGATGCCAATGTTATGTGTGTGATACTGTTGCCCCTCTTGGAAAAAAAATCACCTCCCCCCCCCCCCCCAACAACCTTGGATCCTGACTACGGCCCTGGTCCTTTCACATGGGGAGTCAGTTGGGAGTTGAAGTAAGGCTGGGCTGAGTGATGCCAGAATGAATGGTAAATGGCTGTTGCATGTGAAACCTTGCCTATATGATTAGTAAAGGTCTCCCTTGCTTGAAAGCCAGTCATGTCTGACTCTAGGGTGTGGTACTCATTTCTGTTCACAGCCCAAGGGCCATCATTGTCTGTGTCTACAGTCATTTCCGTAATGTCTACAGATATTACCAAGAGATGCACGAATTGAAGACAAACAAATGGAGAAAATATCAAAATACTGTATCGTGACTTGCAAACTGAAGTTGAGTGTCTATGGCAGAAGAAATCTGTTGTTGTTCCCATAGTGATCAGAGCCCTTGGAGCAGTACCTAAAGGTCTCCCTCAATATTTGGAAATTTTGGACTTATCTGATTTAAACATCCTAACACTCCAAAAAACAACTCTACTGGGGACTGCATATATACTCAGATGTTACCTTAACAGCTCTTAGGTCCTTGGTTAGGGCTTGAACTGTTAATTTTATTCCAGTCCTCAACTGTGAACCAAATGGTTGATTTGTATTACAACAACAACAACAACAACAACAACAACAATTTACATACCTTCCAGCCTGCGTAGCCCTGGGCAAGCTGCATGGTACCAGGCCTGCCATCAGAAGAAGGGACTGGTAAACCACTTCTGAATTATTTATACCTAGAAAGCCCAGGCACAGTTGCCCCAAATTGGAATTGATTTTAAAGACACATTATTATTATTATTATTATTATTATTATTATTATTATTATTATTATTATTATTATTATTATTATTATTATTATTATTATTATTATTATTATTATTATTATTATTATTATTATTATTATTATTATTAATCAATGAATAAATTTATAAATTATTAATAATAAATTAAACACTCATTTCAAGGCTAGTGAGAGGTCAACAAATCCAATTTATTTTATTTATCATATGCAGTAATTCTGACCAGTTCGCCAGAACCGGTAGTAACTTTCCCCAGTGTCCCAGAGAACCGGGAGCAGCTTTTGGAGGGAACCACCTTCAGGGCTTACCTTTTCACTTGGTGTGCATGCATGCCTACACTGCTTGGCGCGTATGCACGGCCTCCTTGCTGTCCTCCTTGCTGTCCTTGTGTTGTGGGTGGGTGGGTTGTGTGTGAGTGTGTGCGTGCTTATTTTTATTTTATTATTTTATTATTATTTACTTTTTCTCCGCCCATGTCATGACATCATGACATTAGCTCCGCCCACACTGTGATGACATCACGGTGGGGTAGTAAAATTTTTGACATCCCATCACTGATCATATGGTTTCCTGAAGTTATGCCCTCTGGATTATTTCCTTCCCCTTTAACATCTAGACCCCTGCATTTGGTATATATAAACCATGCCTGGAAGTTTCACTCCTTGTCTGAAGAAATAGACTTGATCCATGAAAGCTAACAACAAAAAAATTATAGCAGTTAGTCTTTAAAGTGCTGCAGTGTTTTTTTTTTAATTCTTTTTTTGTTTTTGTTTTATGATATGCCTGGATGATTTCAATCATTGTAGTTTTGCATCTGGCCACAAGATGTCAGATTTTGTACCTTCTAAGATTTCCTTAATTTTTTGGGATGTGTGTTTTCTGTTACCAAGTTGACTCCTACTTATGACAATCTTAGTGGGGTTCCCAAGGTATGTGAGATATTTTGTTTACCAGTTTTATCAGTGCCAATCCCTCCTATGATTTTCCATGGCTGAGTGGAGATTTAAACCCAGGTCTTCTGAGTCTCAGTTTGACACTTTGTCCAACTCTGTTACCCTTGGTTCTCTTCCTTTGTAGTGATCATAGAAAAATGGGATGGATTAATCCCTGGTGTGGTTGATCACCCAAATTTGCTCCCAGTTAATGTCAGAAAGGTGTCAAGGGTGACCTTTGTTCAGCCTCCCTGCTTTTTTGATAGGATGATTTGGACACAGAATGACTGAGATGCATAATCCACGTGAATGAATTGCCAAATTAACCTGATTGGAAAGGTGACAAAATGAATATTGGTGCACTTGGAGCTCATCTTCTAATACAGGGCTAAGGCTAAAGGGAATAGAGTCCAATGATATCTGGAGAGGTACAGGCTCCCCTGCCCTGTTCTGACATTTAGAAAAAGATGCCTAGAGTTGGAATTCTTGAACATTTGAGGATGAATTCCAGGATGACATCCTATACACTCTGTGACATTCCTTAGTTTTATATTTTCATTCCGCAGGGCAGCAACCATGCAAGGAGTTGAAATGCCTTATTACCTGAAAGTATTGCATGCATGAGAATGAGTACCATGGAGATCTATATTGCTATGCTGTAAGGCAGGACTGCTGTTTGTCTAGTTAACTCTAGTTCAGAGTTATAATTCTAGATTCTACAAGCTAGTAAAACTGAACTGCATCTTATGTCAAAATGGGGGGGGGGTATTATAGAGCCCCCTTGCTTGCCAGTTTTGAATTAGTAAGGAAACTCCTTTCCTTCTCAAGTCTAGCCAGTATATGAGTATGTCTTGTTAGGTTTGCCTGGCTGTTGTATTTTTAAGCTTTGTGTTTTTTATAATTTCATTTTGAATGGCCTTAAATACAACTGAGTGACAAAAAACTGGCAGAGGAGTATTTAAAATAGATGATTGTATAAGGAACAGACTACTTGCTTTTCTGCCATTGGGTGGTGCTATTTTTTCATTTAGATGTTGATGAAAAGCAAGTACAGTAATGAACTGATGATTGTTATATTACTGTCCCTGAGCCAGATGATAGACTATGTATCAAACATGCTGCTTTGTAACTGGTTTAGTCCAGTTTCCCCTAATATGGTACCCCATGGGCCGTGGACTCCAAATCTCAATAGCCCCAGGTAGGCTGATTGTCCTTGTAGTTTAGTCCTTCTGGAGGTTACCAGATTGAGGGAAGACTGATTTATACTGTTCTAGGCCTTCCAAAATATTCAGATGTTGGCTTATCTTGGTATAAAATGTAAATATTGTTCTTTAGGGTTTCAGCCATAGATGTTTCAGAACAGGAGTTCTCAACTTTCTAAGCTGGGGGCCAGGTCACACTCCTTTGTGTGCTTCAGGGGGCCAGATGGCCATTTTGCCCTTCCTGGTGTGATGGAAGCAATGAGAGGTGACATGAAATGGTGCCGCAGGCTGCATCCAGCCCATGGGCCACAGGTTGAGAAACCCTATTTTAGAGTCTAAGATCAGATGTCCAGGAGGAAACTCAGAAAATGGCCTTTGAAGTAGCATCAAAACCTTCTTTCATGTCCTGATCAAACCCTGGAATTCCAAAACGAAGCCACTATCTTGTTTTTGTCGTTGGTCAAACATTGGTGCATGTTTCTGGCAGTAATCGACAGATGGGTAAGTGAGACGGATTCTGTATCTCCACATTCACACATTGTGCAACAGCTGCGGGACCCGGGCGGCGTTAAAGACCTCCGCCGCCGCCGCCGCCGCCTTTTGCCACTCTCCCCCTCGGCCAGCCGGCCTCGAGGAGCAACAGCTGCGGGACCCGAGCGGCGTTAAAGACCTCCGCCGCCGCCGCCGCCGCCTTTGGCCGGTCTCCCCCTCGGCCAGCCGGCCTCGAGGAGCAACAGCTGCGGGACCCGAGCGGCGATAAAGACCTCCACCGCCACCGCCGCCTTTTGCCACTCTCCCCCTCGGCCAGCCGGCCTCGAGGAGCAACAGCTGCGGGACCCGAGTGGCGTTAAAGACCTCCGCCACCGCCGCCGCCTTTGGCCGGTCTTCCCCTCGGCCAGCCGGCCTCGAGGAGCAACAGCTGCGGGACCCGAGTGGCGATAAAGACCTCCGCCGCCGCCGCCACCTTTTGCCACTCTCCCCCTCGGCCAGCTGGCCTCGAGGAGCAACAGCTGCGGGACCCGGGCGGCAGGCAACCATGGCCGTCTCCGCCCTCTCCCACGGACTCGCGGCATCTGTCCGTAGGATGGGTTTGTGGGGGACCGATGGCAGGAGACTTGGCCAAAAGACGCTACCCGGCTGTGCGGGTGGCCGCCGCACAGTGACATTTACAGCCGAGATGAGTGGCTGCGGTGACGTTCAGCCTTGGACCCGTTCCACCTGCCCCCAGGATCGTGCCCTGCTGAGGGGCCTTAAGAGATGCTGTATGGTGGACAAAGAGGCTTGTTACCTGTCGTGGTGCTTTGTTTAATTTTGTTTAATTCTGTTTCTTTTTGTAAATTTGAATGAGGTTTATCGAATTTTTTGTTATTGTTTATTGAATTCTTTGTTACTGTAATAATATCTTTGCTTTGGTATTCTGTAATGCTGATATCGACTATTATGATTTATTAATATATTGTCTAGGAACTTGTAACTGTAATTTTACTGTAATTTTATATATATTGTAAACCGCCCTGAGTTGGCTATGCCAAGTAGGGCGGTATAGAAATTGAAATATAATAATAATAATAATAATTGTGTTGTTGTCTGCCAGCAGCTTCCACTTGAGCATGCTGGCCTTGCATTTAGGGATTCCAACCCTCAGTCTACTCAGGGTCCTCCAAGTGACACAGGGGAGGTTGAGATACTCAGCTATATCCTCCTTTAATGTTGTCCCTTGTTCAGTGAGCTCCTTCCTCCACCTTCTAATTTGTTTTTGCTCTAGTGTACCCTCAAGAATGTTTGTTCTTGCCATAAAGCTCTTCCTGGATCTGAACCAGCAGATTTGAGGCACATATCCCTTCAGAGGATGTCGAAGGTCTTTCTCTTGCTTAGTTCTCTCACTGTACTCTGCTACTTCTCTCCTTATTTTAGGCTTGTTGAATTCAAGCCACAGCACAATCATCTGTGACTTTGTTGGCAATAACCAAAATATATGTCTGCCATCTATAGATTAAGTAAGTGCACTTACCCCTTAAGAATCATATTACAGTTCTGCTTTATAGCACATGGATCTGTGTGCTACGTTGTTCTCTGTGTGTAGTCAATTGCTACAAAGTTTTAAATGTTAACAACCGTATCAGATTGTTCTGCAGTGATGTGGTGGTATGTGTATCTTTTTCAACTGTTTCGGTAGATTATATCCCATGAATCCTTGGCAGCTTTTTTTAAAAAATAGTTACTGATATCATTTGAAGGATTTGCCATTGTGTAATATACCATTTTTGCTATTAAATATGCATGTTTGAGAGCAATTTAAAGAGTGGGGGTGGGTCTGCATTGGCTTCCCTCAATTCTGAGGGAGGGAAAGTCTTCACGCTGACACTGCTGCCTTACTAAATTTGTTTCAAGTACAGCTGAATTCCAGCCATTCAGCAGCAAAGCTGGCACAAAAGAGAGAAAGTTGCTCATTTGCCTTTGAAATCCAGGCACGCAGACTGTGCACCTTGTTTTAAAGGAAAGTTTACTGGACAGCAGCCAGATTCAGCAAGAAGGAGGGTTGGGGGAGAGGCAACAGTACCTAGCACAGTGATGGTGAACTTTGGCTCTCCAGATGTTCTTGGACTTCAATTCCCAGAAGCCTAAGCACCCTGTGAATCCACACAAATGGGTTTACTGCGATTCATCCAGCCCATGCTCCCCTCATCACTCCTGGAAGCGGAAGTAAAGTGCGCCCATTTTTGAAGTCCAAGAACATCTGGAGTGCCAAGGTTTGCCATCGTATACCTAGCAGAAAGGTTTTTATGTGGCTTATGTCGTGCCGGCTGCATACATTTGATTTAAAATGGATGGTTTAAATGGGCAGGTGAGTTTCCACAAGAGTATCACCTCAGCAATCATGACTAATACACCTGATGTTTGTTTAAATGCATATTTGAATTTGGATACAGTAATGTATTTGAATTCATTTCAATAATAGATGAATGCTTGAATGTGCATCTGAATGCAAATATCTAATCTGTTTAGTGCTGGTGGCTCAGTGGTTAAGAAGCTCACCTTGTTAGCTGGAAAGCTGGCAAGTTGGCAGTTCAAGACCTGGGAACTGCATGACAAATTGTGTGCCTGTCTCTGTCCCAGTTCTTGGGGACATGAAAGGAGCCTCATTTGGGTGTTCCCTGGGTGGAGTTTCTTCTGCAAAAACCTTTCAACCCAGAATAATTTCTGATATTAAATTATTATCATTATTAAATTATTATTAAATTATTATTAGTGCTGGTCTTTGACAGTAATAAAGTATGCCCATACACAAACAGTGTGTTAAATACTATTTTTTACAAGCCAGTCATTGTATAACGGTCATTGAAAGTGGAAATGGAAGTTCCTACAAAATTGTGAAAAGCAAAGTCTAACATACCAGATGTTATTGACTTTTCTTAATAGCCAAACCCTCATTACACACAGTGGTCAAGCACCACCACAGATAACTAAATGTGCAATATTTTTAGCCATTCATGTGATTAGGTGAAGCATGTATGCCAATTGTCTGTAATGATACAAACTTAATTTGCAAATCAGGAAATTAGCATGAGTTTAAATTGCAAGACATCTTTGAATAGATACCATTGTTAGTGGGAAAATAGGTTAAGTAGAGGAAATGTCCATTTCCTTTAATATCTATTTTGATTGAAGTATTAGGTCTCAGTGAGCCACATTGGCATTCAATGTGCACCCAAGTGGCTTGATATTAAAGGCACTGACTGTAAGTGTCTTCATGTTCAGTAGGCGAATGCTCAGAAAGCTGCCTTGTTTTCTGGAGACATTCATTCTGGCTATAATGTTAAAGCAGTTTGGAGCAATATGTAGCCTGTGGATTATGTATATTCTTCAGGGGCATCCTCATAGGAATCCATCCTTGGGTCCTTTCAGTGCCTCTCTTGAATTTCTTTTTTTAAAAAGAACACTGGTGGACTTCAATTCCCAGAAGCCTAAGTCAGTACATTGGCTGATCAGTGCTTTGGGGAATTGACTGAGGCTTCTGGGAAGTGAAGTCCAACAAACAAAAGTTGGAAAACACTGACCTAGACAACAGAAACACAGGCTACTGCCTTCAAATGCTTCTGCTTCACGTAACAGTAACTCTTGTGTTAGAGATGTTGTTGCACTGCCCTAGCTTCCATAGTTAGTAGTGAAGGATGATGGGAGCACCAGTCTGACAACACATTGTCAAGATTGTTTCCTATAGTTGAAAGGTTAGCGCTACTCTCTGTCTTGTGGAATATATATGATCCCAATCCACATACATTCCCAATGTCTCTTCCTGCACAGTTTAGGAAAGTGAAGAGGGGGGAAATCTTCAATTATGGAGAGTGGCTGCTTGGGGATATATGGGCCAAGGGTAAGAAAAGAATTAAGTTCTAATCCTTTCCATAGATGGGAAAGAGATGGGATGGGCAGGATAAAGAGTAAGATGGAGTACTTGCAAAGTGCCCTCTGTGGCTCCCAAAGGGAGTTGGTCACTGGAATGATGGGGTGGCCTGGGGGGATACAACATCGTAAGAGGAAGTGGGAGGCATTAATATGAATTGTATGAATAAAAGCTATTCACTGGTTGTCAGGAAGGAGAAAGCAGCAAAGGAGGAAATGCACTATACGTTTTTAGTAAGATGGAAAACTGCAACTTCCTGACCCAAGCCATGGTGGGAGGGGTGTCCAGGGAAACAGCATAGGTGATCTCTTCAGATCACCTCTCCTATTGTGTCTTGGCTGTGAGGATTCTTGTGATGAGGCCATCAGATCATTAAATCTAATTGTAGGGCAAGCTTTATTGGTTGCACAGAAGTGTGCGTGCATTTAAAGGAGATGCAGTATTCTTTTATCCATAGAGACTTCCTGTTGCATGCAAATGTCATGAGCTACATGCATATGTGCTTCTCATGTTCAGGATCTATATGGAGTGTAGCTAGTTTGGACTTAAGAAATATGAAAGTGAGGTGCATGTAGCTAGCCTGCCATATGTGATTGTAGGTTCAAGGATTGTAGAATGTTCCTGAAGTTAAATTGTGTCATACATTCATTCCTGAGTGAGATTTAAAATCAAAGAACAGAATGTTAAAGATCTGGCCACAATTTTAGGAAAGAACTGGGATATGAATTAGCCTACTGTGTTTCATATATATGCCCACCTTATTTAGCAGTCCTGCCAAATAAACTTCACCTCTGGAGTGTACTTTAATTATATTTGCTTAGGATGTTGTCTCCCTTTTTGAAATGCTAATGGAGTGAATGCTTAAGTTAAAGCACATATTTCCTCTTCTTTGTTCCTCTCACCTCCTTCAACATTTTTGAAAACAGCTGACTGTCCAGTTTTATGATGAGGGTGCATTGTGGTATGGTATTCCCCTGATCAAGGTGTCTTTATTAGTTGTTTATAAAGAAATGCTCAAACACATAGCCACATGCCAAATCCAGTGGTGGTTGAAGTAGAATAGACCCACTGAATCAATTACATTTATGTATGTATTGATTTAGTAAATTTCTATTGATTCATTGCTTCCTCTGGGGCTAACATTTTTGCCAAAAAGATTTGGAGGCTGAAGTAGTACCACATCAAGAAAGCTTATAAAACTTGAGGGGATGTTTAGCTTAGAAGAAAGTGAGTTGAGGTGGAGAGCATAACAGAAATGTACAAAGTTATAAAGAGGTGCATACTATTTCTGGTGTGCAGAAACAGGATGTGCAGAATTAGTTCCCTGTCTTTCACAATATTTCACTTGGATACTCAATGAAATGGAGTGGTCAAAGATTCAGGCCAAATTTTAAAAAACTACTTCTTGAAACAATATATCAGTGATGGCCAACCTTGGCACTCCAGCTGTTCTTGGACTTCAAATCTCAGAAGCCCAAGCCAACACTTCTGCTGATCAGGGCTTCTGGGAATTAAAGTCCAAGAACATCTGGAGTGCCAAGGTTGGCCATCACTGCAATATATCATCACTATGTTCCAAAGGAATGTTTGCCACTGACATAAGTGACTTTAAACAGGAGTACGGTGGATTAATTTTGGCGGTTTCACGTCTGGCCTAGACATGGAAGCAGAAGAAATGTTGTTGTAAGAGGGACAGCTCCACTATTCTGAGCTTTCCACCTGCCTAATCCAGGGGTCCTTGGATGGACTTCTATAAGGTCATGGTTCCAGAGCAGAGTGAAGGTGATGACACCAGACAAACTCATGCAGGGACAAATGGGGGAGGTGGGGTTGAGGGCCTGCAGACCTGGGAGGTGGGTGCAGAGCAAGTTGCAGATGGGAGGGACTAAGTGGAACCAGTTGTGTAGAAGGGAAGCCCAAGAGCAGTGGTGGCCAACCTTGGCTCTCCATTTGTTCTTGGACTTCAATTCCCAGAAGCCCTAATCAGCAGGTGTGCTTACTTGGGCTTCTGGTAATTGAAGTCAGAGAACACCTAGGACACCAAGGTTGGCCACCACTGCCCTAGAGCAGGGGTCTGCAAACTTGGCTGTCCAGGTGTTCTTGGACTTCAATTCCCAGAAGCCCAAGTCAGCACTCCTGCTGATCAAGGCTTCTGGGAACTGAAGTCCAGGACCAGCTGGAGAGCCAAGTTTGGCCTTTGGACTGGGTGTGGAAAATGTTCACCCATGATTGTGAGTTGATGAGCCAGGTGTTGCTCCCAACTGTACCAGGACCAAGGGATGGCAGCAGTGATGCCTTCTAACCTCAAAGCAGGGGCAGCTCAACCCAACCCAGAAATGATACTGAAGGCAAAGCCACCAATACTAGCATTTGGTACAGAAGGCTTGGAAGCAGGAGAAGCATCTATGGCAGGAGGGCTAGTTTCTGACCTATGCACAATGGCCATCATGGAGGAAAGCTTGGGTGCTGTTTTTTATTTTTATTTTATTTTTTACTTCAGCTCAGCCCCAGTTGGGGACTTCTAATGACTTGGGGCTTGTGAACACAAGCAGAGCCCAAGACAAAAGACTCCTGGGACCTGGGACAGGACAGGTTCAGAAGACCTTCTAAACCTGTTAAGTAGAACAATAAAACTTTTTGCACTGATTGACCAGCCTGCTGAGTCAATGGAAACCCTGGGGAAGGACCTGACCACACCCAGGACTCAAGACAAAGTGTTTTTAGCAGCAGTGTTTGTGAGACATAATTCTTTGACTGCTGCTATGTTCTTTTGTAGCTTCCCATATTTAGCTGGTCAGCTGTTACGGGAACTGAATTCTGGACTAAATTGTCCTTTAGTAATTCCTTAGTTCCCTGGTTTATTTTAAATAATCTGGAAGAAGAAAATCTTTAGGGATGGTTGCCACCTGTTTTTCACTTTTTGACAAAGATACAACCATCTGTTTGTTACCTGTTTCCTTGGTTACTTCTTGTAGCATAATCATGGCCAGAATGCAACTGGGTATGCCCAAGTGGCTCAAGTGGCTAAAACGCTGACTAGAAGATGGGAGGTCAGCAGTTCGATTCCTGAGTATTGCAGGACAGAATGAGCTCCCGTCTTTGTCCCAGCTCCTGCCAACCTAGCAGTTTGAGAGCAAGAAATTGCAATTAGATAAATAGGGACCACTTCAGTGGGAAGGTAAACAGCGTTCTATGCTCTCTGGTGTCTAGTCATGCCTGCCACATGAGCACAGAAATGTCTGCAGAAGCAGACAGCACTGGCTCTTAGGCTTTGAAATAGAGATGAGCATTGAACACTAGAGTCAGATATGACTGGCTTTCGTGCAAGGGAAACCTTTACCTTTACCTTTAAGTGGAGCTGCAGAACTCAGATCAGTAAATAGCTGCTAATTAGCAAGTTGTTGATTGAATTTCCAGTAGTTTGCCCACAATCGCTATATGATTAGGGATTTAATCTGGGAGTTCTTGCTGTCTGGTTCTCAGTTTGACTGTCGTTTGTAAAATTTAGCCCTAAAAGGTTTTTTTTTTTAACCCTGCTGCCATCGCTGGCAAACACCCTCACAATCTTGTAGTTCTCATCCAGTTTCTTTCTTTCTTTCTTTCTTTCTTTCTTTCTTTCTTTCTTTCTTTCTTTCTTTCTTTCTTTCTTTCTTTCTTTCTTTCTTTCTTTCTTTCTTTCTTTCTTTCTTCCTTCCTTCCTTCCTTCCTTCCTTCCTTCCTTCCTTCCTTCCTTCCCTCCCTCCCTCCCTCCCTCCCTCCCACCACCAGTGCAGACCTGCTGTTCTGTGGGTTCATAGATGTCCCTCTAGGCCCAAGAAATATTAAAAAATATATGGGAAGAGGAGTTGAAGGTGGAAATTTCAAATCAAGAATGGAGGAAAAAATGGAAGAGAAGAATCATGAAAAATATGTCAATAAGAGTGAAAGAGCACAATTACAAACTATTATGGAAATGGTATCTGACCCCGGTGAAGTTGCACCAGATTGACGATAAAAAAAGTAACAAATGTTGGAGGTGCAATCAAGCACTGGGCTCATACGAGCATATGTGGTGGTCATGTAAGGTGGTCAATGCATTTTGGGGAAAAATCGAAAAAGAAATAGGAAATATTATGGGAATGCGACCAAAACTGGGGCCAGATACTGTGCTACTAACAAATGTTGAAAAAATGAATGTGAATAATGATAAGAAAGAGTTGATATCAATAATGTTGTCATCAGCAAGGCATATTATTGCGAGAAATTGGAAGAAGGATGTTCAACTAAACATGGAAGATTGGTACAGAGATATATGGGAATTAGCGTTGAATGACAAACTAACATGGGAGGTGATGGTCAGGAAAGGTGCAATTCGTGAGAATAGATTTTGGAAGATATGGCATCCCCTGATAGAACATTCATTGTATAAGGGTAAAGGGAATCAACCAGAACCAGATCAACTGAGTTTTTGGAAAAACAAATGAATAAGGATAACCGTAGTTTCTCCGGATATTGTAAATAACACAGGGTGATTTCTTTTTTTTTCTTTTCTTTTCTTTTTTTCTTTTATACATATATATATATATATATATTTATATAGATGTACTTATACTTTCATGTCTGTTTTCATGTCTGTTTTCATATTATTATTATTTTTGATTTTTGTGTATTGAAAAGTATAAATAAAATTTTTTTTTTTTAAAAAAATAGATGTCCCTCTAGGGGTATGTGTCAAGCCGAAGTCATGCCAATCATAGCCAACTGAAGCTCTTTCCTTCTGCCAGGGAAGTTGCTGATGGGGGTGGAAGAGAAGAAAAAGAAGGATGGATAGTATTTTAAGGGAACAGTGGTGTGTGAAAGAAAGAAGAGAGAGAGAGAGAGAGAGAGAGAGAAAGAAAGAAAGAAAGAAAGAAAGAAAGAAAGAAAGAAAGAAAGAAAGAAAGAAAGAAAGAAAGAAAGAAAGAAAGAAAGAAAGAAAGAAAGAAAGAAAGAAAGAAAGAAAGTGTATGTTTAAAGATCTGATCCAAACCTGTGGTCCTTCTCCCTGGCACGATGTCCCAGGTAAAACTATCCCTTGAGATCCCCTTTCCTTTGGGAGGAAAAAGTGTTGGGCCAGTTGATGCTGGTCACCCTCTTTTGACTCCTGGGATAGGAGAAGCACATGTGGTCACATGGAGCAGGCAAAAGAAGATATTGCCAAAGGCTTTCATTTCCACAGCTTCCAAATTCTGCCATGGTGTGCTTTGGGACCCAGGCATTGCACATGGCATGACTCAACAGCCCTCCCTACCCCAGGCCTTGCTAGTTCTTTTTTGCTCAAACTTCTGCTCATATATATGAATGGGAGGAGGGATGGTGGATGGTGGAGATGGGGAATCCTGCAAACTGTAGGAGGCAAGGAGCCTCTATATGTGCTGAAAACAAATGTACACAACACAGAAGAATAGTGCAGTTTAGGAATTGGTAAACGAGCCCTGCTAGGTGATTTAAAATAAACCATGGTTTGGCAAGATAATATGTGCTCCAGCTGTGTGTATTTTTTGGTATTTGAATCTATTTAGAACCTGGCAAAAATGACGCAAATGTAGGACTTTTTGCTAATCAAGTTGCACCCTGAGTTACACTTTGGACCCCATTGAGTTCTGCTGGATCAGAACAAATGCTTAGTTAGTCCCACATCCTGTTTCTCACACTGGACATCCAAGATTCATTGCCCTATGGGAAGGTCGAAAGCAGGACATGCAGACAACAAACTTCTCCTACTATTGTTCTTCAGCAAATAGCATTAAGATGCATGTTGCCTCTGATCTAAATGCTACTGCCTAGCTGTCATGATTCATTGCTACTGACTTCTTTTTCCTTCATGCCCCTTTGCTCTTCAGTCCCTCATTAGTGTCCTCTTAACTGGAGGCCGTCACCACATCTTATAGAAGCAAAATGAGCACAGAAGGACTGCATGTAGTCACCAAGACAGGCTCATTCTGAGTGGAATGGTTCTATAATTTGACCAACTGTAGAAGTCAAAATAAAAAAATGACATCTTTTAGTTCTGTAATCCATCAAAGGATGTCTGGCCAGGTTATCCTGTTTTGGTAACAGGGTAGACCATACTGTCAGTGACTCAATGCTGATTGTCAGGCAGCGGTTAACTAACCTGACAACCCTGAGGACTAACAACCTTGGGTGGTGAAGTCCTCAGGGAAGGGTGATGGCCCCCACTTGACTCCATCTTGATGGAGGGCAGCAGCTTCACCAATACTGCCCTGGGGCTGATGAGGCCTTTGTGTGCCAAAATGGCTCAGGACCAGAAAGTGACTCATGGAACTAGATCAGTAGTATGAGTATCACACTGCAATGCGGAAGGCAAATGAAAGGGCACTATGGTTCCCAGGATAATCTTTATGGCTGATCACCATGATGACAACCAATATTCGGAATCAGCTATGGCACTTGAAGATGAAGAATACTCTATCAAAAATTAACTGAATTCAAAAAGTAAAAAAGTAAAAGCATTTATTTAAGACATCTAACATCCAGCTTTAGCTAAACATAGCTTCTCTTTGCTGTCTGTCTTCCTGTAGTTCACTGCTGCATCGTTTTTAAGTTCTGCCGTACTCTCAGCTAGAACTAGCTGCATGAAGGGACGATGTTCTAGGGAGGGAAGGGGTCTTTCTGCATCAGTCACATGGAGAAGCAAAGTTAAAGAGGAGGTTACTGCCGACATGGAAGGGTCACTGTTTTCCCATCATCCACGTGACTCAAGTAACACACGTGTGTCGGAAGGAACAAGATGGCCCACCACAGCCTCAGGCACGCTTGCCAGTCTGACACAGCTGATACAGATCAGGTGGAAGTCACTAGGCAAGCAAGTTGTGTCCCTATGCGCAGCCAAGTTCTTTTTATCAGATCTGGTCAGGTGCACAGCTCCGTTTCCGATGTCTCAGACGAGGAGGAAATGCTTATTGAGACTTCAACAATGCCCGCTTCCTCTGTTCCTTCAGGCAGGAAACAAACCACAGAGGCTGAGAATGCCTAAAGGCTGATTAAGCCACCAATCTAGGCTGATTGAAGGGCTCTGTCCAAGCTGCTCAGGCCTCTGTTGCATGGGTAGTGGCACATCCCAATCCTGGTGTTGTGCTGAGGGGCAGCAGCTACCGAAGCCTCTCACACACCTGCAGAGGAAACCCTAAAGTGGTTGCTGTAATGTTTTAGGCTAATAAGCCAAAGAGTTTTGCTGCTAAACGACCTGTTGAAATTGTGGGTTCTTACTGTGCATATGTGTACTTGGACAGCGCGGGCTCTTTGGCTATGAAACAGAGATGAGCACTGAACCCTGGAGTCAGATACGACTGTCTTTCGAGCAAGTGTGACCTTTATCTTTACATGTATTTCAAGACTATGATGGCTTAGTGGTTAACATGCTGAACTTTACAACTGGAAGGTCAGCAGCTTAGCAGTTAGAGATCTGAGTGCTGCATGACAGAGTGAGCTCCCGTCTCTGTCCCAGCTCCTGCCAACCTAGCAGTTTGAAAGCAAGAAATTGCAAGTAGATAAATTGGGACCACTTTGGTGGGAAAGTTCTGTGTTCTGTGCACTCCGGTGTCTAGTCATGCCTGTCACATGATCATGAAAACATCTGCTAATGCAGACAGCGCTGGCTCTTTGGCTACAAATGGAGATGAGCACTAAAACCAAGAGACAGATACAATTGGCTTTTGAGCAAGGGTAACCTTACATGTATTTCTTCTAGCTCTCCACCAACCTGGTGCCTCTAGAAGTATTGGGCTATATTCCCCATCACCTTTGACCATATATGATATTGTCTAAACATGATGGGAGTTGTAGTCCATTTTATAAATTGTGAAAATATTTTTATACCATCAGCCATTTCCCTCTTAGTCTCCTGAGATCGATTGTACACCTTATGTGTTGAGCTGTCTAATTTTTAACTTTTAATCTTTTAATTCTAACATTTCTCTAAAATTCTGTAAAGAATAAGATCATTTAAATTACGTATAATTTGGTATGTACACCTTGTTCTTTGTTTTTGTACTTTTTAAATATTTGATTTCACATTAGGTTATGCTTTTTTATTCTTGTTATATATGTTAATTTGTATACTCTGTAACTTTATGTTGTGATTTTGTTATTTGGATGTTGTTAGCTGTAACAGAGATGGAATAAAATTGGATGGATGGATGGATGGATGGATGGATGGATGGATGGATATTGGGCTGGAACTAACATTTCAGTGAGTTTGCAAATGGGCTCTACTGGGATTTAGCTGCTTAATTTTTTTTTTTTTTGGCTTTGATTCACACTCTTCGCTCAGAAGGAACACTAGCTGTTCTTCATCTTCTGGAAGGGAAAAGTCCATTGTTTCAGATGGACAGGAGACATAGAAGTTTGCCTATGTTTTTAAAAGATCCAGCTTCTTCCTGATAAGGGAAGAACCTTGGATCCTTTTACAAATATATGAGCAATAAAGTATTACAATATCAAAGAAAACTGAAATAAAAGTGTTAAAAGGTAAATAAGGACAATACTAAACACATTTGAAAGGAAAACGTTTAAACGTGATAAGGCACATGCAATCTCATTAGAAGAAAACTCCATCGGGCAGTCAGTCACTAAAGTGAAAGCCTATCTGAAGAGAAAGATCTTCACCTGCTTGAGGAAGGGCAGCAAACATGGGGCCAAAATGGCTCTCTCATGGGATGGAGTTTAAGCACCTGGGAGCAGTGACAGAGAAGGCCCTCTCCGATGTCCCCATGAAATGCACCTAGGAGGGTGGTGAGACTGAGACAAAAGCCTCCCCGATGAACTTAACACCTGGGTAGGCTCATAAAAAGATATAGACTTTAGGACAGCATAGGGCTTTATAGGTTAAAACCAGCACTTTGAATTGGCCCAGAAATGGAATTGCAACTAGTGGAGCTAAATTATTCAATCCCTGTAGCCAACCCAGCATTGTTTAAGGCAGCGTTTCCCAAACTATGTTCCATGGAACACTTCAATTCCCAGAAGCCTAAGTCAGTCCATTGGCTGATCAGTGCTTTGGGGAATTGACTTAGGCTTCTGGGAACTGAAGTCCAAAAACCAAACGTTGAGACAAGAGCAGGCCAGGGAAGTATATCATTGACTAAAGTGGAGATCAGGATGCTTGACTAAGTGGGCTGTTTCTTCTAGAACAGCTCTTACTAGATCCTTATGTTCATCCTGTTTAAGGGAAGGTATAACTGGTAAGGGTCACTCTTTAATTGTATTTCTGCCTTTTAAAACTGTCCCATGTTGACAGTGATGGGATGTAACAGGTTCTCACCAGTTCTCCAGAACCGGTAGTAACTTTTCCCTGTGTCCCGGAGAACCGGTAGCAGCTTTTGGGGGGGAACCACCTTTGGGGTTTACCTTTTCACTGGTTCCCCCACTGCGCATGCACGCCAAGCACTTGGTGAGCATGCACGCCTACAGTGCTTGGCACGTATGCACAGTCTCCTTGCTGTCCTCCCAAGCGGAGAGGAGGAAGAGAAGCTGCTAGCTTGAAGCTCCCTATAGCCTGCTCCCCAGGGTAAGTCACTCACCATTGGATGTGGTGTGTCTGTGTGTATTTTAATGTGTATTTAATACCTTTACCTATATTGACGTACTACCACAGTTCCTAAAAAGGCCTGGCGGCCTGGCTTGGGGTTTTTAAGCAAAGTCTTGGAGTTACCTCATCAATAAGCTACACCTGAGCTGTTCCAATTGCTATTCCAATTTGGAGAACCCTTAAGGAGGTACAGCTGTTCTACATTTACATTAAGGCATATTATCCTAGAGAACTGGTTAGGCAAAGACTTAGTACCTAACTTCTTTAACAGTTGAAAAGTGCCAAAATGAAGCCATCTTGTGGTGAGTTCATTCTGTAGTTCCTTCCATCTGACCTAGTGTAAGAAAGATTAGCCAGAATAAGCTTTAAGCTCTGGTTTAAAAGCTCTGGTTGATTTGTGTTTGGGGTGGGTGGGTGGGTGTATTTTAATGTATTTTTTATTTTTTTATTTATGGGTTTGTGTTGTGGGTGGGTGGGTGGGTTGAGGGGTGTGTGTGTGCTTATTTTTATTTTATTATTTATTTTATTTTATTTGGCCCCGCCCATAACATCATGATGTCACAATGTTAGCTCTGCCCACACTGTGATGACATCACGGTGGGGTAGTAAAAAATTTGACATCCCACCACTGCATGTTGAGTTCAACCTTTGTATGTTCTTTGTGTCCCAGTGGCGTTGTGTGTGTGTGTGTGTGGGGGGGGGGTAGGGGGGGTGCCCCGGGCAGTGCTTTTTGGGCTATGTGTGTTCTTGGATTACAATTCCCAGAAGTCCTAGCAGGAGCGGGCGCCAGCATCCACCAGTGGGTGGCAAATTTGGCTTCAGCCCCAGGCGGCTGAAATCCACGCGATGATACTGTTGTGTCCTGTGCAAAGTGTCTCTTGAGCTTACATCTGACTAGAAATCAGTAAAGTTACTTTTTTCAATGACATCTCCCAGAATTTCCCATCCAGCATGGCCATTGTAATCTGGAAAGTAACTTTTCCGAGCATGGCAAATAGACAAAGAAACTGAAGCCAAAAGAACTTTTGCCCTACTATCAAGAGGCAGAGACATAAACCTATGCCTCATTATGAGATGAATGGGTAGACTTGGGGATGGGCAACTTTAATGGGCCAGGGGCCTGTTTTCTACCTCCATTAAAGTAGAGTGCTCCAAAATCTGCTTTCAGTTTTGAAAAAAATTGCATTTTTTTTTTTTGCCATTAAATACAGCCTATTTTAAAAGTGAGTAATTGCTCCTGGAGGCTTTCTTGGGCAGCAATTCATCCTTTTTTCTTTTTGGTCTCCAGGAGAAATTCATTAACTTGTGGCAGGTGGGAGAGTCTGATGTGGGGGTGAGACTAGTGAAAGAGCCTTAGGACTGTTTGTAGCCCCAGGACACAAATTGCCCATCTCTGGTGTAGACAGGCTGTGTTGTTTCCAGCGGATGAGTGTCAGAGATGATGTGAGATAGTAGGAAGGCTTCATCTGTGCTATTTTTGGTCTAAGATGAATAATTGAGGCTTGCAAGTCATTGCTTGATGCCTCACTCATCAAATTAGGAACATGCATGCAGAAATCAGGATTTAATGGCTTTGGGGCAAAGCAGGGATTCAAACCCAATTATTCTAAAAACCAAGGCCTAACATTTTGGCTGCTCACCCACACCCACACGGGCTTCCTCTTGCATCTTCTCATGTGATCCGAAACAGCATTTTCTGTTTCCTGCTCAGTTGGAGAACTGAGAGATCCTGTTTTGTTTTGTTTTTGTTGCAAAAATTGCATGGTCATTTATGTGCAATAAAAGTGACTGGATTCTTTCAGGAATGAGAGCTTAATTTGAGTTAGATATTAACAGACCCAAGTGGTCCTGGAGAAGCTCTCAGATGCTTCTAATTCCAGAGTGATTTCCTGTTCTCCTGGCAGGGGGCATTATTTTCCATTTTCAGGTAAGAGTAGTAAACATGCTAGAGAAAAACCATAATCAGCATAAGCAGAATGCTCAGTGGGTAAAAGCACTGTGCTTGGAGACCGAAAGGATGGGGTTCGATTCCCCGAGAGCTGCACGATAGGGGACATAAAAGGAGCCTCATTTGGGCATCCCCTGCAAAAATCCTTCCAACCCAGAATAATCTCTGACATGAAAACACACGCACAAGAGGCAATGTGGCTTCTTTGTGTGGCTTTCTTCCTTGGCTTTATGGAGTCTGATATGTCTGGGAATCTGTGTAAGATCTTGATACTTCTCCATCTATTTGGACTCTCTGAAGCTTTCAGTGTTCTTTCCATTCAAGTGGCTCTTGTGTAAATTGCATTGGGAGGAAGATACAAGCTGCAATAATAAGCTGTATCTCTTTATGCACCTGAAGATGTGGGCTGCAGTCTATGACTGTTTATGCCAAATAAGCCCTGTTACACTTTGAAGCAATACAAGATTCTTTTTGCTGCTACAGATTAACCCAGGGGTTCCCAACCTATGGGCCAGACCTGGCCTGTAGAACCATTCCATCTGGCCCACCCTGCTGCCGCACCCACTGACATGTTTACATCAGCCATAAAACATGCCCGTGCATGTGTAAATGCACCTGCAGCTATCATAAACATGGAAGTGGGCACATTTACAACAGCTGTAAATGCACCTGCTTCTGCTTCCAGGGTGCTTGGTGTGGCTTGTTCAGCTGACTGGGGTGTGTGATCTGGCCCATGGTGTAAAAATGTTGAGAACCCCTGGATTAACATGGCTACCACCAGTGGTGGGCTCAAATTTTTTTACTACCATACTGTGGGTGTAGTATCACGGGTGTGGCCAAGGGGAAAGCCTTGCATTGCACCCGAATTAGGATTAAGTACTTTATTTCAAAACTTGGATGGGCATGACCAGCCAGAATTTCTGCTACCAGTTCTGGCAAACTGGTGCGAACCTGCTGATGTCCACCACTGGCTACCACTCTGGAAAGGGCTGCAACACTGTGGCAACAAGAGGGTGGTCTTTGACACAGTATGCAGTGCTTCTGTGGTAAATGAAGCTTAATTCTCCTGCTTCATATCTGAGTTCCTAAGAGCACAGGTATGATTGCTCGATCCTCATAGTGAATGGCAGCCCAGGTTCATACATGTTGGAAGCACGGACTAGTAATAATGCCCTGACTGCATCTTTTCATGAAATGGAGCTTTCTAGCTGTTATGCTCTATTCAAATAGTGCCATGTTATGGTCATGTTCTACTGAGTTATACAGCTGGAAGGGATTCCAGAGCCATCTAGCACACAGATTAATACTCAGACAATAACAAAGGGCTCATCCACATAGTGATGCTGTCTTCTGTCATTCTGGATTTTTTTGTGGCTTCTTTTTTAAATCACCAATAGGATTGCTCTGTTTTGGTTTGTTTCCAGCACATGCAGTCAACTGGAAAACAAACCAAAAACAAGACTTCCCTTCTCAATTTGCCAGTACAGTATCATGAAATGGTATAAAAATCACTTACTTAGCTCTAGCGAGCGGCTGAGAAAGTGAATTTTTAAAAGTGCATCAGGGCAGTGCAAATGCGCTGTATCACTTTTTTAAAAAGAGGAAAACTTCCTGTAAATGGAGGCAGAAGGGAGCAATGAGGTGGGTTTTATTTTCTTTTTGATTCAGTCTTGCATTACGTGGTCAGCAGGGAAGCCCATGAGATGGATGGAGGTGGAATGGTACATCTCTCAGAGCAGTGTTTCAGCCATTCAAATCCCAGGCTGGATAGCTTGGCTATAAGTCTTTGAAAAGTATTCCCTTGGACATCTTCTAGTTTCTGTTGACCTTGGAGGTGAGGGAGATAGGACTCACAGTGAGGAAGGTACTTGGGGATTAGCAATAAAATGACACATTCTCTCTGAGTTTAGCTCCATTTCTCACAACAGCTAGTAGAGGCATGCATTTTCTTCGTAACATTGTGTTTTTGTGAGCTCTTCCTATAATGTAAGGTATTTTGAGTCTCTTTGTCTTGACTGGGCAGTGAAAACCCATTAACTTTTGAAAAAGATCTGCTCCTGGTGTTAGGACTAGTTTGTTGATACAGATCAACATAGTTGCCTACATTTCTGGATTCTCTGTGAAGGCTTAACTATGGGGATTGTTATGGCGAGAGTGATATATCTCTACATCACTATTCTATGTGTATGCTGTGTGTGTGGAACTGGGTGGGAGCTGGTGAGGAATCCATTGATCTCTGTCTACAGCTGATCAGCTGTGACATTTGAAAGATGGGTTGAGAAGACTAGATGATTGTCCCAACATCTGTTACAGAAACAAATTACAGTAAAACACTGGATAACGATTGGATCGGAGAACGCTAGAATCGCATAACGTTAAATAATCTGGAGAGGAGAATTAGATCGAATAACGTTAAGGTCCTATGGGATGGATCGAATAACAACTGCTAGCCTGTGTGGTTACAATGTATCTCTATGGAGCTTTAACGTTATCCCATCCATCCCATAGGATTTTAACATGGATCGGATAACATTAAATTCGGATAACACCAAGACTTGCGGAACCAAGTTTTAGCGTTATCCGGTGTTTTACTGTACTACAGAAGAGAAAACTGAAATGCTGCCTGCTGGGATGGTATAGCTTTGAAGATAAAGTAAATTCTTATGATTTGATGTTTAGATTAATAGATTTTGATCAAAAATTTCCTACTACCTGGCTATCACACTCTATGTCTTGACTCTACGGTCTTCATCCTTGGACTCATATGTGCTAGAAATAAAGGCAAGGACCCTGTCACAGATATTTTAACATTGCCTTGGGCTTTGTTGAAGCCTTGTTCTTGAAAACAAAACTGCTGAGATAGTGGATATTGTTACATTTTAAAAATTGGACAGCAAAGTCAAGGTTGTGTGCATGGGCCTAGCTCTTTGAGAATCAGTGCTTACATGTCAGCAGCACAAGGGTCCACAAGATTCAGGTCTTTTGTTTTGTTCGTGTTCTCTGATCTGGAGCTTGGAAATGTGATTTTTTTGGGGTGAGGGGGACTTTATCTTCCAGAAGCCCTATACTAAAATGTCCATTGCTTTGTGGACTTCTAGCATAGGGACTCTTCAACAGAGTCTTTTGAGAGGTGTACAAATGATGTACTGTATTGCCCATTTTAACTGTGCAGTCTTACACTGCAAGTGCACGGAACCAGGTGGGTAATATAGGAATCCATTGGATTATCTAACTGGAAGCAGAAGAAGGAGAAGCTTTATTGTTTTTGTTAAAACCACACCAGAAATAGACTATGGTGTGGACTGTAAATCTATATTTAAAAGTTAGAATAAAGTTAGGAACACACAAAAGCAATCATAGTGCCCAAATGTAAATCAAATGACATTATCGAATAATTTGAAGACATTTAAAGACCATTTATTTTTATTTATTATTTATTTATTCATATTTATCCACCCTCCTCCTCACCTAGGTGACTCAGGGTGGTTTACAAATCATAAGAAACACCACAATAAAAACAAAAACATTTCCTAAAAACCCTCAAATTTAAAACTATGAATGATTAAAAATTTAAAATCTTAAAACAATTAAAATTGCTAAATTACTACATCTTACTGATAAGAGTTAAGGGAGAGCAGTGGCTTAAACCATCCAATGGGCTGGGGTAATTGTGCATCCCATACCTCATACCTGCCCCGCCAGCCATGTTTTTAGATTCTTCCTAAAGGGCAGCAACTTTATCTGGAGACATAGCTCAATTGGCAGGAGGTTCCATAGAGCTGGAGCAGACACAGAGAAGGCCCTTCTTCTAGTGTCAGAGAGATGCATCTCTCTGGCCGATGGAACCAGTTTCATTTCTCAAGAAATCATTCCAGGAAGCCAGAGAAATAGGATTCACTTTATCTCTAGCGAGTAGAAACCTAGCCTTTTTCTTTCTAATTGATAGTAGTAAATGGGACTCAAAATATTACAAATTACAGTAATACCTCGGATAACGTTTACCTCGGATAACGCTAGAATTGCATAACGTTAAGTAATCTGGGGAGGATAATTGGATCGAATAACGTTAAGGTCCTATGGGATGTATCAGATAACAACCGCTAAAGCCTGTGTGGTTACAATGTATCTTTATGGAGCTTTAACATTATCCGATCCATCCCATAGGATTTTAACATGGATCGGATAACACTAAAAATCGGATAACACCAAGACTTGTGGAACCAAGTCTTAGCGTTATCTGAGGTATTACTGTATTGTAATAGATTTTGGATCCATCAAATTTGTAATTGAATGTATTCAGAACTATCTGGATATGACATTATTCTGTGAAATTTGAATATTTCCAAACCTGAATGCACATCCATATTGGAAACAGTCAATGCATTATTTGATATTAAAAAGAATTGCCATAGTGTACTGTAACTACAGAACATTGCATTCTATTTCTGGAAAGTGATATTCAAGATTTTACAGCAGACACATATGTAGAATGAGAAATGTCAAGTATTCAGCCTGGACTCCGAGAAGGAAAAGGCACTATATATTCTTCTGCACAGCTGGGTCGGTTACTGGAGCATACCAGAGAATTTCAGAAGAGATCTATGGTATTTTGTGTTTCTATGGATTTTAATAAAGTCTTGATTGTGTGGATCATGAAAAGATATGGACCGTTCTAAAATAAATGGTTGTACAGTATTATGTTATTCTATTGTCTTCATGCATAACTCATACTGTAACCAAGAAGCTACAGTTTGGATCATGAAGAAACAGGCCAGATCTTTCATAGATATGAATTTTAAGAAACAGATAAAGCCATTTTAATCCAGAATAGGAGGTGACATTATGTGGAGCAGCAGCAATGACTGCAAGGGGAGGAAGGATTAAAAAGTAACTACAGATCTGGATGAAATTATTTCAGGTTGGCAAAGATGTCAAGGAAAGGTATATTTTTCCTTCCTATCTGCTTAAGTTATATGGAGAACATATCGTATAGAAAGCTGGTTTAGATTTAGAAGGAGGAGGGGGTGAGAATTGGTAGAAAAAAATATGTAATTTAAGATACACAGAGGATACCATATTACTGGTGTAATAGAATAATGACTTGAAAGGACTACTGATAAAGATTAAAGAAGAAAGTGCAAAAGCAGGATTAGACCTAAACAGTCAGAAGACTAATGACTGCGGAAAAATTACAATATTTTAGAACTGGCCATGAGAACATTGAGACACTTTATGATTTTCTATATCTTGGTTCAATCATCAAGTCAAATGGGGGCTACAGCCAAATAATCTGAAGAAGACGACTTGGAATATTAGCTCAAAAGGAAGCAGAAAAGCACTTGAAATATAAAGAAACCATGGCTAAGATAATGCTGTACTGTATATACTTTGGTATACCTGATTATATTGCATGTATGTGAAAGTTGGACAGTTGAGACATTCAAAACATAGTATTGGGGGAGAGCTTTGTATATACTATGAATTCCCAGAAAGACAAATAATTATGTTCTAAATCAGCAGTTTCCAACCTTAGGTCTCCAGATGTTCTTGGACTATAATTCCCAGAAAACTTGCCAGCACAGCCAATGGTGAAAGCTTCTGGGAGTTTTAGTCCAAGAACATCTGGGGACCCAAGGCTGAGAACCACTGTTCTAGCTCAAATGTGAATTCTTACAAGATGTTGAGATGACCATGCTGGGTCTACCATACTTTGGAAAACGTGAAGACAGTAGGAAAAGAGGAAGACCTAAACTCTGGTGGATCAACTCAGTACTGGCTTTAGTTTGTGAAATCAGCAACTTGAAGGTTTACAAGAACAATCAGAATAGACAACATTTTAAGGTAACATTGAGAAACTGTTGAAAAAGACAGATGAGCCCATGTATTGATAGCCCACTTCCCAGAAAAGTACAGGTAACAAGTATGGACTTGGTTGCATTCTTATCCCTTGTATGTAAGTAGAAGGGGAGAAAAAGAGGGAGGGTTGAATAGAGTCTGTTTTCTACTCTCCTCTGCTAGCTGTGAAACTTGGATTTCTCTACTGTTCAAATATTGGCCTAAAAATGCAAAGGTAACATATCCTGTACAGCTCTCATCTACTCCTGTAACCTTTCCTGGCTAAGAACAATGACTGTCTTGTGTATCAAAGTAACAGATGCTGTTTCTGGCAAGGGCTACAGCCACCAATGTAAACCGCTCTGGGGTGATTGAACTTGACCCAACCCAAGGCTCAGCTGGCAGCATACCAAAATTTTGATCTATGGGTAGGGTGGAGGGGAATGGAGAGGGAATGGAGTGGGACTTTGCAGTGCATAAATCCAGAAATATAATCCGCTAACTGAATCCAACCATTCAAGAAATGTAGTCCACTAACTGGATTCAGCCATTATATGAGAATACAGAGCTGTGCAGGTGTTATAATTCAACAGATCTCAAAGGGGCCATTGCAGTGACAGCTGGGGTGGATTCAGCATGAACAGGAAGAAAGATGCACTTTGTTTGATTAAAATAGGAAGTGGTCCCACTTGACATCCTCCTGTATTTATTCTCTTTGAAATAAAAATTCAGACCATATCCTTTCTTTGGAGTTACATGATAATGTAGGCTTTTAAATCAAATCTAACCACCAGGTAGAGTAGTAGAGTGGATAGAGTAATGGATAGGATACGAGGTCTGGGTTTGAATCCCTGCTCAGCCATAGAAGCTCATTGGGGCTGGGAGTAAAGCCATGCCTTAAGTACCTTACTTTGAAAGCCCTATTAAAGTTGCTACAATTTGGTTTCAGCTTGAAGCTACTGTGAGTATAATGAGAAACAGCACACAGTATGCCTGAGTGTGGAGGTGACTTTCAGTCTCTCCTGAACTCTTAGTCTTGAGGCCCAGGCTGGGAATGGAAGCCATTCTTTCTTCCATTCTTTGCTCCATAGTAGATGAACCAGGGATTTGTGACCAAACATGCTTTATTAATTCAAAGTCAATTAAAATTCAAATCAACAGCAACCCTGGGCCAGTTCTCCTCACTGACCGAGATGCAAAGTCCAAGTTTGCCTGGGCATGCCTTATCCTTTCCTCAGGTTACTTCAATGCAGGGAGACAGTGTTTTGGGTCCACTAAGGTTGGTGCACAACGTCCCCATGCTATGGGCCCTGGCAACCACTGCTCCTCTGCTGCAGTCCACCTTGGTGGTTCTGATTCTGGTGTTGGCAAGCTTGTGGGTGACATTTCCCTTGATGATGCTCCTGGGCTGCCTCCCATGGCTCCAAGCTCCCTTTATTTCTATGCCGCTTTCCCTCCTTTCCCGCTCATTCCCCCAATAAGAGGAATGGGTGCTATCCAGGAGTGTAGTCACTTCTGTGCCTCAACTTTGGAGACTCGAAACCTGTGGTTCTCAACATGGGCAACATGCCCCCAAAGGGGGGCAATTTGATTTTTAAGGAAAGCATTTCAAGACTTGATTATTGTAATGCGCTCTACATGGGGCTGCCCCTGATGACCATCCGGAGACTCCAGCTGGTCCAGAATGCGGCGGCCCGGGTAGTGGTGGGGTGTGGGCGTTATGCTTGTGCTTCGCCGCTGCTCCGGGAGCTGCACTGGTTGCCAGTATGTCTCCGGGTGCAATTCAAGGTGCTGGTTATTACCTTTAAAGCCCTATATGGTAGTGGGCCAGGATACCTAAGAGACCGCGTCACCCCAAGAACATCTGTCCGGCCCACCAGGGCGGATCGGAGAGGCTCCCTTGCTGTCCCTTCGGCGAGAGAGGCGCACCTCGCCAGTACTAGGAGGAGAGCCTTCTCCGTATCCGCCCCGACCCTCTGGAACCTCCTGCCCACCGAACTGCGCCTTCAGACAGAGCTCTTACCCTTCCGGAAGGGCGTGAAAACCTGGCTGGCAGGTCAGGTTTGGGGACCCGGGAACGTGGGTTCCCATACCAAGTGGCTTATATAAGGACTGCCTTCCTGAGTTGGATTGGGGGAATACTGGGGTGTAGTTTCTGTTTTGTTTTTAAATTTCTGATGATTTTTAATTTTGACGTTTTTAGATTGAGTGTTTAGGGTTTGTTTTGCTTTTATAGGATGTAAGCCGCTCAGAGTCGGGTCCTCCCGATTGGGGCGGGGTATCAAATTTTAATAAATAAATAAATAAATAAATAAATAAGAATGTTCAGATCAAGTTACAGTAATAACTCGCATAACGAATTTAATTCATTCTGCAAGGCTGCTCGCTATGCGAGTTTTTCGCTATGCGAGTCAGACTCGCACAGCAAAAAATCCTATGGAAAAACTCACATAACGAGCTTTTTTAGGGGAAAAACTCACATAGCAATTTTTTTCCGTTATGCGAGTTTTCCCCATAGAAATGCTCGTTATGCGAGTTTTCTATAGGGAAAGTCTGACTCGCATAGTGAAAATGTTTTCATTATGCGAGTTTTCTCCCAGAGAAATGCTTGCTATACAAGCATTTCCATAGGGGAAGTCTGACTCGCATAGCGAAAATTTTCGTTATGTGAGTCGGATCACTTTTTGAAAAAGCTGCTCGTTATGCGAGTTTTTCACAACGTGAAATACTTGTTAAGCGAGCCTTTTTGACTTCCTCCATGTGAATAGGAGTTCACTTTTTTAATAAATAAGAATTATACATCACTGGGCGGGGGGGGGGCATCAGGATTTTAGAGATGCTTAGGTAGGGTATGGCCAAAAAAAGGTTGGGAACCACTGCTCTAAACTGTGCAACAACTCCCATCCAGGTATATTTTCATAGATTTAACTCCCAGTACCCTGAAAGGGTGGGGAGGGCTTCCTCCAGGAGCTCCACCTCAGCCAGGCATTTTTTGGCCAGATCCTTGAAGGTGATTCCCCAGATGCCTTCCTCCACCTACTCCTCTTCTTCTACCCATGTGTCAACAGCTGCATCCCCAGACTGAACATCTTCTCCACCACCTCACATCAGGTTTCTCTTCCTCATCCTCCCAACACTTCCCTAGATTCCATTTGGCCACTTTTTCTCCTAGGTTTGAGGTGGCCCCTTCTTCCAACAGGGGTTGTGTCCTGGGCTTCTGGCTTTCTGCTCTTGTGTCTCCCTCCAGACCTTCCACCTCTGTTTCCTCTTCCAGGAAACTGGGGATCATGTGGTTTAGGTATTCTGGGTGGGACCTCAGCCAGGACTGTTTTGCCAGAGTCCACTGGCACTGCTTGTGGTGGCCCACTGATGGGGGTGCTGTCCCTCACATAGTTGGACACTTGAACAATATAGCGTGCCCGTTTAGCACTGAAAAAGTCTTGAGTTCTAATCTTTCTTGATAGCATGAATTCACTATATGGCTTTAGGCAAGCTGCGTCTTTAGCCTGTCTCTACTGGTGCTCTCTAGTGATATGGAAATGCCATTTTCATCACTGCTGGCTGCTAATGGTTTTGTTGTTGTTCAGTCGCACAGTCAATTCCGACCCTTTGCGACCCCATGGACCACTGTCCGCCAGGCACCTCTGTCCTCCACCATCCTCCTCAACATGCTCAGTTCTGTACCCATTGTCTCTACAATACCATCTAGCCATCTCATTACTATTTGACCTGCAAGGGAGCAGTCAGGGTTGATTTCTTCTAAGATTGACCTATTTGTTCTCCTCGCCGTCTAGGGGACTCTCAAAACTCTCCTCCAGCACCACATCTCAAAGGCATCTATTCTTCTGTGCTCAGCTTTCCTAATGGTCCAGCTCTCACAACCATACATTGCCACCAGAAATGCTAATGGTAGAGACTGATGATGGTAAAAGGAGTTATATTCCAAACCATTTGGAGGGAAACCGGCTTGGAGCAGACTGTATTTTTACTTTCAACCTTACTCTGCCCCCCCTTTTTTTTTTTTTGCAAAAATGGGAATAACAGCATTGGGCTTCCCAATAAGTCTGTTGTAAGGATGAATGAGTTGATAATGGGTGTGATCTGGTTTCAAATGCACTGGAATTGGACTGGAGCATGTTATGTTATTGGTTGTCATTGATCTAAGGAGGTCAACATTTGGCATATGATCAAATAAACTAAGCAATTAAAATGTGTTAGAATTTCAGCTTTATTAAGTGCTTGTCTATTACTATGTGGTGCTTAGCCAACAGCATGTATAAAATCAGTGCATGTGTAAACTGCAAATACTTTCTTTTGGGTAAAGGTGAAAAACTTATTAGCAACACAGGGGCAGCAGCCACCCTAGGAAACACATCAGGAGGCATCACATGCATTTGCATAAGTTTCCATGAGCCCCAACATAAAATAAGTAGACACTGCAAAAAACATTCACTGAGTTGTTAGTTACCAGACCACAGTTAGGTGGAGATGCTGGGCTGCTGCTTTGTCAGAATAAAAGCAGGAACCAAACCTTCAAAATAATGCTAAATCACAGATTATTAAGCCATCATTTGGAAACATGTTTATTATTTAAATTCTGAACCCCATAGAAACAGAAATTCATTCTGGCTCCCTCCACCCCCACCCATGGAAGGAAGTATTTCTCAGTGTGAAGCTCTCTAGATGTTTTGTGGGGCAGAACCCATCATTCCAATGGAAGCTATCAGGTCAGGAAAAGTGTCACTAAAGGCAAGCAAGTAGCCTCCGTGTCAACTTAGATGACAAGTAGATGGCTGATGTTGATCTGCAAAGCATAGCAGGCCTGCTTTGTCCTGCTCAGGCGTTCTGAGATCAACTGAAAACAGAATTCAAACCATTTTTAAATGTTTATTTGTTCAAAACCTATTAATACTGCATTTTTTTCTTTTACTGCTCTATTTATTTACAATATTATAATGACTGAAACTGAAAAATGCAGTTCAGTCAGTGAAACAAGAGTAAAACAGTAATATATTTTCATTAAAATGACTTTGGGTAACTGGCTAAGCTAGCAATCAGAAAGATGTATGGCTAGACAAATAAGCCTTCCATTGGCAGCAGTAACAGCAGACATTTATTGGAAAACTTCCTTACCTTGTTTCATCAGATGGTTGCTACAATGGCGAGGCCTCTCCTCTGCGACTAGATGAGTTCCTCTAAATCCAACAATGGTGAAGGAGCAGCTTCCCTATAAAGTGTAGCGAGCCGGACGGTCTGTTAAGGAGAAGTTAGTCTCTCAGGGCCAGGCTAAGCATTCGGAGCGATATGTATCCCTTGTGGTTAGGATACTTTCTCTCCAGAGCAGTTCTTTTTTAATTTCCATTTGTGTTTGGACATTTTTGCTGTGGTGAAGGACCTCTCAAATAACTTTTCTAGACCTTATCTCAGCTTGGAGAGGAGACTTGAGGATATAAGGAGACTCCTGGCACTCTGGCTCAGGTCAAAGGCTTATTTAGTGAATTCTCGCAGCAATCTGTGGCAGAACAGGAGTGCATCAAAACCTTCCACCACTCATGTTCCCTTATGGATAGTACTGAGAAAGACAGGTAAAATAGGTCTGCCCGGCTTGGTGTTGTTGTTGACCTCATCTTCCATGAACTTCCTTAATTCTCATTTAAAGCTGTCCCGACTGGCAGCCAATTCCAGATGATGTAATAGCAAGTGTTGCCCAACTGTGTGCCATATCTGTTCTTTTGTCTATCTCACCATTCAGCTGCACTGGATAAACTGAAGTTATGTTATAATAAAAAAGGAGAAAAGTGGTTCCTCATCCATTTTCTCTCCATTGTGCATAATTCTGTACAACCCCATAATTTCTCTTTTGCTTGTCAATTTTTTTAAACTCTGAACTGGGGAGACATCAATTCAGATCCCCAGCTGATCACAAAGCCTGACCTATGTAGATAAGTTGCTGTGCCAGGTTCTCAGTTAAAATGTGACAAGCTTCAGTTTTCAGTGATTCAGGATCCAGAGCTTGAAAAAAAAGTTTGCCTTTTGTGTGTGTGGAAAACATCTTCCAGAAATACTCAAACAGCATTTGTCACTGGCGGTGTTGGCTGAGGGTTTGTGCAAATTATATTCCAAAAAAGGAATTGTTTTCAAGCTGTGCAGGGATTGTTCTAATTACTACAGGACAAAGGAAAACAGACTATATGGTTTAATTATTGTTCAGACCTCCCTCCCTTTGTTATGCTTGTTACATAATGAAATATGAATGGGAAAATGAACAGGAAGAACTTATTGTCAAGTTGTCCACATGTGGGAGTTGCCTTTTGGACAATCTCCTCTTTCATTGACGGCTGATGTTTTCAGAGTCAAGGCCACTAGGATTGATTGTAGAAGGTGTCATTTTCACTGTTGTATGTGGATTCCCTTGAAGCAGGAATGCACAGTTTTTGTTCCTCTTGCTACAACATGCCCAAAACCTCACCCTTGGCACTTCTTATATTTCACCTTTTCATATGGACTTTTCCTCTTCTGCTTTGAAAACTTAAGTTTTATCTAGCGTTGCATGGAGGGGGGGGAATGTAGTTTACATGGGTTAACTTACAAGCTCTTCTCTTCCTCATACAAACCCTAGAACTCCATAAAAATCCTCTTCTGGGGGATCCTCCTGAGTGGGGCAAGTTGTAGTGTAGAAAGCTGAAGAAACAGGAAGGGAGATACATCAGAAGTGGCTGGAGACATCTTCCATTTGTGAGAACTCTGCCCAAATTCAGGAGCTCCCTCTTCTTCCTCAATGCTCTACTTCAAAGCCCATAGGGTTTCCTAGGGTATGAAGGCATTGCAGAAGACACCTACAGACTCCTTTTGACTGGTGGAAGGATCTTGCTCCCTGGGTTGATTTACAAAGTAAGGTAAAGATAAGGTAAAGGTCACCCTTGCCTTGCATGAAAGCCAGTCGTATCTGACTCTAGGGTTCAGTGTTCATCTTTGTTTATAGTCAAAGAGCCAGCGCTGTCTGCTTCTGCAGACGTTTCCGTGGACATGTAGCAGGCATGACTAGACACCGGAGTGCACAGAACACTGTTTACCTTCCCACCGAAGTGGTCCCTATTTATCTACTTGCAATTTCTTGCTTTCGAACTGCTAGGTTGGGAGGAGATGGGAGTTCACTCCGTCATGCAGTACCCTGCAAAGTGGGGCCCTTCAAATGTGGTTGCAAAAAGAGGCAGTAGCCCTAAACCAGCAAAGGCAATTGGTGGTAGGTGAGCATAAAAGCCACTTCTGGGGCTGTCCTGCTCTGTGGCTTGATCTAGTAGGCTTGGGCTCTGGAACATGAGGTGGTTCCTTTGGGTTTCTGGTTCTTGCCGTCCTGCACCCTCATCCTTAGTCATTCATAACTTAAACAGGGACAACAATGAGCTCTTTACCACACAGAATTTTTCCAAGGAAAAAAGATGGCAGGGCCTCTTCCAAATCCATCTGACTTGTGTAATAAAACATAATTAATAACTTTTGTGCTATGTTTGTTCTGGTGACAGTTCCCAAGCATAAGTATGAACCAAGTGAAGCAAGGTAACAGCATTTAAAAATTGGCCATCCTTTTGTTTCATTATCTAGAAAACCTTTGGGGTGGGGAGGAACAATACCTTGCCCCCCTTTTCCTCTCTCTTTTTCTGGTCCTGTTCCAAATCTATACAACCGTAAAGTGATGCTGCCTCCAAAGGACAGGAGCATAGGCTGTACATATTCAACATTCTTGCTGGAGTTAACGATTTAGAAACATGACTCCAAAAAAGTGGGAGGGCTCAGATTGTGTGTGTGTGTGTGTGTGTGTGTGTGTGTGTGTGTGTGTGTGTGTGTGTGTGTGTGTGTGTGTGTGTCTGCGCGCCTAAAGTTTAGTCACGAAAGGGGGTGTGTGGATACAGGAAAAAAATGCCCAGCCTCAGGGCAATCTCTGACAGCGCAGGGGGCTGGCAGGCAGCTCCTAAACAATGTGCTTAGTATTATCCACAGGGCTGGAGCTGTCGGAGTGGGCTGGCGTGTTTTGCCGTACCTGTGCAGCCTGGGCTATCTTTGGCTAAGTGCCAGCGTGCCGAAAGGGTTATTTCCCCACCTCCCTCTGCCTTCCCTCCCTCTTGAGTGTGGTGTGTAGCTTTTCTCCACTTTCTTGCAGAAGCCGTTTCAGAAAAAGCCTGGAAGAGGCTCTTTGTGTGTGCATGTGTGTGTGTGTGTAACATAGTGTAAGTTCATTTTTGGTATGTTTTTTCTTTTTGTTTAGAGGGGGTATATTTGCTCATCTGTTCTTTCGTGCCCTTGCTTTTGTGTAATTTTATATTATGCCCCCAGTTGAAGCTCCTTTTCTTCCCTAGCGTGGTGTGTTTCAGTTTGGAACAAAAGTTGATTTGTTTTTAATTTCACTTTTTCTTTTTTCTCTTTGGAATGCAAGATTTCTTGATGTTTAATTTCACTCTCCTTTTCTCTTCCTCCTCCTTGTGTTTTTGTACAGGTTGCAAGCTCTCCTGTCACAAGAAATGTGAAGCCAAGGTAAGAGCAATCTTATTGTTCTACAGCAACAACATTGTGATTGGGTTGGGTGACTTCTTTCCTTCCTCTTGTCTGATTTGAATCTTTCTTTGAAAAGTCATCTGGACATGGAACACGGGGATTTCTGTTGCTCTCCTTTTCTCCTCCCTGAACTTTGGTTTATTTTTTAAAAGCTGCAATTGTTGCTTAAGGTGAAATCTGCCAGGTTCCCACCAAGTCTGAGAGCTCTGATTACGAATTTTCTGGGAGCTTTTCAGTTGTAAAGTTGTTTACGGGGGAGAGTAATAGTCCTATCTTGATATATAGTTCTAAAACACTGCAGAAAATCTTTTTTGAAAAATTCCTTCCTGGGCTAGCATTATGGCGGTTTGCCTTTGCCTCCCCCCCTTTTTTTTTCTCTTGGTTCTCCAGAGGAGACTGCTGTATTAACAGGAAACGTTTACTAAGACTTTCAAGGTGAGTGATCTTTCCTTGTCCGTGGGCAAGGCTATAAACTAAATGCAGTCGCTGGAGAATTATTCTGTCCTTGCTCACTCATATTAGGAGGTCATATCTTTTTTGAAGCAGTTGGGGATTTCAGGGGTGAATAAACCATGTTGCAAGGGATTCTCCGTCGCCTGCTTTGTTCTGTGATAATGATCCATTCAAACTTGCCTCTTGATCTTCATAATGGAGATGCTTTACCAAATCTTAATGTGGTGCTGCTCCTCATGGCAGCCTTATTATACCAACTTGACAGAATGGATGAAGAAGCCCAGAAATAATAACGTTCAAAGCAGTCTAGAGAATCCAAGACTTCTAGAGGATTTGGGTTCCTGTCTGTGTTGGACTACATTAATTCTTAGGAGCCTAACATACTGATGTTGGCAATTCTTAGATGTATCTTTGACAACCACAAAGTCAAGCAATCCTGAAGGACTCATGATACAGTACTTTACATAGGTTGACAACACTACTATTAGGTAGAAAGGCAAAGCCACCACAACTGACAGATACTATGGGCCAGCCAGATTTAAGAGCAATTATGTGGTTTATCCTTCACCTCTTAAAATTAAATTGCCCCTTTCCCCCTTATCTAGTCTGCTGCCCTCAGGTGGGCAGAGGACCCTGCCCCTTTGTGAGCATTCATGTAAGACTCAACATCACTCTAGGTAGCTTCATCATGTGGTATGGAGGGGAATATCCTGTCATTTGACTTAGTCAACAAAATGTCTGAGTCCAGCCTTAGGGAAACAGCAGCCCAGGTTTAACTTGAAGTTGTGGCAGTGGCAATGAAACAATAAGGAAGAAGTGACAGCACCACTCCAAGCCCTCTGGCACTAGCAAGGTTCATGCCTTGCAGCAACTCATCTGTATCCACATTTCATGACAACTTTGCTGCTGTCTTTTATTCATTTCTCTAGGGTTGGTTTATGTGGAGAATATTAAAAGCCCAACTATTAAAACAAAAACAAAACACTGGTGACCAATACAGTGGCAGGTAGTGTGCCCCTCCCTATGTCCTTAAATACCTCCTTTTAATGGTTTGTTAGGAACGGATGCTAGAAGCAGTAGGGACAGAGGAAGCTGCCTTATCATGAATCAGACCATTGTTCTGCTTAGTCCTGTATTGTCAGCCAGCATCAGGTCTCCTGGTTCCAAAAAGTACCCGAAAGTACTGGAGAGTAAAACAGGATGGTGGAGCACCCATGAACCATGGACTCTCTCCAGTACTCCAATGTTCTTTGCTGATCTCCATCCATGTACTAGCTAGGACTGACCCCACTTGCCTGACAAAATCATACGAGATTGCCACATTTAGTGTTGTGTGGTGGTACTTCATGTGCTTCTCAAGCCATGTAGTCTTTTGAATATGTAGGGTTCCAGCTGATTGGCAAATATTCTGTGCCAGTCTGGGAGATAATGATGTGGTCATTTACATGGATGAAACACAAATGCCTCTGCCCTGTCCAGGACTGCCCTGCCTTTGGTATATTGTTCTCCCAAGTTCTCTACCAAGTTCCCATCATGATATAATACCCCCCCGAAACCCCCTCCCCCCACATATTCATAAGCTTTTTAGGCATAAGAATTGCAGTAGTACCACAAACGGCCAAAGATAATAATTCCACTGACAGTTAGACACTGTAATAATAATGTTGAGTATAAATATTATGGGTTCTTTAACTGCAAGACACAAAGATAGTGGGGAGAAGCAATGGGAATTAGGAGAAATTCTATGTGAAGAAAGCTACTTCTACTGTAATTGTATTTCAAAGGTTACAGAGGTGAAGCCCATGGCAAATAAGGGTCAAGTAGGAGATGACATGTCATATATCCAGGAGAACATAGCAGCTAAGGAAGAGATGAGTCTCAGTAATTATGATGAAACTCCTGAGTCCTACTTACAGTACTTCTGTGCCCCATATGTGCTGCTGGTTGACAACCACTAGTGTTTTGGACATAGAAGGATGGAAAAAGAGATAATTGTGTATTCCCCTGTGAAAAATTCCAGATTCATATATTGTGTGATTTTTCTGCTTCTGGGCTCTGCTTCTGTTCCCTGCCTTCACTTTTGTGTCTCTACTATTTCTTTGCTCATCTCTACTTTTGTTGTAATCTCCATTTGTAGCTTTTCCTTTCTTGAACATTCCTCCTGTACTGAAAAGGCCATCTTGTTGATACAGTAATACCTCGGATAACGTTTACCTCGGATAACGCTAAAATCACATAACGTTAAGTAATCTGGGGAGGAGAATTGGATCGAATAACGTTAAGGTCCTATGGGATGTATCGGATAACAACCGCTAAAGCCTGTGTAGTTACAATGTATCTCTATGGAGCTTTAACGTTATCCGATACATCCCATAGGATTTTAACAAGCATCGGATAACACTAAAAATCGGATAACACCAAGACTTGTGGAACCAAGTATTAGCGTTATCCGAGGCATTACTGTATATCCCTTATTATTCTCCCCCCATCATGTTCTCCACACTAGAAATTAATATAGCTGTTGGCATATCTTTTAGTTGTTATTGTTATGGGTGGTGAAATTAGAACTGACTTACAACAGCCTAATAGACAACCCTAATAGCTTTAGGGTTGTTGTAAGTCAGATAAGTGAGATATTTAAGGACTCAATTTACCAGTTTCATATTCGTAGTGAGTTTCCATGGCTGAGCAAGGATTCACACCCAGGCTCCTGAGTCCTCATCTGTCACTCTCTTCCAGTGGTGGGCAGCCAAAATTTTGACTACCACACTGTGGGCAGGGCCAACATCGTAGGTGGAGCCAACGTCATGATGTGGTGATGTCATGAGCCAAAATAAAATAAAATAAAATAAAGAATCAGTATACATAAAAATAAAATAAAAACACACTACATAAAATACCCCCCCCCCCGGGAAACACAAAGAAAACAAACCCTAGTTCCTTACCTTTGCTGGGGTCAGGGACTCAGGGAGCACCATGTAGGTGGTGACAGCGCGGTGGCATGGCGGCATGGCGGCATGGCGGCGTGACTTAGCCTAGCCAGGTCTGGTGGTGCCACCATGGGAGCAGCGTTGCTGGTTGGTGGTGAAGGAAATGCTGCCGCTGCTGCTCCAAGGACGCCACTGTGCCCTTTCCAGGCAGCCAAAATGGCTGCTCGGAAGTGCGCATGCACCAAAATACCATTTGATACATGCACACTTCTATTTTTCAGTGCACATGTGTCAAATGGTGTTTCAACGCACGGGCACTTCCGAGCACTCCGGAGTGCGGCCAGAGAGGCGACCAAACCGGTCACCTGGGGGTTTACTACCCCTCCCCCGGCGAACCCCTCTGGATTTCCATTACCGGTTCGGCTGAACCGGTCTGAACCGGTAGCAGCCCACCACTGCTCTCTTCACTATATTACACTGGGTAATATACACTTTCAGTACAGTACTTAGGAAATATAAAGAGTAGGTATATCTGTAAATCTTTTGGATGCATTAGCCCCTACTGGCATGGTCAACAGACAATAATCATAGGATCTGTTGTCTAAAATATGGAAATTTATCACTTGTTTGCTTCTGAAGTGTATTTGCCCATAGATCAATGGAAGCCAGTGCTTCCAGCTTCCTTTCTGTTGCAGAAGGAAAAATTCTGGCAGGATAGGTGCCAATGTTGAAAGGGATAATAGCCTACATATTCCAGGAAGTGTTGAATAGGCTCCTGTAAATTGCAACAGACCTCAGGAATGTTGCTGTTAGGACTCCAATTCTCAGGGGTTCTGGGAGTTGTAGTACAAAGATAAATTCCCATGCTGCTCTTTGTAAACCATATATGGAACAGCAATGGAACTAGGAGGAAACAAAATGTTTGCTGAAATGGAAGAGAATGGTCTTTGAAGGTGGATGCTTTCAATGAGTAAGTGTACACTCACTTCTTCTTAGGCCTGGGCTACAACATGGGTGCAAGTGTGAGAAGGCTTGTAGAAACCAAAGCACAGATGGCTTCTAGGAGATCTTCTTCAGGAAGCCAGGTGGAGCAAGATTAAGAGGGCAGCTACATTATTGCCCATGAGTGATCTAGCCTGGGCCACTTTGGGGGGAGGAGTCAAGATGGAGAAGTGAACGGTTGGATTTTTGCTCAGCTTCAGAGGGGAGCCAATATTGGGAAGTGGCTTAATAAGTGAGCCACTTTCAGATCTATTATTTATTTATTTATTTATTGATCCATTCATTTAATCATATTTCTATGCCGCCTTCCTCAGAAGTCACCCAAGGCGGCTAACAGAGCTTTAAAAACAACAATTAAAACACAGGCTAAAAAAATAGAATTAAAAGAATAAAAGAGATTAAAAGAGATTGAAGATTCACACACAGAGAGAGGAGGAGTCAAATGAGCCAACAGGTCGGGGTAACCGTCTGGCCCATACCCCATGGCTGAGCAAATTAATCGTTCCCCCTGCTCATCAAAGAACAGGGGAAATGAAATGTTTTTTTTCTGTTTAAGACTATGACTGGTGCAATATGTCATTTATCCCCAAATATCTTTTCTTTGCCTCACTGGGTTTCTTGACCAGCAAGGAAAAGAAAAAAAAAATTGCTTGTAATTAGGCCAGTGTTTTCCAACCTTTGTTTTTTGGACTTCAATTCCCAGAAGGCTAAGTCAATTCTCCAAAGCACTGGTCAGCCAATGTACTGACTTTGGCTTCTGGGAAATGAAGTCTCCCTGTGGGGGCATGTGCACCATGTTGGGTCCTGTGCTATTGGAACTTGTAGAAAGCTCATATCTAGCCAAGGAAGGGGGGTTTTTTTGGGTAAGTTTTGTGCCGCCACCGCCAAGGCACGTTGAACAAGAAGGTTCATGAGTTTTGATGCTGATGCTCCACTCCTTGCCTAGTTCTCTCTCCAGCCTCTCCTCACTATTGACTTTTCAGGTGCCAGTGTTGTGTGAGCATGAGATACATGCACACTCTTTCACACTGGGAAAGGGCACACGCGAGTGTCAATGCTTTAAAGCCACTGCAATTACAAACATCTTTCCCTCTGGGAATTATCGCTGCCCAGAGAATACGAGAAGCATGGCTGTTCTCTGAGACTTCAGTCAGTGCCTGGGACCTGGCAGTCCTAGCCGTTGCCACTTAGTTGAGTTCATAAAAAGTGTCCTGCAATTTTGTTTTGTTTTATTTTGCAAGAAGACAGATAAGTGATTCCGTCATTGATCAGATAATGTGGAGTAAATGATCATTCATGGGCTATACCTAAGTGTAGGTAGAAAGAAAAGTAAAAGCATTTAGACAGCATCCTTAGAAGATACCATTAGGCATAACTATTGTCATAATGGAACCAGAAGTATAGGGTAAATAATAAATAAATAAATACCGTGTTGTATAGCATTAGTTCCCAAACATGAGTCCACAGATGTTGCTCGATTTCTAATTCCAGAAGCCCAAACCAGCATTCTTGCATCTGTACTCCAACAACACCAAGAGATCTGAGATTAGAGAGCCAGGGTTGTGTAGCAGATAAAGTGTCAGACTAGGACTCAGGAGATCTGAATTCAAATCCCAACTCGGGTATGGAAATTACCAGGGGAGTGGCGGTGGGGAATTCTCCCTCAAATATCTCAAACCAAATCCCATTATAGTCATAATAACGTGGAAACAATTTAACAATACATAGCAACAAAAAGTTGCCATCAAGTCGGAACCAACTCACATCAACCCTAATAGGGTTTCAAGACACATGAACTAAATAAGGAATGATTTTTACCAGTTCCACACACCGCTCCATAGGGGGCTTCCATGGCTGAGTGGGGATTTGATTCCAGGCCTCCTGAGTTTGTTTGTTTATTAATTTAATTTGTATCCCACCTGATTATTAAGACCACTGCTCTTGGACAGCTTACAATGAAAGGTAGACATACTAAGACAGCCAATACTAATCTATAAGAAGACAACCAATAATACTCTAATGTCTATCACTCTGTTCATCTCATTACACTGGGGTGAACAGAGTGCTAGACACTAGAGTTCACCTCATTATACTGGGACAGCTCCCCCAGTGGCTTAGTGGTTAAGACACTGAGCTTGGAGGCTTGAAGGTTGGGTTTCAAATTCCCAAGGGCTGCTCTTGGAGACATGAAAGGAGCCTCATTCGGGCGTCCTCCGAGTGGTGTTGCTCCAGCAAAAGTTCTTTCAACCCAGAGTAATCTCGTGACATGAAACAACAACAACAACAACAACAACAACAACAACAACAACAACAACAACAACAACAACAACAACAACAACAACAACAACAACAACGGCGACTACTACACTGGGCATCCATAAAATGTGTACAGTAAAACCTTGCATAAAGAGTGCCTTGCTTAGAGTCTAACTTGCTTAAAGAGCAGAATTTTCTCTGAACAGTCACCTCGCTTAATGACTAAAAACAAGCAAAAACTCGCTTAACTAAATCGGGGTTCGCAATCCCCCCACCAGAAGTCACATTCGGTCACTTACAATGGCAGTGGTGGTGCTTTTTCCAAGTGTTTTGCTTAAAGGGCAACTCGCTTAAAGAGCAATCCCGTGGAACGCATTATACTTTTTAAGCGAGGTACCACTGTATGTTAAGAGAAATAGCATTCAAAAAGGAGTCCATTAGGGAAGTTTCCTTGCCAAAACTGACTGACCAAACAAGGCATAGAGGAATAAATGTATGAGACAACATTTGCATATAGATGTTGAAACTAGGCATAAATATCCTCATTGTGGGGGGAAATGAACATTCTAGGACACAAAATAGATTTGGGCACCACTACATAGGTTAAAATATATTCAATACAAGAACATTACAAGGAAGAATTTCATGCTCAGTGGCCTTCAGGAACATGTTGGTTACCAAGTGAAGAAAAATCTGAATGTTAGGATGGGAGGTATTCTGGAGCCTCTTTCAACTTCTGGTGTTCTGGAGGAGAGCATGACTGGGTTTCTGTACTCTGAGGAAGATCATTCCTTCTAAGCTGTGAGGATGCATCACAGTATTTGTGGTATATATATGCTGCATTGTATAATTACTGTACATGTATTTGCACTGTAAACATAATAGTGGGTCAGACCTGGACAATATTTATTTATTTATTTATTTATCTATCATCATACTTCTATGCCGCCCTCCTCACGAATGGCTGCATGGGACAGTATAAAGCAGGGGTTCCCAACCTTTTTACACCACAGGCCTGACCACACCCACTGGACAGCTGAGTGGGCCAGACCGAAAGCAGAAATTGGTGCATTTACGGCTGTCAGAAACATGCTCACTTCCATGGGCACATTTACGCATGTGTGGGTGCATTTTATGGCTGACATAACTACATCTGGTCCACTTCTGGGTGCCATGAAGGTGGCGATGGGCTGGGTCTGGCCCATGGGCTGTAGGTTGGGAACCCCTGGTATAAAGTGATAGTTCAAGATACATTGTATTATGGGTAAGGAGGTGATCTCCGTCTCCTTTGTGGAGTTCATTTCCATCTCTAGAAGTCAGACGTAGCATTGCCTCAATTTGATTCCTCCAGGGATGATCGCTGATGAATTTGAAACTTTTGAATGTCATAATGCAAACCAGGCAATGCTTTCAAAACATGTTTTTTGAACCAGATGCCTGCAACCAAATCTTGTGCTAGAAGTGTCAGCAGTTTCGAAGATGGAAATGTGTACAATGCTGAGGAAGTTTGGCAGGAATGTTAACAAGGATGTTCTGGCTTCTCTCTCTATCTCTGTCACACACATATACTAGTGCATGCTTCCTTTCTAAGCTTTTGCTTCTAGTTTGAAAAATGATCCTAGTTTTAGTGTCACCAGGTCTAAATGTGTGTGTTTTAAAAAGCACCCTCTCCCAGATCATAAATCTCTGTTATCCCTTCCACCCAAAAGATGGGAAAAGTGACATCTGAGCAAAACCTTTTATCCATCAGAACTGCTTCTCGAGGCCTTGAGGCAAATGAGGTATAATAAAGTTACATTCCAGATGTGATATAAGAAGTTACATTAGTTGCATAACACGCAGCATTATCAAATTATTAAAATTTTGAAAGTAAGTTTTAAGGGCATTTTAAGAGAAATTTTGACAGCTATTATTCAAATAATATGTTTCCTCTTTTTAATCTTAATTCTACCTTCATAATGAAATGTAACAAGCCACATGGAAGGAATTTAACAAATTACTTTTAAAGCATTGCAATGAACAAGGATGAATTCCTTTTACACACACACACACACACACAGGAAGCTTTGGGTAACAAACAGCTTGGTTAACGTAAAACTCACAGAATGAAAGGAAATCCATTGAAAATAATGGCTCTGTTTACGGAATTTTTGTTAGAACAGATTAATTGGTTTCAATGCATTCCTATGGGAAACCATGTTTTGGTTAATGTATTTTGGTTTTCAATGCATTCCTATGGGAAATTGCATTCAATACATTCCTGTGAGACATTCAGTTTAACAGCCTTGTCAGTTTTTTTTCTGTGAAGGGAAGTGTTTATGACAGCCACAGGCATATTTATGGCTGTCGTAAATGCGTCCACTTCTGGTTCCAGCTGTGGCAGCAGTGTGGTCCGTATGAAATGGTGCAACAGACTGGGGCTGGACGTAGGTTGAGAACCCCTGATTTAATTAGTTGATAAACTGAAGACATGTAGAGTCTGGCTTAGATTTAACTGTTCTTTGGTATAGATGATGGGTTTGCCTCAGTTGCCAGTGATGCCATGAAAGAAACTGAGGTCAGAAACAAAGATGGTTGGTACTTAGAGATGAAAGCACCGTAATGTTGCAAAGAAGTAACTGAGGCAGTCTTTAGGTGTTTGTGAAGTCTTCAAAGGAAGACTTACACTCAAATGCTTCCATTAATTAAGTATTTCTATTTTCCAGTTCTCAACTATCTCTGATATTTCTGCCCTGATCAGAAGCAAAAACCAAAAGTAGTAATATTTCAGTAAACTTTATCCAGGTATCTGATCAGTTTATCATAATAAAGATATATATAGACAGTACCCAGGTGAGGCTAAGCTGATAGGGATATAACCTCGTATCCCTGGCAGAAATTACATTCAACAAGGGGATTTTCAAAACAAGAATCTCCCCCACCTTCCTTTGTTGTGGCTGGCATTTAGCAAATATAACCCATCATCATCATTACCTTTTGAGAAAGCTGGACACATCAATAGTCAGATCTGTTCAAAGAAGGTAGTAGAAAAATGTACGAAGAGTTGAGGTGTAAATGTTTCTCTTCTGCTCACAGCAGCTTTCTTCAACCTGGTGTTATCTAAATGTGCAGACTACCGCACCTACCATGCAGGCCATGCTAGAATTACAGCCAAACATATCTGGAAAGTATCAGGTAAGGAAAGCAGGCATATAAGTTCAAACAGAAGGCTGTGCAAGGTTGACTTATGTCAACAAGACCTTTAATGAGTATGCACACACCCTTTTTAAAATAGGGCTTAGGTGTAGAATTGGCTGCAAGACCAAGTATAGTTTTAGCAGTTGGCCATTCAGGAGTGGTCATATGTACCGACATTGCGGTGCATCTGCCAGGGTCTTGTGATTGCTGGTGGTACACCACCCAAGCCGGATTTCTTATGTCAGAATGTATGGTCTGTGGGTACTCCTCACACAGACTGGTGGAGTTGTATGGCATTTAGGTCAGCATGGGACTGACATGCTGAGAAAAAGCTGTTTGGGAGGTATTTGGGAGTAGCATTCATCATCTCTTTTCAAAGGCTCAACATGGCAAGCCAGTTTGGCTACAGTTGCAAATCAAAAAAGAAAAAGAAGAGGAAAACAAAAGAAAATGAAATTACCCCTCCCACCCAAAGCATTTCTATTAAGAACTAAAGCAGATTTCTCAGGATGCTACAGGCCTAAACAGCCCATTAACTTGATGCTTTTATAAATCATTTGCGCTGTTATTTTATTCATTGTTTGGCTATAATTCATACTGTGATTTATTCCCATCACCCATTAAGTCCCCACTGATTTCAGTAGAATGCTCTTCTACAGATGTGACTTGGTGCGTTTTGTAGGCCTTAGCATATACTGTATTTAGTAATTGTATGTTTTGTTCCAGAGGGTGGAGAAGTATGAGCATTAGGCTTCTGTCCTTATGTCTTTAAACACATGGCTGTGTCTTGTGCTTCTGTTTATGTTTTTTTGACAATGTAATGCAACTTTTAAAAAATGTAATATAGGTGATTATACAAAAGAAAACAGATTTAAAAATATTGGCTGAAATACTGCTGATCTGCCATAAATTAAGAAATTTCATTAGACATTATATGTTCCATACTGAGTCATGGAACTCAACAAGCAAAAGGGCTATGGAGATTTCTCAAGTTACAGCTATTCACCATAAATGTTATGCCATTTGTGTAACTGTGTAACAGGACTTTAGCAACTGTATCACACAATGTTAGATTAAGATTAAACCAGTTTTAGTCTCACCCAGAACAGATCCATTGAAATAAATTTTCTTTGCATGATTGAGTTGTTTATTTTATTCTTCTGTAAACTGCCCAGAGGAAATATATTGCTAAATGGACAGTATACACATTGAAGAAGACAGACAGACAGAAATATTAGACCCATTTATTTCAGTGGCTTTGCTCTAGTTTGGATTAAAACCAGACATAGCTCATAGATTCATATCTCCAGTTACTTGTGAATTTGGTTAGATTGCCTTTTGTAGTTCCTATCTTTCAGTATAATCTACCTTTTAGGGTTGTTGAGAGGATAAAAGTGAGGAGGAGGACTCTATGTGGTGCTCTGAGGGCCTTGGTGTAAAGGAGTGGGGGTGGGAGGATATAAATGCAACTACTAGACAAACAAATAAATGATGCTTGTTAAATGTTATCTGACACTAGACTGTAGGATACCACACTAGTGCTCAGACCATTTTACTGGTTTCCAGGCACCATTCTGGGACAGTTAGATGCTGATGCTGGAAGCATTATAGGAGAAGAGTGGGGATGTGTGGTCCTCTAGTTGTTATTGTAACTACACCTCCTATTAGCTCATGCCAGCACAGCACAGTGACAAAGGTTGGCTAGGAGTGGCTGGTTCAAGAAGATCTACAGATCACTCACATCCCTCTGCCCTGCTCTCTAACCCTCTGATGTGTTTGGACTACTTTCGTCTATATCCTTGCTTAGGGCCAGGATAGCTGAAAGACCACCTGTTTCCATCTCAGCCTGCCTGTATATTAAAATCCTTGGTGACTTCCCTTCAGGGTTACCACCCATCTGAGTTCAGGTGAATTATGCTTTGTAAAAGAACCAGTGTTTGCACCCAGGATGTGGAATGCTCTTTCCATGTAGAATTGTTTGGTGTTTGTTTTATTATCTTTATAATGTGAAATAGAGCTGGACCATAAGGAAAGCTGAGCACAGAAGAATAGATGCCTTTGAAATGTGGTGTTGGAGGAGAGTCTTGAGAGTACCCTGGACAGTGAGGAGAACAAACAGGTCGATCTTAGAAGAAATCAACCCTGACTGCTCCTTAAAAGGTCAAATAGTAAAGATGAAGCTAAAGTACAGTAATACCTCGGATAACGTTTACCTCGGATAACGCTAAAATCGCATAACGTTAAGTAATCTGGGGAGGTGAATTGCATCGAATAACGTTAAGGTCCTATGGGATGGATCGGATAACAACCGCTAAAGCCTGTGCGGTTACAATGCATCTCTATGGAGCTTTAATGTTATCCGATCCATCCGATAGGATTTTAACATGCATCGGATAACACTAAAAATCGGATAACACCAAGACTTGTGGAACCAAGTCTTAGCGTTATCCGAGGTATTACTGTACTTTGGGCATCAAATGGGAAGAGAGGGTTCACTTGAGAAGGCCTTGATGCTGGAAAAGGGTGAAGGCAAAAGAGGAAGGGGGCAGCAGAAAATGAGATGACTAAATGGTATTGTTGATGCAATGGGTACAGAATTGGGTGGGTTGAGAAGGGTGGTGGAGGATAGAGGTGCCTGGCATGCAATGGTTCATGGGGTTGCAAAGGGTCAGAGTTGACTGTGTGACTGAACAACAACAAAGGCCTTTACTAATTTGACTTGTAAGTGGCAACTACAGAGATTTTTTTGTGGGGAGAGGGGATGAACACACAAAAGCAAAGTATGTTTCTAGGAGGAACAGGGGGTTAAATAACAAAATGCTTTACAGAAAAGGCAATTCTTAAATTTCTCATTCTCATTCGCATCCCACTCTTCTTTTGAGTAATTCAGGACAGTAACATTACAGTTTATTATCATGACACCTCTGAGGGTAACCCAAACAGTGACCTAAACACTTACCAAAAGCCTGCCAGAATAGGTAGCTTTATGGTTGAGTATGAATTCATATCTAACGTGGACTCATCCATTCAGAACCATCACACTGTTCAGTGCTGCATAAGAATATCATCAATAGGAAATGTCTGACAGCAGGTTTTCCCCTCAACTTCATTTTTCTGGTCCCAAAATCTGCATAAACCCCATCACTAATTTACATTACTTTTCCAACTCTGTCTCTTTTAAAAATATAAACCAGATTCCCACCTCCCCTGCTTTTTCTGTGTTTTTCAACAATGCCTAAGATGCTGTTATATTGTGAGAGGAAGACACTGGGGGAGGATAAAGTGAATGAATTCATTGGGTAGAATTTCTGAGGTGGTCTAGCAACTTGTTGGAAAAATCTTTGAATATGCAATGTTAGAGGAGAAGTTAAAACATTCACTACTAATGAAACAGAAGAGTAAGGCAGGTAGAGAGTCTATGAGAAAGATGTAAGGATATAATGAAGGTCATTCTGGTAGTTTATGGTTCAGCAGGTATTGAATTCAGGCTTGTAGCAATTTGGGACAGTGTGCTTTTAACGGCCAAGGTCACCTTTTCAGGTGTTTAAACTAGTGCCCCTTTCAACCCTTGTAGCTTGGTGTTTGTCACATGACTGGAGTCTGTTAAACACTGAGGTGTTTTGTTTGTTCTCTGTTTTTAAAAGAGTTTTCGTGTTTGCTTTCGGTACCTTTCTTGGCTTCTTGTTTAATGAGTGGTAGAAATTTGATGGCATGCTTAGACAAGAGGGGCTGATGATGGCCTGGAAAGGAGGCATGTGTGTGTGTGTGACAGAGCGAATGAGAACCAAGTACATTATGGTTGCAGTAATATAAAAAACAGAATACTTCTTCAAATGAATTATGTATTGCCTAGTGCAGGGATGCCCAAACCATGGCCTGGGGGCTGGATATGGCCCGGGTGCAAATTCATCCGGCCCACAAAGTCCTCGTCACTCCCAGAGGCGTTTTACTTCAGTACGGGCACATTTTACTTCCACTTCCGGGAGTGACGAGGGCTTTGAAGGCTGGATGAATTGGCTTCAGGGGTTGGATCCAGTCCCCAGGCCATAGTGACTAGCTCCCTGAACCACATGACTGGCGCATGGCCTGAAAAGTTTGGGCACCCCTGGCCTAGTGTCTGATTCACGGATGGGGACCTGGGGCCTCAAAATTGTTTTTGGGCTCCAATGTCCATCACTCCCTGTCAGTATCACCAGTGATCAAGAGCAATGGCCGTTGTAGTCTAATGACATCTGGGCAGTGGTGGGATGTCAAAATTTTTACTACCCCACCGTGATGTCATCACAGTGTGGGTGGAGCTAACATCATGACATCATGGGCGGAGCCAACATAATGACATCATGATGTTGTGGGTGGGGCCAAAGAAAAATAATAAAAATAATAAAAAATAATAATAAAATAAAAATAAGCACACACACACACACACACACACATTAAAATACACACAGACACACCACATCCAAAGGTGAGTCACTTACCCTGGGGAGCAGGCTATAGGGAGCTTCAGGCTAGCAGTTTCTCTTCCTCCTCCCTGCTTGGGAGGACAGCAAGGAGGCCGTGCATACGGGCCAAGCATTGTAGGCGTGCATGCACACCAAGTGCTTGGCACGCATGCGGAGTGGGGGAACTAGTGAAAAGGTAAGCCCCAAAGGTGGTTCCCCCCAAAAAGCTGCTACCGGTTCTCTGGGACACTGGGAAAAGTTACTACCGGTTTTGATGAACTGGTGAGAACCTGTTACATCCCACCACTGCATCTGGGATAGCCACAGCTTCTCTGCCCCCACTTAAGTTACCAGCAGTTCTAGCCAAAATAAATGACATTGAGAAACATGACAACAGTTAGGTATGTTTTGGAAGTTCATTTACTTTGTGGCTGTTCTAAATTTATGCCATGGATGAAGAGTGCAGAAAACCTGGTTTGGAATTTGAATTCAGACTTCTGTGTCACATTTAGGATGCAGAACTTTCAGCTCAGAATGGGATCACCAGGGTTTGCATTAAAAGTGAAGGTATTTTGATGGCAAGGTAGGAGGTGTCTGCCTGGTGAGAAGCACCCCAGATCTTAGTCATTGTGATATATTGTTCAGACTTCTGCATGTCAGGAAAAGAAGTGCAGGTGTTCAAACTAGATGTTAAAGGGAATGTGTATTTCCTCTGGTTAAAATGATTCCCCTTCCACAATGAGGTTTTCTCTCAGAAAACCTCCTTATTGAAATCTGACTTGCAAATAAAGCTTGTGTTTACCTTTCAGTGACCAGTCACAGAACAAAGCATGCTAAGTGCAAGATGACATAATTGAGGAAAACTACATGCTATGGCAAACATATATCTTTCACCGCTTGGGGGAGAGTATGCAAGCAAAAGCATGATGCAGTTACCATTTAGTTGGACTTGAGTCTCCATGCCTGTTTTTTCTGCCAAATAATGTATTGTATTTCACATGCATTCCAGAAGAGCAAAGTATTCCTGTAGCTCTGCTTCTTAAAGGAAACACTTTAACTTGTGATAGCAAGTGTTGCTCTTAATGCATATGAATCCCTTGCAACTGCTTAGTGGTATCAACAATAATGTGGAGCCAAATGGTTAATTAAGGAGATTGATTGTTCTGGCTCCTGGAATTACATCTGAAGGATAAGACTGCCTCTGAGAAAACAAAAAGAAACACTCCCTGAAATAGAGTACATTTGCCCACCATTGTCTTCTACTTCTTAGTGATTTTTTTGGTCTTTTCCTACCTAGATGTACCTACCTAAAAGAGTAAAAACAGTTTTTACTCTTTTTTTTTGTTATCTGTCTATTTCAGTTAATGAGTAAAGGTAAAGGTCACCCTTGTTCAAAAGCCAATCGTAGCTCTAGGGTTCAGTGTTCATCTCTGTTTATAGCCAAAGAGCCAGCGCTGTTTGTGTCTGCAGACATTTCCATGGACATGTGGCAGGCATGGGTAGACACAGAACACTGTTTACCTTCCCACCAAAGTGGTCCCTATTTATCTATTTGCAATTTCTTGCTTTCAAACTGCTAGGTTGGCAGGATCTGGGACAGAGACAGGAGCTCACTCTGTCATGCAGTACCCAGGAATCGAACTCTGGCCTTCCAGTCAGTGACTTCAGCATCTTATCCACTTGAGCTACTGCAGTCCCTATTTCAGTTATATTTCAGTTAATGACAAAGGCTATTATTTCAGGATGTTTTGGTCTGCAACGTTAATTTAATAGGAAACTCATTTAAGGAGCAAACTCCTTTTCATGAACAAATAATCCAATATCTGTTTTAGGGCTTGTGCTTAGTTTCTGCCTCATATCTGCACAGGATGTAAAGGCCTGTGTCCTATTATGTATCTATCCAAGGAAAGGACAAAAACAATTTTAAATGTGAGCTCAAACAGTTGATCGGTTTTCATATACAGTACTATTAAGAGCAGAGCTTTGCCAGGATCTTTCCTCAGTCAACTTGATTTAGCAATTGTCATCCATTCCTGTTTCATCATGCCTTAACTACTGCAACATGTTCTATGTGAGGCTACCCTTGAAGAGAATCTGGTATAAGAGCTAGGTTATTAACTGGTACAGTGTTATGATCACATCACACACCCCAAAAAAGAATATACATTGGTACCCCGGATAACGTTATGACTTGGTTCCACAAGTCCCGTCGTTATCCGGTTTTTAACATTGTGCGATACATTGATCACACAATGTTAAAAAAAGCCCTGTTTCCCTGGAGGCTGCAGCAAGCCAGAACGTCGGGATTTGAATCCTGACATTTTGGCTTGCTGCAGCCTCCAGGGAGGTGGGGGAACTTTACAGTTTTAAAATTTTAATTATTAGTATTTATTGGATGGGGTTGGGTTTGTGATTTTGTTTTGTCTTGTAAGCCGCCCAGAGTCGGGTATACCCGATTGGGGCGGGATAATAAATGTGAACAATAAATAAATAAATAAATAAATAAACTTTGGAAACAGCTTGGATCGGGTCTCCCCACCTTCCTGGACCCGGCGGGGGGGTCAGAGACCCCAAAATTGGTAAAAAAAAAAGTCCATTTTTTTAACCAATTTTGGGGTCTCTGACCCCCCTGCTGGGTGTGGAGGTGTGGAGACCCGATCCAAGCTGTTTCCGGGCTTCCCCGATGTCCTCAGCCAGTGCAGCAAGCCAGAATGTCGGGATTTGAACCCTGACGTTCTGGCTTGCTCCACTGGCTGAGGACGTCGGGGAAGCCCAGTAACAGCTGTAGATCGGGTCCCCTGCCTGCTCCAGAGAGATCAGAAGACCCGATCTACAGCTGCAGAGTGGCTGGGGAAGCTGACCGGGACTCCCTGTTGGCTTCCCTAGCCACCCGCCCTTGCCTCCGCAGCTGTGGGGTGGCTGGGAAAGCCGAGGGGGGAGGCCCCCGTCAGCTTTCCAGCCTCCCCACCCCTGCCTCCGTAGCTGCAGGGTGGCTGGGAAGCTGAACGGAGAACCCTGTTCAGCTTCCCAGCCACCCTGCTGCTAAGAACAACTGTATCGGATAACGTTAAAAATCTCGTTATTCGATACAAGATTTTTCCAAAAATCTTGTAACGTTATGTGGTTTTCACGCTATACGGTACTTGCGTTGTCCGGGGTATTACTGTATATTAATTGCCAGTTGCTTATCAGCTCCAAGTCAAGGTGTTGGTTTTAATCTTTAAATCCCTAAACGGCCTGGAGCATGGTTATCAAGGGATAGGCCTAATCTTATTAAGAATCTGCGCAGACATTAAGATCTTCAGGAGAGGCCCTCTTAAAATGTTAACTGTTTTAGAAGCCCTCTTCTGAATGGCTCCCAGACTATGGAATGCATTTCCTTGTGAGCTACAATCTGTTTCAAATCCGACTGATTTTAAGAAGGTGTTGGGAGTTTTATGAGAACTTCACATGCTCCCTTGTAGTTGGAGAGACTGGAAGGATCTTTTCTGGGATGGGGAGACTGACTATTTCTCTAAATTAAAAAAGAGTCCTGGTTCTATGTATTCTTTCCCTCTCTTTTGTTGGCTGGTGTCAGTTGTTTTGCTGGGGGCTGCAGTGGTTCAGTGGTTAAGAATCTGGGAGGTCAGCAAATTGGTAGTTCAAGACCTGGGTACTGCATGACAGATCAAGCGCTCGTCTCTGTCTCAGCTCCTGCCAACCTAGCAGTTCAACAGCAAGAAAATGCAAGTAAATAAATAAATAGGGACCACTTTGGTGGGAAAAGATCTTGGGGACATGAAAGGAGCTTCATTTGGCCATCCCCTGAGTGGAGTTTCTCCAGGTTGAGAACCCCTGAATCACACTTATCTACCACCCCATAGAGCTCAGTGCACATTCTGGGTGGTTCACAAGCTAATTCGCATTTTGCCCCCAACATGCAGGGTACTACTCATTTTACCCACCTAGGAAGGAAGGATGGCTTAGCCAACCTTGATCCCTGTCAGGATCAAACTCACAATTTAATTTAATTTTTAATTTAATTGTTCGGTTTTTATGCCGCCCCACTTGCCTAAGCAACTCTGGGCGGCTAACAACAATACAAAAAGAACACAAAATATACAGCTACAATCAAACTAGCATAATATATTTTGGCTGCAGTGCTACAGTTTAACCACTACACCACCATGAATACCATAAATAAAAGAGAGGCAATGGTGGATCAGACCAAGGAGCTTTCTCCTCCAGGAGGAATATGATGAGTACTTGCACATTTTCTTCTTTGCAATGATTTTCAGAGATTTGTCATGCCAATTCTTCCTTCCAAGACTCTCCCTTGTATCAGAGGGAATTAATATCTTCCTGTGAAAACAAGAGCCTGCTCTCCCCCCCCCCATCTATTTTATTATTTGTGCTGTGAATAAGCAACAATTGCCAGAGCAGTTCTTTACTTGTGAATCTTGCTCAGTAAAATGCCATTCGTGTTAGGAACTGTAGCAATCCTTCATAGCTTTATTTTTCTTCAGTCTTTCCAAGTAAATCCTGCATAGGAAAGGTGTTGTCCTGTGCAGGAACTGTAAAAGTCCCACACAGTACAGAACAATGGCTGAGAAATTCTTCAAGATTTCCCACAAGTTTTCTGACAGATTTACATCACTGATCACTGTTCTGTGTACATAATAGCTAAGTAAGCCACAAGCAGGATATGAGCTAGCATGGTCACAGAAATGATAGAGATAGGTGTTAATTATCCAAAACCATCCTCCTGATTATGTTTCCCACTGTATTTGGAAGCAGGTTTCCTCTAATATGGAGGTCGTCATTGACTGCTACTTGTATCCGAGCATACATTTTTCCTGGAAGACATTTTCTCCATTGATGGATGTATCTCTGATTACTCAATAAACTGTTCCTGGCATGAAACATGGGACGACACACATTACACTGGATAGATGGTAGAGGGCGTAGTTGAGTTTGACGAAGCTTTCATGCTTGTCGCTTAGCCTCTTCATGTCTGCTGCGTTCTCCTTTGAAGTGATTGGTAGTAGCAGAGATGTTTTGGCACCAAAGTGGGTCATCTACAGCTGCTGCCTCCCAGGTTTGTGGGTTTATACCTGACACCTTCGTGGTTTGTTTCAGCTAGTCCTTATAATGCTTCAAAGGAGCTCCGCGAGGTCTTGTACCAGAGTTAAGTTCCCCATAAAGAATTTGATAAGGAAGCCTGGAACCATACATACAATGGACTTGCCCTATCCATCTAAGACAAGGACTCTCAAACTGCAGCCTGTGGGCCAGATGCAGCCTGTGGTACCATTCTGTGTGCCACCCGCCTCCACTACACCCGGAAGTGCCATGTGGTGAAGGAAGGGCAAAATGGCCATCAGGCCCCCAAAGCTGCTTGAGGGAGCATGACCCGGCCCCCGGCTTTAAAAGGTTGAGAACTCCTGATCTAAGATGATGACCAATGATGGAAGCTTCAATGCTATTTACATGTGCCTTCTTGAGAACTGAGATGTTGGTGACATAATCATCCTACTTGATGTTCAAGATGAAGTTCAAAATGATGTTCAACATCCTACTTGATGTTCAAGATCAAGGTGATGTGTAGCCATTATGAGAGCTTTACTGATACTGTATCTTCATTAGCAGGTTCTTCCAGCAGAGAGTGTGAGGTGATCTGTATTTTGCTCAGAGAAAAGGGCATATGAACGGGCATTGGAAATCATTTCAGGAAGGGGAACATTGAAGGCATGCAACCCAAGGACCCTCCCCCTCCATTCATTATTTTTATACGGAACCTAGATGTGTCATGAGAGGAAGATTTGGAAGAGATAATTTCCTTCCCCTCTTTTGAACAATGCAAGGCTTATCATAGTACTTGAGGTGCGCATTGCATCAATCCTCTCTTGAAAACTGATGCCCCCCCAATTTCCACTTAGAAACAGATTTTTCTGTCTAATCACTTCCATAATCACTTTTACTTCTGCCCCCACCCACCCCCTATGAACTAACCTCAGACTGTATTTTCCCAATTTAAGATGAATCTTTCACAGCTTTCCTTATGAACATATTAAATGCATTATTTTCAATCTAACACACACATTTTAAGAAATGCTATGGCCACAGTGGTGGGACCTAAGTAGGAGTAAGGACTGTGTCCAGCAGTAATGGGAAATGCAACTTTTCCTCCCTGATTTGAGTCCATCCTACTTTGCCCTGAAAAGAAAGATCCCATTTTCAACAGTAGGAACTTCTCTTGTATTGCAAATTCAGTAGTAGCATTGATGAGGATCAGACATTTTCATCAGAATCACTAGAGAAGGAGGATAGAACTTGGCAATGTTAACATTTTTGTACAACTCCTTGATTCCCCAGTCTGTCCAGATAATAGTGTTTCCAAGCTATGTAACCAGAGTTAAATTTCCCTTCTCTGTTTGTTGACCCTCATTCATTTTTGGTCCAGTCTCTTTGGCTATTTGCATTTTTTCCTTAGCTGCACTCAGTCTAACAGACCATTGGAACTGATACCGTCCACCCCTTCAAATATGTTCAAATGAGTGGATCACAGAAATAAAAACTCCCTCTTTAAAAAATAGAAAACAGTCAGAGAGAGAGAGAGAGAGAGAGAGAGAAAGTAGAGACAGATATTGAGACAGGGAGGGTCAGGAAGGGAGGAAATTGAGCTTACCTCCATATGAAAATTCTGCGATCATGTAAAGCAAACAACTTGGCAAGTAGCTTGTTTTCGTAGCTTTAAGCCAATTTGTTTGGAAGTGATAATTTTGCTCTCCACTAGAGCTCTTCTAGAGGATTCATTTATAAAATCCACAGACACACAGTACCTTTACTGGGAGTAAATAGAATGCTGCATACCTATACAAGTTCTCAAGTTATTGAGAACCTTTCACAAAATGGCTCCAGAAAGGTGTGTACATGTGTGTGTGCATGTGTATGTGTTCATGTGTTCACTTACACATGCAGGGGAGAATAGATATTGACCTATCCTGACAAAGAGTTCTGAAGAACTTGAAAACTTGTACACTCTTGGAGAGTTCTAGGTAAAGGCGGCCCTTGCTAGTTGTATTCGACTCTAGGGTTCAGTGCTCATCTCTGTTCATAACCAAAGAGCCAGCATTGTCTGTGGCTGTAGACATTTCCATAGACATGTGGCAGGCATAACTAAATACCGGAGTGCATAGAATTCTGTTTACCTTCTCACCAAAGTGGTCCCTATTTATCTACTTGCAATTTCTTGCTTTTGAACTGCTAAGTTGGCAGGAGCTGGGACAGAGATGGGACCTCACTCCATCATGCAGCACTTGGGTCTGACCTTCCAACCTTCCAGTCATCAAGTTCAGTGTCTTAACCACTAAGCCACCGCTGTCCCTTAGTTGTGGAGATTTAGTTGCTCCTAACAAATCCAGGTATAAATTTTGGATTCTATTGTGTTCTCATGAACCAAATCAACTCCCTCCAGTTTGTTTCTGTTTTAAAATGACTCTGCAACCATTATCTCTATTGTCCTCCTCTGTCATTTTCTTCTGTTTTCATCACTGTCTGCAAACATGGGTGAGACAACGAGCTAGATGCAGGATTTCACCTGAGTGTTGCTAAGTGGGGTCAGGCATTTTTTCAGCTGGGTCTGATGATAGATCCATTGTTGGGACCCTTCTTGACCTGCCTCCCTACACTGAGGGCTCTGGTGGGAGGTTGCTTGCTGCTTACAAGACTGCTGCCCATAAAGTTGGGCCATGCTATTAATAAGCTCTTACCTCAATGTTTTGGCATTTCTCCTTCCTTGCATTCCTGGTCATGGGGTTGTGGAGCTCTTCTCCCTCTCTGCAACCCCCCTCCCCCCCCTTGAGTAGAATATGTTTCCTTGAATTGGCTCCAAACTTATTTGGCACTCAGTTACTAAAATTGCTGACATCTGGTCAGTATTATGCTTTAGACGTCACAAGGTTGGTCATTAAAAAACCAGCCGCTGCCAAGAGCAACCAATCAGAGTAGGGTTGGGGGGCAGAAGAGCTGTTGCTTAACAGGAGCTTTAGTCTCTTGTATAGTCAAAGACTGGGGGCTTCTGGAATAGCTCACTTTGCCAGGAAAACCATTCCTGGAGCTGGGGCTGAAATATTTTAGCCTTCTTTACCCAGCACCTTCCAGATGTATTGAACTGAAACTTCCAGAATCCTCTAGTCACCTGTGTGTTGTTGTATAACTCCCAGGATACCCCTCCCCAAATATACTGTGTAGGGATTCTGGGAAATGTAGTCCACTCATGGGCCATGATGCCAAATAATCCGACCCCCAACGTTGTTCCACTGCAGACTCATTTATGGCTGCGTAAACGTATTTACAACAGCTGTAAATGAGTACACAGCCGTAGTAAATATGTTTACTATAGCTGTAAATTAGTCCACGGCCATTGTAAATGGATTAAGGCACCACTCAGGCCTGCTCGGCTGTCTGAGGGGCCATTGTCCGGCCCGTGGCTGAAAAACATTGAGAATCCCTGATTTAAAATCTAAATGGGGTATCCAGGGCATGGAGAAATAGGCTTCCTGGGAAGAGCTGTCTCTCTTACCTTATGATTCCTTAAAAATGGAAGCTCTGCCCCCCATACTGTCAGACTGCAGCTCTCATCATCCTGTATGCTAAACTGATGATGCCTCTTGTAATTTGGAGGCCAACACCTGAGGGACCGATGCCTATGCTGTGTAGAGGTACAGCAAGTGACGTAGTTAGCAGCCTTCAAACCTCCACCCGGCCTAGCAGGATGCCTGTTGCTCTGTGCCTCTTCCACCTACATGATGGGTATTTTCAAATCTGAAGTAGGAGTGACTGCAGGTTAATCCACAGTGTATGGGTCAGACTGTGGTGTATTGGTCAGCCATGAGATGCCTCAGCCAATTTGGCAGCATGCTGAAGTGGTTGGAGTTCCTCGTACGAAAAAAAATGTTTCACAGAAATATAAACCAACCAACCAACAGCCAGAAGTTGTATAAGGACCAATTTAGAATCCTAAGATTCTAACAGAAGTTCCTGGATGTGAGGCTTTTCAGCAAAGCCTATTAAGTGTCTTCAGCTACAACAGGTGTGGATTATATTTGGCCTTTTAAATGTTTTTTTTAATTGCACCACTCTTAATCCCCCTTTACTATTGACCATGCCAACTAGGAATGCCTGTACTAGAAGAACAGAGGACAAGAAGAAAGTCAGAGAGCCTAACTTTCAGAATAACAGGTATATTTACAATGTTGTAGCTAGCAAAAATCAGTTTTAAAAAACACTCTGTGGTGAATAAGCTTTCATGGACCAAATGTTATTCTCAGTTCTAAGCTCGGTTTGTGCATGCGTGCATATCGATATGGGGAGGAAGGAAATAAAATGCAGAAATTACAATGTGTAATAATTATCTACAGCTTAAATGTATGCAAAATTACCACACAATTACCAATTGTAGCAGCAGCATCTTTTGTAACAGAGATCCTAGCATTGCTGAGTTGATTTAAATCTATGGTGCAAAGAAAACCTTCATATCTATTCATATCATAGGTGACAACTAAACATCTTGGTAAGTTAGAATGTAGTAGTTTGGCATGGCGTTATCTATTTGAATCAGCAGCCAAATGGCCTGGGAGGTCAAAGTGGATTTCTGCTGGTTTCTGAATATTGCTTTTTCTAATGTTAAATTTGTGACCAGTTATTCTTTAGGTAGAATGTTGCCTGCTTGTTTTCTGACCCCAGGAAAACATCTTGGCAGATGATAGCATCTGTTTAGGTAGAAGATGAGAAAGTGAATAAGCTGATGCAATTGATGTTAATAGATCTTGTAACTGTGTTGTCTGAGGAGATTGGAAACAGTGCTTGACATTTGGTTTCATTGCAGTATCTGGTCCTTATGTGTATGTCTTGGTTGGACTCTTGTTGGAAGAGCCCTCATGGTGCTGTGGTTAAACTGCTGTACAGCAGCCAAAAGTGCTGATGTTGTGAATTTGATTTTTATGACTCAGCCTTCCATCCTTCCAAGGTGGGTAAAATAAATGCTCAGCAGAGAGTGCCCTAAATGCTATGGGGTGGTATATAAGTGTGATTGCTATTCCCATTCCTATTTAAAATCAATTTAAATCTTGATTTAAATCACTAGTCCAGGAGTTCCCAACCAGTGATGGGATGTCACCGGTTCTAGACGGATCTCTGGAACCGGTAAGATGAATCCCGGAGGGTTCTCCGTGAGGGGAAGTCCACTTTTGGGGCGTCCGGTTCCGGACGCCTGACCGAAAGGAAAAAAAAAATTAAAATCAGAGCTAAAATGGCTCCAATTGACTGCGCATGCGCAGAAACTCAATCTGACGCATTGCGCATGCGTCAAATTGAGTTTCTGGACATGCGCAGTCAATTGGAGCCAAATGGATCCAATTTAAAAAAAAAAAATCTTCCGAAGCTGGAGCCGCCTCTTTTTAGAGTGGCTCCGGCAGCAGCGGCGGCAGCCCTAAGAGAAGGGCACCTCCCCTAGCCGGCCACCGAGCTCCCACGGGGACGTTGGTGCCTGGCCGCGCCGCGCCGCCCGCGCCGCGCCGCCCGCGCCGTCCGCCTGCGCCGCGCCGCCCGTGCCGTCCGCCTGCGCCGCGCCGCCCGTGCCGTCCGCCTGCGCCGCGCCGCCCGCCCGCGCCGTCCTAGGGACTTGGGCCCGAGAAACCCCCATGCCCGAGGAAGCTGCCGGCGGCCGGCGGAAGATGATGCGGCGGTGGCGAGCCCCGCCGCGCTTACCCAGGGCATGGGGGTTTGTCCGGCCCAAGTCCCTAGGACGGCGCAGCGTGGGCGGACGGCGCGGGCAGGCACCAACGTGCCCGTGGGAGTTCGGTGGCCAGGCAGGGGCTGCAGGTGGCTGTGGCGGCCGTGGCAGTCAGGGGCAGCGTGCCTTGCCGGGTGGCCCCGGGCCACATGAAGGTTCGTCAGTGCCAAGGAAGGTAAGTGAGGCTTTTATATTTAGGGTGGGTGGGTGATTTATTTGTGTTTTCGGTGGGTGGTTGTACTTTAATTTAAATTTTATTTTATTTATTTCTTTATTTTATTTCTTTAAGTTATATACGGGTCTGTGTGCATGTTTATTTATTTATTTTTTATTTTTGGCCTTGCCCACAACGTCATGACATCATGACGTTGGCTCCGCCCATGACGTCATGACGTCATGACATTGGCCACGCCCATGACGTCCGTGACGTCATGGCGTGGTATTAGAATTTTTGACATCCCATCACTGTTCCCAACCTTTTAAAGCTGGGGTCCGGGTCATGCTCCCTCAGACAGCTTTGGGGGCCAGACAGCCATTTTGCCCTTCCTCCACCACATGGCACTTCCGGGTGTGGTGGGGAGGCAGTGAAGGGCCACATTGAATGGCACCAAGGGCCACATTTGGCCAGGAGGCCTCAGATTGAGAATCCCTGCACTAGTTAAGAAGACTAGTTTTCTAGATAGAGACTCATAAAGGCCCAAAAGGTTTCACTTTCATTTTTACTGCTTGCTCCTTCCTCCTCACACTTAATTTCTTGTGCAGATCTATTCCACTCCCAATAATCTTCTATTCATTGAAAACTTTGAAATTTAAGAGGTAGGGAGTTGATTTTAGATACATAGATTTGCAAAGGGAAAAATGAGATTAATATATTTTTTCCATCTCTGTATGTTTATTTTATAATATAACAATTTTGCTTAGAAGAAGTGCATGTGATCTCTGAAAATATAGATTCACAGTTTTGAGAACTGTAAAACCAAGCATCTGTGATAATATCTTCTAGACAGAAAAGTTACTCAATAATCTTACAGAAACTTGTGGAAGATCATGGCATTATGAATGGATTAATGAAATTCATTTACATAAAAAAAATTAAACATTGTATGAATACACAGTCTTATGTTACATAATTAAAAACTAATCTTTATTTCATGATAAATAACATTTAGACTATAATGTATCTCAAACAGAAAATTATATTTAGATATTTTTCATTAAAAATATATATTTAAAAATCAAATTTCAATTTTAAAAATTCAATTTCAATTTAAAAATCCATCTTTTATAATTTTTGTACAAATCTTTGATTGTTATCTACTTTGGTCTGCCAGAATAAATAAATAAATAAATAAATAAATAAATAAATAAATAAATAGGTGCCGGATGAAATCCAGCCTGAACCCTCCTTAGAAACAAAAATAAATAAGGCTATTGTACTTTGGGTGAGAAGACAAGACTTGCTGGAAAAGACAATAAAGTTGGGAAATGTTGAGGGCCATAGGAAAAGAGGATGACAAAATTAGAAATGGATTGACACAATAAAGGAAGCCATGGCCTTGAGATGGCAAGATCAGAGCAACAGGACCCTTTTTAGATCACTCATTCATAAAGTCACCATAAGTTGGAAGTGACTTGATAGCAGATAACAATAACAACAGTAAGGATCCAAAATTGATTTGAGTGTTGGACTAGAATTAAGAAGAGTGAGATAATTCACCAGATGAAACTTGAATTCCCATTGGGCCAGTCTCTCAATCTGACCTATCCCATAGACTTGTTACAAGGATAAAGTGTGGAGGAGGGGCCCCATATAATCAAGGAAAAATAAATTGCTATGTTGCTGTTGTTTTTGGTGGTGGTGGTGGTGATGATGACAACAACAATACCTCTCTTTGAGACCCACAGATGAGCACCCCATTGCCTTTTAACTGCTGCTGTGCTTAATGGCAGAGACCAGGATAGATTATTCAATGGGATGTCATCACCCTTGAAATCCCAAGGTGAAAGGTGCCTTTGAAGCACAATAAAGTGTGTGTGTATGTTGAGTTAAGGATTAGCACACTTGATCCATTTGAAACTACAAGGGGGGGATTATAGCTGAGCAAAATATTGGCAAAGAGAAGGATTAGAGGGGCGTAGGGTGGAGAAAGAGAGATCACTAGGCAAATGCTAATATAAACAAGTAAGGGAGCAGACCCTCAGCTGCACAAACATGTGGGCAGAACAGGACCCAACAGAGAGAATATTGTTCTTGCTATGCCCCTGTTAAAACGTGCAGAATCCTTCTTGGCTTTCAGGAAGTCCAGCTTAGTTGTTAGGCCTGCTGAGAAGCAGGTTCCCTTCTTGAAAATGGTTTCACAACATCACTTTTATAAAGATAGGGTTTGATCCAGTTCTTTTCACGTATCTTTAGGTGAATATTTTAAGGATTTTTTTTATTTGAAAAACTATGTTTCTGAACTTGAATTAGTAGGTGGATTCTCTCTCATATTTGACAAACAGAAATGAAATACTGTATAGGAAAGAAAAATATTTTGAACGATTCCCAACCACAACTCCATAGATTAAATTATGAAGTAGAAAAAAAATCAGCGTGGTGTACTGATTCAAGTGTTGGACTGGGATTGAGAGATGCCAGTTCAATTCTTTGGACACATTCTCTATCAAGGTGGGTGTCATGCGTACTGCAGCAGAGTTCCTAGCATCTTTTGTGAGCAGCCTAGGGAAAGCACGTCTCTCCCTTTGTCCTGTAGTATGCACTTAATACTTTAATTAGCATAATTTTAAAACTTGATTCTAATAATGGAAACTAGTTAGTTTGCTATCTGCTTCAGTACATTTGTGTCTTTTCCTTCACTACCTTATTTATGTAATCATATTATGTGGTGTTGGTGATGTATAGGTTGGAATGGTCTTTCTCTGGTCTTTCTTTAACCTTGGTATATGATAAAGCTACTTAACCATACAAAATACTATGACCTTAGTTTGAATGTCAGGTCAGACCAGAGTAAACCCATGAATCAATTGTATTTAAGTAAGCTTTAACTTGCCCTTCAATAGTTGATTCAATCGGTCAACATTAGTTGAAATTAGAACTTGGGTTTAGGCATTTATCTGAACAGATCTTATTCATCTGATGCATTGTGGGAGTTCTAGAAAATTCTGTTAGAATTCTGGAAATTTTAAACACAAATCTGTATTATAAGGTAGCTGTTTCTCTCTCTCAGTGTAGGCTAAGACCAGTATTTTGCAGTTTACATCCTGGTTTGTACCTGTTGATCTTGATGCAAGCTGGTTGGATGGGAGTGGGAGGGGCTTCAGACAGAGCATTGGTTTTACTTCTGTTCCCCTCATACTCCATTTAGTGATAAACTAAGCCCCTGATCCCTGCTTTATTATAAGTCGGTGCATGTCTGACAAACATTTGTATTTTAAGTTCGGCCACAAGTGTCAAATAACTAGATATATATATGATAACTATATATATAACTATATATATATATATGAGTGGGCTTGTAAATAAAACAAGAAACTATAGTACTGCCAGCTAACAAGCTGGAGGATAATCAATCAGGACTTGATCCATGTTGGAGAAGGCTGGAAAACAAGGAGAAAATTGATTGTGCTGGGAAATATGCAGCCTGTCATCTAAGAAGCATCAAAAGCAGGGAATAACCATGTAAGGCTATCCTTGCAGCAGCAAAATAATAATCTCAAGGTTCTGGAAGGAGAGTAATGAGAATTTTTGCCTGCTAATAAATGTCTCATTGTGGGGTTGTGCAGGCTGAAGGAATCCATTCAGAATAGTTTCCATTTTGGATTACAATTCCTGGAAAGCAACTGCTGTCTGATGAAGTGGATTTGATCCATGAAAGCTAACATTAAAACACAACAGTTAGTCTTCAAAGTGCTACAGTGTTTTTGCTTTCTTTTGTTTATTCTCTGATTTGATTAAAACACAGACTTAACAGGTCTACTATTCAATAATAATTTTGCAGTCCAAAATTGAAACTCTTTCCACGTTCTGAGTGTAAGCCTTCTCTCCTCTTTTTGGGTTTATCCCTTCTTTGAGAAGATTCATCCACTTGGCTTTTCAAGCAATGCATTCTCCCATGCCACTCCTTCCATTCCTTGCCAACTTTTTAGCTGCAAAATTATGGAACCTTAAAGAGGACCCTGATCTGTGAGCCGGAGGTAGGCAGAAGAGCTGGGGCAATAAAAGGTGCTCTCAGCTCTGCAGGATGTGATCTTTTGCTGGATCTCTGACAAATTGGCTATGGGTGTTGGACACAATGGACTGCTGCTACCAAGGAAAATTTAGCTCTGCAGCTAGAGAAAGAAAATCCTGATGTCAATGAACTTTCTGTTGGTTCAAAGATAGAGAAGCTTGGAGTGGAATGCCTCTTTAGAAGCCATGTTGTTTCCAAAGGTTTCACACCCATCTGGCAGATTTTTAGCTAACCATACACTAGAACAGTGGCGGTGAACCTATGACATGCGTGCTAGAGGTGGCACTTAAAGCGCTCTCTGTGGGCACTCGTGCAGTCACCCTAGCACAGTTTGTCCCACACCCTGCCTAGCAGCCCAATGGGAGTGCTTCCTCCCCCCCCCCGCACAGGGTTCATCCCACCGCTCTGTCAGGCATCCCTATGGGAGCATTTCCTTCCTCTCCTGTTTCTGTGTTGGAACTTTGCAATAAATAAGTGGGTTTCGGAATGCAGTTTGGGCACTCGATCTCTAAAAGGTTCACCATCACTGCAATAGAGCAGGAGTTCTCAACCTTTATAAAAGCCTGGGGCTGGGTCACACTCCCTCAGACAGCTTTGGGGGCTGGATGGTCATTTTGCCCTTGCTCCACCACATTGCACTTTCTGGTGTGGTGGAGGGCCACATGGAATGGTGCACAGGCTGCAGGTTGAGAATCCCTGCAATAGAGCAACATTTATCAAACTTTGATTTATAGACTTCAATTCCCAGAAGCCTCTATCAATTCCCCAAAGCACTGATCACCATTTCCCCATTTCCTAAGAGTCGGTTGGATAGCTCATTGAACTAAGCATCTGGTTGTGGAACTAGAGTTTGAAAGTTCTCACTGTCCATCCCAGAAGAAGCAGACTATGTAGGCATGACAAGTCTCCAAAGTCCTAATCCTTCACTCTGTCCAGTATACTTATACTGGGTACGAATCAAGACTAGTTATCTGTTAATGATCTGTATCAGTAGATGGCACTCTTTCATTTGCTTATATTAAAATTGTGTTTCAGAACTGTATGGTGGTTCCATCCTGCTATGTTACTTTGAGATGGTATGTAGGGAGATGTGTGCCACATTTGACAAGGCTTTCGTTGGCTAATGAGCCTTTGGATGAATTTTAGACCAGTCAATGTTTTTTTAAAAAATTGGCTTAACTAGTCTGTGAGTTGAACATATCTCAAGTCATCTTTTCTCAGCAACACTTTCTAATCATAATGTATCTGGACTGCATTGTAAGGCATCTCCTTTCTCCCTGCCCTGAAATCTCTGTCCCTTGATTGCCTTTGGTGACAGATGCCTCTAGTGGCGGCTATTTTCATTCACATCTGTGGGATGAAAATGTTAAGAAGCAGTGATATTGCAGGGAAATGTGAGAACTGTGGGTGGTATTGTTCAGCTCTTCATGTCAGATCTTTAACATGCTGATTGAATGAACTCCAGGTGGATTTTGTTCAACGCTGACCTCTGGGTGGTGTTTGGTCTGTTGAAAGAAAACTCAGGCCAGTAAGCCTCATAACTACCCAACATTCTCTGCTGACTTCGGGGATCTTCCGGTTACTCATCTGCTGATTAGCACATAAACTCTTCCAGATTTGGTCAGTCTTCAATCTGTATGTTTTGTTAGTGATCCCAGCTAACAAGTCAGTATGTTTACTGTAACATTCCACTCCCCACCCCCATCACAGACGCTACTTCCTAACATCTCTTATTCATTCCCTTATGTGACGTTAATCTGCCTCCTGGTTCTTCTGACCTGTCTGCTTTGCAAAATATGTCTAATTCTGATTGAAACCCTAGCTACAGTATAATACATGTTAATTTAATCAGATGCCCAGGCCCTTTCCTCTTCTCTTGGAGTTAAAGGGAACTGAAATCCTTCATAAACACTGCCCTTTGTTCTAAAACCTAGAAGGAGCCTTCTGGTCTTTGAGCATCCATCCCTAAGTGCTAATTTAAGTCCTTTATCCTCAGTTGACACTGAATCCCGGTGGGCTCAACCTCTCTTGGTTCTTCTTTGTTAGTATTTGTGGTTCACAGTAAGCACCTCCGGCACAGGGTAAGCTGATTTTTATCAAGTTTCATACTATAGAGGTAAAAGTCTCCCTTTCTTGAAAGCCAGGCGTGTCTGACTCTAGGGTGCAGTGCTCATCTCCATTTACAGCCAAAGAGTCAGCACTCTCTGCATCTGCAGATGTTTCCATGGCCATGTGGCAGGCATGAATAGACAGAGGGCACAGAATGCTATTACCTTTCCTGCTGAAGCTACTTGCAATATCTTGCTTTCAAACGACTAGGTTGGCAGGAGCTGGGACAGACAATAGGAGCTCATTCTGTCATGCAGCACTTGGGTCTTGAACTGCCGACCAGCCAATTTTCCAGTCATCAAGCTCAGCATCTTAACCATTAAGCCACTGTAGCCCCTTTCATGATATATTTATCCTCATAATTATAATTATATAATTATAACTCCTGTAGCTGAATCCTCATTTCCAGGTTAATAGATTAGCCATTAACACTGGCGTGAAACAGTGAAAAGCATCTCAGCATCTCACAAACCAAGTCTGCTTTATAATCATGAGGATATATCATGATATAGATATCCTCATAATTATAAAGCAGACTTGGTTTGTAAGACGCTGAGATGCTTTTCATGCCAGTGTTTAATGGCTAATCTATTAACCTGGAAATGAGGATTCAGCTACACAGGAATTAGCTTCGAAATGTTTCCTTCTGTACCGCATGTGGCTTTCACTGGAGTATTTGGTTTCAAGGCTTTAAGACTGGAGTTCTCAACTTTTTTAAGCCAGGGGCTGGGTCACACTCCCTCAGACAGCTTCGAAGGCCGGATGCCCATTTTGTCCTTCCTCCACCACATGGCACTTCCTGGTGTGGTGGAGGCAGTGGGGGGCCACATGAAATGGTGCCGTGAGCCGCATCTGGCCCACGGACTGCAGGTTGAGAATCCCTGCTTTACGAGAGAGTGGGGTGGGGGAGAAAAAGAGAATGAGAAAGAAAGAAAGCTTCTTGCTATATTTTTGATCCATCTGCCACTGGAGATTTGTTTCTTCCCAGATTCCAGGAGGGAAAGAGCATGGGAAGAAGTGAACTTTGCTCCTGAGTCTTTCCCTTCTGGGACTGTTAGGGATGCTCACGTGTTTGAAGATTTGTGGAGGTCAATGAAACAAATGCATTCTGTTTTCATGGCTCATGGAGACGGGAGCTATGAAGGGTGTGGGCTTGTTCTGAATCTGTGAAGTACAAACATATTTCTGTTTCCCCTCCTCCTTCCCACTCCCTTTTATTTATATCACATCAGTTCACAAATTCAAACAAACCTTCACATTGAAGCAAAATATATAACACAGGAAAGGAAAAATGTTCAAGTAGCAGTAGTTTGTGTTTAGATTAAAACCCAGATCTCTGTCTTTTCTTGGTGCCAGATGGAGCGTGGTTGTACTGTACTGCTTAAAAGTGTCAGACTGTTCAAAGTGGCTTAGAATCAAACCTCCTTTTGTTTTCAGAAGTCACCAGATAGCCTTGACCAAGTAGATCAGGGATTCTCAACTTGCGGCCCACTGCACCATTTCATGTGGCCCCTCCAACCACACCAGGAAGTGCCATGTGGTGGAGGAAGGGCAAAATGGCCGTCCGGCCCCCGAATCTGTCTGAGGGAGTGTGACACAGTCCCCGGCTTAAAAAGGTTAAGAACTCCTGAAGTAGATTCTCACGATTACTTAGCCTAGTATACTCCACAGAAACATGTATGGATAAGGTGGTAAGGAAGAAGCAGAGCAATCATTCATGAAGTTCTTAGGGTAGGAGTTTACTGAAATTAGATTAATGTCTTTGATCTCTAAACATTCAAAATGTTTGTGAAAATTTGGTGCCATCATTCATTCATTCATTCATTCAGTTCAGCCAGTGAGCATTCCAGGCATAATGCAATAGATATTGGTTACAAATGAGAATACAAAATATTTAACAATATATCTGGCATTTTAAAATGCACAATTTATATGGATGTACTATATGAAATATCTGGATAGCTCAGTGGTTTAGGTCTTGGTTGCTGAGCCAGATGTTGGAATTTCAATTCCTCATTGTACCTCATGGGAAAAGGCCTGCCTGTATAATCATGGGCAAGCTGTACAGTCCCAAGGCATCCCCAGAAGAAGGGAAAGGGTAAACCACTTTGTTTGAGTCCTGGTTACTTTCTGGGTTCAGCCTGTATGTAGGAATAGCTACTTCTGTATTAAGTGTACATCTCAGCCCGTGGGGACCCAAGCGGTGCGGTGGAAGTCCTTTCCAGGTGCCTGGAGGCTGTTAAGGTCTGGATGGGGGAAAACGGGCTACAGCTGAATCCCGGCAAGACTGAGTGGCTATGGGTAAGGGGCCCTGTGTTACTTCGGGAGTTACCAGCTTTGGTTCTGGATGGGGCAGTTCTGCCCCAAACAGACGCGGTGCATAATCTGGGGGTCCTCCTGGACTCACGACTTCTGTTCGAAGAGCAGGTGGCATCCGTAGCCAGGAGGGCTTTTGCACAACTTCGTGTAATACGCCAGTTACGACCTCTCCTGGACTGGGACGCCTTGCTCATGGTCACACATGCTTTGGTCACCTCCTGACTTGACTACTGTAATGCACTCTACATGGGGCTGCCCTTGGTGACCATTCGGAGACTACAGCTGATCCAAAATGTGGCGGCCCGGGTAGTGATGGGGCGTGGGTGATATGCTCATGCCGCACCACTGCTCCGGGAGCTGCTCTGGCTGCCAGTATGTCTCCGGGTGCAATTCAAGGTGCTGGTTATTACCTTTAAAGCCCTATATGGTAGTGGGCCAGGATACCTAAGAGACCGCGTCACCCTAAGAACGTCTGTCCGTCCCACTAGGGTGGACTGGAGGGGCTCTCTTGTTATTCCCTCAGGAAGAGGGCCTTCTCTGTGTTCGCCCCGGCCCTTTGGAACCTTCTCCCAACTGAGCTGCGCCCATTTAGATGGGGTAGGTGATCACCTGTCTGGACAGAAATCTCTCTAGGATCACCTTCTTGTCTAGATTCAATTCCAACCTGCCATTCTTTGTCTAATTCATTATCAAGGCCAGGTAGTATTGCAGAACTCGAGCAACATCTACTACTCACAATGAACAGCAGAGATAATGTTGCATCTCACCAGCATATTGATGAGAATGCACTCCAGATCTCTGTATGACATCATCCAGTGGCTCCATATAGATGTTAAACAGCATAGGTACTCCATAATATTGCACCCATGGGCCCAACACAGCTTCCCCCAGCTGAACCCTCTGACACTGACATCTAGGGAGCCAGCCAAGGGCTGTACCGCCAATCGTAAAGGTAAAAGATCTCCCTTGCTTGAAAGCTAGTCATGTCCAACTCTAGGGGCGGTGCTCATTTCCATTAGCAACCAAAGAGCCAGCACTGTCTCCATCTGCAGAAGTTTCCATTGTCATGTGGCAGGTATGACTAAATTCCAGAGCTCATAGAATGATGTTACTTTCCCCACCAAAGCGGTACCTATTTGTCTACTTGCAGTTTCTTGCTTTTAGACTGCTAGTTTGGCAGGAGCTGGGACAGAGATGGGAGCTCACTCCTTTAAGGAGCACTCAGATATTGAAATGTTGACCTGCTGACTTTTCAGTAATCAAGTTCAGCATTTTAACCACTAATCCCCTGAACCCCTAATTCCTAAACCCCAAATACTGTCTAGTAGAGTATCATGTTCAACGACATTGAAAACCACTGAGAGATCGAGGCGAACCAACAGAGACACAAGGCCACCCATTAGCCTCCCTTAGGAACCCATCTAGCAGGGCATCCAGTGCTGTCGGAGTCCCATGACATGGCCAGAACTCTGACTGAAATGGTCACAGTTATTTCCATTTAGTTGGAAATCAGGATTCCTGAGAGAGGTGTTACATACTGGCTGTAATACTGGCACATAATTTTGTGTTTGCAATGGAGATGGTAACAGCTGCAACAACTTGACACTGATTGAAGGAAATTTTGGGGTACATATGACATATACTATGTGTGCATTCTGGAATCCTCAAAGGAAGCCTTCAATCAGTGGTGATTTTCCACTGCAGATGACATCATCAGCATTGCTCAGCAGAATTTCAGCTACTGTGTGGAAGGCTTTGTGCCTATGTCAGTTACCAGGCCTCTTTTTTTATCCCACTGCTGATAATTCTTCTGAGGTATCTTCATTTTTTACTGCCTTGTCCATTTGTTACAACAAAAGCTTATCTGCTTCGCCGGCTCTATTCCGGGCCATAAGGAAGTGGCTTGTTCTCCCTTCCCCTGCCTGCTTTTCCTTCAGAAATCTAAGTTCAACAGCCATGTGTACATTATTAAACAGGCCTTTGGACAGCAGCCAAAGAAGCACTGAGAGCCAAGGCTTGGTTGAGCCGGAACATTGTGTCCCGGGGATAACCGTTGCTCAAGGGACCTGGGCAAATTTGGGCAAATTTCAATGCAGGGGAAGGGTGAGTAGTAAAGTTGGATTTTCCACCAGCTTTGCCCTGCCCCCCCTCCCCAATATAGGAGGACAGCCTTAAAACATTTTTGCACTACATATCCATGTCTCCATCTTGCATCCATCCTCTTGTCAGGAATCCAAAACATATGCGTTTTTTGGTAAAGCAAAAGTATCCAGGGAATGTGATCTTGTAACTCAAGCAAGCAAAGGCAGAAGCCTGTTGTTTTCCTTCTTTTTGGGAACTCAGTTAGAATACCTGCAGACCAATTCTCAACCCTCCTTCAGACCCTAGCATTAAGGAAAGTGGGTAGAAGGAAGGGCACAGTTTTATTGCCGCACTTTGTGAGGTCCAGGCTATTTTCTGGTGTAGTATGCTTGCTCTTTAATAGTTTTTGTTTTGTAAAATAGAAATAAAATTACTCCCTCCTTCCTAGATTTTCCTCTCCCCTGCACATTTAAGGATCCATTTTTAAGACTGAACCAATCAAATCCATGGCTGACAACAGCCAGCCATGATTTCAGTTGGTGAGCAAAGGGGAAAATGGGGAAAAAATCCCCCTCCTCACCAATCTAGCGCTACAATTATTGGCAAAGGGGAAAACACACACAATTACACTTTCCCTGCCTCCTGCAGGGGGACAGAAAAAGTATTTCATTTACTTGCGTGAACAAGGGTTATCTCAGGTATTTGGACAGGTGAGTGAGCTAAATGCAATTTAGCCTGCCCCATGTTTTCTAGCAATCCTAAAATGAGTGAACCCATACTGCCTCTTATGGACATGCTCATGATTGGTCTTTTTCTCCATGGATTTGTTCAGTTTCCTTATACATTTGTTCAGGTTGGTGGCTGTCACATCTTCTGCAGTGTTGTATTAATATTCAGTATTTGGAAGCACTGGGGCTCATCAAGACAGTCTCCATAGAGAACATCCCATCCCATAAGAGATGTTCAAAAATATAGACTATTAGGTCAGTCTCTACCAATAAATGAAGACCATATGTTTTGTAAAGCTAGTGTCCCTTAATTGCCTATTCAATGCCAAACTATCCTCAGATACACTGTTAATATAGCAAGGAAAGCTTGCAACAATGCATCGGTTCCTAATCTGTTCCTTGCCTGCCAGCTAATCTCCAAGGGAATGGGGAAGCCTGAGAAATGTAGCAGATTGTATTACTCTGCTGCCCAGAGAGTCATTGTAATCCTTCCCACTACTGGGGAAATGATTTCTGTTTGTCTAATCCTGTTCAGGTATTCACTTGGTGTAGGGCAGTGGTAGCAAACCTATGGTATTCCAGAAGGGGCACGCAGACCCCTCTCTGTTGACACAGAGAGAGTCACAGCAGCACAGAGTTCATCCTGCCCCTCTGCCCAACAGCCCAAAGGGAGTGCTTCCGCCTTCCCCAACACAGAATTCACCTCGCCCCTCTGCCCAGCAGTCCAATGGGAGTGCTTCCTCCCTCCCCCAGCACAGAGTTCGCCCCACCCCTCTGTTTGGGTACTCGGTCTCTAAAAGGTTTGCTATCACTGCTGTAGGGCAACTAGTCAAGGAGGGGTAACTGCTACGAGTATATCAGTTCTCCCTGCTGTCCATCACCATTCTGATCACGCACCACAAGAAGGGGAATGACTTTCCATAGGGGGAACCATCTTGTTAATCTTTTAACTTTGCTTAGTTTAAATCTCTTTTAATATTAATTTTTAGACGGGATTTTATATTGTGTTTTTATGCCTCTTTTTGAAGCGTTGTTAGCTGCCTAGGTCTCTTTGAGGAGGGCGGCATATAAGTCTGATTAAATAAATAAATGAATGAAGACTCTCCCACCCATTTAGAGTTTTGATGTTCCTCTCTTAAGACTGCCCAGCTGTTTGCCCTGTGTGAGCTGTAGCAAAACATTGTCCCTATGCATTTTTATAGAAGTAATGTTATGCTCATAAAAGAATGCAGAAAGGAGAATTTTCCTATATGGAAGCAGAGAATATTTCATCCAGGTCTTGACTTACAATTCCTCCACCCAGGAGAACAGGGCCCTTAAGCCTATTCCAGATGTGGAAAACTCCTGCTAATTGAGGCAAATGAAAGGCTGTATCCATGTGCTAATCTGTGGGAATTCAACTCTCCTTTCCCCCTAGTCCTTAGCCCCTTCTATAACCTTTCAGCATTGCCTTGCCTCCTAATTCCCTTTCCACCCACTCTTTGAGATTTGGCTTGCTCTTTGAGAAATGGCTGGGAACAGGAAGTAGAACTCTGTGTCACTCTTTGGATCAGAGGCAATGGCTTACTCCTACGGAGTCTGGGAGGGATTTCTCGGATGTGTCATTGCTTTCCAGCTATGAGGGTAACTCTGAAACACCTGCCTTCAGCTTTCTGGTACTACAGAGCTTACTTTTAGATAGAGGCAGCTGTGTTTCACAGCAAGGAGGAGGAAAGAAGACAGTTTTGGATCTTTCTTTAATCTGCTGACCCAAGGAAATCATCCCTCCCTGCTCTCGCCAACATCATCTCTGCACACAACATCTGCATGGTGAGTGTGGGAAGTATGTTCCTTATGAAGATCTTCCAGCTGCAAGCACAACCGTCTTCTTGGCCAGAATTACTCTCAAGCATTACTCTTTGCCCATCTGATCTCTTAGCACTTCACCAAGATAACAAGAAGTATTATGAAGGCAAAGAGAAAGTTATGATGGTAGTACAATGGGTGGGCTTGCTGTAGGATTTCACTGGGAAAATGCTATGTGTAATTTCTGTTCCATCCTCTGCTTAGAGCTGTATGGTCACAATTATCTTGTGAACAGCCAGAGAGTCAACTATTGCTATTGTTATTCTCCTGGTCATGTAAAAGGCCATAGAATTATGCTGGAAAACTGAGGTTCAGGCACTTGAGGGCTGAAAAATATTCCTTGCAGTTCCCCCCACCCCTGGGTGCTTTACTCTGTGCAACTTCCCTGCATGGTTCCCCTATCAGTCTTACACCAGGCATTGCCAACCAGGTTCAGAAATAACCATACATTTGGCTGGTTTGGAGTTAATTGATGAGATTCATAAAAATAATCTTTTCTCTCCACAGATGGAGGGTTTTTTTATAGTTCTTGTTGTCACATTTGCATTGTATTCCATTCGGACCTTTCATTGTTGTTGTTCAGTCACAGGACATCAGATTCCACTGTCATCTACCATCTTATGGAGGCTCCAATTTCCTTAATTTTTCTTAAAGAAATCTTTAGTCCTTCTCCTTCTGTTGTTTTTCTTTATTACTTTGCGTTGTTCATCTAAGAAGGTCTTCTTATCTCTCCTTGCTCTTCTTTGGAAATCTGCATTCAGTTGGGTGAATCTTTCTCTTTCAGCTTTGCTTTTTGCTTTCTTTCTTTCTCTTGACAAAACTCTGTTAACTTTTGCCCTGCTTCATTTTATACTCTAAGGCCAAGCTTGGCCATTATTCCAGTTAAATTTTGGCTTCCTACTTTGGCATTTGAGTCCCTGATGATGAAAAGGGTGTATTCTAGAAGGTGTTGTAAGTCTTCATAGAACCAGTTGATTTCAGTCTCTTTTGCACCAGTAGTTGGGGCATAGACTTGGATTACTGTGATGTTGAATCAGTGGTGGGCAGCAAAAACTGTTTGCTACCACACCGTGGGCGGAGCCTACATTGTGGGTGGAACCTATATCATGGGCAGAGCCTACATCATGGGTGGAGCCTATGTCATGGGCGATCTAGTCATGCCTGCCATATGGCCATGTATACATCTGCAAACACAGGCAGCACTGGCTCTTTGGCTGTAAATGGAGATGAGCACTGCACCTTAGAGTTGGATATGACTGGCTATTGAGCAAGGGAGACCTTGAACCACTTGCAGGGACAAAACTTGATGGGGCAGGCAGGGAGTTGGGCGTTGCTACTCAATTTCACTACCCCCCTGCCTGAAGGCCACCCAATTTTGCTACCCCCCTCCCGTGTGTGTGTGTGAACCTGTTGCTGCCCACTACTGTGTTGAATTGTTTGCATTAAATTTGAACTGAAATCATTCTGTCGTTTTTGAGCTTGTATCCCATGACTGCTTTCTTCATTCTTTTATTCATTGCAAAGGCCATGCCACTTCTTCTAAGAGATTCTTCACCAAAGTTGTAGATATAATGGTTCCCTGAGTTAAATCCATCCATCCCTGTCCATTCTAGTTCACCATTTCCAAGAAGACAATGTTCAGTCTCTCCATCTCCTGCTTTACCAGGTCTAACTTACCTTGATTCATAAATCTTACATTCTAGGTTCCTATGCAATATTGTTCTTTACAGTATGGAGATTTCCTTTCACCGTCAGATCCATCCACAGCTGGATGTCCTTTCAGCTTTGGCCCAGCTGCTTCACTATTTCTGGGGCTACTTGTACTTGCCCTCCACTCTTCTTCAGTAACATGTTGGATACCTTCCAACCTGAGGGGCTCATCTTCTGGCATCATATCTTTTAGCCTTTTGATACTGTCCATGGGGTAGGGTTTTCTTGGCAAGGATACCGGAGTGGTTGCCATTTCCTTCTCCAGTGGATTGTGTTTAGTCTTAAATTCTCTGCTATGGCCTGTCTGTCTTGGGTGGCCCTATACGGCATAGCCCATCGCCTCATCAAACCACACAAGCCCTCTCGCCACAGCAAAGCAACAATTCTTTGGGGAGAGGGGAGGTCCTTCCATTAGGATTGTCTGTATTCCATTAGTATCCACTATTTCCAAAGATTTATCCCCTCTTCTTTTGCTTTGGAAACTATAAAGGTTTTATGTACTTTCCCAAGAAAGTGTAGTTCACAGAGCCTGGAAAGCAGCTGTTGGAATCTTAAGAATGTCATTGCACTTGGAGAAAATAAGTGCCTGCCTATCCCTGGACTCTCACTATCCCTTTTACTCTTCATCTGTGACAAGGCAAAGGGAAGTAACACTAATCCAAATCAGAACATCACAAGGCAGTCTCTGCACAACTAGCTCCAGAAGCCAAAACAACATCTATCTAGAATTGCGCATCTCTGTTGCATGTAGGAAGTGGAAACCACTCCTCCCTTTTTTTTAACATTTAGAACATTTTGGGGTACAGCAAGAGAGGATTGTATTTGAGGTATAACCAACAGTGTTTAGCCAAGTTTAATTGTATCAAGTAGGCTTGATGGATTATGCAAATCACCTTTGTCAGAATGTAGTGTCTTCTCATTATCCTACCAACCCTCTGGCTGATTAGTCTGAGGATCAGGCAGGGTATGATGCCAGTTTCACAGATAGAAGCTGAGAACATATTTTAACTGGAGCAATACGTTTCCTCCAGTACTCCATGCCTGAGCAATCAGACTTGCAAACGAAGGCTGTGTTTTTATCTTCTGGTGACCAATCACAAAAGAATAGCAAGTTGGGGAAAGTTCTTAGTAGGGTGAACATACACAAGGTACTAGTTTGGCTAGGTTATCCTGCTATGGTAATAGAGTAGAACATACTGCCAGTGACTCAATGCTGAGTGTCAGGCGGCGGCTAACTAACTTGACCACCCTGAGGACTAATGGCTTTGGGTGATGAAGTTCACAACGAAGGGTGATGGTCCCCAAGTGGATTAAATCCCACTTGAATTCATCTTGATGGAGGGCAGCAGTTTCATCAATATTGGCCTAGGGCTGAGGAGGACTTTGCATGCCAAAAGGGCTCAGGACCAGAAAGTGACTCATGGAACTGGAGGTTGTCATGCTGCGATGTGGAAGGCATATGAAAGGCCACTGCATTATATTCTCAGGACAGTCTTCATGGCTGATCACCATGAGGATTGCCAAGATTTGGATACAGCAGAACAAGAAGAAGAATGCACAAGGACAGGTGGAATGCTAATTCTACCATTTGTTTTGACCCTGGGTAGTGAAAATCCTCATTGTGAGGTTCATTAGGCAGAAGACCTTTTTAGCAGTAGCAGCACCCTCCTGGAGAAATGCTGTCTCCAGAGAGGTTCATCCAGTGTCTGTGTGGTCACCTTTTGGGTGCTAGGTGAAACTGTTTTTGGTTTTGCTGGCTTTTATTGATCTGGTTGTTAATTTTAGGGCTTTTACATTTCTTTGTGTTGACGCTTTGTCTCTCTGGTTTTACTGTGATGTAGTTTCAGAGTTATAGTACGACATTTAGGGTCTTTCCTCCCCCCCTTAATTGATTTTTTTCTTTGTGAACTACCTAAACAATGTTTTGGTGATGTATTATAAAGAAATTTAAATAAGTAAACAGAATGAATATATATAGCTACACACACACACACACACACACACACACACACACACACACACACACACACACACACACACACACACACACACTTAAAAAAATATAAAACCAGAGATGTTTTGTGGTGTGTGCGTGTGTGTGTGGAGTACCAGTCACTAGAAAAGTGTGAACATAATTAGCTAACTTTAATCCATCTTCATAATGTTCATAATGCAACCAGCTAACAAGAGTCACAAAATCCCCAGTCTTTTCGTCTGTAATGCAGGTAGAGTCCAATATATGCTCTAGAGATGTGAGTCTCAACATGGGGCACATGCCCCACAGGGGGCAATTTTATTTGGGGGGGATTTGAGATTGTTTAGGCCAAGTTAATGGACTTTTAGGCTTCCTCCACATGAATAGGAGTTCACTTTTTGAATAATAAGGATTATATGTCATGGGGGAGGGGCTGACTGTCCCTGTGACTGTTTCCTTTTAAAAGTTACTTTTGGTGTAATTTCTTTTTCTCAGACAGATTTCTTTTTCTCATACAATTAGTATTTCACTGTAGAACCCTTTGAGCTTAATTTGCACCAAGCACACCAATCTCCACCACACACGACAGCTATATACTATTCAAGTGCTGCACTTAAATGGATTCTGTGCTGGGGCAAAGGAAATATTTAAACTGGATGACTTTGTAATATGCTTTTGCCACCATCATTGTTTTCCAGTACATGCTGAAAACTGTTATGGAAAAAGCTGTTCCCAGACGGAAGCCTTCTTCCCTGCCATGGTTGCATTTTCAGTGCAGCTAGTCATACCCATGTATGGTTTTGCATGTCTTTGGGGTGGACGTTTCCAGTGGCTGTTCATCTGCTATACTTTCAACAACTGCTTCATTAGGTCTCCCTTGCCAGCTGGCAGGATGAGTCAGAGGGATGCAGTCTGAAAATAAGCACACTCTGTCTTTCTTATTGTGCACCAAACAAAATTGACACACTCACTAGCTTCCAGAGGGTTGTTGTGATACAGAAAAGCAGTGCATGCCATTTGGAAAGGATTCATCGGTTCTTGTCCTTTGGTCCACTAGTTGGGAAGAGGATGGGAAAGAACAAGAATTATCCCACTTTGGAGAGGAGCAGTGATGTTGCCTCCCATCTATCTACCTGCCAGTTGTAGCTGTGAAATTTGAAAAGAAAAGAATCAGGAGACATAAATTCAAGATGTGTTCATTGTATGCTCAATTATTGCTTTACTGATAAAAGAGTGGAAAAGGTTCATTCACATGAAATACACTTCACAAGATGACTGTTAGGAGAATGAAGCAGCTGCCTCAGGCATCTGGCATCTGGGTCTGGGCGTCTTGAAATGACAGTAAGTGGTTAGATGCAGCCAAGGATTGGCAGAGATGTCTGTGTGTGAGATGGAAAATCAACTTGTGTGGCTTTGGCTAGTAACCAGTGGCTCCCAATGTGGGGCACATATGCCCCACAGCGGGACTTCAATTCCCAGAAGCCTAAGTCAGTGCGCTGGCTGATCAGTGCTTTGGGGAATTGACTTAGGCTTCTGGGAATTGAAGTCCAAAAACCAAGGGTTAGGAAACATTGCTAGTAACAAACTTTGATTTGGGTAAAAAGTGGGAGATATCATTAGCTTATCTTCTTCAGCTGGCAAAAATCTCTTTACCATGGAAAACTGGCATATAAACCAAGCTAAGCTAAACTGCGGGGTGCAACTACACAGGAATGGAAATGCGAATTCATTGTATTCACTAGTTCTGAAGTTGCACCAGGAAACCCCGGTTTCCCCAAGTTTTTTCTTATTAACTGGCTACACAGGCAGAGAAGATGGGAGCCTTGTCGGTAGCTTGCTTGCAGCTCTATTTATAGCCCTGTAGGTAGTGTAGTTACAAAGGAACAACATAATAAATATTAAACAAGGGTTTCCCTTTTCGTTTCCTCTTCTTGTTGTCTTTTGAAAAGAAAACTACAGTAATACCTCATATAACATTAGTATCGAATAACACAAAAACCGCATAACATCAAGGAATCTGGGGGGAAGAATTGCATCAGATAACATTAAGATCCTATGGGATGCTTCAGATAACAACCGCGAAAGCCTGTGTGGTTACAATGTATCTCTATGGATCCCATAGAGGATCAGATAACACTAAAAATCATATAACACCAAGACTTGTGGAACCAGGTTTTAGTGTTATATGAGGTTTTACTGTATTGCATATTGAGAGAAGCTTTGCTCTTTGTTTTTAAACTGTAAACAAAAGAAGCATGTTGCATACACAGAGAGGACGTGAAAGGCAGGATTCTGTTTAGCAACATTGAGAGTTTGGTGTGACTTAGCAGCAAACACCATAGTACAAACTAGAAGTCCCAAATAAACCTCATGTGAATTGAATTCATTTAGCATGTAATCCTATGCCTGTGTGCTCAGATGGGTGTCTCTATGTTCCCTTGGGCTTATTTCTAGGTAACTGAGCATAGTCTTGCAGTCTACAACTGAGGGTAGGTATGCACTCTCCAATTTATGTGGGTGGTAGTCCCATTAAATACAGCAGAACATGCTTTGCATCGATTGTAGTGAAGAGTGAAGTATTACATTGAAGGAATTTGGAACAGAGTACTGTATAATGATAAATGACTGCTAGTTCCATGGAGAAGTATTTTTTAAAAACCTTTTTTTTGTTTTGTTATCATTTGTCTTTTCCAGTCTAATTTCCACCCCATTCAAAAAGGGAGAATGAGAATATGCTTTGGATACATGGGATACAAAGTCTCATCAAAGTAGGAAGCATGCCGCTTAAGGACTTTTAAAGAGAAAAATGAGGGACTGTGGTGGCTTAGTGTTTAAGACGCTGAACTTCATGACTGGAAGGTCGGCATGTTGGCATGTGGAATCCTGAGTACTTCACGATGGCATGAGCTTCTGTCTGTGTTCCAGCTCCTGCCAACCTAGCAGTTTGAAAGCAAGGAATTGCATGCAGATAAATAGGTTCCACTTTGGTGGGAAGGTAAACAGCTGCATGTTCCATGCAGCACTCCGGTGTCTAGTCCTGCCTGCCTCATGTCCACGGAAATTTCTGCAGACGCAGACAGTGCTGGCTCTATGGCTATAAACAAAGATGAGCACTGAACCGTAGAGTTGGATACGACTGGCTTTCAAGCAAGGGTGACCTTTACCTTTACCTAAAGAGAAAAACAAGTTTTTAAAAACTCAGATCTTTTTGGAAACTTAAGACTGGACTGTTAAGTCTCATTCTAGCCCTACTTCAGGTGTACCTCATGCATATACTTTACTCTGGTTTTTGCTGCCTTCTGTCCACTAGCTTAGTACTGGACGGATCACCTTAACATCTTTCTTACTTCTTTTTAGAGGGGAGTGGGCTTCTGCCAACCTTAGGCAATTCATACTAAGCTAGCAAATTAATAGTTTGTGATAAAATAAGACCAGTACAGCCCACCAGTCATATGGGGAGGCTCTTCCTCATCTCCTCAGTCTCCCCAGTTTTGCAGAGTTCAATAGGTGTCAAAACAGGAGGTAAAGTACAATGAAGGCATGAATGGATTGCATTTGGCTTGGTTACTTTATCATAAGTTGAGCTAGGTGGCTAAGATAGGATTCAGAATTCATCCATTAACTCTCCCAAATAGATATGCAGCATGTCCTGCAATAGAAAGATGGTGGTGGTGGTGGGGAATCAAACCAAAACAATAACCCATGAATTATATAAGGCAGTGTTTCCCAAATGTTGTTTTTTGGACTTCAATTCCCAGAAGCCTAAGTCATTTCCCCAAAGCACTGATCAGCCAATGTACTGACTTAGGCTTCTGGGAATTGAGGTCCACTAGTGGGCTGTGTACCCCTTGTTGGGAACCACTGATATAAGGGGTGTCCAAACTATAGCCCATGGGCTGTATCTGGCCCACAGGCCATAGTTTGTGCACCCCTGTTTAAGCAGACAAAATAGCAGCTTAAAATCTATCTCACCCTGCTAGGTTGGCAGGAACCACATGACCGGCCCACTGAACCATGTGACCAGCCCATGGCCAAAAAAGTTTGGGCACCCCTGAATTATGTAAATAAAGTAGAAAGCTCTCATGAACAGCGCTCAGAGGGACACTTTGCATACTGAAGAAGTCAGTGCACAAGCAACAATTTTGTTCTGGGCATGTTCTTCATCTCAGCCACGGCACTGACCAGAAGGAGGGAAAAGATGTTGAAATACAGAGGCAAAACAGTATGAGAGCAAATAGAATGAATTGTAAACAGCAATGGCAGATCCATTCTGTTGATCATTAGAGCACCTCTTAAGATATTTAGCATTCTCCGTCATGGAGACCTTGGTTTGGTATGTTAACTCTCATTTTCTAAATAGTTCCATGATGACCACACCATTTGCATGGAAGAGGCAATTCCAGGGCAGTCTTTCCTAGCTGCACTTTTCTGCAAGCTCTCACAGACAGAACAGCAGCAAATCCTTGTAGATTTATTTGATTTTAACCCTCCCTTCTTCTTTTTGCCTTGGCCATTTGGCTGCTCTAGCTTTTAGCTGCAGCCATCTCCAAGTGCCCCTAATGTTCAAGCCACAACTGGATCCAGATGTTCAATAAAAGTGCAGCATCGGGATGGGAAAGGGGAGGAGGCACTCGGAAAGCTTGACTCATCAAGGGCAAGCTATGCTTGGGGAGGCAGGCTTTTGGCGAGGGAGGTGTGCATGGAGGGGCTGAAATGCTTACACTGTGCTAGTGGGCTAAAAGAAGGAATAAAAAACAACCCCGGATTAGTCCCAGAAGTAAGGGAGAGGCCAGTTCCTGTACTATATTTGAAGGAACTGCCCTTAAAGAAACAGCTACCTAAATGTTTGGGTAGTTTTAATGGAGTAGCTTGAAAATTTCTACCAACATAGACTTTGTTGATGGAGTGTTATAGTAGTGGGTAGTATAGGAGGGGGGGGGGGGAAGCAGGCTATGAAAGAGTAATGCTATGCATGTTCCATCCTAGTGTATGATTTGTTCCTATTATTTTTTAAACTGGTTCAACATCTCAGTTTCCCATTTAAAATAAATAAATAAAGAATATTGATACTTATCAGCAACTTGCTTTTGTTATTATGACTCCTGCCTTTTACAAGCTCAGAGGTTCAAAACAGCATTTGAACAGAGGGGTGTCTATGTCGGAAGCATCTCTTCAGGGCAAATTTTTCATCTTGCCACTTTCCTGCTAAATTGAGCCCCTTCTGGGCAGATTCCCTACCACCACCTTGCTGGGTTCCAGACATTTGGACAGTACCCTGGCAAACATCTGACCAGAACGGTGATGGCAAACTTTGACACTCCATATGTTCTTGAGCTTCAATTTCCAGAAGCCCAAGTCTCTGTGAATCCTCACGAATGGGTTTACTGCACGTGACCAGCACACAGAGGAGGCAAGCCAGGACCAACAGCCGAGCAGCCCTGCGGGTTTAAGAACTGCACCACCATTGCCGCCACCGTGGCATGCCCTCTGACCATCCTGGCTGAGGAGAACGTTGAGCCCTGGGCTCTGTCACAGGCATTGAGCCCCAGGCCCCGTCGCGGGCTACGTCAAGGACACTGCACCTTTTGTTTGAATTTGTGTTTTATTATATGTTGTGATATTGTATTTTGTTATACTGTACTGATGTTTTGCTGTATTTTGCTACACTGTATTTTGTTAAATTCTGTAAGTCGCCCCGAGTCGCTCTTGCGAGTAGGGCGGCATAGAAATATGAAAATTAAATTAAATTAAATTAAACCCATTCATGTGGATTTACAGAGACTTGGGCTTCTGGGAACTGAAGTCCAAGAACACGTGGAGTGCCAAGGTTCACCATGACTGGTCTAGAACATAGGGGACAGTGGCAAGAAGCATTTGGGTGATATGGGGAGGGGAACATTTACCAGCGGAAGAAAATTGCAGGCACTTTTAACCAGGAACACCCAGATTTACTCCAAATACATACGGTAATACCTCGGATAAGCTAAGACTTGGTTCCACAAGTCTTGGTGTTATCCGATTTTTAGTGTTATCCGATGCATGTTAAAATCCTATGGGATGGATCGGATAACGTTAAAGCTCCATAGAGATACATTGTAACCGCACAGGCTTTAGCGGTTGATAGCCGATCCATCCCATAGGACCTTAACGTTATTTGATCCAATTCTCCTCCCCAGATTACTTAACGTTATGCAATTTTAGCATTATCCGAGGTAAACGTTATCCGAGGTATTACTGTACCTCATAATTGCAGCTCATTGTCATTCTCTCCCTTTGCTATGGAAAAGTTGGCACCTTGTGTAGTGATTAGAGTTTGAGGGGAATCGTAATGGCTCCCTCCTTTACTGTGAATGAGCTGACATGGATAGTTGGTTAAACATGTGGTCTGTGTTTGTGTACGTCAGCCTCAGTCAGTTTGTGTGTCTACTACATATTCCTCAAGTCATCTTGAACTGGCTTTCAAAGGATCTATGGAAATAAGGATGTATGCTGAAGAGGTTTTACAGTGTTGTGCACTGTGGAGAACCTTTAGTTCTGGGCATGTGGATGTACACACACATGGTCACTTGTGTTATACAGTACTTTAAAACTTCAGAAACAGCCTGCTCTTGGTGTTTTGTAGAAACCGGGATATCTATTTATGAGAATGCATCTGATGAGGGGTAGTCGAAGGCATTTTACTGCTTGAGATGGAAGAGCATATGGGACTCAACCACCCAGTTTGAACAAACATGCCTGGCACCCAAAACTAGCCAAGTTATTTTGGCACAGGTCAACAGAACATCTTTGGCACCTCTCTCTCTGAAACTCAGCAGTAACTAAGTAAGGTCCTAACAATTTGGATTCTTTTTGCTGATACCTCAAATCTGCTGCCTGTAGCAGCTGCAGATCTACTCTGCCTAATGGTAAATACTGCTTGCACAAAGATATTGGTCTGAGTCATTATAGGGTGCAAATTGAGGTTTGTGTGGTGCCTCTTCTGTGCTTGAGGAGGCAGTGCAGATTGTGGGTTTCAGAGTGCAAGCAGGGTGGGTAGGTGGGTCATTTTTCTAAGAACAATTATTTGCCTTCGTGGTGCAGTGGCAAAACTGCTGTACAGCAACCAAAAGGTTGTGAGCTTTATCTTTACCAGTGCTCAAGGTTGACTCAGCCTTCCATCCTTCAGAGGTCGGTAAAATGAATACCCAGCATGGTTGGGGCAAAATGCTAATTAACTTGTGAACCGCCCAGAGATGGCACTAAGAGCTATGGCGCGGTGTATAAGTGTGATTACTTTGCTTTTTTTGCTTTGCTTTGTTTAGCCTAATTACTTCACAAATCCTTGCAAGGAAAAAACCTTCTACCATATCAAGGAAAAAGCATCAAGGTTCTTCTGAACAATTTATTTGTACCACCTTGTTTTACCAATCTTTTGCTACTTATAGGAGGATTGGTGATTTTCTAGGTTTTAGAAGGATACATATCCAAACTGGATTTCTCCATAACTTGAGGAGTGAAGTGCTGTGTAGCTCCTGAGATACTTTAAAAAACAACAACAGTGTCGTCTTGTTTGTCTCTTCTTCTCATACCATGAGAAACTGTGGGTGGTTTGCCCTGAAGTTTCTCTATGCTTTTTCCTGCTGAGTTGGAAAGGCAGCTTTGGGTCCCACCCCAACCCCCTTATGTCACTGGTTTTCTAGATTCTGGAATGTGCCATAGTGCAAACTCCCTCATGCTTTTGGATGCTAGTACTGTATTAAGTGTTTTTTTACAAAGAAAAGGGGAGGGGAGTCCAATAAACCCAGGGGGGGGGGGGGAAAGGCAAGTCTATGATTGGGAAAGGAAATGCCACATGAAGGCATTATATAAACCAGAGAGGTTAGGGAGGACAATATTGTGAACTCATATGGGGAAAAGGTCCTTTCATACCTATATACAGTATACTGAAATAAGAGGAATGTTATCTGGTTATGAGTGTATTTTCAACAAGATCAAAACTTAACAGGGAAATTAAATGGATGTGAATGGCCCATCTGAAAGAGCCCTCATTTTCCTTCATGAGTCCCCCCCCCCCCAGCAACCTTTTACTTAAGGTAAATTATAAAACATGATTCCCTCTCCTACAGCCTAATATGGTAAAAACTATCCTACTTTGGCTGTACCCTCCTTTATATTATTATTATTATTTATTAGTTTTATTTACTCATGTTTACTATCCCGCCCCAATCGGGTAGACCCGACTCTGGGCGGCTTACATCATAGATTAAAATCACAGGTTAAAACCTTAAAAATTCATAAGAAAAATTACAACAACGCAACAGATAAAAACAAGGGCAGAAAGGGTGGCTGTCCCTTAAATCCCTTAAATCAGCCAACCTGCATGGGATCTCACATTCCTAGGTCCCCACACTTGCTCCGCCAGCCAAGTCTTTAAGCCTCTTCGGAAAGGCAGGAGCTCTGTCTGTAGGCGCAGCTCAGTTGGGAGAAGGTTCCAAAGGGCCGGGGCGAACACAGAGAAGGCCCTCTTCCTAGCGCTAGTGAGGCGAGCCTCTCTAGCTGATGGAATAACAAGAGAGCCCCTCCGCTCCGCCCTAACTAGCCAAGATGGCTAAGGGCTTGCTCAGTGGCGCTCAACCATGGGTCACAGATGTCCTTGGACCACAGCTTCCAGAAATCTTGGCCAGCACAGCCAATGGTGAAGGCTTCTGGGAGTTTTAGTCCAAGAACACCTGGGGACCCAAAATTCACAACCAGGGGGCTAGCTGTACTGACATTAGGCCAGCAAAGGTTGAACTGAACTAATCCATTCCCAGCCTAAGGTTGTTGGGAATTAATTAGGATTGCCTTCACCCTCGACTCACTTTGTGCCACTATAGTGGCTGTAAATCTGGGCTCAGAAGGGTTTTAGATTTGACATAGCTCAACTTTTCTCCCAAACCTATTTTTGGTTATTTGGCTGGCTGTTCTTAGCCAGGACAGTGTATGAACTGGCAGAACGTGTTCTGCCGGCAGAAGTGAGGTTGGCCAGCACCCGGGAGGTTGTGTTGGCTGAAGGGCAGTTGGGCTGGCAGAAGTAGCTCCTGCCCATTCCAAACCTGCTGCAGTCAACATTTTGTTAAGCTTGGATTGCATGTGTGTCAAGAGCTGGACAAAATGAATTCTCTTAAGAGTTTTGCTGAAGCAGAGCAGAAGGTGAAAAAGGCAACGCGTCTCGGAGAACTCTCAGGGTGGAGGCCCTCTTGGTCTGTCTCCTTTTGCCCCATGTCTCCCCTGCAATGGCATGGCAGACATGACAGACTTTAACTCCAGCCCCTGTGTCTGGACAGGCTGATAAGACTCAGGCAGCCAGCCAGTTTGGCTTAGAATGTTGTATTTCATTCCTCTTCTGATCCTTTTTGACTCTGGTCTCCACAACATACATTGCCCCACTCCCTTAACTTCCATCCTGATTCTTCATACAAGCTGGTTTAGGGATGCCATGCCCTTTAAAAATGAAGGAGGAGCAGGGGTGGGGGAGAGCCCCACACAGCTAGTGGTATTGTTTTTGGGCGTGTGTAATGTTGTACTTGGACAGCGATAGATGGTTGGGGTGGGTGGGTGGGGGTGGAGGAGGCTGTGCTAATAAGGTGGAGATTGGGAAGAAAGAAAATCCTTTTCCAGGCATTTCTGAAAGCTTTTCCTTCTCTGCTTAATTACTGCACGCTGCTTTTCCAAGCTCTCCACCCCAGAAAACCTTTGGCAAAAAGGTCTCCTCTTCTTCTTCACCAGTGCCTGAATCCAAGACTTTGGCTTCTCTCCCGTCTCTGAGAGAAGACTGTATAACTCCTTTTCTGCTCCCAGCTTTGACTAACACAATCTGCACTGGGTAACTTTTGCACAAACAACTTTCTAGCTCTTGTTGACCATGTTGGAGGGAGTAAATAACTAAAGGTGAGGCCACCAGTTTCCTGCCCTTTGGATCTAGTAACAGCGACTTTGGAGGCACACTGTGAAACAAAAACTGCCCATCAGGATGGATTTTGGAAGCATGATGAATCAGGTACTGTTTGTCTGTCAGTTTTTCTTTGGAATAGGGAAGAACGTTTGGGGAAGATGTTACTGGTAGTTCTGAAAAAGTTGCTGACAAATGAAGGAGGATGTTTTTTTAAAAATATTTGCTGAAATAAATTATATATACCTTGGCCTTAAAATGTAGGGTGAATGAAACTGTAACTGCAAATGCACCAGGTTTTGTGAAAGGATGGCAGTTACTGAAAATAACTGGGCATTTTGAGGAGTCAGGAGAATCTGAGATAAATTTGTACCTTTTCAAATTTAGATGTCTCTCTCTCTCTCTCTGTGTGTGTGTGATTGTGTCCTACAACTCTTTTTTGTCCCCATAGTTTATGTGTTTTTGGTATGTAAAGGCAATTGTCAGGTTTTTTTCACCTAAGACACTGGCTGGGAGGCGGAAGGTCAGCAGTTCGATTCCCGAGTACTGCAGGATGGAATGAGCTCCCGTCTCTGTCCCAGCTCCTGCCAACCTAGCAGTTCAAAAGCAAGAAATTGCAAGTAGATAAATAGGGACCACTTCGGTGGGAAGGTAACAGCGTTCCATGCACTCCGGTGTCTAGTCATTCCTGCCACATGACCATGGAAACGTCTGCAGAAGCAGACAGCGCTGGCTCTTCGGCATAGAAACAGAGATGAGCACTGACCCCTAGAGTCAGATACGACTGGCTTTCGAGCAAGGGAAACCTTTACTTTTACCTTTACAAATACAGTTCATTGGAATCAGGGAATGTAACAGATACATTTCAGATGTATTGGTTGCTGCAATGGGGAAGTGGGGAATGAAATAAGAAAGCTGAAGCCAAGCATCTGGGCTTAAATTCTGCTTCTCCACCTGTTGATGCCTTAGCTAGACATAATGTATAGAAACAAGTAACTGGAAAGAGCAAATCCACTTCTGCTTGACAGATGGGCCAAGCATTTGAAGTAAAATTTGCAGTGGTGTCAACTTGCCATATCTGTGGTGTGGATGTTTTGATAATTTTGTAAATCAGAATTGAATAGGTAGCCCTGCTATCAATTTGTTATTTACTGCTGTGAGAGTGGAGTTTTAGATTAATGTGTATGGGGGTTGCTCCCCCCCCCCATTATAGGACCAGTATGTACTGTGGACCACATATATTAATATTTATTATGATTTTAAGTGTAGAGTCTCATAACACTTTGAAGTTGTCAGCCACAGCTGGAAATGAGAGTCACCAAATGGTCTAGACAGAAGAGTAGCGTGCCTTGGCGGGGCCCCGTATAAAAATTTGTTTGGGGGCCCTTAGGAAGGGTAAAGATTTGTTTTGCTTACGCACGTTGGGGGCCCCCGGAGCCCGGGGCCCCCGTATAATTGATACGGCAGATACGGCGGTAGCTACGCCTCTGGGTCTAGATATCAATCTGAGATGCGTGAAGACTCACATGCATTCAATCATATTTATAGGTATCATGGTTCTAATTTAAAACAACAGCAGCAATTCCTTTGCTTCGTATCTTTTCCCCAGGATTTTCATTAATTATACTGCAGGGCTTCTGCTCTCAAATACACATATGTAACTTTTTTGTAAACTTCTCCCCAGTCACCTGCTGTCCAGATGGTAGAACCCTACAAACCTTGTCTAACAATAATAGTGACCTGTGGTAGGTTTTGTTGGGAGAGAGATGGGATTATTCTACCCAGTCTACATGTTCGTGTTGCCCAAGGTTTTGAAAAAGACGTGTGTGTGTGTGTGTGTGTGTGTGTGTGTGTGTGTGTGTGTGTGTGTGTGTGTGTGTGTGTGTGTGTGTGTGTGTGTGTGTGTAATGCATTATGCTCTTTAAGTGAGGTACAACTGTACTTCTCCCCAGCTTTGTGAATGTAAGTGTCTCTTCTAATGCATGACAGGAGTTATGAGTTGTATCACGTAGTTTTAGATGGAAAACTGGTTTGTCACCAGGGTCAAAAGAAAGTGTCTGGGTAATGAAGCCTAATATGCAAAACCCTCTGAGATCAGCACAGGTACAGGTTACTTTACAGAAAATCACATTCAACCATGTAACTTCAATTAGCCATGATTAGTGGTCACATAACTATTGGCAAACAAATCCTCCTCATTACATCTTTTCCAAAGCAAAAGCAAAGCAATCACACTTATATACCACCCCATAGGTCTTAATGCGCTCTCTGGGTGGTTCACAAGTTAATTAAAATTTTGCCCCATCCTGTACTATCTTACTAAAATTTGCTCCTACTGAATGAAAGTCCTGCTCATAAGTTTCCCAACATACTCTCTCTCTCTCTCTCTCTGTGTTTAACTTAAACTCCCCAAAGTCTTTCGTTGGGTGCAGAACCCTGGAAGTTACATTTATGAGCTTTGCCCACATCTGGAATCCTCTATCTTCACCTCCCCCTGAGCAGGGGAAGTGTTCAATTATTCAAAGTGTTGGTTCGTATTTGGACATTGTCCTTGTGCTCTGAACAGGTACCAATGTTTTTCCAGGCGCTCTAACTTCTCAGTTTGGACATACCCTCAGATGCCAAGTCTGTTATAGAAGTATCTTAGCACATGTTAAGGGATGTTGAGGCCATATGATGGCATCAAATTTAAGACCAACATATTCAAGAATTCAAAAATTGTCCAATACCTTGGCTTAGCAAGAAAGTTAAAGTTATAATTTAAAATGCATCATGTACTTTGGATGCTCTACTTTCCTTAAGATAGATATTTAAAGGAATGGATACTAGTGAGGACCTGATAAAATGCTAGCTCTTTTGACGTTCTGGTGTGTCTAGCTTGATTTTGCATTCTGGACAAGACTTAGAGCACAGATGGATTTAGGCTTGGTCCGTCCACAATTTGTTGTTTGAAAAAAAAGAAAGAAAACAGTCCTTGTAAGCCTGGAAATGGATGTGTCATTCTACCAAAAGAGCAAAACAAAGGTTACTGTCGGAAACTGTTAATGGCCAGCTGGAGGCTGCAGAAATCAACAAGCTCCAGGCAAAATGTGCACAGTGCAAGAGAAATTAAGAGAGAGAGACTGCAGGTTGTGACAGGAATCTGGACCAAATTGGAGAACATATTTGGTTGCAGGAAAGAGTCCTTCAGTTGAAAGATTGAATGCTCATTTGCTCATTTGGAATGTTCCTGTACTGTGCATATCTAAATGAAACTGATGCACAGGTAGGTGGAGATACCTGAATCTAGTTACAGACATCAGGCAGACCCCTGAGAGGTTGGAACAGGAAACCTGGGTTTCCACTCCCCTCCCTTACTCCTGATTAAATGGATACACAATTAATCTCACTGCTTAGAACTTGAGTGTAATTGCAGGTAAATGCTTCCAAAATCCTATAATCAGCCTAATCAAGAGAAGATTATTCATGCCAAAGTCTCTCAGTCACAATGGAGTTCCATGCCTTAAATCCTAATTATATCAATTAGATAAAAAGCATGCCTAATCTAATCTGGAGTGCAGCATGCCACAACCATCCATAGCTGTTAAAGGAAAACACTTCACTTGTTTCGCATCATGTCCCTGATTCAGACACAGGTCCTGTGTGTGTGTGTAAAGCAGTTGCATTGCCAGATCTTTTTAAAAGCCACATCAGGATCTTGTGCATATAAGCAAGTAAGTTCAGACTTCTCACACTAGTAGAGACAGATTTCCTCTTACAGGTCAGACAGAAAACTATTTACAGGTGACTGCAAGTATTAGATAAAAGTTCAGTAGTTGTTAGCAATCAGTCCACATAGTTGGGGAAAATAGCTATCATTGAAAGATATGTCATTACTGTATTTTAACCCCGTTGTTATGTGCTGTTAAGCTGCATCTGATTTATGGCAGCCCTAATAGAATTTTAAAAGTACTGTCCTGTATATAAGATGTTCATGATGTGGTTTACCATTGCCATTTGCCAGTTCTGTTCTTCCCCTGCTAGTGAGTTTCCATAGCCAAGCAGGGATATGAACCCAGTTTTCCTAAGTCCCAGTCTAACAATCTATCCAGTATGCCATACTGGATTTCAACTTTACAAGTAAATTTCCCCCCAATGATATATTTTTCTTGACTAATGAACTGATGTTCTTACCTGCTCATAAATCCAGTGTTCATGAAAAGAAAGAATGCTGTGCATTTTTAGAGTCTGCAGTTCACTTTCAGCCCATATTTGGGCCTTTCCCAGATTCTGAAAGTGGGCTGAACAGAGACAAACTGTACAACCAATCAGTCCAATACATTTAACTGTGATCTGCAGATCTTTCAAGCAAGCCTGTTCTGGCAATTAAAACAGGATGATAGGTGCATTGTTTTTGTGGAAGGGCGTAACATTAATTTGACTTCCTGGGGCTGCAGGAACTCTTTGATAAGTTCCAAGTCCCCCCCCCCCTCAGTTTGGGGATATGTTTTCAGTCTCTGTTTGATCTGTACTTCGGTGTCTCCGTAGCCCATCTCATGTATCTCCCAACTGCCCCTCCAACTACTTTGATATGCATAGTGTGCCTATGGAGTGCTTTGCCTATGCTTTGATGAACAGCTTTGTTTACCTATTGATGCTGACTTCTGGGTGAGTGTACATAAAAGACATACAAATCAGGAGGATACTAACTGTGGGAAATAATCCGAATGGGGTCTCATTCATCAAACCAAGGTACCTGCTGTTAAAGTAGAGAAGGAGACTGCCTCTGAAGACTTTTGCATACTTATGTGCACTTTATACATTTACATGCACGCATTGTGGAATCTGCAAACTGATATACAGCCTGGTTTTCTGAAAATATTTCCTATCATCCTTGGTAGCTACAAGTAGGAACCTTGAACTCTCATGTAATATAAAATAAAGGTCTCCATTGTTTGAAAGCCAGTCATGTCCATCTCTAGGGGGCAGTGCTGATCTCCATTTATGCCAAAGAGCCAGTGGTGTCTGAATCTGCAAGCATTTCCATGGCCATTTGGCAGGCATGACTTGATGCCAGAACACACAGAACACTATTATCTTTCCTGCCAAAGTGGTGCCTGTTTATCTACTTACAATTTCTTATTTTCAGACTGCTAAGTTGGTAGGAGCTGGGATCGATGATGGGAGCTCACTAGATCACACAGCACTTGGATCTTGAACTGCCGACCTTCTGGTCATCATGCTCAGCATCTTAGCCACTAAGCCACCATGGCCCAATCATGTAATGTAGAAGCAGAGAAAAAGGGAGGGTAGTAGGAAGAATCCTCCTGACAATTGCTTGAGGAAAGCTCAGAAACCAAAAGGCTAAGCTTTGCAACATCCTATTCCACGTCACAGCTCTAGGTCTTTGATTTATTGGCTTCACTTACCTGCAATTGCTGCTTCCTTGTCATGTGCCCCCTCAAACTTTGGCATTATATTCTGAATTTTGCATGAAATGCAAATAGATATTAAGACATAGTAGTAGCTTGAGAAAAGGACATCTTTATGTTTGCTGATTTTTCTGAGCCTAAATGTACCTTTATATAATGGGAACCTGTTCCTTTTGAGTATAACCTTCAGCATCTACAAAGAACAATGGGTCTTTGTTCCCATTCACATAATGGAAAACAATTACCATCTAATTCTTCCATATTTTTTCTTTCAGTATAAACCTAACCAATTCCATCCTAGCTTTGGAGAAAGAAAGAAAAAAAAAAGGGGGGGGGAACCCACACCCCAACCAATGTTTTAATTTACTTTCTGATCCCCTGGATTTCTTTCCCACCAGGTGTCAACCACACCACTCGCTGTGGTCTTGTACAGAAGAAACTGGCATTTAAAGATGTGGAAAACAGGCTGGCAGTGTTTGCTTCTGGGACAGCTCTTGTTTTACAGCATCTGCCAGCTTTCTTCCAGTATCTCAGTTCAGATCTTATAAGAGCAAATTGCTCTTTGTCTGAGGTTGAAGTTACTTTTGCAAGCTGCAGAACTGCATAGCAATGGCTAGATCAGGAATTCTCAACCTTTTAAAGCTGGGGTCCAGGTCATGCTCCCTCAGACAGCTTTGGGGGTCGGATGGCCATTTTGCCCTTCCTCCACCACATGGCAATTCCTAGTGTGGTGGAGGCAAGGGGGAGCACATGAAATGTTGCCATGGGCCACATCTGGCCCACAGGCTGCAGGTTGAGAATCCCTGAGCTAGATAATGTGAAGTCAATTAACTCCCTTCCACCTATTTTGGCCCACTTAGGGGAAGATGGATATTTTTTTAGTGAATATTTTGTCATATTTTAAAAGTTTCCTGTTGCAACTTTCCCACTGTACGCCTTGTGTCAACGGGTTATGTCTCATTGCAAAGCATGGGTCTTAAAAAGGCTTTCCTCCCCACTTTTTGTATTTGTATTTCGACTTCTCTGCCGCCCCACTCGTACAGCGACTCTGGGCGGCTTACAGAAGAAACAGTTACAATTCCATAGCACATTCCATAGCATAAAAGCAATTACAAATATCACATAGTAAATTACAAATTTATTTATTTATTTATTTATTTAGATTTATTATCCCGCCCCAATCAGGCGAACCTGACTCTAGGCGGCTTACAGAAAATTCATAAATTAAAACCTTGAGGTTCGAAATTACTTTAAAAAAATCAATTAAAAAAAATTAAACCATGAATTTACAAAGATCTAAAAGATTTAAAAAGGTTAAAAAGTTTAAAAAGATTTAAAAAGTTTAAAAGAGTGAGGGAGGGGTGGCTGTCCCATCAGATCAGCCACCCAACATGGGACCCCATATTCCTGGAGCCCCACACCTGCCCTGCCAGCCAGGTTTTTAGGCCCTTCCGAAAGGGCAGGAGCTCTGTCTGTAGATGTAACTCAGTTGGCAGGAGGTTCCATCCCTATCTATCTCTCTCTCTCCAATAACAATTGCAATTACAAAATATCAGGACATCCTAAAAAATAAATCAGAGATACTATAATATAAATCATTACAGCATCAGAATTCAATAGGCAACAATATCAAGCAACAATCAAAAATTCCAAATATCAATTCAATTTACACAAAAATTACAAAAGCAGAAAACTAAGCAAAAAAAAAAAACAGTTGTAAATCCCGCAACAAGTGACAAACTGCTGACAAACTGCTCCGTCCAGCCACAGGTGTTTCTGGTGGCGGCGGCTGCTCGAAAAAGTCCTGCCGCCATAGCAGCTTTTAAGCACTGGCCAGGACGGAGCTCCCAGGGACAGGTGGAGATATTCCCGTAGCTGGACGTGGCAGTGGCCTCTCTGCCTTGCCGCAGGTGTTTCTGGCGGCGGTGGCTGCTACAATGAAATGTGCCAACTAATGGCAGTCTTCTCCTTCGGGTGAGATGATGGGGCCCGCAGGGAGGGCGGGAGCGTTGCCTCATCGCCCGCAGCTGGACATCTTCTCCTCTGGGCAAGATGGCGGGCCCAGAGGGAGTGTTGAAAAACATGATTGCTTGGCATCTTCTTCCATGTTATCACCTTCTATGCCAGTAAACACACCTCCCCCAACACCTTTCATGCCTGGTTCAGATGTCATGGAATAGAACTCATCCTCGCCATCAGATGATTTTAGAGATTATACGAACCTTACACGAGGCATGGCAAAATGTCTTGATGTGCAAACACAGTTGGTTCTCCTTAGTTCAGTAAGCAAGGATGGAATATTCAGCAAAAAAGGTTCAGTCCATACGGCAGGTTTCACAACATACAGGAATCTTCATCCAGTGTACCAGCCTGTTGGCATAGCAAGGTGAGCCTTGTAGCTTTTCTTCCCAAGTTGTCTGGAGCAATAGTATTTAGTTCTTTCCCCATCCTACCATGTAGGAATCCTGTGGAGAAACTTTGGCTGAAGAAAAATAAAGGTGACCAATCAACGTCACTCCTTGAGATTCGTGGTTAAGCAGGAATTTGAATGTGAGTCTTTTCAGCTCAAGTGCCACATTTTACCCCAGCTCTGCACTTGTTGGATTCACGCACACAGAGGACCAGTTCTCTGGTGTTACAGTCTCCACAACAGAGATTAGCCACATTCTTTTTGGCAGCAGCTGGCAGTGGCACTCTGGTGTCTAAGCATGCCTGCCACATGTCCACAGAAAAGTCTGCAGACAAAGACAGCGCCGGCTCTTTGGCTATAAACAAAGATGAGCACAGAGCCCTAGAGTCAGATATGACTGGCATTTGAGCAAGGGTGACCTTTACCTAGTGGCATATAGTGCTTGATTCCTGATTATGGAAGCCATTCCATGGTATCCTACACACCGTACAGCACCGTTCTTGTGACTTGCATGAGGCTGTGTGCCATGAAGGCCTTTGAGCATGCACACTGTGTAGTGAAACCATGTAGTACCATGCTTAGCAATGGCTGTCTCTCTTCTGTCTCTGGGGTCTGTTACATGAAATACGGATTTTATTTCACATGCAGGATGGGGACCAAACAGCTGGTTCCCCACCCTGCATGCAGGCTGGTTGGCATTAACGAGACAGCTTGGCAAGGCTGAGCTGAGTCACTGGCTGACATTTGGGTGGATTGGCCATGATGCTCTCCTTTAGTTTTCCATTAGGCTATATAGATATCCTATAACAACTCCTAGCCTAGAAGGGAGGATTCAGCCAAGGTACTGAGTCTTGCAGGGTCCAATGTTGGAAGGCTGGCTATAGTCATGCCAACTTGAAAAATGTCCCTGGCCGCATTTCTCCTTGTTGCACATGGAGTCCATGCTGGAGCAATTCTATTTCTTGTGACAGAATGGGCAGACATATGTATTGCTTTGAATGTGCTTTCCTCAAAGAATCTTGGTAACAAAATACTCTCTGATAGCCACAGTACAGGAAACAGCCTCCAATTAATGTCAAAGCACATGTAGGGACATCTCCAGATGTGCTGTAAATCACTCTTGTCTGGAGCACGGAGAGCTGATGCTAGTTAATGTCTACAATAATGAACCTGATGGATCAATGGCCTGAACCAATGGCCCCATCTAGTCATGTCTGCTGCATGAAGATGGAAATGTCTGCAGACACAGACAGTGCTGGTTCTTTGGCTGTAAACGGAGATGATTAAACCAGCCTCTTTGGGTCTCATGTCCTAGTACATGGTAGCTGTTCATTTATTCAGAAGTTCATCACAGTCCTTTCATTCATGGAAGAACATTCATTATTTTGAAAGAGAAAAGGCTCAGAGGGTACTGAAGATAACAAAAAGCATAAGAAAACAATTCCTGGTATTGGGACAGAGCTAACAGTATACATAAAGGGCCCTGGTGACTTAGTGGTTAAGATGCTCAGCTTGATGACCAGAAGATCAGCAGGTCAACAGTTCAAGGCCTGAGTACTGTGCAATGGTGTGAGCTCCCCTTGTTTGTGCTGGCTCCTGCCAACCTAGCAGTTCAAAAGCAAGAAATTGCAAATACTGGTAGATAAATAGGTATCGCTTAGGCAAGAAAGGAAACAGCATTCTGTGTGCTCTGCCATCTAGTCATGTCTGCTGCATGAAGATGGAAATGTCTGCAGACACAGACAGTGCTGGTTCTTTGGCTGTAAATGGAGATGATTACCACACCCTAGAGCAATGATGGACAACCTTGGCACTCCAGGTCTCCTTGAACTTCAGTTCCCAGAAGTCCTGATCAGCAGGAATGCTGACTTGAGCTTCTGGTAACTGAAGTCCAAGAACACCTTGGAGTGCCATCACAGCTCTAAAGTCAGACAGGACAGGCTTTTGAGCAAGGAAGATCTTTACCTTTAACAGTATACAGTCAAACCTTGCATAAAGAGTAACTCACTTAAAGAGCAGAATTTTCACTGAATGTTCGCTTCGCTTAACAAATAAAACCAACCAAAAACTTGCTTAACAAATAAATTGGGGTTCACAATCCCCCCCCCCCCCAAATTGGTCATTTACAATGGTGTTTCACTTAAAGAGCAAACTCGCTTAAAGAGTAATCCTGTGGAACGCATTATGCTCTTTAAGTGAGGTACAACTGTACAGTACTTATTTATATTATTATTTATTATTTCGATTTATATGCTGCCCTACTTGGCGAAAGCCAACTCAGGGCGGCTTACAACATAAAGTCGAATACAATACAATATAACAGATCAACAGTACAAAATCACAGCATCCCAAAATACAGCGCAACAAAATAAATATGAACATAATATAATCAAAATACAGTCCGTAACAATATTCAGTACAAATGGACAGTAAACAATATATTCACAATACAGTTGTCTTAGTTAGTGGGGAAAAAAACAGCAAAAAACCAAAACAAAAACATATCCCCTCAAAAAACAACATCAAAAAACCCAGGTCTTGTCTCCAAAGCCAAGATTCAAAAACTTTAGAATCAGATTTCAATACTGTAAAGACAACAGCTAAGAGTCAACAAGTTACTGCAGGGATTAAGTGGTTAAGGACAAGCTATCCTGTATGAAGGTGTTATTGCAAACAGCAGGGGGTTGTGGCTAATTTTTTATGCTTTATTTATACTTGGGATATGGGACAAGAATGCATTGGGCGCTCACGTTCCAGTTCCTGGAAAATTCCAAGAGAACAGCTGTGGCCGCAATAGACTTTTAAGGGTGATTTCAACCAAGGGTTTGATTGTAGCCAACACCTTGCCTCGTTGTTTGAGCTTTCTAGAGCAGTGTTTCCCAAATGCTGGTGTTTGGACTTCAATTCCCAGAAGCTTAAGTCAATTCCCCAAAGCACTGATCAGTCAATATACTGGCTTAGGCTTCTGGGAACTGAAGTCCAAACACCAGCATTTGGGAAACACTGTTCTAGAGTCTTTTTGTCGCTTCTGCTCACCCTCTTCCCATGTTTTCCCACTGTTTCTTCCATTTTTTTAAACATAGGCAATTTATTAAGCAGAAAAGGCTGAACAGGTGCAAAGTACTGTATTGTCTAATCATGCCTTGTGTGATAAAAGTCTTACACAAAAGCTCCCTAAAGCAACTGACAGATGTATTGTTATGTGAGTTTCCATTAGCAGCAATTTACTATAGCAGATGCATTCAGAGGACTGAGAATGTGGCAGGAGGGTACATGTAGGCAGCACGTGGCCTGAAGAACTGTACAAGTTTGGCTATGTAAGCCTGGAACTAAAAATACTAGGAATGTGAGAAGGCATCCTGAGAGTGCAATATGAATGCAATAGACAACCTTGCCCTTGGCTGGAGCAGTGGAGCTTGCATGCTGTCAAACATGAATGTACTTAACAATCAATGGGAGGACAGTTCATTTGGTTCAAGCCTGAGGCCAGAGGTGGAAGTCTCCTGTCTTTCCAATATGGGAGGAAACAGATCAGACCTAGCAGAACACTAAATGGCAGGCCAATTTTTTTTTTTTGGGGGGGGGGGCAAGCTTTACACCCTCTCCTGTTTTCCCTTCCTTCATGTTGTAGCCAGTCCAGTCTGGGATTTGGCTTTTTGTGTGTGAGAGGCCAAACCTGTCTTTGTAGCAAGACCAAGCTGGATTTCCTCGGGCTGTGTGCTGATCTGGAATGAGTGGAGGAAGCTGCCTTGGCATTCCCACCCACATCTGAAGCAGGACCCTCTGTGTGTTAGTTGCTGGGGGTCATCGCCTGTGCTTGGGAAATAGGACAGAGGCCAGGAAGCAAAGCCATAAAGCAAGGCAGGTGTTTGTAACTGAGACCCCCCACCGCTTTCAGATGTCAGCTGGTAGAAGCCTTCTCGAGATAAATGGGAGTTGGTAAATCATTTATTTGGATAGACAGACACAGCAAACTCTAGATGAACCCAACTGGGAGAGGTAATGTAGAGGGAATTTGATTAGCATATCAAGCAGACTGAAAATCTTCAGGTGACTTGGCTGTCTCTTTTACCTCTTATTACCAAAATTTAAAACTAAGGTACTGTACTGCATGTCTGTTTTGTGGGTCCAAGAAAGGGTGTTCAGCCACTGATGGTGCATTTTCAAATTGGTTCCTCATGTAGAGAATTTCCATAAGGCCCATCTTATGGCTCCTTCATAGAACCTGTCATCTCCCAAAAAAGGACTAGTTGCTAGTAGCAAAGGTAAAAGTTGCCCTTGTTTGAAAGCCAGTAGTATCCAACTCTAGGGTTTGGTGCTCATCTCTGTTTATAGCCAAAGAGCCAGCACTATCTGCATCTGCAGACATTTCCATGGACATGCGGCAGGCATGCCTTGACACTGGAGTGCATGGAATGCGGTTTACCTTCTCACTGAAGTGGTACCTATTTATCTACTTGCAATTTCTTGCTTTTGAACTACGAGGTTGGCAGCAGCTGGGACAGAGACATGAGCTCATTCTGTCGTGCAGTACTTGAGTCTCGAACTCCTGACCTGCCAACCTTCCTGTCATCAAGTTCAGTTTCTTAACTACTTGAGCCACTACAGCCCATCTGTTGCTAGTAGGTGTTGTCAACCTCTTATCCTCTTTTAACCTCAGCCAGTAAAATGTGTCTGTGGATGTCATAAACAAATTTACAACAGCTGTGGATGCATTTACAGTTGCCGTAAACATGTCCGCTTCCACTTCCAGTGGCGGTGGCGGCGACACGGGCCACATGAAATGGTGTCGTGGGCTGTAGGTTGAGAACCCCTGATCTACAGTCTTGAGAGCAGTAGAAGTAGAAACATACAGGGAAGTTTCCATTCCATTACTGTATTTGCCTTTAAGATAGTTACAGGGTTCCATCCATTTGTGTTCATGTTTTTTTTTCTTATAGCATAAAATGGTGGGTGGAGTAAGAATTACCTGGAGGAGATTCTGAGGCAAGTGGTTGTTTACAAGCATGGGTTTTAGCGTTTTCACCGACATTTTGCATTGTCAGGAAATAATTCTTCTCGAAATACCTGTATGTGAGTGTGAAAAAGAGGATGGGTAGGTGGATCAAAAATAGTATTGTGGTGGGATGGGTAGAACTTGGGAGTAGCTGATTATTTTAAAAAACCCAACCAATTGAGATAATTATTTCCTACCCCTACCCTCAAACCATTTCACATTATGACTGTAATTCAGTGAGGGGTAACTTCATTCCTATTGGCCTGCAGCTGTAATTTTAAAGCTACTTTTATAGTTATGAGTGTTTGGCCTCAGCAAGTACAGGTAGTAGTAATATGGAGTTCAAGTGACAGCTTGAACTACTGGCTCATGTTTTCTTGTAAATGCTAAGCTGGTATCAAGCAGGACAGGAGGAGAATTTATTTTGTAAGACAGGGCAGTGGCTTGTAGCATTTTATCTCCTCCTTTTAAAAAAGTACCTAAAGAGTAACTACTTAATTATTTTCAAAAATGGGAAAAGTAAGTTTTAAAAATATATACTGTAACCATATTGGGGGCACTTTGATTGACAACTTTAATGACTTTTTAAAAGTAACTTCCCAAGGTTGGACTATGTATAATTCTTCATCTATGGATGGTGGGTTGATCAGAAAAACAGGCTGCAGGTGGGAGACAGGATGCCTTGGGGTTTTCACCTATATCAGTGGTCCCCAACCTTTTTATGGGCATGTCCCACCTAAGCATCTCTAACATCCTGAAGCCTAACCCCAATGACATATAATTCTTATAATTCAAAAAGTGAACTCCTAATCATGTGGAGGAAGCCTAAAAGACCATTTGCTGTTAATAACTCATTCTTTAATTGCCCCCCTTTAAAAATCAAATTGCCCCCCTGTGGGGCATGTGTCCCACATTGGGAACCACAGTCCTAGATAAATAACCAAAGCATCAGAGATGGTTGGTGTGGAGAAAAACATACCCGGAAAGCAAAGGAATGGAACAGGATCTTATCTTAAGATCTCCTGAGTGCTGGGACCTTTCAATACTCCTTATGTTGGGCATCAAGGGTGATATTGATATCTTGATTGATTATATATTGGAATGAAAAATAATCAAATACTAGGGTCATCCGTCTCTTGGAGTGTGACTTCAAGCTGGTGGAACATATTTAGACACAGATAGAGAGATACAAGACTCGTCCGCTCCTCTGCCCTAAAGGAGACCTCAGTGTGAGGCAGTTGGCAGGAGAAACCTTCCATGGCATGGAAATGAACATGATTGCCAGCTAATGTCTGCAGACCAAACTGCCCTTAAATGCACAACTGTAGGAGCGTGCTGGAAGTTGGCAACCTTGACCGGAATTGTCACTGGCCTGGGAAACAGATTGAAGGGCAGGAAGTGAGTCTATAAGGGAAACTGCTTTCATCCTCTCGGTGTAAATATTTATGTAAACTACTCTGGTTTATGAATAGGTCCGTTTTTAAGCCTAAATATGAGCAGAAATCTCAAGTCAGTCACTATGGCTCACTGAGTAACTGAAAAGTCATGCATAAATGTGAACGTGAGTGCATTTGTAAACAAATGCACATGACACATACACATGCACATATAAGAAGCAACAATGCCTATTCTGAACACGACATTGCATGCTACAATTATTGTTTTTAATTCAACTTAATTTTTAAGCAGGGAGAAATGTGCAATAAACAAGTATAGTACTGGCAGAACATATTGATTCATAATCTGCCCTATGATTTTGCTTTTCCATTCCTTAGCATCTTATGTTGGCTCTTCTTGGAGACAAGATACTAGTCTTGTCTCATTCCTTCTCCTCCAACTGGGTGTCTCTTAGATAAGTTGGACTGAAATTCCCTTCATCTCAGAGCAGGGATTGTTGTCTAGACCAGGGGTCAGCAAACTTGGCTCTCCAGGTGTTTTTGGACTTCAGTTACTAGAAGGCCAAGTCAGTATACCTGCTGATCAGGACTTCTAGGAATTGAAGTTCAAGAACATCTAGAGAGCCAAGTTTGCTGATCACTGGTCTAGAACCATGATGGCAAACCTTGACACTCCAGATGTTCTTGGGCGTGTTTTATTTCTGCTTCCAGGAGTGACAAGGGCAGCATGGGCCAGATGAATCGCAGTAAACTCATTCATGTGGATTCATGGGGGCTTCTGGGAATTTAAGTCCAAGAACATCTGGAGTGCTGAGGTTTGCCATCATGGATCTAGAACATCTGGAGGGCAGCATCCTGAAGAAGTCTGTGCTAGTGATTCTTACCAATTCCCAGATGTCTTCTTTAAGCCTGCAAATTTATTTATTTATTTATTACATTTATACCCTGCCCATCTAGGAGATTTTCCTACTCTGGGTGTAGGAAAGTGCTGGAATATGCATGATGAAGTTTTGCAAAGCAACGGACAGAGCTAAAAGCTCAGTGTACAAGGGCGGGTCTGGAGGAAGATGATCTTCTGCAGGTTTTTGCAGTGGATGAATCCATGCCAATTTCCACCGTCACCCTCTGGGAGTCCCAATGAGACACTTTGAAAACGTTGCCTTTTTAGGCTTGGGAGCCAAGAGTGGCAGAATCCCAGCAGCTACAGATGAAAGCCCTCTTCTTAGGCAAACACGAAGTAAGAAACTGCCACTTGCTGAGCATCTTGCTCAAAAGGAGAGAGCCACAAGGGTTATGGAAAGTGTCCCAAGGGTATTGTTATCTGAGCCCTGGACAAGCCAAATTCTGCCTAGGGCCAGGCAAAATTTATAGTGGCTGGTTTGTTTTAGAAAGATGGAAATGAGTCCTTTGAGCAATCATGATATCTTCTGACCTCCGGCTCCTTTCTACCATTTGAACTTCCTCTACTTGAAGGAACAGAGAGATGGGATGAGTTATGCTGGCTATCCCCCAATTTTTTGCCAATACAAATCACAATCACTCCACCCACTGAAATATTCTTTCACATTTTAAAACTCTGCACAGTCTGTGAAGACAGACTGGATAAAGTCATGCTGAAGCCTTAGACCAGTGGTGGCAAACCTATGGCACACTTGCCAGTTCACCCTGCCCGTCTGCCCAGCCGCCCTCTGGGAGTACTTCCTCCATGCATTGCAAAAAACACATGTCTTCTGTGAAGCTTGAGATTTAGCAACAATTTGTTTGTATTAAGAGGCATCTCATAACCTGAGATCCTAAATTGGAATGAACTTAGATTGTGTATTAAATCCTTCACTGACTATAGACCTGGTTTGGCAGGGTTTTTTTTTTTTTGGTATGGGTAGAAGATTTCTCTTCTGCTGTTTTGTGGCCAGAATTGACAGCTAAACAGAATTTATTTTTTTATTTTTTTATTCACGTTTGCTATCCCACCCCAATCGGGTAAACCCGACTCTGGGCGGCTTACAGCATAGCTAAAAACACAGATTGAATCTAATAAAAATAGTAATATTTAAAACCTTTAGGAATTCATAGGAAAGAATTCATAAGAAAAGATTAAAAACAGCGTAACGGATAGAACCTGGGCAGGAGGGGTGGGTGTCCCTCAAATCAACCAGCCTGTATGGGATCCCACATTCCTAGGTCCCCACACTTGCTCCGCCAGCCAGGTCTTTAAGCCTCTTCGAAAAGGCAAGAGCTCTGCCTGTAGGCGCAGTTCAGTTGGGAGAAGGTTCCAAAGGGCCGGGGCGAACACAGAGAAGGCCCTCTTTCTAGTACTAGTAAGGCGAGCCTCCCTAGCCGATGGAATAACAAGAGAGCCCCTCCGGTCCGCCCTGGTGGGACGGACAGACGTTCTTAGGGTGACGCGGTCTCTTAGGTATCCTGGCTCACTACCATATAGGGCTTTAAAGGTAATAACCAGCACCTTGAATTGCACCCGGAGACATACTGGCAACCAGTGCAGCTCCCGGAGCAGTGGTGCGGCACGAGCATATCGCCCGCGCCCCATCACTACCCGGGCCGCCGCGTTTTGGACCAGCTGTAGTCTCCGAATGGTCACCAGGGGCAGCCCCATGTAGAGCGCATTGCAGTAGTCAAGTCTGGAGGTGACCAGAGCATGTGTAACCATGAGCAAGGCGTCCCGGTCTAGGAGTGGGCGTAACTGGCGTATTACACGAAGTTGTGCAAAAGCCCTCCTGGAAATGACTGCCACCTGCTCTTTGAACAGTAGTCGCGAGTCCAGGAGGACCCCCAGGTTACGCACCGGGTCCGTTTGGGTTAGAACTGCCCCATCCAGAACCAAAGCTGGTAGCTCCTGTGATAACACGGGGCCCCTTACCCATACCCCTTACCCCTTACCCTTGTCCTATCCTGACAGTTAGTGATGTGAGCAAGAAACACCCACACTTGATCTTAGGGGACAAAAGAGTGGACAGATAACTGGGTCTGTTAGATTCCTAGGAATAATAATGCAAGAAAGCAAAATGAAAACAGAAACATTTTTGATTCTAATCTCTACAAATCTAATCTGGGAACAAACAGCAAGCTATAAATACACACAACTTCCTGATGCCTTTTTTAATGGTATTACTTAAGTTCAGATAATAGCTACCCGCCACTCCACCCCCCAGCATATTTTATCAGTGATCCAAGTTGTTAAATAAATAAAGACATTTTTCTCCAGAAGGGAGTTGGGATTCTGTACCAGAACATGTTAGAGCTGGACAGGAACTGAATACTTGGGGAGAAAAGGTTGGGAGATCTGATCGATGCAGGAGGGTAAATGCCAGGAGTCCCACTGGGCTTTCCTAGATTTATTGTGCTTTGACAAGGCACATAGTTGAAGTCAGAGGATCATTTTGGAAAGAGAACTTAACGATGCATTAATTGGGGCAATGCACCACTGCAGTGTATGTTGGGTTTTCTAGAAAAATTGTTAATTTTTTGGTAAAATGGATACTCTTATAGTAAAATGTATTAAGCAGTGATTTCCACAGGGATTAGTTGATCTGCTATTGGGTGATGGAGCTCACAGGGAGGGAGCTTAGGTATCCGACTCTGGTGTATATGTATGTAGATTTGGGAAGAGAGTAAAGTGTGAGAGAGTTTGTGACTTGTTGATGAAGTTATACAGTTGTACCTCGCTTAAAGAACATAATGCGTTCCATAGTATTGCTCTTTAAGCGAAACACCATTGTAAGTGACCAATTGTGACTGGGGGGGGGGGGATTACGCACCCCAATGTATTTGTTAAGTGAGTTTTTGGTTGGTTTTATTTGTTAAGCAAAGCAAACATTCAGAGAAAATTCTGCTCTTTAAGCGAGGTGCTTTTTATGCGAGGTTTGACTGTACTGTTTAGGCAAACAAAAAGAATTAGCTGTGTGATCCATATTCAAGTTGCAAAAATTGCAGCAAATGCAGGAGGAAGGAGTGATCCTTTTATTGGATCACTCAAAGAATAAAAAAATAAAATGTTTTGTGAGCTTTTGAAATACAAGATTTCTTCTTCAGGCATGGCATGAGCTTTTGAAATACAAGATTTCTTCTTCAGGCATGGCAAGATGTTTTCTTGCCATGTACAAATCTTAGAAATGCATGTGGAACAACAAAAGGCTTTCTGTTGCATCACCCCACCCCCCACCCCACAGGAAACCTGACGTTTGTTCCTCTCACACAACCATCAATGAAGCATCAGCTTTCCTTTGTGGTCAGACACAAGGAACACAAAACTCCATGTTCCTCCATTGGGGAGCAATGGTCTCAATTTGGTTCACACACTAGGCATGCCAATTGCACTCAAATCAAAGTCCAAATAAAGTCAATTAAAATATTACATAGTGATCTGATGTTTCTTGAATTTGTGGTGTTGTTCCGATGTTAAAATATTCATTCCAGGTGGCTAATCATGGTATCAGGCAGTTCCATAGGCAAACAAAGAGACTTAGGCATGTGATCCATATTCAAGTTACAAAAATGTAGTGTACTTATAGGTATCTCTTGATTCTATTTGCGCTTTATCTAGCAATCAATACATTTGTGCCACTTGCTACTCTGCTTTTCCTTTGACATTTCTTTTTGGGGTAGAATGTGGGGTGGAAGATGGATACAAGCTTTGCTATAGGAAAAAAGCAGAGATGAAGTGGCAATGGGCTCAAGTAGAAAACTAAGGGAAAGGCAGAAACCTAGGGAGCAATAGTGGAACATTGCCATGCACTAATACTCCCTGCCTCTGTCACTGGTTGGCTACATCATGGCTCCCTTTGGACTTGTTTACTGTTAGCAGACATATTTTGGACTTCTAAGAAATTACAAAAGCTAGAAATTTGTCTATTTTTTGGCAGGCAGGTGGGAAGATAGCCAATATTCCAATGGACTGTAATTCTAGGTTGGAATGTCCATTCTGGGCTTCTTAGTACCTATGGAAGGTGACACACAATTCTGCCTTTTAATAATAATTTTCCCCAGGAAGTGACTCATTTACACATTCAAATTGCAACGCCAGTGGCTTTTGGTCAAGTCCAATAGAGGTCTGTCAAGCTATTTTTGTAAAGAAAGGATTAGACAACCTCTGGAGAATCAGAGGACGGCATGTAGAGTTAGCTGGCTGTGTGTATGCACTGACAACCATGATTGTGTACATGTGTGTTTACATGCATGTATGCATATACAGCCGCATACAGATCCCCCCCTCCCAGCACACGATGGAGAGACTTGAGCCCAGGGGCGTAGCTACCGCCGTATCTGCCGTATCAATTATACGGGGCCCCCGGGCCACGGGGGCCCCCAATGTGCGTAAGCAAAACAAATATTTACCCTTCCTAAGGGCCCCCAAACAAATTTTTATATGGGACCCCGCCAAGGCACACTACGCTTCTGCTTGAGCCTCCCTTTTCTGCCAACAGAGATCAATGCATGGCTATAAAAGAGGAAGCTGGAAGCCTCTCCCATAACTTAGCCATTACTGGTGGATTATGGCTCCAGGGTTTTAAGTTGTGAACCCTGCTATAAAGCTTTGGCACTTATATTCTAGGTGGAGTCCTCAAACCTGACTCCTCAGGTGTTCTTGGACTCCAGTTCCCAGAAGCCCAAGTCAGCACACCTGCTGATTAGAGCTGCTGGGAATTGAAGACCAAGAATATCTGGACAGCCAAGTTTGCTGACCCCTGTCCTAGGTGAATCCCTTTGCCTGCTATCTCTTGCATGTCTCTTTCCTATTAGAAATAATTCCAAGATTTTAGCAACAGTTTCCTGACTGCTGGGGATAAGAGGTGAAAGTGCCTGGCTTTGTTCCTGTTGTTCCCTCTGTGTGCTCATTTAGCAAGGAAATGGTCCTCTTTTTGCTTAAAGGATGTCTCCCCTCCCAAAAGAGAGTTTTCCTTAGTGAGGTTCATGAATTCCTTGCTTGTTTGACACTGACAAAAGGCCTTTGCAAGTCCATGGGTCAGAAATACAGTAGTAGACAAGCAGCCCTGCTTCTGTGCCCAAGGAAACCACTACAATTACTGAGCTTTGCATTTAGAGGTTCCCACATTCAACTGCTGCTGACTTCAGGCAGGAAAGATCCGTTCATGAAGCTCTGGAGAGTTGTGGTGAAGCCCACCTCAATGAACTTGACTAAGGACCACCGTAAAGCAGAGCTGTAGGCTCAATCTCAAGGATCGAAAAATGTTGCCACCGTGGTCAGCAGGGAATTTGTGAGTTGTAACCTTAAAGTAACTTTTCAAGCATTCCTTGCTTCTTTGTTAAAGCCTTTGAGGTCAGCAGTTTGAGACCCAAGTACTGCGGGATGGAGTGAGCTCCCATTTCTGCCCCAGCTCCAGCCTAGCAGGACCTAGATAAATAGGTAGATAAATAGGTACTGCTTCAATCAGAAAGGTAACAGCATTTCATGCACTTTGGTGTCTAGGCATGTCTGCCACATGACCATGGAAATGTTTGCAGATGCAGACAACACCGACTCTTTGGCTATAAATGGAGATGAGCATCGCCCCATAGAGATGAACCCAACTGGTTTTGGAGCAAGGGAGACATTTACCTTTACCTAGTCTTATGCTATTTCCAGAGTAGAACACTGTGTAGTTTGACACTTTGTAATTGTACTCAAGAAGGGCCCCAACAGTAGCTTCTCTTGAAAGGGTGGCTGAAGAGCTGTATAGACTTAGAGCAGTGTTTCCCAAATGCTGGTTTTTGGACTTCAATTCCCAGAAGCCTAAGTCATTTCCCCAAAGCACTGATCAGCCAATGTACTGACTTAGGCTTCTGGGAATTGAAGTCCACTAGTGGGTTGTGTACCCCTTGTTGGGAACCACTGAGAGGATGGTACGTTTTTTGCTGTTGCACATTTGAAACAAGAGGGTGACAGAATGCTGTGGAAGGAGGTTCAAACAGTTGCAGAATGTGTCATGCACTTAATGCAGTGGTGAGTGTTAGGGAAGTTGCATACTAATAAGTGGTAAGATATATTGACCCCTTGAAGGCTGCTACTGGGCAGCAGCAGTAGCTGAAGGTGACACTGGTGGAAGAAGCAATGGTGGTGATACTCAAGCCAAGCTTTGTTAGTACTGCACAGTAACTGGCAAGGATAAACCCTGCTTAACTTTCCTTACCTTGAAAGCCCTAAAAGGCTGCTATTCCATTTTAGTGTGCAAAAATCACCACAAACATGGCCAGAAAATACACTGCAGGTCCCACCCTGAATGATGTAGCATTACTGTATATGGTATGGACCTCTGGCAGAAAGTGGGTGAAGGAAAAACAGCAATTTCAGAAAAAGAGTGAATGTAGTAACATCATTCCCCCTTTTTGGATAGCAGTTGCTTCTGAAATGAAAGAACTGTTTTGCCTTTGTTGACCAAGTCCATTGGTCTAATATAGCATAAAATTCCGGGCTTTGCATTTTGCTGTTGAATTTCCTATATCCAATCTTTTGTCTAATAATAATAATGATAGTCATGGGTTCTCCTTATCTCTTCTTATAATGAGTAGCAATCGAGTCATCCTATTTTTTTTATCACTGCTGAGCACTAGAAAGATTGTGTGTTTATTATGGTGAGCAGAAAACTGAAGATGTTGTACAGCAGTTTGTGAGTCATGTGATTCTCTGATTTCCACTGTGATTGCTCTTCATTCATATCATGCTCTTGTGCCTGCATGCACCATTTTGTTATTTTTCATCTGAGAATGCAGATACTTCAGAGATTTGGCTCTATGTTATGTCGTATCAACTCTGCAGAATGTGATTTCTTTCTTTCTTTAGCCAACCAGCTCAAGTCTAGATGCAAAGGAACAATCCGTATAATCTGTGTGGGCTATCTAGCACAGGGGTTCTCAACATTTTCGTGCCATGGGCTGGACCACGCTCCCTCAGACAGCTGAGTGGGCCAGACACGTGGTTCCCCCATGGTAAACAATGCTTTAAAATGTGTCTGTGGCTATCCTAAATGTATTTACGACAGCTACAGGTGCATTTACAGCATGTTTTTGGCTGTTTTTTCCACTTCAACCACTTCTCTAATACTCTTAATTATAAATGCATTTTTAAAAAACTTGGTCCACATTTGTATCTTGAAATGTTTCCTGATAGCTACCAGCAGCTTTGATCTGAGAAAATTTTGGTCCTTGTATTTTCCCTTGCTCTGGCATCTTGCTTTAATTGTCCAGTCAGTATTGTCTAGGCGGGTGTGGTGTTTCTATGAAGCAGAGGGAGAGTCCCTAAAGATCCTGAGCCACTGACTCACCCTGTGACTCAAACCAAAGCACTTCATGCCTCAGACTATCTTAAAGCTGGGTATAACAAAGCCTTGACTACAAAGCAGATTGGAGGGCCTTTAATAAGAAGGAAAACCCTAAGTTTTTAGACTTGGAGTGTGGGGTTCTTTTCCACATTCAAACCATCTCTTTCCCATCTTTTGGGAACTTATTTTCCCTTCCCTTCTGAACCTCTCCTTGGTTAGTTCTGTTTGTGATGACACAACAAAGTTTCAGCTTGGTTGTAATGGAAGGTACAGCCCATGTTTCAGAGAGGAAGACAGCTGAGGAAAATGTTTGTGCATGGAAAAATAATTAATGCAAAAGAAACATCCTGTACCGATGTTGTATAAACAGTAGATTATCTCGGGATGTAAGAAAGCAGCTCGTGTATGAGGGGAAAAAATGATGACAAGATAGATGCAGGTTATTGAATTTCTGCAAAAGAATTCATGGGGTGTGATGATGGCGGGCTGCCAGGGAGAACACTGATAAGCTTTTGGAATGGAGAGGAATGTTGGGCACAAAATACAGCTGGGGGCATGTGGGGAAAACCAGAAGGATCTAGAAAACTCCCAGTGTGGGCTTACTGAAAAGTGAAAAGAGCAAATGAAACTATCCCCTCAAGTGGGACTAGTTTGAATGGAGGGGAACAGAATTTGGAGCACTAAACTGGATTCCTCTATGTGTTTTCCCCTCTAAGTTTAAAACTTTCTTTTAGTTCAAAACAAGTCACATTTTAAATAGATGTCCCATGAAATTGGTATCCGCTGCTGCTGAAGCATGCTCTGACTTGGATGATACCTTTAACCTTTTGCCTGGTCTCTGTGAGAAGCCAGGCTTCCTTACTGATCATTGTGTTATAGTTATTCATTTTATTCCCATTGCGTAGTGTATCTGTGGCTACCCTTGCTCCAATGCATGAATCAGAATAGCCTTCCATTCACACCCATGGTTTCCACTTCTTCCATGGATGCTTGTTCTAATGTCAGGCTGTATTTCCATATACAGTAAAACCTCATATAACACTAAAACCTGGTTCCACAAGTCTTCGTGTTATATGATTTTTAGTGTTATCTGATCCTCTATGGGATCCATAGAGATACATTGTAACCACACAGGCTTTCGCGGTTGTTATCTGAAGCATCCCATAGGATCTTAATGTTATCTGATGCAATTCTTCCCCCCAGATTCCTTGATGTTATGCGATTTTCATGTTATTCGATACTAATGTTATATGAGGTATTACTGTACAGTCAAAACCTCACATAAAGAGCATTTCACTTAAAGAGTAACTCGCTTAAAGAGCAGAATTTTCTCTGAATGTTTGCTTCACTTAACAAATAAAACCAACCAAAAACTTGCTTAACAAATAAATTGGGGTTTGCAATCCCACCCACAATTGGTCATTTACAATGGTGTTTCGCTTAAAGAGCAAACTCGCTTAAAGAGCAATCCTGTGGAACGCATTATGCTCTTTAAGCGAGGCACCACTGTAAGGAGGAGGAGGAAGAGAAGGAGGAGGAGGAAGTGGTCACATGGATAGAATAGGACATGTTCCTAGCTAAATCACCTACTGCTGGCACCAGGGCTGCATATCTCTTCTCTGGTAGCAACTGGGGCAGAGCACTATAGTGTGACACATCTAAAGGCACTGTTGTGTTACATGCCCATCCTGTATGACAAGGTTCTCTTTGTACAGCCCTCTAGAAATATGGGTGCTCTGAAGTGTTATAACAGGGTTCCCAAACTACATCCTAGGGACCAGATGCGGCCCCTGATGCCATATGGGCACATTTTACTTCTGCTTCCAGGAGTGACAAGTGCTTTGTGGGCCAGATGAATTGGTGTTGGGGGCCACATCCAGCTCCCAGGATGTAATGATTGGCTCCCTGAACCAAGTGACCGGCCTGCAGCCCAAAATGTTAGAAAAGGTATAATTTATGAAAATAGATTTTGGAGAATCTGGAAAAGATTTGTGGAATATGTGATGGTTAAAAATAAAGGAATTAAACCTGTACCAGAACAAGCTACCTTTTGGGGAAAATGAATTGCTGTAACTCCTGGACAATGTATATAGCACATGGGTGGTTTATATGTAGAGTTGAATAAAAATGGAAAGATGGAAAGGGTTAAGTAGTAAATATAAGAAGTATAAATTGTTGGATAAGAGGTTTAAACAGATTACCTTTTCCCTTTTTGATGATTTATGTATTTTTTTAGTTAAAGTATTTCTTAACAAGAATGTAGTTAAAATTGATTTGTAATTCAAGCTGTGGTCTTTTTTTTTGTATTTGTTGTATTGTTATTCTTTTGTTATTTTTTTGTATTGTTATCCTTTTGTTAGAAAATTATAAATAAAAAATTTTAAAAAAAGTTTTGGTACCCCTTGTTATAACATTTTAACCAGTTTAGAACTCTTGAGGAAGAGTGCCCCACCACTCAATTGTTCATAGAGGAAGTTCATAATTGGTAGTATAAATATTATTCAAGTGGAGGAGACGCATCACGGACATAGCAGTCCCATAGTCACATTATTTCTGCGAATGCAGCTATGTGGACTCAGTGCTACAGAATGGTTGCTGTATGATATTGTGTGTTCTGCCTGGGTGAGAAGTTGGAAAGACCACCAGAAGCAACAACACCAAAAACATTATAAGAAAGATAAATGTGTCTCCAGCATCCCAGAAAGCAGTTATTTGTAATAGGAGTGATTGAGCAGCAGGCATGGAACTGATAAGTTGCTAATGAAAGTGATAAGCTGTTCTGAAATGATAAGCTTATCATTGGTCATGGTTTATTGTATGACATGTGATGTGTGAGCCACATCATAATGACAGTGTTTATATACATGGTTTACAATCACTCAAGGTCTGGAAAGAAGGGGGATTTGTAATTTACTGGTGGGAAGCATAAAGAAAGCATTTTGAAGATAACGGGAAGTTCTCAAAAGAAGGTGATTGAACAATACATCTCCCTAAAGGTCTGTACTAGTGTTGAAGGCATTCAGTTTATGAATTTAGTGCTGTCAGGGAGCTGGTTTTCATCAACCCTGACTGCTCCCTAGAAGGTCAAATGGTAAAGATGAAGCTAAAGTACTTTGGACATCAAATGAGAAGAGAGGATTCACCTGAGAAAGCCTTGATGATAGGAATGGTGGAGGGCAAAAGAAGAAGGGAGAGGCCAAAAATGAGATGGCTAGATGGTATTGTAGATGCAGTGGGCATAGAGCTGGCCGGGCTGAGGAAGATGGTGGAGGACAGAGGTGCCTGGAGGTCAATGGTCCATAGGGTCGCAAAGGGTTGGAATCGACTGTGCGACTGAACAACAACAAGCACCAGAAGGTGGCATCACCTCAGGGCCAGAACCAGACAAAGATGTCCTGCTCACTGAAGGAAAATATCAAGCATAACCCCTTGACCTTCTTCTTCTTTGCTTCCTATTTTATCCCATCGGGTGTTAATGATAATCTCTTGACCACCAAGGGCAAAGTGCATCGGACACAAAGCCATTTTGAAAAACTAGACAGTAAATTCTGCAAGCAATAAAAATGCAATTTACTGGCAATAAAAATTCAATTACAGTATCACAAATCCATCAAGTGACAGATTGTGAGCCTTTCCCAGTGCCTAAAATCTCCTGTCTTTTAGTGGCAGGGCTGGTCTTGCATCGTCTGCAACCATACTCTGTAGCTGGGTGGAACTTGGAATTGCCCCACTGGTAATGAGCTACTGTAGGAATAGAAGTACAGTACTGTATTTTCAAGTGGTTTGATTCTAAATGAGCAGTTAAGACCCATTACTAAATTTACAGCAGTCCATCACCTGATGGAAAAGAGAACTTCCAGAACTGACTGGTGCATATGGATTGATCCAACTGCCTGGATTTCTGGACTCTCCTTAGAGCAGTGGTCTGCAATTGTGGCTCTCCAGATGTTCTTGGACTTCAATTCCCAGAAGCCCCAATCAGCAGGAGTGCTGACTTGGGCTCCTGGTAATTCAAGTCCAAGAACATCTGGAGAGCCACATTTGCAGACCACTGCCTTAGAGCAGGGTTTCTCAACCTACAGCCCGCAACGCTATTCCATCTGGCCCATTGTCGCCTCTGTCGCACCTGGAAGTGGAAATGGGCATGTTTATATCAGCCATAAAACATGCCTGTGCATGTAGAAATGTGTTCATGGTTGTCATAAATGCAGAAGTGGATGGATTTATGACAGCTGTAAATGTGCCCACTTCCAGTTATGGGGGCGTGGTCAGCTATCCAGGGGCGTGGTCAGGCCCACGGAGTAAAAAGGTTGGCCACCTCTGCCTTAGAGGTTTGCCAATGAAGATTATCATGATGGATGGCTGCATTTTCAGGTTTTAGCCTGACTTCAGTTTTAGCATTGGGGAGGAGCAGGTCAGCTACATTTAATGATATCATCAGTATGTTGGGATGCTAGAAACCCAAGCATACTGTAATTAATTCCAGAGTATTCTCTTCAGATTGGATATATCAACAGTGTAATAACTCGGTGTAAGTAAAGTCAAATGGTTCATGGTAAGGAGAAAAACCAGGAAAGAGGTCTTAAGGCCATGTCAAAAAACACAATGATGTTGCCAACTTCGTGATTAGTACTTGGGAACAAGGCAAATTCCATGTCAGGCTTGTAGGAAAGACGTGACCTACAATCCTTAGTATCTTAAGACCTTTGGATGAAAAGATGGTATGGCTTCCCGTGGAATTCTGTGTGCAGTTCTTGTTGCTTCCTCTCAAATTGTGTTGTAGTGCTGGGGGAGGTTGTAGAAAACAAAGCAACACAGATCCTTGTAAGCAGTTGAATCACCTTTTACATAAAAGAAAGTGTAAACCTATTTCATTTTTGTAGTTTGGGAGGAAAATAGCAAGGAATGGGAACTATTTGTGTAACATGATGCATCATAGCGAGAATTCATTCTTGTTCTCTTAATTAAAACTAATCCAATGGAATTGATTGGCAGTGGATCCACAATACACAAAGAAAAGTAATTTTCTTCACGCAGTGCCTGAAAGGAATGAGGCAAAACAGGACCTCTAGATTCGTCTGTGGTGAGAAGTACTTACCAGCCCACCTGCGAGTTCTTTGTGACTGCCAGCTTAGTGACAAACAGCAGAATAGTATTTTAAAACAGAGGTGCCCAAACTATGGCCCGGAGGCCAGATCCAGCCCCCAACACAAATTGATCTGGCCCACAAAGCCCTCGTTGCTTCCAGAAGCGAGTTTTACTTCGACTTCCGGGAATGATGAGGGCTTCGCAGGCCAGATGAATTGCCATCGGGGGCTGGATCCAGCCCCCTAAAACACATGGACAGCCCGCAGCCCAAAAAGTTTGGGCACCCCTACTTTAAAACCTTAGTACAAATCTATTCACTCTTTAAATATTGGAACCATTTGGTTTACTTCCAGGTAAATCTATATAATTAAGGTAGATAACATTTTTCAGCCTGAAGGTTGAAACCTGAAGCTTTGGAACCATCTTGGGATCTGCACCCCAGTCACAGACAGAGTAAGGGCATGAGGTAGACCTAAAGCACAGTAGATGGGGCCAGATACAGTTCATTAGAGATCTCCCTGCCAAACTTAGAAAGCACAGCTGAGTTTTCTATTTCTATGCTTGGGCTCCTGTGCAAATGCTTTGCAGGCTGTAAAGCTGAACTGAGTTTCTTTACAAAAACTTCCAAGCCCCTTTATGTATTCTTTCTGATCACTGAAAGCAGAAATGTTGGGTGAAGAAGCTTGGAAGGTGCATCTGGTCTACACTCTGGAATTTCTCCAATCTTGGTGTATAGAATTGTGGTCTCTCATGTATGTTTAGAGGGGGAGGAATATATGCAAGAGAACAGCAATTGTAAGTTCCATTTTAAATGAAATGGAACAGGTTTAGGAGAAAGCACCACCTCTGGCTTGGATCTGATTGAAAGAAAGTCGTTGCTGTTGTCGAAAGCAGCAGCTGCTCCTAGTGTCAAAGTATACATTTTCCACTGAAAATCCAGGGAAAATTCCATTGGCATGAATTTGTTTCAGGTTAAGCTTGCCACGAAGTGGCCCACACACTGTGATCATAGAGCCATCTCCTGTGGCACTTAAGAAATGAGACATGCAGGATTTGACACCAGGACTGCAATGGACCGCCGCAGCCTTGAGGATATTGACAAGGTGCACCTTCACAGCCAGTCCATCTGGCATGGCCTTTTCCACCTCCATGACCATTGGGAATCTGAATAGTGAAGTGTTTCCTCCTCTACTCATTTTGCTATTGGGCCCAAGGTGACAATTTCCAGTGGCATTTCCTCAACCGAGGGGACCACCTAAAGAGGTTCAAGCTATTTACCACCACCCAACACTTGGTGTTAAGTTATTCGCTGTACCATTACCATAGACCTACATCAAAATCCACTTTTTTTTAGACTGAATGAAAATCTGCCCATCTTTGAGGCATAAATTGAGTTTATTCCTGCATTGAGCAAGCAGGGGTTGGGCTTGATGGTTTCATAGGCCCCTTCCAACTCAGTTATTCTATGATTCATATTTTTGGGGTTTAATACACTTATCACCTAAACCTGATTTGGATAAAAATGTGTACATATTTTAAAGTGCAATTTTCATATGTAGGCACTTTTCGTGCACACTATGTCAAAGCCACACAATGTTGCAAGCAGTTTCCCCCACTTGAATAAGGTATCTGTATACATTCCTGTTCCTTCCCCATTGGCTGCGCATCATGGGCATACTGTGTGGGCATGATTTGCTACTCCCTCCCCCAGGGACGGGCAGTTCCATCATATAGGCTACTGGTGCTGTGGGGAGGAGCCAGATACCCTAGATAGGGGTGGCTCCTTCCCATCTCGCCCTCTCTTGTCTTTTGTAACTGCTAAGAACAATTGTCCTGCCCTACCTCCCTTTCATCTAAGTATGATTTTACTGGTTACTTCCGGGCTGGGTGGGAATTTTTTCACTGCCATTATTAGCTCCTGTGGTAGTGTTTTTTGCCCACCCCATACTTACATGTGGGAGATCAAGGATTACCATTGTAAACCGGTCACTGTGGCGGTAGTGTGGTAAATGGCAATTGAAATAAATCTGAATTTAATCATGATGCGTGGGGCTGCATTCGGCAGTCACAAAGACAAAGCCACTGGCAGCATCTACTAGCTGGTGAATGGACCCTCAGCCATTAAAATAGTGATAACCAGCGTGGCAGCTTGGTATCACATGATTCTTTTGACCATAAGTGTTAATCGTGGAGGGGGATGACCCTCCACATTGAAGAACCAGTTATGAAGATATGGACAGGCTTATCCATAATAACTGGCCATTTACCCACTGCTATGCCTCAATGCAAGTCAATTAGCAGTTTGTTATACAGTTTAATGTTTTGAATAAAGTGGCCCAATTGTTTCACCAAGAAATTGTTCACCTGTCTCATTCATAGGGGGATGGAGTGGCATTCTGTATACTTTTGTGTACTTTCTTTGTACGTCAAGACAGTTCTTGTCTAAATGCTAACTGGAGCATTTGCTCTATAAAATATATCTGAATTGTCTTCAAAGGTCTCATTATTTTTCCCTTGCAATTCAGCCAGTGGTGCCTTTTTAATACTGTTATGAACAGGACACATGGGACTGACTTTCTGGTCATTTTTTTCACTCTGCAGAGTCTTTATAATTTGTTGTTCTACTTAATTAATTATTCCATTGCAGCCCCAAACTTCATCTACTGGCCAATGGAGTGTGTGGTTTAGTGCTATAGCACTAAATTACCTCCATATTTTTAAAAGTAAAAACAGGAGTTGTCAGAGACAGCAAGGGTGGGGTAGAAATGGGTATCAAGAAGTAGCAGCCAGGCAGGGATAGCAGGAAATCCAATGTTGTGCATACAGTGGTGGGAAGGGAACCAGGCAGGAAAAGGAGAAGCTAGGAGGCTCCATCACTTACCATTCTTATGATAAAGGCAGCAGAAGGAACATAGGGGAAGATGTCAAGAAGTCAAGAGGATGAGATTTAAAGGAGCCAGGGGTCTAGAACTTAGAACTGCATTAGGATGCAAAGCCTGGAAATAACTGGTATAAAGGAAGTGGAAACTACTTTTAATTGTAGGAGTAAATGCCCTGTCTCGAGAGGTCTTGGGTTCAGACATGCATACTATCAGCAAGGGATATAACTCTTCATTTATTTTGTTTTTGCGATGACATGGGAAAAATTCACAGTTTTCTCCCTGAGGAGTGAGATTATGTGAATTTTTGTGGATTTTCACATTTCAGAAATTTGTTGCAAAAGTCTGAAAAAGTATCTATGCCAGGAGTTCTCAAGCTTTATAAGCTGGGAGCCAGGTCATGCTCCCTCAGACAGCTTTGGGGGCTGGATGGCCATTTTGCCCTTCCTGTGATGATGGTGGTGGGGGACCACATGAAATGGTGCCACTGGCCTCGTCCGGCCCACTGGCCACAGTTTGAGAATCCCTGATCTATACAAACTAAAATGTGCACGTGCACAAAATACAAGCATTTTGTCTGTACTTTTAAAAAAATAAATAAAGTTGCTGTTGCAGAAGAAACACTGATCTGTTTAACTTTTTAATCTTTTTAACTTTTAAATTTTTTAACCTTTAAATGTGTTTTAATTGTGTTTTTTAAATTTTGTAAGCCGCCCTGAGTCTTTGGATGAGGGCGGGATATAAATGTGATAGATAGATAAATAAATAAATAAAAATCTTCCCCCTCTTATTTGTTGTTGTTGTTCAGTCACACAGTTGATTCTGACCCTTTGCAACCCTATGGACCATTGCCCACCAGGCACCTCTGTCTTCCACCATCTTCCTCAGCCCACCCAGCTCTGTGCTCATTGCATCTACAATACCATCTAGCCATCTCATTTTTGGCTGCTCCCTTCTGTTTTTGCCCTCCACCTTTCCCAGCATCAAGGCTTTCTTAAGTGAATCCTCTCTTCTCATTTGATGTCCAAGGTACTTTAGTTTCATCGTTACTATTTTACCTTCTAATGACCAGTCAAGGTTGAATTCTTTTAGGATCAACTTATTTGCTCTCCTTGCTGTCCAGGGGACTCTTAAAACTCTCCTCAACACCACATTTCAAAGGTGTCTATTCTTCTGCGCTCAGCCTTCCTAATGGTCCAGCACCCACAACCATACATTACCACCAGGAATACCATTGCTTTGACTATGTGAATTTTTGTTTGCAAGGGGATATCTCTACTTTTCACTATGTTCCCCAGGTTTCTCATTGCTTGCCTCCCAAGCATCAGTCGCCTTTTTATTTCATGGCTGCAATCCCCGTCTCCAGTGAGCTTTGATCCTAAGAAAGTAAAATCTGTCACTGTTTCTACTTCTTCTCTATATATTTTCCAGGGACTGATAGGGCCTGTTGCCATTATCTTGGTTTTCTTGCTGTTGAGTCTCAAGCCAGCTTTTGTACTCTCTTTTTTCAACCTAAGCAGAAGCTTCTTTGGATCTTCCTCACTTTCTGCCATTAGGGTGGTATCATCTGCATATCTCAAGTTGTTGATGTTTCTCTCAGCAATTTTGATCCCAACTTGTGATTTGTCTAACCCTGCATTGTGCATTATGTGCTCTGTGTATAAATTGAATTAGCAGGGTGACAAAATGCAACCTTGTCTTACTCTTTTTCCTTTTCCTCTCTTATACAAGACCAAAAAAAAAAAGTCACAATAGTTGACAGTTTATTTGATGTGGTGTTTCCATTTGTTGAAGAACTTGGTTCCCTCAGTTGAGTCATTTGGATTAATGTTCTTAGAAACAAAACACTAATCAAGAGTCGGAGCATATTGCAGAGCATGATTTTGCCAAGGGAATAGATTAAGCAATCATCAGATACTTTCCTCCTCCTCCTTTAAAAAAAATTGCTCTTTTCTCTTCTCTTTGGTTCATTTTTCTAAGTCACAAATAATGTGCTTGCTTTAGTTTTGGGTGGGGTTGCAAATTTATATCCAGAGACTGGAGAAAAGACACAGTGGCAATGCTCTGTGTGTCAGGAAGGAAAGCTGAAAAGGCGGGTCTCATGTGCCGACATCCAGGGATTCCTGGAAAACACTCTCATGCATTAACAAGTAAGTATCTATTTCCCTCATCCAAACTGAAGGGACTGACTAAAATTATTGCCGATGTAAAAGGAGTTTTAGTTATTTCAAAAGATTCAAAGTGGTTTCCTTCTAGATCAGCCTTCCCTAACCTGAGACCCTACAGAGTTATTGCTGTACATTTACCATTAACCTTATACTGTACATCTCTGGAGGATGTTGGCCTGAGAAAGCTTAAATCAAATAGTGTTAAGGTATAGGAATTCTTAAATTTGAAAGTGCCATCTGGAAAGGCTTCTTTTGTTTCATGATTGGTGTTGGCACCTGAAAAACTAAAGCCTTCAATTGGATATTTAAAATATGTGACAATTTATTGGGAAAGAGTGTAGATTTCAGATCTTGGTCTTTCTCTTTGTGTCAGTCCTCCAGTACTGGTAATGATGACAGAAGTACCTTCTTGACTAAAAGAAGTCATTTTCTCAGCTCATATGTCAAATTGTCTCCTTTTAACAGTGTAGCCTACCAGAGTTACCACCCTGAACATATCCTGTCTCATCTGATTTAGATTCTTAGCAGAGTAGAGTGGGAATATTGTACTTCAGAGTTTCTCAAGATTAGGCCTCCAGGTGTTCTTGGGCTTTAATTACCAGAAACCCAAGTCAGCACACCTGCTGATCAAGGCTTCTGGAAATTGAAGTCCAAGGTTGAGAAACCCTACCTTCATTAGCACTTGGATAGGAGGTTTCAAAGGAATATCAGGAATCTTCATCTTCGACTAGGAAGGAACTGGGTCTGTCAGAGGTGACAGTAGTAGGCCAGAAGGTACTGTATATAAGGCAGCTTCCTATGTTTAAATTTATTGTGATATTTTGAACCTTTTCACCAGTATGAAGGTAGATAATTCAGTGATTTCCAGCATGACGTTCTGAGTATTTTAAGTCTAATGGCTATAGAAATCACTTGGGGGTGGGGGAGAAGAAATTCTCAGGCTTTAAATAAGCTCCCCCCAAAGATGTATTTAATACTGAATGTGTGTGTATATATATTTATATATACAGTAATACCTCAGATAACATTAGTATCGAATAACACTAAAATCGCATAACATTAAGCAATCTGGGAGGGAGAATTGCATCGGATAACATTAAGATCCTATGGGATGCATTGGATAACAACCGCTAAAGCCTGTGTGGTTACAATGTATCTCTATGGATCCCATAGGATTTTGACATGCATCGGATAACACTAAAAATCGGATAACACCAAGACTTGTGGAACCAGGTTTTAACGTTATCCGAGGTTTTACTGTATAAGCTTCACTGTGGGGATTTTGGTGAGCAAATCAGTTGAAAGAATGCTGAAATTGTACTGGGCTCATTTGGACAATCTAGTAAGAGATGCCAGAGAAAGTTGGCACACATTTGCCTACATCCTGTTACAGGTAGTGTGGGATGCTTGATTGTCATGTACTGTATATGAGTTTGACTTAGAAGTTTAGATAAGAATATCTCCACTATTATTAGTAGACTGAGAAGAGTCCTAAGAGGAGGAGTAACTGGAGATTTCCACAGTTCATTCTTCATGACTGAGGAGCTAATGCTTGGTTTGTGTTATATAAGGAGCTGCATATTATGTTCCAAAAGATACAGCTGCCTTGCTGCTTTGCAGTTGATTCTTTTTCAGCTTGCTCCGTGGACTGTTAGCCAGATCGAAGTGTATTCCAGTGTGGAATGTTTAATTGTCCATAGTACAGAAAAGAGGAGAAAAGAATTGGCTACTGAGATCTCAAGAAGGAACAGATATCCTTTTTGTTGAGGACCACTATCTTATTTACCTCTCTATATATCAGTCTGGGAAATTGGAGTGCCGCATCCTTACTCCATCTGGATGATATAAGGAATCAGGGCCACCCTATTGGCAGGACAGTTCCCTTTGACATTAGAGGACCATTGACCAGGACACCAGCTGAGGGACCTAGCTTTGGTCTTCTGTTCATCATCTCTCTGTGCCTCTAGGGAGCAGAGATAGCCTATGTAGCCATGGGCAAGTCTACACAGTCCTAGGGCACCCCCAGAAGAATGGAATCATAAACTACTCCTGAATTGTTCACACCTCTGAAACCCTGGATTGTGTTGTCATCACCTCTTGAAACTGGAGTCCTCAGCCACTTATGTGCCCAGTATTTTCCTCCATGGAAAGTGCTATTGGAGAAGTATTTCTGGCGACCTGTCTTTTATATTCTGATCTTTCCTGTCTCATTCTTACCCTGGCTGCTTATGTCCCATAATTTATTTATTTTAAACAGTTTATGTAGTATTTGTCTCCTTTCATACAAATTGTATATAATAGTAAAACTGGCAATTTTTTAAAAAATTTAAAATAACCCTTTGTAAGTATATATTATCATCTCAAGACCATATGTTTGAAAGAAAAATGACAATAGTCATGAATCTAAATTTCAGGGGAAAGACATTTTATAGCCATGGAGGAATTCTAGATTCTTTTGTAAACCTTGCATTGATATATGTCAACATTTTGCATGATTTCCCATTGTTTTGGTCATGTTAATCAACTGAGTCAAATGATAACCTGAATTTTTAATCTAGTAGAAATGGCCATGACAGACTGAGAATTGCCTAGTTTGAAAAGTATGGGAATATCCTGACTGCCAGGATTTTAACAAAGAAATGGGAATAATTACACATCCAGCAGTTGGTCAGATTGCTTTGTGTTTGGCGGTGTCACTAAATCTTTCTTTCGTTCTCTCACTGGAGGCTGTCCAGCGTTTCCCAGAGTTTCCAGCTAGGAAGGGAAAATGTGGTGCAGATCTGACCATATTTTCTTTTTCTTCCTCTCTGGGAACATAAACAGATCCTGAGGAAATTCACTGGATTGGAAGACCAACCACTGAGCAGCATCTGAGGCCCCTTTCCATGAAATTTGCCAATAGGAAACTCCCTTCTTCTCTTGTCTATAAAAGACCAATGTGCTGATTAAAACATAATTGCCCATGAGAGTTCTCTAAATTTTGATTTGTGGTTCTCAGACAAAAAATTGCATTTAGATCAGGAATTCTCAACCTTTTAAAGCTGTGGGCCAGGTCACCCTCCCTCAGACAGCTTCAGGGGCCAGACGGCCATTTTGCCCTTCCTCCACCACACGGCACTTCCTGGTGTGGTGGAGGTGGTGGTGGGGATACATGAAATGGCACCATGTGGGCTGCACTTGGCCTGTGGGCCGCAGGTTGAGAATCCCTGATTTAGATGCTCATATCTGGGAATGTTGCATGGAAAAATGTAAATATGCACTTCCTAGTTTTTTGGGCAAGAACATCTATAAGAATGTTTACCATATCTTATACAAAAATGTTCATAAAGTCATATTCACGTGTCTACAAAAATAATCATGTTAGGGAAAACGTTGTACAAAATTGCATGTATTTCAAACAGGTTATGAAAAACTAGTATCAGATTACAAATCCAGTTGCAGACTGGTGTGGAAATTGGTTGGAAAAGAATGGAACTGCTATTAAATCCAAGCATAAGGAAATGACTTTTTAAAATGACAGATTCCAGAAACCCACTCTCTCTCCTCCGCCCCCAGCCAATATGTAACTTTCTCATGTTCTGGGCTGAATCAGTCTGAAACTGATATGGACCAGGGGTGGAATTTAGCACGTTTGCCCCAGTTCGCTAGAACTGGTAGCGGAAATTCCGGCTGGTCCCGACCCTCTAAGTTTTGAAATAAAGTAGTCCTAATTCAGCTGCAACACAGGGTTTTTCCCCTGGCCATGCCCACCATACCACGCCCACAGAACAGGTAGTAATTTTTTAAATCCTACCACTGATACGGACCAGAAATACATTGATGTACCCATGTACCATTCTAACCTTAGACAGCCTTTTCTGCCTTCAGCATTTATCTGTAAAGAAGAAATAACCCTGAACTGTTGCTGTTCCTTTCTAGTCCCCATTGCTGTTAGCTTCTAGTGTGATGTTATTATATGGCATTCAGGAGTAGTTTTGAAAATACCTAGTGGAAAACCTGCTACGGTTATATTTGTGTCACATAGACCACTGATGATGAAACCGGGATGCCTTCCAAACTGTGTTCTAGCCAGAAGTGCTTCCTAAAAAACAAAGAGAAGATTAGGGCTACAGTGGTGTATAAGGCTTCTCATGTACCCATCCTTCTTACTTGTTCCTTTTGTGAAACATGCAAAAATGGGGCTATGTAACTCAGCTGCCCCTTGCTCAAGGCTATTTGAATCTTTCTCTGTCTTCTGGCTAAAGCACAGGAAGAGGGAGTCTTTCCTGGAAGTAATAATTGTAGCAAGTAGGACTCCACAGAAAATACTCGCATTTCTCTTTTTGGTAGACATAAATGTATACAGTTGTACCTCGCTTAAAGAGCATAATGCATTCCACAGGATTGCTCTTTAAACGAGTTTGCTCTTTAAGCGAAACACCATTGTAAATGACCAATGGGGGGGGGGGATTGCAAACCCCGATTTATTTGTTAAGCGAGTTTTTGGTTGGTTTTATTTGTTAAGCGAAGCGAACATTCAGAGAAAATTCTGCTCTTTAAGTGAGTTACTCTTTAAGTGAGGTGCTCTTTATGCAAGGTTTGACTGTACTCCTATATCCATTGCTCAGTGCACCCAGTTTTATAGGAAAAAAAATGTGTGTCCTTTAAAACTTGGAATATTTAAATCATTCCAGAAATATGCTGGGTCTTGTACAGAGCACATAAATTACATGGGCTTGTTCAGAAATATTATAATACACTGCAACGTTATGCAACCTTGTGTCTTCCTCATATATATGGGACTACAAATTCCATTGTCCATAGACAACATGTCTACTGACAGTCTACATATATTGACAAGGATTTACATGTAGGAGATAGTTTAAAAATAGACGCCAGTGGATAGAGGACGATTAAGAGGGCTAATTAAAGTAAAGTCCCTTTAAAATAAGAAAGAAGGATTTTTAAAGAGATTCTTCAAGAAGAGAGGGGAGCAGCTGAAAAAAAGGATGAACTAAGTGGGCAATGAACATTCATGCTGGTAAAAGCACAACATGACTGAGGTACAGATTTGAGAAGAAGGTGGACAGAATGGTAGTACATGTCCTCCCTTTTGGTCACACCTTTAAACACTACTGTGTAAGTTTGTTTCAGTACTTTTGCTCCAGAAAAGTGTTTGGAGTAACTGGATAGGTTCTTTTTCTGACCCTATCTGAATAGAGGTTCCAATCACTCTCTACTTTGATGAGCTTGACTATGGGCTGTGATTGGCCAAGACCTTTGTATGTGGTAAACTGTCTCTCCAGTGGTTTACCATAACATTGCATATGACAATTAGGCCAGCTTGTTGTGGAGAGTCTGAAAGCCCTGAGCACATGTTGAACCAATTACTCTTATACAATGACTAGTTTACATAGATCAAAAGTCAGTTTCTGTGGATTAGACAAGGGAACAGTATGAACTGCTGCCTTCCAGAATGGATCAAGCTGCCACTGTGTGAGCCTTAGGCTGACCCTAGCTATCGATAAATAGCTTACTTTAGCATTACACTGGAAGAATGGGGAGTAGTGCCATACAAGGAGGTACACTTGCAGAAGATTTTGTCATGTTCTAAGAGCTTGTTTGAACTGCACCACCCACACAGACCAAACTAATCTCCCGATCTTCTTTTCTGGATCCCAGTGCCAGGGCAGTTGTGCTATACATTGTTCCATCCAAACGTTTATCCAAAGATATCCTCTTCTTGGAAGTGCTTGTCAAAAGCGATTTAAGGAAAAAAGAGAGTAGTCCAGAGGAATGTATTTTGAAGTCCAATTGAAATAAATAAGATTGAAGATCTTAAGCTCCACGCTTGGTTACTGTTGTGCTTTTTATGGAATCCTTTCCCTCCCTCCCCCCAAGAACCCAATAAATTATGTTTTATAATTTAAGATTGGTAGCTTCATCAGTGATATCTTCAGCTGGTCAGTTAATGGCAGTGTAGAGCACAGTATTTCTACCTTTAATTGTTCACACATGCAGACATACAGAAATATCTGTACGTAAAGTGTGTTTGTTTGTTTGTGTGTGTGTCCTCATAGCCTTCCTTGAAGCTTCAGATAGATGGCTGGTTGTCAACTGAGGGAAAATAAAATAGAATAGTGGATGTTTGTTTGACTTTATGATATTCTCTGTGTGAGAGAGGGAGGGAGGGAGGGAGAAAGAGAACTTGTAAGCATGTGAGGATGGATGATCTGAACATTTAGCCCAGCCAACTTCCTTGATGATTTTACCTGAAGATCTGAAGAAGGTTTAGTAGTGTGAGGGAAAAAATGGGATAAATAGGCTTCTTCAGATTTGAAGAGCAGGTTTGTTGGCCTTTTTCTGCTTTCCTTTCTCTGTCTTTTTACTGTGAAAGCAACAGCAAGCTTAGCTGCCAGTTGCTCAGGAAAATCTATATCAGGATGGTGCTGGAACCATTTCCATGTGTGATCCTGATGTGATTCCATGAGACATTGTGAAAAGGACTGACTATTGAGTGCAGTGGCTTGATATTGAAAATAAGAGAACACCTGGCCACCACCACCTCCCAGAATTGAACAAGCTGCATTTTGTGTGTGAAAAGCTTGCATATGTTCCCCTTGCCCTTTTCCTGGGAGACAAAAGTCTAGTGATGGCAGAAGGTGGCCTCCAGCCCAACTCTAAGGACAGAAAACTGTTTGTCCAGCAGGGAACATGCTTACTTCTCTGAAAAGAGGGAGAGCTTCTAAAAGCCAGCATGTTAACTGTTTTCACATGGGGATGTGTTCCTTTCAAGTGTCAGCCTCTAAGGCAAACTTCCCAGAATGTTGTTTTCATAGCCTCTCCTGCTTCCACTCTTGCGAGTACCCACTTGAAAATGTGGACACCAGGCTTCACTAGTGCTCTGCCCTGGGATAAGAATCACATGTCAGGAGCTCCATGCAGAGTGGCCTTCAGCAAACAAAGAAGCAGGAGTTATGTCTGCCCTGTTCCAGCCGTCTGCTCACTCCCTAAGCCAGGGATTCTCAACCTCTGGCCTGTGGGCCAAATGCAGCCCATGGCACCATTTCATGTGCCGCCGCCGCCCCCCCCCCCACCTCCACCACACCAGGAAGTGCCATGTGGTAGAGGAAGAGCAAAATGGCCATCCAGCCCCCAAAGTTGTCTAAGGGAGCATGACCTGGCCCCCGGCTTTAAAAGGTTGAGAACGCCTGCCCTATGCATTCCCAACCATCAATTTTAAAGAGATAGGTGATGGCATCACCCAGTGACTCTAGGGAAACTTATTTCCTTTGCTTTTTTCTCCTTTCCCTTCTAGTGCTAAAAAGGGGAAAATCTATATAAGGGAAGGAGTCAACATTATCAACGCATGGAACAGGGCTGAGATCTGCTTGCCAGGAATGGCAAAGGAGGCTAAGAGTTACGGGTAGCCTTATGAGAGTGGGATTGGATGGCATTTCCAGACCAGATGAGTAACAGCAGACTCCCCCAGCTGCCCCCATGGCATTCTGCCTCTCTCCCAGCCCTTTGGCAGAGGATGTGCTAGGAGCCACACACAGCCCTGCTTTCTGTTATCCCTGTGTCGGCCTCATCACTACAGAGCATGCCTTTAGGGCTTTATAAGGCACTAGGAGCCTGTGAGGCAGATCATGGTGCTGAGCTATTGTGTCAGAATGACTGATGCTGTGTTGGTACAGTTTCAGCTTTGGAAAATACTGTGTTTGTCTTCATTGTAAAAACTTTAAACACAGCCCAGGAGCAGGTGTGAAGTTGCATCAAACATGAATCAAATGCAACTGGAAATTGCAAAATGTTACTTGTAGCTTGTAAGAAATACTTGTAATACTGTAATTTAATTTTGATTAATTTGTTGTTTAACTATGGTTATTTTCATGTGTTAATATTGTAAACCACCCAGAGTGGGATGATCTCCCAGATAGGTGGTTGGTGAACGAACGAACGAACGAATGAACGAACAAACAAACGAACTAACTTACTTACTTGCAAAGCTCACCCTTGCTCGAAAGCCAGTCGTATCTGACTTTAGGGTTCAGTGCTCATCTCTGTTTCATAGCCGAAGAGCCAGTGTTATCTGCTTCTGCAGACATTTCTATGGTCATATGGCAGGCATTACTAGACACCAGAGCACATGGAACACTGTTTACCTTCCCACCAAAGTGGTCCCTATTTATCTACTTACAATTTCTTGCTTTCAAACTGCTAGGTTGGTAGGAGCTGGGACAAAGATCAGAGCTCATTGCATCCTGCAGTATTCAGGTACAAAACTGCTGACCTGCCACCTTCCAGTCAGCTCTAAGCCACTTGAGCCACTGCAGTCCCTCACTTACTTACTTTTTGGGGGACTTTAGATGTCAGTATTCCTTACCCAGTGAGTGCAGCTTCTGGGTGCTGTGGCCCCAAAAGTAACTTTTCTAAGCTCTGAAAACTAAGTACAGTAATACCTCGGATAACGTTTACCTCGGATTACTCTAAAATCGCATAACGTTAAGTAATCTAGGGAGGAGAATTGGATCGAATAACGTTAAGGTCCTATGGGATGGATCAGATAACAACAGCTAAAGCCTGTGCAGTTACAATGTATCTCTATGGAGTTTTAATGTTATCCAATCCATCCCATAGGATTTTAACATGCATCGGATAACACTAAAAATCGGATAACACCAAGGCTTGTGGAACCAAGTCTTAGCATTATCCAAGGTATTACTGTATTAACTTTCAGTTACCAGGGATTGCCCCGTCCAGTGTGACAGAATTTGAATGAGTCCCTTTAACAGTTTCAAGTTTGTGTATCTACAATAGTTTTTCCTGTTTTTCAATACTCAACCTAATTTACTTTCTTGATCACAGTCTGTTTTGCCAGTAAGGTGTGGAACAAATCAGAATGTCTGCACACACAAGTGCCCCCTGAAGTCAGAAGTCATTTTGAACTAGGAGTAGTAGTTAGTAAGGGAAGGAAGTAGGCCTGAGTAAATATACTTACTGGAGAGTAACTTTCCTTGCGTTTTGGAGGACTGACTTTGAGGGATTTCTCTGCTTGCTAATAATAATTTAGTGTCAGAAATTATTCTGGGTTAAAATGATTTTTGCTGGAGAAACTCTGCTCACGGGATGCCTGAATGACGTTCCTTTCCTCTCTGCTTGCTATAATAAATTTCGTGTCAGAAATTACTCTGGGTTGAAAGGATTTTTCCTGTAGAAACTCCACTCAAGGGAAGCCCGAATGAGGCTTCTTTCATTTTCTAGATATGGGGAGATGACTTGGAAAGCTGGACTATGTGTTTTGAGTATCCCATACAAACTTCTGGATTAGAACCAGTAATTAACACTCCCTTAGATAACTCTCCATAATTTGAAAACCTCACTCAAAGTGCCATATTAGCAGAGTGCAGTTAATGCAAGATCCTTACATTCCTTCAAGCCCCAAATAAAGCACTCGGGTATTGAACCTTCCAGTCTTCAAGCTCAGCGTCTTAACTACTAAGCGACCGCAGTGCTTCTTGCTGATCAGCATAGAAAACATACCACTGATTATTTTGTGTTTATTTGCAGTGGATTGCCTGTTGATGAACTTCCAATGAGAAAGTCATTGGGAGGTATGCAGCAGGCAGATGGTCAGTAACACCTCTCCCCAGAGCAGAATACTTCCTGTGCCTACATACATATTTATATGGATGTAAGAAGAGCAGAAATGTGTTTCCTGTGCCAAATGTTTTAACAGCAATTTCTGTGCATCCCTAGAGAGATCCAGAGCTTTAGTTAGAGCTCAGGTAAGGTTCCAAGGTCAGATTCTTGGGCATTCTATATAGAACATATAGAACATTATGTATTTCAATATTCAGATGGGCATGGGTGTTATCCATCTGGCCTCTTCCATGGTCATAACACACTGAAGTCATGGCAAGTTTCGGAGTTACTCAGCTTTATTAGGAGGTTTCAATTTTAAGTCCCGAAATAAGCAGTCTCTTAGTGCCTGGTGCTTAATGCCACCCACTTGCAACCTAATGTTTCCGGCACTGCCACCCACTTGCAACTTGGTCTGAACACCGCCTTCTTTACCAGGGTCATCAAAAACCGTGGATGTGCTGATGGCAACTGTGACACTCAGAGGAACATTGGGTGTGGCCGGAGCCCTTGGGGAAACATTGGGAGGCTTGGACTGTCTCTTTGTGGTGCCCCTCATAGAGTTTCTCCTTGCCCCAATGAGACAGCTTCTATAACTTCTCTTCATTGGCTTGCCTATTGGGGTACTCAGGAGCACACCACTCTCCAGTCCAGGGGCTTCTTGCACGACCCATGGCCACCCTGGAAGAATCTTGTCTCCAATCTCCATCCTGGGCTTTCCAGCCTCTTGCTTTCTCCCTTTCTCAAGTTCCCTCTGGCTCTTTTTCCTCTCCAGCTGCCTCTCCTTTCCATTCACTCACAGCATCCTCCAGCCCATTGGCTACAACCCCTTTTCCAAGTTCTTCCAGTGTCTCTTCCCTCCAACCCTCTGGAGGCTTTTTCACTGCGGCTTCAAAAACCCTTGCTTTCCCAATCCACTGAGGAACCACAAGTCAGGAAACATGGGTTGGGGTTTCCAGGGGGGCAACAGGCCAACCCTCTCTCACAGTGTTGGATCACAGAGAGCTGTCATGGTTTTTCAGAACTAAGTAGAACAATAAATAACAGCATACAATCTTCCTCTACCCTATACCTACACATGGAAGGCAGAAGATAATTTTGCAAAAAATTGATTATTAAATAACCAGATCAGAAAAGTTGTGTGTATACGTGGAAAAGAGAATGGAATCATGCTGGTTGAGAAGTTAAAGTAGATGATTATTCTAATAATTTCAAATTTAATGTCTTTGAACTGGCAACTATTGTTTCTCTTCCTGTTCAGTGGCAGATGATTTGTGTTGTGCTACCCAATCTCTTTCCCCAATATCCAGTGCTACTCCATTTACCAGCTTCATGACTTGAGCTCAGATTGCTTGCACCAGTCTTTCCATCACTTATCCTGCTGCCTATATTCATTTCTGCAGGCTTGGAATAGGAGCCCCAGGGTGCTATCAACACTGTTTTGTGTCTGACTCGCAGGCTGATAGATTCCATGTGAGCAACGGCTTTCATGCTGGGCCAGCAACCCGAAGTGCTGTGGACACTGAATAGCTCTGGCGAAGTGCAGATTACCAGCTGCTTTTATTTGAAGATTTGCTAGGGACATTGCTTAGATAGGCAAACACAGAAAAACAGAAAATAGATGGTTAAGGAAAGGTAATGATCAAAGTAAACCTCTGCTTCTTTGGTGGCCAGCAATCAGACTAGAATACTTCTTTACTGGCAAAGGATGGGGTACATGCTGTTGTTTCTTCATGGATAAAAGGTGGGAGGCTGTTTTCATTTCCTTTATACTATTGGTTAGGTGTCAGATGTCCCAAGGCATCAACAAGAGAGAGAAAAAGTTGGGTTAATGCAAAAATGTTATGGTGAAAGCTGCATATCAAAGAGGTGATGGTGTTCAGACTCACCCGGACCCACCAGCAGCTCTCATGTAAAGCACAGGACATTAATGCACCTTATTTCTGCTTTCTATCCCAAGTAAACAAAAACTTTATCTTGAATTTACTAAAGAGAAAAAAAAGTAGGACCAATGCAAGAAAAACATTAAACATTAAGAAAAGACTTCTTTCTTCCCAATACAGATCAACTGGGCAAGACTAGCAAAGATAATTGACTCAATGAAAGAAGACATGGCCTTGAGTCTCGTGCAACAATTTAGTACAGCTGTATATGATAGAAACGTTTGAAGATCTCTAATTCTTGGGTTCATTGTATTTTGAAAGTGTCTCAACAGCACATAACAATAACAGTCTATAATATGTAATATAATATATAATAGCAAAGCATGTTCTTTCACGATCTGAGATGAACTAGGCTAGCAACTAATGCCAAACTTTAAGACCAGCCTTTGTACACAAGCCAACCTAAACCTTGGCAAATATTTGACTTAGCTGAACTTATTCTTTATTTCAGGGAAGCATACTTAGATAGTATGGATAGCAGCAAAATACAAGATAGTGGGAATAAATTTTCACACCAATGAGCATGTCTATGTTCTTCATACAATTTAAGACCACAGTTTAAGTAGGTATTCTTTCCATAATGTTTGCAATGTGTCCCCTCCTTTGCCTTCTATTCATCATTGTGGAGTGTCTGTTTAAATTTCCTTATGATGGAAATTGAATATCATCTGAGAAAGGCACCTACTCTCTCTATAGTGTATATATATCTCTTTATCAGATTGCCAACCTTCACAAATGGCAACAAAAGATGAATGTGAAAATTCTGACAAGTTCTTAGATAGTTAGTACCAGACTGAAAGCCACAATTGTCATGTAGGTTGCATGACACAAGAGTGCAAGCACTTTAAAGTTAATGGTGTGGAAAAACCCAAGAGGGTTTGATTGAGGAAAACATACCTTGCTCAACAGTTTCATTTGGTCATCCAGATCTTCAAGTATTAAAGACATAACAATGCTAGACTTCATGGGGAACCTTATTCTAAGAATCAGGGTGGGGAAACTGGCCTTTCAGACAGCTTAGCCTTCATCTTCAGGGTGGGGAACCTTTGGCCGTTTAGATATTTTGGAATACAATGCTCAGTAACCCTAGACAGAATGACCAACATTAAGGGATTATGGATGTTTAAATCCAGAACATCTGGAAAGCCACAAAATTGTACCCAAATTTATTGTGTTTTATCTTGTTTGGTTGGAATTAAATGGATGGGTGGATAGATGTTTGGAATGTCTTTCTGTATTCTTTGCATTCTTCTCTGATACCGTCCTCCATGTTTCTTTTATCAATGCATTTCAGCAGAGCAGACATTAAAATCTTGATTTACATCTGAGTAGGTTTTATTCTCTACTGCCATGTGGCACGTATGATTTTTGTATGCCATCTGCAAGTGCCTTCAAAGATTTGCTGAACCGTGAATATAACAAAGTACAAAAGTGTCATGACTTTATAGGTGATGGAGAGGGGAAAAAAACCTCACAAGTACACAAGCAAAAGTATAACAAATGCTTCACAAAACCCGCAAATTCTTCTGAAGCAGATTCTTACGTGTGGAGTCTTTTGAACTGACATTCTCTGTTGATATGATATTTCAGTTTAAGACTAGAAAAATACCATGGAAGCAAGCCCTTAAAAGGCACTTATTACACATACCACATTCCCTCGGGGACTGGTGCCAGTCTTTACTTGTGTCTGCGTGTGTGGTTCACACAATAGCTGCTTCTGTTGTTCTCTAAAGATTTATTATTACAAAAAGGAGAGTTCAGATGAACTGGATTCCTATTCTCATCCACCCCTACTTTTTGGAACATATTTTTTTTTCATTTATTTGTCAGTAAAGTACACCAATACCTTAAATTTGGGTTTGGGATTGCCAGATTATTATTATTATTATTATTATTATTATTATTATTATTATTATTATTATTATTATTATTATTATTATTATTATTATTATTATTATTATTATTATTATTATTATTATTATTATTATATTTCAATGTCTATACCGCCCTACTCGGTAGGACTGACTCAGGGCGGTTCACAACATATACAAAATTACAAGTTCACAAACACAACATGTCAATAAATAATCAATATCAATATCACATAAAGATATTCTTTTCATGTGATGTACTAGGTACTCCTTTGGTACTCTGCAGAAGTGGTTATTTCACTTTGCAGTGTTGCTCATTTTATTTAAAATATTTTATTTAAAATAGGGTCCTCACTTCATACACTAGGGAATGGGGGGCTCACTCAAACAGTTTCATGTCTGGCCACAAGCCATTGTTTGTTTGTGAAATTTATATTCTCCTTTTTCCTTCCAAAACAAATCAGTCAATTTATCTTTCAGAATGTAAAAAGCATAAAAATAGTGACCAAAATTAAAGTACATTTGCAAAATAAAAGCAACACTTAAGAGAAAAGCAGAAAAAACAAAAGTATTGTAGTGTTTTATAACTAAAATGAAGTACTGTATAGTAATAACAAAGTCAACAGCTTGCATAGGTAAAGGTAAAGGTTGCCCTTGCTCGAAAGCCAGTCATATCTGACTCTGGGGTTCAGTGCTCATCTCTGTTTATAGCCAAAGAGCCAGCGCTGTCTGTGTCTGCAGATGTTTCCATGACATTTTGGCAGGCACACCTCAACACTGGAGTGTACAGAATGCTGTTTACCTTCCCACCGAAGTGGTCCCTGGGAATTGAAGTTCAAATACCAAAGGTTGGGAAACGCTGCCTTAGTCTAAGCCAGAGCTTCCCAACCTAAGGCCTGTGGGACAGATCTGGGAATCAAATTCTGACCTTCCAGTCAGCGAGCTCAGCATCTTAACCACTTAAGCCACCACAGTCCCCCTCCCCCTGCGCCCACACCAACGGCCACGGAAGAAGCCAGGGCAGGTTGCGGACTTTGCCACCCCTCCCCCTGAGCCTCCATCAACATATTGTATTGTAATGTAATGTATTGTTTGTAAGCTGCCCTGAGTCACTACGGCAAGTGGGCGGCAATATAAATTTGAAATAATAATAATAATAATAATAATAATAATAATAATAATAATAATAATAATAATAATAATAATAATAATAATAATAATAATAATAATAAAAGCACTTTTATTCCTAGATTACTATGCATGTGCTTGCAAAAAAACCTGAACTCGTGTTGAATCCTTTTGAAAGAACAAAAATATCATTTTGGCAAGACTGAAGTCATTCCTCTCCCCCAAATCGGACGGCAATGGATACAAGTTATTGTTATAAATGTTAAAGATATGCTGCTGTTTGTCCTCTGGGTTTGGTGCTTGCTAGCAATATATTGCCCATGAAACGGGAGGCTTCATCTACTTTCATGGTTAATCAGAGTTTGCAGGTATGTATCCTGTAAACGTATTGTATACGGTCCTTTCAGTGGCTGGTGGCACCTTCTTGGGAAAGAATCTGTTATTGTAAATGACACATTATTTAACGGAGTATTTAGTATACACTATTGGTGGTCAGTCTCACAACACCAAATGCCATATGGCTTAATCATGATTTGAATGCTCACATTACTGTTGGGTAGAAGAAAACGGGGTAGCTCAGTGGTTTAGGCATCTGGCTGTGGAGCCAGTGGTTGGGAGTTCTACTCCCTACTGTGCTTCTAGGGAGAGGACCCAGCTCGTGTAGTCAAGGCTCCCCCAGAAGAAGGGAATGGTAAACCACCTCTGTGTATTCTCTACCTAGGAAACCTTAGAAGGGATCACCACATGTCAGAAATGACTTGATGTCACATAGTTAATTAATTTTAGAAGAAAGTGATTAGTTGAATTAGAGTGAATGCTGTTGTCGCAGGTGTGTGCTATGGGAGTCCAAGAGGGTGCTTCAGAAATATTGGTCTTCTCTGAGCAATTGCCTGGAGATGCTGTGTAAACATAATCTCTTCCATGAGCCAAAATCTCTCCCTGCTTGTAACTCACAAGTGGGTCCAAGCAGAACATTCCTTGCGCTTTGTGGATCAGGGCCAGCCCTGAAGGCTAGGAGAAGGCCCTTTTATGGTAGCATTTCTCCATTGCAAGTGGGGGGGGGGGAAGAAAAAAGTATTTTAAAAAAGAAGCCACAACCACTCAACCCATAACAAAACAGAGGAGAGAACACAAACAGAGGCCCTGGAATGTGTGTAGAGCCAGCCAGGGAACAGTAATGCTGAAGGAGCCCTTGGGTGGGAAAGCAGATCAAATAATTAGGAGTGCAAAAACTTTTTCCTGCCCTGAGTAGGATGATAATGCAGGAATGTGTGTCTGACCATGCAGGGCCTGACATGCAAAGGGAGAGTAAACACTTTCTTATGAGCTTTGTTTGGTCACTTGGTGAGTTAGTTGAGATGTGGTTGAGAAGGAGTCTGGCAAATAGTTTGGGAGAGTCAGAATCGGGGAAATGTTTCTGTGTGATGTATTTTCAATGCTGTTTGATAAGGGGAAAATGGCATTTTGGCCATTGTTGTTCTTAGGTCTGAAGATGCAAAGTGTCCACTGTCTAGTCTGGTACCTGTTCTAGATCTGGAGAAGCAGAAAAACTCCAATCCCTTTTGTTCTTTCATTTTTTTACCTGATTTCAAAGCCTGCAGAGATCTGAAAATGAGTTACCATTTTGCTATGTCTGGTGTTTTCTATGACTGGCTGGAGGACTCAGCATGATAAGATTGCTGAAAGAATGAGCAAAATCTGTACAGCAGTCAACTATTTTTATGAGATACATACCACACATGGAATGTTTTGATTTAACAGTAGTTGCCCAAAATGAGCATCCTTTGTACCCTGCACAAGTTTTGATTTATTCTAATATCAATTATATACTGGTTATTGTTTGACTATTTCTACATTCATGAGATATTCACTGAATGATGTATACAGGAATGTGTGTTCTCTGTGGGCGAATGTGCAAAAAATTGGAGCAGGAGTACTTGTGTGGTGATGGGGGCAACTATGGAGCAGAGCAAGGAGCTGTTTTTCACCCTCAGTGTGGAGCACCACCACTGTTGCTTCTCATCTAGCATTTACAGGGGGAAGAAGATGGTCAGCTGCATGAATTGACGAAAAATGATGTCAAAAGTAATACAGTAGACTGAGCTGCTGGGGGAGGCATAGACCACGGGTTCCCAACCTTTTCAAGCTGGGGCCTGGGTCATGCACTTTCAGTCAGCTTCAAGGACTGGATAGCCATTTTGCCATGCCTGCATGATGGGTGTGGCCATTTTGTTCCAACAGCTTCAAAGGGGTGGCCATTTTGTTTCTTGAATGCCCTCGGAAGGGGGGCATATGAAATGGCACTGCAGGTCAGATCCAGCCCATAGGCCTTAGATTGGGAACTCCTGGCTTAGACTAAGGCCCTTTGATGTTTGAACTTCAATTCCCAGAAGACTAAGTCAATTCTCCAAAGCACTGCTCAGCCAACGTACTGATTTAAGTTTCTGAGAATTGATCTCCCTGTGGGGCATGGGCCCTTTGTTGGGAACCACTAGGCTAAGGTTGCCATGCAATATATATCTAGCCCCCCCACCCCGAAGAGCTGTGGGGAGAAGACTTGTGTTTCTTTGAGTAGCCTTTTTATGGTCTCAAATATTCTTTTTCTTTGCTTTTGTTCCATCCAGGATAGTATATTGAACTCTATTAAAATATTATTTGGAAAGCTGGTGTGGTGTAGTGGATAGAGTGATGGATTAGGGCAGTGATAGCGAACCTTAGCATTCCAGCTGTTCTTGAACATCAATTCCCAGAAACCCTGATCAGCAGGAGTGCTGACTTCGGCGTCTGGTACAGAGGCGTAGCTACCGCCGTATCTGCCGTATCAATTATACGGGGCCCCCGGGTCACGGGGGCCCCCAACGTGCGTAAACAAAACAAATCTTTACCCTTCCTAAGGGCCCCCAAAAGATTTTTATACGGGGCCCCGCCAAGGCACGCTACTCTTCTGGTCTGGTAATTGAAGTCCAAGAACACTTGGAGTGCCAAGGTTCGCCATCACTGGACTAGGACTTAGGAGGCCAAGATTCAAATTCCTGTTTGTGTGTGGAAAGTCACTGGAGGAGTAGGAATGATAAAGCCACTCCTTAAACATCTCATTTATCTTGAAAGCCCTTTTTAGACTCACCATAAGTCACTTCTGACTTGATGGCACATAACAACAAAATATTGTTAGACTTTTAGTATTGGGTACATGAATAATTGGGGAATGCTGACTGTTAAATGGGCGTTGAGTGAAAGGTACTGTATGGCCTCCCTGTATCATAATTTCCTTGCCCCACTTCTGGGAATGCTTTTTAAGAATCGAGAACCAAGAATGCACAAAGAATGTTATGTAGCTGGGGAAGGAGTAAATCAGAATGTCTCTTAAAGGCTAAACCTAATATGTGTTCTCTTTATTTAGATACAAACTGCATTGGAGGACTTCTACATATCCCTCTTTCCAAACCTTTGTTTGATATCTGATGATATTTAAATTATACAATGTTACCCTAGGCTTGCTCTCCTCTTAGCAAATTCATTCTTCTAGGATTGTAGACAGCACAAGCTATACCAAGGATTCTCAACCTGCAGCTGAATGTGGCCCATGGCACCTTTTCATGTGACCTCCACCACACCAGGAAGTGCCATGTGCTGGAGGAAGGACAAAATGCCCCCCTGCCCCCCAAAGCTGTCTGAGGGAGTATAACCCAGCCCCCCCTTCCTGGCTTAAAAAGTTTGAGAACTCCTGTTGTATACTGAAAGTAAATTATAAATCTTCTTCCTGATGTACCTAATAGGGTAGTTATGGGGATAAGATGAGGTATAAAAGAGTCATATATACATCTTTGAGACTAGTGGAGGAAATACAAGTTAAAATTGTAACAAACAAATAGATCAGTACTGTGTAATGCTTCTGGTTGCTGGTGTTTGAGAAAGGGAAATTTTCCTGCCACTTTTGAACAAAGGAACTACACAGGTGTTGTTGCAGTGCCCAGGTTGGACAGCAGTTGGAGTCAATAGGATCTTGAACAGGAAAGACATGTCTGTGGGCTGTCCAGCTACTCACTCCAGCAGGTCTTTTGGTGCCCTGGACAATGGCTTGACAGATAGCAGTCACCATGAGTTTTATTGATGGGAATACATTCACTTGTTGCGTGTTAAACTGCCCCAAATCTAGCCTGAAAGGGTTGATAATCCCAAGGAAGAACAACAACAGGAAACATCCCAATTAGAACTGCTGGCCTCTCACAATAGGGTGAAGGTGAGTCATTTTATCTGTTGGGTAGTGAACTTTTTTTTCCAAATTTTCCCCCCAAACTTTTTTCCAAATTTTTCAAAGCCCTAAAAATGGTGCAATCAAATTATTACATTCTATATGCCAGAAGATTTGGAAAACACAACAATGGTTACAGGATTGGAAAAGATCAGTATATGTTCCAATCCCAAAAAAGGGTAATGCCAAAGAATGTTCAAATCATTGAACAATTGTACTCATCCTGCATGCTAGCAAGGTTATGCTCAAGATAATACAGGATAGACTTCAGTAGCACATGGAGAGAGAACTACCAGAAGTGCAGGCTGGTTTCCAAAGAAGCAGGGGAACTTGAGACCACATTGCCAACATATGTTGGATCATGGAGAAAACAAAGGAATATCGGAAACAAGTCTACTTCTGTTTCATTGACTACACTAAGGCTTTTGAGTGTGTGGATCACAACAAAATGTGGCAAGTAATTAAAGAGATTGGAATACCAGAACACCTTATATGCCTCATGAGAAATCTGTACATGAATCACGAAGCAACAGTTAGGACAGAATATAGAATGACAGTTTGGCAAGGAAAAGGAGTAAGACAAGGCTGCATTTTGTCACCCTGCTTATTCAACTTATATACAGAGCACAAATGCACAATGCAGGGTTGGACGAATCACAAGTTGGGATCAAAATTGCTGAGAGAAATATCAACAACTTGAGATATGCAGATGATACCACCCTAATGGCAGAAAGTGAGGAAGACCTAAAGAAGTTTCTGCTTAGGTTGAAAGAAGAGAGTGCAAAAGCTGGGTTGAGACTCAACAGCAAGAAAACCAAGATAATGGCAACAGGCCCTATCCGTCCCTGGAAAATATATGGGGAAGAAGTAGAAGCAGTGACAGATTTTACTTTCTTAGGATCAAAGCTCACTACAGATGGTGTTTCCAGCCATGAAATAAAAAGGTGACTGATTCTTGGGAGGCAAGCGATGAGAAACCTGGGGAACATAGTGAAAAGTAGAGAATCATCTTGCAAACAAAAATTCGCATAGTCAAAGCAATGGTATTCCCAGTGGTATTATATGGTTGTGAGAGCTGGAGCATAAGGAAAGCTGAGTGCAGAAGAATAGATGCCTTTGAAATGTGGTGTTGGAGGAGAGTTTTGAGAGTCCCCTGGATAGCAAGGAGAACAAATAGGTCAATTTTAGCACAAATCAACCCTGACTGCTCACTAGAAGGGCAAATAATAAAGATGAAGCTAAAGTACTTTGAACATCAAATGAGAAGAGAGGATTCATTTGAGAAAGCCTTGATGCTGGGAAAGGTGGAGGGCAAAAGTAGAAGGGGGTGGTTAGATGGTATTGTAGATGCAATGGGCACAGAGCTGGAGAGGCTGAGGAAGATGGTGGAGGACAGAGGTGCCTGGTGGGGAATGGTCCATAGGGTCACAAAGGGTCGGAGTCGACTATGCGACTGAACAACAACAAGCGACTCATGATGAGGAAAGGCAGACAGCTCTCAGTATCTCCTCTTTTATCAAAGCAGATTGCTATTATCTGTTGAGTTAATAGGCAGATATGTATAAGCATTACTTTGTTATGATCAGTAGACAAGTACAAGTTATATATTTGCCACTACTTTGATTGAGTATGGGTACCTTCGTGGCAGTGCCTACTGCATGCGAGGGGTCTTTGCCTCCCCATCCCACCCCTGGGGTGGTCGGGTGACGGTGGTGTGGAAGAAGCTCATTGGCCGGAGGGCTTTTGGGGGGCGCGGTTTTAGTGCTTGGGAAAGTTCGGGAATTGTCTTGTGGGTTGGGAGCTTGTTGCCCGCCCACCCACCCTGAAAATCGACGTAACTAAAATGGTCGCAATATTTTGGGCTGGGTAGGAATTTTGGGTCTCAACTGATTGGCCGTGTTGGGACTGTTTTTGCCTACCCTGCGTCGATGAGTAAGGCATTAGGGTGCTAGCATTGTACGGGTAGGGCAGAAGGCATGGGGGGTTAGGAGGTTCTGGTTGTTGGGGGGGGGGATTTGGGGCGTTTGGATTGGCTGCCTCATTTGGGGGGTGGTGGTCAACAAAAGTTTACTCTAAGGGATGATTCCTCACCCCAGAGGTTTACCTCGTGCCTCTGGCCCCTGCGGTTAGGTGTTTAAATTTTGATATCTTTGTCACTTAATAAAGTGGCCAGTTTCATTCCACGCTGTCATCTATGTCTTTCTTTGGGGGGGGGGGCTGGGGGTGGCAATGTTGTTTTTGAGAATGGAAAGTAGGTGTGAAGACATTTTGATGCATTTCTGTACAAATCCCAGGACTTTTGAGGATGCTGCCATGACAGTGAAAGTGGTGTCAAACTGATATGACCATACAATGTAGAATGTATGTAGATGCTTCCTAGGAGTTTGCAATGGGGTGTAAGAGAAAAGGGAAACTCAGTGTTTCTAGGGTGTTCAGCTGGTGTTCATACCTCAGACCTCTTTTGCTCCCATGAGATTGAAGAGAGAGGCCGCACTGACTGAATCTACTGATCCTCTCTGGGTTGTAGCAAACGACAATGTATAGGCAGTAGCTGTTGATTCAGTGCCCTGCCTCAGAGCTGTGACTTGGCCAAGCAAAGGTGTCCATGATTGTTTGTCCAGCAGTGACAGCACCTGGAGTGGAATATGTGACTTTCCTGCAGATGGTAGGTGAGCACTTCCTTTGTATGGGAAACATGCTGTTCCCTCCTTTCATGGGAGTTGGGAGGCTATTTGAGCATCATATATGGCTGCAAGTGTTGTGGGAGCAGTGGAGAGCCCATTACAAGCCAGTCATACTTTGACATACTTATCAGCTGCATTTTTATGTTTATTTCTAAGCTGTACTACTCCCTGGGATGGTGTAAAGTTTACATGTGGAATCCTAGGGTGAAATATCTGTAAGCCAGAGTAGTGTTAGCAGTATGTTCAAGGTTTAACATGTGTTGTGAGTCTTGGCTGTTTCATGGAAAGAGCTATCTCTGAGTACATAGTGTGCTGTTACTTTATTTCTTCTCATTTCAGACCATCAAGTATACTCTGGTGCATAAGCTGTTGGCTAAGCTTGTTGCTACATGAACTATGGAGTTATGAGGTGTTGTGAAGGACAAGCCATTTTTCATTGTCCTTCCTCACTGAAATTAAGGAGAGGAAGATTCTTTATTCTTGGTCCAAGGCTGGTGCCACTGTTGGCACTGTGTCTGTGGCTGAGAGGTGTAGTGAATGTAGCATAAGCATGCTTCTCCCCTGCTCCTTCCATAACTCCACTGTGTGTTCAGCTGCTCTGTTTTCATAACTCTTCCATCAGTATGCTCTGCTGGTGTTTCTTTCATGGTGGTGACTTGTCTGGCATTTCTCCAATCGAGCAGGCTTTTTATGGACTTCTACAGTTTTTCAGCCAGTGATTTTTCAGTATGAAAAAAAAATCCTTAGTTCAAGGGAAAGAGTATTAAAATATGTTCTGCTGCCTCAGAAGACAACATTGGCCATTGTCTTCATTGAGGTGGCAGAACACATTTTAACATGATAAAATGCACACTGTACTGTGTTATGGAGAGTCAGAGAGGTGTAATGAATAGAGTGTCAGACCAGGGCTCTGGAGTCCTGTGTTCAGCTCCTCATTTGGGCTGCCATTGTAACCCCACTCATGGTATAGGGCAGTGGTGGTGAACCTATGACATGCTTGTCAGAAGGGGCACTCAGGCCCCTCTCTGCCAGCACATGCACCATCACCCCAGCATAGAGTTTGGCCCGCCCCTTTGCCCAGCAGCCCAATGGGAGTGCTTCCTCCCTCCCTCCCCCAGCACAGAGTTTGCACCACCTCTCTTTCTGGGCAACTATAGGGCAATAGTAAATCACTCTTTGAACATACCACATACCTCAAAAACCCAGGCTTCCTCCCTCCCTCCCCCAGCACAGAGTTTGCACCACCTCTCTTTCTGGGCAACTATAGGGCAATAGTAAACCACTCTTCGAACATACCACATACCTCAAAAACCCAGTTAGGGTTTCTGTATGTTGGAAGTAACTTGACAGGACATAACAGCTGTATTTAAATGTCAATTAGCCAACGATTGTCTGTTATTTTACATTTACTATATCTGCCATTTATCAGATATTGTCACTAAGAAATGGCCTTAAGAAAACCTGCTCAGATGTGTTCTTCTGCTCTTCTTCAGGCCTCCAAACATCTTCCCCGACTATACAGAAGGGAAACTACAATCCAGTTTTCTTTTCTGTCATAGCAACTTCTCTGTACTGTACTGGTGTTTCCAAAGGGGTAGCCATGTTAGTCTGTTGTGACAAAACTAGCAAATAACAGTTTGACAACTTAAAAAGTTTGGGAAGCTGTGTCTTAAGCCAGAATTGACTTGACAGTACATAATCATTATCATCTGGCGAATAGATATGAGCTGCAGGCAGTCACTTTTGTCTTCATTGGCTTCATATCTAGTTGCAACATTCGCTGTGCAGTTCCTCTAAACTCAATTTCATTATTTTTCTCACCTTGCCTGTGCTTTCATGAAAATCATAGTGAGGGTTTTGCTCTGGAAAATTCAGAACTTTACCTGCTATTTGGAAATCTTTTTAGTGGTTGCATATAAGAATAATTTCATAACCTGTAGGAACTTCGCTTTCTCTGACTGCTGCCACTCAGTCTTCTCTGGCCAAAAATAGAGCTTAGTTTTCAGCCACAACTCTCCACTCCTTGTGTGCAAATTACAGATTGGACCAAAAGTCTAATTTGCTGCAAATTCTAGGAGAAACTTTCTGGTAAGAAAAACCATACTGTGTGTATTGGAAGGCTAATTATGTAGTACAATTACTTTGGCAGAATGAACAACTCTATGTTAGCATCATGGGGAAAACAGCAGTAGTGTATTAGAAAGCAGAATGAGATCCAGATCCAGGCTGGTGGCTTCTTGAAGACATAGTCAGACATTCACTTGATTGTAAAGGTCAGGAACAGTTATCCCAAGTGTATTTTCCATGACAAATAAATCTACTGTACTTCTTTCTCTAAGGGTGGGTGGTAAAGGCTGCAAAGCAGGTCAAAATATGACAGGTTTCTGTTTGCTCTCAAAACTCATCGTGTTGATGCCCTCTGCTGTTTGGAAGTCAATGTTGAAACTAGTTAGTGTTCTCTGTTTACAACAGTAAAGGTTGTATACAGTCTCTGATCTCTCCCTCCCCCTCCCCCTGCCCCAAAGAAGAAAAGGGGACAGAGGACAAAGTGGAAGAAGTGAATTGGATTTGTGGATTAGAATACAACATCTCACAAGGGTGAAAAGCTGAATACAATTGCCTCTGGAAAAGACTGAAGCTCTAACTTGGCTGGATCTCATGTTTATTTGGCATCTATAGAGAAAAATACTCCCTTCTCCCATCTCCTTTTGTTATTCTGAAAATATTTGGTCAATTGCGGGGGTGGGGCGGGGCTAATTAAGTAGATATGAAGTTTGTTTTTAGTGTAGCCAGACTTCTTGATTTTATGAGAGCATTTTTTTGAACTCATGCTTGTTTTCACCCCAAAAGAGTCCTTTCTGTTGTGACGGATCTGAGGATTTGGTGAGGTTGCTGACTTAGTTTGCTGGGTGGCTTTGGGTGAAGTATTTATTTATTTATTGGTCACATTTGTGTCACCCAATCGGTAAGCGACTCTGGGCGGCATACAACACTTACTATTACTGTTAGCCTAAACTGCAGAATTGTTGTGAGTGAAAATTTAACAAAACATTTTGTCTGCTTTGCCACAGTAAAATAATGAGAATGTCACAACAGCTAGAGTCCTGGGGTTATTTTTGATAAATAGCCTTTCCTTCAGTTTCAAAGGTAATGATTAACCAGGGAAAGAAACATAATTAATTGCCTGTGTACCACAACAGTGAATAAAGAGATCCAAATTTAAAAGCTAGTATATACTGTGGTGGCTTAGTGATTGAAATGCTGAACATAACGACTGGAAAGTCAGCAGGTCAGTAGTTCAAGACCTGAGTGCTACACAATGGAGTGAGCTCCCATCTCTGTCCCAGCTCCTGCCAACCTAGCAGTTTGAAAGCAAGAAATTAGAAGTAGATAAACAGGCACTACTTTGGCAGGAAAGGTAACAGTGTTCTGTGCACTCCAGCAACAGACAGTGCTGGCTCTTTGGCTGTAAACAGAGATTAACATTGCCCCCTCGAGTTGGATACACCTGGCTTTACCTTTCGTCAACTGCAACTCGTATCTGAGAATGCATTTTTTTCCTGAAGCAGGAAAAATGTCACTGGTGTGAATTTGTTTAAGGTGGGTCCCATCTTGCCATGAAGTGACCCACACACTATTATCTCGGAGCCATCACCCATGGCACACATGAAGCGTGGCATGCAGGATTTAACACCGGGACTGCAATGGACTGCTGCAGCTTTGAGGATATGGACAAGGTGCGCCTTCACAGCCAGTCCATTTGGCATGGCCTCTTCTGTCTCCATGACCATTGGGAATCAGAGTTTCTTCTCTGCAATAAGTCCCTACTCATCCATATATTTTATGTATCCAGTGTACAGTAATACCTTGGATAACGCTAAGACTTGGTTCCACAAGTCTTGGTGTTATCCGATTTTTAGTGTTATCCGATGCATGTTAAAATCCTATGGGATGGATCGGATAACGTTAAAGCTCCATAGAGATACATTGTAACCGCACAGGCTTGAGCGGTTGTTATCCGATCCATCCCATAGGACCTTAACGTTATTCGATCCAATTTTCCACCCCAGATTACTTAATGTTATGCAATTTTAGCATTATTCGAGGTAAACGTTATCCGAGGTATTACTGTATCTGTGTGATGTGTGGGTAGAGACTTACAGGCCACCCTGTATATCCAAACTTGAAGTGGCTTATGTTAGGTTCTTTCACTACATTTCAAAAGTAGGTTGCTCTTATGTTTGATCATTTTAGACACTTGGCATTGTGGTGGAGATGAAAGGTTGCCTCCCATGTCCAGGACCATGGTTTCATATTTTCCATTCTTTAAAGCAGTGCACTGGTTGTAAGAGCCTGCCTCTCCCAAATGTTAAAGACCTACAACTTGAGGATGGGTCATTTCAGAATGTTCCAGCATTGCAGACCAAACTGCAATACTGTAGCTAATATTGCTATGTTTTAAGGGTTTTAAAATTGTTTTATATTGGTTTTAACTTGTCCATTGGATAGAGCAGTATATAAATCTATTAAATTAAAACTCCACATGCAAGAGGTACTACGGAGGCTTTCTTCTTACTTGTTGATTTGGCAGCCTTCCTACTGTGTTGGTGCCAAACCTTTCTTCATGATTGTTCCACATTACTTGAGCAATGTAGGTTTATTTCCTTCAGATACTAATGCAAAACCTACTAGGCACCTATTGGTGCTGTGTTTTTGCTCCTTTCTTGTAGCACTGGAACTTTGCGCAAAAGTCTCCATTGATCATTCCCAGTGTTGGGAACAGAAGAAACTATCTCTGACCCTGAGGCAGTATGAATTCATAATAAAGTTTCTCCTGGTGTCCTGTTTTTAAGGATTTGGACGGGAACTTGTTCAGCTGCAGTCACTATGCCAATATGCATTGTGGTCATTTATATACAGCTGATAAAACACTCGACAGGATGAATATTCATTTGTTTTAGATATGTGTATCCTTCTTTTTGTAAATGTAAGTTGGCTTATAACCGGTGTGCCTTCGGGTGCAATTCAAGATGCTGGTGATGACCTTTAAAGCCCTACATGGTAGTGGACCAGGGTACTTAAGAGACCTCGTCACCCCAAGGATATCTGTCTGTCCCACTAGAGCGGACCGGAAGGGCTCCCTGATAGTTCTCTGTGTCTGCTCCAGCCCTGTGGAACCTCCTGACAACTGAGCGTTGTCTCCAGGCAGAGCTTTTATCCTTCCGTAAAAACCTCAAAACTTGGCTGGTGCAACAGGTGGGGGTGGGGGGTGGCTGAGGAGATAATAGCCACTCCAGGCTAGATCATATGAGTGCCACCCAGGCTTCCAGCTTTTAGTGTTAGTTTTAGAAATTTGATGATGTGGCATTGGGAAGGGCATTTTAAATTTTTAAATTTTAAACAATTTAATATTTTAATGTTTTTTATCCTATTGTTTTGTAGTTTTTATCTGTGGTGTTTTTATATGTGTAAGTTGCCCGGAGTCGCCTTGGCAAAAGGGTGGCAGTAAAAATGTGATTAAATAAATAAATATAAATAAATAAATAACCAAACAATTACGGTATTTGCTGGCATATAAGACACACTCCCCCCACCCCCCCAAAAAAAATTACATTGGAAAAATGGATTGTGTCTTATGTGCTGGTAATCAAAATTATCACGCTGAAAATTCTGTCAGCCTACCTCTCTCAGGTTTAAAAGACCCCGTCCCCTGGCTCCAGTCACCGCTGATCACCACCAGCTGGAGAAGGGCCAATCCCCCACTCCCCCCCCCGGCTCCTGGCGACCAGCAGCGGCTGCAACTGGGCAAAGGGCCTCTTCAAAAAGACCCCTCTTCTCCCACCGATTGCTAGGAGCCAGGGAGAGGGGTATTTTTAAAGCTGCCCTCCCCTGGCTTGTGGCAATCTGTGGTGGCTGGAGCCAGGAAATAGGGCAGCTTCAAAAACACGTGCATGGAGAGAGGAGGAAATGCATGAAAAATGTAGAAAATTATTTTTTCCCTTAAAAATGTGTCTAAAAACTGAGAGGGACCTTATTCTCTGATGTGTCTTAAACACCGGCAAATATGGTAAAATAAAATCAGTACGGTGAGGTGCAATACACTGTTAAACTAAATACAGTACTGTATCAGATAAAAGCAAGGAGCCAGCACAAACTTATTCAGGAAAAGGCTTAAACAAAGCAAAGGAGACTTGGGAACAAAATCCATAGGGCCAGTTTCCATTTCAAATCAGATGGAGAGAGGTCCTTGATGGAGATTGTAGGGAGAAAATTGCAGAGATGTGGGGTGACCAGGAGTAAATTAAGATAATTCAATGTACTGTATTTCATTTGATGCCTAAATTCAATGTACCTCCCCCATAACTCTTGGAAAGAGGAAAACCTGAAGCTTAACTGGGGGAAAAAAACTATTAAAAATAAACAGAATGGATCAATGTTGAAGGAAACTGGCCCTGTGGATTTTAAAGAGCTTTAGGGAAATTATGTTCAAAGACCATTAAATCTATCACCATACTTGACTCTCATTCCTTGTTTATTTGCTCACTGCCAAGTCCTCTGGACGGAAGACTGTTCAGCTTGCATGCTTTTTGAAAAAGCTATCTAACTGTATTTTCCCACCTTGCAAAAGAAATACAAGGTATAAAATGAAATTCACAATGTCACTGCCTTTAGACACCTGCAGTTAGACAACTTATGGGTATACTCCTCTATGAATTAAACTTTGAAAGTTTCTAGAAATGTCCCCCTGCATTCTTGATTAAGAGTTTTCACCATTGTGCTGTGAAGCAGGTTTACACAGGTTCTTACGGCGGGGTCCTGAAATCTCTATATACTTTGGATTCTTTCCCAAACCACTGCTCGGAGACCAGGCCAACGTCTTGGTAACTTGGTAGAGGTGCTCTTAGGTGAAGGGAGGCAGCTACACAGTGTTCCTGTTGTTTTCCTTTTGCTGCATCCTGTGATTGCCCATAATAATTCTAACACTTGGTTTCTTCTGTGCTTTGCCCTTTAGGCTGCCACACCTTGTATGCCTGCTGGCAGTCATGAGCCGGTAAGTGACCTGCTTCCTCTCTTCCTTTGTTTGTTGCGTTCAGCCCTCTGTTGTGGCGGCTCTAAAGTAGTGAAGGCATTTGAGCACAGACTGCAGAAAGATGGGCACTTTGGAGGGTCTGCAGACAAGCAGTGGGGTGAGGGAAGAGGGCCTTAAAGATGAAGATAGCTGAAGTTCAAGAGCTGTGACAACTGAATTGCATTCATGCGTAGATCCTCTTAGTTAATGCCTTTCATTTGAATAGCTTATCTGGGTGATACTGAAATATCCTGGACAGAGAAAAGGGGGAAATGGACAGTGTGAACAAACAAAAAATTGATTGCTTGTGAGGATGACATATGCCTCATTCATAAAAAAGCAAAAGGAGAACTTTTGTACATAAATTTTAATTAAATGTAATTGTTTGTGCTCTTGTGAACTGTTGCCTAAAGGTGCATATGACAAGTCTGCACATTTGTTTCCAAAAAAGGAAAAAGATGAAAGTTTAATACAGTAATACCTCGGATAACGCTAAGACTTGGTTCCACAAGTCTTGGTGTTATCCGATTTTCAGTGTTATTCGATGCATGTTAAAATCCTATGGGATGGATCGGATAATGTTAAGGCTCCATAGAGATACATTGTAACCGCACAGGCTTTAGCAGTTGTTATCCGATCCATCCGATAGGACCTTAACGTTATTCGATCCAATTCTCCTCCCCAGATTACTTAACGTTATGCGATTTTAGCGTTATCCGAGGTAAACGTTATCCGAGGTATTACTGTACTTTAGACTGGGATTAAGTCTTTGTTTTCTTTCTGGGGTTGTCTCAGCTCCACTCATCCAGGGATGATAGGTGTTGTAATTCTGCACCTTTCTGGGATATTGGCTTGGAGATCCCTGGTGCATAGAATGTATTGCTCCTGGCATTACATTAATGCTGTAAGAACTGACCGTTTTTCTGATTTTATGAACAATTTCCCCCATGGTAACATTTGGGATTAAAAAGGTTCTTTTTATCCTTCTTCCCCAGAATTTTAAACAGGTTAACAAGAAAATCTTCAGATCCATTTCTATACTGTAAAACTTTTGTTTATTTCTGTATTTGTTTTGAACATTTGTATCCTATTCTTCAGCTCCGGGCACTCCCAGAGAAGCTCACAAAAAAATTTCAAAGAACTATAAAAACAACAGTAAAACATAAAACAGAGAAGTCGCATTAGGAAGAAATTTAAAGCAGAGCCAGTGGGGGGAGTTTCAGGCCCAATGCTTCTCCCTCCCGGCTGTCCTTTGGCTGACAGGCTTTGAAAAATCCAGGCAGGCTTTTGCCAATTGATTGGTTACTGAAGAAGGGACTTTTATCCTTTGGGTGCTGCATTTTCCTTAATGGAGTGATGTTAAAGCATGTTTATTAAAAATTGTTTTAAAAGTTAACTTTAATTTAGTTCTGTTTTAGGCTTTGATCTATTTTATGTTTTGTTCACTATTACCATAAGACATCTTGGGGCCCATTGTGGGAGGATGGATAGGATGAATGCCATAAAATAAGGAAGGTAGGGAAGGGGGGGGATTGTTGGGCTCAAATAATATCCCTTGACCCTTTGCTCTTGTCTACTTTTCCTTACTCTTTTGAAGGCTGAAAAGAAAGAGTGAGTGTCATCCAACTTCAGACCTTGCTGTTCTATTTGGCAAGATTAGGCCCTGGGGTAAAGGTCCATAGGCTATGTCCCTATCTTTAGATCAAGTCTTCTGGCATAGTTAGGATGATTTAAGAGGGGATGAGGGGATGTCTCTGTTAAATATATGTATGTTAATCAGGGCTGAGGACGGGCATGACAAAAGTGGATTCATCTACCTACCTACCTAGTTAATGAGATATCTGTCCCATAGCGTTATCCATATACAGTAATACCCTGGATAACATTATGACTTGATTCCACAAGTCATAACGTTATCCAATTTTTAGAGTTGTGCAATGCATGCATCGAACAATGGCATGCTAAAAAAAAAAAAGCCCTGACTTCAGGGACAAATCGCTTTAAAGGCAGGCAGGGAAAGAAAGAGACCTCCCTGCCTTTAAAGCCACCCTCCCACCCGCAGCGGTCTCTGCGACTGCAGTAGGGTTGGGGAAAGCTATCGTCTTTTTTCCTCCCTGTATTTAAACTATAGGAAGAGAGAGAACTGCTTTTTTCTTTCTTTCCCTCCCTGTATTTAAACTACAGGGAGGGGGAAAGAGAGAGATGTGATTGGTTCTCTAGAGAACCAATCACGTTTCTCTCTTTTCCCCTTCCCTGTAGTTTAAATACAGGGAGGGAAAGAGACAAGGAGTCTCTGCGACTGCAGTAGGGTTGGGGAAAGGCGGGTGCTTTTCCCCGACCCTACTGCAGTCGCAGAGACCGCTGCACATGGGGGGTGGATTGGGTTGTTCTACCCAAACCACCCCACACCCACAGACCATTGCATCGGATAACGCTAAGAATCATTATCCAGAATCGTTATCTGATGCAAGTTTTTTTCCAAAAAACTTGCATCATTATCCGATTCTAGTGTTATCCAATGCAATCGTTATCCAGGGTATTACTGTAGCTTAGCTATTAGTTTCTGCATCACCCCTCTGATCAAGAAGTGTCAGGAAAAAACTTGCAATAAAAACATGAGCACGATAAGATACAAGAATCCCAAACTAAAACTAAATGGAACCTCTTTATCCCTTGTGTTCCTCATATCCTTTACAGCTCCCAGAAGTCATCATGTTCTGGAATGTGGGACTTTCTTCAGCTAGGGACCATGATGTCTGCCCAGTTAGAAAAATACTGTCAACGGTTGACTTAATGTTTTGGGCTGTCTTTCTCAGTTTCTAACTATGACATTCAGTTTATACTTGAAGTTGGATGTAGATATGGCTCTGTTTGCAGATACTGTACTCCCTTATGTTGTAGTAAACAGAGCTGCTGTGGAAACTCCTCCTTACCTACCCACCAGTCAGTCAAATGAAGCCTGCTGGGATGGTGGCTATTGAAGAGCCAGTAAGGGGCAGGGCTAGTCGTAGCCATGGCGATGAGAACAAACATCTGAAACCTATTGAGAGAAAGAGATAATATCTGCTTTAAAAACTCCATGCATGTATCTTGTTCTGGAATAGGAAAGATTTTCTTAAAAGAATAAGAAAATATGTAAACCAGCAGAAGTGTAGCGTGCCTTGGCGGGGCCCCGTATAAAAATTTGTTTGGGGCCCCTTGTGAAATAAAAAAACAAATTGGGAAGTTTTTATTAATTTTTGCTTATGCACGTTGGGGGCCCCCGTGGCCCGGGGCCCCCATATAATTGATACAGCAGATACGGTGGTAGCTACGCCCCTGTAAACCAGTATAAACCCAGTCTTCACATTGTCAAATCTCATGTTATCTGGGAGGTTTCCCAAACATTGTGTGACTTTATGGATGAAATCACACAGTTGTTCATGTGCTCCTGGCAATTGCAAGATCGGAAAATAAGATTTTGCAATGGCTGCCCCCCCCCCTCCACACACACACATTGTGAGATAATGTAGTTTGGGAGAGTGCTGTAAAAGGCTTTTTTTTAAAAAAAAATTATTTATACGTTTATAAAGAAAAAAGACAATCAATAAAGAGGAAAAAATATACATAAAAATAAACTCTTGCATAAAATAAACAGTTCATTCACATATTCTGCAATGAATACAATACACATGGTGTGTACAAAAGCAAAAATCCACACAACATAAATAAGCATTCATAATTCGCCGCAAGTAGCATCTTTTTAACTAGTTTTCTAATACAGTAATACCCCGGATAACGTGAGTACCGTATAGCGTGAAAACCGCATAATGTTACAAGATTTTTGAAAAAAATCTTGTATCGAATAACACGATTTTAACATTATCCGATACAGTCGTTCTTAGCAGCAGGGGGGCTGGAAAGCTGAACGGGGTTCTCCGTTCAGCTTCCCAGCCACCCTGCAGCTACGGAGGCAGGGGTGGGGAGGTTGGAAAGCTGACGGGGGACTCCCCCATCGGCTTCCCCAGCTATCCCACAGCTGTGGAGGCAAGCGCGGGTGGCTAGGGAAGCCGACAGGGAGTCCCCGTCACCTTCCCCAGCCACTCTACAGCTGTAGATCGGGTCCTCTGATCTCTCTGGACGAGGGCAGGGGACCCGATCTACAGCTGTTACTGGGCTTCGCCGACGTCCTCAGCCAGTGGAGCAAGCCAGAACATCAGGGTTCGAATCCTGACATTTTGGCTTGCTGCACTGGCTGAGGATGTCGGGGAAGCCCAGAAACAGCTTGGATCGGATCTCCCCACCTCCCTGGACCCGGCCGGGGGGGGGGATCAGGGACCCCAAAATTTGTAAAAAAAGTCTGTTTTTAAAAACCAATTTTGGGGTCTCTGACCCCCCCCCTGGGTCCAGGGAGATGGGGAGACCCGATCAAAGCTGTTTCTGGGCTTCCCCGATGTCCTCAGCCAGTGCAGCAAGCCAAAACATCAGGGTTTGAATCCCGACATTCTGGCTTGCTGCACTGGCTGAGGACATCGGGGAAGCCCAGAAACAGCTTGGATCGGGTCTCCACACCTCCCTGGACCCGGCAGGGGGGTCAGAGACCCCAAAATTGGTAGAAAAATAGACATTTTTTTTTACCAATTTTGGGGTCTCTGACCCCCCTGCCGGGTCCAGGGAGGTGTGGAGACCCTATCCAAGCTGTTTCCAAAGTTCCCCCACCTCCCTGGAGGCTGCAGCAAGCCAAAATGTCAGGGTTCTCCTTCTAGTATTTTATTAAAAAGTTTGTGTAATCTCGGAACTATCCAAACTTTTATTCTATTATTTCCAACTTTTCCATTCTCTTATTACATCTTTTTCCGTTTTTATCAATCAAAACCCCAATCTGACCTTTACATTTCTTTTCTTTTGCTGCCTTTGCTAATAATTTAGAAATTTTGTTTCTGTACTCAAAATATTCCCTTTTTAAAAATATCAAATCCTTCTTAACTCTTACTATATCTTTTTCATCTAATTCTTTCTTAACCTTTTGTATGTCTACAAGGACTTTCTGATCTTTGGTCCTTGCATGTTCCGAGTGGAGTTGTTTTAATTGTTTTTCTAATTCCTGATATCTGTTCTTATTCTGTTTATTTTTCATGCTATTTAATTTTATGGACTCGCCTCTAAAAATCGCCTTCATAGTGTCCCATATAGTACTGTAGCTGACCTCATTATTATCATTCCATTTCCAGTTTTCCTCTCATTTCTCCATTATATACTTTTTATTAATATCCTCTTTATAAAGCTTTGTATTATATCTCCAACTATATGTTCTTCCTACTGAACTTTCCAATTTTATGTCCGTTGTTATTTTTGCGTGATCAGATTCTTTAAATGTTCCTATCTTAATGTCTTCTATTGTTCTAATTAAACATTCTGTAACAAATATATAGTCAATTCTAGAATACGTATTATGCACTTGAGAATAAAAAGTGTACAGTATTCCATTTCCTTTCCTTTAAGCTCCCTCCAAGCATCTTTTACACCCATTGTTTTATTCCAATCATCCAATATATATTTTTTAATATTATTTTTACTACCCGTGCTATCCATTTCTGATCTTAGTAAATTGAAATCCCCCTCTATGACCATATTCTTTGTTCCTTCCTTTTTAAATTTTTTTCCATCTTATTTAAAAATTCCTCCTGATTATTGTTTGGAGCATAAATATTTACAAATGTCATTTCTTCCTCATCTATATTTCCCTTAATTATCAAATATCTTCCTTCTGGGTCAGCAATGCTTTGTATCATATTATAGCCTACCTTTTCAGATATTAAAATAGCAACTCCCCTCGCTTTAGATGAACCATAAGCCTTTTCATATATTTGCATTCTTTTCAAGAACAATTTATTTGCCTCTGCAGACTTTTGGTGGGTCTCTTGCAGAAAAATAATGTCAGCTCTATCCTTGTTCAACGCTATTTGTAATTTCCTTTCTTTTCAAAGCGTTCCCCGTGCCCTTCACATTCCACAATATTATTTTTAAATCTTTAACCATTTCTTGATTTTAAAGTCTTCTGCCTTATACAATTCTCCCATGACGTGATTTCCCTCACCCATATTTGATAGAAATTAAAGAAATTACTTAATAAAGAATAAACCGAAAGCAAATGAAAATAATACTGAGAAAGTAAATTAAGAGAAAAATTAAAACAATAAAACTTACCTATTATTCCACCGTCTATTACCCTCCCCACTCTTTTCTTCAAGATGTCACCTTTGTCTTCCAAAGAGGGAAGGGGGGACCGGAAAAGATTGAGATTATACTCTCCTAATTTCCTCTCTTCCTCCGCCAATATTTACTTTTTTATTATTTAAGTTAAGTTCATTCTACAATCTCAACACTCAGTGATTCTGAAAGATCCGGGGGGGGGGCACAGCTCCCCCCGCCTCCTCTCCCAGTTTCAAAACTGTGCCCATAGCACCTGCGGCATACAATCCCGTTCTTAATTCAATCCATTCTTTTGAAGCCAGTTTAATCAATCCAATCTGACATAAGTACTCTAACACATCAGTTCTTGAATCGAGAACATGCATTTTTTTTATCATAAAAGAAACTCAGTTGTTGTGGAAACCTCCAATTATATTTGATACAATTGGCAATCAGCAATTTTGTAACAGGTTTCATCATATATTTCCATTTTCTCTCCTCCGGAGCAATGTTATTGTAGATTTCCACATCAACTCCCTCCATTTTCAGAACACCAGATCCTGCTTGTTTGATGTAAGCCATCACTTTCAACTTGTCTGCCCAATTTGCAAATTTAACCAATACATTTCTGGGTGCATTCCTCCCCCGTCTACCCCCACTCTAAATGCACTCCCAATGTCCTCCGGAACAAAATATTTTCCCATTTTTAACGAGTTCAGCCAATCAACTACCCTGTCTTTAAGCTTATCTGGCGTTCGTTCAGCCATTCTTCGGATCACAATGTTTTGTTTTCTCAACCCTTCCTCCACCAACATTAATCTTTTCTATGGCTCCCAGCCAGCTCAAACGGGCAGCGGTTTGAGTCAGGAGCCTCTTCCGAGGCTCCGAATGGCCACACCACCTGTAGCTCGCGCTTTCCGAGCCTCACTCTTCTTAAGCCCGTTTCTGGCAAATCGGTTAGTGTGCTATTGAATTAAAAAGTCTCATTATGTCTTAAAATCTCATTGATATCCTCATTCTCTTGGCAGAGCGAAGGAAAGTTGCTGTTTCCTCTACGCCATCCAAACCACCACCGCCGCCGCCGCCGTGCCCCCCCGAGTGTGCTGTAAAAGGCTTCTCTCCATGTTGACTAGCTTCATTTTCAAGTAGCAGACAGTACTACCTATCTCTATAATCCTCCGGTTAGCCCAGGGTTCAGTTTATTGCACTTTTGACAATTGGAAAGTATTCTTCTCCCCCCTTCCCCACAGCCATCTTAATTGACTGGGCTCACCTTCCTCCTCCCTTCTTTTTAACCTTTTTTGGATAACTTTCTTTGACTAGTGTCTAGGGACTGTGGTGGCTCAACTGGCTAAGATGCTGACTGTAAGGTGGCAGGTCAGCAGTTCAATACCCAAATACTGCAGGATGGAATGAGCTCCCATTTTTGTTCCAGATTCTACCAACCTAGCAATTCAAAAGCAAGAAATTGCAAGTAGATAAATAGGGACCACTTCAGTGGGAAGGTAAACAACATTCCATATCTAGTTATGCTTGCCACCTGACCACAGAAACATCTCCAGAAGCAGGCTCTTTCGCTATTAAACAGAGATGAGCCCTGAACCCTAGAGTCAGATTGGCTTTTAAGCAAGGGTGGCCTTTACCTTTAGTAAATAAAAACTCAGGAGAAGCCATCATGTCTTATCAAGTGAGGCCGTGAGAAGTGGGAGGCGTACGCATGTAGGAATTTCAGCTCTTCCCTCATGCTTTTAGTCTGGACAGAGGGGAAATTTTCTGGATTTGGGCCTTATTCTGTAATCCATGGTGGTACAAGTATGTTACAGATCACTCAAAGGAGCTGAACATGCTTGGTGAATAGGAAACAGTTTTTTTGGGCTGTCTATATGGCTTTACCATCTTGCGGTGACTTAGTGGTTAAGACGCTAAACTTGATAACTGGAAGGTCAGCAGGTCAGCAGTTTGAGACCCAAGTGGTGCACAACAGAGTAAGTTCCTGTCTCTGTCCCAGCTCCTGCTAACCTAGCAGTTTGAAACCAAGAAAATACAAGTAGATAAATAGATATCACTTCAGTGGGAAGGTAAACAGTGTTTCATGCACTCTGGTATGTAGTAGTGCCTGCCACATATCCATGGAAATGTCTGCAGATGCAGACCTCGTTGGCTCTTTGGCTATAAAAAGAGGTGAGCACTGAACATTAGAGTCGGATATGACTAGCTTTTGAGCAATGACGATCTTTACCTTACGCCGTCACCATAGTTAGAAGGTTAGAATTTGATATGTGTACCTGGTTGATAACTATGGCAGGACTGAGAACTTGGGTGGGGGAGGGAGAGCGCGAGAGTGAGACTAAGAGAATGATCAGTCAGGTGATGATTGTAATCAATCAGTAAAGTTGAATTTACAAAAATTTGCATAGTCAAAGCAATGGTATTCCTGGTTGTAATGTATGGTTGTGAGAGCTGGACCATTAGGAAAGCTGAGCGCAGAAGAATAGACGCCTTTGAGATGTGGTGTTGGAGGAGAGTTTTGAGAGTCCCCTCGACAGCGAGGAGAATAAATAGGTCAATCTTAGAAGAAATCAACCCTAACTGCTCCTTAGAAGCAGGACCTCCTAGAAGATCAAATGGTAAAGATGAAGCTAAAGTACTTTGGACATCAAATGAGAAGAGAGGATTTACTTGAGAAAAGTCTTGATGCTGGGAAAGGTCGAGGGCAAAAGAAGAAGGGGCGGCCCAAAATGAGATGGCTAGATGGTATTGTAGATGCAATGGGCACAGAGCTAGGCGGGTTGAGGAGGGTGGTGGAGAACAGGGGTGCCTGGAGGGCAGTGGTCCATGGGGTTGCAAAGAATTGGAATTGACTGTGTGACTGAACAACAGCAACAACAAAAGTTGTGGCCAAATTTGGATACATAGATGAAGACCCACCTATTTCTTGCTATCCAAAACAGGGCCTACTTCAGCCAACTATTATTATTTTTTTTGACAGCTGTGGTTGTGTTATAAATCTCTGGAGAGGTAGCCTTCATTTAAGACTTATGTGCAGAACTTCTGAACTTTCAGGTTGTTTTTGGATTGAAACTCTCATCATCGTGGTGATGGACTAAACAGGAACTATAGTGCAGCAATGTTTCAACAGCCACCTGTTCACACAGTTCTGGAATGAACTGATGAAATTAAAGCTTGTGTGCTGACTGAAGCTCCTGAACCATTAGATCAGGGGTGTCCAAACCTTTTGGGCCAGGGGCCTGACTATTCCCCTGGAACAGCTGAGCGGTCCAGATCACGCCCCTGGAACAGGGTGTGTTTGTGCATGCTTGTCCATATTTACTTCCTGGTTCAGCATGGAGATTACTGCGCTTGTGTGAAAGTCAGTGGCGTAGGGTGGGTTTCAGCCTCCCAGGGCACAGGCCAAACTAACCCCCCCCCGCACTCAAAATGAGACAGAAATCCTACCTCGGTGGGGACCAGTGGATGCTTTTTGCTCCTCTGTCACCTTCGTCCTCCTCTTCTTCAGGCTTCCTCTTCCTAATGGCCAGCTCATGTTGCCAGGCAGTGCTGTGCAGGGCCCAGGGCTGTGCTTGTTCCTGGGTTGAGGCCCAGAGGCTGAGGCGGTGTGGCACAAGCCCAGGAAAGAGCCCACCATCAGCATCCCAGGCGCACAGCTGCCCCAGCTCTGAGCCCGGCGGTGGCAGCTCCATCTCCATCGGCAACAGCGCCCAAGAGGGCAGGAAGCAAGGCCAGTGGTTGTTGCGGCCCAGCACCCGCAGACAGAGCAGTGCCTGCCAGCCCTTGCCGGGGAGGGGGGTGTCCTCGGCCTGGCAGAGCCTTTGATAAAAGTGTCCCAAGATATTCCAATTAGCAACCTAACTATGTGTGGCCTAGATAGCACAAGTGTCAGGTTGGTTACAGTTGGTTACAGATTGGTGGGATGTCAAAAATTTTACTACCCCACCGTGATGACATCACAGTGTGGGCGGAGCTAATATCATGATGTCATTATGTGGGCAGGGCCAAAGAAAATAAATAAATAAAAATAGGCACACACACACACACATCCAAAGGTGAGTCACTTACCCTGGGGAGCAGGCTATAGGGAGCTTCAGGCTAGCAGCTTCTCTTCCTCCTCCCCACTTGGGAGGACAGCAAGGAGGCCGTGCATGCGCACCAAGCACTATAGGCGTGCATGCACACCAAGTGCTTGGCGCGCATGCACAGTGGGGGAAGCAGTGAAAAGGTAAGCCCCGAAGGTGGTTCCCCCCAAAAGCTGCTATCAGTTCTCCGGGACACTGGGAAAAGTTACTACCGGTTCTGGAGAACTGGTGAGAACCTGTTACATCCCATCACTGTTACAGAATCATACTCAGAGAGTTCTCATTAATGGCTCCTTCTCAAACAGGGAAGGGGTAACAAATGGGCTACCACAAGGCTCAATCCTGATCCCAGTGTTATTTAACATTTTCAGTAATGACTTGGATGAGAGATTACAGGGAATACTTAGCAAATGTATGGATGACACAAAATTCGGTGGAATAGCTAATACTGTAATTTGGAAGACAGGAACTTAATTCAAAAATATCTTGATAGGCTTGAGGACTGAGCTGAAAACAACAGAATGAAATACAGTCAAACCTCACATAATGAAAATATTTCATTCTGTGTGGCTGTTCGCTATGTGAGTTTTTCGCTATGCGTTTTTTTTTTCACGTAGCGAAAATTCCTATGGAAAATCTTGCATAATGAAAATTTCTATGGAAAAACTTGCATAGCAAAAAATTTCCCCCCATAGAAATCCTCGTTTTGCAAGTTTTTCCATAGGAAAAGTCTGACTTGCATAGCAAAAATTTTCATTTTGTGAGTCGGAACGTTTTTTGAAATGCCTGTTCGTTATGCGAATTTTTTGCTAAGTGAGGGATTCGTTGACTGTATAAGTGCATAGGGAGAAAACCTCAAATGCAAAGTTACAAGATGGGGGATATTTGGCTCAATAATATTACAAGTGAGAAAGATCTTGGAATTATTGTACATCACAAGCTGAATGTGAGTCAACAGTGTCATGTGGCTACAAAAAAGGCAAATGTTATTTTAGGATGCATTAACAGAAGTATAGTCTCCAAAACCTGTGAGTTACTAGTCTGTCTCTATTTGTTACCAATCAGACTACATCTAGAGCATTGTGTCCAGTTTTAGACACCACGCTTTAAAAATATAGCCAACAAACTAGAGCAGGTTCTAAGGAGGGCAACACGGATGATTAGTAAACTGGAAACCATGCCATATGAGGAAAGTCTGAAGGAACTGGCATGTTTATCCTTCAGGAAAGGAGACTGCAGTGGCATTGGGTACGGGGGGCTAGAGGGGCGGCCGGCCCCTGGGGGCGCTTTTTGGGCTATATGTGTTCTTGGACTACAATTCCCAGAAGCCCTAGCGGGAGCGGGAGCCAGCATCCACCAGGGGGCGGCAAATTTGGCTTTAGTCCCTGGCAGCTGAGATCTACACGACTTACTGGGAGACTGACGGAGGATTTGATAGCACTTTTCAAAAACTTGAGAGAGAACAATAAAGATTCATGCGTTGAACAGGGGTTGGACTTGATGCAGAAAGTTTTGCACAGATGAAGGGATTTGTAGCAAATTATAAATCTTGCAATTAAAAGTAGAAGTCTTGCAAAGATTATCAGTGTTTGGAAAAGGGTAAAGGACAGAAATTAATGTTATAAGTAGCTTGTAAGTAGATTGGAAAGGCTCAGATCTGACATTTAAATATGTGCATTTCTTAATCCTACAGCATTTTCTTTCCACTCATCCAGTCTTTCAGTACTACCTGGCTGAGCTGTCACACATACAAACAAAGCTAATTTATCAAATATATATTGAGGCAAGCTTGCAGTCAGATAAATAGACAGCATTTTCATCTAAGAATGGAATGTTTCTAGAGGGATTCAGTGTCTTTAGCAAGTTCTTTAGTGGTGGAGAGATGTCACTGAGGTATTCTTTATATGCCTGAGGAATCAGACTTCAAAGGAACCTTATGCTTAAATCCTGATGAGCAGTTGCCAATCTAAGCAAGCTAATCTGCAAATTCTTGGAGGTAAGAGAAGCTCATTTTGCAATACCACCACATAGTCAGCCCTTAAGGAGTTTCCTCTTCTACCTAGAAGGTATCTGAACCATCTTTTTTGGCTCTGAGAAGTCATAAGCAGATTGAGTGGGGCTTGTCATAATATCAGCAATGAGCAATGCATGGCATCTGGGCCAAATTTGGGGCTGTGCTATATAGGCTCCTGTGTTGGTGATTGAGAGTCAGAGAGGTAGCGTTGAGGGAAGGACAGCTGTGCTCTTGGAAACTGCTTGCGCTACACTACAAGTCAGTTGCACCTTCAGCCCAGAGTGCTACATCTTTAGCAAGGACACAGAACGTGTGGAGTCCCTGGACTCAGAGAAGAGCCTTCTTGGTGGCGGCACCAACTTTGTGGAACTTTCTACCGGTTGAGCTGTGCCAGGTTCCATCTTTATCAAAAAATTTTTTTAAAAAAACTAACATCATTCCTCTTTAAAGAGGCTTTAAGGGACATGTTGCCAATGGCCAACCAATAGGTTTAGATTAACTTTTTCCATTGCCAATATGTGTTCTTTGTGGCTGGGTTGTTGTTTTAATTGAGGGGTTATCATTTTTGTTCTTGTTGAGATTTATAATGTATTCACAATTTGTTTAATTTTATTGTAAATATATATTTTAATATGTTGTAAGCCACCCAGAGTGAGAAAATATCCCAGATGGACGGGATATAAATGTAATAAATAAATCTCTCTGGTAGATGTTCCTTGGGCTTCATCATTATCCCCCAGATCTTTTTGTTTGCATCCCTTTCTTTTCCTGGAGATCTCTAGTTGTATGTCAGGAATAGTTAGGTGGACAGGCAGGAAGGTAATCTGTTTCAAAGGGTTGGAAAAGTACACAGAAAGAGTCTCCTTGAAGATTGTTCTATTTTTGAACTACAATTGGACGTACCCTTATAATGGTATCCTTGTGTTGCTGGCTATTCTTTCTCACACTAGGTCAGGTGAAAGGAACTGCAGAATGAACTCGCCAAAAGGTTTTGTGTCTGTCTTAGACACAGAAGAAGAAGCTTGAGATCCTAGGAGGGAAAAATGCAGAGCTCACAAAGAAATCCTGTCTGTGAAACAGTCACTATGTTCCATCTGCACAGAAATAAGCAAGTCTCATGAGATAGAAGCGTGCCTGCTTTTCCTACATCTTACTTTTTCTACAGTTGTAAATGGTCTGTTGTAATGATTAATGGACAATTAATGGGTAAAATTATAAACAGCACTGGGGTTCTCAATGCTTCTTATAACAGGACACTCAGTACCAAATCTCATCCCTTATGAGCCTCAAGATCTCTGCCAACTGCAACTTCTGTCCTTGCCAGTTTCAGCCTTCAGTCTCCCTGTAGAATCATCACTACTATGGCATCAATTCTGGGTGCTAGGGATCCTTGGAAATATTATTTTCCCAGAAAGCTGACTGCATTTCTCAGAGACTCTGTTACATGAGATGTTGTCATAGCAATATTTGTTCAAGTGCCAGGGACGAGAGAAGGTTTTATTCCCTTTTGCAGGAGCAGCCAGGTGGGAAGGAGTGGTTTTGCTCCAACACAGATGACAATCTGAACAAGAGAACAACTCAGAACACATGGCTCATCTTGCAGTGAGGCTGTATCCTGGATTTGCATTCTGAGACAAGGAAATATAATTTCAGCACTATCACTAATTGCAATGCTATCCTAGTACCCAGTGTACCCAGGCAGGGGCTGCCATAGATATGAAGGCCCCAAAAGAGACAAAATGTACTGCAAGAACAGTCGACTTTGCCAGTACCCTGTTTGCAGCTGGGGCCCACAACCTCTCAGTGCCATTATGATGTTCAGTCCTCCTCTCCTGACAAGCCTGGGAGTCAAGGTAACACAGGATAAAACACATCCCTAGACCAGTGGTCAGCAAACTTGGCTCTCCAGCTGTTCTTGGACTTCAGTTCCCAGAAGCCTTGATCAGCAGGAGTGCTGACTTGGGCTTCTGGGAATTGAAGTCCAAGAACACCTGGAGAGCCAAGTTTGCAGACCCCTGCCCTAGACCAGTGTTTTCCAACCATTGGATTTGGGACTTCAATTCCCAGAAGCCTAAGTCAATTCCCCAAAGCACTAATTGGCCAATGTACTGACTTAGACTTCTGGAAATTGAAGCTCCCTGTGGGACATAAGCCCCATTTTGGGAACAACTGCCCTAGACAAAGCTCTGTGAAGATGAAGCAAAAGAAGGCCTTGCTTTACAGTTATACCCTGTTTCCCCGAAAATAGGACCTCCTCCTATAGTAAGGCATCCCCTATTTTTCCCCACCTCAGAAATATAAGCCACCCTAAAATAAATAGATAGATAGATAAATAAATAGATAAACAAACAAACAAACAAATAAATAAATAAATAAATAAGGCATTCACCTAAATCTTGCCCTGGCCATCCACTGTATCAGCAATAAATGTGTACTGTATTCTTCTTCGTCATGGAAAAATAAGACATCCCCTGAAAACAAGACCTTGTGTATATTTTGGAGTTTTTAAAAATATAAGACAGTGTCTTATTTTCGGGGAAACATGGTAGTAGGCTTTTCATGTTGACTAGTTTAACCTAACTTGCACTAATCTTTGGAACTGTTTGTGAAAAGATTGTTCCTGTTAACATCATCTTCCTTGGAAGAAGTGAAAGGAAAATCAACTGCCTTCAATGTGTCAGGTGTCAGACGAAAGGGAGTTAGAATATTGCATGCAATTGTTCTTATCTCTCCCTGCCCCAAGGCCAAAGCCCGGGGACAGTTAAATGACAGATGATGATTGAAAAGCTGAATCTGGGCCAGACAAGAGCAGGCATGGAGGCAGCTGTATCTGGGAAGACTTTCCCCTTTAGCCTTGTTCCCCCAACCCCTGATGGGCTGAGTCAGATCTGAGGGGAGAATGGGTATAAGAGTAGTTGTTAGAACAAGGCGTGGTAGTTAAAAAAATTTTTTTGGCTATTCTAAGTGGAGCTCAGTGAGGTCAGATCTGGCTGACTGGTCTTTCCATCGAGGGGCTGTATCCAAAGCTTAGTTTGTTTAGCTGGAAAAGTTTGGAGGATTGGTCTTGCTGGTAATTAACTGAACAGGCTCGGAAGTTTCACCCTGTCACTCCCTTCTTCTTTTCCTTTTTTTGATTGGAGTGTGGGGATGACAGATTTTGGTGAACCCTGTAAATTGTTTTATATTCTAGTTTGGCTTGATTGTAGTTTTTACTGTTGCATCCTGAGTTGCTGTCTTTGTGAATACGAGTGATACCTCGCTTAAGGAGCATAATGCATTCCACGGGATTGCTCTTTAAGTGAGTTGCTCTTCAAGAAAAACACTTGAAAAAAAGGGTTGCTGCTGACATGGTAAGTGACTGATCGTGACTTCTGGTGGGGTGTGTGTGAACCCCGATTTAATTGTTAAGTGAGTTTTTAGTTGTTCTACAAGGTGACCACTTGGAGACAATTCTGCTCTTTAAGCAAGTTAGTCTCTAAGTGAGGTGCTTTTTATGCAAGGTTTTACTGTATCAATGTCCCCCACCCACCCCGGTGCCCTATTGTTTCCCTTTATTGTTGCACCCCTTTATTTTATTTTTACTAAGCCAATTCTAAAGACAATTTTGAGTCATCAGATATAGCAAACACTCCAAGCAGTGATGGGATGTAACAGGTTCTCACCAGTTCTCCAGAACTGGTAGTAACTTTTCCCAGTGTTCCAGAGAACCGGTAGCAACTTTTGGGGGGAACCACCTTCAGGGCTTACCTTTTCACTGGTTCCCCCACTGCGCATGCGCACCAAGCAGCAAAAGAAGAGTATTTTAATGTATTTTTTATTTATTTATTTAATTTATTTATTTACTGGTTTGTGTTGTGGGTGGGTTGAGGGGTGTGTGTGTGCGCTTATTTTTATTTTATTATTTTTTTATTATTATTTCTTTTTTATTTGGCCCAGCCCACGACATCATGACATCATGATGTTAGCTCTGCCCACACTGTGATGACGTCATGGTGGGGTAGTAAAATTTTTGACATCCCACCATTGACTCCAAGGTACCTAAATCCATACCTTGGCTTCGACTCTTAGCAGGAATGTTAGGGAGCAAGTTACTGCTCAGATCAGCTACGAAGAAGGACTTCAGGACCTTGCTCTAGCAATCCCTCTGTTTCTTGATACACACTCCATCACAAGAACAAAGGAATGGGCAGGGTAGAGAGACAGAACCCTTGGCAAGGCTCACAGGCACCCTGAGCACTAGGCCGGGTGCAGGAACCTATGCAGCTGGGAGGCCAGAGTGGACTCTTCTCACTACAACTGCGGTGATTCTTAACACTGTTCCAGCTCAAACTTGCCAAGATTCTGATGTTGTAGATTTCCAGGACACTGAGAAGGTTTGTAAAACAGGTGTTCCTTCAAGCTGTGAAATGCATTGTTGTTGTCACAGCATATGATTTTGCTCACCTCTGCATCTTGCATTTACTGTAATGTGCTTCTGTTACTGGTTAATGACAAATAAACATGGTTTTAATCTACAAGTCTGCTTTCTGAGGCACGTATTTCTGAGGAAATGTTCTTGGAGGAGGGGAAGGGAATAATCATTCATATCAGTGTCTAGTTTGATCATGATAGAAGCTTGCCAACTACTTTCCTTGGCCTCATGCAGGTTGGGGTAGATGCAGGCTAATTTCAACAAGTGTGCTTCAAGGAGTGTCACTGACCCTTAGTGTAATGGCAGACAGTCACACCACTTCCTGAGGAATAAAATCCGTTTATCTACCAAGGGTGGCCAGTGTTTGACGATGGATTCCAATCCCCAAAGTTAACCATCCACGTTCCTTCCAGGAAAGTTTCATAGGACCTAATGGCAAGAAGGCCGCTCTGTTTTATTTTCCCCTTTCCTCATATTATAGTTTAAGGGTTCTCAACCTTACCGTGCCATGGGCTGGACAGCTTCCTCTCAGACTGTGCCCAGGCTGTGTCTAGGCGGGCACATCCACTTCCAGGGTTGCCGCCGTGGGCTGGATGGAATGGTGTCAGGGGCCGGGTCTGGCCTGTGGGATGTAGGTTGCGAATCCCTGTTATAGTTGAAGGCGTGCTGCCTCTGAGCATGTTTAGTTCCAACAGCTCTTCTTAGGGCCACAGCACCTGAACAGAACACTCATGTTTATAGACAGTATCTTCTTGACCATCACATGTTGATGATAGATAACAGGAGAGCCCCAGTACCGAATATGAATTAGAATTGTTATGTCCTATTCCTGTTCAGTCAGTCATTGTGGGTGCCTATCTCAGGATTCCATACAATGCTGTCAAACAGACGAAACTCAGTTCCCATTGCCCATTATTTTGAAGTTCCGTTCTGGCAACTCTAGATATGTGTGTTCCTGTTCTTTGGCAGTGATGCCAACATCTGGCACCGTCAAAACATGCTGTGATCCTGTGCCAAAAACAACTGGTCTGGATAGCCTGATTGTTGGCAATTCTGTTTTCTTGGACCAATCAGAGTTTCACCCTCACACAGAGCTAAGTTTGCATTCAGAGCAAGCAGGAGGTCCTATTGAGATACCCACAACACACCCATTTGAAATATAAAATGATCTTCCAACCCAACTATCTTCCCTGGGTACAGCATGGCATTTTGGCCCTCCATTTCCCAGCCTTTGCTACCAGCTGCTCTCTCAGATAGTTTACACAAGTGGTCTGCTTCTTGTTATCTAAGTACACAGATTAATCTCTGTGCACACACTGGCATATTTGGATGATAAACATAGCAGACACGAGTCCCTGGGACAGCTTCCCAGTCTGACCATAGACCTTTATCTGTGGAAGGCACATAGCCTGCTCTCTTTGGGACAGTTGTTGTGGGTTTGTCAAGGAAGCTGTGGGGCATACTAGAAGCCAGCTTTCCCTGAAGGACTGCACAAGAGACCCATTCCTTTGGCAGTACCCAAGGCACTGTCTGCCCAACACCCTTGAGGAGGAGTCACGTTCAGCATCCCTTGCTTATGGTTTGATAGCCTTGGTCAGTAGCTCAGAGGAGATATTGGGAAATATGTAATCCAGTCTGGCCAGACTATTGAATACCTTCCAAGGGATTCAATGAGATAACAAATCCCATGATATCCCATCAGTGGCTGTGCTGTTGCAGCTTTTGGGAACAATAGTTTGCCAACATCTGGGAAGCCGCACATTACCTACTTTTTGACATTCCTCAGGAATCACCTTTAGCAAATGGTCTTCTTTCTTTTTAGCTTGCAGTATATCCTCTCAACACAGTTTACCTTATGACCAAATTGTTGCCTGTTCCTAGTATTACTTAAGGACTGAGACTACGTTATGTCGAGGCCTGAACTGTGATTTTTCATGAGTACTGTCTCTTTGCATAGAGCTGAAATGTACCTCTTCTCTGAGTGAGGTCTGTGTTTCAAGAAAAGGACTTCAATTATATTGTGTAGAAAGTTACAGAATGTGGCAAATCTGTATTCGTATAGATTTATGTTGAAATGCTCTTCAAGCAAACAGACTAAGACTCTGTAGACATTGCTTGTTTTTCTTCAGGCAGATACTTTTTGAGGGTTTATCTCTATTCAGCCTCTATTTGTTGTCTTTATGAATATTTTAATTTGCAGAAATATTTCAGCCTTTGCTTAGTTTTACTTTCACAGTAATCCATGTATGCTTATTTTCCTGTCTATTTCTCCTGAATCTTGCTGGTTGGAGTTTTTTTTTTGAGTTGACAGATAAGTCTACAGATGGATGGGGCAAATATAACCACTAGGCAAGATGAAGCCACTTCTTCAGGCAGTGAATACTGAGGTGGAGTGGGGAGTGACAGTTCTGGCTGGCCCTTCCTTTGGGAGACCCTTAGCCATTGCACTTTAGAAAGGAAGGAGACTTGTCTGGTCTGTGTTCCCTAATATAGTCTGTAGTCCTCAAGCATGGTGGAACATACTGTTCCACTGTCAACAATGAATGAAGACTGACCTGCCAGACCTGTCAGTTTCTTTACTTGGAATAAAAGTGGACACCATGTTATACTTGGCCTCAGACAACAAAATGTGTTGAAACACACATTCATGCACATAGCAATCCTTCCAAATGGGCATTTTGAGTCATACAGTCAGAGAAACAACGCTTTGGTAGTTCCTTGGTAAAACAGCTCATCACACTTTCTTAAACCATAGATGCTTGAGATTAGAATTTTATGACATAGCTGAGTTGATTTAATCATGAGAGCACACACATGTCCTTCTTCTTTCATTTGAAACTATGAGTACTTTTGTTCCCCTTTCCCCTTTTCTGCAAAATATCCCTTAAAAGAGAAAGACAAAATAGCTATGAGAAAGAAAAAGTTGCTTCATTGCATTAGAGCTCTGAACAAGCGCCTCTGAGCTTCTGGGAATTATAATTCCTCAAATACCCTTCCCTACTTCTTTACAGCTGGACAATGACTTTTGATTGGCAAGACTAGCAGCCATCCCTTTAGAGGTGTTATCTAACTTGCATGTTTGAATTCCACATTGAAGCAGTGCATCAGAAGGGGTGCCTCTGGCTATGGAATGTGCATCCACCCTGGATAGACTTTTAGGAGGGCACTGTAGAGTTTCATCTCTGTTTTATGGGTAAAATCCTGTAGCTCATACAAACAGTATAACATTCAGTCACTTTTCGCTCAGAGCTAACAAGTTGCCATTGGGATACTTGGGTGTTATGTACATCTGCTAGGTTGGCGTTTGCTGAAGAATCCTAGTGGAGACTTGTTAATTGCCATCTAAAAGTGATTGGATGTTACACCACATGCCTTCTGCATGTGCAATTAAGCAACAAGATTTCAACCATTATGAGGAAAGCATTGGCTTAATCTATTGCTTCCGAACAAAATACAGTAGAACCTTGTATAACATAAATAATTGGTTCCACAAGGCAATTTGTTATACAGTAATACCTCAGATAACGCTAAGACTTGGTTCCACAAGTCTTGGTGTTATCCGATTTTTAGTGTTATCCGATGCATGTTAAAATTCTATGGGATGGATCGGATAATGTTAAAGCTCCACAGAGATACATTGTAACTGCACAGGCTTTAGTGGTTATTATCCGATCCATCCCATAGGACCTTAACGTTATTCGATCCAATTATCCTCCCCAGATTACTTAACGTTATGCAATTTTAGTGTTATCCGAGGTAAATATTATCTGAGGTATTACTGTATGATTTTTTTGTTGTTGTATGATGCATGCATTGTACAACAAAATTCTCTATGGAAAAAATCATACAATGAAAATCCCTATGGGAAAATTTTTTTGTACGATTTTCCCCATAGAGATTTTTGTTGTATGATGCACCCATTTGTTCCAAAATTCTCTTTGTTGTACAATATTTTCATTGTATGATGCATTCCTTATACAAGGTTCTACTGTAATAGATCCAGGCTCTATTAGGAGCAGATGAATTTGGAGGCAAACTAATTTGCAAATTTGCTAAGGTGAGAATTAGTGCTTTGAATAAATGAATAAAAAATGTGAAAAGGTGTAATATATCTTGTGTAGATACCTAGAAGCAATATGAGATACATAGATGCAATAGATACATAGAAGCAATATGAGAACCTGGAAAGATTGCTTGTATCCCATGGAAAAACAAAACAACTTTTCATAAAGCAGGTGGGAGCAACATATCTCCAACGATCCATGACTACCATGCAAGTGGTATGAGAATATGGGATATCAGACAGTGGCTGTGAATGCTGTTAAGAAAAAAAGTTCCAGAGATTTTATTTTTAATATTTCCAACACAGGATCAAAGCCAGCATTCTGGCAGTGTAATGACAGAAAACAGTTGTCTGTTGTAAGCATCCAAACAGCCTTAGGTATGTTTCATGCTTCATGATTGCTGGCTTGGAGAGGAGCATTCGCCTTCAGCAGTACCATGTCTTTCTACCTTGTGTGGTTTACATTTACTTAAGTGGTCTTGGGAAGAGCATCAGCTTTTACATTTGACTCAAGAGATGAATTGAGCCTTTTTCTTGATTTCTTTTTATAATCAAAGCTCAAGTTGCTAACTAAATAATGTCTGGGACATTTTATATTTCACATTTCCTTGTCCAAGGAAGCAAATTTGCTCTTTTCTCCAGAGATTTGAGGTTATGTAGCAGTGATGGTGAACCTTGGCACTCCAGCTGTTCTTGAGCTTCATTTCCCAGAAACTTTGATCAAGAATACCTGAAGTGCCAAAGTTGGCCATCACAGTTCTGTGGTATCTAAAGAAATAGGCTGTAATTGTGAAAGTTAACATTGAAGTAAATTTGGTTTTAAAAGTGTTGCAATATCCCCCCTCCCTTTTTTTTTGGGATAGTCAAACATGACCATATCTACTTCTCTGAAAAATGGTTCAGTCAGCTGTCTCTGAAAGCTGGGAGTCTTTGGAATAAAACCATCTTCACCACCCTCTGAACAGTCTGAAGAGAGGCATCTCTAAGGAACTGCTGAGAGGAAAGTTCCATAAAATAAGCATCCTAATTCTCAACTCCTTTGTAGTAATCAGTTCTCTGTTTACTCCTTATAAATAATCCAGAAACACATGTCAGTTGCTGGGAGAAATGTACAGAGTACACTGTTCAAACATTGTAAATAAGGCAGGTGGCACACACAATTATTGCCAGTTTTTGTGTCAAACTTCAATTATGTCAAACATTTATGATAGTGTTTGCAAAAGGAAGTGCAAAAATCTACAAATAAAGGTGGAAATTTTTTGTTTGTGGCTTTTATTGTTTAGCAAACCAATGTGACTGTTGGAAACAGTCTAGGGTCAGGTTCACCTGATTGGGGCGGGATAATAAATCTACATAAATAAATAAATAAATGGTTTTCTTGATCAGAAAAACATTGCTTCATGTTGTGCCACCCATGTGTGGTGTTGGTAGTCTTTGGCATGGATGTTGAGCAGCAAGATGGGACTTACAGAATTATAAGATGCAACTGAACTTTCCAAAGTGAAATTTATTAATCTGGTAGCAAGCTGATCTTGAGTAGACCTTGGCCAACTTGTTCATGGCTGTGCTAATTAGAATTCCTATCTTTATTTTGTAGCTTTGAGTATTTTCCAGAAGACACATGCATATACATTTGTGGCTTGTTGCTAAGACAGGACATAAGTTCATTCAGAGTTCCACTCCAGCACTATCAGTTCTGATTGTCAGTGGCATTTCCAGGTCTTAGGAAGGGGTCTTTTATCAGTTGGTCTCAGAAAATCCTTTTATGTGAAAGATTGAACCTGGGACTTCTGCATGTATCAAAAGATCTGAAGGACTGTATCTTCCATATATAAGCCTACTCTCCTCCTAAGGTCTTCAGATGTGGCCCTCCTTTCAGTCCTATTGCCAGCAAAAGCACATTTGATGAGAACACAGGAAAGGGCTTTTTCTGTGGCAGTTCCCAGGTTATGGAATCTGTTTCTTCTGTAGGTTGGCTTCCTCCTGTATATCCTTCTGCCAACAGCTGAAGATACGTCTCTTCAGGCAGACTATTAACAATTATAATTGAGACTCTGGATTCTGTTTTTTTCAAAGTTAACTTAATGTCTGTTGTAATATTTTGACCATTTAAAAGTTTTTAATGTTTTAATTATTTGGTACATTTTAATTATTATGAAATTTTTAATTCTATTTTAACTGTATAAAGGTGACCTGTTTGTGGGTGAAAAATTACATCAGCAGTCCAGAGTGGCAAGAGAGTACTATGGGTTACAGAGAAATCAAGGTGAAAAGAGGTTGCGATTGCTGCAGGACAGGGAGATAGACACAAGGAAAGAGTGAAGAAGTGGGAGGGACATGGAGTTTGGCTGTGTTGGCAGGGAAATTCCAAGATTTGTCACCCAGAAAGAAACTTCTCCATTTTTGGAAGAGGAGGAAAATGAGGCCAAAGAGGAGGAGGTTCAGAGACCTATGAGATATATTATGGAGTGATAATAGGGAAAAAGAAGATTAATTGTTATCATAATCACTTTCATCATTTTATTGATTTTTTAACCAATTTGATCAATTTATATGCCTCTATTTGCAAACACAGACAGCGCTGGCTCTTTGGCTATAAACAGAGATAAACACTGAACCCTAGAGTCAGGTACAACTGGCTGTCAAGCAAGGGTGACCTTTACCTTTACTTGCCATAGCTAAAAGAGTATCTTATATTGACAGAGAGCGAGAGCGAGCTGATTAGGGCTAAATTTGCTACAAAAATGTCATTTCACAGTTAACTTATTACAGATGCTTAAGTTAATGGAACTTTTAAAACAGTTTCTTGTGCACTAAACATTAACTTACTCTGTCTGTTAAAATTAATTTTGTTACTAACTTAGGAATCTGGCCCAGCTTTCAGGGATTCCTAACATTTTGAACCCCATCCCCAAGTTATAGACATGGAAGTTGATTGTGTGAGTGAATATAAAATGTTCAATAATATGCAGAGCAGTTTGAACCTGAGCTTAGTCTTCACGCTTGTCTTATTTTTCTCCCTCATGTAGCCATCCAGCGAGGAGAGCCCTGCGAAGCATGTAGACACCCCGGTAAGTATAATATGATTTGCCTCTATTGCAGTGAAGTTCATATAAAAGAGAAGGACGTGCTACAGGAGGCCCACATAATTGTATCACATTTTCTGCTCCTTGTTTAATTAATTGCACCATCTACTCCGTACCCCATCTCAGTCTTTTCATCCATGTTTCCCTTGAAAATCTCAGATTCTCATAGCTAGTTTCATTTAATTTTCTTATGCCACTATAATTTCATATGTGAAGGCTAGTTTTTAATTCATTTGGGTATTATAGAGCTGGAAGTGGAACAGAAGCAGCAGCAATCCATTGTTCCAAAATCCAGATGTGCAGGCCGGGCTTTACTATATGGTAATTCCTTTGAGTTTTATAAATGTTGCATGGCTTTTCTTTCTTTTTTACTTATACCCAACCATGTCTTTTGTTCATTTTGTTGTTGTTCAGTCGCACAGTTGATTCCGACCCTCTGTGACCCTATGGACCATTGTCCGCCAGGCACTTCTGTCCTCCACCATCCTCCTCAACTCGCTCAGTTCTGTGCCCATTGTCTCCACAATACCATCTAACCATCTCATTTTTGGCTGCCCCCTTCTTCTTTTGCCCTCCACCTTTCCCAGCATCAAGGCCTTCTCAAGCGAATCCTCTCTTCTCATTTGATGTCCGAAGTACCTTAGCTTCATCTTTACAATTTGACTTTCCAAGGAGCATTCTGGGTTGATTTCTTCTAAGGTTGACCTATTTGTTCTCCTTGCTGTCCAGGGGACCGTCAAAACTCTCCTCCAACACCACATCTCAAAGGCATCTATTCTTCTGCGCTCAGCTTTCCTAATGGTCCAGCTCTCACATCCATACATTGCCACAGGGAATACCATTCCTTTGACAATACGAATTTTTCCCCCAATATGATTTCTCTACTTCTCATTATGCTCCCCAGGTTTCTCATCGCTTGCCTCCCAAGAATCAGTCACCTTTTTATTTCATGGCTCCAATCACCGTCTGCAGTGAGTTTTGATCCCAAGAAAGTAAAATCTGTCACTGCTTCTACTTCTTCCCCATCTATTTTCCAGTGACTGTTAGCAATAACAATAAATCTTCTTTTTAAGCAAGGGGTTGGTCAGACCCGTGTAACTGAACTTTTACTCACATATCTGCTCCTGAGCAGTACTATTACGTCAGGAGTTACCATTTTGGAGTTACAGTTTTGATAATCCCTCACCATTTGTCAACATATCCTAGAGCTGATATTGGTCAAAAACATTTGGAGTGGAACAGTTATGCCACTTCTGTGCTAGGTAATCACAAGTAGCTCATTCCAGAGCCTGGGGGCCATAGCCGAAAAAACATCATTTCTGGTGCAAGCTTTTCTTACGTTTTTTTTGGTGTGGTCCCTTTCAGTTTCATCATTTATGTGCTCTTTGAAGCTTTATTATTTTGGAGAAAGCTGTATTATTCTGTTAGTATTATTCTGTAGGGAAAAGGTAACATGGCCCCAAATGGTATAGTGCTTTATATGTTGTTGGTGGTTGTTCAGTCGCACAGTCGATTCCGACCCTTCACGACCCCATGGACCACCACCCTCCAGGCACCTCTGTCCTCCACCATCCTCCTCAACCCACCCAGCTTTGTGCCTACTGCATCTACAATGGCTACAATCTGGCCATCTCATTCTTGGCTGCCCCTTCCTCTTTTGCCCTCCACCTTTCCCAGCATCAAGGCTTTCTCAAGCGAGTCCTCTCTTCTCATTTGATGTCCAAGTATATGTTAGTACTAAAACTTTAAATCTGGCATGACATTGTGGCCAATGCAAGCTAGCTGGGACTGAAGTAATATGATTATAATGATCAATATCTGCAATCAATTTTGCTGCCACATTTTGCACCCATTGAAGTCTCAATACCGGCCTCAAGGGCAGCCATAATACAGCATTGTAATAGTCAGTTCTGGAGATTACCAAGGCATAGATCAGAGTAAGTAAAGAGCCCCTGTCCAGGAAAGGGCAAAGCTGGGCGGTCCGCCACAGCTGGAAAAATGCAGACTTGATCACAGCTACCACTGCTGTCCCATAGATAGCCTAGAGCAGTGATGGCCAACCTTGCCACTCCAGGTGTTCTAGGACTTCAATTCCCAGAAGGCTAGGTCAACACACCTGCTGATCAGGGCTTCTGGGAATTGAAGTTCAAGGACATCTGGAGTGCAAAGGTTAGCTATCACTGGCCTAGGGTCAAGTTGCATGCCCAGATTATATAAACCCTTCTTTATCTTGAGGGTGATTCCGCTGAGACTCGTTTCTCCCCACCAACATGATCTCTGTCTTGTCCGGATTCAATTTCAGCCTATTCCCCTCCAGCAACATGGTTGGAAACCATCACAAAAGGTCCATTCTTCTCATGGGGGTGAGATGACATCATATTAAATTGAAGCAGAAAAAGATCTGATAAGAGATAAAATGTATCCTTGCCTAACACTTTTTGCCTATACAGTATTAAACTATTCTGCCTCTTCATATTCTGTTCTAATTTAGGCAGCTTTCTTGTTTACAATGTTGATTACACATCAGGACAATCAAGTGTTGAGAATCTCAGTTTCTTTCAAAACCACCCATGGTTTCTCATGACTCATGCAGTCAGAAGATTTGCTGTAATTTATGCAGCATAGACCTGGGGCTGGCAACCTTTTTAAGTTGGGGACCAGGTCACCCTCCCTCAGGCAGCTGAGGGGGCTGGACTGGTGTCCCCGCCACCATAAACACCATTGCAAATGCATCCGCAGCTGTTGTAAATGTGTCCTCGGCCACTTCTGGCAGCTGCTGCAGCCGCAATTGGAGTAGGGGGGGGGGCTGGATTATTTGGTGCCATGGGCTGGATTCGGCCCATGGGTCATAGTTTGCCGACCCCTGGTGTAGACTGACCTGAAATTATTTGGTGTACTCCAGTAGCGAGCAGATATTTGCAGTATGATCTCATGTGCCTCTTCCTTTTTGGAATCCAGCATTGAAAGTATCCATAGCAATCTGAGAGTATCTCAGCAGAAAATGTTAGCTGAAACATGATGGTTAAAAATAAAGCATTGGTTTCATCTCTTAGAGCATGGAAGTTCCATGAGGTTCAAGGAGAGTCTGTTTTTATTTGAGGAAGGATGTAAAACTTTGGGCCCAAACTTCACGTCCCTTCACAACCACAAGAATATGGATGTGCCTCTTTCTTGGAGAGAGGCCATCCCGGTCTATTTTCCAGAGAGGCGGTGTTTTTCATTTTGTTTATTGTGCTTTTAGCTTAGGCCCTGTAGCTAAAATATCCAATAAAGCTGCCCAGAATAGTGGCTTAGATATAGTGTGGCTTCAAGTCAATCTTGCATTAGTTGTGTCCCTTTTTTCTGTCCAACCATTTGTGGTTGTCTTGGCACTCAAAGCGATTTCAGTCCCATTGATGAAGAAAAGGAGAGGAGGTCAGGCTGTTGCTCATGAGGTATGAAGCTTTTCCTTCTCTTGGGCAATCCTGCCCAAATTTTTAATAACCAGCACTGCGAAAATCAAATCATGTGGATTTGAACTGAATAATGCTTCTGTGTGCTCAGAAAAACAAGATTCATCGGCACTGTCCTCTTTTTCTGTTACATGAATTGCCTGTAAACGTCTGTGGAGATCCCTCTGGAAAGCTGGGTGCCTGCTTTTTACCGTGGCACCCATTTCTAATCAGTGATGTCTCTGAGAACTGTAATTTTACAAGTCTTAAGTTAACTTTGTTTCCTTTAATGGGCCTTCAGTAGAATAGATAGATTAGTTTTCTTATTCCTGTCCAACCAATTTTTTTTAAAATATTACATTGCTGTGGTTTTCAGAATGCTCACTTGGAGTTTGTCAATGAGGAGAGGGTGGGCATGTTTCCCTGAAATGCAGTTTCCGTACTACAACCAGTATTTGTTGTTTTGCAGATCCTAAAGTAGGATGGAATGGTTTTCATCTAAAATACCATTGCCATCACACACACACACACCCTCAAAAGCTGCAACAGCCACCAAAGAGCAGGGATGAGTAGTGTGTTATTAGATTGCAATCCTATCAACCCTAACTAGAACAACCCATGAGATAGGATGATGGGAACTCCAGACCAAAACATCTAAAGGACCACATAACCCCTATCCTCAGGTACTTTGGCTTTCCTTTGGTAGTTCCCTTAGCAGTGGGAATGGATAAAACAAAACCCTCTATGGCTAGCCTAGATACCAAGGGAACTACCAAAGGAAAGCCAAAGTACCTGAGGATAGGGGTTATGTGGTCCTTTAGATGTTTTGGTCTGCAGTTTCCATCATTCCATCTCATGGGTTGTTCTAGTTAGGGTTGATGGGGTTGCAATCTAATAACACACTCCTCATCTCTGCTCTTTGGTGGCTGTTGCAGCTTTTGAGGTGCTTTGCTCTCCCCTCCCCAGTGCCTGTTCTAAATTACATTTGTCTAAGTTAGAGATTGTACAAATTTAAAAATGCTCTCAGGTAAGTGTGTAACTCAGGGCCTCAGTGGCTTAGTGGTTAAGATACTGAGCTTGATAACCAGAATGTCAGCAGATCAGCAGTTCAAGACTTGAGTCTTGAACTGTCTTCAGTGAGCATCTGTCGTCTGCTCCTGCTCTAGTTCTGAAGCAAGAAATTGCAAGCAGATAAAGAGGCACCCCTTTGGTGGGAAAGGTAACAGCATTCCATGCAATTCAGCATCTAGTCATGCCTGCCACATGACCACAGAAATATCTGTAGATGCAGGAAACACTGGCTCTTTAGCTATAAATTGTGTAGAGTTGAACATGACTGGATTCCAAGCAAGGGAGACCTTTACCTATGTACAGTATGTAACTAATATGTAACTATATGCAATTAATCCTTTGGAAAATGAAGCAACTGTTCTGATAATTGCTGATATATGACATTGTTCATTTGGAACAAGAATGGAAGAATGTCAGATAGAAGAAGTAGATGCATCAAAAATATTTGACCTCGAAGTTGTTATTTGTTACATGGGAAGTATATTAGGCAATGGAAGTTTATAACGACAACGACAACGACAATTTTGTGTCAGAGATTACTCTGGGTTGAAAGGATTTTTGCTGGAGAAACTCTACTCAGGAGACACCCAAATGAGGCTCCATTCATGACCTCAGGTGCAGCCCTTGGGTATCAAAACCTGACCTTCCAGTCTCCCAGCTCAGTGTCTTAACCACAAAGCTACCAGGGAGCTGCACCGACACTGGAAGTTTATTGTTGCTAGGGAGAATGTGCATTCTTTGAGCTTTTCTTTGCTAGCCAGGTGCAGATTCACTAGTGGAAACAGGTGCAGCATGCAAAGAAACTACAGTCGGAGAAATTATGATTCTCAAGATACTGAGAAATTACTACACCTCACATTTTGACAGGCCAGATGGGAATCTGACAGCATTATGGAGAGGATATGGATTTCCCAGCCCAGGTTTAAAGATCAGACAGCTTGGTTCAGTCTTAGGGGTAGAATTAAAGATCTATCATAAATACTTCCCACTTTTCATAATGGCTACATTTAAGATGGTGGTTAAGATAGTGGCTAAGACACTGAGCTTTAAGACTGGAAGGTCAGGATTCGATACCCAAATACTGCATGGTGGCAGTTCAAAATTGCAAGTAGATAAATAGGGACCACTTCGGTGGGAAGGTAAACAGCATTCTGTACACTCCGGTGTTTAGTCATGCCTGCCACATGTCCATGAAAACATCTGAAGAGGCTATAAATCTTTGGCTATAAAGAGCACTGAAGAGATGAGCACTGAACTCTAGAGTCAAATACGATTGGCTTTCAAGCAAGGGCGACCTTTACCTTTACCTAACCTGCCCAGTTATGTTGAAGCTTTCTGCCTTCAGAAAAGTTTTTCCGTGTCGACTTGTCTGGCAGGAGGCATTTTTTGTTTGTTACAGAAAAAGGATGAAAAGAAAGCTCACTGCAGGCTTGTTCTCATTGGTTTAGCCTGTCTCAGCTCCTATGAGGTTCCTCACCTTCAGGTTAGAGGTAGACAAAGATATGCTCCTTTTTGTTATCGGAGTCCATATGACATCCATAAGCCATATGTGCAAAATTGTGTCTTTTCCAATTGAGAAACAAAGCATGTGTGCCCCAAAAGCGACCACAGTAACAGAAAATTGACTGATTTTCAATAGAGACGTCCCTTCTCCAATGCTCCTAATCCTTCAAATTCCATGTGACAAAGCATTTTTCTTCCAAATTATTCTCCCTCCTCTTGTCAATAGCACAACAAACTGTCTTCAGTCAGAAAACACAAAGAGTAATTGTGTCCCTCCTTGACCTCGTCTCTCTGAGGTCAAGATGAGTGAGGATTTGTATACTTGCTAGAGAAATCTGATGTAAAAAGACTCTAAATTTCTCAACCTTGGCCTCCCAGGTGTTCTTGGTCTTCAGTTCTCAGAAGCCCATGTCAGTACACCTGATCGAGGCTTCTGGAAATCTAACTCCTAGAACATGTGGGTGCCCAAGTTTAAATTATAGGGCATAGACTCTTTAAGACTTTTTGGGCCTTATGGCTGCCTTGTGCAAACTGTAACTAGATTTCAACACACAAGCGGTGTTCTCTTCCAGATGTTAATGCTGGGATAGATTGATAGTAGTAATAGGCAACGTGAATTCTTGTTTAAAAACAATGACAAACTCTTAGAATGCATTCTGGAAACGACTGTCATGTGCTCATCTCTTAACATGCATGTATCCTTTCTTGTCTTGGTAATAAACAGAAGGGGTCCTGGTTACCTACCATTTCTTTGTGCTCATCTGGGAGCCTGACTCTTGCTGTCACTGCTGACCTATTAGAATCTGTGGCAAGGTGTGTGACAAATGGGGAGGAAGGAAGTGATGGGGAAACTAACTCTTTGGGATAACTGGTCTCCAGCTTCAGGAAGGTTCATGTGTCGCTCCTACTGAGCTGGAATTCTAGACAGTATCTCTTCTAAGCATTTTGTTCGCCTGGAAGCTGTTATGCCTATCAGCTGATATCTGCCTGACTCGTTCTCGTGGTGTGCGTTAGAAGGGAGCGTTTCAGGAAGAGGTGGGGCCCAGTTTTCCATCAGCAGTCATAACAACAGGAGAGCTGTTTGAGGTTAGCATGCTGCCTCAGGAGCTGAGCCAGAGGGACCAAGTTGGCAGCATTAAAGACTGCCATCCCCAAACGTGGTGCATGCCACGGTGTCAGGCTTGTCCTGTTGCCTCTTTATCACTGAGGAATGGCTTGGACTGAATCTTGAGTAGAGAGGAAGGGGGATTGCTTTGGAAGGAGGTTTCTGCAAGAGTGGGCATCATGTCCTGGAAACGGGCTAGCAAAAGTCTGCGTAAGGTAAGCCTTTGTTTAGGATAGGGTGGGGTGTCTGCAGCATTATGGTGGGCAGAGTGGGGGTGAAAACACATAACTGGAGTTGCTCTTAGAAGCAAGCTGAGGATTTATCAAATATCTCCAGAAAGGGATTTTTCTTAGGATATGCTGTTTCAGGGCAGGATGGACTTCGTAGATCAAACAGGATTGGAGGCTATTCGTTAAAAATGGGAGCATGAAGGAAGATTTCTGTGTGTGCATGTGTTTCAAAATGACTCCCAAAGCTGATGTTACAGCATAAAGAATGGATACTTAACATGTGTGCAGATGGACAAACACGCACATCCACACCCACACTCCTGGGCTAATTTCCCACCATGGAAGGTGGTGTATATAAGCATACATGTGTATGTTATTGGATTGTGTTTGAGGTACTTCATGGCCCCACTCTGTTTATGTGCCTCCCTGCATTTGCATATGTACAAGGAATTGTGGTCTGTATGCACATCTGAAAGAACGTTGTTTGTGTAAGTTCATGATAAAAGGTGTATGAGAAAAATAGGGCTCTGTGTCACTTTGAGTCATGTGTTCTGCACTCAGTTAGACCAGCGGTGGCCCACCTTTGTGCTCCAGATGTTCTTGCACTTCAGTTGCTAGAAGCCTTGATCAACAGGTGTGCTGACTTGGGCTTCTGGTAATTGAAGTCCAAGGACAGCTAGAGCACCAGCGTTTGTCACTCCTGAATTAGACACACTTCCACAACTTCCTTTATTTGTATTTTGCACTGGATCCTAAACTTCTGACTCATCTGCTCTAATTTTCAAAGTCAATCACATGTGTTAGAAATGCTCTGTTTTATAACAGGTTTTGTGCAGAATTCTATGTACAGTACTTGGGCGCTATCATCGTTTTCAGCTTCCTCACTCTATTATTTACTCTATCATATCTCCCCTGCCTAAACTATCTAGTGGCACCATTATACATTAATAAAATGGGGTGCATATGAAACAATTTCGATCGGATCTGAAGTACAGAGTGACCAAGATTATTTTTGGCTACCCAATGTACTGGAATACATATATTCCTCAAAATAAAGTACAAAGAGAAATCTACTCAAATTTGATAATAGCTAGTTGTCTAAGGATGAGTGAATGTTTACTTGGTTTCTTACTTTAGTATGCTAAAGCACAGCTAGTGAGTCCTGATACTGCCTGTATCACACCCCAAGATCTGTATGTTTCTGAGTGTGTAGAAAATTGTGTGTTTTCAAATTGTACATAATGACAATTATATACATTTTTATAATACACACTTTTTTTGTAAAAATAGACATGCTTTGAACTGTTGAATAGTGTACAGAACAGAAACTGTTACTTTTAAAATACCAAAAACTTTCCATAAAATGTGTTTGTGTGTGTGTGTTTGAATTAGCACTAGTTGATGTAGGAGAAAGATAGAACAAGAATTTCAGTGGTGCAAGAAGAAAATTCAGTGAGACCAGTTTATTGCCACACTGTTCTGTGTGCACTCATGGTTAATACTGGTTGAAGGAAAAAGGAAAGTGGAAACAAACTGAAACAACTCGAAATGGTGCCAAAAACTTGCACGTACTTCATTTTTGGAATTCATTTTCCTTATGGGGGATCAGAGCTGAAACTAGCAATTGTAGAGTCTGGGGTAAGCCACCCTGCCTCCCATCCATTTTGCCCTGGACCCAAATGCCAAATGGAGGAGGGGCATGTGGTATCCTCCTAAAAGAAAGAGAAAGTTTATGTTTTCAAAAAAGAAGTGAAAGCAATTGGAGGTGGCGCTGTTTATTATGTTCACTGCTATATTCTCCTCCAGATGTTGTCGCCCTCTAAATGTTGATGTCTTGAGTTTAAGGCCCAGCTTCCCTGCCATAGTTATAGATGTTGGGGGTGGGGTTTGGGGGTTTTCCAGGGCAAAATAGACTTATGTAACAGTGGTGAAATGGCTAGAATACTGGATGGGAACATAAGAAATCTACTGTATGTTCAAGTGCCCACTGAACTATGAAACTCATTGGCAGATATTTGCCCACTTGGACTAGTCATACTGACTAAGCTTGACTTATCTCACAGTGTTCTTGTATGGACAGAGTGTGCAAAGAGAACTGTGGCTTGAGTTCGTAGGAGGAAAGATGGGATATGAAAGTCTAATCAATCAATCAATCAATCAATCAATCAATTAATGGACAGCCACTCCAAATGGTTTCCATAATTTTAAATTGAAACCTTCAAGAGCTTGGATTTTGGCATTTGCAATAGTGCTCTGTGGGAATGTTGTCTGTCTGATTTAAAATGGTCCATGGGATCACCATCTCCCTCCCCCTTTTGGGAACTGAGCTCATTCATTCTTTCTGTTGTGGGTGTTAATTCTCTATTTAAGAGTGGGTAGGTGGGTGGGGGGTGGGGTGGGTAAGCAACATTCTAGATTTTGTTTTATTTAAAACTTATGTTAAAGTAAATTTAAATCAATGGAATTTATGTAAGAGGTGACTAACCAAATCCTAGTTGATTCAGTGGTCTTACACTAGTGCTGTGCTAAGCAACAGGATTTTGGCCATTATATTCATTATGTTTACTCTTACTCAATTCAAATCAACAATGCTAGTTCTCTTCTCTCTTGAGTGCTCATCATTTTTGCGGTGTTTTTGCTACACCCCTTTGTCCATATTCATCCTCCTGCTTTACCTGTTATAGGGTCACCTGTAATTTAGCAGCTGATTTAAATAAAGATTACATGTAAGTTTAAAACTAGGATGAGATTTTTAAGCTGCTCTTCTCTTTTTGGTTATTGGTTTTAACTGAAAGTTAAAACAAACAATGCGTGAATATGTATTTTTCTCCCTGCTGAATATTTCTTTAATTAGAACTCCTGCTAAGAGTTTAAGAGGAGGTCATAAAGTCACCAGCCAAACCAAACGTGCAAAGAATTTTTGCAGCCATGGGAATGGTGGATAAATAGAAGTTTCCTGCTCTAACAAATCAGATATTTCCTCTAGGCATTTTGTTCTATGATGGTCTAAAAGCCAAGGCAATATTTCTAATTTTTAGGACATTTTTTTGCAGTATAAAGTTTCCTGCCATCACTTTATGAGATTTACTGTCAGGCTTCTCCAAAGTTAGTTCCAAAGGTGCTATTAATATTCTTTGTTTTCAGAGTTCTCTGCTACTCATCCAACAAGGCTATAAGTGGAGGCCAGCTATCATATACCCATCTTTAATAGTTGAAAGTATCAGAGATTAAATTGTTCAACTGATCTCAGTGTGCGTAAAAATCAGTCCTTTGAATTCTTCAGTACAAACTAATATTAAGGGTTTAAAAAATCTGGGAAAATCTTTGAGAAGTGACTTGAGTTAAGAGTGTTTTCCTGGAGCAAAATGACAAAATAATATTATTTTATAAATACATAATTTGACATTTCTAGATTTCTGAGCCTCTTACAGGCCACCTGAATTGGCATATTTTCCTCTTCCCCTCTGCTGCTCACTTTCACAGCAGGGCAGATTTTGTTGTCATATTTTCTATTCCATCCTCTGTTTCATGAATCACTCAAGTGAGGAGGCTTCTTTAGAGTATAGGTCCCAGAGCTAGAGAAGAGATTCTTCTGTGAAGAATGTAGTTTCTTCATAGCTAAGTTAGAGCACTGTGAAGGGGCATCTCCTCTCATTGGTTCTTTCTTCCCTTAATGGGAACAGAAATCCTGGGCCACAGGTGTTTAATTTTGCATTTTACTTAATCTAAGTAGCTCTTTCTCTGTTCACTAAAATGTATGTGGGAGTATTTTGGCAACTTTGTACATTTGATCCATTTGCATTTTTAAAATGTGCACATTGTTTTATATGTCCTGAAAGCATTGCACATGTGCAGAGTCACCAAAGGCAAAGTGTCCCTTTTCTCACAATAAATCTTGCATACTATTGAAACCCAAATTGCATCCGAACTGCTGAACCAAGTGACATTCTTTGCTCTCCTCAGCCCTGACTGGTCAGGCACCCAGGATTCCCAGACAGTCTTCCATCTGAATACTATCCAGGCTCGATCCTACTTAGCTTCTGATATAAAAATCAGGTTTTTATTACATATGCTGTAATAGGTTACTGTGCTATTGAATAGTTTTAGTAGGATGTCAATGGATCCAAGTTGTTTTAGTTAATATTATACCTGGGTTTATTGGAGAATTTTATGAAATGTTTTAAGTCATGTTTTATTATGTCCTGTGGTCATATATAATAAAGATGGATGATGACTCTAAAAGTGACATTTGTGTTAGTCTGTGCAAGCAGATTTGAGAGTAAATAAAACCAAACCAAACCACAAAACAACAACAACACAGAAATGTTTTGGCACATTAAATATTAACTACAATATTATAAAGTTAGCTTTTGTGGATCAAGTCCACTTTGCCAGACATAAAAGTGAGATTTCATGGTATTAATTTATACATCACCCCATGTGTAAAAAACCACACTGCTTTGCAACTGTATTTGTTATACAGTAATACCTCGGATAACGTTTACCTTGGAGAACGCTAAAATCGCATAATGTTAAGTAATCTGGGGAGGAGAATTGGATCGAATAACGTTAAGGTCCAATGGGATGGATCAGATAACAACCCCTAAAGCCTGTGCGGTTACAATGTACAGTAATACCCTGGATAACGATTGCATCAGATAACGCTAAAACCACATAACGACGACAAATTTTGGGGGAAGATTTGCACCGGAGAACATTCTTTTTAGCGTTATCCATCGTAATAAAGAAGTAAAGGAGGCCAAAGCTCCTCTCCCTGCCACTTCCCTCCTTCCTCTCCCCCCACCCCCAGCAGTTTGGGGACTCCCCATACCCACCCCACTGCCTGCTTGGCCACGAGAGAATCCAGCCCAGCCCTGGCCCTGCTTACCTTCAAGCCACCATAGCTTCTCTTGCTGAGCTGCACGCTCCGACTGAGCCAGGCTTGACCAGCCGATTGCAGAGCACAGACCTATGTCTCATGGCAAGCAGAGGCAGCCGATAGCGTCTTTTATCCTCCCTGTTTTTAAACTACAGGGAGAGAGAGGCTTGAGTTTTTTTCTTTCCCTTCCTGTATTGAAACTACAGCCTCTCTCTCCCTGTCGTTTAAATACAGGGAGGAAAAAAGACACAATCTACTGCAGTCTTCCCTTCCTGTATTGAAACTACAGGGAGGGGGAAAGAGAGAGAGATGATTGGTTCTCTAGAGAACCAATCACATCTCTCTATTTCCCCCTTCCCTGTAGTTTAAATACAGGGAGGGAAGACTGCAGTAGAGTCGGGGGGAAAAGGTGCTTTCCCCGACCCTACTGCAGTGGCAGAGACCGCTGCGCGTGTGGGGGGTGGCTTTAAAGGCAGGGAAGTCTTTTTCTTTCCCTGCCTGCCTTTAAAGCGGTTTGTCCCTGAAGTCAGGGCTTTTTTTTTTTAGCATTGTTCGATGCATGCATCGGACAACACTAAAAATCGGATAACGTCATGACTTGTGGAACCAAGTCATAACGTCATCCGGGGTATTACTGTATCTCTATGGAGCTTTAACGTTATCCGATCCATCCCATAGGATTTCAACATGCATCGGATAACACTAAAAATCAGATAACACCAAGACTTGTGGAACCAAGTCGTAGTGTTATCGAGGTATTACTGTACTAACTAACTACAGTATTGTGTAACTCTGTATCCCCACCTGTTCATGAGGCCACATGTAAATCAATGTCATGTAGTGTCACTCTTATGTCTGACAAAGTGGACTTGATTCACAAAAGCTCACATTAAAAAAAGTAGTTTGGACTGAAGACCAAGGGCCACAAATTTCTGTCTTGTATTATCTACTATCTGATATCTTGGTGTGCGACTGAACAACAACAAAAATCTTGGTGTTAGTCAGTGAAACAGAGCAGCCCATTTGCCTCTGCTTTTGTGGTTGGGCTTGAAATGGTATCTAGCTTTCTGGCCTCCCAATGAGGTTGTTATCTTGACTTGCTTTCAAGAAATGTTCAACACAGCCTTAAATTACTTTCTGGGGGTCTCCTTCTCCCTTATGGCTTTTGTTCTGCCCAGCTTGATAAATTGTCTCATAATGATCCTTGTTAGGCTCTCAGTTCTGTGTATTCATACAGCTGAAGCTGCTAATTGCTCAATATGTTGTTAGAACCAAGGAATTCAAACACAATAGGCTCCAATAAGACATTGCTTGATGTGTTTCTTTCCATTTGTTTTCAAAATAAAATGAAACAGATCAGCTTGAGCAGAAATAGGAGTGAGAGTAGAGACAGATTCCTGCAGATAAAAAAGCTGCTTTTTTCCCCACAAAAGTGGAAGATCAGGATCTCTAGAACTTCCTTCTTCTGTCTTGAGCCTTCCTGTGATAACTGCTGATTGTGCTGTGATACAGTGAAAAAACATAATTGAACCTTCTATTTTTCTTTTATTAGGCATTTGCCAGATCACCTAGACTTATTCAGGCAAAACGTAAACCCTCGAGGTAAGCTCCCTGTATGTTCCCTATACTTCACTGAGAGTCTTTTCTGTGGAATCCAAAAATCACATTCAGAATTAGAAGTCTGAGAAACTATTTCTGTTGTTCCTATGAATATTTTTACCTCAACAAAACTTGATAATGTATGTTCAGGATATTAACCTACAAAAGCTCATATAGATTATTTTAAGGGGGAAGATGGATTTCCCCCCAAATGTTCCATTTATGTCTTCAGATCCTGCCGTTATTGAACTCTGCTCCCATTTGGCATATGTTGCATTTGGTTTCCATCTGGAAGTGAAGCTGTGTGGGATGAAGAGTGCATAGCCTTCTTGTTGCATCAAAGCAAAAAAGCTGTTTAGTCTAGCATCCAGTTGACCATGTGGCTAATCAGGTATCTCTGAAAAGAAAACAAGCAGGACCCAAAGGCAACATTCATTTTAGTTTTCTCCACACAAAAAGTATTTTGACAATTTTAAAACAAAACTTTAAGATACAGTAATACCCCGTATAACGCGAGTACCGTATATCGTTAAAACCGCATAACGTTACAAGATTTTCGGAAACATCTTGTATCGAGTAACGCGATTTTAACGTTACACGATACAGTCGTTCTTAGCAGCAGGGTGGGTGGAAAGCTGAACGGGGTTCTCCGTTCAGCTTCCCAGCCACCCTGCAGCTACGGAGGCAGGGGTGGGGAGGCTGGAAAGCTGACGGGGGGGCTCCCCCATCGGCTTACCCAGCCACCCCACATCTGCGGAGGCATGGGCGGGTAGCTAGGGAAGCCGACAGGGAGTCCCCGTCAGCTTCCCCAGCCACCCTGCAGCTGTAGATCGGGTCCTCTGATCTCTCTGGAGGTGTTTCTGGGCTTCCCCGACGTCCAGAGCCGGTGCAGCAAGCCAGAATGTCAGAGTTCGAATCCCGACGTTCTGGCTTCCTGCACTGGCTCAGGACGTCGGGGAAGCCCAGAAACACCTTGGATCGGGTCCCCACACCTCCCTGGACCCGGCGGGGGGGGGGGGGGTCAGACCCCCCAAAATTGGTAAAAAAAAGGACGTTTTTTTTTACCAATTTGGGGGTTTCTGACCCCCCCGCCGGGTCCAGGGAGGTGGGCAGACACGATCCAAGCTTTTTCTGGGCTTCCCCGATGTCCTGAGCCAGTGCAGCGACCCAGAATGTCAGGATTCGAATCCCGACATTCTGGCTTCCTGCAGCATAAAAGAGGGTGGGGGAAGTTCAAAATTAGCGTGCATCGGGTCTCCCGACCTCCCTAGAGCTGATGTGCGCTAATTTTGAACTTCCCCCACCCTCTTTTATGCTGCAGGAAGCGAGAACGTCGGGATTCGAATCCTGACATTCTGGCTTGCTGCACTGGCTCAGGACGTCAGGGAAGCCCAGAAACACCTTGGATCGGGTCCCCACACCTCCCTGGACCCGGCGGGGGGGTCAGACCCCCCAAAATTGGTAAAAAAAGGATGGTTTTTTTACCAATTTGGGGGTTTCTGACCCCCCTGCCGGGTCCAGGGAGGTGGGCAGACACGATCCAAGCTTTTTCTGGGCTTCCCCGATGTCCTGAGCCAGTGCAGCGACCCAGAATGTCAGGATTCGAATCCCGACATTCTGGCTTCCTGCAGCATAAAAGAGGGTGGGGGAAGTTCAAAATTAGCGCGCATCGGGTCTCCCGACCTCCCTAGAACTGATGTGCGCTAATTTTGAACTTCCCCCACCCTCTTTTATGCTGCAGGAAGCGAGAACGTCGGGATTCGAATCCTGACATTCTGGCTTGCTGCACTGGCTCAGGACGTCGGGGAAGCCCAGAAACACCTTGGATCGGGTCCCCACACCTCCCTCGACCTGGCGGGGGGGTCAGAAACCCCAAAATTGGTAAAAAAAACGGACATTTTTTTTACCAATTTTGGGGGCTCTGACCCCCCCGCCGGGTCCAGGGAGGTGTGGGGACCCGATCCAAGCTGTTTCTGGGATTCCCCAACGTCCTGAGCCAGTGCAGGAAGCCAGAACATTGGGATTCGAACTCTGACATTCTGGCTTGCTGCACTGGCTCAGGACGTCGGGGAAGCCCAGAAACACCTTGGATCGGGTCCCCACACCTCCCTGGACCCGGCGGGGGGGTCAGAGCCCCCAAAATTGGTAAAAAAAACACGTCCGTTTTTTTTACCAATTTTGGGGTTTCTGACCCCCCCCCCCGCTGGGTCCAGGGAGGTGTGGGGACCCGATCCAAGGTGTTTCTGGGCTTCCCCGACGTCCTGAGCCAGTGCAGGAAGCCAGAACATCGGGATTCGAACTCTGACATTCTGGCTTGCTGCACTGGCTCAGGACGTCGGGGAAGCCCAGAAACACCTTGGATCGGGTCTGCCCACCTCCCTGGACCCGGCGGGGGGGTCAGAAACCCCAAAATTGGTAAAAAAAACGGACGTTTTTTTTACCAATTTTGGGGTCTCTGACCCCCCCGCCGGGTCCAGGGAGGTGGGGAAACCCGCTCCAAGCTGTTTCCAAAGTTCTCCCACCTCCCTGGAGGCAGCAGCAAGCCAAAATGTCAGGATTCAAATCCTGATGTTCTCGCTTCCTGCAGCCTCCAGGGAAACAGGGCTTTTTTTAACATTGTGTGTTCAATGTATCACACAACGTTAAAAACCGAATAACGACGGGACTTGTGGAACCAAGTCATAACGTTATTCGGGGTACTAGTGTACCTTACAATTCAAAAACAAAAGGAAAAACTCTAGAAGTTGTTCTACTCAACGTGGTACCCTTTTATAATTACACCAGCAGTAACAGGTATCAGCAATCCAGTGGTGTAGCATGGGTTTCAGCCACCCAGGGTGTAGGCCAAATTTGCCGCCCCCCTAGGTGGGGCCCAGGACAACGGCGGTGGGGGAGGGTCCCTATTTATTGTGAAATGTTGCCACCCCAAAAAAGTGCCACCCAGGGCGGGCCGCCCCCTGCCTCCCTCATGCTACTCCTCTGCGTATTCCAATGTCAGCTTACGCAACTGTGTCTTAGATAAATTTTATTGCTCGCAATATAAGATTGCATGATGTACCATTTCATATAATGCTCCCAGTGCTTTCTTTAGCAATAGTATGGAAAGCCATTCCCTTGACTCGTGTTGGGAGTTGTATCTTTCCAATTCTTTTATTCTGTTATTTTTTCCTGGATAAACAAAGTTTGAGTAAAAGTCCACAAATGTCTAAAAATATAAATAATGTAACTTTAATATAAAACTGTTATTCCTTAGGGAATATCCATCGTAGAATACTGTATTGCTATTCAAAGTCAACCAATCACATCCTGTCAAACACTTGGGAGAAGATGAAAATATTAACCTGCTGTGGAAAAGGTCATATTGAAATGGAGTGGGTTTCACTAGATAGAACATTCCACAAATATGTGAGTGCATACACATGTGCACGCATGCACACAAAACCTTCCTTTTCACATCCCTTCAAGCCTCTTGTAAGTGGTACATAAGGGAAGCCCTCAAGTGTCAATCTTAGGCTATAAGAGAAATGTTGTGTCAAGTAGACAGGGCCAAAGCCATATAACCAGCTTTATTTTCCTGGAAGAAATATAATTTTCTCCATTTGTAATAAACATAATGTTTTAATTAAACTTCCCACAAAATGATTGCACTTGGAAAGATGTCCAGAAACCCACTTATGACTCTCCATAAACACACTGTACACTTGACAAAGCAAAGTGAACCATTGTTCAAAGAACAGTATGCTGGCAGACCCGTCATATCCATCCTTAGGGCTTTTTATGTTTCCACACTGAGTGTTCTATTGGCTCTCTTTGACCCAGGAGCTTGAGTCTAAATCCTGCCATGGACGACACTTGCGAGCTAGACCTGGTATATGTCACTGAACGGATCATAGCTGTCAACTTTTCAAGTTCGTCAGAGGAACAGATCTACTCCATCAATCTGAGGGAGGTGGCGCAAATGCTAAAATCGAAGCATGGGGACAATTACTTGGTAAGATCCTTGCAAGACTGAAATTAAGTTTGGGTTGATTGGGCTTGTTGTATCTGGAAATTTTAAAATATATACAGGCCAGAGTTGGAAACTAACCAGATGAGTGATAAATGAATGAATGAATGAATGAGTGAGTGAATGAGCAAATGAATTAATGAATTAATTAATAGCTTTGGAATGTCACCCAAGATGTAATTACATTTGCATTCTGTCCTCATTTACTGTTCAACGCTTCTGCAAATGCTTGCACTGTAGAGAAAGTGTACAGAGCTTTTTACAGCTCCTCTAAAGCATGGACCATTTTCCTGGCAACTGACCAGTCTCTGATTGCTGACTTTTTCAAAATTTAATCAAGAAATTCTGTCACCTCCCTTCAGCACCACACACTGTCAGTAAACTTTGTTCTTTGGCAATTGTTCTCCTTTCTCAGAAACTGACTGGCAAGCTCAAGATTGAGGAAGCCTACCTACTTTCACAACCGATTCAATTTCTGTTTCTGAAATCTTCTCCTAGCAGCAAACTGAAACAGTAGAATTTTAGCAATCTCTCTCTCTCAATGTGAGTGAGTGAGTGAGTGAGTGAGTGAGTGAGTGAGTGAGTGAGTGAGTGAGTGAGAGAGAGAGAGAGAGAGAGAGAGAGAGAGAGAAAAAACATAAGGTAGGCTATGCAAATCCAGAATGCATTTTTAAGTTAAAATGTTTACGCTTGCAATTTCAGAAAGCAGTCAATCTGTGTCTGTGTGTGTGTGTGTGTACATGTGTGCACGTGTGTTGCACTTGCACAATGCACACAGACACATGTGGTAAGGCCATGGAATTCTGTTATTGCTACTCCCCCCATTGTTTTGTAGAATTTTGTTACCTCTGCCACTGAGGCCAGTATTTTTAATGATGTGTGTTTTCTTCTTCTCCATTAGCTTTTTAACCTATCAGAGAGAAGGCATGATATCAGCAAGCTACACTCCAGGGTAAGATGAAACTATTTATAGACAAATAATGTTTCTGCTGAAGAGAGTGAACAAGAAACAAAACAGTTCACACAAGGGGACACTTCATTTCCATTTAAAATGGCTTTCACATTTTTATATTTACTTTAAAGCAACAAAACACCAGCAGGGAGCAAAGTATTAATATCTGGGATTCTTATGTGGATTCTGGTATTGTAGTCTCCCTTCTGCCTGACAATGCATTGATGAACAAAAGGCAGACTAGGCGACAATGTTTTGTAAGGCTGTGAACAATGGAAGGTGTCCTCTAACCATTCAATTCATTTTCTTAAATTAGCTATAATTCACGACTACATGGAAAATATATTATTTGTGCTATTGGAAATTTTACATCCTTAGTGGCTTGGAGGGAAGGGGTGAACTTAATAAGGTAGAAGTCTTCGACCCAAACAACAAATTGTTATTCTTAGTGCAGAAGTCTGCAACTGACTGAGGAGAAATTTTTGATAAAAGTAGATGTAACTTTGCATTCTGACATGGATTTTGGAATAACCTTCCCCCCCAAAAAGGTTGAATCACCAAGGAATATAGTGTCTGTGGGATGACTGGGGAGGGGCTATCTTTTGGAATAACCAGGCTATCCATAAAAAAAGCTTCAGAACTATCAGAATCTCAAATACAGACTCTAATTCTGTTGGCTACATTTTGGGTACATTTGGTCAATTTCTAAAAAGGCATTGTAATCCATGGGGACTGTAGTCATAAACTGTGAATTTGAACCCCACACCTCTGAATTTAAATATATTGCTAATCCAGCATTCACTTCGCTTTTTGGCCCTAGTTTTAATGCCTGGAAGTGTGTGTGTGAACTACTTCTGTTTATCTTTTTAGATTTCCTTCTGATGTACAGCTCCATAAATCTTTGGCATGTATATCTTTCTTTCTCCCTATTACTGTCTTGGCAACCATAAAGGCTGTTCATTGAGCCCAAGCCAGGCATATGACTGAAATGTTTACCCTTCTCTCGCTGCTTCAAATCCTGGAAGAATAGCAAACATCTTAGTTTTGCCACTATATTTTTCAAGCCAATGAGACAACCAGCTGAGAATCCTGGATTGGCAAGCAGAAGTCAAGGAGGAAAGTAGAAGACAAACAGCTTTCTTAAGGAAAAGAAAGACATCTGACTCTAGTGAGCAAAGAAAACGCTTCACTGAGATGGGACGCTTTTGTAACAGATCAAAACAGAACAAAAGGCAAAATGAAGGGGTTGTAAATGGATGTGAATTCTGAGCATTTTTCCATACACTCTTTGAGTAATTCTTGTGTTTCTCATAGATTATTTCACCATGGATGAGAACACCCATGCAAGGGAATTCCTTTCCAACAGCTCCCTATTGCAGATGAAGGCCTGCCTTCCCTTATTTTTTCCCTTAGAACTTCCAAATATTATTTTAAAAAGGAATTAGTTGCATTACTAAATGATTTAAGCAGTCAGGCTGCTGTTATCAATGTTACTCCAATTGTGCAAATGGTTTATCAATTATATGTTATTAACATTTTGCAAAGAATATGAAGATTGTGAACACATTCTTTCAGTGTCTCTTGGGTAATGATGGCACCCTGTTGACCAGTCCTTCTGCTCTGGAAGCACCACTGGAACGATTCTCTAATAGTCAAAGAAGAACAACATGTTGCATTGTCATTAACAAGAATGACCAAAAAAAGAAGACAGATATTGTGAAAAATACTCTCTGGTTCACTCTAGTGGCCAACTTCACAAATGTTTGCCAAAAAACGAGGGAAAATGCAACAAAACCAAGCAGTGCTTCTCTTGCTGCTACAATTGGTGACTAACCCCCCTCCCCCCGTGCTAGAAAATTCTTCTCCAGATTCCTCAAAAATATCTTAAAATGCCATTTTAAATTAACTTTGAGAGTAGCAGTTCAGCTGTTATGCAAAAGAGAGATTTGTTTTGGTATCTGAGCCAGAAGATGCAAATGTTGTACCTATCATTAGTGGGATATTATAATAAAAGCTAAATAATTAGCAATTTGCCATTATTTGATGGTATCTCAAAATCTCATGCCTAAAGCAAACAAGCTTACCATTCTTAATGGTAGGGTCAATTCTGCAGACTTCTGTACTTAAATGCATTGTAAAAAAAGTACAGGACCTGTGGTCCAACACATTATTTTGCTTATATTTTCCCTCAACCCACCTGAGCATGGCTAGTGTCAAGGGATTATGGGAGCTGCATCCAAAATGTCTGGAAGGCCAATGGTATTTTTCTTTTTCCTCCCACTTGGAAACCCATTCCTTGTGCCACAGGTTCTGGATTTTGGATGGCCTGACTTGTACACCCCTGCCCTGGAGAAAATATGCAGCATCTGCAAGGCTATGGATACATGGCTCAATGCTGACCCTCACAAGGTGGTGGTTCTCCATAATAAGGTAAAAGAGAAGGAAGGGGTTTTCCCCATATGTGGTGACAGTGGCTTGTGGTTAGTCTGCCAAGGAAGAGGAGATTATTTGCTCTGTGGTTATGAATGTGAGACCAGCGCATGAATCCAGATGTTACAAAGAATATGTATCTTTTCATCAGGCATTTGGCAGATGCACTTACTTTAAGGGATAGCTTAGTTTGTGATAAGGGCACTGGCTTCATGCTCTCAGCAAATAGACCATTTGAATTGTTGGCCATGAATCAAAGCTTTCATTTGATCTGCCATGAGCATGGGACTGTCACAGGTGGCAGGAAAAGTCAGGAGACACATGAACTGACAAACTTCTTCTTCTGTGTCTAGGCCAGACATGAAACTGCCAAAACAATGAGTTGGACTTTGTCCATGAAAGCTCACATTGAAATACAGGAGTTAGTCTTTAAGGTGCCACAACATTTTTTTGTCTTTTTTTTTTTTGCTGTTCTGTATTGTTTACTCTCAGATATGCCAAAACGAAGCCACCATTTGGTGAGTTCCTTCTGTAGTTCCTTTCACCTGACCTAGTGTGGAAAAGATTAGCTGACAACACAAGGTTGCTGTTATCAGGGTACGCCCAATTGTGGTTCAAAAATACCACAATCGTCAAAGAGGCTCTTTCTGTGTAACTCAGCTGATGCACTATAAACACGCTGTTCCTTAGCTATGGCTTAATGTAGTAAGCTACCCTAGAGAAGGCCTATTAAATCATTGGGGATTTCATGCCAACTCCTCTCAGTGTGTGCCTTTGATTCCAACGGGCCTACTCTGGTTGTAATTTACTGCACTAAGCAACAAGATCCCAGCATTTGTGATATTGTTGACATTTCTCTCTAGATGTTCACAGTAGGCTGAATGCTCAACCTCTGTTATTTCCCTGCTTGGAATAATAGAATTATGTGACTGTGCAGTTACATGGACCAAACAGGTCGTTGAGTTTAGCCTCCTGCCAAACAAACAAACAAACAAACAAACAAACAAAAACAAAAACAAAAACCCCTGACAAGTGCCTGTCTAAAGTTCTGTCAACAGCAAAAACAAAAACTTCCAATAAAGGACAGACTGTCACCTTCTGAGATAATTTGTTGCATTCTCAAACAGTTTTCTCTCTTTCTTTTTTTTAAAATAAGGAAAACCTTCCTAGTGCCTAACAGAAAAATATGCATTCCTACCTTTCCTGGAAATGATAATGAAAACACGATGCAGGATTCCAGTGCGGCATTCTTATGTTATATGTAATACCTCCCCCCTCCAACAATTCTTCCTAGTTACTTTTTGTTAAGACCTAGGATTGTGGGTTTTTCCGCTTGATGGCAGTCACATCATCACAGTTGCACCCTGGTGTTTCCGTGTGCTTGCAGTTGTCGAATGTATTATTTTAGGTCACTGTTGTTCCATTACTGCAGGGGTAGCCAAACTTTTTGCACTGCGGGTCTGACCACGCCCCCCCAGACAATTGATCGTGCCGGTCATGTGGTTCCTCCTGGTGGAAGTAGAAGTAAAACACACGTACACGTGCAAACGCTGCCATAAAACGCATCTGCGGCTGTCATAAACATATTTATGACAGCCGCGGGTGCATTTACAGCAGCGTTTGTGCATGCGCAGGTGGTAGTGGCGCAGGTGGCACAGGCTGTAGTTTAGCCACCCCTGCATTACTAGGTACTTTTTCCTGTTCACAGGAACAGGACATTCCTCTGTGTGACATTCACATCACAAAACAGTTTAATAATTATTCACCGAGAGTAACTTCACTACAAATATTTGGATGGATGGTCGAATTGTACTACAGCCTGCTTAATTTCATTTATGTTTCATGAATTTTAGCAGCATTCTCAAAATATTATCCCCACGATTGAGGGAAGCCTGGCTGTGAAATAACAATCACTATATATTCAGCATTCCTTTAGAGATGTTTGGTGAAGATTTTCCCACCCTTTTGGTATTGCATTCTACTCTTAACTGTTGTCTCTGATGGAAGATTTATTTTTGGATTCTGTTGCCTGGTGTGATATGGTTATTCCATTCTTGTTACCTTTTTGTAGCTGCTGGCCATACACTGATGAAAAAAAATATATCCTGTGTTGATACATTTCAGTATTTTGTTCTTCCTACTGATACATATGTTGTTAGAAAGAGATACAGTACTGTACTTCCATAGTAGGTCATGGCTCTTTTGTTCAAAACATGACCTTTCAGCCAGAAGTGTGCTTATTTTTACTCTGCCAGTACTGTATCATGAATTGCAAAACCTGATGAGGATTAAAGTGTTAGAAACTGGGGTAGGAACTACCCCAGCCCCAGAAATAATAGGAATTTGGGGGTGAGATTTGGGTAGGTGTACTCATTAGACAATGAGCAAGTGATGAAAAGAGAAGGACCAGAGATGGAATGTAACAGGTTCTCACTAGTTCTCCAGAACTGGTAGTAACTTTTTCCCAGTGTCCCAGAGAACCAGTAGCAGCTTTTGGGGGGAACCACCTTCGGGGCTTACCTTTTCACTGGTTCCCCCACTGGGTGGGTGTATTTTAATGTATTTTTTTAAAAAATTATTTACAGGTTTGTGTTATGGATGGGTGGGTTGGTTGGGTTGAGGGGTGTGTGTGTGTGTGTGTGTGTGTGTGTGTGTGTGTGTGTGTGTGTGTGTGTGTGTGTGTGTGTGTGTGTGTGTGTGTGTGTGTGTGTGTGTGTGTGTGTGTGTGTGTGTGTGTGCGCGCGCGCGCGCGCGCGCGCGCGTGTGTGCTTATTTTTATTTTATTTTATTATTTTTTTTTATTTTTTTCTTTGGCCCCACCCACATCATGACATCATGATGTTAGCTCTGCCCACACTGATGACATCACGGTGGGGTAGTAAAAATTTTGACATCCCACCACTGAGAAGGACACATACAGTCAAACCTCGCATAAAGAGCGTTTTGCTTAAAGAGTAACTCGCTTAAAGAGCAGAATTTTCTCTGAATGTTTGCTTCGCTTAACAAATAAAACCAATCAAAAACTCGCTTAATAAATAAATCGGGGTTCGCAATCCCCCCCCCCCACACACACAGTTGGTCATTTACAATGGTGTTTCACTTAAAGAGGAAACTCGCTTAAAGAGCAATCCTGTGGAACGCATTATGCTCTTTCATGAATTTTTTAAAAATTTTTAAATATTGATATGTTTTTAAGCTATGCTGTAAGCCGCCCAGAGTTGGGCTTGCCTGATTGGGGCGGGATAGCAAATATGAATAGTAAAGTAAAGTAAAGTAAAGTAAAGTAAAGTAAAGTAAAGTAAAGTAAAGTAAAGTAAAGTCTTTAAGCGAGATACAACTGTATTTACCTTTGAGTACACCTAGATTTATTGGTGAAAATGTTGTTGGATTACTGTGGATAATTAATAAAATACTTTTTCTTTTGCAACTTTGGGCTTTTTGCTTTTATTTTGTGTGGCTGGTATTATGGCTCAAGTTGATGTTGAAATTTATATGTGAGACTTTGGGATTTTTGCAGGAAGGTATAGAAGGATGCAGAAAAATGTCAAAAGCTTTAGCCTTCTACTCCTGGGTCATCCTGGATCAGTCTTAGGTTTATAGGAGGCAGTGCCACCTATTGTTCAGTTATGTTTTTCCTGTTGAAAAATGCAGGCTAATCAAATCACACATTCCGTTTCTCTCTGCCTTTTAGCTCAAGTTCTGTATCTGTTTTCATCTGTCACATCATCCTGCCAGGGGTGTTGGTCCCAGGAACAATGGAAGCATTCAGTCTTCATGAAATTCTTCATAATTGGACCCGATTTATATCACTACCCAGACTAATATGTATGTGAACCAATATTTAGGAATCTGCTGACTTTTGTGCATCTGGAATGCATTGATGCAGTTGTTGGCTTTCAAAATAAAACATGTTTTGAAATGCAAATATGTTTAGTGTGAATTTTGAGGCGGACTTTAAAGAACAGGCAGCAGCAAAAGTAAAAACCACAAACTTCATGGGTGAACACAGAAAGAGTGACTTGGGCTAGAATTAAATGGATTTCCTCATCCCCAACTTTTCTCTTTTATTTTGGAGAATTGTGTGCAGGTAGCCTCTTCAGTGAGGGCACTATCACATCCCCCCCACCCTCACACACACGCACACACACGCACACGCGCGTGTGTGTGCGCGCGCACACACACACACACACACACACACACACACACACACAAAGCTGTATTACTAGTGATGCTAATCACCATTGTGTTTTGCTCATGTCTCTTGCAGGGGAACAGAGGCCGAACAGGGGTTGTTATTGCTGCCTATATGCACTACAGCAACATTGCAGCCAGGTAAGAAAGCCTTTGAGATGTGGTGTTAGAGAAGGGTTTTGAGAGTCCCCTGGACAGCGAGGAGAACAAATAGGTCAATCTTAGAAGAAATCAACTCAGACTGCTCCTTAGAAGGTCAAATAATAAAGATGAAGCTAAAGTACTTTGGACATCAAATGAGAAGAGAGGATTCACTTGAGAAAGCCTTGATGCTTGGAAAGGTCGAGGGCAAAAGAAGAAGGGCCTGGCCCAAGATGAGATGGCTAGATGGCATTGTAGAGACAATGGACACAGAGCTGAGCGAGTTGAGGGAGATGGTGGAGGACAGGAGTGCCTGGCAGACAGTGGTCCATGGGGTCGCAGAGGGTCGGAATCGACTGTGCGACTGAACAACAACAAAAAGAAAGCCTCACACTGTGGTTCTGAGAGCAACAGCAAAGGAAATTAACTGTGGAAATGGAGGTAGATTAAGGTTTGGGTAGATAAGCTCTTCTGGACTTCCTAGAGCAGGGTGCCCAAAGTATAGCTCAAGGGCTGGAGCTGGCCCCTGACACCAATTCATCTGGCCCTTGCTGCCTTTGCCACTCCTGGAAGCGGAAGTAAAATGCACCCATATGGCCACGTTTTACTTCTGCTTCCGGCAGTGGCAAGGGCTGCACAGGCTGGGTGAATTGGTGTCAGGGGCCAGATCCAGCCCATGGGTCACAGTTTGGGCACCCTTTGTTTAAGCAGAGAAAACGACAGCCTAAAGATTGCAAGGCGTGTTTTACTTCTGCTTCCGGTGGGAGGAACTACGTGACCGGCCTACAGTCAGAAAAGTTTGGGTATCCCTGTTCTAGAAACTTAGCATATCTGTTTTTCCTCTTTGCAATCCAGAGACCACAGTACAGTCAAACCTCGCTTAAAGAGCGTTTCGCTTAAAGAGTAACTCGCTTAAAGAGCAGAATTTTCTCTGAATGTTCACTTCGCATAACAAATAAAACCAACCAAAAACTCACTTAACAAATAAATTGGGATTCAAAATCCCCCCCCCCCAATCATTAACTTACAATGGTGTTTTGCTTAAAGAGCAAACTCGCTTAAAGAGCAGTCCTGTGGAACGCATTATGCTCTTTAAGCGAGGTACCACTGTATTTTGAATCTGCTATTTTGTAGCAAAAGCCCAAGCTTACTCACCATCATTCAGGCACCTGTGCTTTTTAGTGGTCAGCATCGAAACTAGCAATAGCAGTCACACTTATATACTGCCCCATAATGCTTAGTGCACGCTCTGGGTGGTTGAAAAGTTAATTAGCATTTTGCCTCCAACATGCTGGTTATTTTACCAACCTCAGAAGGATGGAAAGCTCAGTCACCCTTGATTCTCTCAGGATCGAACTCACATTTTGGTTGCAATACAGCAGTTTAACCATTGCACCACGAAAGCTCTTTTTAGTAGTTTCTAAATGGCTAAATGTGGTATTTTCCAATTTTTGTAATGGAAGTTGTCACATTTAAATGCATGGAATAAAAGAACTCTGTTGGCAATCCCTTTGGGAACGTCTGTGGTGCTCTATGGAGATACTGACCACTGATTGGTCATAACAGGACAAGTTACTATAGCCCTTTGGCTGGTAGAGAAGGCCTCTGGGTTCAGTTCATGAGAGAGCAAAAGGCCCTCAGGTAACTCATTGACTTAGTCTGTTGAATAAATGTGGAGGCAGGGGGAGGGACTATCTATCTATCTATCTATCTATCTATCTATCTATCTATCTATCTATCTATCTATCTATCTATCTATCTATCTATCTATCTATCTATCTATCTATTTATTTGTATTTGTTTATCGCCCAGGGCGATTTCCAACAATTTCAAAAACACTTCAAAAATCAAAAACTCCAAAAAGCTTAAAAACTTAATTAAAAGCTAGGTGTTATAACTTGGACGTACTGGGATGTACTTGGACGTACTGGGGGTCAAGCCATCCAAGTGGCTGGGGAAATTGAACCATCCACTCCCCAGACCAGACCTGACAGACCTGCCTATTATATGTTATGTTATAGAAGAAGAAGAAAAAAACATATCTTCACTTTATTTTTTCTGTCAAACCATGAAATATTCCTGTGCTGACATTTCTCTTTTCCCCACAGTGCAGACCAAGCTCTGGACCGGTTTGCGATGAAGAGGTTCTATGAAGACAAGGTGATCCCAGTAGGGCAGCCATCACAGAAGAGGTTAGTCCTGTTAAGCTGGGAAAATCAGGTCTTCAAATTTTGGGTAAAAAGTGAATTCCAGTTGGTACTGTACACATTTATTACTTCTTCAGTAAACAATAATTCTTGTCATCCAGTCGATTCATCCTTTAGGCAGCCCTTTCCAGAGTTCTCTTGCTAGAATTAGGAGTGGTTTGCCAGTCACGTGAGTGTCTTTGACACTTTAAGATGGTGGTTATGTCGCTTATTGTAATTTTTAGTAGCCACAGACCTCCTTGTAGGCACCTGTAGTAGACATAAAAAAAATATCTGTCTCAGATACAGTACTGAAATTCACTCTGGTTTTTCAATTGGGTAGTATGGAATAATTTTTCCCCCAAAACATTTTTGAAGTAGAATCTATAGGTTCTGCTTTTCCATGCAACACTCAGCTTGTTTTCCAGAAGTGCCCTAGATGCATAGAAGTTCCAAGTGACAAGAAAGCCTTATATTGCATCCTGAGCCAAAATGAGTGATGGCTGTTATCCACTGGTGGTGCCAAGACTAGGTCCTTACTTTGTAGGAAGAGTAGCAGTCGAGATAGGGACACCATGGTTTAAAGATAAGCTATCGTAGCCCACAGGTCTACGATATGGCAGAAAATAAAGGGCTCTCATTATGGCAGAAAATAAAGGGCACATGACTTTCAATTTCCACTCTCTTTTTGCTGCCAGTTATGAATAGCCTTACTGTTTGGGAAGATGAAGTTCCTCTCTGCCACTTAAGTCCCAGCCTCCCAGTTAACCAGCAAAGGGGTGCAGTAGGTGCTTAGTCCTTGCTAGGGAAGAGGTCGAGCAGGTTTATGTGCTTCACTCTGCCTCGAGGGACTGCAGTGGCTCAAGAGGTTAAGATGCTGAACTCAATGACTGGAAGGTTGGAGTTTGATTCCCAAGTACAGTAATACCTTGGATAACGCTAAGACTTGGTTCCACAAGTCTTGGTGTTATCCGATTTTTAGTGTTATCCGATGCATGTTAAAATCCTATGGGATGGATCGGATAACGTTAAAGCTCCATAGAGATACATTGTAACTGCACAGGCTTTAGCGGTTGTTATCTGATACATCCCATAGGACCTTAACGTTATTCGATCCAATTCTCCTCCCCAGATTACTTAACGTTATGCGATTTTAGCGTTATCTGAGGTTATCCGAGGTATTACTGTACTGCACATTGGAGTGAGTTCCCATCTCTGTCCCATCTCCTGACAATCTAGCAGTTTGAAAGCCAGACATTGCAAGTAGATAATTAGGTACCACTTTGGTGGGACGCAGGCTCTCGTACATGAAATACTCGCAAAGAGGGTTTTCCCCTCAAGGCTACAGCAGAGAGATGAAAACATTACATTTACCTTTTCTGGGGCTGGGGCTCAGTGGTTAAGAAGGTCACCTTGTAAGCTGGAAGGCCAGCAAGTCGGCAGTTCAAGACCCGGGTACTGAATGATAGTCTGAGCGCCCATCTCTGTCGCAGCTCCTGCCAACCTAGCAATTTGAAAGCCAGAAATTGCAAGTAGATAAATAGGGATGACTTTGTTGGGAAAAGATATTTGGGGACATGAAAGGAGCCTCATTTGGGCATCCCCTGAGCAGAGTTTCTCCAGAAAAAAATCCTTTCAACCCAGAATATTTTTTGACACAAAATTATTATTATTATTTCCATTTTCTGCCTGTTCTGGTTCCATTGATTGTTAGCATGATTCCTAGGATGCAATTGCTGTCTTTAACTATACAAGAGGATTCTGGCCTTTTTAATATATTACTCTCAATGTTGCAAAGAGAGTTCTTCTCTGTTCCCACTTGAATGTTCGGAAGTTAAACTTTCCTATTAAGATTCCCATGTACTTCCAGTCATCTCCAGTAGGTGGCGTTGGAACCAACAATGGCGTGTTCTTGTTTTTGAGTGGACAAAATATTTTGAGATATCTGGTAGCCCCTTGTAATATCTCAGCAGGCACTCACCTCTTAAAGGGCAGAGAGTGATCAATTGAGCATCCAGGTAGGAACTGTGAGTTTTAAGAATCCTTGCAGCAGCAGTTACCAGAGCTTTCCTGCTATACCCGCACTTCTACCCTGCCCACTCCTCTTTCTTCAGGGCTCAGCAACAGGACTTTGGATTTGTATGCCACTCTATTCGCTGAAGTGCTGCTCAATGAGTCATTTGAAGGGTTGCATTTCATTCATCTGTCCACCCATCCGTCCATCCATCCAGGTGGTTTTGAAGGAAGAATGGGGCAGTCTGAAGAGATGGCAGGTTCCTGACGGAAGGGGTTGGATAGATCTGATGGGAAGGGAACCGTAGAAGTGCCAGCACTGTGACGCCCTTCCTCCATGGAGTGACAGACCTAAATGACTGATAGGGATTTACTACCAAATAATTAACTGTGGGATGGTGGCAGTTAACTGTTTGGACTATATATAAAAGAAGAAAACAAAATAAAAGAGATGTGCCCATTTGATTAATGGAACCTGGGAGAGTACCATCTCTTTACATGATTATTTTTATACCTTCTTGATATACATGCCATTTCCTTATTAACTGAGAAGCAGAATTGGAGGGGGGAGGCTTAGAAAATCCCCCCTTTTAACTTTATCTCCCAGAGTCTCCCACCCAGCTAGTATAGCCAGTGGGAGTTGTAGTTAACCCCCCCCTGTATAAGGGGGTTGCAATCTTAGGTACAGTAATACCCCGGATAACGTTATGACTTGGTTCCACAAGTCATGACGTTATCCGGTTTTTAGCGTCGTCCGATACATGCATCCAACAACGCTAAAAATAAAGCCCTGACTTCAGGGACAAACTGCTTTAAAGGCAGGCAGGGAAAGAAAGAGACCTCCCTACTTTTAAAGCCATGCCCATGCGACTGCAGTAGGGTGGGGGAAAGTGCCATTCCGACGCTACTGCCGGGTTCCCTCTGCTTACCTTCCTTTCCTTCTCTGACTCCCAGCTGATTGCAAAAGGCTTGGTTTTTTTTTAAACTGCAGGGAAGGGGGGGAAGCTGTTCTTGCTTTACTTCCTGAATTGAAAAAAAATACAGAGATGTGATTGGTTCTCTAGATCAGCTGATCTAGAGAACCAATCAAACAGGAAAGGGGGAAAATACAGAGATGTGATTGGTTCTCTAGATCAGCTGATTTAGGTTTGAAGATATTGGCTAAAATTTTATTGGTGTTTGAAGAGAGACTGTACCTTGCTATGGCTAATTAGAAATACTGTAATTGGAAAGGTGCTGTGCCCAGATAGAACCTGATCACACATCCATCACACAACTCAGAATCTCATCAATTAAGCACAATTAGCTATGGCAAGTTATGGAATCCCTCTGTGAACATCAGTAACATTCTAATCTAGCCGCAATTTGTGAAGATGACGGCTGTGGGTTAGCGTTTATACCTGCTATTTTTGTTTAACATATGAAAACAATTATATCATGGGCATATAACAATTTCCAAGAAAGGTATGTGGGCTTGCATACAAATATAATACTTTGTGTATTTTATTTTTAAAATGCACTCATGGAGTATTTAAAAAATTTCCAACCACTGAGTCACCAATCTTTGAAAGGATTCCAACTAACTTACATCTTGGCTTTTGTCCCAGATATGTCCATTACTTCAGCGGTTTGCTGACTGGCACTATCAAAATGAACAACAAACCTCTTTTTCTGCATCATGTCATCATGCATGGAATTCCCAACTTTGAATCACAAGGAGGTAATTAAGTCTATATATATTTATAGCTGGTGGAGAAAGAATTAACAGTACCATGTCGTCGTGTTGTACAGGTATTCTCCAGCTTCACCTTTTCTCTATAGGCAGCCCCTAAGACATGATTTATAGTTCCATTACAAAATATTCAGGTCATGTTGAAGTTATACAGCGCGACACAGAATTTGGAGCACAGTATGGGGACTATTTTTAAAGGATCTGCAGCTGTTAGTATACTTTCCTAATGAGAAGGCAGGATATTGAATCTGCTGTTTTAAAATGTTGCCTTCTGGTGTGTTAATTTTTTGTGTGCAGGAGTTTCTTGAATGGGGAAGTGTTGTGATGCGGTATCCTGTACAGTATCTGTACATGGAAGTAATAGAGCCTGTGTATGCACTTTGGTATTCTGTCACCTCTTCCTACTGCAAGCACTGAGACAGCCTATGGCAACTTTTGCTCACTGCCCTATTTTCTACTTGAAAGTCACTAGTTTTGCTTTTAGCTGGTTAATGTGACATTAACGTGACATTACTTAATGTGACATTAGTGATTTCTTCTAGGATCGACCTATTTGTTCTCCTGGACAGTGAGGAGAACAAATAGGTCAATCTTTGAAGAAATCAACCCTGACTGCTCCTCAGAAGGTCAAATAGTAAAGATGAAGCTAAAGTACTTTGGACATCAAATGAAAAGAGAGGATTCACTTGAGAAAGCCTTGATTCTGGGAAAGGTGGAGGGCAAAAGAAGAAAGGGGCGGCCAGAGGTGAGATGGCTAGATGGTATTGTAGATTCAATGGGCACAGAACTGGGTGGGTTGAGGAGGATGGTGGAGGACAGAAGTGCCTGGAGGTAATGGTCCATAGGGTCGTAAAGGGTCAGAATTGACTGTGTGACTGAACAACAGCAACATGTTTCATGCTCATCTAGGACTGGAGATGAACTCCAGTCCTAGGTTGACTGGAATCAGAATCTAGTCAGGTGCTTCCAGCACATGTTTTAAAAACTACTACAGCCTACTGGGACTTGAATGAAGGATTGAAGCCCTATTTCAGGATATTTAATATTGATATAACAATTGTGCTGTGTAATGAAACTGTTCCTTTTAGCATAGCATTGTAGGTATCTTGAGTATAATTAGTCATAGTTACCTGTAACTTACGTCCAACTGATTTTAGAGGCTCTATTTAAAGCATGACTAAGTTATCCAAATCCATGAGTCCAAGTTACAGTGCAGAAATGGACTGAAAGGGGTCCCTGACATTAAATCATAGCTTTTAGCAGTCAGAGAGCTATATTACTATATTCCCAGCAGTGTCCTAATTAATTACCATACTATGTATTCTATCTAATCTGAGCGTGTTGGGCCTGCAGCTTGGATGTATCATTTACATGAGTTTGGCTGCCAAGCAAAATCACATTAGCTCATCTGATTTTCTCTCCCCTGTCTTGCAAGCTTAGCACATCTTTACAACAAGGGTCTGGGAAAGGTAAAACAGGCCTTGATATTGGGGATATCTGAATGTTGCAGGCTTCAAGGTGAAGCAAGATCCTACAGCTTGACTATGTCATGTCCTGTCCCCCCCTTCCCGGACACCTGTCACTGTCATGGACCTGTCTCTGTTGGCTGCAGGTTAGACAATGTCACAAAAGACATGTCTCCTAGGCTAGACTGTTTGTCTCTTACTCTGTGTGGTCCCTCTTCAGAAAATAATCTCCATGATTAGTGAAACCTCTTCTTTCTCTCTCATTATCTCTCTTATTCATTTATGTTTCCTAGGTTGCAGGCCCTTCCTCAAGATATACCAGGCTATGCAACTTGTCTATACATCTGGAATCTAGTAAGTATCACCACCATAGAGTTGGCATCCCTCTTTGACTTCCAGAACTCTAATTTCCTCTCTCTCAAACATAGGCAGGCCAGAGCAGATCTCTTTCTGTTTCACAGGACTCTTGCTGCGTATGAGGCTGTGGCTTGCTCTTAGTATACAGTCATGCAGCTTGTAAACCACAAAGGAGGCAAATGGTTCCACCTGTAAATATCTCTTCAAGTGCATTGGCCTAGGAGAGAGTAGCAGAAAAAATAGAATAATGCTGACTTAGTTGAAAATGTGTGGACATCATTTGCATGATTTTTCTTTTCATTTAAGTTACTTCATGTGACTTAAATACTATCTCAGTGTGAAGATAACTTGATCTACTGTGTACTCCTCAGTTATGTCTAAATACAGCTTCTACAACACAGTATCTCCAGCAGATGCTTCAGGTGATTCTTAGTGGTCAGGAATTATGGGACTCATAGCCCAAGAACATCAAAAGTCTTTCCCTACTGGATTCCCTACAGATGTGATGAACTAAAGCTCCATTAGCTTCAACTAGATGTTTGGAGATTATGATTATAGGCATGCAACTCTGGATAGTACTTGAAATGGGGAGGAGTGATCTAGGGAAACTTGCATGTGGAATAAATTGGTTTTCAGGTTACATGGTTTCCAGTTCTATTTAACTTGATTGATTTCTTATGAAAATTGCATATTTATTTTTTGAAGAACAATTAGGGCCATCCATCTGCTTAACTATTTTTCTGCAGCCAGCTATCTGAATTTTGATCATAAATTTAATCAGTTAAAGATAGATTTGGGTATTAAATACATCTACAGAAAAATGTCAGTAGAGATGAATTGCCCGAGATACTGAAGGAAATATGACATAGAAAACAAATTCCTCTTTAATATTTTTTTCTTCCGTCCCAATCGATGTCTGTCAATCTAAAGTGTCTCAGTTTCATCAATTAAAGTTTCTCCAGCATAATATTGGGCCAAGTAATGGTTTGGTTTATTGATATTTACTGATTTAGATTCTCATAGCAAAGATGGAACAGCAGAGTGTCGGATGAGATGCAGAACTTGGCAGACATTGGTCTAGACACACATGCATAATTTACACAGTTAAGAAATATAGATACTTGTTTGTTAGGCTTTAAAAGTAAGAAACTTAAGAAATGGAAAATCTCAAAATTACTATCAAGCCAACCAAGTGTGCACAGAATTGTAAGCAGACTTTTGAAATCTCTGGATCTCTGTAGCAGACAAAATGTAATGGTGGCAGGAGCAGGGAAAAGTGCAGGGAAAAAGAATAGGATGTTGAAGTCATGAAGTCTTTATGGTCTGAATCTTTAGAAAGGAGATGGAGGCATAGCTTTAAACAAATTAGGATTTATTAGGTGTTGCATTAGCTTCATAGCTGTTTGAACAAAGACACCCATCATGACTGATTCCACCACCTGCTCCTTTTTGAAACTACATAGTCCAACAGTTACTCGTACTGGTGTGCCATCTTTAGATGAAGCAATACTACAGAAATGGAAGGGCTGACCACACCTGGATATAGAAGTAGAGATAGACTGCATGAATGACTGTTAGTATAACTGGGGACAAGATGAATGAGGATTAATGGGTACAAACACACTAAGGAGGGACTTCAGGATTTTCTTATGAGAATCATCATTTCCCCCCTCTACTTGCGAAAGATTTTTGTGTGTGGTCCTAATGTTACAGTGATGTTCCTCTATGCTGACCTCTGTGAGTTCAAGGAGACTAGCCAGGCTCAGAATCCCCAAAACAACATAGATGGAGGGGTCTTGAAATGGTTGTCCAAAACCCGCAATTTTTCCAAGCTCCAAGTTTAAAGGAAAAACATCCAAGCTCTCTGTTGCTTGGGGACTCTATTCTTCATACTGAGATTCCTTCTTGTTCTCTGCAGCCATGTGCAGGGAGACAGCCAGACCAGCATCTGTATCACTATTGAGCCTGGACTACTCTTAAAAGGAGATATCTTGGTGAGAGTCAAACTTTTTGTTTTGGATTTGGTCTTTGTTTCCTGTTTATACTAATGTGTGGGTTTGATTAGCTAGATGTATCTTCAGTTGGTGCATCCATTTTGAAGACACCACTGTAGGAAGCCTTAATACTGTCTTTTTGAGGGGTAGGATGAAGAATCGATGTGTCTACGATATGGGTGAAGGGTTCCAGCATAGATTTGTAGATAGTTGTAACTATTTTCTGTTTACTAGACAGCAGGTTCCCAAGTTGATGTGGTTTTCTGCACTGTTTTTCATCCCCACCCCAATAACCCCCTACCTCCTGGCAGCTGAAATGCTATCACAAAGAGTTCCGCAGCCCCACACGGGATGTAATTTTCCGGGTCCAGTTCCATACCTGTGCCATTCATGACCTGGCCATTGTCTTTAATAAGGAGGACTTGGATGATGCCTTTAAAGGTAAGAAGGATTAAAGGAAGAATAACAAAACAATGTTAATTTGGTCAGCAAATTGAGATGTCTAGGTAAAATGCATTCCATGTTGGGGGAGGAAGCATTTAGACCAGGGGTGCCCAAAATATGACCCAGAGGTTGGATCTGGCCGTTGACACCAATTCATCTGGCCCACAAAGCCCTTGTCGCTCCTGGGAGCGGAAGTAAAATGTGCGTACAGGCACATTTTACTTCCGCTTCCAGGAGCGATGAGGGCTTCGTAGGCCGGATGAACTGGTGTCACTTATCACCCTGGGTGATAGTGACTGGCTCCCTGAACCACATGACCAGCCCACAGCCCAAAAAGTTTGGGCACACTGGATTTAGACAGTGTTTCAGCTTTTGTAGAATATCCCACATTGTAACACAAGAGAGTGTAAAGAAATAGAGCTGTACGGTATTTTTGAAATATACACAAAATCAAGACATTCCCAACTCAGGTTATCTAGTTTTTTTGGCTCTCAGAAAGGATGAAGAGTTCAAATAGAGTTTTGTAGGTGTTCTGTTTCTATTCCTTTTTTTCTGGAAATGCTGCATTCCATTATTTGTGCTGCTTACCATGAGGCAGGGTGAAAGCAGCCACTCTCGACAGCAGATGCTAGGGATCATAAAGTGGTAGCAAGGGGTTGAAAGGTAGATCCATGTGCCATACTGCTTGTTCTAGACTCCTGGTTAGGCCCCTTGTGTCAGATGTAGGGGAGGATACTTTAGGCATGTTGTAGTGATTCTGAGCCATCACACCAGTAGTGTGTGGAATGGTGTTGTAATTATTTTCCTTTTTCCTAGGCAGTAAAATGACTTAGGGATGCAGAAGTGGCCATTTCTGTTTTTGCTTTTGACTTGTTGAATCCAGTTTATGTCAACTGAAATGATACAGGAATTAAACTGGCTTTACTGAAGAGTTGGAATACCAGACAGCAGAAAGAGACTTCAGAGAGTTATGCAATATGGTCACTTGCAGGGCTCTCATCAGTGCTTAAGAGAGACATGTGAGTGCCTACTTGGCTGCTGGCCAGTTCAGGAAGAATTTCTTCTTAGTGTTGTGTCCATTCACAAGAGGTTGTGCCTGTGTTCATGTGATCTAAGAATGAACCATTGGGTGACAGTATATTAAGTCAGGTGACCAGGAAAGGTCCCCAATGCTCATAGGAACAACAGCCATGAGAATTGACATGGCCTTTTTGAAGTGAGACCCTAGAAACTCCCCTTTTAATAAATTTGGGTGAATGTTAAGTTCAGAATCCTTTATCCACACCGGGAGTAGGTGGGTGGGGTGTGAACACGTAGTCCACTGGTGGCTTCATTATATATGAATCTAGCAAAGTAGTCAAAAAAAAAATCAGAGTATTTTGGTTTCATTACCTCTGTCTTAACAGATCCCTATAATGCATCTTCTCCTGCAGACTGTATTTTTTTGTCTTATATATCTTTAGTCACTGCAGAAATAAACGTACACTTTATGTGTTTTGGGCATCTTCTTCACTGCAGATGAGCGGTTTCCAGAGTATGGGAAGGTGGAGTTTGTCTTCTCCTATGGTCCTGAGAAAATTCAAGGTACAGTACAGTATTGCATTTTCCAGTCATTAACCACCAGTAGCTGTCATTTCTTTTACTGTCCCATTTCTGTACCTCTTCATTCTATGTTGCTTGGGTTCCAATATATTCTGTATGATCCTTTTCTCCACCATCCCTTGCAGCCATAGTAGCTGGCCTTGATTTAGAAAACTCCTCATTTTAGAACAACACTACAGGATTCAGACTTTTGCTGACCAACCCGACCTGTCCAGTCTTTCAGGTCGTCATCACCAACAGATAACTATAAGCTTGCCTTGTTCTCCTATTGGTCATTGTTGTCTCTTGTGAAAACATTTCCTTAGACCCAGCTTAAGTCTTCGTGATTAACAGGATTAGATGGGAAATAACATCTTTCTTTCTTCTCCTTTTTTTTTTTAAAAAAAAGAGGGGTTCCCTTACATCAGGGGTTCCCAACACAAGGCCCGTGGCCCACATCTGGCCCACAGCACCATTTCATGTCCCCCAGCCCTCCAAAGGCATTCAAAAAACAAAATAGCCACCCCGATCATGCAGGCAGTGCAAAATGGCTATCAGGACCTTGAAGCTGACTGAAAGAGCATGGCCCGGCCCCTGGCTTAAAAAGTTTGGGAACCTCTGCCTTAGATAATGAAAAATACCTATTTGTCATAGCTGTGTTGAAGTGAAGCTGGCACAATATTGGATTTAAACTTTTTATTCCCAATTAGCACAGCCTTGTTGCATTCTGCTGCCCTTACATCCTTTGTATCATTTTCCTTTTAAGTTTCATTTGACTTTCCCTTTCTTTCTTTTTCTTTCCTTTCTTAATGCTGCTGATTTCTTTTGTGACTGAGTTTTCACATTAAGAGACCGTCTAGAACTCTGTTGCTGACACTGTGCTGCCCTTGCTTCACAGGCATGGAACATCTTGAGAACGGCCCTAGTGTTTCAGTGGACTACAACACCTCAGATCCACTCATCCGCAGGGACTCCTGTGAAAATTTCAACATGTTTCATGAAGACAGCACAGAGGGTAGGTGGCTCAGACTTAACATTATGCTCATTCCAGCTTCCAGCTGCAGGCCTGCTTTTGTACCACTTGATTCTGGGTAACACCCATGAAAGCAAGCATTTGGGGACAAACTAGAAGAGGTACAAACTGGGACTCTCATGCTTTTTGAATTGCACCAGAAGAAATACTATTCACCTTTCTTCAATTTTAGTTTGGTGCTCCACATTTTATATAACATATTGGCATTCTATCAGGGAATATGATCGTCTGCAATCTGCTTTGTAATTTGCCAGATATTGTCTGATTCCATTTCCCATCATTCTCACTGTTGGGTAGGGCCGATGTAATCCAACAGCGTCTGAATGGCTGTAAGTAACCCATTCTGGTAGAACAACCTGCTATGATTTACTGAACACCATCACAAACATATCCTGGTTAGTCCTCAAGCTATAGTTGTGTAAATCATAGTATTTTGTCAAGATTAAGCCTGAAAAGGGACAAAGAAGAGTAAACATACCAGGAACAGAGATATATGAGGCTCTGTGGCTCCCAATATGTTCTGTTTCCTTATCTGATTATGCCATTGTTTGATGCCTTCTGCAATTTTGTATAAACCCCCCCCCCCATTTTGAGAGGTTGATGTGCTTCTTATAAAGTTTGGTTAGTGAGAGGAAGAGTTTCAAGCTAATGTATGCTTTTGTCATTTGACTTTGGCCTCTGATTCCTAGTGGAATTTACATCCCCACCTTTGAGAACATTTCTGAAACTGACTTTGGTCTTTGGCTGAAAGAAGTTCCCAGCCCTCCAATTTGCTAAACTTATTTTTTATTATGCAAAAATGTGATGTAAATGCTGATATTATGAGTGGAACCTAGAAAATATTAAAAGCATTCTGAGATGGCAGTGGCTGCTCAACAAAAACGATGAGTGGGATGGTAAATTCATGCCTAGTCTGCTGGGTGCTAGGGAATGAATGGTTTTGGATTAATGACTTTATTGTACTTCCTTGCGTGTCTTTTATATAGAGTTATACTGAAACATAGTTTGGAAACAGGGACAGTGGGTTGAATAAAGCCTTGTTCTGACCATAATCAACAGTTCCTACAAAATGCTTCAGTAGCAAGATTTTGGCAGACGGGGAGAGGGCTTTTTTCTGTGTTCATGTTACAAACTAAGCACTAATCTTATCTGTGGAGGGCAGAGATGATTTAATGATTTTATAGGCCATTTGTACCCCACATAAACAGCATGAATAAGTCTCAAAAGTGATTTTTGTGCCCATTCTTGATGTACCCGTAGAAGGTAGAAAAGTGGAGGTCATTGCTAGAACACACAGCTACTACTAGCATACCTTTATAGCCAAAAAGCCCCTTTCTTTAAATGCTACACTTGTTGGAATGGACTTGTTTTGGGATCACTTGCTGTCTACTAGAAGAATCTGGTGCACCAAAGGGCTGCTTCCCTTGCCAAGATCAACTAAGATTAGTAAACAAAATTTGGCAACACTGTTTTATTTGCTTTGGTTTTCCAGTGGCTAAGTCACATTCACTCCCTTCCCTGGCCGTATATAAAGCAGAGACTCAGTCATGGGCAGCTTGCCTGCCTCAAAGCCTAGCACATGAAAAGGAATGGGGTGAGGTGGGAACAGAATGAATTTTCTGGAAAGCCTGAAGGTCACAGGCTGCAAATGGAGGCAGCCTGAGAAAGAGAGGGTGTGAGTCACATGTTTCACAGAGTGCCAGAGCAATGTGATGTGCAAAAGAAAACCAAGATGTTCTATAAAGTCCCTCACACAAATCTTTGGAATGAGAGATGAGATCCCAAGAGGAAAGATACTTCAGCTTCCTGTGGAATTCGGTGGCAAGAGGGGAAGGAGGTGGTTGAGCGAGAACAGGGCTAGCTGGAATGGTATTTCTTCCCTCCCTTGCTTCATGCACCATAAGCATGGTCTGAAAAAAAAACTGGCACAGTGTAGCCTTCAGATTCTTGCCAGAGAGCAGGAAATGGGCATATGGCCCTGGGCATGTGGTGGGTGAATTCTCTGCTCAGTATGCACACACCAGCATTAGAACAGGATTTTATCATGCCAAGTTTCCCAAGTGACCATATTATTGTTTTTTGTAGATTTAGATGGTAATCATTTGGGCCTTCCCTTCCAAAACGAGGGATTGGTTTTGTTCTTACCAGATTTCAGAAAGATGTGTTAAATGTTTGTTGGCCTAGTTAAGCAGCAGCTGCGAGGGCATGGTGGTGGTGGTAGAAATCCCATTAATCTGGATTTCACTGTTGGTAGGATTTTAGTCTTTTCTTAGTGGACACTTTGGAACCTTAATGAATTGTCTTCTTTGAGAACAAACTATTGTCAGCATGGTTTTTTATGGACTGCATCTTTGGAGTATGTCTAGCATTCAGATACCTGCTAGACCAGTGATGGCCAACCTTGGCACTCCAGATGAAATTTCAATTCCCAGGAGCCCTGATCAGCCGGAGTGCTGACTTGGGCTTCTGATAATTGAAGTCCAAGAACATCTGGAGTGCCAAGGTTCACATTCACGGTGATAGACCAACTTGGGAGGGGACATGCCTTACCCCATTATTATTTTTTGGATTGGGGCATCGTGGTTACAAGATGCTTGTGTTACTGGATGTTGTCCTTTTGAAAAAAAAGAGAGAGAACAGACACTATGATTATGGCCTCTTTCTTAAGGTGCTGTTATTGTGTGCATGAGAATTGTGGTTTTTTCCCCTCGAAAAAAGTGAGAAGAACTGAAAGCACACAATTTCCTAGCTCTGCTTTAACACAAGAATTACCACCTCACCTCTCAAACTCCTAGTTGTCTGTTGTCCCTTCTTCTCCATGCCCTCTAAAAAGGTATACAATGAAAATATCTGTGTTAAAGAAAAAATGATCCCCATGGTTTCCTTTGTAACTATGATTTTATACAATTGAGAAAAATGTTTAGCAGACTGTCTTATGGCCTTAAATGCAGTAAACCAAAAATATGTAATTATACTGCTTTGAACAGAACAAAGGCAAATAGTTTGAGGGATCTCTTCATATGTGGAGACCCACACATTAATAGCAATAGTCTTTGCTGGAAAACTACAGCCTATTTACAGAGTTCTTTGTGATTCTGGCTCAGTGTAGCGCATCCAACAAATGGCTGTGCAGCATCAGTGTCTTGACATGGAAAAACAGAAAGACCTGTTTTATGCATCTGTACTGAGTAGTCCCCGCAATATTAGGATGGAATGCCCTGGAGCTTCACTGCCCATCTCCCATGTCTAGAAATCATTCCATTCCCTTGTAAGGTCAACAGAGGTTCCCATTCCCATAGCCATTAACATTCAAAGTGCCTGAGTCCATATGTAAGGAGACATTAATGATAATAGATGAGGTTGTGAAAATCTCAAAGGAATCTATGTTTAAGCTCTGGTATTTATGGCTTTGTCTTGCTTGTCACGCATCATGTAGTTTCAGAGACAGAAGACATCGGGAGAAAAGAACAAGAATTGTATTAGTTAATTCTGGGTCCTTCATTGCTGGCCCAAAGCCCTACAGGACAGCTACATGGAAAATACTTAGGTAAATTAGGCCAGAAATCTGTCCAAAAGGCCTTCATTTTCCATTAGTAATAGGGAATTTTAGAGAGAGTTCTGGCTTCACTAATTTGCCAGCTCCCTTCCTCAGTCAGAACTCAGGAGAAATTAATCCTTTAGGAATATGAGCGACAGAGATATCTGTTGTTGGTTGTTTTTGGTTGATTTTGCTGTAAGTCTATTTCTATTCTTTCATTTCAGCCTTGTAGCAGCTGCAATAGTAGAGCTGTGTACAGATTCAGCCTGCATTTCTATACAATACTTGCAAGGCAATAAGTGAACATGGTAGACTTCACCTTTGATAGATGGGTATATGTTTTTTTTTTGAAGGTATGGCCCATAATAATCTGTTGCAGCAAATCATAATGCAGATGCCTCTTCCATTTTTATGACAACCCCCATCCCTGTTGACCAATTTGTGTACAAATGTCTTCCTACAGAGGTTTCAGTCTACATGTTTGATGAAGTAGGCCAGAGTTCATGAAAGCTAAGCCAAATAAAATCTTTAGTCTTTAAGGTATTGCAAGCCTCTAATGTTAAAATATACCTGAATCTGACCCTACAGCCATGACTTCCTCACAACCTTTCTGTAGTATAGGCAGTGGTGATATCATCACAGTGTGGGCGGAGCTAATGTCATGACATCATGTTGTCATGGGCGGGTCCAAAGAAAAAATAAAATAAAAATAAGCATACACACACACCCCTCAACCCACCCACACACAACACAAACTCATAAATAAATAAAATAAATAAATAAAATAAAAATTACATTAAAATACACCCACCCACCCAAACACCCCAAACACAAATCAGCCCACCCACCCCAAACACAAACCCATCACTTACCTATTAGTATAAGTGCATGGGCAGCACCATGTTGCAAAATGGATATGGTCATCGTACCAGTTCTCTAGGATAATATGTCTTAATGTAAATGTAAAACAGCTGTACCTCCTTAAGGGTTCTCCAATTGGAACAGCAATTGGAATAGCACAGGTATAGCTTATTGATGAGGTAACTCCAAGACTTTGCTTAAAAACCCCAAGCCAGGCTGCCAGGCCTTTTTAGGAACTGTGGTAGTACGTCCAGTGATGGGATGACACCGGTTCTGACCGGATCCACAGAACCGTTTTAAGGATTTCCAGAGGGCTCTCCGTGGGGGTTTAACCGTTTTTGAGGCGTCCGGATCGGACGCCTCACCGGCAGGAAAATTTAAAAAAAAATTGAAGCAAAAATGGCTCCAATTTAGTGCGCATGCGCAGAAACTCAATCTGACGCATGCGCACTAAATTGGAGCCATTTCTGCTTCAATTTTAAAAAAATTGGACCCGGCCGCCCCTGACTGCAGCCTCCTCTGGAGCCACTTGCCGCCGCTTGCTGCTGCCGTCGCCACCGCCACCCGTCGCCGCTGCTGCCATCGCTGCTGGAACCGGAGGAGGAGGAGGAGGCGCGCTCTGCTGGCCTGGGGCGGCGGCTGCAGGAGGAGGAGGAGGTGTGGCTAAGCAGGCAGCCCAGGCCATCCCGGCCGCAACCCTCGGTGGGCGGCCTCGGCGCCCGGCAGCAGCCGGAGGAGGAGGAGTTGTGGCTAGCCGGGCTGCCCAGGGCCTTCCGGCCGGAACCCTCAGCGAGCACCCCTTTGCCTTGGCGCCCAGCAGCAGCCGCAGGAGGAGGAGTTGTGGCTAGCCGGGCTGCCCAGGGCCTTCCGGCCGGAACCCTCAGCGAGCACCCCTTTGCCTTGGCGCCCAGCAGCAGCCGCAGGAGGAGGAGTTGTGGCTAGCCGGGCAGCCCAGGGCCTCCTGGCTGTCCGGCTAGGCATGCCTCCTCTTCCTGTGGCCGTTGCCGAGCGCCGAGGCCCAGGGCCGCCCGCTGAGGGTTCCGGCCGGAAGGCCCTCGGCAGCCCGGCTAGCTGCACCTCCTCCTCCTGCGGCCACCGCCGGGAGCCGGGCCCGCCCGCCAAGGGTTCCAGCCGGAAGGCCCTGGGCTGCCCGGCTAGCTGCGCCGCCTCCTCCTGCAGGAGCTCGGTCGCTTCCAAGGGTAAGTACTGTTTTGTATTGTTTTACTTTTAAGTGAGGGGTTTGTGTTTGGGGTGGGTTGGTGGGTGTTTGGGTGGGTGGGTGTATTTTTATTTAATTTTTATTTTATATCTTTCTTTTATTTATTTATGGTTTTGTGTTGTGGTGGGTGGATGGGTGTGTGCGTGTGTACGTGTGTGTTTTATTTTAATTTTTTAAATTAATTTTTTATTTTTAGGCTCCGCCCACAACGTCATGACGTCATGACGGTGTCTCCGCCCATGATGTCATGACGTTGGCCACACCCACGACGTCTGTGACGTCAGGGAGTGGTATAAGATTTTTTATCATCCCATCACTGAGTACGTCAATATAGGTAAAGGTATTAAATACACATTAAAATACACACAGACACACCACATCCAAAGGTGAGTCACTTACCTGGGGAGCAGGCTAGAGGGAGCTTCAGGCTAGCAGCTTCTCTTCCTCCTCCCCGCTTGGGAGGACAGCAAGGAGGCCGTGAATACATGCCAAGCACTGTAGGCATGCATGCACACCAAGTGCTTGGCGCACATGCACAGTGGGGAAACCAGTGAAAAGGTAAGCCCCGAAGGTAGTTCCCCCCCCCCCAAAAAAAGTGAGGAGAACAAATAGGCCAATCTTAGAAGAAATCAACCGTGACTGCTCCTTAGAAGGTCAAATAGTAAAGATGAAGCTTAAGTACTTTGGACATCAAATGAGAAGAGAGGACTCACTTGAGAAGGCCTTGATGCTGGGAAGGGTGGAGGGCAAGAGAAGAAGAGGGTGGCCGAAAATGAGATGGCTAGATGGTATTGCAGATGCAATGGACACAGAGCTGGGTGGGTTGAGGAGGATGATGGAGGACAGGGGTGCCTGGTGGGCAGTGGTCCATGGGGTCGCAAAGGGTCGGAATCGACTGTGTGACTGAACAACAAAAGCTGCAAAATAGTTGGATGCTAATATTTAAATACATAGATTTGAAATAACAAAGATTCTGGTGTGTGTAGAATAGGAAACAAGGGTTCTTGTTCTCCATATACTGTATTGTCATATTGAAGCACACTAAAAGAGGCCAGGATGTAAGAGAGAGGTGTAGGTTTGTGCAGGCTGTCTAGTCAGCTGCTGCAGTAGAAGAGTATCCAATATGTTGCTAGAAATTATTATGCTATAAGCTTAAATTGCACAACTTCGTGTAATTCGCCAGTTACGCACCCTCCTAGACCGGGATGCCCTGCTTATGGTCACACATGCGTTGGTCACCTCCAGACTTGATTATTATAATGCGCTCTACATGGGGCTGCCCCTGATGACCATCCGGAGACTCCAGCTGGTCCAGAATGCGGCGGCACGGGTAGTGGTGGGGTGTGGGCGTTATGCTTCGCCGCTGCTCCGGGAGCTGCACTGGTTGCCAGTATGTCTCCGGGTGCAATTCGAGGTGCTGGTTATTACCTTTAAAGCCCTATATGGTAGTGGGCCAGGATACCTAAGAGACCGCGTCACCCCAAGAACATCTGTCCGGCCCACCAGGGCGGATCGGAGAGGCTCCCTTGTTATTCCCTCGGCGAGAAAGGCGCATCTCGCCTGTACCAGGAGGAGAGCCTTCTCCGTGTCCGCCCCGGCCTCTGGAACCTCCTGCCCACCGAACTGCGCCTTCAGACAGAGCTCCTGCCCTTCCGAAAGGGTTTAAAAACCTGGCTGGCAGGACAGGTTTGGGGACCCGGGAACATGGGTTCCCATACCAAATGGCTCATATAAGGACTGCCCCCCTGGGTTGGATTCTGGGAACATTGGAATATAGCCCTGTGTTGTTTTTAACTTCTGATGGTTTTAACTCTGACGTTTTAGTGTTGGGTTTTATTTTTGTTTTTATTTTGGATGTAAGCCGCCCAGAGTCAGGTCCTCTCGATTGGGGCGGGGTATTAAATTTAATAAATAATAATAATAATAATAATAATAATAATAATAATAATAATAATAATAATAATAATAATAATAATAATAATAATAATAATAATAAAGGTGGAAACGAACACTGCTATGCCACTGAATTCTGCCTAGCACAAGCTCTCTGAGAAAGAAGGAACATGGTCTGTTCAGAAAAGTAGAGTAAAGCAGAGGCAGAAGATTGCTTATTTACAGTTTTCCTTGCCTTATTAGGTCAGGACGTTGTGTGCTATGTTTCTGGCACTGCAATAATAAGTGTGTGTGTTTGTGCTGGTCAGGAGGAGCTGGTGATAGGTTAAAGACGTCTGAACAAGGCTGGACAGACAGTAGCTTTGTTCCAAGGACACTCCTGGGAAAGATATAAATGGTTTGCATAGAAGAAAGTGGGCTGGTGGGGGAGATGAGCGCTCTCTGGGCAGTAGTGGTTTCATTTTGAAGAATGTTTAAGATATTTGGGGGCCTCCTGCCTGAATTGCAGCTGAGCAAAAGAAAAAAAACCCATTATTTTCCAGACTACCACAAAGAAAATGTGTGGGTTGATTTGCCAATACAGTTTGTTACTCTTGCTTTGCAAAATACCAAACATTTAGCTACACAACGATACAGGGGCTCAGAGAGGATTCAATTCATCATTGAACAGATAAATAAATAAATTTTGTGTCAGAAACTACTCTGGGTTGAAAGGATTTTTGCTGGAGAAACTCCACTCAGGGGACACCCGAATGAGGCTCCTTATATGTCCCCAAGATCTGTCGTAGAGCACTCGAGTATCGAAACTCTTCTTTCCAGTCTCCAAGCTCAGTGTCTTAACCACTAAGCCACTGCAGTGCTGCATGAAATCAGTGGATGCAATCTTCAGTGTTTAAATGGTTGAGTTGTGGATTTCAGTGAAATGTACATCTCCCATTTAGCTACTTTTCTATCGCATAAAGTATTGAATCAAACTAGTGCAGGAGGAGGGCAATACCTTTTATAGGTCATTTTAAAAATCAAAACATTAAAAACTCTTGTTACAAAAGCTTGCACTGTTTTGATTTTTAATGTGACCCTCTGCCTGCATTTGTTTGATTTTATGCATGGATTACATGGCTTATTTTTGCTTAATAAAGTATTGAGAGAACCAATGTTATAAAAATGGCTCATTTGTCCATCACACATTTCCTAGTTTTCAGATGAAACAGAAAGAGGAAGTGCCCATTGTTGGCTTTCAAAAGCTGAATTAGCAATTTCTGCACTGCTACAATTCATGAAACTATCTGCAACCAGAAATTGGTATCTGTCCCAAAGCTAATTTTTGCTTCAGACTGAACACGGTTACCTTAATCAGCACGCTTCCCACGTTACTAAGTGCCAGTCTTGTCTGGAGCTACAGTCTTGCAGAATGAACCTTCCTAGAGTAAGAACTTTGCTTGACTTAGCAAGATTCTGCTAGCAAGATTCTGCCTCATCCAACAGAGAATGAGTCTCAAATGTTTTTAAAGAGCAATGATTAGCAACCATACTAACATAGATTTTCAGGGGTGATTGAACTTGGATCTTTTTACATATGTAAGGTGAGTAGGAGGAGAATGAGGTAAGTGTTATTGTTTCTGCAGATGTCTATTTGTCTAATAAATGGAGCCAAATGAGCTCTTCCTCTAACCACCCTGAGTCACGTAGCCGAGTTGGCGGCATACAAATCCAATAAATAAAATAAAATCAAACTAGGGGTGGACAGATATATCAATTTTACTTTCTATCCCATATTCTATTTTTTTAATCCCAAACTTGTTCCATTAAATTTATGGAGAGCTTGTTGAACTTTGGAAATGAAGTTCCCAGTAAAGTACATATGAAGCAAGATACTTACCCATCCCAATTATGGACCCAAATCACTTTGCTATGACTTCTTTACTCCATCTTCATTCCTGAAAAGGTTGCTATGTTGAACAAAAGGTCAGCAGATAGGAGAATTCAGTGGATAAACAGATTTCACAGTTCAAAACCATCTTCAGTAGAGTGAAAGTCGAGGGATCCCATCACGTAATATATATAGGAAAGCTGATGTGTTAAGGGTGAGTTTTATCCATAGGTACCACTTTAGATACAAAAAGCTCAGAGGAAATGTGTGGCAGTAACTGAGGATTTTGGAAGTGAAAACTAAATGTAGATGAGCTTGCTGGGTGTCATTAGCATTAGGAGTACAGGACCTACACCTCTTGCCAATTTGAAATTTGCCACCTCTAGCAAATGTCATTTTTCTAAACTGAAGTTCCCATTGTGTTTTCTTTCAGCTGAGCCAAATACCTCATTCCACCATGCCACTGGCAGATTGTTTTACTTCCCTTTCAAATGTTTCTTGGCCACATAGTGCCTGACCACATGGATTGGGCAATGCCAGCAACATTCCCAAGGCCAATTTTTGGACAGATGCTACATTGTTTGGCCATCGCTCTGTCTCCCTCCTGTTGAATTACTGCCTCTGACCTTCCCTGATGTGCTTCTGTGTTCCAGGGAGGGAGGCATCAGTGTGATCAAGTGCCCAGTTAAGAGTTCCTGTAGCTTGGGCAGCAGGACAATTGAGTAAGAAACCACCTAGGACCGTGATGGTGAACCTTGGCACTCCAGATGTTCTTGGACTTCAATTCCCAGAAGCCCAAGCCCCCTGTGAATCCATATGAATGGGTTTACTGTGATTCATCTGGCCCACACTGCCCTCGTCGCTCCCGGAAGCATATACGGGTGTGTTTTACTTCCACTTCCGGGAGCATCAAGGGTGGCATGGATGAATCGTGGTAAACCCATTTGTGTGGATTCACAGGGGGCTTGGGCTTCTGGGAATTGAAGTTCAAGAACATCTGGAGTGCCAAGCTTTGCCATCACGGACCTAGGACTCCGAAAGAAAAGGTAGCGAGCTTTAGGAGTTCTGCTTCAGCAAAAGATCATACGAAGCATGGGAAAGAGCCTGGGCAAGTGGGGAGAACAAAGGCTGGCAGTGGCCCAGGAAAATGCCCTTTAGTTCATCCTTCTTCCTGGAAAGCTAGTTTCTAGTTCCGTGCCTTGGTACATGCAGTGCAGAAGCTCAGTGCAGGCCTAGGGTAGCTTAGCATCTCTATGTTGTACTCAGCTGATGTTTGTGGACAGCATGGCATGGACAACAGGTGGTCTTGTGGTACATCTTAGTCGGTTGGAGCCAACGAAAAACAACCAAATGCTGTAGTTGCATTGTAAAGATCAACATGCAGACTTGCGTGCAATGTTTTCTCTCCCCTTGTCAGAAGTGTGTCTGATTGTTGCCTGACTGAGGAGTGGTGCTAGGGAATTGTAAAAACAAATGTGAATTTGATTTTAAATGGAAGGTGATAAAGAAGGTAGAGAAGCAAGGCTGTAGAGTCCAGCAGGAAATGATAAATCTCCGTATGGGAAGCCTCAGGTGCAGATGTGTTTTGGAATGGTGGCTTATTCATTCATTCATTCATATTTATATTGCTGCCCACTTGCCATGGCGACTTATGAGTCTGTAATAAAAATAATAAATAATAATAAAAATCGTGGCTTATGAATCTGTAATAAAAGATGATGTGCACCTTTCAGTGTGATAACATTGGAGTCCCAAGACCATGAAATGCAGACATTTGAACTTTTATGTACATGGTAATGGAACTTTGAAGTGTTCTTCTGGGGATATTTTTTTAATGCATTGATTAATTTCCATTAATTTAAGCCATCTTATTTTTGCACTGCTAGGCATCTTCAATTAGTAAGTGGCAAACTTCAGTAACAAACACATAACAATAACTAAACTATAAATAAATCCACCTTTGCCACTTTTTTGAACTTTGCCACGTATTTGCAACTTGACCAGATCTTGAAGGCTCTGGGTGACTAACTGTACCTTTAAATTCCAGAGTAATTCTCACGTTACTTTGCTGTAGTAAAAAAGTATGCCTTACTGTGCCTGAAAGGCTGAACATCTTTAGGTGGCATTAGCCTTCATGATCTCTGATGAAGTGGGTTCCAATTCATGAAAACGTATGCCATAGGGAAAAGGTGGTTTTTAAGGCTCCCTTCCCCATTCTGATGCCCTAGATTTGTATTGTTACTGTTCCCAGGAGTCACTTGCCTGCCCAGCTGACTGTTGGGTCCTGAGAGCTGTAGTCCTTGTACATATTTGGAAGGCCCCAAATTGGGAAAGATTCATTTATGGTTATCTGCCACAACTCCTTGTTCTGTGTGCTGAGCAAAAAAGCAAGCTAGCTAAGTCAGGTTGAAACTACCTAAGTCATATGGTGGAGGTGAGCAATAGATTTAAGGGATTAGATTTGATAGACAGAGTGCTTGAAGAATTATGGATGGAGGTTCAAAATATCATACAGGAGGCAGCAGTTAGAACAATATCAAAGAAAAAGAAATGCAAGAAAGCAAAGTGGTTGTCTAATGAGGCCCTTCAAATAGCTGAAGAAAGGAAGGAAGCAAAAAGCAAAGGTGAAAATTCATTCAACTTAATAAAGAATTCTAAAGGAAAGCAAGGAGAGATAAGGAGGCCTTCTCAAATGAAGAGTGCAAAGTAATAGAAGAAAATAAAAGAAGGGGAAGGACTAGAGATCTCTTCAAAAAAATTGGGGAAATTAAGGGAATGTTTCAAGAAAAAATGGCCATGATAAGGGACAAAAATGGTAGGGACCTAGCAGATGCAGAAGAAATTATGAAAAGATGGCAAGAGTACACAGAAGAACTCTACAAAAAGGACCTCAATGTCCCTGACAACCACAGTGATTAGAACATTGACCGTGAGCTGGACATTCTTAAGATACGCTCAAGATAATACAGGCTAGGATTCAGCAGTACGTGGATCGAGAACTTTCAGAAGTCCAGGCTGGGTTCCAAAGAGGTAGGGGGACTAGAGACCAAATTATTATTATTATTATTGTTATTATTGTTATTATTGTTATTATTGTTATTATTGTTATTATTGTTATTATTATTATTATTATTATTATTATTATTATTATTATTATTATTATTCAAATTTATACCCCGCCTTGCTCAGGCGAACCTGACTCTAGGCGGCTTCCATAATATACAAAAGAAACAATATCCCACCAAAGACCCCCCCCATACAAAATCCTCTATCGCCGCCCAAGGCCCCCAGGTTTCTCTCCCTCCAAGGCCGGCTGGCCGAGGGAGAGTCCAACAAGGTCCAACAAACATTGGCGGCGTCTCGCGCGGCGGCGTCTTCGAGCCCTCCCTCATCCAGGGAGGCTCCTTTTAACCTCCTCCCGGCCGGTGACGGGGGCTGGGGGGCACGCGGCGGCAGCGACGTCTCGCGCGGTGGCGTTTCCGAGCCCTCCCTCATCCAAGGAGGCTCCTTTTAACCTCCTCCCGGCCGGTGACGGGGGCCGGGGGGGCGCGGCAGCAGCGATGTCTCGCGCGGTGGCGTCTTCGAGCCCTCCCTCGTCCAGGGAGGCTCCTTTTAACCTCCTCCTGGCCGGTGATGGGGGCCGGGGGGGCGCGGCAGCAGCGACGTCTCACGCGGCGGTGTCTTCGAGCCCTCCCTCGTCCAGGGAGGCTCCTTTTAACCTCCTCCCGGCCGGTGACGGGGGCTGGGGGGGGCGCGGCAGCAGCGACTTCTCACGCGGTGGCGTCTTCGAGCCCTCCCTCGTCCAGGGAGGCTCCTTTTAACCTCCTCCCGGCCGGTGACGGGGGACGGGGGGGCGCGGCAGCAGCGACGTCTTTTGCCAACATTTGTTGGGTCATGAAGAAAGCAAAGGCGTACCAGAAAGAAGTCTACTTCTATTTAATTGACTATACCAAGGCCTTTGATTGTGTGGACCATAGTAGACTGTGGTAAGTAATTAAAGAGATGGGAATACCAGACCACCTCATCTGTCTCATGAGATATCTGTACATCAGTCAAGAAGCAACAGTTAGGACAAGATATGGAATAACTGAGTGGTTTAGAATAGGAAAAGGAGTAAGACAAGACTGCATATTGTCACCCTGCTTATTTAACTTACATGCAGAGTACATAATGTGCAATGCAGGGCTGGATGAATCACAAGCTAGAATTAAAATTGCTGGGAGAAACATCAACAACCTGAGATATGCAGATGATACTATCCTAATGGCAGAAAGTGAAGAAGACCTAAAGAACCTCTTGATTAGGGTAGAAGAAGAGAGTGGAAAAGTTGGCCTGAGACTCATAATAAAAAAAAACCCAAGATAATGGCAACAGGCCCTATCACTCCCTGGCAAATAGAAAGGGAAGAAATGGAAGCAGTGACAGATTTTACCTTCTTAGGATCCAAGATCACTGCAGATGGTGACTGCAAAAATATTGAAGATGAAGCTAAAGTACTTTGGACACCAAATGAGAAGAGAGGACTCATTCGAGAAGGTGATGGATGCTGGGAAAGATCAGAGGCAAAAGGAGAATGGGTGGCAGAGGATGAAATGGCTAGATGGCATTGTTGATGAAACGGGCAGGCTGTGGAAGGTGGTGGAGGATAGAGGTGCCTGGAGTGCAGGGATCCATGGGGTCGCAAAGAGTCGGACTTGACTATGCAGTGGAACAGCAGTAGCAGCAGCAGCAACAACAAAGTCATTCCTCCCTAGAGCTGATGACCGGTTCCAGTGACTGCCTCGATTTAGCCAATTTAAACCCAACAGTGCCATGCTTCATTCTGTCAGGCTGGTCTTTAGAGAGTCCCTGTAGTAAAGGGAAAGTGGTAACTGTCCAGATGGTGAAAGGCAATCCCCAGAAGATAGCCTCCATCTCAGAAAGATTGCTGAGCAGTCCTTGCAGGTGCAACTGCTTGGCAGGGCCCCAGAGAGCTCCCCCCCCCCTTCTCTAAAATGCTGGATTAGCACCATGAGGGATGTATCTTCACTGCACCCGTGACAGGCTGCCAGAAGCAATCACTGTTGTTGCACTCTAATTACCAGCTGGCCTGGTGCCAGCCAACACTCCTACAATGAGTGCCTGCTGTGAGGAGGGCAACAGTGCAGTTTCGCCCTGGGTTTTGTGTATCCAGAAGGTATTGTTTTTCTGTGTTGGAATCACAAACCTCAACGAGGGTGTATATACATCCAAATGTTTATGGACACAGTGGGTTATCTCTGCTATCTCTTAATGTGCATTTTGTCTTCAACTGTTTGCTCTGTGCACTGAAACTCCAATGTCTGGTAATAATTGATAGGGGTTCAAGGATTCCTAGCATCATGATGCTCTATAAATGGATTACTTTGGATTTTAAAACCATGCAATTGGTGGGTATGTGTTCTTCCTTTCTGTGATTTACTATTTTAGGCATCTGACTATCACTAGACAGCAAATGCTTAGAGTTTTATGCTCAGATATATAGATTCAAGTACCTGTTCATCTATGAAGTTCATTGAGTGACCTTGGTCTACTCATTACCTCCCAGTCTAATCTATGTTGTTCTAAGAGTGAAATAAAAGAAAGAGAACTGTGCATTTGCTGCCATGTGTACTGTATAATACTAATCATTTATCCTGTAGTGTAGTTTGCTCAACTGGAGCTGGAAAATGCAGTATTAGTGTTCCTGTGTAGCTAAGCGAACTTGCTTCAGAACTTGGGGAGTTTGGCAATGCCAAGAATTTCTTTTGTGTCTCCGTTCCTTGAAGAATGTCAGTTACCTCAAACATCCAGTATGCATTTAAAAACGTAAAGGTGCCCAATACACTTCAACCATTTGGATGAATGACTTTTTTTATCCCACCTGTCTTGAGTATATAATACTTACAATATATGCAATCCCCATCTTTAGTATCATTGACATTTTACTAACATATTGCTGCAGAAACCTCACACTGTGAAGCAGAACTTAATGGCTGTTTGTAGGGTTTATATGTTTGCTTGTAATGCTAGCTGGAAAGAATAAGTGGGCAGAGTGCTACGCTCCAGATGTTAATGGGCTGTGGCCCATACAGTACCAACTATTGGCTATGATATCAAGGGCTGATTGGAATTGCAGTCCAGCAGCACCTGAAAAGCCAGAATTTGCCTTCTCTGTAATGTTCCCAGGTGACAAAGGAGTAGGTTGTCATCATTAAGGACCATGCATTTGTATATTATGCTGTGCCTTTTCTAGGTAGAAATATACACACAGACGACAACCTGTCCAAGCTTTCCTGTGTTGTAAGCTGCTGACAGATTACAGTATGCTTTTCTATTTGTATCCTTATAGGTACAGATGGCCTTTATAAAGGAGAAAATGAGGAGTTTCTACTAGATGGTGCCTTTTAAATTCCCACAGTTTCCTTCTAATTCCCCTTGGCTCTTCAGAATATGTTCTACATTAAATCCTCTGACTCAAAATAGTTAGGAAGAATACAGGATAGCTCAGTGGAACCAGAGGTTGGGAGCTTGATCCCCACTGTGCCTCTTTGACAGGTGCCGGAGTTGATTATCTATATGGTTGTTTCCAACCAAAACATTCTAAGACTTTTGTTTGTTTGTATACATTTTGTTTGCATACATTTTTCAGAGTAAATTTAATTCTGGCCTGGGATGAAATACACATTTTTCTTTATATGTATAAATGTACACACAGTCTGTTGACTGAATAGCCTCTTCTGTATCTCTTGGAAATGTGCATGATCTGCATCTCTGGTGTATAGTCTATACTGGATGCATCTTTGTGTGATGACCTCATACAGTAGCCCTCTATTGTCGTCAGTGTGTCTATATGTTGCAGCCGATCTCTCTGCCTTCAGATGTTTTCCATGCCTTCCCTGCGACAACCAAATTGATATTTGCAGCCCTGCGTATCTTGATCTATCTCCATCTTTGGTGTCATTTTTTTTAATTCACTGAGCTAAGGGCTGAAGCCCTTGTAAATCATCTCCCTTCACACCAGACTGTAGAGCAGTAAGAGACAGGTCTATTTCTAGTTTGTGGTTAAGGGTATTGCAGGTTGTGGCACGGAGAATGCACACAGCAGCTGTTTGTAGTACAAGTGTCTTATCTCTCTTGCTTATATATACTGTATCTGCAGGGCTTTGAACATTGTCTTTAGCTAGGATTTCAGATGTTCCAATCAACTTTGTATGTTACTGTGGAGCAAAGTTTGCCATTCTATTAAGATCTCTTCAGAGATGAAGTCCCCCTCTTTCAGCCCAACAGGAATGTATTGTGCCTGCAATGTATTTCTCGTGTTCCTGGAATAATCATTTCCTTTGCTTTGCTTTGACCACTTAATGTTTGTTGTTTTGTGTCTGTCTGTTATTCTGAGCAAGTGCATACCAAGAGTTCAACTCTAGTGATTCTGGTTTGTAACTCAGAGAAGGATGAATCTGCCAGTCTTTACCTCTGGCTGAGTGACTTAATTGCATTGATCATGAGGTTATTGGGCAAGAACCAAGTTCTTTGCAGGCACTTTCCTCCAAAACTCACATTGCTTTAGGAGTCATGTACCTTCGATTCTTTCATGTTTGCCCAGTTATACAAGGAATGGGTCAGGTAGAAGGTTACAAATAGAACTGTTCACTTTTGGATCACGTGGTAAGCTCTTTAAGTTTCACACTCTTCAGGCAGGGGTTGAATTAATAGGTTGAATAGGCCTCAGTTGAATTCTAGCCTTCAACAAAGTTTACTTAGAGCTTTCCGTGGTGCTGCAAACTGTGACCCTCTTTACCTCAGAGGTACTTGTTGTTTACAGACAAGAACAACTGTTAGGATATGCTTTATAAGAGATCAGCTGTTAAGATAGTTCAGGTTAGAATTTACAAGCTTTGAAAACCCATTAAATCTATTGTCCACCAGTCCAGCTCCTGCTCCAAAAAGTGACACCATGCAGTCTTTTAATTTATTTATTTTTTTGCTTCCAACAGTAAAACTAATAACTGTATTATGGATAAATACAGTTATTTTAAAAAGTGAGGCTGCTGAGTTTGACAGAGATGCTGAATTATAGGTTAAGGAAATGAGCCTAAAATATTCTCCATTTTGGTTTTTAAAAAAACCTGAGAGTTTAGGAAGCTAGTTGCAAAGACTGCAGTCACATCCAGCACATGACATCCATTAACTATTAGACCATCCCACCATTTCTTGTCTGAATCAAGCTTGATTTTCTTGATGTTCCTCTAGTCCCCCACTTACTTTGTTCCTCTTTAAGCACCCATAATCTCACCTTGATGAAAGGCAGAAATAGAAGTGAGTGTTAACTGCATACAGTACTGAGGAAGTTTTATCCCCAGATCTAGTTTCTTCCTGTGCTAAATATTACATAGCACATGGGGGAATGATGGAACTTGGCAGAAACCCATCGTATTGGATAGAAAAGCTCTTCTTATGTAGTAATTGCCTGATGCCTAGGGGGAATCATCACTCCACCAAATGACTCTGGATGATACTGTAGTTTTCTATAGTGAAAGCAACTAAGTCAGGAGTTCTCAAACTTTATAAGCCAGGGCCTGGGTCACACTCCCTCAGACAGCTTCGGGGGCTGGATGGCCATTTTGCCCTTCCTCCACCACATGGCACTTCCTGGTGTAGTGGAGGCAGTGGGGGACCACATGAAATGGTGCCGCGGGCCACAAGTTGAGAGCCCCTGAACTAAGTTGTCAGGGACTCAACAAATTCATGTGTCTGTCTCTTTCATCAGTTACCCATGAGAGAAATCAACAGAAGGCCTGAAGCCAATGTAACCAGTGTTATCCTCAATCCCTACTACTCTTTTTCATCACTTAGCTCAGGAATACTATGTCACAAGTTCATTATTAATTATTATGTGGGATGCTGTTGTTATATGCCATCAAGTCATCTCTGCCTCATCGTGATCCTATGAATAAAAGATCTTCAGGATGTTCATTCCTCAACAACACTACTCCGCTCTTGCAAAGACAAGCATGTGTCTTTCCGCACATATACAATTCATCTCATGTTTGGTCTTCTTCTCCAGCTTTCTTCCACTTTTCCCAGCATTATTGTCTTCTCCAGAATTTTGCCTTCTCATGATGTGCCCAAGGTAGGACAGTTTCAGTTTCTTCATATTTTGCCTCTGTTTGTTTGGCAGTCCAAGGTATCCACAGAACTGTCCTCCAGTAACATAATTCAAATGCAAAATCCCCCCCTCCCCCATCAGCGTTCTTTACTGTCCAGTTTTCACATTCTTATATGGTGATCAGGACACAATGGTGTGAATGGTCTTGGTCTTGGTCTTGGTCTTCTTATGCAACATCCTTATACTTGATTTTCTTTTCTAATCCCTTCATTGTTACTCTTCCAAATGTGGGATAAATACTTATCTATTTATGGGATAAAAGGATAAAAGTTGTTGATTATCTGGTTAAATCAGGAGTATAAATCTAAACTACACACAACCCTAATTGTGTTGACCTGAATCCAAATGGTAGTCCCAATTATAGCAAACTCTTACAGAAATCAGTGGGATTTATGTAAGTATTGACTCATACTTAAGCAGTTAATTCAATGGTCATACTTGCGATTGAAGTATCAACTGGATTTAGGCCTTTGAATGTTAATTCCAGCAAGCTCTAGAGACCTAAAGCTTCAGTCCAGTCTTTGTCCACAGAGATGGAAATAAATCTAGGTTTGGCCATGCAGGGCCAGTAAGAAATAGATCCCCCAAAGTGTTTATTTACGGCAGTGTATCTGTAAGACACCATATTTATCCTGTTTGTCCGTGGTTTTGTCGTTGCCTCATAAATAGCACTTGGAAGGAACAAGAGTGTTAGGGATTGTAACCGAGCTACTGTGGTTTTCTAAACCATGCTGGGCAGCAAGCAGTGCACCATGGAGATTCGTGTGCAGGTGATGTGAGTTGAACAACCATTAACTGCCTCTGGGAACCATTTCCATCTGTTTGGGTTAACAAACTCCTCTTTCCCCCTTCCCAACATTATGGAAGTGATGGTTTGTTCATCTTGGGGAAATGACAAGATCTATGTGATGTTCCTACAGTTTTTGTGAGAGGATGATGAATTGTAACCATTGCATGTTTGCATGGCACTTCTAACATTTGCAGATCGAAATGCCACAACAATTTTTGCTGCTGCTGCTGTCACAAATTAACAATTACTTTGTGACTTTGGCATGCTATGCAGTATCCACCAGAGAATTAATGCCACCTGAAAGAGTTTTGGACAGCTGTTTTTACTGATAGGTCGGATGAGTATTTTGTTTCTAAATTCACATGAGGGCTTTAATGGAGAAGTGAAGAGAACTTCTTTGTAGGTTTTTTTCTTGCTATGTAAACATCATGTAGGTTTGTTGGAGCATAGGTCCTCCTGTGCCACATGACTTCCCTTTCACTTTTTCCAAGAGGCGCTGTCAATAACTGGCCTATAAATCATTTGTTAAAGCCTTTAAAAAGCTTTACTGAGATGGAGGATTACCCAGACCAAACTCTCCACAAGTGCAAGTCTACAGTTTTGATCCCAATTAATCTGATAGGCATCCACTTCACAGTATCATAGCCAGAAATCATTCTCATCTTGGTCTCAACACAGCTTAGCCTAGGGGTCAGCAGCCTATGGTCCATGGGCCGAATCCAGCCTACTGTGCCAAATAATCTGGCCCCACCATATCCGGAAGTGCCATGTGGTGGAGAAAGGGCAAAATGCTCATCTGGCCCCTGAAGCTGTCTGAGGAAGTGTGACCTGGCTCCCAGCTTGAAAAGGTTGAGAACTCCTGGGCTAGAGATTGTCAAAGTGCCTGAATAGTTTGTGGGTCCTAAAAACCCACCAGGTAGAAGTAACCCTAACTCTCTGCTACGTTATCATTTTTCTCATAAACATATACCTTAGTCTTTGGATAGAACTAGTGGTGAATGTCTGATGTCATTGTGGTATAAATTATTGGGTAAAAGCACTCATCCAAACAGAAAGGGCCAGGTTGACTACTTTGATTTGGGACAGAATGGTAACCCTGGGAGTGCAGCTGTTTCTGTAGTCTCTACTAAAATGCAGAAATGAGAAATGTAGATGGTGACTCTGAGGATATGTGAAAGATGGAAAATGTGAGCTGCCAGGTATGTAACAGCCATGTGTACTGGAATACAAGTTTGCCTAGCAACAGAAGAAAGATAGGTTGTTCAATGTACACTATAAGCCTCAAGGACATTATTCAGAGAATATTTTAGTCTAGGAGCAGGTGATGCATAATCACAGATGTTGTTGGACTGTGTCATTCTTTGACTAATATGAGCCATTAGAGCAAGGATTCTCAACCTGTGGTCCATGGGCCGGATGCAGCCCATGGTACCACTTCATGTGGCCCCCACTGCCTCCACCACACCTGGAAGTATCATATGGTGGAGGAAGCGCAAAATTGCTGTGCACCCCTTGAAGCTGTCTGAGGGACCATGACCTGGCCCCCAGCTTAAAAAGGTTGAGAACTCCTGCATTAGAGCATTGTACATCACCTCAGCCTTGGAAACATTTGTGGGGGTTGAATGAGGGAGAAATAGTGTTGAAGACAGCAGGGGAAGGGTGCTGATGATCTCATGAGTGGAAAGACCACAACAACAGTCAACACACTTTCAAACCACCAAAAAGAAATGCTGATGGAGCAAGAAGGAGAGTATTTGGCTTCCTTCCATTTTGAGCTTTTCTTTAGTCTGCCCAGACTGCTAAAACCATTGAGTACCCCATATGAAACTTAGATCAGTAGCAAGCATAAGCCTTTTCATCATAGTGATGTCTGACTCTTTCTCTTCACCTCCCTCTTTTCCCCCTCCTTCTGGCCTGTAAGGAAAGAGAAGCAGCCTCCTTTTCTTTCAAAAGCTGACTAAAATGAGAGGAATCTCTCTCTCTCTCTCTCTCTCTGCCTTTCTCTTCTGCAGCTTGAAATTTCAGGGCTAATGGGAAGGTTACCACAGTGCTGAAGGCTTTCTTGTAAAGAGGAATAATTCTCCTCTGAAGTGTGATACATTAGGTGATACGTTGTAGAAAGACCACCATCTTAGCATGAGTTACCTTTCACCTCTAGAGTTCATCTAAGTCCGCCATGAAAGGAGCAAATATATGTATTTACATATCTGATTGTCCTTTCTGCTGAGTGTGGACACTAAGCCTGAATCCCAGATCTTCTGAATAAGCCACACACCGTACCACCTGAGCTAGAAGCAGTGACAGAAGGACTCCCACTCTAAAAGCTAATAGGCAGGCAGGCAGGCAGGCAGGCAGGCTGGCTTTCAAATTCTGTCTTTTGATGACTATTGCCAGGGATTTCTAAGTAGAGACTTCTCAGAAATGGTTTCCCATTCCGTCAGCAGGGTACCCCATGACTGCTCACCCATGATTATACAGGTTGGCTCTTTTCCTGGGAGGCACAATGGGAAATTGAATTCCTATCCTCTGATTCTGCAGCCAGATACCTAACTGACTCTGCTATCCAGCCAGTGAACTATTTTTTTATTTCAAATTATCATCATTATCATGATCATCTTAGAGCTGCAGAGCTGGAAGGGACCATATGGATCACCAAGTCCAGCTCCTGTCAAGGAAACACAGTGGAGAAGCAAACTCCAAACTTCTGGCTCTGCATCCAGATTCCTTTAATGCCTGACTTGTCGTCCACCTTTGTCCCAGAAGTGGCATTCAAGTTAGCTGACAAGATTTATTTTTTTTAAAGGAGCACAGAAAAAACACAAGAAGTTTTAAGGCTAAAACACAGTTAAAGTATAATAATACAGTACAATGCTGTTGAATTAAATTTTGTTGTTGTTGTTCAGTCGCACAGTCGATTCCGACCCTCTGCGACCCCATGGACCACTGTCCGCCAGGCACTCCTGTCCTCCACCATCCCCCTCAACTCGCTCAGCTCTGTGCCCATTGTCTCTACAATACCATCTAGCCATCTCATCTTGGGCCGTCCCCTTCTTCTTTTGCCCTCGACCCTTCCAAGCATCAAAGCTTTCTCAAGTGAATCCTCTCTTCTCATTTGATGTCCAAAGTACTTTAGCTTCATCTTTATTATTTGACCTTCTAAGGAACAGTCAGGGATAATTTCTTCTGAGATTGACCTATTTGTTCTCCTCGCTGTCCATGGGACTCTCAAAACTCTCCTCCAACACCACATCTCAAAGGCGTCTATTATTATTATTAAATAAGTTATACTATATAACAGAATGGTTTTAATTGAAAGCACACTTCCATTAAAAACCCAGTCAAGTCATTGAAAGCCTGCCTAAATATAGCCTGGGGCAGGTGGTTGGATCGGGGCGATAATCAATGCTTCTCTAAAAGAGGGGCACTTTCCAGCACCGCTTAAACACGCTTTGGTGCTCCCCCTCTTGAAGAAGCCGTCCCTTGATCCCACGGTAATTTCCAACTACCGTCCAGTGTCCAACCTACCTTTCTTGGGTAAGGTTTTGGAGAAGGCTGTGGTGCAGCAGCTGCAGGAGGTCCTGGATGAAGCGGATTATCTGGACCCGTTTCAGTCAGGATTCAGGCCCGGATATGGTACTGAGACCGCACTAGTCGCTTTGGTGGATGATCTCTGGAGAGAGCGGGACGGAGGGGAGCCGTCTGTCCTTGCTCTTCTCGATCTCTCAGCGGCTTTTGATACGGTCGATCACGGCATCCTTCTGGGAAGGCTCCAGGGTCTGGGGATCCAGGGCACGGTGTTGTCCTGGTTTTCCTCATTCCTGAGGGGCAGGACCCAGTCGGTGTGCCTGGAGAAGGAGAAGTCCAGCCCTAGGCCCCTGCAATACGGGGTGCCTGAGGGTTCGGTACTCTCTCCTCTCCTGTTCAACATCTATATGAAGCCGCTGGGTGAGATCATCCGTCCCCACGGGGTAAGGTATCATCAATATGCTGATGATACCCAGCTATACATCTCTGCCCGTGGGGACCCAAGCGGTGTGGTGGAAGTCCTCTCCAGGTGCCTGAAGGCTGTAATGGTCTGGATGGGGGACAACGGGCTACAGCTGAATCCCGGCAAGACTGAGTGGCTGTGGGTAAGGGGTCCTGTGTTATCAAAGGAGCTTCCACCTTTGGTTCTGGATGGGGCAGTCTTGCCCCAAACAGACCCGGTGCGTAATCTGGGGGTCCTCTTGGACTCACGGCTACTGTTCGAAGAGCAGGTGGCAGCCGTGGCCAGGAGGGCTTTTGCACAACTTCGTGTAATTCGCCAGTTACGCCCCCTCCTAGACCGGGATGCCCTGCTCATGGTCACACATGCGTTGGTCACCTCCAGACTTGATTATTGTAACGCGCTCTACATGGGGCTGCCCCTGATGACCATCCGGAGACTCCAGCTGGTCCAGAATGCGGCGGCCCGGGTAGTGGTGGGGTGTGGGCGTTATGCTCATGCTTCGCCGCTGCTCCGGGAGCTGCATTGGCTGCCAGTATGTCTCCGGGTGCAATTCAAGGTGCTGGTTATTACCTTTAAAGCCCTATATGGTAGTGGGCCAGGATACCTAAGAGACCGCGTCACCCCAAGAACATCTGCCCAGCCCACCAGGGCGGATCGGAGAGGCTCCCTTGTTATTCCCTCGGCGAGGAAGGCGCACCTCGCCTGTACTAGGAGGAGAGCCTTCTCCGTGTTCGCCCCAGCCCTCTGGAACCTCCTGCCCACCGAATTGCGCCTTCAGACCGAGCTCCTGCCCTTCCGAAAGGGCTTGAAAACCTGGCTGGCGGGACAGATTTGGGGACCCGGGACCATGGGCTCCCATACCAAGTGGCTCATTTAAGGACTGCCCCCCCTGGGTTGGATCACGGGATTTTATTGGTATCTATCCCTGTGTTGTTTTTAATCTTCCGATTGTTTTAACTTTGACGTTTTAGTGATGGTTTTATTCTTGTTTTATTCTTGTTTTATTCTGATTGTGGGCCGCCCAGAGTCGGGTTCTCCCGATTGGGGCGGGGTATTAAATTTAATAAATAATAATAATAATAATAAAAAGTCATTGTTGGGTGCTGAAGAATGATAAAAAGCTTGGGTGGTGGTGGGCAGGCTTGGAAGGAAATTCCACACTCTGAGAGCAGCCACCAAGAAGGTGAGTTTCCTTTTACTTTGAGCAACAGTGCTAGTACTGGAGGGCTATCAAGGAAGAGACACTGCTCAAGACAGCTTATAGCGCTAGCTTGCAGGCTAGGTGTGTTGGGTGTTTCATGGCTTACACTGGTCCTGGCTTTATCATTTGTAAAGGGAACTGGCTCCTTGAATATATAGATTGCAGACGGCCTATGTTTTGATTGACAGTGCTGTGAAATGCAAGTGGATCAAAACACAGGGAGAGAGTGATTCATTTGTTGGTGTTGGCTCTCAGTTTTCAAGAGAAGCAGGAGGGGACCAGACTCAACCCCAACCCATTTTATCAACAAAACAAAGGTGCTCTGTTTCACTTCTAAAATTCCCTTCAGATGAAACCTGCCTGAGTTTGCCGAGCACACTTGGCTGAAATAGTTCTCTGGAACGTGTAGTTGCTAAAGATTTTGCTCTCTCACAGCTGGCTGTTCATACTGCAGGAGCATCAGATGACTGTTCTACTCACGACTACTACCTCTGAGAAGCCTTTTTTTTAAAAAAAGGCTTTAAATTCCATCGAGCTACTGGGTCCTGCTCCGGACCTGTCATGGTGAATTGGAAGTACCCTGCCTTTTATTGTGCAGACGTACACAGGCTTGATGGGGGAACTAAAACTCACTTTCTCAAATGTAACTTGGCATCTCCCCTGGTCAAAAATCCGGGTGAGTTTGAATACAGTGAGAGCTTTAGAAAAGATGGTGAAAACGGTGCTGCAGTGTTAGTGCCAAGAAATGTGGGAAATCAATTATATTCTTCCTTTGATCTTTCCTTTTTGTAAAAAAAAAAAAGAGTTAAATCCATCAGTCTGTTACTTTCATGAGGAGGTGTTGAGTTGACTCCAAGACTGCTATTTAAGCTTGCCTCCTTTAAGTAAATAATACTTTAATAAAAACGGAGCTAGAGAAAGTTGTCTCTCTGGAGTACAGATCCCAGAATCCCCATGACAGCTTGGCCAGGGAATTCCTGGGAATTGTGTCGCTAAAGGGTAACTTTTTCCAAGCTCAAAGGGAGGGAAAAGATCAGTCACATCCCTTCCCATGGCTTCACTGTGCAGCAGCTGGGAAAGTGTTGCTGTGGTTGTGTGGGGTCCCTATGGAAGAAAAAGGAAAGCCTTTGGCCAGTGTGGAATGGAAAGGAACGAACTGGCTGCGTCCCAGTCTCCTTCCCTCAGGACAGAGCTGCCTTTTTTCTCCCTCACCCGCTCCCTCCCTCCTGCTTCTACTCCCTCCTGTCATTCTCTCCCTTTCTCCTCCTCTTTCCTTCCCACTCCCCCAGCGGTCTCTGACTTGAGTTGAGCCACTGAGGGACTGAGAACTCTAGCAACTCTCTCGCTCTGCTCTGAAGGGTCGGCTCCCTTCAGCCTCCTCCTATGATGTCATCCTGAAATTCAGGGATGATAAGTGAACCCCTCTGGATCCGAGTGGCTGAAATTACAGACAGGGGGTGGGGGTGGGATTGTCCCGGCTTGCTTTTTACAAGTTGTGGGGAGGGAAGGAACTGAGCCTTCATTCCCATGCCTGACGCACAGATGGAAAGGCTCCTCCGGCACCCGGGTCTTCCTAAGAGCCTCAGCAACTCTAAGGAATAAATCAGCAAGTCAAGTTTCTCTCCAGCTGCAGAGAGACTATCCTATAAGGTGAGTTCAGTTTCCTTTTGTGTTTTGTTTTGCTTTGCTTTTATTTTCTCTTTGGAGGAATCTGAGATTGCTGGGCATGGCAAAGCAGAACCCATTTCAACACGTCCCCTCCTAGAACTAAGTTAGTGACATGAGATATGACTTCTGGGGATCACCAGCCTCATAAACCAGGCAGGTGATGAAAGGGCAGAGAGAATTTGAGATGGTACGGAGTATGTCTGCATAGCGAGGGTGCTGGCCTCTACCATTATCACACCAGTGTTTGTTAGTGATGGTGAACCTTGGCACTCCAGGTGTTCTTGGACTTCTGTTGACCAGGGCTTCTGGGAATTGAAGTTCAAGAACATCTGGAGTGCCAAAGTTCGCCATCACAAGTCTATGTCTTCAGGTGTTTCAGCCACCTGCCTGCAGAACACCTTTGGAGCAGCAGGGATTGATGTCAGCAGATGTCTCTTAATTGCAAGCAAAACCCAAAGTTTGCCTAGGGCCATCTGTTTTGCAAAAGCAAAACACACATATAGGAGCATTATAGTAACTTGATTGAACTTGTATACATTAATCTTTGCAACCCATTCAAGGTGTTTTCACTGTCTGGCTTGTGTTCTGACTTGCTGTATCAGGACTGTACAAGGGAAAGGGGATATTGAAGCTTTAATTAGACAGGTAGTAAAAAATAGCTTCTGGTACAAATCAGTCCTGCCTGGAGTCAATAGAAAGAAAGGCGGTGGGTGAGTGGGCGGAAAGGCTGATTTTGCACACCAAACACAAGTTACTTCCCATTGGCTAACTAGACCATTCTCTGAGGAATATAATGGCTCTCACCAGCTACAAGTTATCCAGAGGAGACTGGATTTTCTCATTCCTAGGGTAAACTGTTGTTTACTCTCTCTAGTGTAAACAATCCTGTCTCATTAGTATTTTTATACAGAGTGCAACTGAAACCACTCAGGCTTTCAAAAGTATATTTTGGAAGTGACTCCCATCATTTCAAGAAAGCCGGCTTCCATCCCAGTTGGCAGTATCATCTGTCTTGCAGGTTCTTTCCCCATCTACTGTGTAGCATGTTCATGGGCTCTTTAAGGAGGGAAGAGGACAAGGTAGGTGGGAAGGGATAGGAGGGTAAAAATACTGCCTGGTCATCATTCATCTTCATTAATTGATTCATTATTTGTTACATTTGTATCTCACCTCTCCCTGCTTCCATGACTTTTCCTCCTCCCTACTTTATTGTGTCTAATGACCCTGTGAGGAATGGACAAGCTGAAAGAGAGTGACTTTCTGAATGTCACCTGGTTGAATTCACCGGGGGCCAAACCTGGAACTCTCATGTCCTGATCAACTACTCTGCCTATAGTGAGGGTTATATTACCTGTTTTTAGGAAATATGGCAAGTGTTCAAAGGCAGGGTGTAGTATAAATTCACCTAGCTAGGCTATTGAGCATCCAGTGTTAGATCAAAGAGTGGGAGAGATTTAGAGATGAAATAGCCTCTTATCTCTAGGCATAGCAATCCCTGTTCTTGCTGTCTGAATCAATACAAATCATTTTGGGCATCTCTTCCCCCTTTTCATACCATAGCGGTATCAAATACCTCTTGACAGCTCTGGCAGCTGGGTCAATAAACAAATGGGTGTCTTTCCTCTTCTCCTCCCTTGCATGCCACTTGACTGAGCAGTCCTGCTGGCGCTCATTACCACAACAGAGGAGATCGACAAGGGAAGCACCTGTTACTATTGTTGAGCATTGGGCATTGCAACAGGATTTGTTTCATTTGGCTGTGGGTCTTGGGACAGTGGTGGTGGTATGGTCCTGGTATCAGCTAGTGCTTCTCTTTCAGTGTGTGCAAGAAATGGAGGTGGGTCACGCTCACTAGGTACACACAAGAAGAAGAAGAAGAAAATGGGTTTGTAAACAAGCAAGGGAGTAAGAGATAGGTTCGTATGTCATTGTGGTTGTACGACCACTGGGTCTCTGCTTGTCTTACTGGTTGTGCTTGTCTTCCTTGGCAAGGTACCATGGCAGAGTAACACCAACAGTATTGACCCCATAGAAGTTGCAAAGAGACATTGGGTTCATCTGTGCTATCCTGTTGATAACAATTTGAGAGCAACTTTAACTGATGTGGCTCCATCGTGGCTCATCCAAAGGGAGCCTGTGAGCTGCAATTTAGTGAGGTACATAGAACCTTCCACTGTAGTTGACAGGAGAGTTACACAGCTCTCTAGCAGAGAATTCTAAACCTTCCCCTTGCTTGAAAGCCAGTCATATCCTCACTCCATCATGTAGTACCTGGGAATCGAACTCTGATCTTCCAGTCAGCGAGTTCAGCGTCTTAACCACTTTAGCCACTGCAGCCCTTTTCTAAACCTTCTACAACATTATAAAACTAAGAGTTCCAGAGGAGGGAGCCACTGCAGCTAAAGGGGTATCACACTGATATAACCGTGTAGTGTAGTTACGCTCACTGTGTAGAGTACTAACTGTAAATCCTAATGATTGGTGACTCAGTGACACTCCCGGGAGGGTGTTTGTGCTGTGAGTCTTAGAGCAGATTATTATTATTATTATTATTATTATTATTATTATTATTATTATTATTATTATTATTATTATTATTATTATTATTATTATTATTATTATTATTATTATTAAATTCAATTTATATGCCGCTCTCCTTGCTGAAGCAACTCAGAGCGGCTAACAATGTTACAATATAAGACATCTATGAAAAACATAATATAAATACAATATAACAAATATAATACAATCAATGTGGTCAACAAATCTTTCATTAATATATATATATATATATATATATATATATATATATATATATATATATATAGTACAATCAAAGAAATGCAAAAACAGTCAAGGATATACAGTACGAAGCAATAGGGAAAGTCCTCATCCCTTATACATATTCCAATTAGAAACAAATATGCGTCCGGGGTTGGTTTTGTGGCGGCGACGGCAGGAAAGTTCTTTTATAGCCGCCCGCCTGGAGCACCCAGGTGGTAATCATTCTCCCTGCCCGGCTGGCAGGGGAAAGCGTCCGGAGCGTCCGTGGTTGGTCTCGCGGTGGCGGCAGGAAAGTTCTTTTATAGCCGCCCGCCCGGAGCACGCAGGTGGTCCTCATTCTCCCCACCCGGCCAGCAGGGGAAAGCGTCCGTAGCATCCGTGGTTGGTCTTGCGGCGGCGGCGGCGGCAGGTATGTTCTTTTATAGCCGCCCGCCCGGAGCACCCAGATGGTCCTCATTCTCCCCGCCCGGCTGGCAGGGGAAAGCGTCCAGAGCGTCCGTGGTTGGTCTCGCGGCGGCGGTGGTGGCAGGAAAGTTCTTCTATAGCCACCCGCCCGGAGCACCCAGGTGGTCCTCATTCTCCCCGCCCAGCCGGCAGATAATGCAGAAGACAGATTACTCTGTCAATGGGCATGAATATTGTCACTAGTGGGAGATGGAGATGAATGCCCCCCACCCTGGCTGCTTAGCAGCTAGCTTTAGGAAGAATAGAGCAGCATGAATTTTTACAAGACAATCCTGTGTTGCTGAAGTTGGACAGTGTCAAAGCTCCTGCATGGTCCAGTGGCACCTACAGAAAGTGTTGGAGGAGATTAATATTAAAGAACAGCAGCACATAATTTCTGTGCTATACTGCTCCCTCTAAGTGGGAACAGAAATAACCATCAAAACAATCCCCAACAGTGGGTACCATTTTTTTTAAATAGAAGAAGATCCTGATCACAGATCTCCTATGTTACATCTGGCTTGGTCCAAAGCTGCCATATCTAAAGTATTTCCTGCTTTCACTGATATTTATGTGAATGTTTTAATCACCAGAACATTTCTGTGGAGTAAGGACACACAGGATACCATCAAGTGTCCCCATCCTTCCTTTGGAGAACATCTTAATTTGGTGAATAACCTTCTGAAGGTGTTATTTGGGGAAGAGATTAGTCTCTCGTTTCTACTAAGGTTACCATGGACCCTTCAAATAGAACGATGCCCAGGGTACATTCTGGGATGTTTTCTAGATGTGTTTTCGATGTAAAAATAATCTTTCTCCCTGGTAATGCGATTAACTTTGGAAAGGTTCTTCTGACATGTTCTGGGCCCATCAACTAAATAAAGATGTTTGTTATTATTTTGTTGTGTTAGCCCTTGGTGCTAAATGACACCTGCCCTGTGTTTTTATTGCCTGTAGCAGCGATGCCAATACATCTGGTCACACAAACCCACATAGGCCATCATTTATATTTTTTCACAAAGCACCAAAGACAGGCTGAGGTTGTCTGAGGGAGGTGGCTGAAGCTCTGAAGAACTGACATTCCTTCAAGAAAAGGAGGAGGTTTCCTCATAAGTTCCCCAGTTGATTTGAGGTTTCCCTATGTGTGGTTACCCAATCCTTGGGAAAGAATGTTGGAACTTTTTAAAGTAAAGTAGGAGACTTGTTTGTGAATTGGCAACCAGGGCCACAAATAGCTGTTGTGGGAAAGATCAGCTCAAAGAAGCTAAGTTAAGAGTTTCTTCTGGAGAGGAAACAGAAATGATTTGGTAGAAAATACTGGGAGGTAGCCTAGTATGTTTTATGCCTGTGTTCATTAAGATATGAATGATGTAGAGTCTAGACAGTATACCGTATATCTTGTGTGCTACCAACATGTACAAGTTGTGTCCATGTACCAAATGGGTACTGTTATCTATATGTGACATTCAGTGTGTTGTTGTCATTGTTGTTATCATCTTCTTCCTTCTTCAAGTTTTCTGTGCACACAAACATGTGACAGCTTCTATGAGTAAATATGGAGGATGGTTATTTATAGCCCATGTATGTTGCAGTATACAGTGGCACCTCAGATAACGTTTGTATCGGATAACACTAAAATCAGATAACGGTGGGGAATTTGAGGCATACATTTGCATCGCACAATGTTAAGATAACTTTGTGTGATGCAAATGTTTGCCTCAAATTCCCCAACCTTGAGATTGCTTGCTGTTAGGTGTGTGTTTCTTCAGCCAAAGGCAAAGGCTAACAGCAAGGGATTCATCCTGCAGGGAAGGCAGGGTGAATCTCTCTGCCTTTGGGTTGGAGGTTGAACCAGCACCCATGTTCTGCCCCCAAACCAAAGGCAGAAGGCAAAGGTTAATAGCAAGGAGGCAGGGCAAATCTCTCTGCCTTTGCCTTTGAGTTGGGGGTTGAACTGGCTTTTTTTTTTAACATTGTGGGATCAATGCTTTGCACAACATTAAAAACCGGATAGCAAGTCTTAATGTTATCCGAGGTGCTAGTGTATAGGCTTTTTTTTTTTTGAAAAACTGTGTATGGGCTTGTGGAATAGTCTGGTACCCTGTTTCACACCCTTGTTACTTAAGCATTGGCTGAAGAAGATGGGTATGTGCTCAGTGGAACATAGAAATAAGGAAATGACACATCTTTCAATTATATGACTAGAATTTTTTAAAATTAGTGTTCATTTGTTCTTTCTCTCTCTCTGTATGTGTACACAGATATAGTTGTATAGCTGGTGCTTTGTGGAAATGTTTTTTAGCTCTCTGTTGGCAGGTTACGTCTCTGAGGTAGTTTTGGAAGTGCTTGCTGTCTGCAGATGGGAGCTTTTTAACTCCACACTCTCCCATTAGCCCATCTTCTTTTCCTGAATCAATCCATGGCCCCTTGCCAGGAAGAAGTCACTTTTTCCCTGAAATGAGAGCATTTCATATTGCAGTGCAGGCAGCTGTAGGAAAACTCACAGGGGGGATGCAGAAAAATGCTGGTCAGGAAGGAAAATTCCATCCCCCAAGTGTGAATGAGAACTCATACTAGGACAATTTCCTTCTTCATGTAGTTGTTTTGTTTTCTTTGCAGTTTGATGTGTTCTTGAGATCGTCATATAGAGCAGGGGTTCCCAACCTAAGGCCCGTGGGCTGGATCCAGCCCATGGCATCATTTCATGTGCCCCCCTATCCCTCCAAGGGCATTCAATAAATAAAATGGCCACCCTTTGAAGTTGTTAGGACAAAATGGCCACCCCATGGTGTAGTCAGTGAAAAATGGCCATCCCGCCCTCGAAGCTGACTGAGAGTGACCCAGTCCTCAGCTTGAAAAGGTTGGGAACCCCAGATATATAGAGCAACCTGGAAACCTCAAATGCTAAGGGAAAGCAGTTGGTAAGCTGTTGGAAACCTAGTACTTTCCCATCGGTAGCTCGCAGAGGCATAAGAATTTAAAATGTGAAAAGCTCCTACTAAAGACTTGGTTTCACATTTTACTCAGAGTTTGGGAAATATTTTCTTTGGACTACAGTTCCAAGAATTAGAGAAACCAGCGTGGCCGAGCTTGCTGAGGATTCTGGAACTCATAGTCCAGAGTTGAAGCTGGTGGCTCCTGCATAACATAGCTTGGAGACTGAATGGGAGAAGACCCCAGTCATGACTGAAAATGGCTATCAGAGGGAGACAAACCAGATGTTGTCGGTACTTCCCAATTTACCACAGTGTAAAAAACAACAACAACAGCTTGGTCCGTCTCAGGGCTGCCTCTTCATCACACCAACTGGGAATGAAATTTGCAGTGGTTTAAAAATCAGAAGCAGAATAAATTTATCTCCATACCAAACATGGTTGCAAAACCTTTTAAAAACAGGCAACCTAAGGTTGTTAGTTTTGTTCCAGATGGCACTATGAACAAAATGTTTTGAAATGGGTAGAATTGATTGTTAACCTTGTTTTACTCTTGAGTTAGGTTAGATACCATATGACATTCAGTGCTCTCTCAGTTTTGTCCTCTATCAGCTTCCCTGTTACGTGGGTCTAGTATGAGGTTTTGAGCAGAAAAAGTTTTTGTCCTATTACATAGAACTACATCAAAGTTGGTTGTTATAACAGTGATTAGAGAGCTGGTCTAAGATGTAAGACTCAGGTTCATATCTCAGATCAACTGTGTCACTCACTGAGTGATGTGAACTCTAACCTGCCTCCCCACACACACATTTATTCTTTGAGCCCGGAGTTCTCAACCTTTTAAAGCCAAGGTCTGGGTTACACTCCCTCAGACAGCTTCAGGGGCAGGATGGCCATTTTGCCCTTCCTCCACCACATGGCATTTCCTGGTGTGGTGGAAACAGTCGGGGGGGGGGGACGTAAAATGGCACCATGGACCGCTGGTTGAGAATCACCGCTTTAAGCCGAACACAGACAATTTTTTTTCTTTATACTTCCCAAAGTGCAGTGAGAATAGGAGGCTGTGTGAGTTCCTTGAGTATTGAATTGCCTTGATGGGTCACAATTGATGCAGGCCTGGCTGCTTTTTTAGTCTCTGGAGGCCCTTTCCTTTTTTGTGGTTGCCTAGCCTAGCTTTCGTTCCTTTTGCAAAAGAGGCTTCATCTAGCCACAGATCAATACCGGTGCATTTGCTGCAAAACATCTTGCCTTCCAGTGATGGCAAAAAGCAAACCGCCACTAAACTTGGTTTTGCTTCAGTAGTTTCCTTGGAGGTGATCAGTTCTGGTGAGAACGGAACGTGTCATGGGCCATGCTGTTCTCCAGAGAGACACATGGGCGCCTGTGCTCTGCAGAATCCTGGAAGAGGCGACATAATGTGAGAGTGTTTGATGCTCCTTTGGCGCGATCTCACTGTCCCTTCTCACTATAGTATTGCTGTCTTAAATGGAGCATTTATCTTTCATGGCATCACAGGACAAAATAAAAATTATTGATTCTCTTTCTCTCTCTCTTTTGTCCCAACCCTCCCTTTCCCACTCCATTGCAGAGGTTGGCCACACACAGGGTCCTCTGGATGGCAGCCTGTATGCCAAGGTGAAGAAGAAAGACTCACCCCACGGCAGCACTGGCACTGTCAACACCAACCGTATTGCCCTCTCAGCTGCTGCCAATCACATTGAGCACACACTTTCTGTCAGCAGTGACTCGGGCAACTCCACCGCTTCTACCAAGACAGACAAGACTGACGAGCAAGCAGCATCTGTGGTCCCTGGCAGCAGTGGAGGGAGCAACCCTATACTGACCCCTGAAGAGAAGCGGGAGCTGGAGAGCTTGCTCAGTGGCTTTGGCTTGGAGAACGAAGGCGCCATGCATAACCACAACCCCAGCATGGTGGCCGTAGTTCCCTCTACTGCAACTGGCCGCCACATTGTCCCTGCTCAGGTGCATGTCAATGGGGAGGCTGCTAGCTTGGTGGCAGAGAGGGAGACGGACATTTTGGATGATGAGTTACCCAACCAGGATGGGCACAGTGTGGGCAGCCTGGGCACCCTCTCATCTTTGGATGGTACCACGAACACTAGTGACATGGGCTACCATGAGGCACCCCGGATGGAAAGCCTCTCTTCCTTGCCCAATGGCTCATCCAATCACAACGGCATAGACAAGCTGTACAATTCAGAGACTGTTATCAATGGTGGCTATCCTTACAACAACCAGAACACCTTGAGGAGCATGATGGGGCGTCATCCCCAGGATCCATATGGCCACATCCGGCCTTCTGTGTCTGCCCAGGAGAATTTGGTTGACTACTATCAGCATGGCTTCCCAACTCCAGCCTGGCTTCAGCCTCAGCCACAAGTTTCCAGCCATCAATATTCCTATAGCTATGACCCAAATGGCATATACCGCTCACAATCCTTCCCCATTGCTACTGCTGAGACCCCTCAGCTCCCTCAGGCACCAGCCAGGAGCACAAGTAGCCGGGAAGCTGTCCAGCGAGGACTTAACTCTTGGCAGCAGCAAAGTGGAGGTAGCAGGCCACCATCCCGTCAGCAAGATGGTGCCCAGCACAGCAAAAGCCCCAGCATTTCCAGTGCAGGCTCTCAACCCAGCTCTTCACAGTTAGCAGCCTCTCAAAGCATCACCATTCCTGAATTTCCCAAGGCAGCCTCCCAGAAGGAGATAGAGCAGTCAATTGAAGCCCTCAACATGCTCATGCTTGACCTGGATCCTTCTGCCTCTGTGATGCACAAATCCCAGAGTGTCCCAGTGGCCTCCAGAGAGGACAGACCACATGCAATGGCACTTTCAATGTCTGCCCAGCCAGTGTCTGGGCCACAAGTGGTACAGCCCAAGTCTACCAATGTTTTTGATCCCATTCCAGGGAGCCCTTCACCCAACTCTGGAGGCCTGAGTGTGTCCCAGTTTCCTGAACCAGCACTCAAAGTTCATCCCACAAAACTATTACTTCACAATGCTGGAGAGCCAGAGTTCCCAGCCCAGGATTACAGAGAACCCTGTTCACCCTATGGCTATCAGAACCAACAGCAGACCCTAACACAAACTAAGGGAAGTCCTCCTACATCTCCCAGGCCTCATGCTGCTGCATTTAAGCTTATGGAAGGGCAGCATCCCCTCCTGACCTCACCCCCATCACCTGAGATGACGATTCAAGCCCAGGTGCCAGGTGAAGTTTCAGAGAATCACGAACAATCTATCCAGCTACTGGAGGAAGAACCTCTGCACCTGGAAGGTCTGGTGGCCCAGAGGATAGCAGGTAGGGAATCTTAGTTTCTATTTTCATGTGAACTGGGGATAGGTGCCAGGCTTTCCCTACTTCCTTTGTTTCCTTGGGGGTGCGCTTTCAGGGAGCGAGGTTTGTTAACACAGCTTAGTCCAAATAGGATGGCTAAACTGGACTCTTCTCAGGGAAGAATAGGGTATAATACTTACTAATGCCTGGAAGACCAATGCATTGTTTGCACACACAACAAACAGCAAAGTTCTATGCACATCCAGATTTCCCATTAAGCACCCCTCAATGAGCTAGACCAGAGGCATCACACATGTCTCCATTGCCAGTACTCACAGACCTTACAGACTATGTTAGATAAGTTAGCACACACAAGATGTTTTCAGAAAACAATGTAAAAAAAGTGATGCATTAGCTGGTATGGCTAGAAAAAAAGAAGCTACTGTAGTCCAAAGGGGGAAATTCCTCATGGTGGTGGTCTTCAGCCATATGACCAAACATATGGTATAATCAAATTTAATTATGAGTGATTTGGATTTTGCACACCTTTTGTGGTCTGTGCCACTTTTTGATGAATGAGACATCTTAAATCAAAGGATTTTTAAAGAAGCAAGACTACAATCCCGACTGCTTTCCAGCCTTCTTGAAACTGGCACTCTCCAGAGGGTTTGGTTTACAGCTCCCAGAATTCCTGACTCTTATCCGTATTGTCTGAACCTGACAAATGGTGGAATCCAATATATCTGTTGAGCATGATATTTAGGAAGATGCTTTTGTCCTGTAGCCTGGATCGAAGCTTGGACATACCGGTACTTTTTAAAATTGCCCCTGAATAGCAGTAAAGAAAAGAAATACTTTTACATATCGGTTAGCTGTGATTGATAGCTATAATGGTAGAATAGCTTTAGGACAAAAGATGAAGATAATGTGAGATAAAGGATATAATACTACTATAGTAGTAACTAGCAACTGGTTTAGGGCCCTTGGAAGTCTAGCTATAATTACTTAATTTTAGAAGTGACTTTTCCAGCTGTCCTGCTCCAACCCTCATTCATCTTCAGAAATATTAAAATTACTTGTTTCCAGGAACCTGCATTGTCCCAGGTACTATTCATGTTCTACACCAACAAAGGGGAATGTATGATCTTCTATACCAACCCTGCCCATCTCAGCAATACTGCAGCAATATTCTCCAAGAGAGAAGCCCTCTTTCAGTATTCAGAAAAATATTAATATGAACGTATGAGTGATCTTCTGTCACTGTCCAAGCTCTTGCCAATCTAGTGATTCCAAAGTGAGAAATTGCAAGTAGACAAATAGGTACCACTTTGGCAGGAAATGTAACAGTATTCTTTGTGCTCCAGCGTCTAGTCATGGCTGCCTCATTACCATGGAACATTTGCAGATTCCCATAGCACTGGCTCTTGGGGCTGTAAATGGAGATGAGCACCACTCCCTAGAGACCTATGAACATGGAGAGAGTTGTAGATTTGCTCCTCCCTCCACCTGTTGTTGTTACTACAAGGAGAGAGCTTGTTTGAAGAAGAAAGCCTCTGCCACAAGTGAAGCTTTTTTCAGGATCCTGAAAATGCGGGGTCCCTGTCTATCTCTTCTTCTGGCTAACTTTCTTAAGGTGGAGGCAGCAACAGACAGGGTGAGGGCTGAAACTTTTTGCCATTTAGATCAGCACCTGAATAGGGTTGTAATCTCATAATATGAATTAACAGCAATGATTGCACACCCTGAACTTTTTAGGGTGTGATTAGGGCTCTATCCTGCAGTTTGGATGACTTGGAGAGTGGGCTGGTTCAATCCATATTCCAGCAGCCACACAACATTCTTAGTAATCACAATCCATCCTGATCTTTATCTGTTCCTGACAGAGACTATTGTGTTTTGACTTTTGTGTGTGTGTGTGTGTGTGTGTGTGGGGGGGGGGTAGGTTCACTCTGTTTTGGTTCAGTTCCAGCATGTGTGATGATAGGTACTGAACGAAAGCAAATTCCCCCATAGTGGCAGTGTGCCACTTATTAATATGCTTCAAAAAAGTAAAAAATAAATCCAGCTTTCTCTCACTGAAGAAGATTCAGTGTTGTTGCTCTCTTTTATCCCTGTTTAGCTTGATCCAGCCTGGGACAAACTGTCTATCTAGCTGTGCTTCTAATCATATTTAGGCTGTCCTTCTCCCACCTTGCTGGATTTAGAGACATTCCCCTAAGATCTCTTGTGGTGAATCTCGGTACTCCAGCTATTTTTGGACTTCAATTACTAGAAGCCCAAATCATCACTCCTTCTGATTAGGGTTTCCGAGAATTGATGTTCCAGCACAGCTGGAGTGCCGAGGTTGACCATCACTGCCCTAGATTCTAGTGATCATCACTGCCAAGATTCATGCTGGGCATCCTTTCTTCTACATCTGTATCTTAAACCCAGATAAAAACCATCATGTCCAGATTGTAACTGCTGCTAGTTTGGCATGAGGGCATGCAATGCAGGGTTAATAGAGAGATTTGAGCTCAGGACTCAGACGATTTGACTTGAGCCTTTAATGTCTTTGCTGCAAGTTGTTGACTCAAGACGGAAATGTTTACCACACCCACAAAAGCAGAATATTCCATAGCCTTGGGCGCTTCTTTCATGCTTTCCTTTGAGGCCCACAGCTCTGGCAGACTTGGGCAAGACACCACATTCTCAGAAATAGAATTCACTCAGAACTGTATGTGCCCTTTTCTTTCCATGGGTGTAGCCTGCACAGTTAGTTTTGTGTGCAGTGTTGTTGCTTGTCCACACTTGAAGGCCTTTTCTAGGGACCAAAGCGGTAACCAGTGTCAAGAAAGGAGAGAGGTAGGCATCAAAAGAGTAGGTAGGATAGAGGAACTGGTACTACAGATGTAGGTGTGCTACTAAATTACACTGTCTGGCAACGCCTTTTTGATGGAAGAATTACACATTTTGTATGCAACACTTCTGAATGATCCCAGAGAAATAAAGAGGCAATGAGCAAGCCTTTCCCCACCTTTTCTATCTTCTTGTTATGAGGAAACAGCTTCTTTTTTTTTTACAATGTCATATTGTGTGAGCATCACTTTTATGTTTGTCAATCCAACCTATTTAAAGACCACTCCACATCTAAATATATGTGTACTGATGCCACACACACACACACACACACAAAATACATGCTTGTTTACAGCCTAGAGATACTATTACTGATGTGTATTGTATGAAATATTGTCTATTCACAGGACCACCAAACACAGTAAGCAAGTTATGGATGCAGGGAAAACATTTTAGTGGAAAGAAACAGCAAAAATTGATAAGTTAGGAACTGTGAGTGAACTTGCTGATAGGAATTAAATCATACCACATTGGAAATACCATTGAACTGTAGTTGATAGGGTGGGGTGAAAAAAGGAAAATGTTTGTTTTTGTGGCATTTCACACCAGTAAGTGATGTGGTTCACCTGTTTGAGTGCAGTAGTTAAATGCTGTGAGGTATTACAGAACACATTCCCATTGACACCCATCACCACGCTCTGAAGTATGAGTTACCATAGTCTAGAATCCATACAAACTACTATAGTAGCCCTTTTCCAGAATTGCATATGCCACAAAAAGAAAGGAAAGATTCCATCACTGTTGTCTGTAGAACATAGGTTATATTTTGGTTGCACATGGTCAGCAACACCCATTGACTTCAATGGGATTTAAGCAAATTAACTCTGTACAGGTACTGTATAGGCTAAGTTGAGTCAAATCAGAAGTACAGGGTATGATGACATCAACACATACTTTCAGCTGTGGCTGTACTACATGCAGCAATCTGCTGAGCTTTGTTCTTTTGTGGAGTACTCTGTTTATAATGATACAGTTGGAGAATCACATCAGAACTACAGGAAGAAGCTGGTGCACAGTTACCTCCCCAAAGTGGAGTTCTCCAGCTCATTAGTGAATGAGCCAGGCAGTCTCATAGAGTGTAATGGGTATTATGAGTGTTACGAATATTATGGGAGCCTTTTCTCTGAGATCATATGCGTAGTCCCGGAGATGTTGTGCCTCCTGAAATTCCGAGGAAATAATAACTGTCCCCGTTGTGGAAGCAGATATCTGCAGTCTTAAGCGCTGCAGTTAATATTAGGTGTCCTGTGATCACAGAGTGAAGCAAGAGATCTGGCAGGTGCTGGAGAATGATGAAAATGAGCATGGAGGGATTGGATCTGGACAAAACAAGCAGAGAGGGAACAGGAGCCAAACGTGTTATTTACAATGTAGGTTACTATAAATTGCCTGTTTGTTCCAAGACAAGTATGTGTGGTATTTCACAGATCCTCCTCCTCCCTGGTTCTCGCTGTCATGAGATTTCCTCTGCTGAAGGGTAGGGAGTGGGAGTAGAATGATGAAGGCAAAAGGCCTCTCGATAGCTAGACTCACTTCCCAAAAGAGCAAACTAACTAGACACATATAGGCACACTCTCTACCCATTACGAATCTTGCCTGGCACCAGAGCCTTGAACCAACTGAGTCAGAGATGCTGTCATAAGTTACTTCCTCAATATTTATATCTTAGATGCAATTACTGTACAAACAGTAAGGCAGAGCTGCTCTAGATTATAAGCTAAAAATATGTCTTTTGACTCTTTATTAGAGAAAAGCTAAATATCTCCCTCTATTCTGAGTTGACTAAGATCATCAGGTAGAGTATGGGTGTAATTAGAGGGCTGCAGAGGAATGCACCAGATCACACCTGAAAGAGTGACTTTAATGGGAATGATCTTCCTTAGAACAACTCTACCATCTGTCCAGAGATCTCCCTGCCCTGAAAAGTAGAAACAAAATAGACCAGCTTAGACATGGGTCAGGGTTGGTTTGGAATGTGTTTCTCTGTTCATTGCTAGGAAATACATCTCACCAAGCCCTCCACAGGTGGTCCCACTTGTGACCCATTTCCCCATGTGATCTGACCACACCCTATGTCTTTCTTGAATTTAGACTTAATCAATAGGAGCAGGAGGATTCATTAATCAGGGAGAATATTATTTCAGGATTGCTGTTGCTTGACCATAGAATCACCAAGATATATACTAAAAGCAGATACACAAAACAGATTGCTGGTGGGTGGCAGACATAATTCTATCCATGGCTACTCACAGTTAAGTCCTTTAGTGTTCAGTAGGGCTTACTCTCAGGTAAGTGGTTGCAGAACTTAGGCCTGTGTGGAAACTTAGTTGAAATGGGGATGGGGATATTTTGAAGAGGAACTCTTTGTATTACGAATGTTGAATCTGAACTATAAATGGAAGATGAATGGGGGCAAGAAGCTCCAGATATCAGAGGGTGGCCATCTGTAAAGCTTTAGCATTCATCCAGTGATACCCACCACTGATTTCAACCCTTGTCTATCAGGCTTTTAGTGTCCTTAATCAATTTCTTGTTGTGGTTTGGTGTCTAGAGTGGGGTGCCCAAACTTTTTGGACCACGGGTCAGTCACATGGTTCATGGGGCAGGTCACTAAGGCCTGGGGGCCAGATCTGACCCCTGACACCAGTTCATCCAGCCCACAAAGCACTCCTCACTCCCGGGAGAAGAAGTAAAACGTGTTTTATTTCTGCTCCCGGGAGTGACAAATGCTTTGCAGGCCAGATGAATTGGCATCAGAGGCCGGATATAGCTCCCAGGCCATAGTTTGGGCACCCCCCCATCTAGATGCTTGATTCAAGAGAGATAGTAAGTATTTGCCATATACTGTTTGTAGCCGTCACCTTTCAGTCTGCAAATTATGAAAGACACTCTCTGATCTGACTTGCATAATAAACTGGATAGTTACTGCAGAAGCTGAAATATTAACTCATACTTTTAATGACTTTACTGGTAATTGAATTAGTTCACCAGCAGGAGCAGTTGGTCCCATTGTGGTTGGCGGAGCAGAAGACACATTGTAGGGGTAGAGCAGAGCTGTGCTGAGAGATAGAGTCAAGGGCACAAGTGAATATTCATGTGAAGGGAGGAAGGCAACCAAACAAGCAGGTGTTCACAAATAAACACAGCAGGAGGAGAACAGAGGCAGGGCCTTGGATCTCTGCCTTGGTAGGGAGGGAGGCAATGGCCTTACCCTAAGGTAAAACAGTGCCCTTGTGAGCCAGCTACCACTGCTCATTAGAGTTTCTTTTTATGATCATTACTCTAGCTTTCACCTCCTTCATTACAAAGTCTGAAGATATGAGATGAAATTCCTACTAACCTTTTTTTCCCTTGTGTTTTCCCTCCTTTTCTCCTTTGTCTCTTGTGATGTTTGTTCTGTCTCTGACTACACACACACACACACTGTATGTGATGGACTTTGTTTCATCCTTGGTTGACCTGTTCCTGCTCCCCTCTATTCCTACCAATCCCTACCTCTGTCTCCCTGTCAGAGTACAACGCCAAACTCCGGGACATCCGGAAGAGCATAAAAAGCCCCCATCCTCCTCTTCACCGACAACGATCCTTCTCCTTTTCTGGTTTGTTCTGTTGCTGCTTTTCCTCCTTCTACTCTGCTTCTCTTTGCCTTACATTACCTGCATGGACAGCAGTTTTCTTGCTGTGGCATTGCACGGACACCAGAACAGAGAGCTTCGCTTCATCCCACATTGTGGGAGTGGAAGGATAAAGCTATTTAGAGTCGTTTCCAAAATGGCACAGTCAAAAGGCCAGGAGGGGTGTTTCAGAATGTAGCACTCACAGAAGGTTCTGAGGCATAGGATCCAAAAATTGAATATATTAACTCATGTTAAAATATAGAGGTTAGTCTTCAAGATGCCACATATTTTTGTTTTTGTCTGAAACAAGTCCAAAAAAGTAACTTTCCATAGTAAATATATTTACTTTATAGACTATTTTCTTCAGACAGCACCAGCTCTTTTCATCATGTGAGAATAATCTGTTCTGCTGGGTTAAAAGTTATTAACCAGTAATTTCTACAAGCTGCCTGGACCAAACCTTTGTGCCTCTCAAGATTTGACTCTAAATAAAGCTTTGCGCTAGCTCAAAGTTCTTTATTTTTACCATAAGTTGTGCTTTCTCCTCTCACCCTCGCTCTTCTTTGAAGTGTGTCTAATGAGCTTCTTGGTGGACTCATTTGCTATGTGTGGTGTCCATGTGTGATGTGCAACTAGAAATCACTTGCAAGAAGATGGCAGGGTGGTGGTTGGGAATGGAGTGGCTTTGTAACCTCGGGGTACAGCACATTCACTGCTGCTTTGTTGTTGGTGTTGTGTCAGTGTCACCATAAATGATGCATGTGGTGGGTGGGGAGGAGGGTTGGAGGGGAGGGTTGGGAATAAAGTCCAGGAACCACATGCAGTAGAGCTTGGCAACACCCTGTGATTTATTTAAGGGATTGTGTGTGCTGTGTAAGCATCGCTGGGAGACATGTTTTCCTTCAGACCTTGCCACTGTGCCTGGCAGCATTGACTGGCACCAGGAGGACAAGGCTTCCAGTTCTGCATGGCTAGCAGAGAGACCAAGTAGGCATGTGCATTCCTGGGGTCTTACTCATCAGGTTGCTCTGAACAAAAGAACGTGCCCATGGATTTCAACATTATGGCTGCTCTATAGTAAACCATTACAGGAATGATATTTATAGAACAGGAGCTCTCCAAGCCAGATGTTTTGCAGAGAAGAGCAAGTTGTTATTGGATCCTGACAGTCAACAGAAAGGTTCCTGGGTGCTGTTTCTTTGTAATTTTGTCTCTCCCATTGATGTAGAAGGTTCAGTTAAAAAAAAATCTTGACCACTATTTTCTCTCTGGTCTTAGAAACACTTTGGAAGTCATGGCTCAAGTGTTGTCATTTTGAATTTCCATAAGAAAGTATAGAGGTTGCAGTTCTAACCAAGGGTGTTGTAGTTTGTTGGTTCTTCTGTTCCATGTGCATCCTGTATAAGGTACAAATTTCTTCAGAATCCACCCACATCTTATCCTAAGAGGTTTAGAATTTGGACTCATGAAAATTTTTATAGACCTTTCACTCCTGCCTTCCCTATCTGCCAGAGCCTTGGTGTGTGTGTGTGTGTGTGTGTGGGGGGGGGGGGAATCCCAGTGATCTGCAGGATTGTATGCTTGATAACTCAGTATACAGTCAAACCTTGCATAGAGAGTGCCTCACTTAGAGAGTAAGTCGCTTAAAGAGCAGAATTTTCTCTGAATGTTCACTTTGCTTAACAACTAAAACCAACCAAAAACTCAACAAATAAATTGGGGTTCGCAATCCCCCCCGAAGTCACAATTGGTCACTTACAATGTTGTTTCACTTAAAGAGCAAACTCACTGAAAGAGCAATCCTGTGGAACACATTATGCTCTTTAAGCAAGGTACAATTGTATTAGCTTATGGGTTTACACTACAATTACAGCCTACTCCTGGGTACATGTATATGTATAATTCCATAGGGTCAGAAAAAGATATGCCATAGCCTGTCATCCATAAAGAGAGTTGTAGGTAAGAGTGATGGTCTCTTGCCCGTGTGTGTTATTTAATGGCTTTTGATCCCATGCATTCACATGCTTGTTAAATGGTCAAGGAAACAAACTCCGTTGTTACTTGTTGTTCAGTCACACAGTCGATTCCGACCCTTTGCAACTCCATGGACCACTGTCCTCCAGGCACTTCTGTCCTCCACCATCCTCCTCAACTCGCTCAGCTCTGTGCCTATTGTCTCTACAATACCATCTAGCCATCTCATTTTTGGCCGCCCCCTTCTTCTTTGGCCCTCCACCTTTCCCAGCATCAATGCTTTTTCAAGCGAATCCTCTCTTCTCATTTGATGTCTAAAGTACTTTAGCTTCATCTTTACTATTTGACCTTCTAAGGAGCAGTCAGGGTTGATTTCTTCTAAGATTGACCTATTTGTTCTCCTCGCTGTCTAGGGGACAATTAACTCTTCTGCCACCAACTGTGAAGATGGGATGGGCAGTATGGTATAAATCAGGGGTGCCCAAACTATGGCCTCTGGGTCGGATCTGGCCCTTGATGACAATTCATCTGGCCCACAAAGCCCTCATGGCTCCCAGAAGCACAAGTAAAACATGCCTATACCAATGAGGGTGTCTGCTTCCGGGACCGTTGAGGGCCAAATGATGATAACGACGACAACAACAACAATTCAATTTGTATAGCTACCCCAATCGACATGCAACTCTGGGCGGCGTACATAAAACCCCCAACATTTAAAACTATAGAGACCCATAAAATTCCTAAAAACACTTGAAAATGGCATCAAGGGCCAGATCTGATCCATGGTTCAAAAAGTTTGGACACCCCAGTATAAATTGTATCTTTCCCAAATATTTCTCCAAATGGGGCTGGTGTCAACCAACCAAATTTCTCCTGTCAAGATGGTGGCCTTGCGACTAAACTGAAGGTCAAAAGATGGACCACAGCTTGGAATTGTTCTAATACAGTGGTTCCTCATACAACGATTTTTATCCGTTCCACAGGGCTCGTTGTTGTATGAAAACATTGCTATGCGATGCATGAATCATATAGCAATTTTCCCTATGGGATGCATTTTACAATGATTTTTTTTGCTAAGTGGTATTTCCCATTGAAAAATTGTTGTACAGATTTTTTTCCATAGGAAAAATTGTTATGCGGGATGCCATTTACTCCCCAAACCTAATTGTTATGCGATTTTGTTGCTATATGGGGCGATTTTTGTATGAGGTTCCACTGTAACTATTGCACAGAAAAGAGTGGGTATATAAGTCATCAAGTAGCACTTAAGTTGCCCTGTCTCTCCCCCCCCCCCCATTATAACACAAGCCAGGTGGTCTGCCATGAGCTAAGGCTTTGCTACTTTTGGCACTGAAACACTGGTTCTGTTCTTTGCTCCCCACCCCTTTCTGCCTCATGGGGAAGAGAGGAACAAAACATAGTATAACAAGGGACCTCAGAAGGATTTCTGAAATTCTGGAGGGAGAACAGTTTGGAGACCTTTGAAATGCGCCTGCAGTAGGAGCAGCTCAAAGGACACCCTGGCAGCACTCTTGCGGTGGGGGGGGGGGGGAGTTGACTGGAATGAATTGCCTCGGAAAGGTGATGGCTTCTCTCCAACCTCTCCTTGCAAGCCTTAGAAGAATCATTCTGATGTTTAACACACACACACACACCCGAAACAGACCCGTGCTTTCCTTCATGTGCAACTTTGAAATCATTACTGTTCTGGAATCAGAATTAAAGAGAAAAGAAGTTGTAGCAGGCTCATCATGACCACTAGGCTTGTGACAACAGCTGCCCACAGAAGGATTCAAGGGCTTAAAAACTGAGCCATTTTCTATCCTGCCCCTCTCTTGTGGGTGCTGTGAGTATAAACAGAAGAGGCATTTTCTCTACCAACATGTTGCTCTTCAAGATGTAACTTCAAAGACAATGGCACAGTCCAGAGATACAGTAATACCTCGGATAACGTTTACCTCGGATAACGCTAAAATCGCATAACGTTAAGTAATCTGGGGAGGAGAATTGGATCGAATAACATTACGGTCCTATGGGATGTATCTGATAACAACCGCTAAAGCCTGTGCGGTTACAAAGTATCTCTATGGAGCTTTAACGTTATCCGATACATCCCATAAGATTTTAACATGCATCGGATAACACTAAAAATCGGATAACACCAAGACTTGTGGAACCAAGTCTTAGTGTTATCGGAGGTATTACTGTACAGTGGAATGGAACTGGATCCACAGTGTTCTTTAGCAAAAGTCATGTGATTCTCTTGTAAAAAGGTCTGATAAAATAAAAAAATCAGTATACATTTTTCATATCTTAGTTCACTGACATAAGACCTCATTAAGATTTGTTTGTTGGAACTAAGACTTTTTTTTTTAAAAAAAAGGGTGGTTTGGGGTGGAGAAAGCTTTGTAAAAGATTTCAAACAATCTAGGGGCAATCTTTACTGAAAACTCTAGTGCTTGGAAAATATTACCTTTTTGGGCTACAGTTTCCAGGATTCCAACACAGTCATAGTTATTGGGAGATAGGTCCCTATTCTACATTTTGATCATCTGTCTCCCTTTGAAGAAAAATACTAATGAATGTTATGAATGGTCATGTTTCAGGTCTACTGTCCTTTGATCAATGAATTTTTCTTCCCTTGCCAATTCTACACTTTTCGCTTCCCTCCTCTTTTTTGTGGCTAAATCAGCTTATGTGTTGAGAATCTTGGATCATTGGCCAAAAATCTCTGTGTTCCCCAACACCATCATACTTTTTTGCTTTTTCTCAGCTGTGTAAAAGGGAAGGCTCTTTGGAACTGAGAAAATGTCATTAACTGTTACTAATCCAGGAGAGATCCAGATTTGCCAAGGGGCTCAAAAACAGTTCAAAAGTCCCAAGAATTTGCTCTAGAAACTTTTCAAAGGGTGCCTCCTAAAGATGTTGTTCCTTGAAGCAGAATACTGTAACTCCACACCCCATTCATCTCTTGTTTCAGAGGTAAGGGGTATAAGGGCAAATGTATTGCTGCACATATAAACAATGACAATAAGTGGACTAGAATGGGATCTGCTGGCTCTTTTCCCTGACTGAGGTTTGACCTTTCCAAAGCATAGCATCCCTGAAGATTGTATCTGTTAATTTTAAGGAGTGGGGTAAAAAGAACATTCTTCCCTTCTAGCGAGTGAGACCCCTCTTCAGTGGCTAATGGTTTCTGCAAAGACATTCTTGCATTGTACTGTTGTATCATCACAGAAGTGATGACAGTTGGATGACTCTTGCTTGGCTTTGACCTCATGTGTTCCCTGGCCCTGCAGTTTATTACACAGCTGTGCAACACATTAGAAGCATTGCAGGTGCTGTTCCCAGATAGCAGCTCTCCATATTAACAAAAGCCAATGCAACAGATGGCTTTCAGAACTTTCATTGTTATGCGTGCATTGAAGTAAAATACCTCATTATATAAGGGGTGTATGGGTATAAATCTCCACTTGTTGAGAATGACCCATCATATTTTCCTCCTTGTGTGCCATATGGTGAAACTTTTCTTCACAACAAGAGGTTTTACATCTGCAAGACTGATTTCTGCTCAAATTCTGAGACAGAACTTCGTACAAAGTACAATACTAAGTTGTTGTATGGACTTTTAGAAGTGGAAGCATTGGATGAGTTGTGCACATCTTTTGTTCAATCATCCAGTCCTTCTGTGCTTGCCATGGGTGCAGTTGGCGTCACAAAGAAAAAACATTAATTTGGTAAAGAAATTGTTTATACAAATGGTAGAAAAGTGAAAGTGGGGGAAAGCACATGTTGCCAAAACTGTTGCAGAGATTAGTGTCATCTTGACTGTCCATTCCATTCAAGACATTTTGCTGGATATATTGGAATAAATGTATACATCACAGACATAAGGTGGTGTTGGGAGAGTATAGACAGAAAAGGCTTAAACAAAGCTGATGTGAATATAAATACAGTATCTTGAAACACCAAGATTGCATGCAGAGTGCAAGAGAGCAGCAGGTTTACAAAAAAGCTTCTAAAGCAGCAGTTCTCTGTCTTAGCTCTTTGTGTGCTTGAATTGACAATTTGAAGAGTAAAGGTTGATCCCTACATAATGCAGGGATCAGGGGTGCTGCCACCCCCACCCACCAAGCAGATGAAAAACTATGCTATTTGGGGTGGATCTGTATTTCTAGGTACAGTGGCCAATTTTCATCTCCTGGGCTGCTGGCACAACATTTTTTAAATTTGGGGATTGTTTCAGTTCTACTTTGAGTTGTGCTTGCTGGCTTTCACTCTGATCAGCTAATGTAAAGTGATAAATTCATGTTCTTGCTCCTTAACTAATAGTTTCATACCAATAACCTTTTCTTTCTTGTGCCAGGACACAGCCTAAAGTTCTGAACAGTAGTCCTGTGTCTTGACAAGCATTCTAACTGTTTTCAAGCTAGGTGTCCCTTCTTCTCATGTTGCAATTTGAACTTTCAGGAGTACAGTCACCACAGGAGAAGTCTCCAGAAAAAACTGAAGCGTCTTTCCGGAGACGTACGACCAGTGAGGGCCAATATGAGAACAGTCCCCAGGACCCAAGCTCACCGCGAAGCCCCACTGTTCGGTCTCCAGTTCACAGTGTTTCACCTGAAGTTGTCAGCACCATTGCTGCTAACCCTGGAGGAAGGCCAAAGGAGGTACTTCTGCACACACAAAAAAACTGTTTTTCTTCCACCTGTACTGCTTGCGTGTTTGGTAACATGGGTACAAATGTGTTTCTTTGGGCTTGGTAGGAAGTGGAAAAAGCCAGGGAGCTGAAGGAAAGAGAGTCCCGTTTAATGCATGTACTTCCCCAAATACCCTTTGGGTATAATTTTCTCACTTGGGGAAGTAGTACTGCTTTGAACCAATTACATTTCCATGGTGCTTCCCATTTGTAGCATAATAAAGACTAAAATAATAAATCCACCCAAGTGTCACCAAGATTAGTAAAAGCTACCTACCACATTGTCTTCTTTTCTCTTCTTCCTTTCTGACACTTAGGTGGACAAAGATAATCAGAAAGTTATCTGAAGTTAGAAGTGAGAGAAAGGAGTGAATCAGCAAGTCAAGGAGGCAGGGAGAGTGAATGGTTTTACACCCTAGGCTGGATTAAGCCAAAGAGTCAATGCAAAATAAAAAGGAGATGGAAGTTGTTGCCACCAAGTTTACTCAGGATATGCCTGGATGGAATGCAAGTGTCATGAGTTATGAAAGCTGATTCGTTCCCCCCCCCTTCTTCCTTCCACAGCCTCATCTCCACAGTTACAAGGAGGCCTTTGAAGAGATGCAAGGGACTCCTCCAAGCAGCCCACCTTCCAGTGGTGGTGAGACCTCCCCCCCAACCCCTGCCTTCCCTGTCTCACCACAAACCCCTTACAGTAACCTGCGTAAGTTCTTTGGCTTGGGCAAGAGAAGGGAGTGGGATGGAGGTGAGGTTGGCGGGTGGCTTTTGGCAAAGCCAAACTTAGAGGCAGCCAGTCAAACCATTCTCAGCTTCCTGACACCCACCACCATTTTAATCACAACCTCATTTTTTTCCTGGTCTCTTTCCATCTTCCAACCTCAGATCCTTACCTTTCACTTTTTCATCTCTGCTTGCCACAGTCCTCTCATGATGCTCCCATTAAGTACAGATTCCTTCACCATAAGAATCACAACAGCAAAGTCTGGTAACTCTTGGGGGTCACTTGGGGGTGCACAGAACATAGCCAGAGCCATTAGTTTCCAGCAAATGATGAAAAGGCAGTCCCAATTCTTGAGGGTAGCAACAAATATAAAAACATTGTTGTATACCCTGCCTTCTGCACTCATTGCCCACCAGATACAATCCCAATTCAGGCAGTGTTAAATCATATGAACACACAAGGAGAGATACTAGCTCAGTTGTGTGGCCCTCCTTCCTGTGAACAGCAATGAGTTGGAAGGGAAGACTCTTCTGTTTATAGATGGGCTCTTCACATAAGTTAGAGCCTTAGTTCTAATCAGGTTTCTAATTCATGCAAAAGTCCTCCTTCTGGATGCAGGAGGTTCTCTTTTTCACCCTCATCACTTGCCACATTTAGACGGTGATAGAAGGAGACTGGCTCTTCAGCGATGAAACAGAGATGAACACTGAACCCTAGAGTTGGATACGACAGGACTGCACAGAGTCAGGCTCACCAACCTGAATAAAGCCCACCTGTCATGTAGGATTTGACCATTCAGAGCTTGGCATTTCTTCTGATGTTACTGTTTGCTTGCAAGTACAAAAATAGGGTTGGGATAAAATTAACTGACAATATATGAATGGAAGGTGGCTTTAGGCTTTGTGAAATACCAGTTATACAAGCCTCCTGTAGGAAAATCAGTTCATAGTTTTGTTGTTCTTTTAAAGCTGAAATCTAAAAGTAAGTCACATCTAGAGGAGGTTGACTAGATCAGTGGAGATTAGGTGAGTCAACAACTATTCCATTGATTTAATGGGCCTATTCTAGTTGCCACTGGATTTCAGCCACTGATGCATAATGCATGATTTTTTTCAGATATGAGGTGGGGGAGGGGGTAAAATAAGCAGACATGCCAAAATCTTCCTTATTTTAACATGGGGAAATAGGAGAACCTGGATTGACAAGATCCAGTCAGCGCATTACTGACAATAGAATTTTTATATCTAATGACAACAAGTAATAGTTTTGCATATTAATTCTGGAGCATTTCTGTAAGAACACCATGATTTATTAACCTTTTTAAAACACTCACTATCGGCAGACTTCCTTCCTTACTCAGGAAATGTATTGGTCTATATTGAGAAAACTCCTAGTGTATAAGTTTCACATGGAGATAATATATTATCCTGCACTGGTGATTCTACATGAGGAATTCCCCTAGGAAGCATCTGGCAGGATCATGGACTAAATCAGAAATTACATTTCCTTGATTGACAGTTTAAATATATCTGCCAGTTCTGATGCTTAAATCATAAAAATACATTTGGTTCCATTCTTCAGGCATACTCTGACCATTGTACTGTACATGGGATGTTGACTTTTCTTGTTCTAGGACAAAGGATCCATTTGCCCACTCATTAAAAAAATACAACTCTCATACATCAGTGAGTTTCACCACCATTTACAGTCTTTTGTAAACAAGGAAAACAATACTCAAAATGTAGAAAGGTTGGTGAGACAGAAAAGGTGTTAGATCTCTGTTAAACCTCAGTCTGTCCAATGACCCTAAGTATGTAGAAAAACATCTTACTTTAGGTAATTTTCCTGTCATTACCTCCCAGCCTCTGTTTTCTACAGGTGGAAGGAAATGAACATTAGCCCAAATCCTAAAGATACATTTGAACTAGCCTTTTAGTCTCCATACATCTCCTCAATAGGACACATGCAGAACCAGATGAAGGGCTACATCAAGGCACTGCATGAAAAGATCCAGTGCTTTTCTGTCCCAAAACACCCAGCTTTGATGCTTCTGCTTATTAGTTGCTCAGTTGGTGGGGAGATAGGATTTAATGAATACAGAAGAAAGGAAGGAAAATGTTTCCACCATGTGCTATAAAAGGCACACGTATGAGTATTTTCTAGATGAGACCTGTCTGTCTTATATTTTGCACAGACATTTAAGATATTTATCATGAGTATACCTGTTAGTCTTTCAGTCTTCAAATAAAAGTGAATATTATGTAAGTTTGCTTTTTAAAAATATAAGCTTGGCCATTTCAAGAGAGAGATTCTAAGTCTAATACAGAAAACATTTACAATGGCACTAGCTATCACCAGCATTTACAACTACTGTAGTTCTTTGACATTAGTGATAGCCCAAAGCTATCATCCTTGTCTGTGTAGGGAGATTTGGATGCAAGTACAATAAAGACCTGCACACAGAATTTGTGTGATTAGATAGCATGTTGTTGTTCTGCTCCTCCTTTAGATAGTACATATCTGAACGTTTTAATGGACCATGTACTATACGAAAGCTGGGATAAGATTAGAGTCAAATTAATTCCATCCATATGATCAGAATACTCTACATAGGATAGTTTATCTGTCACAGTTATTCCGTAGGCAAAGGTTGGCCTTGCACGAAAGCTAGTCATATCTGACTCCAGGGTTTAGTGCTCATCTCCATTTATAGCCAAAGAACCAATGCTGTCTGCATGTGCAGACGTTTCCATGGACATAGTCATTCTTTACAACCAATCTAATAGAGAAAGAGTTGCAGTCACAATATAATGCTTACGATCCTGCAAACAAATTTGTGTTATTAAATTCAGCATGTCTAGTCTGTGTATGCTGCCAGAGAGCTAAGAGTTATAATCCATGGATGTCTCAAGATGCTCATAGCTGCCCAGTTGATGAAAATGCAGGGCAAGAATCCTAGTATCTAAACCCCTGTTGCATGCCTCGTCTTCCTTACTCTTTTAGTCAAGCATGCTTCTGACTAACTAAACTTTGATAACCTGGTGGTGGGTTTTGAAAACAATGGACTCAGCTTTGAGCAGTTATGCTCATATTTCATCAGGCCAGCGCTAACGTGGCTAAGTGTGGAACGAATGCAATGAGGCTCTGAGCAAATGGAAAAGAGCAAATATTCCACTAAGGGATGAGGAGCCATAATTTTAAGAACAATATTGTTCTTAACAGAAGATGGCACAGTTGCTTCCAAAAAAGGATTTCCCATGTTTGTGAACAGTCTAGCACACATACTCTCATGTTCTGGCACATACATTCTCTACTGATTCAGTGGGTCTACTTTAGTTGTGACCAACTATGCTAAGCAACAGGATTTTCTATATTTGTATAGCACAAAGACAGATAAGGCTCTGAGAAGTAACAGAAACTCTCTTGTATGTTGGAAGACATAGGGAATAGATCCAGCCTTCTGAGATTCACAGTTGTCTTCTTCATGTAGCCTCCTCATAAGGAGGACACATCCCCATTATACTTGTGTCAGGACTGTGAGCACAACTGATCATGTAGGTCCACAATCCTATCAGCTAGCCCTAATTTTGTGCTGGCAGAGATGAATGCAGGATTACTTAGGCTGTGTAATATGCCTAGCAAGCACTCTGATATCAATTCAGGAAATGTCCTAGAGGGCATCCATTCTTTGTCAGAGATTTGGGGAGTCACTGCAGCATAGTAGTAAGAGTGCTGGACTTGGGATGCCAGGTTCAGTCCTCACTTTCAGCCACAAAATTCACAGCATGATTTTGGGCCAGCCATTCTCCTTCACAAAGTTGCAGTAAGCATGATGGGAGAGAGTCACATGCATCTCTTTGCACTCAGTTTAGGAAAAAGATGGAAATAGCAGATAAATAGATACCCAGTGGATAGAATGATGAACCAGGACTCCAGAGACCTGGGTTCAAATCCCCACTCAGCCATGGAAACTCATGGGATCCTTAAATATCTCACCCTGAAAGCCCTATTAAGGTCACTATATGTCATTGCCAACATGGCAGCACACAACATAACAAAGTAGCTAAAGAAAGAAGAGCATAACTGCACAAATTAATTTCAAAAAAATCCCACTCTGTTTCTTTCGATGGAACACACAACCCAATTTCATACTTGCTTGCTCAGATGTGATTCCTAATGAATCAGCAGGACTTTTCCCCAAGCATTATTGAATAAGATTGGATGATTCATCCCAATTATCTCTTCTTTCAGATGCCCAGATACTGTTTGGAGAATAGATATTTTATTCTGTCTAGTTCAGGGGTTCCCAACCTAAGGCCTGTGGTCTGGCTACAGCCCATGGTACCGTTTCATGTGGCTCCTCCCCTCCAAGGGCATTTGAGAAACAAAATGGCCATCCCCTTTGAAGCTGTTGGGACAAAATGGCCTCCCCCATCATGCAGGCAGGGCAAAATGGCCATTCAGCTCTCAAAGCTGACTGAGAGAGGGTGGCCTGGCCCCTGGCTTGAAAAAATTAGGAATCCCTAGTTTAGTTTGTTTTAGTTACAATGAGGTAGTCTTAAACCCTTCCATGGACTGAATCTTCTACAGCAGGGTTTCTCAATCTTGGTGTTCTTGGGCTTCAGTTCCCAGAAACCCAAGTCAGTACATCTGCTGATTGAGGTTTCTGGGAATTGAAGTCCAAGAACATCCATCTGGGGGCCTGAGGTTGTGAAACCCTGTTCTACAACATTCCTGTTCCATTGTAGGAAGTGATTTTGTACTTATGTCTGTCAACTTTGCCAATAACCTGAATAGGAAAGTTGGGGGACAGTCAGTAAAGCAAGTAAAGGCCTGTGCAAGTAAAGGACAAATGATCAGTACTGAACTTAGTCTTGGGGATGCAGAATTGGCCACAGGGCTTTATCTTGTAGGACATGAAATTGCTTTTCATGAAACCTAATATTTCCCAATTGCTCATCGGCTCTGAACAATGAATCCCAGTCAGCTAAGCTGATCCATGATGAAATATTAGTCCTTGGTAACTGGCTTTCCTTTAATGTGCCTCCCTCCTTGCCTCCCTCCCTCCTCCTTCTGTGGCCCTGGCATGGGTGCCCAGCTGAAGTCTCAAGTACCAGGATTGTAATGTAAGTTGAGGAGGGTGTGCTGAATTTCTCCTTAACAGACAAGAGTACTTCCTTTGTCTCCATACATCTACTAGTCCTTGGGACAAGAATTTGATATTCAAGCTAGAAAACCTGAATTGGTTTGGAACTGGTGCGGTGAGCTATTGATACCAGCGATGCTGAGTGTTGTGAAGATTGCTGTTGCCAACACATCTCACAAATACATCTGCATTTGTTTGCTTTATTGCTGCCTACTGTGTATGTATCTAGTATATATACACACACGTGGCTATTCTGCATGTTCTCTTTTCTCAGCTAAGTAGACATGAAATCCAATATACCCAGTTGCAATTGTGCAAACACATGTCATAAAGATGTGTATGTGATATATACTATGTATGACATAATTTGCCTGCTCTACTGTTGGGAGTACCTTGATCATGATGTTTACAGATGCCATGTCTACTTTATGATAATATGATGCTATTCATTCATTCACAGCTGTTTTTATACTGTTTTTATACTTTTTAAAAAAAGTATATTGGTACTGGGATGGTAATGCTGGGGCCATTTGCTACCAAGAATGTTTCTGGCCAGATAAAGAGAAAAATAGAAATTGCTAGCTACTCAGTATAGATAGACTGTCTAATTTATAACCTATAATCCCATAAAGAGCTTCAAATGGGAAATATGACAGTGTAGGAGTGGAAACACAGGGTTGTTATACCAAATTTATTATAGTCTTTTGATTTAATTTAGCCTTTTATATTCTGTTGATATATTTCTCTCCATATGTCATTTGGATAATAGTGCGCTCTCCACCCGGACTGGCCAAAACTCCACTTTCAGCATTGGGCCTGAAGCCTCACAACCCAGCTGAGATCTTCTTGCAGCAGACAGGAGGTAAGTGAGTGCCCTGCAGCAATGGAGAGAAAAAATGGCCTAAAGCAGAAGAGAGCATCATATTAACTTGAGCATGGTTGAAATCCTGTTTGTGTAGCTTTGTGGAGTAAGGCTGATTATGTCATCCGCAGCCGTTATTGAAAATAAAACATTTCTGATTCCAGCATCTCCTACCTACCTACCCACCCTGACTATAAGGCTCCTGTGGGGTCCCTATTTTCATGGAGCAGCTTTTGGGCACCACAGGACTCTTAGGGCGATGGTAGTTTCTGAAAATCACTGCTGCCAGTGATGTCATTCCAGCAGCATGAATTTTCAGAAATTAAATATTTTCCCTTGTCCCACAGGCCCCAGTGGCTTCTTCATGAGGATAGGCCCTCTATGGGAGCCTCAAGAACTCCAGATGGGTGGGAAGGGGGAATCAGAAATGTTTTATTTTTGAAAAAAAATACTGCAACTGATGACATTAGCCTTACTCAGTGTAACTTAGAGCAATAGGATTGAAGGCAATACACTGTGTGTTGTTTAACTAGCCTCTTCTGATATATGACTGTCTGTTTGTTCAACACAGAACACACGAGCACACAAAGCATTAAGTATTTTTAAAAACAGCTCCTGTGTCAGACTTTATTCTCATCCTATCTGAGGTCAGTTTTAGCTTTGGGATACAAGCAGATCATATCTCCTTTAATCTGATGGCATTTGCTATTTTTATAATAGAAAATCTTATCAGTCAAACAAGATTTGAGTGTCTGATCCTGTATGCTGTATTCAGTATTGTTGCAGTTGTCATAAACAGAGAGGTGGTGATTGTTAATTTGTTAATCATGTTATGCTATCAAGACTACATTTATTTAAACGGGGCTGTATTTCATGCTACTCTTAAAGTATCTACAGTTTATACTGGAGAAAGCATAGCGAGGGAAAACAGCATTGCAAAACCTTGAGACATATTGTCTTATTCTCCTTTTAAATGCCTATGGAGAATTAGTAAAAACATTGGTGAATAATTAATTGACCAGAGAGGCTTGAATTTTCTGACTTCTCAATATCTGGTAGAATTTAACTGATTATTAAGTGAGAAACTACTATGTTGTCCTGATGTTATTTCTAAAATCACTCTACTGGGTCGCCCGTAAGTCCCTACCTGGCCTGTAAGTCCCTACCCATCCACCGTGGGCATGCGCCCAGCCCCTCTGCCCAGCAGTCCAATGGGAGTGCTTCCTCCATCTTCTCAGCACATAGTTTGCCCTGCCCCTCTGCCTGGCAGCCCAAAGGGAGCACTTCCTCCCCCAGCTCTACCGGGTAGGGACTTATGGACCGTCCTGTCTTTCCCTTTTACATTCACATTCAAAGCACTCTAATTTGCCTAACTTGCAAATGAAGACAGTTGAAATGAAAATAATGGCAGGATATTTGCCTGGCTCTCTGACTGTGTGCTTAGACATTACTCTATCTTTTAAAGTAAGATGTTCCTTTACAAATGAACTGTTTGGGAGGTTATGTGCTATTGAAATTTTAAAATGAAGGCATAGCTGATTCCTTTCTTTTTTCTGGAAGGATTTTGTATATGTGAGACTTTGACCCAACTAAGTGCTTCCCTGCTATTGATTAGCTATCCTAGGTGGATTACAAATTATACATACTATGACACTTCTCTCTGCCCCTTTCATAGGGCCTTGAGACAGTTTCCTTTTAGGCATTTTCAGCCATTTCAAGGAATAAGCTGGAAGTGAATGGCAAACTCTCCTCACCAAAATACACTTCAGAATAAAATCTTGACCTCACGCTATGGTAATATAAAACACATGCCCTGCCCTTCCTATTTCTGGAACAGTAGCCCAGAGCACAGTTTTATAGCTTTGCTGTAAACCTTTGGATGGGTGTCTGGAATGAGACTATTTAGCAATGGAAAGGCTGACAGAGAGGCTCACAAAAACCCCACCAATAACCTTTTGCATTATAAAGGGTGCTTTATGTGTAAAAAGAAAGTGCTTTGCTACCAAGCAATCATAGAAGATCATTCCATACTGCAAATGAGGCAGTTCATTTCCTGAACACAGCTTTCAGATTCCCCCGCCAGCATGTGAGTTGTAGTAAAAATAAGGAACTTTCCCAAGCTATGGCTGGTGGTGAAAGCTGAGGGTAAATGAATTAATATTAGATATGAGATTCAAAGTGGTTTTTTTAAAAAAATGTATATATTCATAACTGCAGCAATTCTTGAATTAAAAGGAACCACCAATGTCACACATGCTAATTATTAGGCTCTAAGACACTGAACTCAACGACTGGATGATTGGAGCTCGATTCCTGAATACTGCATGATGGAGTGAGCTCCCATCTCTATCCCAGCTCCTGCCTACCTAGCAGTTCAAAAGCAAGAAATTGCAAGTAGATAAATAGGTACCACTTCGATGGGAAGGTAAACAACATTCCATGCGCTCTAGTGTTGAGGCATGTCTGCCACATCTCCACGGAAATGTCTGCAGATGCAGACAGCACTGGCTCTTTGGCTGTAAACAGAGATGAGCACTCAACCCTAGAGTGAGATACAACTGGCTTTTGAGCAAGGGTGACCTTTACCTCTGATGACCAAAGCCTTTCCCAGGGCCACACTGGCCTATAGTCAGACTGAAGCCAACATAGGAACAGTTATTTCTGCATATCCATATTCATTCCAAACATATTGTTCAATGAAGAATTACAACAAATACTACAAAATGTTTGTTGCATTTTAAGATTCTGCAGTAAAGAAAAGGCCTCCTCCCCCCAAAAAAAACAAAAACAAACTGGCATTGTGCATTAAGTTCTGTTATCTCAGTCCATGTGTTTTTCTGCTTCACAATCTTGAGAAGCTGAGAAGCTGATGTTTTGCAAAAACTGTATCAAAGAATTAGTTTATTTGTTTTCATGTTTGGGAGCATTTAGACAGTCAGTCAGTCATAGTTAGGGGTGGCATTAGCTTAGGAAGCCTTGGTGAATACAGAAATTATTCATCCCATGCAGATTATTATTAAGAGTACAGATTAAAGGGCGGGTGAGTTGGTGGGGAGCAGGAGAGACATTGCATCTGTTGGCTCATATCTCAAAGTGGAGCAACAGTGTCACAAATAAGAATTCCATGTCTGTGTTCAAATGAGACTTTGAAGATAAGGAGGTCAACACATGACATCCTGAAGCACTCCGCCACCCGCCACCCCCATCCTCACTGTATAACTTCGTAACTTTTGTGTTGGGGAGAAATAAGAACATGTGGCCTTCCGGATGTTGGTAGATCAAATCTCCCATCAGCCCTGGCCACCTCTGCCATTGGAGGAGGAGGAGGAGGAGATTCATGCTCCAGAAACATCTGGAGGGCCACATAGTCCCCAGCCCTGCTAGTGCAGCATTCAAGTGTCCTTAGTCCAATCACCCAGAGTTTATCTGCCAAGCATGGATTTGAACCCCACCTCCTGAGTCTTAGTATGACACTCTCTCTGCTGTATCACATTAGCTTTCTCTGTCAATATTTTAGTCTTATTTGTGCAGATGCGGCTCAGTAAGAATGCCTTGCTGAAGGCTGCCTAAGGAATTCATGACACATGGGGGGATTCAGACTAGGGACTTCCTTTTTCATAGTTCACGTTTTTAAATGTTGCAACTCTCCCTGCGTATCTTTGTACTAGTCCTAATAGGCCCCTTGAAGCACTGTTAGTGATGTATCTGACCAAAACTGAAAGTTGTATAAGGTCCCAATGGAAATTTTAAAATGTAAATGGAAACAGAAATTTTAAAAAGTAACCTAGGAGATGTAAAGTAAAATTCAACAGTTGAAGGTCAGAGATCCTCATTCCCCACCTTTTAAGGGGATTTATTACAAAAAAAATGTGTTTCCAGGTGCCTGGTCAACATTTGAAGAAGTTTACATAAGGATGTGAAATGTCTGATACAGACTCTTCATGCACAAACATGAATTTGCTAACCCAAACTAAAGTTGAAATATATTAGAAAAGAATAGACTAGGCCCCAAATACATTTGAAATATAGTTTTCAAGATTAATCTGTCTTCATGAGGACAATCAGCCAATTTCTGTCCAGTATTTAAGATCATAAAAGGCCACTGAACATACCATATTTTTTTTAAAAAAAGTAATGGAAGAGTGCTCGTCTGGCCGGACATCCCGCTATGATAATGGAGTAGACTACGGGCGTATGAGCCACTTTAGGTGGGGTGATGGTCCCCTCAGTGGAGGAAATGCCACTGGAAACCATTAGATTGGGCCCAACGGCAAAATGAGCGTAGAAGGAACCACTTCATTCTGATTCCCAATGGTCGTGGAGGCGGAAAGGCCATGCCAGATGGACTGGCTGTGAAGGCGCACCTTGCCCATACCCTCAAGGCTGCAGCAGTCCATTGCAGTCCCAGTGTTAAAACCTGCATGTCTCATTTCATATGTGCCGCAGGAGATGTCTCCATGATCATAGTGTGTGGGTCACTTCATGGCAAGCTGGGATCCACTTTAAACAAATTCACGCCAATGGCATTTTTCCTGCTTCAGGAAAAAAATGCATTCTCAAATACGAGTTGCAGCTGATGACAACGAATGGAAGAGTAAGAGAGCAGCTTCTGTGTTAATGTTAAATATCTCAGAGAGTTAATTTATTGTGGAGTATTGTTGCTGTCAGTACAAGTTTAATGTAGTATATGTTGGAGCACATTCCAGAACTTTATACATGAAGGGTAGGCAGAAGATTGATCAGAAGTAGTGCCACCTCTCCTGGTGAATTGCAGCAGATAGCAAAGGATGCCTAGTGATTCAACAATAGTGAAAACCCAATGGCTTTATTGTATTGCTTCACTAAATTTGACTACTAAAACCAAGAAATCTGGGAGTACACAAGTGTGTGGGTGAAAAGATTTTTGTGTAGTCCTCCAGTCCTGATGATAAAAAGAAATTCCTGAACTCGATATGTACTCAGATATACTTTGTTCTACAATTCAGTATCTACTTTTTGAGTCACCATGTTGGATTAACTCAAAATGTTGAACTTCAAAATCCACTAGTCATTTTAATTTTAAAAAATCCTGCAGTAAATTCCATTCCAAGGATATGAAATGGCAGTATTGACCTATCAATAGACTAAATTTATTCCTTCCCAACCCTGCTCCCCACTGGGCTGACAACATGAGCCCCATAAAAATGGTCAAAGTTTTCATGAAAAGTGCTTTAGGATAAAGTATGTATTTTAACAAAGAATATGCTCAAAAATACATTTTTCTGCAGTTTAACAACTATTGCGGGAAGGGCCCTTATCTCAGATTTCTACAAAACAAAACTCAGTGAAACTTGTAAAGTAATAATCAGACCTGGAAGCCCATCCATCTCTGTGCTTTGGCCATCAGAATCTCTCACTCATGCTTTCAGATTCCCCTGCCAGTATCTCAGTTCCAAAGGCTGAAGTATCAAAAAGAAATATTGACTTCATCAGCTAAGAGTGAAAATATAGTTGAAAGAAGCACACAGTGGGAAAATTAGACATGGACCTTTTCTTCTTCTCCATGTCTAGGCCAGATGTGAAACTGCCAAAATGAAGCCACCTTTTGTTGAATTCATTATGCAGTTCTCTTCACCTGACCTGGCATGAGAACAATTAATCAATAACACAAAGTTGACTTTACCAGGGTCCACCTGATTGTGGTTCAAGAATACAGTATCACAATCTTCGAGGAGGTTCTTTCTGCGTACCCCAGACATGGACTTTTTAAAAACAAAAGTCACATTTATTTTGGGGGTATTTCTAACAAATGTTGATATTACATCCCTAAGTTCACTGAAAACTGAGCTAGAATCCTTTTTTTTAAAGGATAGGTCACTGCCTTATTTATTGCATGTGTTCACAGACAATAGCAGGCCACTTCCCAATAAAGTTATATTCCAGAAATTTGGACACTTTGAATTAGGTGTATGGTGCACATCTGTAATTATTTAGACTTGCAATGACAACTACTGATATTCAGAATTGCTTGGTAAATTATGTTTGCTTAATCTGAATCACCTCCCTCTCTCTTTCTCTTTTCCCCCTCTCCTTTTCCCATTCCATTTTCATTGCCACTTTCCATTCTCCTTCTCCCTAAACACTTCCTTCACCCATTCTTGCCCCTCAGAAATAGAAGGGGAGACAATAGTTGAATCTGAAGGTAAGGAGGGACTTGTTTTCATTTGATACAAACTTCTTGGACAAAAATGTGACCGTCGCCTACTGTGAAGGCCAGGATCCTTGTATGGCTGGCTATGTTTGGTCAGAGAGTTGGAAGATGCTGAATTTTCCTCAGAGGTATTCACCATGGTACTAACTGCCCAAGCGTTGTTGTACATGAGAATTAATTTTTAAGTAAATAAATGTGGGCAGAAAAATTGGCAGGGAAGTGATTTCTTTTATAGGCATATGGCTCTTGCAGGCTCCTTTTAGGGAACATGTTGATGTGTGAGCACAAAACTGGTTTTCTCTCTTCATATTTATTGGAAACAGAAGGGTTTTCCGGACAAGATTCACCACTTCTGGATGATCTGAATTGTTATTAGATTTATGATATAATGGCCTGGATTGAAGATGATACTTCTGGAGAATGTTCTTTGCCCATAACTGATCTAGATTATTGATATTCTTCAGCTGTCTGCAAATAATAATACTTGTGTACTGTCAAGTCAATTTTGCTGACCCTCTCCAGGGTTTTATAGTCTTTATGTATAGAATAAACAGAAGTGCTTAACATTCTCTTCTTCTGGGGAAACACTGTGGGACTATGCAGCTTGCCCATGGGTATATTGGCTGGATCTTCTCCAAGAAGGCACAGTGGGGAATACAACTCCCAACTTCTGGCTCTGCAGTCAGATATCTAAACCACTGAGTTATCAAGCCAACTCCTGTCTGTAAAAGTGCAGCACAAATCTAATGCAAGTACCTTATATACTCGAGTATAAACCTACTTTATTAACCCCAAAATGAGCCCCAAAAAGGGGACTTGGCTTATACTCGGGTCAACAACCATGAGGGTCCCAAGACCATGCCGGATTGAGATGTGCTAACAATTTAATTAATTTTACCATATTTTCATGTATTTTGATGATTAAAACTCACTAGTGGCTGCTGCATTTCCTACCCTTGGCTTATACTCAGGTCAATCTATTTTTCTGGGTTTTCTGGTCAAAATTAGGTACCTCGGCTTATATTTGGGTCAGCTTATATTCGAGTGTATAAGGTATGCATGAAATAAAGCCCAGTTGAGTTTAGTGGGGCAAGTTCCTCAGTAAAGACACTGAGGATTATAGCCTCAGGCTGTAACGTCATTGTGCCTTGTGGTTCACATGCCACTATCACCTGGAAACTGGTAGTTGTGTTTACATATGTTACCACATTGGTGTGGCTCTGTAGCTTGGAGATTTCCAAGCTCTGGTTTTCATACCAAACATGTCCTTCAACTTCCTTTCCCAAAACAGCAACAACGGAGATGAAATAGTTTAAAATGCCACACACACACACCGTGAGTCTTCTGCAACTTTATTTGGTAAAAATACAACAGAAATTGTGTATGTAAAGTGGGGGGAGGGGAGAGAATGCTATAACTCAGCTTCCTGTTTAATTTGCACGTTTTAGTTCCTGCTCTGTAATTCTTGAATTCTTAACAATCTCCAAGAGCTGTGCTGTTGCTGACAAGGAAGTGAAAATAAGCAGAGTGCCAAAAAGGGAGGTCACAAGTTTAAGATACTGTTTAGGACAGAGCCCAGCTGGGGCACATTTTAGGCTTTTGGAAGGCTACCCCAATTTTAGAGACATCACATCAGTCCAAGTAGAATCCTAAACATTCTCTGTACAGGAAATTGACCACAAGGGTCATGACAATTCTATGGAGGGAATATCAACCCAAGATAAAATTCAAGCCAGGATGTTTACAGAAACCACAAACAGAAGAAAGAGTTGTAATCTAAAAAAGTAACATTTTCCATCTCCTATTGAGACTGTCACCATCTTGGTCAAGCAGATGGTCGGGTGACAGCAGTGCTCAATAGAAATCTTATTTGGGAAAGCCAGTTTAAGAGCCACCAGTCCAAACTACATCAGAATTGCCTAACCCATGTTCCTAATCTTAGAAGACCAGGAATTGTAGCCCTTCTTTCGGCAGTGAGATTTTCTCTTTCACTTTCTTTGTTTCTCTCGGCATAGGCTGCTGTGCTAGACCAGAATTAGGGGACTGGAAACAGTTTGCAGGGTTTAGTGGCCTCTTCCTCCCCCGCCCTCCAATTTGGATTCTATTTGCAAATATCTCCCTCTTTTTTCCATTGGGTTAACTATGGTCAACAGTGGGGTTGCATTATATCTGCAGATGTACAAACCTTGGTTAATGTAAACCCAGTTAGGCACCAATATAGAGATAATGCTTTTTTTTTTGTGGTCTCTGTGGATCCATACTTATGGGTTCTGCGCATGCATGGGAGCAAGTTTAGGAACTTTCAAGCTAACTGGATAATACAAATTAATTAGGACCATCCACTGCTTCCACCTGCGCAGAACCCATGAGTGGGAATTCACAGATGACCACTCAAAGAATGTCAGTTACAGATAAGAAACCTGCCTTTATTTTAGTCAATGCTGAAAGGAGAAAAAGGGGAGATATTTGCATGCAAAAGAAAAAACAGATAGCAGATGTGCCTGTGTTACAGTCTTTTAACCATAGTATGCTATCTTTATGTGGCAGAAAATTGATGCCACCATCCCTTCCTGTGCAGGCAAAGGGCTACTCCCTACAGATTCCACTTCTCATATAGACACAACCAGAATACAGCCTTCCCATTGCTTCTTTTACCATTTAGACCCTGGAAACGCCATACCAGCAACTATCACTAATGCTCTGTGAAAACATGTCGGAATGTTTAGATGACAAAAATAAAAATATATATAACTCTGAGATCTCCCTTGAAGGTTCTAGAAATAAAGGCTGGAGGAAAGCTTGCTAAATTAAAGTCCCTAGCAAGAAATAAAACAATTATTTACTTGTTATGCAATCCCTGAGGATCTCTCTTATGTCTTCTCTCTCTTCATTATTCTCTACCACACAACAAAATGTCCACTTGTTTAACATGAATTCAGAGAGTGTATTTTTAGATATCTTTTGAGACAAACCAGAACTTGGAACTTTACCCAGTAATTTTTTGCAGGGCCTCCAGGAGTGATTTCTGTGTGCTGTTCAGTGCTTGACTAATGGCAGTTTTTCAGTATCTCTCAGATCAACCATACATGGCTGGGGATTAGAATTTAGTACATATATAAATCTGATCAAGGCCTGGTCAAGGTAGTAGCCCTGCTTGAGGAAAGGAATTCAAAGGAGATTGAGGAGAACAGACAGGAAGAAGCAGGAGGGGATATATCCTTAATCAGGGGTTCTCAACCTTTTCAAGCCAGGGGCTGGGTCACGCTTCCTCAGTCAGCTTCAGGGGCTGGATGTCCATTTTGTCCTGCCTCCACCACATGGCACTTCTGGGTGTGGTGGAGGTGGTAGTGGGCCACACAGAATGGTGTCGTGGGCTGCAGGTTGAGAACCCCTGTCCTAAACTAATAGTAGCTCACACTATACAGGTACTGTATCAGGAGGAGAAAAAGAAAGCCAAGTGCAGTCTCTTCACTGTCCCTCCCAGAGCTTGGCCAATGGTACAATAAAGTTGTATTGGTGAGGTTTGGTATCTCTTTCCTTTCCCACTTGAACCAGAGATACTGGTTTTCCCACCAATTTTTATTAGTGCCCTACATGCTTAACTCCTGGAAGCCTGATCATTTCAAACCCTCCCTTCCTGTCCCACCCACCTTAGCAAGGCTTAGTTGGTTTGGAAAAAAGCAACCCTGGTGATAAACAGTATAGGGTTTGCTCACCAGATTTGTCTTGAAAGTTCTGAAGTCCTCATATTTCAGCCCATATTTAACTACCGTAACTTCTGTCTTAAAAGTGTCAAGATTATTCCCACACTCATTGCTTGCACACATTTAACCAGGCAGTTGGAAAGCTGGATTCCAAACTAAATGATACAATGTGCTTGTCAGTAGCATTCCTTATGAAGCATGAAGGTACCAGTGTGCAACTTGTGGAACGCACTGGAACACCCCCCCTTTCTTTTTTTGGCAAACTCGATTCCTTTAGCTTGGTGATTGGCTGAGAAGTCAATATGGCCTCAGTTTTCAAGCCTAATTCTCTGAAGAAAAAACAGTATAACAGCAGGAAATACACATTTCCTGTAATTTGCAATTTGACCCACAGAAAAAGAATTCTTGACGAATTACCTCAGCCACCCTGCCCATCTGTGTGGCTCCCGGAACTTGGTTTTTAATTGGCCCTCGAGGGTATTTTACAGTGGTGAGTTCAAAATAGGTTTGCGGCAGGATGTTGAGAAGAGAATGTCTTGTGTAATAGTGTAAGCATCATTATTCATTTTTGCTAAAGCAAAAGAGTGTATGAAGCAGTTTCATGGTTCATTCAAACATGAGGAAAAACATAGTACATGTAGGATATGTTGCATGTTTGAAAAACCTTTGTATTGAAATTGTGTGATCTTCAAAGACACCTATTCTGCTTCTGCAGAATTAATCCAAGAGTTTGGAATGGCATGTTGTGTGCTGCAGAACCAAGAAGCAGAAACAAACAACTGCAGTCCAAATAAAGATAGATGACTAAATATCTATCCAGCTGAAGAAACAATATTGCATTAAGTAATTTTCAGGATACAGCTTAATGCATTATTGTATTAGGAGATGTCAGTATAATATTTATTGTGTGCCCAGCTAATCACCAAAGCAGAAAGAGACAGGTAGAGCCTAGTGTATTTGTCGAGGGAAAGAGAAGAACCAAGAGTAGCCAGCCAGTGTTAAAAGAACATTTTCAGAGAGGAATGAGAGAAGAAGAAGAAATGAGATGAGTTAAAATAGTAGATTTGAGCTATAGTCCTGTGGTACTGAACAGTCATAGGAAGGATGAAAATCCACCTCTAAGGGTTTCAGTGATGCTCCAGTTGCATGGGAGCAGATCTTTAATTTGTATTCCTCCTCTAAACTGTTTCTGCAGAGCTGCACTCTTAGATGTAATAAAGTAAATGAAAACCAAGTTTCACCACTGGCACTGTCAGAAAGAAGATAAGTAATAAAATTCAGAAAGTAGTCCATAAATTGCTGATTGCAATGTACTAACCTCTAAAATTAGTGAAAACAATAATATAAGAACTGCAGTATTTTCTGTTTTTAATTTATTTTTAAATTGTGCATCCCTCCAGTCAGACACTGTAGGTCTCTCAGTGCCACTGAACAATACATTCTACTTGGTTTTTTCCCCCCAAGAAGAAATTGTGACTTGATGCTTTATCTTTGTTCTCTCCGGAATTCCAAGCACTCCTCCCTTATTCTAAAATTTGGATTTATCACAAATAATTTTATTAATGAACTATCTAAAGAGGTCCAAAATCCTATGTTTTGATCATTTATATCCAATGTTAATTTCTGTCTTGTTTGCCTGTTAAAGTTAACAACTACAGACCTGATAAGTCTAACCTATAATTCTCTTGATGTCCTTTATTAACGTTTTAAATCATTATTCTAAGCATCTGATGTTTCTTTTTAAAGCATTCTTCAATCTGTGTGTTTCATAACTTTGTGAGGAATGCATTACTGCGAGACAGCACCGAACTTACACTGGTATATGTGTCCAGAAGCAAGTGGGGAAAGGACAAGGCCACTTTTCTGAGGCTTCAAACAAGTCTATCCAGATTCAGGACAGGTGTATGCATGAGAAAGCAGTTGTAGCCTTCTGGACTTTTATGGGATTCAGAAGTAAAGCTTGGGAGTTGTGTCATCATCCCCATTTTTTATCTTTCACCTCGTACTGAGTGGACTTGCTTCAGAGTCTCTCAAACCATTTAAAGTATTTATGCTAAAGAGGATAACTGCAAAGTTACTAAAGTCTTTGGGGTGAGGGTGTGTATGAAAACTGCTGGTATGGTCAGTATTGAGAAATCTGCACCAGAAGGAGAAGACCTTACTAACAAAAATTTTAAAAAAGAATGAAAGAAAACACAAGGCTTTTTTACAGAGATATAAAGAAAAAAGTTCTTTGTGGTTTCTGTGGATAGTACACTAGGAAATGCTCCTAAATTGTATGGAAATAATCTGAAATTAAAATTCCAAAACAACTCAGTTCATCTCAACAAACTCTTCCAGATCCAGTACATCTCCATAGGCAATTAATGCACTGTCATAGAAGATGAGATGTATAGATGAATCCCTTTGGAGGTACAGTAAAACCTCATATAACACTAAAACCTGGTTCCACAAGTCTTGGTGTTATATGATTTTTAGTGTTATCTGATCCTCTATGGGATCCATAGAGATACATTGTAACCACACAGGCTTTAGCGGTTGTTATCTGAAGCATCCCATAGGACCTTAATGTTATCTGATGCAATTCTTCCCCCCAGATTCCTTAATGTTATTCGATTTTAGTGTTATTCGATACTAATGTTATATGAGGTATTACTGTAAAGCCATAGCTGCCTTACCTGGCATCACTTTTTGTGGTTGAGGCTATACAGTTATACCTTGCTTAAAGAGCATAATGCGTTCCACAAGATTGCTCTTTAAGCGAGTTTGCTCTTTAAGCAAAACACCATTGTAAATTACCAATTGTGGGGGGAATTGCAAACCCCGATTTATTTGTTAAGCAAGTTTTGGGTTGGTTTTATTTGTTAAGCGAAGCGAACATTCAGAGAAAATTCTGCTCTTTAAGTGAGTTACTCTTTAAGCAAAACGCTCTTTATGCGAGGTTTGACTGTACTTTATCAAGCCCCTATGATATTGGGAATCTTAACAGCTTTACCCATCTATGAACTGACTCAAGTCTTATATTCTGTAAGCAACAGGGTCTAAAGAACAGTTAGGAATGCACTGTGTATAGGACAGTTTTGCTATGTAGCCTAACTAACATCCTAGTCTGCCTAGCAGTAGTATGGGAAGACTGATAAAGGCCTCCTTCAGTCATTCTGTATGGGACAAAATGAAGGTCAGTTTGCTCTATCCTTCATGCTAAAGTGATGGATGCCTGAAATCTGGAGAGTATCTCAACAGACTTCTGTAAGTTACGAGTTAGTGTGTCAAATTCTGGGCATTACACTTTAAGAAAGATGCAAGCAAATTAGAGCAGGTACAGAGAAAGGCAACAAGGATGATCAAAGGACTGGAAACTAAGCCGTTTGAAGAAGGAGTGAAGGAACTGGCCATGTTAGTCTTGAAAAAAAGAGATTGAGAGGGAATATAACACTCTTCAAATACCTGAAAGATGGTCATAAAGAGGAAGGGAAGGATCTGTTCTCGGTCATCCCAGAATGCAAGTCATGTAATAATGGTCTCGAACTAAAGGATGCCAGATACAGGTTGAATGTCAGGAAAAACTCCTTAACTGTATAACAGTGGAACCAGTGGCCTTGAGAGGTGGTGAGTTCTCCAACACTGCATTCAAGAGAGAACTGGAAAACCACCTGTCATATCTGCTTTGATTCGAATTCCTGCATTGGGAGTTTGAACCCAATGGTCCAAAAGGCCCTTTCCAACTGAGTGATTCTATGATTCTGTGAACTTTCTTGCAAGTTACTTCTTACAGGATTGTAAAGTCAAATAACATTAATAAATGTTAATCAGCAGCACTCTGCTGGCAAAAACAGAGAGTTCTGGACTCCATATCTCAAAGTTAATTCAGGTATGATTTTCTTCCCACTTCACTTCAGAGCCCCGGAGCTATGTGGAATCAGTGGCCCGTGCAGCAGGTGGTGGTGGAAGCATCACAGTTGGGAAGCCCCAGACTGCCCTGACTTCACAGGCCTACAACATCGAGACACCAAGGAAGAATGAAGAATCTCCCGCCAACTTCTTTGTTTCTCCGAGCCCAGTTTCTGGCAGCAGCCCCATGCAAAGCACTGATGGGTAAGGAAGAGCAGGTGTAAGGCAGCCATTTCAGCAGGGAGATGAGATCAGAGATGCTGCTTAAACTATTCAGAATTCATTTGTGAAATTGTCAGAGCAAAGGAATCTCCTTTGCTTCTCCCTCATAACTTCTCTGATTCATGATTCTGGGAGCTATTCTCTCCACCACCTCCATGGTTTTGACATGAGAAAAATGTATCCTATATGGGAAGTGCTCGTTGCTTGAATTTTTAAATAGCGGGTGGGGGTAAGAATAGCTAAAGTAAACAAACTAATGCCCCAGTTTTCTTCCAAACAGGAATATGAGACCCACTGGCCCCAACCCTAGTAGAACGTGGTGGCCTTGCTATCTCCCACCAATAACTCCATTGGCTCCAGGTTGCTGGTATGGGTATTCTTCATTTGGCCAGGTGTCTTCAATAGTAGTTCTCTGTCCCTGCCCCCCCCCCCACACACACACACCATGGGACTGAGTTTCCAGCACTCATTCCCTGGTTCAGTATTGGCCTCAGTTCTCATCACTGAGGCCACTCGAGTCGTGGTGCTGGACAAGTCAAGTTAAGATCCAGCTAGGAGCCCTTCAGTGAAGGCCAGTAAAGGTGGTATGGTGAATATTGGTTATTCTCTTGAGCCTTGGTGGTGCAGTGGTTAAACTGCTTTACTGCAGACAGAACATTGTGAGTTCAATCCTGATAGTAATCAAGGTTGACTTAACCTTCTATCCTTCTGAGGTCAGTAAAAAGAGTACCCAGCATGTTTGGGGTGAAAATGCTAATTACCTATAAACCTCCCCCTCCCCAAAAGAGTACACTAAGCGCTATGGGGCAGTATTGAAGTGTAATTGCTATTGCTGTCCTCCCCCTTCTCTCACACAGTGCCTTATTCTGGGTTAAAATGGCCACTGCTGGATATATTGGGCTTCTCAGCCATTATGGAGCTGGCGGGAAAAGAGCCTTCCTTGTCAGCTGTTGAAAGGCCCTCTTCCTTGGCCTTGTCTAAAGAAAACTGCTTGCTGACTCTTGTCAGGTCATCCTCCTGCTCTTCTGCCACTGACCCCCAGATGTACTCCTCCTCTGTCATCTTCTCACCAGGTGTTGCAGCCCTGGAAGACTCTGAACCCTCTCCTTTGCCTTCTTTAACCCTCCCGATGGACCATCTTACTGTCCTGTCAGGTGCTTCTCATTCCCTAGCTTTCCAGAGACACCTGAGGTTCCTGAAATCCCAGAGCTACTGTCAGGGGAGTTGTGGGGAGTGGGTGGGTTAGGGGAATACAGCCTGCTTGGGACATCAAGGGCAACCCCTTCACAGGAGATTAGTTATTGGGTTCCAGAAAGGTGGCCAAGCTCAGTGATTATCAATATTATCAGCCATATTTCCCCAGACGTAATAGGAAAGCAAGTTCCTGCCACATTTGAGAGAACAGCAAAGGGATTAAACTTCTGGTCCTCTTCATTTTGTGCTATCACATCATCCATCCAGAAAATTCTATGTTTTGTCCTATATTGTGCTGTTCCCAGACATTTGGTTTGCTAACTATGCTGGATTCCTTCCTTATGCAAGTTTGTCATACCATATCCTATTGTATATGAACACTTTGCTCCCTCATCCTCCCTATTGTCATTTTTCTTATAGTTTTTGTTTCCCATTTGCTATATTCCCTGTAGCTGTTAGGTACTGTAGATTTTAGGGTTGCACAGGACAACAGCACAGTGGTTTGCATTAAATCCTAGTAAACGGAGTGGTCTTTTTCTTACTAGGGTTTTGGACAGAGTTTGTGACTGCTGGCACCTTTTGACAACACGCTGTGATCCGTCCACTGACATTTCTCCCCACACAGAGATCACACTCCCATCTTCTTGTGAAATATTTTCCCTTCCAAAATGTTTGCATTCATAGAATCACATGATGGGGATTACAAACTGTGAAGTTACAAGGTGAAGCCAAAATGACAGACTTACCGAAAATGACTCACAGCTGTTGAAAGTTTGTTTCAGGAAGAAAGGAATGTCAACATTCCTGAGACCAAAGAAATACTGTTGAAGATAAAAGCCTGATTGGTTTGGGTTGAGGTTGAAGATCCGGATTACCGTATATACTTAACTATAAGTCATCTCGAATATAAGTCGAGGTACTTAATTTGAACCTCTAAAACTAGGAAAATAGATTGACCCAAGTATAAGTCAGAAGTGGAAAGTGCAGCTGCTGCTAGTGAGTTTCAGTAATTAAAATACATGAACATATGTTAAAATGAATTAGACATTTGTGTGGGTATGTTTTTGAGTTTTTATGTTGACCCAAGTATAAGTCGAGTCCCATTTTTGGACCTCATTTTGGGGGCTAAAAATCCTCGACTTAAAATTGAGTATATACGGTAGTCCCAAGAGACCAGGATTTATTTATTTATTTATTTAGGATGCCATAGGATGACATCAATGGATAGGTCTCCAAAACCCTTCACCTTTCTTACCCTATTGAGCTCAGCAGAGAAGCCTGGGGGAAAACCTTTGCTGGATGGAGGTTCCCTTTCTGGTGGTTAATGCCATTGTATCTTGGGGTAGAGCAGGTGTAACTTCTTCTGCGACTTTCCTATGGATTAATTTGCTGGAGCCAATGTAGCAGAATGGGCAGGGCCAGAGCTAGAAGCTAGTAGAACCAACTCTTTCTTCTCTCTACTTTCTCCCACTTGTCTTGCTGTCTCTCCTCTAATTGTCCCCTTTAGAACTGGCTGCTAAAGAAGGAACACAGATAATCCCTTTCACAAACCCAAACTCAGTGTTATACAATGAGAGAGTGTGTTCCTGCACAGCAGTACCGCCCTAGCTGCACCAACTGATGTTTCGGTAGGTGTAGCAGCTGTTTTGATCCCCCAAACACAAGAAAGGCAAAACAGTCTAGATTGAAAGTGAAAAAGAACAAAACTTTAGTTGCTATATTACCGAGTGCTGGCTTCTATGTACAGTGCAGGAAACAATAACATGAATGGAGAAAATATACCAAGCTTATCTGCAACGTAGGAGTGCAAAGATATATACAAGGTCACAGTCTTACTCCAGCGTTCTGTTCTCTTCAAACGGAGGCAGCAAGTAAAGCAAACAATTCCCAAAACTGGGAGCAGCCAAACGTTCTTTGTCCACAATGGGGTAGGCTTGCAATATACAGCCAAAAGTCCAAGGCTTCTGACCAATGGTCACAGCAAGCAGGGTAAGTCCAAACAGTAGCAGAGCAGGCACGAAAGAGCAAGCAGCAGAGAGAGAGAGAAGCCCAAAGTTTGCTCACTCTTATTCCTCCACAATAGCTGATTATGCAACAGCTGATTAAGTCCTGTGGCCTTAAAGGAACATACCATTACACTGTCAAGTTGCAATCCAGAATTCTAAGCACAGACCCATGGTCCTATCATACAGCACTTCTCAGATTCAGCCACAGATTGCTGGTGACCCACTCTTCACATAGGGCTACATGAGAGGTTTAATGAGGACTCTGAACCTTGCATAAGGATGATTCTGATGTGCCTGGTGGTTTGATAATGTTTTCTATTATTTTCTTCAGGATCTCCATTTGCAGCTACCCATCAGAAAACAGCACCAGTGTAGCCATACCCTCTCAAGCCTCTGCTGAGTCCAGCTTCCAGTCCACCAACCTTTCTCAGGGGCCATCACCACACAGCAGCTACCAAAATACATCTTTGTCAACTCAGGGTTTTCCAACCTCAATGAATGCTGACTTCCCAGATGGCCAAAGCAGCACTCAACAAGAAAATTACCCGAGGCCTCAAAGCAATACAAGTGGAGTCCATGTCATACCGGGAAGCCCCCACTCCCTCCATAGAACAGTAGCCACCAATACTCCCCCTAGCCCAGGAGTTGGCCGAAGAGCTGTCAATGCCAACATGGTGGGCACTCCAGGAAGTCCAGGCATGAACAGACACTTAATGGGTCCACATGGCAACTTTGTTGCACCACCTGGGAGCCCAAACCTTTCTCGGCATCAACCTGTAATGGGAGGCAGTACAACTGTGGTCTCTGGAAGTCCCAGTTTGGATCGTCACATCATATATGGCTACTCAACTCCAGAGGAGAAGCGCCCGACACTGTCCCGCCAAAGCAGTGCCTCGGGTTATCAGGCTCCGTCTACTCCCTCTTTTCCTGTCTCCCCGGCTTACTACCCTGGAGTCAACACTCCACATTCTTCTTCCCCTGATTCGGCCATCTACAGGCAGGGCAGCCCCACCCAGGCCCAACCACAGCTTCCAGAGAAAAGGAGGATGTCATCAGGGGATCGGTCCAACAGCCTTCCAAACTATGCCACAGTGAATGGCAAGACCTCATCACCCATTTCCAGTGGTATGTCTAGTCCCAGCAGTGGGAGTGGCATGGCCTTTCATCATACTTTGCCAGATTTCTCCAAGTTCTCAATGCCAGGTGAGACCTCACTTCCTTTTATTTTTATCAGTCCTTTGGGTCAGGATTCGGGGGGTGGGGAATACACTTCTAGCTCCCTCCCTGCTTGCTGTGACTCTCCATACTTAAGAGCCTTTGCTTTTCTCACAGCCACCTGTGTCCTAGTATCCAGAGCAGGGCATGTGTCTTTTTCAAATGTAGGTGAGCAACCACAGGCAACCCTAGAGCCATTTGTCTCCCCTTTTTGCTTTGGAGATGCTATTTACTAGTGGTGGCAAACCTTGGCACTCCAGGTGTTCTTGGACTTCAATTACCAGAAGTCTAAGTCAGCAATCCTGCTGATCAGGTCTTCTGGGAATTGAAGTTCAAGAATACATGGAGTGCCAAGGTTCACCACCACTGTGTATATACCACCATCAGCATGTGTGGCAGTTTGCAAAATAGCATAAGGAAAAGACTGCATTCTGTTCCCAGGAAACATTTTAGCCTTAATTTATAAAAAGAGGGACAGAGATGGAAGCAATGGTAGCAAAAGATAAGTGTGTCTAAAAGACAAGTAAATGTAAACTTCATTCTAGGTTATAAATCTATTACTTGATTTTAAATGTGTTCATGGTTTAATCATTTACATTGAGATAAAGCAGCTCTTTTATCAAATGGAGGGATGATTCTGTTTGTCATTTATAATCCCAGTTTCATCCAGGGATTAGCTTCCCTGGGGGGGGGGGGATGCTTCTTCTTGAGATCTCCCTCCCCCAAAATAAGGCTTTCCTTGCTCAAGTGCTTCATTTTCCTTTTTTGCTTCTCTTCCTCTCTTTCTTAGACAGCAGCCCTGAGACTAGAGCTAATCTGAAGTTTGTCCAGGATACCTCTAAGTACTGGTACAAGCCAGAGATCTCCAGGGAGCAAGGTGAGTTTTTATCCTAACAGAATCAGATACCTTGTCAAACAGTTGGTGACTATCAAAGATTGAAGTATGCATCCAATTTCTTTGGGATGCTAGGGACCACATCAACTACAAAGGCAGCAGGAAAATAACAGGTACAAACAAAACATTTTCTTCAGGAGCCTCCACTATGACAGGATTTACAGTAGGTTGTCTGAGCAGGGCTAAGGAATGTTACATTTCTAGAGATAACACAGCGTAAACAAAAGGAAAATATAAAAAATATTGTGGCACCTTAAAGACTACTGTATTTTAATGTTAGCTTTCTTGGATCAAGTCCACTTCATCAGACATAAGAGTGTAGACTTCAAGGCATTAATTTATACATATCAGGCACAGAAGTACACAATGATTGGCTAGTATTTTTAGATAGTACAGTATCTAGAATATTCCCTTAGCATGCCCTGAGGCTTAGCTAGCTGGGGATTTCTGGGGCTTTTAGACCAAGAAACAAGATTTTTCCAAGTTGTGCCTCTAGGGTCCTCTGTTTCTATCTAGGGTGCTTGTGATTCCACAATAGCTGGGAGTACAGTAATACCCCGGATAACATTATGACTTGGTTCCACAAGTCATGACGTTATCCGATTTTTAGCGTTGTCCAATGCACGCATTGAACAACGCTAAAAAAAAAAAAAAGCTCTGACTTCAGGGACAAACCACTTTAAAGGCAGGCAGGGAAAGAAAGAGACCTCCCTGCCTTTAAAGCCACCCCCCACCCGCAGTGGTCTCTGCGACTGCAGTAGGGTCGGGGAAAAGCACCCGCCTTTCCCCTAACTCTACTGCAGTCGCAGAGACTCCTTGTCTCTTTCCCTCCCTGTATTTAAACTACAGGGAAGGGGGAAAGAGAGAGACATGATCGTGTCTTTTTTCCTCCCTGTATTTAAACTACAGGGAGAGAGAGAACTGCTTTTGTCTTTATTTCCCTCCCTGTATTTAAACTACAGGGAGGGGGAAAGAGAGAGACGTGATTGGTTCTCTAGAGAACCAATCACGTCTCTCTCTTTCCCCCTTCCCTGTAGTTTAAAAATACAGGGAGGGAAAGAGACAAGGAGTCTCTGCGACTGCAGTAGGGTCGGGGGAAAGGCGGGTGCTTTTCCCGACCCTACTGCAGTCGCAGAGACCACTGCGGGTGGTGGTGGTGGGTGGATTGGGTTGTTCTACCCAAACCACCCCACACCCGCAGACCATTGAATCGGATAACGCTAAGAATCATTATCCAGAATCGTTATCCGATTCTAGCGTTATCCGATGCAATCGTTATCCGGGGTATTATTGTAGCTACCAATGACCAATTACCACACTATGTGCTAACACTGTCTTTACCCTTTGCAAAATGACACAGAAGCCTAGGCCACCTCAAGCTGTTGGAGCTGGTCACTGACATTAATGATGATACGGTGCCCTCTAACTGTTCCAGAGCAGTGAATTTAACCTGCTTATTATCTAAATGACTTGGAGACTAAGCTTGGCTTTTGGCAACAGGGATGGAAATGCAAAATGAGTTGTAGATGAAGACAACGGCAGTGTAAACTTGACAACAGCAATTTCCCCATACTTCCAATGCAGAGCTTTCTAGTGCTTATACCATGATCGGTACAAGCTTCTGCACTTGCTGTGCACAGACTACCAGTTTGTCTTCACTGCTGTGCAATTTTCTGACCTCCTGAAGTAGATATTGCAGACCCACTATTGATACATGATTATAGGGAGAGTTTACAGCAAATACAATAAAGCACATACAGTTCCAACATCCCTATTGACATGCAGCCAGACACGTTAAGCTAAGAAGCAAGGGAGAAAACACACTGACAGAACAGAAATAGTTTTAAGTGCATCTTGCTTAAAGCCCTGGTGGTTTAGTGGTTAAACTTCTGTACTGTAGCCAACACATTGTGAGTTTGATCTTAATAGGGATCAAGTTTGTACTCAGCTTTCTATCCTTCTGAGGTGAGTAAAATACCAATACCCAGCATGTTGTGGTCAGAATGTTAATTAACTTGTGAACCGCCCAGAGAGTGCACTAAGCACTATGAGGCAGTAAAGGTCACCCTTGTTCGAAAGCCAGTCGTCTGATATGACTCTCCTTAGGCACTTAGAAGTGCTCATCTCTGTTTATAGCCAAAGAGCCAGCATTGTCTGTGTTTGCAGATGTTTCCATGGAGGTTTGCAGGAGCTGGGACTGAGACAGGAGCTTACCCTGTTGTGTAGTACTCAGGTCTCAAGCTGCCGACCTTCCAGGTATCAAGTCCATTATCTTAACCACTAAGCCAACATAGTAGATAAGTGTAATTGCTATTTCCATTTTAAAATTATCAACCAACCAACCTACCTACCTACCTAATAATTTTCTAGGCTCTCTGCAACACTCTATATAATAGACAGTGGCATACAGATAGAAAAGGGCAGTGCTGCAGAATGGGGGAAGTTGAGGTCCTGAGATCTGGCTTTAAAAATCCACCCCAATTCAAAAGTTTAGGCCACAAGTCAATGCATAAAAATGGGCCTGTGTCCCAGAGCTTGGAAGAGCTGCTTGTATGTACAGAGCTTCCAGAAGCTGTGAGGGCCACACTGGGTTCCGTGGAGTCTGGGAAAGGAGCATTCCCAGGCTCTGTTGTCAGTCTCCAGCTGGTGCTGCTAAGCTGCCGGCCAGATAATTCTGAGCGACCCCTTTGAAAGGTTTTTGTTTACGTCTCTGTCCACAGCAGTTCCATCCAGCAGCTGTGGCACTTGGCACCCTAGTGCCGCAGATCTGTCCTTGATCCAAAAACATGCCCCTTTGTTTCCTTCATATCTTCCCTTTCAAGAGTAAAGTGGCCACGTCCAAAAGGGGGGCTGGCTCTGGGTTCAGATCAGATTTTCAGGGAGAAGAAGGAGAAGGGTGTTCCTATTGTCCTTCCTGCAGGATCGTTTTTGTCTTCACAGGGTGGATTTTGGAGGTTAAAGGGGATGAAGTAACAAGCTTCCCTATAAAACTGGGATGGGGACATCTTTGTCCCTTGCTCATGATCTTGCTGGTGGATTGGCATTACTTCACTGCTGGCTCCAAGTATCCTGTTTCCACTGCAGACTTTACAACTCATTCCTAGGCTTAGTCACCAGGGGTATGTTGGGTGGGAGGTTGGTGGAGGAGACACCCTCAGAGCTGGCTAAATTACAGTATTCATAAATGACATAACTGTGTGGAACATCTAGGGCTGTGGTTCCCAACATGGGCCACACGTCCGACAGGGCGGCAGTTAGATTTTTAAGGGGGGCAATGCAAGGATGAGTTATTAACAGTTAATCAGGCTTCCTCCATGTGGATAGGAGTTCACTTTTTGAATAATTATGTCATGGTGAGGGGGGGCAGCATCAGGATTTTAGGGATGCTTGAGTGGGGCATGGTCAAAAAAAGGTTGGGAACCAATGGTCTAGGGCAGTGGTGGCGAACCTATAGCATGAGTGACAGAGGAGGCACTCACAACTCTCTCTATGCTATGCATGCCATCATCCCAGCACAGAGTTCATCCTGCCCTTCTGTCCAGTAGCCCAATGGGAGCAATTCCCCAACCCCCCAGCTCAGAGTTCATGCTGCCCCTCTGCCCAGCAGCCCAATGGAAATGCTTCCTCCCTCACCCAGTACAGAGTTTGCCCTGCCCCTCTTTTTGGGCACTCAGTCTCTAAAAGATTTGCCATCCCTGGTCTAGGGCAGGGGTGGTCAACCCCCAGACCATGAGCCTAATGCAGCCCATGCATCTCATTAATCCAGACTGCAGTGGCCACCTGGGGACCTCTAGACCCGACCCGACCCCCACTGCTGGAAGTCGCGATACGTCACTTACCGTGGCAGTAGCCGTGGGAATCGTGACTTTCCCCTGGCTTTTTGGAAGGCTCTGCCGCTTTCCAGGGCAGTGTGAGGCTTTTTGGAGCAATTTCACTTTGGTTTGGGATTTTTCTACCCCTTTCCTGCTGCACTTCGCCAGCTGGAGCGTGACCATGGGCAAATTCCGGTGGATGGTAGAGCTTATGTCAACACCTGGGATGACCATACAGAACCAGGAAGTAGCTCACGATGCCACTCTAGCTGCCAAAACGCAGTGGAGAAGGCTCAGAAAAATTGTAAACCGGACCAATCATGCTCCAAAAGGCTCCCACCACCCTGAGAAGTGGCAGAGCCTGCCACAAAAGCCGGGAAAAATGTGTTATCCCCGCTACTGATGATGACGAAAACATAAGTAGTAGGTGCAGCAACACCTCCGGCCCCTGGGGGGAAGTGTTGGGAGTGGGTCTAGGCTGGGTATTGCAAACAACTATAGCTGCCACCCTCCACACCAGGAATCACAGTCTTGCTAGCTGCACTTTTGTACATCCCAACAGGCTTCCCTTCCATGTTTCTGATGCTAACCGCAGTGGATAAATTGCCACCCCAGAAGCCAGGGAAAAGCAGATTATTTTGCTCCTCCATAAACAGCGTTCAATGCACTTTGGTGCCTAGTCATGCCTGCCACATGTCCATGGAAACATCTGCAGACACAGACAGTGCTGGCTTTTTGGCTGTAAACAGAGATGTGCACTGAACTCTAGAGTCAGATATGACTGGCTTTTGAGCAAAGGTGATCGTTACCTTTACTTAACCATAGACTCCAGAATGTGACCATATAGATAGGAAGGTCCCAAGAACCCAAGATGTTTCTGTTTGCACTCTTCCTCTTCTTCATTTATGTAAGAATCAACATAGTGGTGCTTCTGGAGTGGAAGGGTTGGCTGATCGGATGCTGTTGTTGCCCAGGGACACCTGAATTTGTCCCTCATAATTTTCAGAGAGGTTCATTCTATGTCTCCCTGTTTATACCTTCAAAGATTATGTTGGTTCTTGAAGCTTTCTGCATCGCTCCAGACTTCCCTTTGATGGGTCAGTGATGGGGAATCATCTTCACAAAGTTGTACTTAACAGATCCATTCCAGGTTGGATGCATTCGCTTCATGGATTCATCCATCACTGTAGGGAAGTCATGAGTGAACTGAACTGGAACAAAGCACCTCCCAGTCCTCTTTCTTTTGCACGCTTCATTATCCTGCTACTTATTAATGTATTTCCTATATGTAGGCTAAACATTCAATTGGATCTGCTTCCTTCTCAGCCATTGCATTGCTAAAAGACAAAGAACCTGGAGCGTTTGTCATTCGGGACAGCCACTCCTTCAGGGGAGCCTATGGACTGGCCATGAAAGTCTCTTCTCCACCTCCTGGAGTTGTGCAACAGAACAAGAAAGGTACAGAATTTTTGTGTTTCTAATGGCCTCTCCCACTTACCTACCACCACCACCCGACACACAAACACCCTTAATCTGCCGCTTTCCCCTCACAGAGAACATTGACTGGACATTCCTCTCATCTCAGCCAGTATTTTTTTTCATTCCATCTGGCTTAGATTTGGTCTCATGTAGCCTAAATGCTTGATAAACAATATTTTGATGACAGCTTGTATGCCAGTTACAATATGTTGTAATTAGAAGGGTACCGCAGGAAGAGTCCAACAATGTTAAATTATTGTGTTTCATCAAGTCAATTCTAACTTATGTTGGGCCTTTTTAGGGTTTTCTAGATAAAGAGTAAGGGACTACGGTCAGTGGTGGGCTCAAAAACTTTTTACTACCTACTCTGTGAGTGTGGTATGGTGGGTGTGGCCAGGGGAAAAGCCCTGCATTGCCCACGAATTAGGACTACTTTATTTCAAAACTTGGATGGGCAGGGCCAGCCGGAATTTCTGCTACTGGTTCTGGTGAACTGGTACGAACCTGCTAATGGCCACCACTGACTACAGTGCCTTAGTGGTTAAGACGCTGAACTGATGACTGGAAGGTCAGCAGTTTGAGACCCGAATACTGCACAGTGGAGTGAGCTCCCATCTCTGTCCCAGCTCTTGCCAAATTAGCAGTTCAAAAGGAAGAAATTGCAAATAGATAACTAGGAAACACTTCTGTGCACTTGGGTGTTGAGACATGCCTCCCACATGTCCATGGAAATGTCTGCAAACACAGACAGTGCTGGCTCTTGGTGCCTAGTCATGCCTGCCTAGATAAAGAATGTTCTGTTCCTTTCTAGTGTAGGTATCTCAGATCTGTGCAGCTTTTCCAAGGCTACACAGATGGGCTCTTCTCCTAGGAATCATAGTGGGGAATTGAACTCTCAATCCCTGGCTCCGTAGTCAGATACCTAACTCACTGAACCATCCAACCAGCTCCAGCAAGTGTACCTTGCCCTAGCAGCAAGCCTGTATTTTCAAGTCAGGCTCCTAAAATATGATATAGTTCTAGAACTCAAAACAGAAACAGGTGTTCAGAACAGCCTGTTATTGGACGACAAAAATCCTTAATCAAAAAAGCAACTTGCAACAGGAAATGTTTTCACCTCTCCTGGTCTGCCTTGTTTTGTGATTGGTCATCAGGCCTTAAGCATGGGATTCTTTTAAAGACTGATTTCACAAATATGAAAAGACTGGCTGCAAAATACTTTTTTCCCCTTCTCACCCAGAATTGCAAGCTACCTCTAACATTTGCTTGTGGCCTAAGATTCTGCACAACACCAGAATTTTGCTAAAAGAGAATTGAGCTGCAGTGTTATAAATTGGGACCTGTGTTTGATATGATTGGGTATAAATCACATGTTAAACACATGTATAAAACACATGTTAAACGAAAGTCTAAGATATTGATGTGCCATATTGACAGGGTGAAGCCTTGGCTTCTTCTACCCATAAAGGTGTGCTTTGTTTTATCCTCTTCTCTGGGCCATAGAAATCAGATGGGTTAAGTGCTATGGAACCTTATTTCCATAGTCAACAAGAGGGGATGAGTTGTCATTGACATGTGACAGGGATAAGTTATCATGAATTGAGGAAATGCACTGTTATAATCACCCCTAGTCCTCAGTGAAGGACAGCAGGAAATGAAACCTCGGTTTATGTTCTGCTTCTTTATCAGAATAAAAGGATTTAGGAGAATTTTCCATAAATTGTGTAATTTGTCCCAACAGGTGATATCACCAATGAGCTAGTAAGACACTTCCTGATTGAAACCAGTCCTAAAGGTGTGAAGCTAAAAGGATGTCCCAATGAACCAAATTTTGGTGAGTACTCTTTTTTTACATCACCCATCACTTTTAATATGTAGAACTATCCCATCCTGCCCTCTTATGGCTGCCATTAAAACAGCATGAAAGATACACCTCACTGGACAGAGAAAATGCAATACAGTCAAACCTCGCATAAAGAGCGTTTCGCTTAAAGAGTAACTCGCTTAAAGAGCAGAATTTTCTCTGAATGTTCGCTTCGCTTAACAAATAAAACCAACCAAAAACTCACTTAACAAATAAATCGGGGTTCACAATCCCCCCCACAACTGGTCACTTACAATGGTTTTTCACTTAAAGAGCAAAGTCGCTTAAAGAACAATCCTGTGGAACACATTATGCTCTTTAAGCGAGGTACAACTGTATTAAACTAAGATCTCCCTGTGAAAGCTGGGTATGCAGAAGTTTCAGACCTGAAAGAGGTATTATTTTGTATTTGTTTATTTTAATATACAGTAAGCAAAGGGTACATTAAATATCCATATCACAGTCCTAGGGATGTTGGTAATGTTAGCAGTTAATTATGCTGTGTTACTTCATGGGAGTGGATCATTTATTGTGGACCTTGGCCTAAAGCTGTCAAAATTTCATAATGTTGGTGGGAGTTTTCTTGTAGTTGTAAACCTTTCCCTATGAAATGGTGCTTAAGGTATAATTTGGGACTTTGGTTTAGCCCTGTTGTCCATCGGGAATAGCATGAAATCCAGTCACTAGAAATCCAACACTAAGCTTCTCTGAGGCTTTTTTTTTTTTTTTTGAGGAAAGAGATTTCTTTTGTTCCCATGGATTCTTGTGGGCTTAAACCAAAGTATATGTGGTTGTTTACAGGGTGGTGGTGGTGGTTGTGCTGAAATAAGAGAAAGTCAGATGAGACACTCTGTTGCTGAGAATTAGACCAATAAGAATATCTATCCTAGAATAAGAAGTAATTTTTGCAACAGTTTCCAGAGTACAACCCTGTACATTTAGACTTGAAGTAAATCCCATTCATATATAGGTAGCTCCATGCATTAGACTTACATAAATATCAGCAAAGTGTTAATGTAACGAGCAAATGCCGCAGCAGATACTGGCCTTGCATCATGCCATGAATTCTCTTTGCTTTGACTGTGTTCCCTCTTTTCGTCTCAGGTTGCCTGTCTGCTCTGGTGTATCAACACTCCATCATGCCTTTGGCCTTGCCCTGCAAGCTGGTCATTCCTGATCGAGGTAAAGGCACTAGCATGAAGACATACGGATAGGGAGAAAAGACACAATAGGCTCCTTCTATGCCCCCAGTATATGGAGGCAATGCCGCTGAATACTCTTCTGTAGGGTATATGGGTCTGTAATAGTCTGCTCCTATATGCATGAGTACATGCAGATGTGTGAGTTCAAAACCTCTGAGAAGGAGAGCCCACTTTAATATTCCTGGTCAGGTAAACATGAACAACTGGGGGCATAGAAGGAGCCTCCCCAAAGAACAGAAGGCATTGTGAGTACATTTGGGTATCCCCTGGGCAACAGCGTGCCAACTAATACATTCTGTTCAGAGTACATTTCACTATAAACTTGCTGATGAGCAAAATGACTCAATGGTCCCTTTTAGGACCACAAATGAAAATAATTTCTATGAATATGCAGGGCATCTCTTAGCTTCAATTTGCCATGAACAGAAATGTGATATCCTTTATGTCCAAAAACTTACCAAGGGGACTGATCAGCATCAACCAAATGATCCTGGGAAGGGTCTGTCTGCTAAGAGGCCCCAAAATAATATAGAAGTGCCATTTTTGTTAGACCAGGTGTTATAGTCTCTTTGCGGATTAAACTTAAAAGAACAACATAGAACTCTCGACAGTTGAGTTGGTTGCATGTGTAGTAACATCAATTTATGAACCATATAATATACCATTCTGCTTTAAGAAGATGACTAATCTGGAAAAACAGAGCAATTACTCTCTTGTGGGAGATTTCAACAGCCATAGCAATATTTGAGGCTATGAACTGGATGACAAAAATGGCAAAGTTGCTATAAAATGCGCAAAATCCCCTTTAGTGTGCCTTATATATGATCCTAAACTACCCAGTTCATTTAACAGTTGGCAGGTGGCACAGAGGCTAAAATCCAGTTCTATTTCTTGTTAGTGAGAGCCTATAGCTCAGGAGTGCATTAAATTCATAGGTGATCCAGTTCCAAACACTCATCACAGAGTCATTGTATGTCAGATCTACTCAGCGAACTGACCTCAATGCCACTGAATACTCGTCTGTAGGGCATATGGGTGTGTAATTGTCTGCTCCTGCATGAATGAGTACATGTCAATGTGTGAATTCAAAACCTCTGCGAAGGAGAGCCCCTTTCATATACCTGGTCTGGTAAACACAGATAACTGGGGGCATGAAAGGAGTCTCCCCAAAGAATGGAAAGCATTGTGGTATCCCTTGGGCAAGAGTGTGCCAGCTAATCCTTCCTAGTCAGAAGGATTTCCTTGTAAACTTGTTAATGAGCAAAATGACCCAATACAGCAGGGGTTACCAACATTTTTAAGTCAGGGGCCAGGTCACACTCCCTCAGACAGTTGAGGGGGCCAGACTGGTGGTCACCCCACCGTATACCCTGCTGTAAAACGCGTTTATGACCGTTATGGGTGTGGTTTATGGCTGTTTGTGGATGCTTACACCGCTTCTTCTAGCAGCGGCAGTGGCAGGAGTGAGGGTGTAGGGGGCCTGATGATTTGGACCCACAGGCCATAGATTGCCAACCTCTGCAATACAGTGTTGAATAGGAGGTATAATTTCAAAACAGCCAACTGGGAAAAGTTTGCAACACTGCTAAATGCACCTACACGCAATTAGCATATTTGTTTCCTTGGAGGAGGGAAGAACATTTTTGTGCTATTTTTGATTTTTTTTTCACTTTGTTTTTATAGCGTTTCAACACAAAAACACAGTGTTTTTGGCACTTCTGGTGACGTCAGGGCACTTCTGGCATCAGTGGCAATCTGCCCTGCAGGCCAGATGAATTTAGCCCATGGAAATTAGGTTGGGAACCCCTGTTCTAGTGAATGGCTGAGATACAGCTATTGAATTAGCCCACTTCTGGTCAAAATTAGTCTAATCGTCTTAACATTTAAATTTGTCTGAATTCTATCTATTTTGTATGCATCCATAATTTTAAATTGTGCAAGGCACTGATGTGAATAAAGAAAGAACACAAACCCCTTGGAAATTTTAAAATCTTCCTGTTCAAAGTCATCAATTGTGTTTTAAGGTTCAAGTCATATATGTTACAAGAGTTGAGTTTCAAATCTGAAGGTTGCACAGCTGTATAAATAGGATGTACAGATTGAGGTTATGAAATTGTTCTACTTAAAGGAGCAGAACATAACCACAGCCCCATGCTTAAAAACAGTAATTATACTTTTCTATCAGTGCAATGTGTTCTCCTGTTAACATGTCTCACTGGAAGCAGGATACATAGCAGTTATTAGGGTCATTTTAAAATATGAGCATCAGTGGTCTAAGGGTCGTTCATTCCCTGAGAATTATATCTCCCCCCCCCCTTTTTTTTTTAAATTGTAAATTTAATGTAATCCTTCCTATTCTCCATAGTTGATTTGTCAAAGATAGCCCTTACTGGTTTCATTTTTTTAAATGCTAAAGGTAAAGTCTCTCTGTATAGAAAGACATGAAAGTATTGTTAAGGGAAAAATAAGATTGGGCAAAAGAAGAAGGGGACGGCCCAAGATGAGATGGCTAGATGGTATTGTAGAAGCAATGGGCACAGAGCTGAGCGGGTTGAGGGGGATGGTGAAGGACAGAAGTGCCTGGCGGATGGTGGTCCATGGGGTCGCAGAGGGTCGGAATCGACTGTGCGACTGAGCAACAAACAACAACATTCTTTTTCGCTTGTGAATACAAGATAACACAGGTGAACGGGAACCGGGCCTGATTGTATTATTTTAGAAAAGCTCGCTCAGTGGTTAAGAAGCTCACCTTGTTAGCTGGAAGGCCAGCAAGTCGGCAGTTTGAGACCTGGGCACTGCATGGCAGTTTGAGCACCCATCTCTGTCCCAGCTCCTGCCAACCTAGCAACCAAGTACCGGTAGATAAATAGGGACCATTTTGGTGGGAAAAGATCTTGGGGACATGAAAGGAGCCCCATTTAAGCATTCCCTGAGTGGAGTTTCTTCTGCAAAAATCCTTTCAACCCAGAATAATTTCTGACATGAAATTAATTATTAATTTGGACAGGAATAATTAATGATAATAAACCCTTGCTTGTTTCCTTTCTCTCCTTCCCCTCTTTTTTTTTTAAAGATCCTATGGATGAAACGAAAGAAACAACTTTATCAAGCAACTCAGCAACAGACTTGCTCAAGCAAGGAGCAGGTGAGTGGCAGAAACCTTGAGCCAAATTTAACATCACAGTGGGGGGAAATAGAACAAGAGTTTGAAAAGCATTAATTTAACATTTTCTTTTTTTAAAATATTAATTTTTTTATAGGTATTTAAACAATGTAAGCATACAATAATAAGAAAATTTAACATTTTCAAGTTTGCTTTTAAAATTTCTGGTTTTAGCAAGTAAAAGTCTCGCTTGACATTTGGACTTCTGGAGTAGGGCCCTGCTTATTTCTTTGGAAGCTCCAGTGTGGAATTGAATAAATACTGTAGACCTGTGGCAAATGACAGTGGCCAGTGGAAGAGTTGTAGTAGTCCACCAACATTGATCGATATGTAGTTCTGTCTATGGGCTCCTTAAATCCTTTTGTCCAGTTGAATGTGTACAATAGAGGTAGTCAAAGTGCAGTCCTCACAGTTTCATAGGAGGGCAAGTCATAGCCAACCCAGATGTTTCTGAGGAGCACTGCAGGTTGCATTCTGACCCTGTCTGGTGCCTTGACTTCTGAGACAAACAGCACCGGAAAACTATATGGACTAGAGTCACAATATGCCACGGAATATTCATACTGAGCATTAGTTTAGCTCTCTTAGTCCTCCATGATACTCAGGTAAGTTTTCTGCTTCTTTAGGCTTTAGTACAACCTAGTTAGACCCAGAAGCAACATATTCCAGGCCTGTGACTGTTGAAAGACAGCATATTTGGGATATGGGGATATCTAACAGCATTGTGGTGGCTCAGTGGTTAAGATGCTAAGCTTAGAGACTAGAAGGTGGGATTTTGATATTCAAGTGCTGCATGATGGATCTTGGGGACATGAAAGGAGGCTCATTTGGGTTTCCCCTGAGTGGAATTTCTCCAGCAAAAATCCTTTCAACCCAGAGTAATTTCTGACATGAAATTTATTTACTGGGATATCTGTGAGGAGGCATTAAATAGGCTGCAGGCACATGCACAATGGTCCTGCTCACAGATGAAATAGCAGCACTCCTAAGATGGTGCCACTAAAACTTTTTGCACTTCTCCTTCACCAGGTCATAACTCTAAAATTTCTTCTGCCTCTTTTCCAGCCTGCAATGTCCTCTTTATTAACTCAGTGGAAATGGAATCCTTAACTGGGCCACAGGCCATTGCCAAAGCCATCACTGAGACACTGGCTGCGGACACCCTACCTTCCGCTACTATTGTCCACTTTAAAGTTTCAACACAAGGAATCACCTTAACAGACAATCAGAGGAAGTAAGAACCCAGGGAGGTTTGGGGGCTGAGGGACATTTGGGGCTTTATGAAAGAAGAGTTCTGTCCTTATACAATGGTTATTGGTTTGGTCAGTGATATGTTCTCCAAGTTACTCTGTGTCTCACAGCCAGTGGTGGGCTAAAAAAATTTTTTACTACCACACTGTGGGCGTGGTATGGTGGGTGTGGCCAGGGGAAAAGCCCTGCATTGCACCCGAATTAGGACTACAGCAATACCCCGGATAACGCAAGTACCGGATAGTGCTAAAACCGCATAACGTTACAAGATTTTCGGAAAAATCTTGTATCGAATAACACGATTTTTAACGTTATCCGATACAGTCGTTCTTAGCAGCAGGGTGGCTGGGAAGCTGAACGGGGTTCTCCGTTCAGCTTCCCAGCCACCCTGCAGCTACGGAGGCAAGGGCGGGTGGCTAGGGAAGCCGACAGGGAGTCCCCCGTCAGCTTCCCCAGCCACCCTGCAGCTGTAGATCGGGTCATCTGATCTCTCTGGAGCAGGCAGGGGACACGATCCAAGCAGCTTCTGGGCTTCCCTGACGTCCTCAGCCAGTGCAGCAAGCCAGAATGTCGGGATTCGAACCCTGACATTTTGGCTTGCTGCACTGGCTGAGGATGTCGGGGAAGCCCAGAAACAGCTTGGATTGGGTCTCCCCACCTCCCTGGACCCGGCTGGGGTGTGTGTGTCAGAGACCCCAAAATTGGTAAAAAAAAAAAAAAAAAAGGATGTTTTTTTTACCAATTTTGGGGTCTCTGACCCCCCGCCGGGTCCAGGGAGGTGGGGAGACCCGATCCAAGCTGTTTCCAAAGTTCCCCCACCTCCCTGGAGGCTGCAGCAAGCCAAAATGTCAGGATTCAATCCTGACATTCTGGCTTGCTGCAGCCTCCAGGGAAACAGGGCTTTTTTTAACATTGTGTGATCAATGTATCACACAACGTTAAAAACCGGATAACGACGAGACTTGTGGAACCAAATCATAACGTTATCCGGGGTACTAGTGTACTTTATTTCAAAACTAGGATGGGCAGGGCCAGCTGGAATTTCTACTACCGGTTCTGGCAAACTGGTGCGAGCCTGCTGATGCCCACCACTGCTCACAGCAAAAACTGTTAGCAACAGCATCACAATCTGTTTCAGAAGGCAGTGTGGCCATCCTACCTGCATGGGATGTCTCATCATGGCCAAGGGATCTTTGTTAGTAGCACTCCTGAAGGAGCTAAAAGGACCAATTTGTGTATTTATTATTTTATCAATTAAAAAACATTAGTTAGCTACAATGGGGTTTTGTTATATGAAGAACTGATTTAACAACAACAAAAAAGGCACCCTATCTTTTAAACAGAAAATGTTCCCTTCTGCCCTCTGGTGGCCAAAAATATATTTTAAAAACAAAGTTTGGGATTAGGAGGAGCCCCAGTGGTGCTGGATTAATCCCTTTGCCCTCTAGTAGGCACAAAGTGCCTTTCTGAGAAAAAATAATAATAACTCAAAGAAAATTTTTAAATGGGGGTGGGGAGGATATCAAGGGGCTGGGAAGCCACACAAATAGCCAGGAGGTACATGTGACCTTTGTTGTTGTTGTTGTTGTTGTTCAGTCGCACAGTCGATTCCGACCCTCTGCGACCCCATGGACCACTGTCCGCCAGACACTCCTGTCCTCCACCATCCCCCTCAATTCGCTCAGCTCCTCTTTGCTGTAATGGGCAGCGTGGCATATTGGCAGTTGTTGTAAATCTGTCCAACAGCCAGTATTTAATTAGCCTTGGATATGACTGAATATGCAGAGCTGATAGGGATTAATAGTTTATCACAATTATCTTCACTTCTGTTGTATAGTCTCATGAATTCTGGGAATGACCTTCCCTGGGATGGTTGGGTCATTTGTACGGAGGGATTCATCACCATTCATCTGTCTCTATTTCATCATTTGTCCCAATGTCATGTCATTTGCTCTTATCTACATTTTGTTTCAGGTTATTCTTTAGACGACATTACCCCATCAGCAGTGTCACCTTCTGTGATGTGGACCCACAGGAGAGAAAGTAAGTGTTGCTGATCATTTGGTTTTCCCAGAAATCCAAAATATGTGTATGTTTGCAAAAGGCTGTGGCACTCTCCTCTAAATCTGTAGGTAAGACCTGTTAATTGGTGCTTTGTCCTTGCAGCTGGGACATTACCACATCATTGGTCATAACCAACTGAAAACATAGAAAGGGTTACTGTGACCTGCCATATCCCTTCCTTATTTAGTTTGGGAGGGGCTGTGGTGGCTCAGTAGTTAAGAAGCTCACCTTGTTAGCAGGAAGGCGAGCAAGTCAGCAGTTCGAAACCCAGGTTCTGCATGACAGATTGAGCACCCGTCTCTGTCTCAGCTCTTGGGGACATGAAAGGAGCCTCATTTGGGCACTCCCTGAGTGGAGTTTCTTCCACAAAAATCCTTTCATCCCAGAATAATTTCTGACACAAAATTATTATTATTTAGTTTGAGATTTCCTGTCTAACATGAGACCTGGCAAATGTTGTCCACCTACTCTATCAGGCTAAGATGTTCATAGTAATTGTGTCTCCTCTGTGTTCTCTTGCCAAAGAAACTCCCCATATGGCCTATTAAATCTTACTAATTGACAATTTCCATGGGAAAACATCTTTTTCTGATCAGCAAAAACCTTCTAAATGCATTAATTACTCAACAGTCTTATTCTACTATTCTAATACACATTATATGACATGTTGTGAATCACCCTGGGTCCCTTCGGGGAGGAGGGCGATAAACAAACAAACAAATAAATAAATAAATGATTTTAACTATTTTAGAGCTTGGAGAGGGGAAATGGGTATACAGTAAAACACCAGATAACGCTAAAACTTGGTTCCACAAGTCTTGGTGTTATCCGATTTTTAGTGTTATCTGATCCATGTTAAAATCCTATGGAATGGATCGAATAACGTTAAAGCTCCATAGAGATACATTGTAACCGCACAGGCTTTAGCGGTTGTTATCCGATCCATCCCATAGGACCTTAACATTATTTGATCCAATTCTCCTCCCCAGATTACTTAATGTTATGCGATTTTAGCGTTATCCGATCCAGTCGTTATCCGGTGTTTTACTATATCATCTATCTGCTTGGGTTCACAATAGAATTCCACAATAGTTCATGTTCTCCTGGGCAATACAGAGGGAATATGAACAAAACACGGAAATTTCATGTTTTGTTACTATGAATGATTTGTGTTGTAGAGGCTATCTTTCAGCATTCAACAAAAGACCCAAAGTATGAAAAAGCGAACCTCTTTCATCTCTGGGGTGAAAGGCCCATCTCTAGTTATAACTTATGGCTGAACAGGCTGAAATATGAAGATGCCAGGTCATACTTCATTTTTAGCTCTAATGTAAATTAATGGCTGGGATTGCTACAGTAGGAGAGAGCTGTGGGCTGCTAGTGAATGTTAATTTCTCAAAATCTTGTGTTGTGCTTCTAGGAGAACTCTTCATACAGATTCCAGGATCAGAATGAGAGCAGAAATGCTCATAATTAAGCTTCTATTCTCCTACTTTGCTACTGCCAAATTTCTTTCATTTCCAAACTCCAAACCAGTTGTTCCACAAAATATGCTTAAGCAGGAACATGAAAAATTATTAACAGTTTTGGAGGGGGAGAGGTTCTCACACACTTGATCCTTTGTTGTAAGGAATTTCATTATCAGTGGAGAACCAAAATGACAAAGTGAACTCTCTTAACTTTTCAAAAATAAAAATAAATAAAAGTCCATTCCTTTGCATGGGGTGAAGACTATTTAAATTCAAAACTCATTTAGTTTATTGGCTCAAATCTTTTTGCGAACAGGCTTGTAAGCCTGTAACTAGAATGGATTGCAAAAATTACAGTGTGACTCATTGTTCTCTCTCTCCTGATTGGTGGTTATCTGAAGCCACATAGCATCAGCTTGGTCTTGAATTTCAGTGTAATTCTCCCAACAGTTTATAATCTTGACTCTTCCAAGGGTAAGATTTAAGCTGCAGATAATTCCTCTGAAGAAGCAAGACAACATGGGAGAAATCTCTATAAAGAGTAAGAGACAGAAAAAACTCATCCTGTCTCCTAGCTGTTGTTGTGCTTGTCTTTTTAGACAAATGAGTGGAATCAAGTATTCAGGCATTGAATCATTCGAGGTGTTACTTCCAAGCTTTCCTGTCCTTCTGTCTCATTATTATAGCATAGTACAAATTTGACCTGAATTCTGTTTTGCTTACCTTTTGTTGTCCATGAGGAAGTTAATTAAACATTGTCCTTTTCTTCTCAGGTGGACTAAGTCAGAGAATGGTGGTGCTGCAAAGTAAGCCTTTTGTTTTTTATATGTTTCAGAATTAGCATTAATGAATTATAATAACCACACAGGACAAATGCCTTTCCCATAGTTTCCACTTTCTCTTGTGTTGGCAAGCATGTCTCCATTTTCTTTTAACCTAATTGGTCTTGGATCAAAGCAGTTTGTCAGGTGGAGGCAGAGTTAAGTGAAGGGGCGATCAGGCAAACAGTTGGTTTACATTTGAGTGGCTTTTCAATCCAGCAACTTTTTTGACCCAGGGAGACACAACCAATTTCGGCTAGGAATCACATGTTTCCTCTGCTTATGGAGAGAATTCTTTCCACACATACAAGTCTCAGCGAAGAGGTGAAGTGACTGACTTAGAGGTGAACATGCTCATCCAGAGGTAGGGGACAGATGTGAAAGCTGTCACCAATCTGCTGCACCCTCTACTGGGACAGTATTTACCAGCTACTCCTGGTCTCGGAAGCTAGGGAACAGTATCTCACCAACCACCAACCGTCTAGGCTACTTGAGAGTCTCTACAACGTCAGTGGCTTCTTGCAGTTCCTGAGTCCTAATTCTGAATTCGTAAGGCCTGAAGGTAGACAACATCGCAGTGAGAAAGATCTGAGAACCAACAGCCAAATCTAGAAAATGGTGTTTTAGGCAAGGGATCTAGTGTACCTTTCACTTGCTTTTAGTTGGGTTCCTCCATAACTCCTGTCATTTACTGATAGACATACAGCATGGTGACCCTTTGTGGTTTTTCTTCTCAGCATGACCCCCATGTTCCTGAACAAGCAGCAAAACTCATTTCTAACCAAAAATAAACTTCTTTGGCTCTGAGCTGAGCTTCATGGTGTAAGCAAGGGGTTCCTAACCTAAGGCTTGTGGGCTGGATCTGGCCCACAGCACTATTTCATGTGGGCCCCCACCCCTCCAAGGGTATTCAAGAAACAAAATGGCCACCCCTTTGAAGCTATAGGGACAAAATAGCAACCTCCATCATGCAGGCAGGGCAAAATGTACAAAATTATTTTGTACTTTTATTTGGCCCCGCCCATGACATGACATCATGATGTTAGCTCCGCCCACACTGTGATGACATCACGGTGGGGTAGTAAAATTTTTGACATCCCACCACTGGCGTGTAGGTGTAGGGGTGGGTGGGTTTCAAAAATATAACTAGAGGATGTAGTCCGGGGAGTCTCAACTTGTGGCCCACAGCATCATTTCATGACAGCCCCCCCCCCACTGCCACCACCACAACCAGAAGTGCCATATGGTGGAGGAAGGACAAAATGGCCACCTGGCCTCTGAAGCTGTCTGAGGGAGCGTGATCTGGCCTCCGGCTTAAAAAGATTGAGAACTCCTGATGTAGTCAGCTTGATTATCTTAAATACTAAGACATAACTAGTGGCATATCTCTGGATGCAGCCACAGCCTAATTTTGTGCAAACCTACTAGAGCTGTGATCACTAAAATTAGTTAGATCTTGCCAATTTAAACACTGGGGAAAAAGAATCTCATCAAAAGCCAGGCCATTGTGATGTTTGACCCCGTTCATTTCTCTGATCCTGTTTATGCTTTCCCCTCAGGATGTTGCTGCTAACATGAATAGCTTTGTAGAAGGCTCTGGAGGCTTAACAGGGCCTCACTAATTTTAGGCACAGCCTATTGCATGGAGTGTTTTTATTAGAACCTCCAGCTGTCGGGATTTCTCTCTCTCTAATTAGACATGACAGGAGCGCTGCCACATTGTGTCCTCTTTCCACTTAGTATTTATAACTCTCCCTAAACGTGTTAACAACATTTGGGTTTTTTTTTAAAAAAAGTTGTGTACTTTGATTGACAGATCTTAGCATTGAAATCCCAGTCCCTCCTGTCTGGAATAATGACCCTCGACACCGTCCACCTGTTCCATGTTTATCTAGTACCTTTGCTTTGTATTCTTGTGTCTCAAACACAGCTGCTAGAAGATGATGTGGATGTTGATACATAATCTCATCTAATCCTTCAATATGACGCCAAGGTTGTTAAGTTTGGTAGCAACCACGACTCCACAAATAGGGCTTTCCACAGTGCTTGGGGAAATTATTTCTTTGAACTATGGCTCCTAAAATCCCCCATGTGGACTGGGAGGTTCTGGGAGGTTGTCATCCAGAAAAGTTACCTTTCCCAAATCTGGCCTCTTCCGTGTTTTATTTTGTGTTGTGTTTTTATGTCTCTTTTTAAACCTTTGTTAGCCGCCCTGGGTCTCTTTGAGGAGGGCGGCATGTAAGTCTGTAAAAATAAATAAATAAAATAAATCTCATGCACATTCTTTCCTTTCCTGCCACCACCCTCTGTAACTTCTCGGTCATTTCTGCAGGCTCTTTGGCTTTGTGGCTAGGAAGCAAGGCAGCACAACGGACAACATCTGCCACCTCTTTGCGGAGCTGGATCCTGACCAGCCGGCTGCTGCCATTGTCAACTTTGTTTCCCGAGTGATGCTTGGCTCCTCTCAGAAGAGATGAACTGATGCCTTCCCCCAGCAGGGGGCATCTTGCCCTTGAATTTTGAAGAAGGACTTGGAGTTGTTCTGAGAGGGAGTACAAGGAGGTGTGTTGTGAGAGAGGGAAGTGAACCAAGGGGTGGAAGGAAAGGGGGAAAGGTCTGAATTACTGGAGGCCCAGCCCAACTCAACGTATGTACAAAGTGAAAGCCAAGGAATCCACACCACCGCCTTTTCTTATCAGGATCAACAAGTGAAGACACTTTGAGCTTTTGGATCAGCATGAAATCAGCCCCACTGGCCAAAGCACGGATCTTATTAACCTATCCGTGGGGTAGGACTATAGAGTAGTTGCTTGTTCAGAAAATAAGGCAAGCAAATGCAAATTTTATCATGAATATGCGAGCTGCAGGAATCCCACTGAAAGATATGCCAAACAAGCAGTCCTTGGTACCCATTTGTGAAAGTAATTGCTCCCAGCTCTTCAACTGCTGAATATATGGAGTGTGTGTTTGTGTGGTATGTGTGCTTGTGCACATTTGTGTGCATGTACGCATGCACATGCATGCATGTGGGTCTGTGTATGCGTAGTGTGCACATGTTTTAATGTGTACCTGTGGATAACTGCAGTGCTAGGGTCATGCATATCCTGAATGTGGAAAGGTCCTTATTCATAATTTTTATCTGTTTATACCTGTATTCTACTCTTCTTCCGAGGACATAGATTTCCATCACTTCAGTAATGGGGAAAGCCTCCTAATCAGTATTTAGAGATCTATTTTAGAGGTAGAAATTCTGATTTTAACTGGTATTCTTACACAATGTGTCTGTGTTCACATACTTGTGGACATACAAATTGTACAGAAGCGTTACAGAGTGGGGGAATCTTTCCTTAACTAACTGTAGGCACATGCTAGCCAAATCAAAAGAATATCTTCTGGTATCTATGCATTGAGGTTGATGGTCAATCATTTGAACAAAACCTCTCCCAGGACATAATTGTCCCTAAAATTTAAAATACCAGCAGTTTGAGAAAGCCATTCTTTTCGTATGTCAAGTAAAAACCCTGTCAGGGTTTACTCCCTTTTCCTGTGGGAAACATGGACATGGATTTGTAAATAGCATGGGAATTATTCATTAGCATCAAGGCAAAATGAATGATCCAGTAATGGGGGAACGGGTGGGAAGATTTTGTAAGAATAATCCTCAAAAGGATCATATTTGGCTTAAGTTTAGGAGGTCCAACAAGCAGGTGGTGAGCTTGGAGGATCTGGGTTTAGTAAGGAGCAAAAACTAGTTCATCATTTTGCTACATTGAACATTGCATTTGCTCCTGGGGGCACCAAGCATCAGATATTGTGCTAACTTTCTAGCACACTGTCGGCAGTCTGGTTTTTGATTCTCATTTGTTGTGGAGAGGAAGCAATTCCTTGGGCTCACAAATTGCTTTGGGCTGCAGAACAATTATATGTTCATTTCCATAGTGACTAAGGTAAATTTGCACCCATGGGGGGGGGATGTCTGTTTCTGCTTGCCATCACCAATTGGTCCTTCTATGAGCATGACCTCTGGCATTCCTTATTCGGGTAGAGGAACTCACAACCATTGTGTTGTAGTCATTGCTCTGGGAATCTTTGTCAAAATGAGGTTGAATCTTCAGGAGAGAGACATTTACTTGGTTGTGGAGGGATCCTTTACATGGCTTCCTGTTGAAATGTGGGATTTTTCTCACCATCCCCTCAAATATTTGTACTTGGAAAATCCCAGCTACACTTGCCCCATGCTAAATAGACAAAGAACTGTCTCCACATATAAAATCCTATGGGTTTATTTATTCTTCAGTCCCAAGTTAAAAGAGAGGCTGTTGTCTTTGCCACATGAGGTGGTCCAAAAGGGACTAGACGGGGACTTCTAAAGAGAGAGTATGGTTGGCAACAGCATGAGTTAATGAGAAGAGATATGTTGGCTGTAAGGCCTATGCATTTTTTTTTGTAGTACTGTGTGGGACTCCTAATACATTTTTGAGTGGGTGGGCTTTAAAGCATCCCCCTCATCAAGAACAGTAATGAAAACCCCTGTCCCTTGAATGTTTCCTGAACCTGAAATAAACCTGAGATTGTGGAGAGGATGATCTTTAGGGATCATCCATGTATTGATGGGAGACTTAAGTACAAAGCTATGCAACATTCGCTACAAGTCAAAAATACAAATGCCAAGTCATGCTGTTACCTAAATTACCCTAGAGAGTGTTGCTCTCTCATTGCCTTGATATAATATATTTATATATATGTATATGTATGTATGTATGTACGTATGAAATATACTAATAATGTAAGCTAGTCAAAAAAAATTTAAAATTGAAATTTACACAAAAGTATTTATTTTTTTTTGCCGTATAACTTTTATCTCTCTTTTATCTCCTCCAGTATCTGCAGCTACTGCCATTCCCCCTCCTCTCCAATGTTATAGTCTCTTATATGTATAGCTTAGGGAAAAGTGATTAGTATAGCTGGGCAAGGTATCAAAAACTGATGGCTGCCCTGCCTTCTGCCCAAGTCCCCTAATGTATTTTGTTATTGTGCGACAGGACAGTGGACCTGTATGGCCTTTCGCATAGCCATCACCACATGTTTAGCAGTCTGCCTGAGCAACTGAGCATGTATGAATTGGTACTCCATTGTGACTGATGGGCGGATCAGCGGTGTGCGTATGTGTGAAAGCGTGGGGAGAGAGACTCATTCCTGGATACTGTATAAAGCATGAGGTTTGCTTTGGAAAGCTATTGTTGAGACAGATGCTTGGATAGAGTGGGAGCATCAGCATTTGGTATCCTCGCCTGGGCTCTGTGCCTTATTGATAACCAAATGGGATGCCAGAGTTTGTGAAAGCTTATTCTTTATGTTGGTTACAAATATTTTCCTCCTTCTGCAAAATTCAAGCAAGATGATACCCCCTTCCTTGCCTGCAGCTGTCTCACCTTGCCATTAACCAATTAGAGAAACACTGTGTCTATAGATATATAAATATTATAAATATATATATATTTTTCAAAAGTCTCTATTTTTCAGACTTCATTTCCCCCCACTGCTTTCAGAAAAATCTGCAACTTCCCTTCCAACTTTTCATCTTCCACATTTGCTGCCCTGCCACATAAAGCTTTATCATTCATTTGTTGTTTTGTTTTGCCATTCAGAAGAAGTAAGCTTGATATAAGACATCTAGTGACCACATATAAATAAATATCATCATGGCAATCTCACGCATGTCAGCAAATTACCAGCTTCTTGCCATGGACTGCTCATTAACTAACTCGCTAGCTGAAGAAGGCAATTTTGAGATCCTTCCTTCTTAGATATACTGTACTGTACTTGCTGATTATGGCTTTTTTAAAAAGGCAAAGCGAATCACATTATATAACTCACTGCTTTCCCAGTTTATATTCAAGACAAAAGCTGCATTTTAGGAGTAACTGTTGTACTTATCATGGTGTTACCTAGGTCAGACTTCCAGCTCCTCCTCTGTGGCTGTAAATATGGGATGCATAAAATATAGGGCATGGAGAGCACCCATAGAGGCACAAATAATTGTTGGGGAAGGGGTTTTGAGAGCTTCCCATGGCAAGACCTAACAGTTGATCTGTGTATTTTCTCTGGTTTTAAAAAGTGTGAAATAACCTTCCCCCCTTTTCCCATCAACCAGCAACTGTGCCCCTCCAGTTGGCTTAAAATCACAAAACAGGGTTGAGAGAAAGATTTAGTATCACCAGCCAATCCATTTTTATGGGCTGCCAGCACAATGCTGGCAGGAAAGGAACATCCTTGGATATATGGGAATTGAAAAAAAGCAGCCAGTTTTAAAAAAATACTATCACACTATGGGAGATAAGAAACAGTCCCATCTATCCCCCTTTTTCTTTAATTCATCTTAGGGACTATTCATCAAAGCTGTGTTCCCTGTCTACTGTGATCTGCCTAGATACTTGCCTATAAGGTGAGTAAGTTACTGGCTTGATGAATCAACATTAGGATCTCTCTTTCTCTCTCCAATCACTGTCTTGTTACACAAGAGTGTTTGAAAGATGGGGAGGGGAAGAGAGAGAGAGAGAGCCTTTGTTCTATAGTCATTTGGTTTGCCTTCTGTTGAACCCAAATGCTGAAGAAACTGCTAGAATTTCCAAACAAATTAATGAACTCTGTTGAGTCTTTCTTCAAAGATCATGGGAGAAGATTCTTCTACTTGAGACACATCACCTCATCTTCAGTGTCTGGGACTGATATCTGATGTAATTTTATCTCATGTATGCTATGTAATAATAATGCTACTATTTCAATAGAAGGTGTTATATTTTATACACATGCACACCAACACCCACCGCCATGCACAAAGAACTGCATAATCTTGCCAAAGATACCTGTTTGAAATGCACTTTCCTCTTCTTGTTGGTTGTACATTTATTGTCTGTGTCTCTTTACTTTCTTTCTAGGTCAGTTTTTCCCCCTTTCATTTTAGTTTTGAATTTTCTGTGCTAATATCTGTGAAATTCAGGGGCCCTTGAAAGCTGGGTGACAAGTTAACTAATTTTATGTGCTAATATATTTGAGGACCGTATTGAACAGTGAAAAATGATCAAAGTTAAGATATGCTCATGAGCAAGAATAGGAGCAAAGCCATTAAAATTCCCCCAAATTCTGGTTCCTTAGGCCTTAATTCTTATTCTTTTTAAAACACCAGAAGCAATTACAACAAACTCCAGTTCTTGTCCTTGAGAATTCCTGCATTTGCTTTTAAATATGACTTCAAATAGGTAATTTTTTTTACTGTTCATTCAGTTCCCTTCCCAACACCTCTGATATGACTCCAAAATGAACCAGCGTTAAATACAGGAGTTCCTCTTTTTTTGTCTTGGCATAACTTGCATGTATCAGTAAAGATTTTTAATGTTCTTCTGCTGCAGACATTATTTGACATCCAGATGAATGCAAATACAAGAATTAATGACTGAATGAATCATTACATCCTGGTGGCCAATTACCTTTTTTATTCTACACAGTTAACACCAAAGTTGGGTAATCTCCTTGTGCAGCTATTGTCCAGAGGGCACATTCACTGCCGAATCAGACCATTTTCTAGCCAGCTTAGTAGCCTGTTCTCAGCAGTATCCATGTTGGATGCATTGGAGAGAAACATGAAGAACACATAAAGCCAATATATGGAAAAGAGCGTTATAATCTGTCAACCAGTCAGTTAAAAACACATACAAAGGTCACTCAAAAGAGCCTTGATTTGAGTTGATTTTATGCTGTAATCCAGAAATATTTGGCAACGGTATAGGTTCACTTTTGTGAATTTCTGGAATGTATACATAGCACATACACACACTAAGAGAAAGGTGAAAACCTGGAGTATGGTCCACTGTACTATTAAGGCCAGATTATTCTCTTGGCTGTCATGGTCAATAATAGCCATTGCTAGGTCTACTTTTGATCTTAAGACAAGGCTAGGGGTTTTTAAAACTGTAATGGAATGGCAAGCTCCATTCCAAGGTGAAGTCACAAGAGTCTGGAATCACTAACTAGAAGGGGAGTGTGTGGCTTCTCACTGAAGCAGAGGCTTGAATGCCAGTGGTTGGGAATACAGTAATACCTCGGATAAAGTTTACCTCAGATAACACTAAAATCGCATAACGTTAAGTAATCTGGAGAGGAGAATTGGATTGAATAACGTTAAGGTCCTATGGGATGGTTCGGATAACAACCCCTAAAGCCTGTGCGGTTACAATGTATCTCTAGGGAGCTTTGACGTTATCCGATCCATCCCATAGGATTGCGCCTGCAGACGGAGCTCTTGCCCTTCCGGAAGGGCCTGAAAACCTGGCTGGCAGGACATATTTGGGGACTAGGGAACATGGGTTCCCATACTAAGTGGCTCATTTAAGGAGTGCCGCTTTGGGGCTGATCTATGGGAATACTGGCGTGCAGTTTGCACTGTTTTTAGCTCAGATAACTTTTAAACTTTTACGATTTTATATGTTTTTATCTTTTACTTTTATTTATTATGATGTAAGCCGCCCAGAGTCGGGTTCTCCCGAGTGGGGCGGGGTAATAAATTCAATAAAATAAATAAATAAAAATAAATAAATTTTAACATGCATCGGATAACACTAAAAATCGGATAACACCAAGACTTGTGGAACCAAGTCTTAGCGTTATCCGAGGTATTACTGTACTCTCCTTCCCAAATCCTTGCATTAAGCAGAAGATTGGACTAGAAAGGCAACAATACTACCTACTGACTATGATTCCGCTATTGTTAAATTAACAGGGCGGTGGACCACTGCTTTGTGTTGTGCACCATAAAACTATGATATGAATAATAATAGCATAATAATATCAGTTCTCAGTGAGTAGGCTTCTCTAACATGGTGACCCCTCTCTAGTTCTGAATTCAGAGCCACTGGAGAGAATGCTAAAAGATTTCACAGCAGAAGACAATCCTGAACCATAAAGGGGTGGGGGAGAGTGGGTCAGAATTTCTTTTGAATCCATATTTGTTCCATTTAATTGTTCTTCATCTCAAGTTATTTTCATCAAATTTATGAAGAAATGTGCAAAATTTGAAAAGTAATTGTCAAAAATGAACCAGGGTTCTCAAACTGTTTGTCCTATCCAAATCCTATACTTTCATGAGTGTCACAACAAGGAAAGAACTATGTTGGAACTGACCTAGTGTGTGTTACAAGTAAGGAGCCTCTTGGGGTAAAATGGTAATCCAAATTCAGTCTCACAAACATGGGACTCATAGCCAGACATCTAAGAGCTAAGTACTCTTGGCTCTTTTTGCATGAATGGGTGAATCTCTGTTTCTCTTTTTTTTAAAAAAAATCAAATTTCTTTTTGCAAATTTTGAAAAGTTTTTTATCATGTCAGAAGCACACAAAGGTGCTTTCTGGGTTGAAAGGATTTTTGCTGGAGAAACTCCGCCCAGGGGATGCCCACATGAGGCTCCTTTCATGTCCTCAAGATCTTTTCCCACCGAAGTGGTCCCTATTTATCTACTGGCAATCTCTTGTTTTTGAACTGCTAGGTTGGCAGGAGCTGGGCCAGAGGCAGGCACTCATTCCATCATGCAGTACTCGGGATTTGAACAGCAAACTTGCTAACCTTCCAGCTAACAAGGCAAGCTTCTTAACCACTGAGCCACTGCAGTCCCTCTTTGAAACCAGTGATTCTATTTGCCACCATTAGTTCTCCAACAGTTTCAACACATAAAAAGACTTTGTCTGATGTGGCCACTCACTTGCCCAGAGCCCAGTAATGGTGATACACTGTTGTTCTCCAAATCACTTCTTAGCCAATGTCTGAAACTATAGAGGGTAAAGGAGAGTAGTGTGTATATAGTGTTATTTTTCAAAAGCAGCAATGAAACAATGTGGAACACTCAGCCAAATCCTGAAAATTGAAATATTGCACTCCTTAGAGTTATATTCCATTCTTATCCATATGCCTTGGACATTGGTCCCAGTGTAGATGCAGGGTTTTTAAAATGAGTTTTTATAGGACTGGAGTTGTAATTTCTTTGTAGCAGTGATCCTTGCATGTAGTAGCAGATTTTTTTTTTACTCTGGAGGGATCCCATTGGTTTCCAGATACCATATTCCATATATTCTGGGTATAAGAACCAACAGAACCACTAGGAACCTACAGAATTGCTCTGGAGTGACAAAACTATATGTACTAGAACCAGTGTTTGGCTCAAAAAATTTTTTTACTACCACACTGTGGGTGTGGGATGGTGGGTGTGGCCAGTGGGAAAGCCCTGTGTTGCACCCAAATTAGGACTGCAGTAAAACATGGGATAACGATTGGATCGGATAACCCTAAAATCGCATAACATTAAGTAATCTGGGGAGGAGAATTGGATCAAATAACGTTAAGGTCCTATGGGATGGATCAGATAACAACCGCTAAAGCCTGTGCGGTTACAATGTATCTCTATGGAGCTTTAATGTTATCCGATCCATCCCATAGGATTTTAACATGGATCGGATAACACTAAAAATCGGATAACACCAAGACTTGTGGAACTAAGTCTTAGCGTTATTCGGTGTTTTACTGTACTTTATTTCAAAACTTGGATGGGCGAGGCCAGCCAGAATTTCTGCTACCGGTTCTGGCGAACTGGTGCGAACCTGCTGATCCCCACCACTGACTAGAACGTACATACATTCTGCTGTTTTCAGTCAAATTTATTTCCATGTAACTAAGATTGAAATTGCAACTAAACAGTGCAGGTCCCAAGGTTTGCTAAAACATTATTGTTTTTATTATGGATCCCTTGCAAGTGTTGAAGGCTACCTTTGGCTTTTCCTTGTTGCATTTATTTTTTAAGCATAGACACAAATGCAAAAACACACTTAGTATGCAAGAACAAGTGGGGAGGAAGAGTTTCAGAATTAGTACCCTACCTATATATTCATACCAATAGAGTTCTTTATATTTTGAATCTTTGTGCCCATACCTTTTTTCACATATACAGTAAAACCTCATATAACACTAAAACCTGGTTCCACAAGTCTTGGTGTTATATGATTTTTAGTGTTATCTGATCCTCTATGGGATCCATAGAGATACATTGTAACCACACAGGCTTTAGCGGTTGTTATCTGAAGCATCCCATAGGATCTTAATGTTATCTGATGCAATTCTTCCCCCCAGATTCCTTAATGTTATGCGATTTTAGTGTTATTCGATACTAATGTTATATGAGGTATTACTGTATGAGGCAATTTCACACCATATGTGGTTCATGAATGAAAGGACCAGGCACACCTTTCCCATTGTACACTTATCTTGACTCTTTGCAGTTCCTTGTATGCTTTATAAATGATAAGAGTTAAAAGGGAGAACTTTATACCAAATATATTATTGGTTGAAACACCCAGTTTAGTGTCTAGATTGCTGAAAACTGTATCTCAAACTTTGAGGGAGTAAATGGAGAAAGATACTCAACTTTTTGCACAGGAAACTCATGATGGCGGCTGTGTTCTCTCTGCACCTCTTGCACACTCACACAGATTATTCCACAAAGAGCAAAGCAAAACATAAAAAAGCCCCGGGCTGGCTCTAGAAACTCATTCAAAGTGAAATTTGTGATGAATATGTTAGTTCCTGTTTGGAGAAAAACCTGAAAAATGCAGAGGAAAGCACCGGGGGGGGGGGGAATCAGTAGGACATGTCTGGACTGAGCAGCTGGATTACCCATAAAGCCTTGGTACCCTTTCAGGGGGAAGAGTGATGTGCCATTTGGTGTGCTCCTGTCTGAACAGGAACCTTTTGAAGTTTAACTGAAGACTGAAGTAGAACTCCTTGATGGTTGTTCCAAAAGAAACATGGAAGGTGGGGGAGGGGAAATTGGGGCATCCCAGCATCCACAGTGTTTGGACTGTGCATCTATGAGTGATCCTTGAGAGCAACAATGACCTGGTTATAAGCCCTGTCTGGACACACTTTAAGGATAATCTTCAGTGGGGGTTTTCATAGCTCTTGTTTATTGTCAACTTTTTAATTTAACCAGGTGTTGAGACCTGAGTGCTGCATGAGTGAGTGTACTCCCATCTCTGTCCCAGCTCCTGCCAATCTAGCAGTTTGAAAGCAAGAAATTGCAAGTAGATAAATAGGTACCACTTCCGGGAGAAGATAACAGTATTCTGTGCATTCGGCTGTTTACTCATTATTGCCACATGTCCACAGAACTGTCTGCAGACACAAACACCTCTAGTTCTTTGGCTATAAACAGAGATGAGCACTGAGTCCTAGAGTTGGATGTGACTCGCTTTTGACCAAGGGCAACCTTTACCTGTAATAAATGAGGATTTCTCACTAATATGTCCCAACTTGTACAATAGAAGGCCGAGCTGAAGACCATGGGACATAAGCGTATGCTTGCCTGCACTTATATGGTAGCGTAAGGGAGTACTGTAGCCCCATGGAGACCTTGCCTATACCGTGGGTTGGTCATGTGAAAGCTTCCATACCAAGTGAAACACTCTGCTCTATTGAAGAGTGTGCTGTATCTTCAACATGACCTAACTGAAAATACTGGGGCTTTGTTTTTGAAATGGAGCTCATACACCAGTGTTCCCCAACCTTTGGTTTTTGGACTTCAATTCCCAGAAGCCTAAGTCAAATCCCCAAAGCACTGATCAGCCAAGGTACTGACTTAGGCTTCTGGGAATTGAAGTCCAAAATCCAAAGGTTGGGGAACACTGGGCCCCACACTGGGAACCACTGTCTTATGCTAAGCACCCTCCCGCTGCAGTAGGCTGAGCAGTTGTGAAAGGAATCAAACCATCACCCCTACTCCTCCCTGAAAAATAAGATCATGTTAACTTATGCGGGCATAAAGAAAATGAAAAATGTCACGAGTAAGGTGAAAGCACACAGAAAATCTTATAAAGGAAGAACAGGGTGAGAAGGGGAAATGTTCCAAGAGGGAGAAAGATGATGCACATAAGGAGTGGTTGGTGTTTTTTTTAGTGGTCTAGGAAAGTCATTACTTACCCTTGACTTATAAGTAATGGGCTGACTAGAAAGAAAGAATAGAAGGGGACTTGAGAAAAGATGTTGAGGCACTGGAAAAAAATTGTGACCATGCGGTGGGTGGGAAATGAAGCTATGTGGGTTACTAGTTATGAGAAGCAGAGGTTGGACAAGACAGTAAACCTGTGGACTGAAGAGCCATGAGTCAAGAGTACCAGGATGCCATAATAATAATAATTCAATGTCAGAAATTATTCTAGGTTGAAAGGATTTTTGCTGGAGAAACTCCACTCATGGGATGCCCGAATGAGGCTCCTTTCATGTCCCCAAGATCTTTTCCCCACCAAAATGCCCACTATTTATCTACTTGCAATTTCTTGCTTTTGAACTGCTAGGTTGACAGGCGCTGGGACAGAGATGGGCACTAAAACCGTTATGCAGTACCCAGGGCTTGAACTGCTGACTTATCGGCCTTCTGGATAACAAGTCGAGCTTCTTAACCACTGGGCCACAGCAGCCCCACCAGAAAGCCATGACAGGTGAAGTGCATCTTCTGACTTGACCTGACTGACCAAATATTAGACTATAAGCATTAAGTGGTGAGCATATTTGAGTATAAAGGATGTGACAGACATGCTCCCTGGACACTTTGGGATGAGCCCTCTCTTGGCCCCAGTTCCTGAGCAACCCATGCATGTTTGAATGCATAACATTTCAAACATAGGGTGAAAAAAAAATGACCTGAGCTTCAAAGATACTTGCTCCACAAGAAATGTTGATGCAAGTACAAAAGAGCTCTGATTCCATTGTTGGAGAAAGCAAGATTTTATCAAACTAGACAACATTGTTATATACTCCTGGGACCCACCTAATGTGTGAATTTTGATAGGCACACAAGCATCAGTAATGTAAAACTGGATGATACAGAGGAACAGAGAAGTACAATGGAGAGTGATGAAGCACAAGCATACATCATGAGATACTGCAAACAATCATATCAAAATCCATTTGTGAGCTGCTGTAAACAAATGTTTACAGAGAGAGGCAAAAGTACTGTAAGTCAGTTCAGCAAAGTGTATTGCAAAGTATGAAGGAATGCAACATACAGTTTACTATACGGGTTGCATCCAATATAATGGAGCAAAGATGTCTTGCTAACTACACTTATTCCCATACACTTCCAAAGTGTCACCAGTAATGCTGCTCACAATAACATATTTTAAATACCATCCAACAATGGGAAGAGAAAGATAAGTTTTTAGAAAGTAAGCCTTCTGGTTAACAATCCAAATAAAATATAGATACTATTAGAATTAGGTTATATTCTGGACCTTTGTTTGAGGGACAGGAAATCCAGCCAATGGCTACTAGGGGTGGAGTTTGAACTCAATAGACGTATCTTTCTGAACTCATCTTTAAGGTGCAGATCTTGCATAGACACCTGCCAAGATTTTTTTGGGTCTCTCAGTGGTCCAATAAAGGTATGATTTGCCCTCCAGAAAACCCTGGAAGGATCAATATAAGTCAGAACTGACTTGATGACATGCTATTAAGCTAAAAAATCCTTTAGGGTAGGGTTTCCTAACCTTTTCAAGCCATGGGCTGGGTCATGGTCTCTCAGTCAGCTTCGAGGGCCAGACAACTATTTTATTTATTTATTTATTTGTTCCAACTTGTTATCCCACCCCAATCGGGAAAAACCCAACTCTGGGCGGCTTACACAACAAAATTTAAAAATACATAGTTGAAGACCACCAATCAAAATACAATACCCTATTAACAGTTAAAAAATAGTTAAAAAGTAATACAATATTAAAAGTTAGGTTAAAAGGAAATTAAACATATTCGAGTTACAAAATTACAAAAATTGTTAAAAGAGCAGGACAAGGTTAAGCAAAGGGTGGCTGTTTCAACTGATAAGCCACCCAACATAAGATCCAGTATTCTTTGTTCCCCAAACTTGTCCTGCCTGCACAATAGAGGTGGCCATTTTTGTCCCAACAGCTTCAAATGGGCAGCCATTTTGTTTCTTGAATTCCCTTAGAGGGGTGGGGGGCACATGAAATGGTGATGCAGGCCAGATCTGGCCCATGGGCCTTAGTTTAGGAACCCTAAGTGTATTTGGAGGGCATGGGAATCTTGCCTATGGGTCTCAGCGTGGACACCAGCTAAGTCTCATTGGGAGAAGCACTGCAAGGCTAAAAGCACCAATGAAGAAAGCCTCCCCCAGTAGCTCCCCACCCAAATTCAGACAGCAGAGGCATCTCCCTAAAGCAGGGGGTTCCCAACCTAAGGCCTGTGGGCCAGATCTGGCCTGTATCACCATTTCATGTGGCCCTCCACCCCTCCAAGGGCATTTGAGAAACAAAATGGCTGCACCTTTGAAGCTGTTGGGACAAAATGGCCACCTCCATGGTGCAGGCAGTGCAAAATGGCCATCTGGCCTCAAAGCTGACTGAGAGAGCATGACCCAGCCCCCGGCTTGAAAAGGTTGGGAACCCTTACCCTAAAGGATTCAGTTTGAGAATCTCTGATGTATGGGATAAGTATGACAGCCAGCATGACTGTGTCTGCAGTGGGGATGGGGGAAATCTTCCAGGTTTACTTCCTCCAGCATTCAAAGCTGCTGATCTGTTATATGAATGGTCGTTGCCTCTACACCCACAACACAGCGGGAGGTAATGGTGCCAGCCAGCACTTGAAGAATGAGCGATTTCTCCTTTCATCCCCTTTAGAGAGGTCATACTCTTGCAATTAAAAGCAACTGTGAAGTCACAGCCATCAAGAGCAGTGACACTACCCCAAGTTTGGTTATAATGTAATGTCACTAGGTAAACGTAAAGGTCACCCTTGCTCGAAAGCCAGTTGTATCCAACTTTAGGGTTCAGTGCTTATCTCTGTTTCATAGCCGAAGAGCCAGCACTGTCCGCTTCTGGAGACATTTGCGTGGTCATGTGGCAGGCATGACTAGACACTGGAGCGCACAGAATGCTGTGTACCTTCCACCAAAGTGGTCCCTATTTATCTACTTGCAATTTCTTGCTTTCAAACTGCTAGGTTGGCAGGAGCTGGGAGAAAGACGGGAACTCATTCCATCCTGCAGTATTTGGGTATCGAACTGCTGACCTGCTGCCTCCCAGTCAGCATCTTAGCCACTTGAGCCTCTGCAGTTCCTACATTTAACTACATGTTTGTTATTGGGAAGAGGGATTAGTTTCATGTAATTTGTAATTAGTTATTTGTAACAGGCCACTTGCAAGCTTTGTTTGGCACTTAACAATAGCAATTACACTTACCCTGTTTCCTCGAATATAGGACTTCCTCGTATAGTAAGACACCCCCCCCCCCTATTTCCCCCCACTTTGGAAATATAAGTGCATCCCCGAAAATACGGCACTCACCTAAATCTTGCCCTGGCGATCCACTGTATCAGCAATAAATGTGTACTGTACTCTTCTTTGTCATGGAAAAATAAGACATCCCCTGAAAATAAGACCTTGTGCATATTTTGGAGTTTTTAAAAATATAAGACAGTGTCTTATATTCGGGGAAACAAGGTATATAACACCCCATAGACGTGTGATAGCAGCGAAGCTTCCATCATAGTATTGAAGGTTCCATCATAGGCCATCGTCTTAGATGGATAGGGATGGTTCCAGGCTTCCTGGATGGTTCCAGGCTTCGTCTTAGATGGATAGGGCATTTCTGCTATATGGATGGTTTCAGGTTTTCTTGTCAAATTCTTTATGGGTAACTTATCTCTGGTACAAGACCTTGCGGAGCTCCAGTGATCAGCAGCAGCTGGTTCGCATTGGTTTGCCAAAACCGGTAGTAACTTTTCCCAGTGTCCCGGTGAACCGGTAGCGGCTTTTGGGGGATCCACCTTGGGGGCTTACCTTTTCACTGTTTCCTCCACTGTGCATGCGTGCCAAGTGCTTGGCGCACATGCGCACCTACAGTGCTCTGCCTGCTGAGCCAGCAGCCATTTGCTGCTTGGAGTGTGGCAGTGCAGAGCATTGGGGGGCCACATGCAGCCATGAAGGAATCAGTGGCTGCTGCTGAGGCCTCCTTGATGTCCTCCCAAGTGGGGAGGAGGAAGAACAGCTGCTAGCCTGAAGCCCCCTACAGCCTGCTCCCCAGGGTATGTGACTCGCCTTTGGGTATGTGGGGTATGTGTGTATTTTAATGTGTATTTAATGTGTATTTTTATGTGTTTTATGCCTATTTAATTTGTATTTTTATGTGGACTTATTTTTATGGGTTTTTTTTACTTTGGCTCCGCCCATGTCATTGGCTCCACCCATGATGTCATGACATTGGTTCTGCCCATGATGCCATAACATTGGCTCTGCCCACGACATTGCCTCCGCCCACGGTGTGGTAGTAAATTTTTTGGCTGCCCACCACTGCAGAGCTCCTTTGAAGTGTTATAAGGACCAGCTGAAACAAACCATGAAGGTGTCAGGTATGTACCCACAAACTTGGGAGGCAGCAGCCATAAATCACCCACTTTGGCACCAAACCATCTCTGCTGCTACCAATCACTTTGAATGAGAATGCCACAGACATGAAGAGGCTAAGCGACAAACACGAAAGCTTCATCAAAGTCAACTACGCCCACCACCATCTAGTCAGTGTAGTGTGTGTGGTTGTGATGTATAATGTGCAGAGTTGGTTGCATGTTTCATGCCAGGATCAGTTTATTGAGTCATCAGAGACACATTCATCAACTGAGAAAATGACTTCCAGGAAAAATGTATGCTCAGATACAAGTAGCAGCCGCCACCGCTGCCCACTCCATAGCACTTAGTGCATTTTCTGGGCAGTTCACAAGATAATTATGATTTTGCTCCAATCATGCTGGGTATTCATTTTACCGACCGCAGAAGGATGGAAAGGTGATTCAACCTTGAGCTCTCATCAGGATCGAACTCACAACCTTTTGATGCAGTACAGCATGTTAACCATTGTGCTAAAAATTGCATGAAATTGTGAAAGTTTATGACTGAGGAGAGAAAGCTTTAATTCCAGTCCTCAGAAACATATTCCAAGGTTTCAAAGTATAGTACTGTACAGTAAAACATCGCATAAAGAGCGCCTTGCTTAGAGACTAACTTGCTTAAAGAGCAGAATTTTCTCTGATTGGTCGCCTTACTTAACAACTAAAACCAACAAAAAACTTGCTTAACAACTAAATCAGGGTTCGCAATCCCCCACCCCCCACCAGAAGTCACAATTGGTCACTTACAATGGTGTTTCGCTTAAAGAGCAAACTCGCTTAAAGAGCAATCCCATGGAACACATTATGCTCTTTAAGCGAGGTACAACTGTACATCATGCACATGTTTGTGAGGATTTTTTTTTACAACAGAGCTGTTCTTCAATCACCCCCGTAAAGGAATGTGAAACATCTCACAGTGTTGAGTTTGCGTCTTCCAACCCAACCTTCATTTTTTCTGTCCTTGATTTCTATCAAAGTGAGAGACTTTGTTTTTATTTCCACATTGAAATGTGCAGTCATTTTCCCCAATGTCTAAATAAAAAAAACATTTATCTATGCCTTTTACCTAATTTATGCAAAAATCTAATCCATTTATCTTTGAATATGATTTCCTATAATATATGGTTTTCTGAACATACTACATTTTGAAGTATGCATTTTAAAGAGTATTTGGCTCTTTTCTGAGCTATGTATTGCATCACACTATTTGAAAAAAAGGGGGAAATGTAAAGGATATCTGTATTTTTGTCCACATTTTCCAACTGAAATATCCCCCCCCCCCCCATGCAACCATCACACACAAAGTTTCTGATTCCTACCCCCAGCATACATCTGCCTCCCTTAATTGCAGGTAAGGGACATCATGCCTCTACAACATGATACTTTCAGAAAAGGCAATGCCTGGTTATATTTGTAACTTCTTTGTGAGAGTCTGTTGGAATTGTACAAGGAGAAAAATGCTTGTTTCTAAATTCTCAGATTCAAGAATGTCAGCCTGGCTGGGAATATTTATTTTCATTGTTTTGGCTCTGGGTTAAAAAAAAGAAAATGAAAGAAATACCCTTAGAAAGGCTACCATTCAGAATGACGAGATTGCATTTCAATTTTGGAAACAGGCTAAGATCCTCCACTCCTCAAATATTGGCATAAATATAAGAAACAAATCCCAAAAATGTTTTCAAAGTTGGTTATGGTCCATCATTTGGTTCCATCCATGGTGCATGTTCCCAAAATAAAAACAACCTTAGGCATAAAAAAACCCCTATATGACATATGATAGCAAGTTAGAAATAATATTTATACAGTAAAACCTTGCATAAAGAGCGCCTCGCTTAGAGACTAATTCGCTTTAATAGCAGAATTTTCTCTGAATGGTCGCCTCGCTTAACAACTAAAGCCAACCAAAAACTCACTTAACAACTAAATTGGGGTTGACGATACCCCCACCCACCCCACCAGAAGTCACAATTGGTCATTTACAATGGTGTTTCACTTAAAGAGCAAACTCGCAATCCCATGGAACGCATTATGTTCTTTAAGCGAGGTACAGTACTACTGTAATTTCAGCAGAATTACAATGGATCACACAGGATGATAGAAGACTGTGCCCAGGTGGTGGTAATTTCAATGTTCCTGATCTCTCTCCTTTGGCTTCTCTCTCTTTAAACCAGGCTTGGATTGCAGAGTCCTTCAAACAGAGGACAGTTTCATCAAGGGAATACAGTAATAATAATAATTCTGTGTCAGAAATTATTCTGGGTTGAAAGGATTTTTGCTGGAGAAACTCTGTTCAGGGAATGCCTGAATGAGGCTCCTTTCATGTCCCTAAGAGCTGGAGCAGAGAGAATCATCCTCTGGGAGCCCTTCAAATCAAGGTTTGAAGCAGACATATGGCTGCACTTGCAAGTAATCTTTGAAAAGAGCATTCTATCAAATGAATGATTCCTCCCCTGGCCCCTAAAAAGCCTCCCTCTGCTTGCCACATTATCCCTTTTCTTGCATAAGCAGTCAACATTATCACATTTACTGAAAGCACCAGAGAGAAGAAGCCATATTTTCTGGTTTTCTCTATGATCAAGGAATCTGCCTTCTGCAGGGTTCCTGGTTGTGTGTATGGTTTGTAAATGTACACATCACATTCAGGATTCACAATGAATAATATTCTGGGGAGGATCAGAGTCAGTGATGGGATGTGACAGGTCCTTACCAGTTCGCCAGAACCGGTAGTAACTTTTCCTAGTGTCCCAGAGAACCGGTAGCAGCTTTTGGGGGGAACCACCTTCGGGGCTTACCTTTTCACTGGTTCCCCACTGCGCATGTGCACCAAGCACTTGGTGTGCATGCATGTCTACAGTGCTTGGCGCGTATGCACGGCCTCCTTACTGTCCTCCTTGCTGTACTTGTATTGTGGGTGGGTGGGTGTGTGCTTATTTTTATTTTATTTTTATTATTATTTATTTTTTCTTTGGCTCCGCCCACAAGGTCATGATGTCATGGTGTTGGCTCCGCCCACACTGGTGACATCACGGTGGGGTAGTAAAAAAAAATGACACCCCACCACTGATCAGAGTGATTGAGTTGATCTCTGTATTAAACAGCCCACACATGTTCAAGCATTACAAATAGTTTTGTGAAGAAGGCTGTAAAGTCAATCTTGACCTAAAGTGACAAAGATGTTTCTACAGGCAGAAATGGCAAATCCCAAGATAGACTGGGTGCAAGCCAGCAATATAAAATGGATTGGATTCTAACTAGAAGTCCATGTAGATTAATTAAATGGGAATGATCTAGTCCAGTGTTTCCCATCCATTGGTTTTTGGACTTTAATTCCCAGAAGCCTAATTCAATTTCAGAAAGCACTGGTGAGCCAATATACTGACTGAAGCTTCTCGGAATTCAAGTCCAAAAACCGAAGGTTGGGAAATATTGATCTAGTCTCCCCACCTGGTTCTTTATTAGTCTACAGACTTCTGTATAATTGAAACTTTAAACAGTTGTAGAATGTGGGTGCTACTCCTCACTAATGTGGAGGATTCACCCTTCCACATAATCCCAGGAGCAACACTCCCCTCAATGTATTAAAATAGAACACATTGATGACACGTGGCTTTCCTACTACATCCACTTGATGGCACCATTGCATTTTTCTATTTCTACAGAGAGAGAGAGAGAGAGCTAGAGAGAGAGAGCTTTTGAAGTCCAGATCTTGGTAAGCCTTTTTAATTTTTTTTTTTTGGCTGCAAAGTCCCAGAACCTCACAGTCACTGTCACCCCCTGGCTGAGAATCCTGGGTCATAGGAAGATAAGACGCTGCTGTGAATTCAATCAGAGCCTTAGCCCATTTATTGTCATATCATTGAAACAGAATGGAGTCTTAATGCAAGGTAGCTGGACGCTGGTTCCCACAACTGGATCTGGTTGCCAATGTGACACTTTGATTTGATCCATGTGAACCATCTTTCTCCAATCAATTTCACAATCAGATCTTTGGCAGGACAAGATGTATTTTTCTGCTCCTCTGCTAAACTATTGTGCTAATGAAAGGGGGTGGAGGTAAAGGGGGCATGGTTAGAGTTGAGTCCTGCGGCACTCTGTGTGTATGACTCAGTGCTATGGCATGCATGAATACCAAGTTTTGTCCCTGGCCTACCTCTTCCCACCTGTGTTGCCCATCCCACAATCAGATCAACTTTATAGGAGTATTTTCTAGTTATTGTATAGTAGATAGGATTATGCTTTAGTTGCTGCTGCCCATCCTGTAATGGCTCTTTTTAAAGAGCCTTATAAGACTTCATTTGCCCAATGAAAGAGAGAGTCAGTCTGGAACTGGCCCTGAGGAACACAAGATAATGAGGTTAGTAAGTTGAAATACTGTACAGTCAAACCTTGCATAAAGAGCACCTCACTTAAAGAGCAGAATTTTCTCTGCTTGCTTCACTTAACAAATAACACCAACCAAAAACTCACTTAACAAATAAATTGGGGTTTGCAATCCTCCCCACCAGAAGTCACAATTGGTCACTTACAATGGTGTTTCACTGAAAGAGCAAACTCACTGAAAGAGCAATCCTGTGGAACACATTATGCTCTTTAAGTGAGGTATAACTGTAGAAGAAAGGTCTCTGGCTTGCCATGGAGCAGAACTTAACAAATACTGACTTTCCTGGATCATTCTCACTTCCTAATCCCAACTGCTGCTCATTGCTAGCTAATTCAGAAGAAACTGGATAGTTAAACAGGAGAAGAAATAAACACAGATTTTCCTTTACTGTTCATGTGATTACTGGAGTATGAGCTACTACCAATGTTGAGCATGAGGTCCTACTAAGATTAAAGGAATTCCCTTCCTCTTTTCTCCCTTGCACCTTCTACATCAATTCCAGATGTTCCTCATACAATTCTATGACAGTGATGGCAAGCCATGGCACTCCACCTGTTCTTGGACTCCAATTCCCAGAAACCCAAGTTAGCACATCTGCTGATCAGGGATTCTGGGAACTGAAGTCTCAGAACATCTGGAGTGCCAAGGTTCGCCACCGCTGCTCTATGAAGTAAGGTTTAGAAATAGATTGACTCCTGTTTGTGGGTGTTGTTTGAGAAATATGCAACCATGCTGGTAAAAAGTAGATATGTGCCTCTGAAGAGGCAGATAACTAGATGTCCCTTGTTCTCTTTTTAGCTTATCACCACATTTCTTATTTATGGGACAGGTGTCACTTCCTCTATCTCTCTTAGTCAAGAGGCCAATACTGGCAGACCATACCTTTCCTGCATCCTGAAGATATATCAGTTCATGCTGATAAATCACTGAAAACAGTCTTTGCTTCCATACTGGCCACTGCAAATCCCATCTGCCCTAGCCATTAGTGAGGATGGGAGCTATGGCCTCAAAACATCTCAATGACCGCATGTTTCCCAGTCGTTCTAGAAGAGATAATGGCTTACATTGTGGCATGCCTGCTAGGAAAATTAGGTCAGCAAGCAGTGGTTGTGAGGTCTCTTTCATGGCCACAGATTCTGTCCAAAATCCTTTAACCTCCCTGTGAACATCATTCTTTTAATGTCTCTTTGCATTTCCCAGAGTAACTGTTTTGACAGAGGGGAACACTCAAAAGCCAAGTTGACCACTGTCATTCAGTTTTGCCCCAAGCACATACCCATTGGCAGCTAAATCCATAGTTTGGCTCTCTTCTGGAAGCAGCCATCAGTTTCCCAGGCACAAGAGCAGGGAGCAGGATTCCTCAGACAGAAAAAGAAGTCACTTAACCAAAATGCCTTAACCAAAACCAGGGGATATTTTTCTTTTAGTAACCCCTGACTGGAATCCAGTAAAGTCACAACTACTGGAGACCCACTGAACCAATGGAACTTATATAATTGTTGAGTCACCAAATGCCCACTGATTCAATGAGCCTACTCTGTTTACCCCATGCTACTGGATTTCAGCCATTGACTTGGGATAAGAAAGAGAATCCAAGCAGCTGTGTAATTTTCCCTGCAATTCCCAGCACAGTGTCATGGGATTTGGGGAGTTACATTCTTAACATGTAATATTTTCATGATCTGAAATGTTTAGACTGTGTCTAGAGAGAAAGATAGAAACACCCAGTGTCGTCTCCTGGCAGATGGGACGTCTATTATCACTTGCTACTTTGGACATCCTAGGGCCGTGATGGCAAACCTTGGTACTCCAGATGTTCTTGGACTTCAATTCCCAGAAGCCCAAGTCCCTGTGAATCCACACGAATGGGTTTACTGCAATTCATCCAGCCCACGCCGTCCTTATCACTCCCGGAAGTGGAAGTAAAATGCACCCATACACCATCATGGTCCTAGGGACTGAATTGGATAGGGGGTGAGTCCTGTGAGATTTGTGGCTGAACTATAGCACCTTGTTATTGTTCAGTCACACAGGCAATTCCGACCCTTCGCGATCCCATAGACCACCGCCCTGCAGGCACCTCTGTCCTCCACCATCCTCCTCAACCCACCCAGCTTTGTGTCTACTGCAACTACAATACCATCTAGCTATCTCATTCTTGGCTGCCCCCTTCCTCTTTTGCCCTCCACCTTTCCCAGCATCAAGGCTTTCTTGAGTCCTCTCTTCTCATTTGATGTCCAAAGTACTTCAGCTTCGTCTTTACTATTTGACCTTCTATGGAGCAGTCAGGTTTGATTTCTTCTAAGATTGACCTATTTGTTCTCCTTGCTGTCCAGGGGACTCTCAAAACTTTCTTCCATCACCACATTTCAACGGCGTCTATTCTTCTGCACTCAGTTTTCCTTATGGTCCAGCTCTCACAGCCATACATTACCACTGGGAATACCATTGTTTTGACTATGTGAATTTTGGTTTGCAAAGTGATGTCTCTGCTTTTAACTATGTTCCCCAAGTTTCTCATTGCTTGCCTTCTTCCTCTCAAATAGCACCTTCTTCCTCTCATATTTGGTCATGGATAAAGGAAACGAAACAGTTTTGCACAAGCCCCCTAGCCTTTTTAAAATTCTATTTTTTTTTAGTAGGGGCAAGTCAGAATTTTGTTTCAGTTTGGTTTTGATCAGGATTTATCTAGACCCTCAAAATGAAGTAGATAGATTTCCTCCTACCTTGTAATGAATGGGTGAGAGGTTACTGGTAAGTTTGATTTTGGCCAGAGTTTGCCAGAATTCACAAAAACTCAAATGTGGGGAAAAGTGATACTGGCAGAGTCTGCCCATCCGAGCACTCATGACTTTCCAGGGTCCAATCTTTCTGCCTTTATCAATCCCTTTTGTCTGTCTCATACGCAAATCCAGTTTTGAAGACTGTTCCTTTGATGGGAAGCCTGTAGTCCTCCTGAGGCTGTCAGATTACAACCCTGGCCATTAGGGATTCTGGGTTGAATGGGTGAGAATTGGAGCCCAACAACATCTGGAGGGAGCCACAGCTGCCACCCATGCTTCTGCTTCCCTCCCCTTACTGAAACAGTTCAAATCTCTGGAACCCCCTGAATCTGGGATGGTGATTGTTGCAAGAGAAAACAGAAAAGAAAGGTGGGGGTGGGCAACATCCTTCCTATTGCCCTCTCAAAGTTCCTGTCACCCTAACTAAGGGTCATCCCTCTTGTTTTTCTCCCTTGGTGAGTTTCCCACAGTTTTTAATATCGGTCACAGCACCGTGATTCTTTTCAGGCAAGTTTATATAGGGCTTTGGCGCGAGAGGTTAGCCATCCCTTACGAACGAGGCAGCAATGGAGAGAAAAGGTCAGCAGAGCATGGTTTGGCCAGAGGACAGAGGGAATGGTAGGTTAATGTGTGTGTGCACACGGTAGCTACCAGCCACTTCCTTTCAAGGAGTTTTTCTCTCCAGGCCTCAGGCCAGCTTTCCAAGGTTGGGGCTGTTCCTTTTACAATTCAATTAATTTAACACAGTAGGGAGAGTGGGCGGTCTTTGGAGGCGAAAGGGGCACGAGAATGTGTGGCCTCTTTCTCATGTCTATCTCTCTGTGTGGGTTTGGGGTGAGAAAGACACCCAAAAAAACAATCATAGAAAGCTATTTGCTTCCCCACAATAACTCAAAGAATGGGTCTGGAGCAGCCATTAGCAGCTGCCGTTTGTCTATTAAGTACAGTGTGGCTTGGTAAAGGTAAAGGCCACACTTGCTCGAAAGTCAGTCGTATCTGCTTCTAGGGTGTGGTGCTCATCTCCATTTATAGCCAAAGAACCAGTGTTGTTTGCATCTGCAGACATTTCACTGGTTATGTGGCAAACATAACTAGACACCGGAGCATGTAGAGCACTGTTACCTTCCCAATGAAGTGGTACCTATTTATATTCTTGCAATTTCTTGCTTTTGAACACTCCTAAACCTTACTGATAGGTTGATATGAGCTGGGACAGAGATGGGAGCTCACTCTATCATGCAGCATTCAGGTCTTGAACTGCTGACCTGACAACCTTCCAATTGTCAAGTTCAGCGTCTTAACCACTAAGCCACTGCAGTACTCCAACACATGTGGCTTACTTCCCTGCTAAGCCTATTCCCAAAGCTGAGTTTCAAGCAACAAGGACTTCATTTATTTAGGGCTAATCTCCCAAAGCTAACTGACATCTGATAGGAGTAGGGCTATACAATGCTTCTCCATTTACTCTGCACCTAAATAATGGCACATTGAGAGGGACCTACTTCATCCCTTGCCCTTTGGAGAACATTCCACTCTAATCTAGGTCCATGATCGTGTTTGTATTTTTAGTGAATCTCCAGGAAACCAAAGCCATCCCTTAGAATAAACCATCCCTTAGAATGAAGAAACATAAGTAGCTATGTCTTTAGGGTGGGAATTAAACTTACTTGCAGTAAAACCCCGGGCTACAACTGCCTCGGGTTAAGTTTGCTCCACTTTACAATGGTAAATCCTATGGAAATGCAGTCCTGGTTTGCAGGTATATGTATTTTTTTCCAGTTTACAATGATCAAATCAGGACCATTTTTTTTAAAAAAAAATTCAATGCATCCCTATGGATATTTTGGTTTACAATTTTTTCGGGTTACAACAGAGGCTGTTGGAATGGAGTTCCGTAGTAACCCAGGGTTTACTGTACTTCCTTCCTTCCTTCCTTCCTTCCTTCCTTCCTTCCTTCCTTCCTTCCTTCCTTCCTTCCTTCCTTACTTGTTTGACTTACAGTAATACCTCGGATAACATTTGCCTCGGATAACGCTAAAATCGCATAACGTTAAGTAATCTGGGGAGGAGAATTGGATTGAATAACGTTAAGGTCATATGGGATGGATCGGATAACAACCGCTAAAGCCTATGTGGTTACAATGTATCTCTATGGAGCTTTAATGTTATCTGATCCATCCCATAGGATTTTAACATGCATCGGATAACACTAAAAATCGGATAACACCAAGACTTGTGGAACCAAGTCTTAGCGTTATCCGAGGTATTACTGTATATCCCACCCAATTGGGGCAAGGACCACTCTGGGTGGGTCACAACATTAAATAAACATGACATAGATAGAAACTAATAATAGAATTAATAAATACCAAATAACTAAAGTTAAATCACAAGAATAGAATATCTGTCTAGATGGTGTCCCATCATAAATATTTCTCACATTACTCTCCCAACTTTAGCCCAAAGGGAAGAAAGAAAAGAAAAAAGAAGAGTGGGGAGGGGAGGGGGAGAAAGACACACCCAATATACTAAAGTGAACTCCTGAACTAACCCCTCAAAACACATAATTCAATGCAGGCATTCATCTTCTCTCCCTCCACCCCCTTTCACACGTTCAGTTCTAACAGTGTAACTATGTAAAGCCCACAAAATAAACTACAGCAATTAAAGCCCCTCACTTTGTGCTGCAGTTAGGCTAATGACATGGAGAGTGGCTGCCACAGCCCAGTGGCTTCACTCAAAGGCAGTCCTAGTACTTCAGTGACTGGAAAGTACAAAATAGGTCCTGTGTATCGTGGCGTGTGTGTAACTTTCAGCATCCTTCTCTTTTGGTTCTGGCTGAGCAACTTTAATATAAGGTATTGATATTTGCAAGTTCCTTTTAACTGCATTTAATACTGCATTCTTTAACATTTTAGTGTTAACCCCATGAATGCTGGTTTTAATGCAATAGATATTCAAATCTGTGAAACCCCCAGGCTCTTTGGTTGCCATAAAGATGCACAAAAAGCCCAGATGTAGTTATTATTATTTGCTTTAAGTGAAAGTATTGCTCTAGTTTGCTTTTTAAAGTGTTTGAATATTAATTGTATTTTAATCACATAATTGTATATAATTCTATTTTAATGTTTGTCATTTCATCATATTTTAATCTGTTGTTATTTTTAATTGTTTTATGAGCCACCTTTGGTTCCAGGTTGTGGGAGAAACATGCCAAATAAATAAATAAGCACACAGACAAGCATTTTGGCTTTTGGGCAAATGATGTGTATTGGGTTAATTAGGAGCATTGCGCTCTCTCTTAACTTTTCACCAAAGAGTTTATACAGTGGAACCTCATACAACAATTGCCCCATATAACAATGAAATTACATAACAATTATATTTTTTGGGGGGTAAATGGTGTCCCATATAACAATTTTCCCTATGGAAAAATCGTACAACAATTTTTCAATGGGAAAAACCACTTAGCAAAAAAAAATAAAAAAAATTGTTGTATGATGGGGAAATTGCTATACAAAGCATGTGTCGCATAGCAATTGTTCCGTACAACAACAAGCCCCATGGAACGGATTAAAATTGTTGTATGAGGTACCACTGTATTTATGACAGTTGGTTCTGTCAGGCTCTGTCAGTGTCTGGAAACATATCTGCAGATTGCCCAGTTTAACCAGTGTACAAAGGAGCAGCACAGATGAGGTTCTGGCACTACAGACTGCAGATAGCTTATTTAGAATAATCTTTTAGAGATTATTCTGACCAACCTAGCAGTTTGAAAGGAAGAAATTGCAAGTAGATAAATAGGCACTGCTTCGGCGTCAAAGGTAAGAGCGTTAGTTGAACTCTGGTGTCTAGTCATACCTGACAGATGACCATGGAAACGTCTGTGGATGCAGACAGCACTGGGTCTTTGACTCTAAATGGAGAGGAGCACCACACCCTAGAGTTGGATATGATTGACTTTCAAGCAAGGGAGACCCTTACCTTTACTTTTAGAAACGACAATCTTCCAAGTCCATTATGACATCTACTAGGGGGAGAGGATGCAATCATCCACAAGGGGACAGTGTTCAGCAGGCAGTTGCTATCAACATGAGCCACTAAAATTTGTGTGCCGTGGCTTCCATCTTATTTGTGTACAGAAACACAGAAGCATTCGATTAAAAAAGAAATTCCAGCAAAATGAGTGGAAGCTGGCCTCTTCCCAACCCTCAAATGGTTTAAGCTGAAATATTTGGATTTTGAGCCACTTCACACCCACTGACTTCAGCAAATCTTAATCAGCTCTGCTCAGCTACAAAGCCTTACCCACTTCGTCAATTGGTCTACGTGGATCCAAATTCTGAACGTCTACCTTTATGTCAATTCTGCTCAACTTTAGATCAAAGATTTCTTCTGTGAATTCATCCCTCTGTTTGCAATTTGGGCAAATTTCAAGTGATGGTTGTCCCACATCACAGGCAATGCCCTGAACTGCTATAAGTATAGTGCAATGTGCAGCACAATGTCTGGAAAGTATATCCTTTCCCTTCCATCTGGAAATAGCTAGGGTTGATTGGCTTCTTCTTGTAGCTCATAAGCTGGACGCCTATACGTCAAGGGTGATTTACCCCCATGATCCAAGTATTTTGCATTTATGTGGCTTCACTTTCTCCATATTGATTCATCAGAGATGTTTTCATAATTAAATAATTTTTTCCATATACTCAGATAGAAGATGAAGAACATCATTGAAATAAGAGAATGGCCAGGGCAAAGAAAGTATGAAGAAAAAAGCTTATAATTTCGTAAACAGAGACTGGGAGGAGGCAGTTTTTGTTTGATTTCTGGGCATCCAGTCCGATCTTGCTGGAAGACTCTACTTGTAACATTTAGAAAGCCAGTAAAAACAAACAACTACAAACATTTCCACTGGATCCTCCTTGGATCTTTGGTTTGGGAATTGGATCACTGAGTTCAACTGAAGGGTTGCCACTGAACTATTTGGCTGATTGTGACTCTTTTGTTATTCTGGCTTTCTTGCTGTCCTCACAAATGGCAAGGTCTCATGAAAAATGGAAAGAGTTAAAGAAAAGCACACAAGTACATGGAGATGGGTATCTTTTTTCCAGATTGAGCCTACGCTAGTCATAAACCTTGCAGAGTCAGAAGCCCACGTTTGGTTTTTTTAAAAAAACAAACCACTTGAAAATTTAGCTTGTTCTGAACTTTCAACATGCAGTATAATCATTTTGTATACAACATTTCCTAATGCATACTTTTAAAAACAAAGTTTTTCCTAGCATATATGGTTACATGCAATCTTCCCTTCATCATTCACATTATATTAGCCTACTGTTTGTACTAAGAGTTGCGTTGCAGCATTACAGTGCCTAATTTGAAGAAATATATTACCAAAGAATCATAGAGTTGGAAGGGGCCTCTGAGGCCATTGATCCAATCTCCTGTTCAATGAAGGAATCCAAATCAAAGCAGGTTTGGGTTCCTGCTCTGCAGATTATGATCTACATCAGTGGGGGGGGGCATGGGCCAGTTCGCCCCGGTTCTGCCAAACCGGTGGTAAAAATCCTGGATGGTCTCCCAGAGGGGTACTAACCTACCCTGGGAGACTACCCGGGGTGGTTACCATTTTTTTGAGGCAACCGCTTCGGTTGCCTCACCGGCAGCCCCACTCTGTAGCCCAAAATGGCCGATGCAGAGTGTGCATGCGTGAAAGTACTAATAGATGCATGCATGCTGAGTACTAGAGGCACACATGTGTCAATTAATACTTTCATGCATGCACATTCTGCAGAGGCCATTTTGGGCTGCAGAGTGGGGGTGCCGGGGAGGCCCTAAGAGGTCTCCTTGGAGGTGCAGCGGTGGCAGCAGTGGCAGCAGTGATGGCAGCCCTTGTGTGAGTTGCGCCATAATGCTATGCTGCCATGCTTTGTTGCTGCTGACTATTGCCATGCTACCATGACTCACCACTGCCAGCTGCTGCTGCCCACCACACCACCACGCCTCACTGACTGCCACTACACTGCCTTGCCGCCGCTGCCCACCACCTCGCCGCTGTGACTCGCCGAGCACTGACCACCGCTGCACTGCTGCGACTCACCACTGCCTCCCGCCACTGTGACTTGCTGCTACCTGCCTCCCCGCCACTGTGACTTGTCACTGCCAACCAGCAGCTGCCTCCACCATGACCTGACAATGATGACTGCTGCCACACTGCCATGACTTGCCACTGCCAACCAGCGACTGCCGCCACTGACTGCAGACACTGACCACAGACGATGCCACTCATCATTGTGGCAGGCCTTGCCGTGGCACACTGCTGGGCTGGGCCATGCCAGGTGATGCAGCCGCTGCTGCCCCAGGCTATGCTGCCAGGCCAGGCCACGTTGCTAGGCCAGGCTGTGCCGCACCATGCCACTGCTGTTGCCGCCTGCTCCCCAGGGTAAGTGTTTGTGTTTGGGGGTGGGGTGGGTAGGTGGGTGGAATATGTAGTGTCCTTTTATGTGTTTTTATGTGTATTTAATGTCTATTTAATTTTTATTTTATGTGTTTTATGTCTATTTATTGTCTATTTAATTTGTATTTTTATGTGTTTTCAAGTCTATTTAATTTGTACTTTATGTGTTTTTATGTCTATTTAATTTGTACAATTTTTATGTATTTTTAATTTGGCTCTGCCCATGTCATTGGGTCCACCCATGATGTCATGATGTCAGTTCTGCCCATGACATCATGATGTCATGACATCGGCTCCGCCCACAGTGTGGTAGTAAAATTTTTGACTGCCCATCACTGATCTACATACTACATTGCTGTTCTGTGCCATCAAGTTGGAACCAACTTACAGTGACCCTAATAAGGGAGGGGCGCTGGCGATGGAGTGGCCTTGGCGCTCCACAGCTGCGGTAGCCTCTCCGCCCAGTGGAGAGTCTGGAGGCGAGGGCAGAGAGGTCATGGCGCCACTGCGTCCTTTTGAGCTGGCCCAGTGTGGGGAGGGGCACCGGCGATGATGATGATGATGATGATGATGATGATGATGATGATGATGATGATGATGACGATGATGATGACGATGATGATGACGATGATGATGATGATGATGATGATGAGCAAATATTCAGAAGTGGTTTACCATTTTAGAGGCACCCTAAGACTATGCAGATTGTCTATGATGCACAGTGAGGAATTAGGCTCCCAACCTCCACAGCCAGATGTCTAGCTTAATGAGCTATCAAGCCAGTTTAATAATTGCATGCCATCAAGCTGATTCCAAATTATGGCAACCCTTTCCAGCATTTCTAGAATAAGGATATACAAAGTGGCTTATCGTTCCTTTCTTCTGACAAGCTCCTTGGGACTGTGCAGCTTACCCATGACCACAAAGGCTGGCTCTTCTCCCTGGAGGCAGAGTGGGAAATCGAACTGACAATCTCTTGCTCTGCAGCCAGATACCCAACCCATGAGCTATCCAGCAATGTGCAAATCAGTGGGTTTCAGTAGACTTAGTTGGACTGTACTCATAATTACTAAGTAGGACTAAATCTCCACTAATGGGAGAATTAGATCAGATCCAATCGGCTGTCTGAACAGATTAATGTCAGGACATGAAATTCCATTTAGAATATATTGATGTTATCTGCACCCGTCAACTAAAACGTTTGTTATTTAATTATCACAGTACAATCAATTTTTTTTTTTTTTAAAGATCGATTAGCTCAGTGGTAGACTGGAGAGGACATTTAATGAACCTAGTGTTCCCAGCCAGCCTCCACCATTTTCTCTGAAAGGGGCTATAGGGAAGAAAACAGTGTACCCTGGGCATCCACAGTGGTGTAACATGGGTTTCAGCTGACCAGTGTGCAGGCCAAACTTGACCTCCATCTATTATTATTATTATTATTATTATTATTATTATTATTATTATTATTATTATTATTATTATTATTATTATTATTATTATTATTATTATTATTATTATTATTATTATTATTATTATTATTATTATTTATTAAATTTAATACCCCGCCCCAATCGGGAGGACCCAACTCTGGGTGGCTTACATCCAAAATAAAAACAAAAATAAAACCCAACACTAAAACGTCAGAGTTAAAACCATCAGAAGTTAAAAACAACACAGGGCTATATTCCAATGTTCCCAGAATCCAACCCAGGGGGGCAGTCCTTATATGAGCCATTTGGTATGGGAACCCATGTTCCCAGGTCCCCAAACCTGTCCTGCCAGCCAGGTTTTTAAACCCTTTCGGAAGGGCAGGAGCTCTGTCTGAAGGCGCAGTTCGGTGGGCAGGAGGTTCCAGAGGGCCGGGGAGGACACGGAGAAGGCCCTCCTCCTAGTACAGGCGAGGTGCGCCTTTCTCGCTGAGGGAATAACAAGGGAGCCTCTCCGATCCACCCTGGTGGGCCGGACAGATGTTCTAGGCTCGCCATCCCCCCATCTAGGCTCAGCACCCCCATCTAGGCTTGCTGCCTCCATCTAGGCTTGTCCCCTGGTGCCCGTCCCCACAGCGGCCCTCCCACCCCAGCTGCCAGGAAGTCGGGGGGTGCCTCTGTCTTCCCCAGGGATGAGGCGGCTTCCCTTGACGCAGGGCCACTGACGGGCTGGGACCATGTGCCCGGGCTGCCGCTCTGTCTACCCGGGGATGTGGCAGCTTCCTTTGATGCAGGGCCATCGGCAAGCTGGACCATGTGCCCGGGCTAGACTACATGCCCCGCCTCCTGCTGGAACATTTTGCTGCCTGCTAGAAAGTGCCCCCCAGGACATCCGCCCCCTCTGCCTCCCACGCTATGCCACTGGGCATCCAAAACACTTCATGTGGATGCAAATGATAATTTCAAAATGCTAGGGTTTTAAGAATGTCACCAGTTGACAACTGACTGGCAGCAGTGGGAGACTGAGCTTCCTCAAAGATGCAGGCCTTAGAAAGCCACCTTCGAGCTGCAAAATGTTATGAGACTGGTAGTTTTCTGAGAGTCTTTGTACAGAACCTTACCTAGAAAAGAGACTAGAGCAGTGGTTCCCAATGAGAGGCCCATGCTCCACAGAGGGACTTCAATTCCCAGAAGTCTAAGTCAGTACCTTGGCTGATCAGTGCCTTGGGGAAGTGACTTAGGCTTCTGGGAATTGAAGTCCAAAAACCAAAGGTTGGGAAACATTGGACTAGAAATATTCTGATGGCTTGTGTCCAAAAGAGAAATAGTTGCATTTAGATAAGTGAAAAGGAAGGGTTCAGATAACCTCTGCAATGATTGTGGGGTTTTCATACAAGCTGGATTCTGTTGCCGATAATCAATATGCAGATTTTCTTAAGAATGTCAGTTGGTTGCATCCTGATGTTATGTGATATATTATGAAGAAGGAAAGGTGTCTGCCACTCACACTAAAATCAGATGAGAGAGAAATTCAATTGCATTGAACGTTTAAATCAGTCTTAATTCAGAGACCTATTTTACCACAGGGTTATCAAACTTATAGACCACAATAAAAGACCTGGTCAACAATTTGAATTGATTTTGCTGAAGTAACTTCAGGCTACATCTATGCATACAATTTTTGGAGAGTAAAACCCACCAAGTTCAATGGGGTTTCCCTCCTTAAAGGCTATCTTTCTATATGCTTAATGTTCCTGTGGAAGACTAAAAGTGCTTCCAATTGCTTAATTCTGGAAAGTGTTTAGAGAGAGAGATGCACAAACTTGTACTGGGAAAACACAAATTAATGAAATGGTTTCTTTTGTGCTTTTTACTGGTCAGTGCTCTTGGAGAATGTCTTCAAGAATGGGCTGTCTCGCCCTTCCTTGGAAACTGCCCCCTGCCTCAAGAGAAGTCTCTTGAGCTTTTGCTTTTAGTTCAAGTTATCCACCTTCCTTATCCTGAGCTTGCCACTCAGCTGTAAAAATATCCTTCATTGTAACAGAGATGTAGAGCTCCCAGTGGATCCCAACAGATGTCTTGATGGGTGATGAAAGCTATATCTGTGGTGCTGCCAGTGGAAATTGGCTCAGATGGTAAATGCCGTCATCCATCAGGGCTATGATAGCTGCTTGGCCATTGGCAGGAAGCCACCGTCTCCATACAACCAGAGGAGAAATCTGAATCTCCTTGGGGTGGCCAGGGGCAGGGGTGGGGGTGGTTTTGGGTGCAACTAGGACTCATTCACCACTTTGTGTAGCAATCCAGGCATCTAGACTTGCCAGATGAGGGACGCTGCCAGAAAATGAGTCCCAGGCCAGACATTGTAATCCTGTGTCCCTTTTCTCAAATAACAAGAGGTAGGGAGTTAGGTTTTTAGAGGCCTGACACTAGATCTTTACCTTTATATTAGACTTGTCTACACTGGCCTTTTTGGTGAGGACTGGAGAATGTAAACAGTGTCAGCTGAGTTGGGAAGGACGAGCAATGTGCCATTTGGATGCAAGGGTGTGATCCTTGTATTCAAATGGTGTACGGACTTCAACCAACTCTTTGGCTTCCTCCTTCTTTGCAACCTGTATCAGCACACAAGGCACCTCACACAGAGTCAGTTAGCCTCCTTCCCTCCCATTTTCTCTCTCTCTCATACACACACACAGAGGTATTAATGCTTGCCATACTCATTCCTGGAGACTCCTCGGTTTTGCTTGCCAGTTCTCTTGCATGTACATCCTCAAAGATTCCTCACTCAAGTCACGGAACCCAGCTTCCGTCTGAAACTTTCCACTCTCCTGTCACCATTTTCCTGTTCTCCTCTTTTCTCATGAAAGAAATAGCATCTGACACTGTCACCGCCTCTCCTTCCTAACCTGCCCCCCCCCAACAGTCCTGGCCTCTCCATGGCTGGGGGGGGGGAATCTCCTCACATTCAGCCACTAACACAGCTTGGAGCCTCCTGTTAGCTTCATTCTCACCTGCACACGTTCAAGTATGCACACATACTGGGAAAGGATGGGACACAGAGGTTCTGGTTCAAATGAATTCAGCCATACACTTTCTTCCTTGAACTTCACTGTAGTACTTCGGTTTTTCTTCAAGTCTTTCCAATGTTAAGTGAACAGTTCCCTTGCTCATTTGCAGAAGGGCAAGGGAAATGAAATTATTATTAATCTTTCTTTCATCTGCTATAAATGGTCCTTGATGTACTGAATTCTATAGAGTAAATTAAAAGAAAATGTTTTAGTTTTACTTTCTGTGTATTGCTGATCGAAACCATGGCAACGTGAAGTTTCTTGATTGGCAGTATACCGAAAAGCATTTTTTTAAAAATCTAAGTGAATTAATTCATCAGTGATGATCTAGTAGACCCCCCCCCCACACACACACACACTAATTTATTTTCTCCTGCTCCTTCACAGAGGAGCTGGGGAAGTGTTCAATGAGCCACTTGAAGATACGAGAAATGAATCCTGGAAGCAAACTTTGGCAGCTGCAAGGCTCAAATTTAGTCCATTCCATTTGGCCACATGTACTGGAAGGAATAAACTATAGCCCACCAACCTGGACCAAAAGAGTAAAACACCCTGGCAGGGGTTCAGAAAGGGGCAAGTTGGTTATCTCCAGAGATTTCTGCATGTGGATATTGAAGGGGAAAGACCACCCCACCCCCTCAGCATACCAAGCATCAGGACATATGCTTGTGGAGACATAAAGAGGCTTGCTCTCTGTATAAAAAAGGGGACCTATGTCTTCCCTAAGCCTTATCTATTTCTACTCACATCTAAGGATGGGTGAATCTATTGGGTGGCTGGGTGGTTTTTTTTCCAGCATTTGAATTCTTTTAAAATTTCAGATTTTTAATCTGCTGAAAACATTGAATATCCTGGTACCATCAATCAAAACATAACTAGAATGAAATTCTCCCTCATCTGCATTCACTGAATTCGAGAGGTACTGCTATTCAAGGCATGGAAAGAACTCCATGGTATACCCACCTAGGTAAAGGTAAGGTAAAAGTCATATCAGACTTTAGGGTTTGGTGATCATATCTGTTTATAGCCAAAGAGCCAGTGTTCTCTGCGTCTGCAGATATTTCCATGGACATGTGGCAGACATGACTAGACACTGGAGTGCATGGAACACTGTTACCTTCCCACCAAAGTGGTACCTATTCATCTACTTGTGATTTCTTGCTTTCAAACTGTAGGTTGGCAGGAGCTGGGACAGAGATAGGAGCTCACTCCATCATGCAGTACTTAGGTCTCCAAGTGCTGACCTGCCACCATGCAGCTATTAAAGAGAAGGAAGGTCCTGTCAGAAAAAAACCCAAGACCCCATAATTCAAAATCACAGACATGACTGTATATATAGGGATTCAAACCTAAGTAAAGCACACAGAATTATTTGCCTAGATGGACAAATCTGTTAGTTTTTTTTTGTTCTTCACAGTCATCTTTTAAATAATCTCCAGGGGTTTTCTTTTCTTTTCAAAGGGACACCACTGTGGTTGTGCTTTAGGTTGCAAAACATTTTGGGCTACACTTTTAAGAATTTTTAAATTAATGGCATAACCTTGTGTTGTCCAGTTCAAACATGGCACTTCCATTCATTGTCATTTATTCATGTGTTTGGCATGATGGCAAAATTCTTCAGACTGACATCTCAAGAACCACAGGTTCCCCCTGTGATTACCAAACCTTCTTCCAGATGGAGCCCAGTAACTATGGGGAGGAATCTGGAATCTTGACTTGTCTTTGCCATTTTCAACCTTTTCCTGCAAAATAACACTATGGAGGTTTAGCTGCTGACTGTTCTCTAATGGTATGGATTTAGTTTGTTCACTCTGACGGTGAGGCCTGGTTGCTCTCTCCAGTTCCCAATCTTTGACAAATCTAAGGTTTTGGCTCTGAGAATCAGGTGCTTGGGCTCAGTCTCAGGATCTTAGACTTTGTTATTGAAATCTGTTGGAAATTATTATTATTATTATTATTATTATTATTATTATTATTATTATTATTATTATTATTATTATTATTATTATTATTTGATTTGTATGCCACCCTACTCGGTAAAAACAGACTCAGGGCGGCTCACAGAACCCCCAAATATAACATTACATAAAACAACATTGCAATATAAAATATAAATATAAGAAACCATAAACACATTACAACAGAGTAAAAAGTAAAAAAAAAAACACAGAGTAAAATGGGTGTTGCTGACATATTGCTTGTCATCTAGACATCTGTCAAGAGATCCAGATTTCCCCTTGTCTCACTTTTGATTTAGAAAGCTGTTCCCTTTCCTTTTAGCAATGTACTTGCTTCCTATTGAATGGTGTTCAGCCTGCAAATCTCTCCCAGCAGACCCTGGAAAGCAAATCCCGAGTATGATGGTTTTCAAATTCATCCCTTTCTCTCTCTCTCCACATTGTCTGTCATAGACACAGCATTTTGCAATGGTTCATGAAATGTTTCCCTCAGGTCATGACAAGAACATACTCCCTAAAGACATATTTCAGTTTATGCTATGAAATATAAGTGAATGGAACCCTGCTGATCTATTACAGAATACTCATACTCAGCTAAGGAGTCTCATGTAGGTACCTCAACTCCTAAAAACCTCAGCCAGGATAGCCAGTGTTGAAAGTTTTGAGAACTACTGTCCTATACTACTTGTCCAAGTATGGTAGCCTACAAAGTCATCATAAGAGAAGGTCCTCGAAGTCTGAAAGCTACACCACTACACGTTTTCATATATAACATCGGCGGGAACTCATGTTCTCCCCGAGGTTGCCTGGCTTCTATGATTGCAATATAAGATTGCATTATATTTCTAAAAACTTTTATTAGTGGTTGCATTAAGCTTTACAAAAACACAAACAGACATGACAAAACACCACAGAAAGATCTAGCAGGGAGTGAGACAAAGAGAATCAACCACATTATTCCAAAGTGGTTGTGGGTGGTTTCTTCATTTTGCCTTCAAATTTCTCATTGTAAATGCTGAATGGATGCCAGATCTCACAAAACATGTCAGAATGCATTTGTCCTTTGGCTCATCATGCTTGCTGGGCCAATTTTTACAGACAGTGCTACATCGCTAGGTCTTCTGTAGCATCCATTGACTGATAAGGGAGAGTTTATTTAGCCATTTCCAGACTAGACTCTTCCAAAACCAAGTCCTTATGCAGACTGCCAGCATTTAATTAGGGAAATGTTTTAAGGGCATCTAATTCAGGATTGGCATGCCCTAGTAATGACAACCTTGTGTTGCCAGCTAATCTTTTTCACACTGGGTCAGGTGGAAGGAACTGCTGAATGAACTCACCAAAAGGTGCCTTCATTTTGGCAGTTTCATGTCTGGCCTAGACATGAAAGAAGAAGAAGAATTAAGGATTTTAAAAGCATTAAATATTTCCAGTTGGATTAAATGTCCAAACATACCCACTTATCCACTACATGAGGCAGTATGATGCCAGCTTCTTGCAGCTTCTCCAATAAATGATTGTAAATGAGATCCTGATATACAGTCTAGGATCACAGAGATTAAATATCACTATCCAGGTAGGGCAAAATGATCCACTTCCTGGTCTTTTCTAGAATACTAAATAGGGCTGCTTATCTTTTTCAAATAACCTGTCTCCAAAGAGAGTCCAAATGGACAAATCATATGCTCTCAAGTGGATCTGTGACTGATGTTGAAGTGACAATACTGTGGCATTTATAGTGGGTTGTGAAATGGGTGATGGAGAAACCATTTTTACTTTAATATATATATATATATAAAAGCAGAGTGACCCAAAGGCAGTGGTGTTGAGTACCGAGGGGGGTGGCATGGGCATGGGCGGCGGCCCTGGGCAGCGCTTTTTGGGCTATGTGTGATCTTGGACTACAATTCCTAGATGTCCTAGTGGGAGCGGGCAACAGCGTCCACCAGGGGACAGCAAATTTGGCTTCAGCCCCGGGCGGCTGAAATCCACACGATGTTACGGCTCAAAGGTCATCTAAAATCTGAATGGCAGGATTGCTCAAGTGACCACTGGTAAAATTGATCATGCTAGAGCCAAGAACTTTTTCAGAGCAACCATAATTACCCTATCTGGGCATGTCCCGGGAAACTAGCTTGATCGTATTTAGTGGCAGATTCTGACTTCGCTGGTTGCTTAAGCCAAAGCTATGACCAGTCTATGTCTGAAATTGGATATTTCTGATCTTTCTCCAACACCATGCTAAGATTCTCCAATAGGAATATATTTACTCTCTTCAATAACTTGCAAACAGCAAACCCTTAAGCCTCAACAGCAAATTCTCAAATAACATAAGCAGACTCATAGCTAGCTGCTGCATATAAGTGTGTTTATAAAGAATATGACGTGTATTCACATGATTCTGTAATTCTGCTTTTGTTTGTTGGCTTGACTCTGAATGGTTCTGCCTTTGGGCAAAGAAACCTCTTAAGTAGCACAGCTCTACAGACTTTCAGCTTGCAAATTGCTGAATCTTATGGAGATGACAAAATGATTGCAATACAGTAATACCTCCGATAACGTTGACCTCAGATAACGTTAAAATCGCATAACGTTAAGCAATCTGGGGAGGAGAATTGGATCGAATAACATTAAGGTCCTATGGGATGGATCGGATAACAACCGCTAAAGCCTGTGCAGTTACAATGTATCTCTATGGAGCTTTAACGTTATCCGATCCATTCCATAGGATTTTAACATGCATCGGATAGCACTAAAAATCGGATAATACCAAGACTTGTGGAACCAAGTCTTAGCATTATCCGAGGTATTACTGTACCAGCAGTATGAGCAGAAGCATAGCGTGCCTTGGCGGGGCCCCGTATAAAAATTTGTTTGGGGGCCCTTAGGAAGGGTAAAGATTTCTCACAAAAGAAAAAAAATTGCATAAAATTAAAAGAAATATTTATTCATCATAATTATCTATCAATAAACAATGCTCTCCGTCCGTGGTTTATAATCATATCATCATATCATATGTACATCGATTATTGTGGGATTCCCCCGATGAAGTAAATGACTTAAACGGGGAAATCCCGCAGCCTGCGATAACCGATGTAGGGTGTTGCCAACTTTTGAACGCACGCTTTACGCGGGAAAAAAAGAAATTGCTTTTTTTGACTTTTGTCATTTGTGAAAAAAAAAATTGGGAAGTTTTTATTAATTTTTGCTTACGCATGTTGGGGCCCCCCGTGGCCCAGGCCCCCCGTATAATTGATAGGGCAGATACATCGGTAGCTACGCCCCTGAGTATGAGAGGAAAGGTTGGTGGCACTATTGCCCAAACATGGACTGAAATGCATCCTATAGTCTCAACTCCCCCACTTCACAAAAACCTCAGAGACAAAAAATGAAACAGGTAGGGGAGCATAACCTACCAGAAGCATAACACTTTTAAAACTCCTCAAACCCTAAAACAAAACCAGAAGTAGCATTCCAGTCACTCCCTGCTTGATTACACAGACCCCAAAGTTGTCTGCCCTGCCTCGCAACATCTACTGCAGTTCTCAAACATTTTAAGCCGAGGACCGGGTCACGCTCCATCAGACCACGTCAGGGGCCGGACAGCCATTTTGCCGTTCATCCACCACATGGCACTTCCTGGTGTGGTGGAGGCGGTGGGCCCCCCACATGAAATGGTGCTGTAGGCCTCATCTGGCCCGTGGGCTGCAGGTTGAGAATCCCTGATCTACTGCTTACTTGTTAGTTGGCTTTGCTGAATGGATTTCTTATCTTAAACAGTCACTGAGCATTTTTTTTTTTTACCAACAGGTCATGTACTGTAGAAATTCATCTGATCATTGACTTTGAAAAGGCAGGCTAATAGTTCCGTGGGGTTTATTTTTTATTTTTTATTTATTAGTTCAAATTTATATTGCCCCCCACTCGCCGTGGCGACTCAGCTATGTATAGCTCCCCTTCTGAGATCCACCAATATTGTAGGATAAATGTGTGCTTGCTTACCTTCCATAGACATTGTTTCTTACTGAGATATTGGCATGTGACACAGATGGCAATGTCTCAAACAAGAAAAAAAAGGTAGGGGCACATCTGACATTTTAATCGCAGCACGGCTTAGCATGACTCAGTTCTGACCATTTTCATAAACCACCTGCAGTTCAGCAGACGACTGTATTGTAATTATTCTCTTTTTTAGGTTCATGAGGTTTTTAAATCAAAGGTTGCCAAATATTTGCCAGAAATTAATTCCATGGATAAACTAGTAACATCTGCAAGAGTCCTTCCAACCACGATAAAAAACCCCACACTTGGAGTTCACGGAATTTATTCCCAATCAAGCCGCTGCTTCCTAAGCGTGCTGTTCTTTCAACACCTTCCCAATCTTGGCTCATTACTCAGAAATAAAATATTGGCAGAATTATAAGAAGCAAGCAGTTCTCATATTCATAACGACATCTCAGTTCTTCTCTCTCTGCTATATCCGCTCTCTCTCTTGCTCTTGCTCTGATGTGGCACAGAACAAAATTACTGATGACAGCCAGATTTTTAGTATCTCTCATGATTTTTCTTCCATGTTTAATATGACAGTTTTAAAGAATGAAGATGGTCCTGTGTTTACTCTTTCAGAATAAATACTCAGTGGAGGTATAGATTTTTCTGCTTCTAATATTGTGCTATCAAATAGTGTGCTGCTACAAGTGAAGTAATGAGTTAAAGTAGAATGTTCAATGTCTATGGAAGGTAAGCAAGCACTAAACTAGTTTGTAATAACTCTGCCGTACCATTATGCAAGCAAGAGACTGCCTCATTGTAACAAAGGAATCTTATGCTTGTTCAAGTATGTTCCAAATAACTCCTTCCACAAGGCCAGTTATTTACACCAACCCATGACCCTCAAAGACCCTCAAAGTGGTTGCATTGGCAGACAAGGCAAAGACAGCTGCAGTCTCTGTTTTGTTCTGATATCTTTTAGAAAACCAGGAAAGGTAAAGTGACCTGGTGGTGGGGAAAGGAGGGGCAGGTCTGCGGAAAAGATGCTGAAAATAGTTCCCACAAGCATCATACCAATGGCTTCATGCCAAGAAATGATGTTCCTCCCCAGTTTATTTGCATCTTTCCCTGTGCTTAATTCCCCTATTCTCCTTCTAAACCAGCTTGGGAGGGCACCCCATTTTACAATTCATGTTTGCTTCACTACACAAATACAGGATGGCCCGTAAGTCCTTACCCGTCCATATGTATTATATTTTTTCTTTTTTCAGAGAAATGTGGCCAATTTAAGTCCATTTACACTTGAAGAGCATATTGTGACAAGTACGTGGGTTCATGAGCGCAAGAATACTGGTGACACCTTTAATCCACTAAATGACAAATTTAGAGAAAGATTCAATAGAACTTACAGGCCACCCTGTATATATGCACACATACCAGTAAGATACTGGGGAGAGAAGGAATCAATCATGGTACAATTATACATAGAGCTGCCTTTGGAAGATTGTTTTGCCACATTATTGGATTCATGTGCATATTATATATTCCTGATAGTGGTAATTAAGAGATGGAAAGCTTAGCAAGCCTGAACAAGTGCAATTTTCCATGTAACCTTTTGGGGGTGTCTGTTTTTGCTTTTAAGAAACTGAACAATTTGGGAACTCCAAAGGCATCCACTCCATTTGTGAATCAAAGATGTGACAACCTGGAACTGTAAAGCAGAGGGGAAAAATTGACAGTAGGCAGCATTCCTAGTTTGGGTTGGGCCTACTATCTGTGTATTTTGAGCCAATGTACATTTTTGTGGATCACAGTTGCACCCTACTTCCCATCATCTCTACAACCCTCATCGTAGGTCGATGTTGCTATTAGATAGTTAAATAATTACTTCAAGTAGCAGGACGCAGTAGTAGTAACTGGTGAATCAGTTACTTTCCCCCACTCTCTAGAACAGTGTTTCCGTACCTTTGGTTAGTGGACTTCAATTTCCAGAAGCCTAAGCCAATCTCCCATAGTGGTGTTCAGCCAATATACTGACTTAGGCTTCTGGGAATTGATGTCTGCGTGTTCCACGGAACATAGTTTGGGAAACACCACTCTAGAATTTCACCTTCACTTCTCAGGCAGCAAATGATGCTGGGGTAAACCAGGCAAGGGTACTGGATTTCCCCAGCCGGAGTGGAGTGGAGTGGAGTGGACCAGAGTGAAGTGGAGACTCCACACTGCTGGTTAGACCAACTGTGAAAAGGCTGGCTGGTGACAGGATGCACAAGCAGCCCTGTAAGGCCTAGGAGCCCTCTTCTGTAGAAAGTTGGTCCCTGGAATAGTGTCCTTCCTGCTGAAGGTGGGCAGTTTCCAAATTAAATATTAGCCTGTTTTGGGACACCTACTTCCATCTATTGCACAGCTCATCTTTCCATTTCATAAGTAGGGAAATGAGAGATAGAAAAAAAATAAACAGAGCAGATGGAGAATGTTGATCTCAACAAAACCAAGTGAGGTTCTTTCAATACTGAACACATAGCTTGGGAAAGTTCCTGTTTTGAATGCCAACTCTCAGAAGCCTTCATGGAGGCTGTTCTTGCTGGGGAATTATGGGGCTTGTGGTCCAAACAAGGAACATCTCCCAGGTACATAGTGTTTTCATTTTTACTGTAAAGAATTTGCGAGTGTAAACCATGGAAAACAAGGAAAAGTCTGTTCACTCCCCCCATGCCACATGAATCCAGCAACCCATGACAACTTGCTAAAATTATCCACGTGGTCTCAAAACCTTTTTTTCAAATGCTCAGACAAGTGTCTTCCATTCTAATCCTTTGTTCCCTCATCATAACCCTGAGGTTACTCCTGATGGCCGCAATAAGAGGGTAGCCAGACCTTTCCCAATTAGTGGTGAACCATCTGGCGTGCCCCCAGTGCATCCATATGTTCATAAGTATATGGATCCACTCTCTCTTTGACGCAGTGCCTGAATTTTATTTTATTTGCGCTTCCACAGCCCTCTTGGCACGTCAGACTACAAGCAATGGCACTCGCAGGCAAAATAAATAAATAAATCTTTGCCCTGGATTGCTTCTTCCTGTGCTGACTGCCACATGACTCCCATCAATTTATGTCAGGACCATCAGCCAAGCCAACTTTTTGCTGGTTGCCAGTGGTAATTTTTGCAGCTGAAAAAATCTCTTTCTCCCTCCCTCCCTCTTCCCCTCCTCTGGTCTGTGTGTTGCATGTATGCTGGACCCAGAGTGAAGCAAAGTCTTCTTGCCACCCAGATGGGAGCCATTTAGGCAGTCTGCTTTTTGATGATGGAAGACTTCAGCAATATGAAGCAACTTCCATTGTTTCTAGCAAATGTGTTTATTATTAGGTAGCGAGTACTGCATGACAGAGTAAGTTCCCGTTGTTTATCCCAGCTCCTGCCAACCTAGCAGTTAGAAAGCAATAAATTGCAAGTAGATCAATAGGTACTGCATTGGCAGGAAAGGTAACGGCATTCAATGCACTCTGACATCTAGTCATTCCTGCCACTTGACCACTGAAATGTCTGCAGATGCAGACAGCACTGGCTCTTTGGCTGTAAATAGAGATGAACACCACACCCCAGAGTCAGACACGACTGGCTTTTGAGCAAGTGAGACCTTTACCTTTACTTTCCCACTGTCACATTATACTTGCATTTTTTAGTATGATGCTTCTCAAACACATGTACACTGAAATCATACCCACAATACACAGGGAACTACGTATTTGCATAAAGTCCAGTACCCCAAGGGGTCAGAGCAGTTCAAAGCTATGGCTGTCTTGTGAATAATAGTACTAACAAGAAAATCCTTTGCTCCAGAGTGGGAAACGATACACAGTAAGAAAAGCTCACTCAGAGGAACAAAATAAAGGTTCATTCTTCTGACCTAGTGACTGCGGTTACCTTACCGTAACACATCCTCATCGCTCTGTTCTCTCTCTTACTGGTATGGGGGCCAAAAGGGTGCTAAAAGAGTGCATGCAAATGTCCACCAGTGATTGATATCATGTTGAAGTAAGCCAGTACTGTATTTGTTTTAAAATGTGTGCTGTGAGATAAAAGGGGTTCAAAAACTAAAAATGTTGCTGTTGGGGCTTGACCATTAATTTAAACCCATAAAGGATAATAATTTTAAAAAAATCAGAGAGTAAACAAAACACAAATGTTGTGGCACTTTAAAGACTAACTGCTGTATTTTAATATTAACTTTTATGGCTCAAGTCCACTTCTAGCACAGACTAACACGGCGACTATTCCAAAAAATTTAACTAGTGAAAGAAAGTGTACAATAGGAGAGAAATGCATGCAGTTGCTCCATGGGTCAGGGACATTTCTAGTTTAGCTAGGAAATTGATTGATGGTGCAAGTAAGATTAGTACCCTGGATAACGTTATGACTCGGTGCCACAAGTCCCGTCGTTATTGTGTGATACATTGATCACACAATGTTAAAAAAAGCCCTGTTTCCCTGGAGACTGCAGCAAGCCAGAACGTCGGGATTTGAATCCTGACATTTTGGCTTGCTGCAGTCTCCAGGGAGGTAGGGGAACTTTGGAAACAGCTTGGATCGGGTCTCCCCACCTCCCTGGACCCGGCAGGGTGGGCCAGAGACCCCAAAATTGGACTGCTGGGTCCAGGGAGGTGTGGAGACCCGATCCAAGCTGTTTCTGGGCTTCCCCGACGTCCTCAGCCAGTGCAGCAAGCCAGAATGTCAGAGTTCGAATCCCGTTCAACTTTCCAGCCACCCTGCTGCTAAGAACGACTGTATCGGATAACGTTAAAAATCGCGTTATTCGATACAAGATTTTTCCGAAAATCTTGTAACGTTATGCGGTTTTCACACTATACGGTACTCGCGTTATCCGGGGTATTACTGTACTGAGAACAATATCACCTACCTATTCTATAGTGCTGAATGAGAGGTACATGCAAGGAACCAGTAAGGGGTGATGTCGTCACTCATGGGGTGGCACACACATATTTTTTACCTAACAGTTGAATGAAGTGTTTAAGCAAAGAAGAATTTCAATCTACAAGTACCAGTTTCCTCTCACAACTGGCAACCCTAGACAAATGTAATGCACAGGAAAGAATATTTAGAGCACTGGTTAGATTCTTTCATACATCAAATAGCCAGGGAATCCTATGACCTAATCCTTTGTTATGTGGGATGCCGGATGACAGTCTACTTTCATTGCACTAATGCATGTTTGTGCATAATGTTGTAGTAGTCTTCTTTATATTTCCTCATCCCACATTTTATTAGGTGTTTTCCGGCAACAGAGATCTATTGACCCAAGTTTTTCTTGTCACACGTTTATTTCATTAGATATTACAAGAGAGATGTTTAGTCTAAATCTTGGCTGGGGTAGGCATGCATTTCCCATAACTTCTAACTTACTTGGTTTTCTTCTACTGCTGAAGAGATTATTCAGACTACTGTTTGCAGCAATACTAAATAATTTCCATAGTCCTTGAATATTGGTCATGCTAATTGCGACTTCTGGAAGTTGATAAATAACGCATTTTTAGGGTGTCAAAAGCTCATAAGTGGTTTATCATTTCCCTTCTTTTGGTGGTGCCCTGGGACTGTGTAGTGTGCCCATGACTGCATTGGCTAGGTCTTTTCCTAGGAGACACTCTGGGGAATCAAATTCACAGTTTCATATACAGCCAAACCTTGCTTAAAGAGCGTTTCGCTTAAAGAATAACTCGCTTAAAGAGCAGAATTTTCTCTGAATGGTCGCTTCGCTTAACAAATAAAACCAACCAAAAACTCACTTAACAAATAAATCGGGGTTCGCACACACACACCCCAGTTGGTCACTTACAATGGTGTTTCGCTTAAAGAGCAAACTCGCTTAAAGAGCAATCCTGTGGAACACATTATGCTCTTTAAGTGAGGTACAACTGTACCTAAACCAGTGAGCTATCTCATATGAAGGGTATGGCTACTTTATATCAATATACAGTACACACGATATAGTGGACCAGATTCCATTCAATACATATTTCTCTCTATTCCATTTTAAAGTAATGGAATTTGATTATCCAAGGAACCTATTGCTTCAAATTTTTTATGCAGAGAGGAACTCTCACTTTTGGCCATTTGAGTTCCAAGAAGCACGTATGCACGTAGGTGAGCAGAGACACTATGATGCTGTTCAGGGAACCAGCTGCTCTTCTTTATAAAAGCACATGTAAATGGTAAACTTGGCTCCAGCCATTTCCCTGTTCCTGTCCTCTTCTGTGAATCCAAATATTTGCAGCTCAGCTGTGGAGCTGACTGCTTCACTTTCTAATGGAAACAGCAACATCTGCTCAGTGGTTGAGACAAGAGAAGAATACTGCACAACAGTGAAGTGTGAGAGTGGAAAGAGGAACTATAAACTTGTATACAAAAATTGAGCCCTCTTATAGGGTGGCTCAAGTGGTTAAGACACTGAACTTGACGACTGGAAGGTCGACAGGTCATCAGTTCGAGACTTGAATACTGCACAATGGAATCAACTTCTGTCTCTGTCCCAACTCCTGCCAACCTAGCAGTTCAAAAGCAAAAAATTGCAAATCGATAAACAGGGACTATTTCAGCGGGAAGGTAAACAGTGTTCCATGCAGTCTGGTGTCTAGGCATGCCTGCCACATGTCCATCAAAATGTCTGCAGATGCAGGCAGTGCCAGCTCTTTGGCTGTAAACAGAGATGAGCAATGAACCGTAGAGTTGAATACAACTGACTTTTAAGCAAGGGTGACCTTTACCAATATTTCATAATTTTAGGTGCAAACATTATTATTCAGCCTTTGGGTTCTTTCTTTTAAACCATGGGTTAATATATCATTGAATGCAATATTAGACTGTGTGTAGAAACTGCCAGGGAAAATGAGAAAGCACATGATTCATCCTAAGTGCTGATTAGACGGCAGCATCTGATTGGAATCTAGGGGCTAAAACGTTGGTTAGGGAAAACAATATATTTACATCCAGCTCCCAGTGAAAACTATTTGCTTGCCATCTTGGCAGGAGGGCAGAGATTGCACCCTCAACAGACAGGCTGTGGGAAGCAAAAGTCTTGCTCTTCCTGAAAGTTGTTTTTAAAAACTACAACTCCCATGACTTCCCATCATACTCTGATTCATAAATTTATTCAACAAGTGTCACATCCCATTCCGAAATCGGCTCTCATCATGGCAATCAGCCATGAAGATGGTCTTGGGAACCAAGTAATAACACAGTGGCTTTCCATTGCCTTCTGCATCACAGCATGACCAGTGGTGAGATGTCAAAAATTTTTACTACCACACCGTGGGTGGAGCCAATGTTGTGGGCGGAGCCAACATCATGATGTCATGATGTTGTGGGCAGAGCCAACATCATGACGTTGTGACATTGTGGGTGGAGCCAAAGTAAAAATAAAATATAAAATAAAATACAAATAAACATTAAAATACAAATTAAAATAAACACATATAAATTAAAATAAATACATATACACATAATACATAAAATACCCACCCACCCACCCCAAACACAAACCCGTCACTTACATTACCCTGTGGTTGGAGAGCAGCAGGCAGGTAGGCAGGCACAATGGCAGCACGGCAGCCTGGCGGCATGGCCCGGCCTGGCTGGGCCGGGGCCGGCAGTACAGCACAGGACAGCCTAGCCCAGCTGCATGGCATGGCCCGGCCCAGCGGTGCGCTGGGGAAAGGCTGCCGCCACCACTCCTCCAGGCACTGCCTGCACCCTTTCCGGGCAGCCCCAAATGGCTGCTCAGAAGTGTGCATGCATCAAAACTCCATTTGACGCATGTGCACTTCTATTTTTCAGTGTGCATGCATCAAATGGAGTTTTGACTCATGCGCACTTCCGAGCAGCCATTTTGGGCTGCCCAGAAGACAGATCTGGAGGGCGGCCGAGGAGGCGACCGAACCGGTCACCCGGGGTTTAATACACCCCCCCCCCCGGGCGATCCCCTCCGGATGGCTGCTACCGGTTCAGCCGAACCGGTCCGAACCGTGAGCAGCCCATCACTGGGTAAGCCCCCGAGGTGGTTCCCCCCAAAAGCTGTTACCGGTTCTCCGGGACACTGGGAAAAGTTACTATTGGTTCTGGGGAACTGGTGCGAACCTGTTACATCCCATCACTGAGCATGACCCCGTACCACTGATCCAGTTCCTCAAGTCACTTTCTGGTACTGAGCCCTTTTGGCAAGCAAAGTCCTCCTCAGCCCTAGGCCAGTATTGATGAAGCTGCTGCCCTCCATCAAGATGGATTCAAGTGGGATTTAATCCACTTGGGGACCATTACCCATCCCTGTGGACTTCGCCACCCAAGGCTGGTAGTCCTCAGAGTTGTCAGGTTAATTAACCACCGACTGATGCTGGACCTTGACTTGCTGGCAGTTTGGTCTACTTTATTACCATAGCAGGATAGCCTGGCCAGACTTCTGATTCATAACCTAGTAAAAACAATTTTTTTTGTTAGTAGTAATCATGGGAACTTCCATGCATATATGGCAGAGACATAAATCTTTGTTTGCCTCATCATAAACTATTTGTGAATGGATGGGGAACTGTTTGGGACTCTGAATGAGCAATGAGAAATTGATCAAGAACAATTTGGTTCGGAAATTCCACAAATAATACTTTAGCATACAATGATATTGACCATCACTTTGCTGCATGCACTTGTAAAGGATTAGATGCCTTTTGTTGTTCAGTCGCACAGTCGATTCTGACCCTTTGCGACCCCATGGACCACTGTCAGCCAGGTACTTCTGTCCTCCACCATCCTCAACTCGCTCAGTTCTGTGCCCATTGTCTCTACAATACCATCTAGCCATCTCATTTTCTTTTGCCCTCCACCTTTCCCAGCATCAAGGCTTTCTCAAGTGAATCCTCTCTTCTCATTTGATGTCCAAAGTACTTTAGCTTCATCTTTATTATTTGACCTTCTAAGGAGCAGTCAGGTTTGATTTCTTCTAAGATTGACCTATTTGTTCTCCTCGCTGTCCAGGGGACTCTCAAAACTCTCCTCCAGCACCACATCTCAAAGTCATCTATTCTTCTGCGCTCAGCTTTCCTAATGGTCCAGTATTTGCATATATATTTTCAAACAGTGGGAATGATTGTTCTGTCATTGCTCTCTCGCTTTGTGTGTGTGTGTGTGTGTGTGTGTGTCTGTGTGTCTGTGTCTGTGTCTGTGTCTGTGTCTGTGTGTCTGTCTGTCTCTCTCTCTGTCTGTCTCTCTGTGTCTGTGTCTTTGTGTGGGGTTTTTGTTTCACAAAGGGAGGCATCAGATTTGCATAGTAAGCATTTGTGTCAGACTTCTTAAAAATTGCAGATAAGAAAGAAAAGCCTCAAAGAAAGCAGTGGGCAAAACGCCTCATCTACTCCTTGGCTCATCCTCTTATGGAGGTGAGTAGCTTCTTAATGTCTCCTTATCAAGACTGAATTATCATTGACTCTCAGTTAACAAAAATGAGCCTTTTGGCAAGGATGCTTCAGTTCTCTGAAAGGAAGCAGTGGTAAGGGAGGAAAGGAATATGTGTGGTTATAGCCGTATATGACAGGAGGGTGGCTGTGCGTGCATGCCTTCAATCCCCAAGCTGTCCTCTTTCTCACCACATGATTGTTGTGCCTAGGCTGTGGTAAGGTACGGGGATTGAAGTGTCTTGTATCTGGATGGGGATGTTGCAGACCTTATTCTTTACAGCCCTGCCTTAAGCTACATGCAGACGAGAGAAAGTGGTTTGTAAGGAGGCAGCCAAGGAGCCATGGTTTCAGTCCTTGATGTTGCTCTAGCAGTAACAACACGTACAAGCAAAGTGGCTGTGTGGCACTAGCAACCATACTGCTACTTTAGGACTTCTCCCAGAATTTCATATCCCACTTCCATATCGTTCCCAGAGACAATTACTCTACAGGGGGAACTTAATTAACTGGGAACACAAAATACTGAGGACATGTTATAGAATGGCAGCCATTTTAATAGGGTATGGCAGATGCAAAAGAAAGCCTGCAACAATTTAAAAATTGTGGGTGATTCAAGGCTGCTGGCTCAAAGAGTTAGCCAGCCATGTTGCTACTGCTGTACATTCCATTCAAAATAGCAATTGAGGTTCCATGCCTCTTGGGAGGAAGAGCGACCCAACATTTTTAAAGTTTGGTCAGTATATTGTGTACTTTCTACTCTATTGAGCATGGCATAATGGCAGGGAAAAGATACGTTTTGAATACACCATTTGAAAACACAATACACAGTATACAATTGAAACCCCTCCTTCTCTGTGTACCTTACCTTACCTTCTTTCTTTTTATTTATGAAACATTTATACTGACCATCATGCAAAAAGGCTACTCTGGGTGGTTAACAGGATTAAAAACATAAAGCATCATTTAGAACTCAATAAATCAAGACAAAACAGATTAAATGAATAAAACTTTAAACCAACCCTTTAGGTCAGGAGTGTCCAAACTATGGCCCAAGGGCTGGATCTGGCTCATTGTCCCAATTAATCTGGCCCATACCACCATTGCCACTCCTGGAAGAAGTAAAACATGCATATGCGTGCACAGAATGCACCCATGCATGTGCAAAACACCGCCATAAATGACTCGCGGCTGTTGTAAATGCGCTTACGTCAGCCACGGGCCATTTACAGCAGTGTTCTGTGCATGTGTGGGTGCGTTCTGTGCACACACATGCATGTTTTACTTCCGCTTCCTGTGGGAGGAACCATGTGACCAGCCCGCTCAACCACATGACCAGCCCATGGCCCAAAAAGTCTGGGCAACCCTGCTTTTGGTAAAGATAAAGGTCATCCTTGCTCAAAAGCCAGCCATAGGTGGCAGTGCTCATCTCCGTTTACAGTCAAAGAGCCAGTGCTGTCTTCATCTACATATATTTTAGTGGTCATGTGACAGGCATGACTAGATGCCGGAGTGCACAGAATGCTGTTACCTACCCACCAAAGTGATACCTATTTATCTATTTGCAATTTCTTGCTTTCAAACTGCTAGGTTGGCAGGAGCTGGGTCAGAGACAGGAGCTGTCCAGCACTATATAAACTAGATGGCTGGCCTCTGTAATGGCAGAAGAAGACTCTATCCTGTAGCCAGTGTTGAAGTATTGATGCAACATGACAATCAAGTCAGATTCTATATATTGAAAGGGTGGGGAGGGATGACTCTTGTTTCCTCAGGCAGCCAAATGTACTGGGCAGTCCCTACCAATATCCTTCAAAACTAAAAATTCTAGATTCAAAGAAAGAGTCCTATGTGGTCTAAATACTGAATCAATTCAACAAATGCAATCAAAAGGATGGAGATTACCAGCCAGGGAAGAATGGCAGTGAGCTAATATGTATTGGAGGCAACAAGAGATGTTCCACTATATAATTTTCTGCAGTGGCCAATTGGGAAAATAAAAAGCAAGGCTGCAACCTCTATAAAAGACTAAATTGGGGTCATTCCCTTTAAGGAGGCCACACTGGAAGATAAAGCACATGTGGTGCTCACTAGCCCAAAGGATTTTATATTATAAGACAATTATTTAATAGGCAACAGATGGTCAGTCTGATTTCAAAAGCTACTTTAACAACATTCCAAGTTAAGCTGTATTTGTTAAGTAGTAGAGTTACTTTAATAAGAGAAAGAGGGATTGGTGCCAAGAAGATTGGACATCGGGTTTAAACTTTAAGAAAAACACACTGTAAATTTGTATTTTTACCTCCTTTCTGTTCTGCTGCCACCTGTATATTTTTGTCTCCCAGGACTGAGTTGAGCTATGTGGATTTGTCTTCCAAACCCCTGCTGTCATTAAAAACAAACAATAGTTCCCAATTAATTCTTCTCATCCTCTTCCCTATTTATTCCAGCAATGGCTCATGTTTGTTGATGAGACAGGATGTCTTTCTCTGTCTCTTGAATCTGTGGGCAAAAACAGGCAAAGGGTGTCCTTCTATGTGAAACAAAGAGAATAGTCCTAACAACATAAAATGCATCTATGCACATCTAATCTAGCCCCTACTCAGTGCAGCGTCTAGAACAGGGGTGCTCAAACTTTTCAGGCTACGGGCCGGTCTTGTGGTTCAGCAAGCTGGTCACTTGGTTCCTCCCACCGGAAGCGGAAGTAAAAGGTGCCTTGCACCAGGGGTGCCCAAACTATGGCCCATGGGCCGGATCTTCCCCGACGCCAATTCATCTGGCCCATGCCACCCTTGTTGCTCCCAGAAGCAGATGTAAAACATGCCCATATGGCGGCGTGGGGCAGATGAATTGGCATCAGGGGCCACATCTGGCCTATGAGGTGGTCTAGAAGGCATGAGGCAGCCATCGCATCCCTGATAGACAACCAGAGAGCCAGCCTCTCTTTAACTCTCTCCTGCACAGGAGAAGCCACTTCCTGGATTCTGGCTTGGTTTCTTGCCAAACAACTTGGAACCATTTCAAGGTCCTCCATATTTTTGAGCTGCAATTTGGGTCCCTATTCATTGGCTCTGCTCTTGTCTTCTGTAGAATGTGGGATCTTTCAAGAACCAGGCAGACATTCTACACAGTTTTGTTTAAGAAGCAACAGGATTAACTGTTTTGACAGTCTACTGGAAGGAATTGTGGTACTGGAGAAGACTTTTGAGGGTCCCATGGACTGCAATGAGATCAAATTAGTCAATCCTAAAGGAAATCAACCCTGACTGCTCCTTGGAATGACAGATATTGAAGCTGAAGCTCAAATACTTTGGCCACCACATGAGAAGACTCACTGGCAAAGGCTCTGATGCCAGGAAAGATCAAAGGCAGAAGAAGCGGGCGGCAGAGGAGGAGATGGTTAGACAGCATCATTGATGCAGTGGGCATGGATCTGGGCAGACTCTGGAGGATGGCAGATGACAAAGGAGTCCCTTCCGCTCTGTGCTGTGGGCCATAGGGTCAGAAAGAGTTGGACTCAACTGCGACTGAACAACAACTGGAAGAAATATACACATGGCACCTTCATCCGACTTCATTCTGTATTTTCACCCCATATAAGACCCACAGAGTTTAATGGAAACCTCTCCCCAGAAATTTAGTGTTGGATTGTAGCTTTTGTGTTAATTTTCATGCAGCTACCAGTGGCTCAAGTGGCTAAGACGCTGACTGGGAGGCGGAAGATCAGCAGTTTGATTCCCAAGTACTGCAGGAGGGAACCAGCTCCCGTCTTTGTCCCAGCTCCTGCCAATCTAGCAGTTCGAAAACAAGAAATTGCAAGTAGATAAATAGGGACCACTTTGGTGGGAAGGTAACAGTGTTCCGTGCACTCCGGTCTCTAGTCATGCCTGCCACATGACCACGGAAATGTCTCCAGAAGCAGACAGCGCTGGCTCTTCGGCTTTGAAACAGAGATGAGCACAGAACCCTAGAGTCGGATACGACTGGCTTTGGAGCAAGGGAAACCCTTGCCTTCACCTTACCAGATAAGGACATTCTGCCATACAAATACTGTGTGGCCTTTTCTTCAGTGTGTTTGCCATATAAATCACAGGTAACCCCTATAGTACAAATGAGTAGAGTGGTGAACTTCAGCAGATAGGACTCAAATTTCTGTTAATCTCAGGGATGTGTCACAAATCCTTTCTCTTTCCTCTGACCCAGTTCTTTATCTGTAAAGTAGAATAGCAGGCATTTAGCTTGCCTGTCAATTTTTTTTAATATGCTGATAGAATTTTGGGAGAAAACCGCTTTGGTGCATTTAAGTGCTACTTTCATATGGTTTTTATTTTCAGCAGGAACAACAGATGGTGAAAATAAAAAAGAGGAGGAAGTAGAAGAGTGTGAGCCTGAGAGCCCCCAAGGATGAAGCTATCTCATCCATCGCCTCCTGCTAAGTCTCCATTGCAACCTGCAGAGCAGTCAACTTGATATGTGAAGCTATTTATACAACCACTAGGGTGGGAGTCTCATCTTACGAATACTTCTAGTATTACAGTAAAAATGGTAACACAGAAGGTGGTAATGTTGCTTTTTCAACAACAGCTTCCAGAGCCCTCCCCCTCCCCCACTAGCAATATGGCCAGTCATGCTTCTGGCTGGGGAGTTCTGGGAAAATAACTTCTTTCCAAGCTGTACTGCTATTTACTACTTCTAGTGATGATGCTGTACACTTACTGTACCTCAGGCCCAAGCTACTCTGAGCTGGTCCATCCACATCTGCTTCTTTATCTTGTACAATAAGGGTTAGAAACATGGTTGTCCTCTGACCTGCTAGTTCAAGGTGGTTCTTTCTTGCTGAATTCCCAGTCTCTCTCACTCTCTATCTGTGTGCGTACGTGCATGGGAGAGTGAATGAAAGTACCAATGTGAGAGTGGAACATTTCTAACATGGATGGAAGCATGAAAAGTTGAATTGTGTAGTAAAGGAGATAGCCACCCTGGGCTGGCTTGTTAAATGCTTCCCGGGCTGTCAGTTTTAGTAAATCTTGTAATGTGACATTGGGAGGGCCTTTTTAATTTTTTTTAAAATTAAATTTAAACAACCCAATTTTAATGTTATTTTTAAAATGTTTTTGTAAGCTTTTGTTATGTTTTATGAGTAAGCTGTCCCGGAGTCGCCTCGGCGAGGAGGCGGCAATAGAAATGTGAGTAATAAATAAATAATTAATAAAATAAACATGTTCAAATGAATATGCCAACTTGTGTGTGCACGCATGCACGCACGCACGCACGCTTTGCCCTTTCCCTATATTTCACCTCAGTCATTGCTGCTGTGCCTTTTTAGCATGCCAACTACAGCGGGCACCATGCATTGGATGGTGATGTCAGTTAAGGCTTCTTGGACTTTTAGCTAAGAGCAAGTATAGGTAAGAACAATGATTACTTCTACTAAAACTAAGATTCTCAGGGTCCTAATTAAATTAACACCCATGCTAGAAATCCAAATTTGTGGCATTTGCATTAACATCCGCCTCAGCACGATAGACTCCTGAGGTTTTTTTTTCTGTTTCAAATGCCAACTGGAAACTCACCACATTTTGCTCTTGTGTTTATATATATATATACTTTCATGTTTTTCCTTTGCTAGAGATTCTGGTAAATTTCAGATGGAATCTGGTCTTGATTTCTGTCACAGATTTTTGGAGAATATTACATAGACGACATGACTGTGGTGAAGAAATATCACTGAGCATCATTTATGCACACCCATTCCCTTTCTAAGCTGTTGTGAATAAACATAACTTTCCATTTGTCAGTGAAAAGAGGGAGCTGGGGATAGTTAGCTGGAGAATGACGTTGTGTTGATCCTTCTCCCTCCCACCCTCATCTTGGCATTATGTGGCTTTCCTACAACCTAAATGTCATATGGTTAAGAAAAGATTTGCTAAGTAGAGCTTTCTGTTCCAATAAGAAAGGCCTGTGACTTTGAGACACCAATGCCCTGGACATACTGGATGCAGAGAAAAAACCCGTAACTCTTGAAAGAATCCAAAACCAGGAGCAGGAGCAATGATCTGAAGAAAGCGGGGTGGGGTGAGAATGGGAGGCAGCCTTTTGCCTCTGCCTCCTCCATCACTTGTTTATCTTTCTATGGAAGGTGGTGCTGGGAAGAAAAGGGTCTTTTAATTTTTTTTTAATAACATTCAATTTACGTGTGAGGAGGGTGTGACCACAGGCATTAATTCAGTGTGATGCAGGATGGTGCTTTGCCTTTTACCCTAGGCAGAACATGAACAAACCATCTCCAGAGAGACTTCTTGACCCAATAACATCTCCAAGGGAGTGGGCTCCTCGAGTAACAATTTCCACTTCTTCGCTTAATCAGTCTGTTGGTGCTACATCATTTCATTGAAGAGAACAGGGGAATAAGGTGGTTGTTCAGGTACACTCTTGTATGTTAAAGAGTGCACCCACTCCAAGGGATCTTCTTGTCCCAAGGAAGAGCTTTGACTATATCAAACTTTATGAGCTAACATTGGGAAATTACCAATTCTCCTGATTCTTTCAGATTCAACATCCCATAAGCTGTCATTATATTTAGAAGACCACCATATATGTCAAGCGAGCATTATCCCATTTTCTGTTATTTCAGGGCCCTTGTGATGTCTCAAGTCAGGTAGGTTTGGGAGGAAGCACAACTGCCACTGGCCTTTCTGACTATGGAAATTGCAAGACACTCAATTTCCTGCCTTGCCCCAAATTGCACGATCCACCCAAGTACAGCTATCAACCAGTTCTCTCCTCAAGCATCTGATTTTTTGATGGACCAGGGCTGCACAAGGGCAAAACACACCTGAGCACCTCTGGCTTTTTGGAGTAAATAAGATATATGCTCAGGTATTAAAGTTACTTCATATACACAAATGACATTTTTTCCTTCCACAATGCTTGAGCTGAGACTTTGTTTGTCTGGAGATCTCAGGATGGAGAGTCGTATCCTGAGACCTGCCAATCTGAAGACTCATATTTCTCACTCTTATTGTAGAAGCCTGACTTAAACAGAAACTTCCATCCTACCTTATAGTTGGAATCAATAAAGTTGGTGGGTTTTTGATTGTAGTACTACATATTGCTTAGCAATTCTTTTTGTTTCAAGTTTAATATTTAAGCAGGATCATTTGATGCTTTCTCAGATGTCACAGGGAAGAGTACTGTTATTTCAGAATAAGTTAACTTTCTTTTTGAGAGAGGGAGGTAGAGGGAGAGAGACTGTGGTCTGGTCCAAGTTCATGTGTAGAAGGGAAGATAAGATAAGCAAGTAATCATCATCATCATCATCATCATCATCATCATCATCATCATCATCATCATCATCATCATCATCATCATGTCAGAGATTATTCTGGGTTGATAGGATTTTTACTGGAGAAACTCCACTCAGGGGATGCCTGAATGAGGCTCCTTTCATGTCCCTGTATCAAAACCCAACCTTCCAGTATCCAAGCTCAGCATCTTAACCACTAGGCAATCAGGGGCTTGACCTTACCAATTGCCTCCCAAACCAATCAATCATCTATAGGTCTTCTCCACAGGGCGGGTCATTTGACCAGATAAGTGAGAATAACGGCATGCTCAGTCTGAGCCTCTTCAGCGCAGCAGACATCCCAGGTGGATTCCAGAACTCTTTTTTTTTTGGGGGGGGGGAGGAGTAGAGGAAACCAAAATAGAGGTAAGAAATAAAGGTAGAGAGAAAGAAACCTACATCTGCAGCCACAAAGTGTGACAAACAGTGGTGGGATGTCAAAAAATTTACTACCCCCCACCGTGATGTCATCACAGTGTGGGTGGAGCTAAAATCATGATGTCATGATGTGGGTGGGGCCAAAGAAAAAAATTAAAAATACAAAATAATAATAAAATAAAAATAAGCACACACACACACACACACACACACACACACCCCTCAACCCACGCACCCACCCACCCATAACGCAAACCCGTAAATAAATTAAATAAAATATATACATACATACATTAAAATACACCCACCCAGTGGGGGAAACAGTGAAAAGGTAAGCCGCGAAGGTGGTTCCCCACAAAAAGCTGCTACCGGTTCTCCGGGACACTGGGGAAAGTTACTACCGGTTCTGGTGAACTGATGAGAACCTGTTACATCCCATCACTGGTGACAAAACAGCGGCAAGTATAGGGCATGTAAAAATCTGTATTGTCATGGTGTTATAATATTGTACTGAAACCCCGAGATTTAAAAAGTGAAAAAAATAATGCAAAAAATATGTTCAGGTGTCAGAAAAAGCAGAGTGCATGATCACATGGAAGGGGTCACTTTACCTGGAGCAATCTCCCCTTCCATATGTGCAGAAATCACTCCACCCCAGCCCGAAAACAGAGTATCCCTGCCATTGGACCAAAAAAGGTCCAGTTTGACCATGGGTCAGAGTCAACTACAATTAAAGCATAAGGGAACAAAGGGTTGTACTGAATAACACACTTTTTTCCTTTCCTTTGACTACACCAAGTTTCCCATCTCTGGGAAGTTCATCAGGCCCTTGCTTTCCATTTCTTCTAGCACCAAGTGAAGATTCTAACCAGTAGGGATGGCTGAATGGATAAAATGGCTAATCCTCTAGCTTTTTCTTCTCATCTTTGTAGGAGAAAATTACCAACAACATAAGCCATACTGCCTGTGTGATGTGAAACACATATTCTGAAATATGAATGCTATATTTTGGTGCTGGTACCATTGGTATACACTTAAAATGTCACATATGAAGATTCCTTTAATTATAAATGTTTCTTTTAAAACTTTATCCATGTTCTTGAAGTAATCATGGCAATATTCCAATATTCCACCATTTCATGTGCCCTCCCCCCACAGCCTCCACCACACCAGGAAGTGCCATGTGGTGGAGGAAGGGCAAAATGGCCATCCAGTCCCCGAAGCTGTCTGAGGGAGTGTGACCCGGCCCCCGGCATTAAAAGGTTGAGAACTCCTGATGTAATGACTCAAACAAAACATCCTTACAGTATGCGGGCCATTTAGGAATCATCACATCTTGTCCGGATGCAGCTCACAGGCTCTAAGTGCATTATCCAGATGGTAAAAGAAGCAGGGATTACAAACAATAATGTGTTTTAGTTTCAGTACCAGGACTTCACTATGAAAATTTCTTTCCCAGTGAAAAAAATCTGCATGTTTGGTGACCATAGATTTGATTCAAAGAAAATTAGGAGTAAATTAGGATCCATTAGGAGCATGCTACTATTACTCTCAGTTTCACCAGCTGATTCTCATCAAAATACATCCAGATTTTCCTGTGTTGCAGTTTCTAGGGGTTTGCTATCACTGGCCCATCCTAAATGCTCTGAGATTTTCCAACTCTACTGTTCCATTTCTTAAGCCAAAAGAATTACACCATGACATTAAAAAAGGAAACTTTTACTACCCTCTGTCTGTGGTCCAATCACATGCTATGAATCTATCAGCAAGACTGGGAAATGAGGCTATCCAAAAGTAAGGTGTGGACCCTTGAGGCTTGTAAAGCATTCAAAGTTGCAACACATTCCTTGATGCTTGGACTATTCCTTAGAATTTCAGAATGGATTGAACTGAGTTTTTCAAAAACAAATTGTGTTTGGGGCAGCGGTTTTGTCATTTTGTAGGTAATTTGACACTTGAATCAACAGTCCCACAAGGATTAATAATCAAATACCATAGCCTATGATCTCCTGCTTTCTTGTTTATGCCATTTCTCGAAGGACCTGAGCAAAGTCAAAAGACATTTTAAGGAAAATGTGTACCGTACATAGGAGAGCCACTAGAAGATTTTTTTCCTTCTAGACACACAATTGCTTCTGAGATCTTTGCCATAGCAAAGTTCAAATTTATCTCTCACTTGCCAATCAGGAAACATAAACAAGCTAATTATATGTAGGCTAAAGCAAAGCCACATTCAGCTAAACAAGCATATTTCATTAATTAATTAATTAATTAATTAATTACTCTTAGATACCACCCACCTGGGTTATATTACCACTCAAAACTGTATTTATCATCTGATTGAGCTTACGTCTAATTTCAAGAGAGACTGGAATTGTGGAATGACTTAATTAGGTATAATCTTATATACAGCATTTCAAATTCTCCTGCTTCTTATCTTCTGCCCCTGTAGCTGGAGCATTAGCATTGTAGTTCCCAACCTTCCAGTGATGGGATGTAACAGGTTCTCACCAGTTCTCCAGAACCGGTAGTAACGTTTCCCAGTGTCCCAGAGAACCTATAGCAGCTTTTGGGGGGAACCACCTTCGGGGCTTACCTTTTCACTGGGTGTGCATGCATGCCTAGTGCTTGGCACATATGCACGGCCTCCTTGCTGTCCTCCCAAACGGGGAGGAGGAAGAGAAGCTGGTAGCCTGAAGATCCCTATAGCCTGAAGCTCCCTATTTTTATTATTTTGTATTTTTTTTCTTTGGCCCCGCCCATGAAGTCATGACATCATGACATTAGCTCTGCCCACACTGTAATGACGTCACGGTGGGGTGGTAAAATTTTTGACATCCCACCACTGCTTGAGACCTCTGATGTTCTTGGACTACAGTCCCAGAAATCTTGGCCAATAAATCTGACAAAGAAAGCTCCACCCCAAGAACTTCTGAGGCCCCAAGGTTGGACACTACTCCATTAGCCTGTACTGCCAATCAACAAAGCTTTGGACTTAGGTGTGTGTTTTGTCATACATCTCTTTGCATGATACCATCCAGTTCAGTTCTTCTTTTGCTAGGGTAAGTGATTCACACTAAGCTTAGTGTGACCAAGAAAAGTCACCAACAAAGAACTGTTATTTTGCCTTGACTCACAGTTAATTCAACAATGAACCCAGTGAATAGGGGTTCCTAAAACTTGTTGTTGAATGAAACTACTACTGGTAAGTGCCTCCCTCCGAGTTTGAACTACCAAATCTTAAGTAAAACATAAGTATAATTTGTGGCATTTTAAGGTTTTGTCCCACCTAAGCCTATGTAATATCTTTGGAGACTCTGCATCTTGTCCTGTTATTTGGTTCTTGAGGATGCTCCAGGAGATTCTATGAGATCTCTCTGGAGTGGTGCGGAAACAGGCTTTCAAGTTAGGCTGACTGTTTCTTTTGGAGGAGGGAGAAAGAAAGGCAAGCGCTCAGCTGCAAATGGACAAGAAACCTCTTGAACCCTCTGTCAAACCCACAGAGTGAATTTAAATACTGATGGTGGGTTAATGTGCGTTTGATCACTACCACTTGTAGCTGAGCAAAGTAACCGGATCGCTTGCTTCAGCGTGTTAAGATCATCGCAGAAGCCAGGAAAGAACTATTTCTTTCTCTTCACCACAAATGTGCAGTCCTGTAGAATTGGCCAGGTGCTTTACAGAGGCTTACTGTCTTCCGCCGAGGCATGAGGAATTGGCTGCAGTCACAGGAAGGATAACAGACTAGCTGGACCAATAGCTTACTCTAGAATGGAAAAGCCAAGGTTTGGTAGAGGGTAGGTTCCCACATTTTGTCATTAAAATGGCTTCAATAGTATTTTGATGAATTTACTGATCCCACAAAATCAGTTTAAGAGAAACAGCCCTTCCTTTCGGCTGGCCTACCCCCAAGAAGCCTGCAGCAAGCCAAGCGAATGACCTCAAACATCCCAAATCCCCAGGCTGGACTTTCCAGAGTTCATTTCTTTCTTAACCACGAGGCCATGCTGCATCCATTCCCCACAAGAAAGCTATATATGAAAGATTAAACTAAACCACCCCAGGTTTCAGTGGCTTGAAATCTCTATTGTAATAGAGGAAGGTCTGTACAGTATTTGCTTTTCCAGGTCATCTTTAAGAGTGCCTGATTTAAAAACATTGTGAAAGCAGTGTGACTTGGATCATTGAATTCTAATATTCTTTCTTATGCTTTCTATCCCCCCCCCCCCGGGTGGTATTTAGCATCACACTGAACCCCATAGAACCAGGAATGAAAGTGCCATAAAACCAGACTGGGATGGGCTCGTGCATGTTTTGAGGTACAGTGGTACCTCACTTAAAGAGCATAACGTGTTCCACAGGATTGCTCTTTAAAGCAAGTTTGCTCTTTAAGCGAAACACCATTGTAAGTGACCAATTGTGGGGTGGATTGAGAACCCCGATTTATTTGTTAAGTGAATTTTTGGTTGGTTTTATTTGTTAAGCGAAGCAAACATTCAGAGATAATTGTGCTCTTTAAGCGAGTTACTCTTTAAGCAAGGTACTCTTTAAGCAAGGTTTGACTGTATAATTTGTATGCTTTGCAGTGGTGGAACATCTCTATTTCTTTGGATTCTGCACTGGCTTCAATGTAGCTTTAGTCCTGCTCAGACAGCAGATAGATTCACAGGGGTATGGGGTCAGGATTGTGCCCACTAGCTCTGCACCCAACATCCATGCATTCAGCCAATCTCAGAGACTAAGTATATATAATTTGCATATACTGTATGTAGAACCTTAACAGGAAGTTAGGTGAGCCTGATGGCCCAGAGTTCAGAACATGTGGTCACTCACTCTCCTTTTTTTCTGATAGACTGTCTTGAAGGGATCAAGAAGACACCAAGTCAAGCCACTCTTCAGGGTGACCCATGCCCAGCTTTGTGGGAACGTCTCTTTTATTAGCTTTCTTATCACTAAGCAATACATGATTGGCTAAGGCCAGGGTGAGGCACCTGCTGTTTTGCTAAGATATGCTGTGTCATAGAGATAAGGGGGGAAACGCCCAGGTGAGACATAAACAGGCTGCTTGTTGTGGGGCAGAAAGATAAGGGGGAAACGCCCAGGCAAGACATAAACAAGCTGCTTGTGCACCAGAGAGATAAGGGGGAAACGCCCAGCCAAGATGTGGTTTGCCAGCATCTGAGGCAGAGGTTAATCATCCCCACACTGTCTGATGTCTGAAGTCCTCAGACAACATGTTGTAGTAGTAGTTCCTTCTCATGCCATGCACACCTGTCTCTGCCACTGCAGAATATTGGGCAATGAGGCTCCTTGTTGTTTCTTCTGCAATAAGGTTTTATGGGGCCAGGGTGCCGATCCAATGCCAACCCTCCTTCTTTCTCATCTGGGCTTGGGAGATCCTCAGACAATACAAAAGGCAAAAATTCAGACTGAGAACCAGAAATAGTCCAGTTACAAAATTTAAATAAATAGGAAACTCTAAAAGGCCACCAAACATAGAATATAACAGAACAGAAAATGGGCATAGAGCGGGTAAATATCCCAGATGGGCAGCATATAAATAAATAAATAATATTATTCAGTGCATTTTTTGTTGTTCAATCACACAATCGATTCTGACCCGTTGCGACCTGATTGGACCACCGCACACCAGGCACTCCTATCCTCCACCATCCTCCTCAACCCGCCCAGCTTTGTGCTCATTGAGTCAACAATACCATCTAGCCATCTCATTCTCTGCCACCCCCTTCTTTTGTCCTTGACCTTTCCCAGCATCAAGGCTTTCTCAACTTAATCTTCTCTTTTCATTTGATGTCCAAAGTACTTTAATTTCATCTTCAATATTTGACTTTCCAAGGAGCAGGCAACGTTAATTTCTTTTAAGATCGATCTATTTGTCCAGGGGACTCTCAAAATTCTCCTCCAGCACCACATCTCAAAGGCATCTATTCTTCTGTGCTCTGCCTTCCTTATGGTTCAGTTCTCACAACCATACATTACTACCAGGAATACCATTGCTTTGACTATGCAGACTTCTGTTTGCAAGGTTATGTCTCTCTTTTTAAGCCTCTTTTAACTATAATTGTCTCTCAATTATGAAAATAGAGTTTTGCTTATTCAACTGCTGTTGCTCTTGGGTAGCACAGGAAAATTACTTCTAGCCTATACATACAGCAATTTTGCATTTCCTTCAAAAAATAAGTATCCCACTTAAATTTATATATATATTTTGCACATGATAGTCAGCTTCCCAAAATTGAGAGCAAACTGGAAAGCAGAGTCAGCTTTCCATCTGATTCCATGAATCCTCTAGTTTCTTTATACAGTAATACCTTGGATAACGTTTACCTCAGATAACGCTAAAATCGCATAACGTTAAGTAATCTGGGGAGGAGAATTGGATGGAATAACGTTAAGGTCCTATGGGATGGATCGGATAACAACCGCTAAAGCCTGTGCGGTTACAATGTATCTCTATGGAGCTTTAACGTTATCCGATCCATCCCATAGGATTTTAACATGCATCGGATAACATGAAAAATCGGATAACACCAAGACTTCTGGAACCAAGTCTTAGCGTTATCCGATGTATTACTGTATTTGTCAAGAATTTCAAACAAACATCCATGTGCCACAAATGTGGTGTGCTAACCATTCCTTCCCATGCTCTCATTCTTCTGGACATCTTTTATGCCCTAGACTTAACACAAATTGTTCAAGTCTTAATGCTGAAATAGGACAGTCATTTAATCATTGTCCAAGAAGAAGTAATAATAAATTTGTCCATTGATAGGAAGGACAAACAAAACATGACACAGATTTTTATAATTCAGTTGATATTTATAGATGCAAATTTAGAAATAATGATGCAACAAAAAACTAAAATGCAAGATGTTGTACCATAGTAATGAAGACAGTAACCAGTATCCTGTCCAGTTGCTGTCTGCTGATGGATAATCAAGTTGGATAATCAAGAGGCTCTCCTTTACATGATTTTTTATCTCTAAACCAAACCAAGAGTAGACAGTCCTTTCAAACAGAGAATGCTTTCGGACAAAGGACTGTCCTCTGTGAATAAAGGCACAAGACTACACTTTTTGTTGTTGTTCAGTCACACAATTGATTCCTACACAATCAGTCAAAAAAACATCATCGAGAAACTCTGTGCTTGAGATTAGATCCTTCCCCAGTGATGGGCAGCAACAGGTTCTCACCAGTTCACCAGAACCGGTAGCAACTTTTCCCGGTGTCCCAGAGAACTGGTAGCAGCTTTGGGGGGGAACTACCTCGGGGGCTTACCTTTTCACTGGTTCCTCCACTGCATATGCATGCCAGCACTTGGTGTACATGGCACACCTACAGCGCTTGGCGCGCATGCACGGCCTCCTTGCTGTCCTCCCAAGCGGGGAGGAGGAAGAGAAGCTGCTAGCCTGAAGCTCCCTATAGCCTGCTCCCAGGGTAAGTGACTCACCTTTGGATGTAGTGTGTGCGTGTGTTTTAATGTGTATTTAATATCTTTACCTATATTGACGTACTACCACAGTTCCTAAAAAGCTACAGTTCAGGGCGGCCCGGTGGCCCATCTTTAAGCAAAGTCTTGGAGTTACTTAATCAATAAGCTACACCTGTGCTGTTACAATTGCAGAGCCCTCAACATGGTACAGCTGTTTTACATTAAGGCATACTATCCTAGACAACTGGTTAGGCAAACACTTAGTACCTAACATATTTATTTGTTAAAAAGTTGCAGAGTATTTTAGTCCTTAATGACTAATCTTAACCAGCTTACAGATTTCTGCATACTTTGAAAAAGAGATGAATTTTAGGTTGCCAACAATGCAAAGAAAGAATAAGTTAAAGAACTCTGTATCTTGATTCAGTAATAAATCTCAAAATCTGTTAAAAGTACCCCTTCATGCTGTGTGACTCAAACTAAAGGGTGAATTTGAAAATATTAGGTAACAAGAACAATAACTGGACCAATCTTTCAACCAATTTCCATGACCCATCCCAACTGCCACCATGTCAACCCATAACCACACATCGCAGAACAGGAAGAAAATGGAGAAAGGGCATTTCAATTCAGCCTTAGATCAAACTTCTTCTTTTGTGTCTAAGTCAGACTCTAAACTGCCAAAATGAAGCCACCTTGTGGTGAGTTCATTCTGTAGTTCCTTCCAGCTGACCTAGTGTGAGAAAGATTAGCCAGAATAAGCTTTAAGCTTTGGTTTAGGAAAAAAATCTAACTCAGTTGATAATAACCTCATATATCTCACTAAAATACTCTGCGACTTTTCAACAGTTAAAGATGTTAGGTACTAAGTGTTTGCGTAACCAGTTCTCTTGGATAGTATGCCTTAATGTAAAACAGCTGTACCTCCTTAAGGGCTCTGCAACTGTAACAGCACAGGTGTAGCTTATTGGTTAGGTAACTCCAAGACTTTGCATAAAGCAAGGTCTCAGTTTGCACTTCTTTTGGTTTTGCATGCAATAGATTCTATGCTCCTCACACTGTTTGTGTGTTCAAGACTTCTGCTGGTTGTTATTTTCTGAGGGAGAAAGGTTTCATACTGGACAAGGATAAAAGACTGCTGCTGCCTGGGACCAGAAGGAGTTTCCTGTCAGCACACCCTTGGGCCCCTTTACCTACTAAGGGAAGAGGACCGGGCCCAGCTGTGGCAGTTTTGGTGGTGGAGGAAGGTCCAGGTCACCTAACTCCACACTCAACCTGCCCAGAGAAGGATAAAAGACTGCTGCACCACAGGTGCCAGGGGCCCTCACTCCTTAGCCTGGATGCTTGTAGCTCTGAGGCTGCCGACCACCATCGACCGCTGATGCTACTCCAGGCCAGGCCGCTGCTGTTGCCGCCTGTTGCTTGTGTTTGGGGTGGGTTGAGAGGGTGGCTGTGTTGTGCAGTGTGTTTTTATGTGTATTTAATGTCTATTTTATTTTGTATTTTTATGTTTTTTATTTCTATTTAATGTCTTTTTATTTTTTATTTTTATGTGTTTGTTATTTCTATTTAATGTCTATTTAATTTGTGTTTTTATGTGTTTTTTATTTCTATTTTTATGTCTACTGTATTTTGATTTTGATTTTTTACTTTGGCTGTGCCCACGTCATTTGTTCTGCCCATGATGTCATGACGTTGGCTCTTCCCACTATGCCACGATGCCATGATGTTGGCTCCGCCCATGATGTAGGCTCCGCCCACAGTGTGGTAGTAAAATTTTTGGCTGCCCACCACTGTCCTTCCCTCTCTCTCTTAGCCCACACACTGTTTTGCCCTCTCCTCTACGGGTTCACACATAGGTAGGAAAATTGTCTTGTTTCCACAAACCAATGCCTGTGATTTCTAACAGTTTGGTGTGTTTTTGGGTTTTTGTGCAGGATGGTTGCATTCAGCTAAGTGAATTCCAGCATCACAGATTGTTCTGGATCATATGTAGGCTCATTGAAATGACTTCAAACATATCAACTGGGCCTTATATCTGACCTTGGATCTATTGACCATTCTTCAAGGCATATTATTATGGATGTCTTTACATTAAAGTTTCTGATTTGCTTTCTTATCTGATCCCAGAGTTTAGAGACCCTGAAGAAACAGTGTGATATTTTTTTTTGAAAGAGCTAATTCTCCAGAAACATGAGATTAAAATATTAATTTTTAATTTTATTTTTAGATTTCTATACTGCCTCATTCGCGAAAGCAACTCTAGGAGGCTTACAGAATATACAACAATATAATATATACAACAATTATAAAATTATGCAATAATCCATTCAGCAATATGCTTAAAGAGCATAATGTGTTCCATGGCATTGCTCTTTAAGCGAGTTTGCTCTTTAAGCGAAACACCATTCTAAATGACCAATTGTGGGGGGAATTGCGAACCCTGATTTATTTGTTAAGTGAGTTTTTGTTTGTTTTTATTTGTTAAGTGAAGCAAACATTCAGATAAAATTCTGCTCTTTAAGCGAGTTACTCTTTAAGCGAGATGGTCTTTATGCGAGGTTTGACTGTACACTACAATCAAATACCATTACAATGCTAAACAACCCCTCTGCCCCAACTGCAATTAAGTTCAGATCAGCAGCAGCTGTGCAAAATCCTACAGCTCAGCTAGTAGCGGGGAGCCAGGGAACCAGATGGCAAAGTGGTCCTAGTGCGGTTGCCATAGCGGCCTCCTGCCCCAGCCGCAGGTAGTCCTCGGGAAGTGGCGGTGGCAATGTTCTGTTGTCATGGTAGCCTTATCAAAACCTGCCAAACCATGCAAGTGTCCCACTTGGCTGGGCAAGGGATGGAGCGGTCCCAGTGCCCACAGCTGCAGTGGTGTTTCCATGGCCGGTTGGCTGGCTGGCCTCGCAGCCTTGTCTCCTTCCCTCAGCCCAGCTAGCCGAGGGAGAGTCTGGCGATGGTCAAGGCAGTGGCACTGGCATTTTTGTGGCCGGCCGGCTGGCCTGCCAACCTTGCAGCTGCATCTCGTCCCCTCAACCTGGCTAGCTGAGGGACAGTCCGGCGATGGTTGAGGCAGCGGCACTGGCGTTTTTGTGGCTGGCTGGCTGGCCTCACAGCTGCGTCTCATCCCCTCAGCCTTGCTAGCTGAGGAAGAGTCCAGCGATGGTCAAAGTGGTGGCTGGCTGGCCGGCCTTGTAGCTGTGTCTCATCCCCTCAGCCCAGCTAGCTGAGGGAGAGTCCAGCAATGGTCAAGGCAGTGGCACTGGCGTTTATGCGGCCGGCCGGCCAGTCTCGCAGCTGCATCTCGTCCCCTCAGCCCAGCTAGCTGAGGGACAGTCCAGCGATGGTCGAGGTGGCAGCGCTGGCATTTTTGTGGCTGGCCGGCCGGCCTCACAGCTGCGTCTTATCCCCTCAGCCCAGCTAGCTGAGGGAGAGTCTGGCGATTTTTAATATTACAAAAGCCTCAATTCTTTTCTTATTCAGAAGTGAAAATAACCTATTCATATATAGAGCATACATATAAAACTTCTTTCCATACAGTTGAGAGCCTTGTAAAAATAGCATATTTGATATTGTGGCACATATGCAGACCCTTTGAGACCCGACACTCATATCCTCCACCTTCCTCTTCAGCCTGCCCAATTTTGTGCTCATTGCGTCAACAATGCCATCTAGCCATCTCATTCTCTGCCATTTCTTGTGGCCTCCCACTGCCTCCACCATACCAGGAAGTGCCATGTGGTAGAGGAAGGACAAAATGGCCATCCGGCCCTCAAAGCTGTCTGAGGAAGTGTGACCTAGTCCCTGATAAAAAAGTATGAGGACTTCTAGTCGGGCTCCGTGGCTGCCACATTATACAAGTGGGAAATAGAGTCTTGCTCTTAGCGAGAAAGTTGCCTAAAACAATGGCTCTGGTTAGGCCACAGATCCCTGTTGATGTCACTGTTGGAAACAGTGTCTGCAGAGCAATCCTTGAAGGCACATAGGTTGCTCTAGTCAAGTCTACTTTGGATTGAGACACAAAGATGTCCATGTATTTTAACTGTTTCACTTGGAGGGCTGACTGTGCTTCCAATCTTTTTGCCAAAGTGCTGAGTCAGTAGCCCGACAGGAAGGACTGGGGGAGCACTTGCTGAAGGCAACAGGAGCCCTCCAAGATAAACAGTGGGCTTTCCTTTAACAAGCCAAAGGAGAAGCAGTATTTAAAAGAATGGTACAGTGATTGGAATGAGTCCACAGTTAGCATCTGGCTTAAGGTATCTGGATTATACTTTTGCCCTTACATAAAACTCAGTAGCAATCTTAATGGCTAAGTGGTCAGGACCGCGGCTGAACATTTCATCCAATTTAGACATATTTACTATTGTATCCCGCAGCATGCAAATGATAATACAAGAAACTTCTGGAAAACCACATGATGTTGGAGATGATACAGACCCATTCCTGGGCTGGAAAATGCTAGAGTGAGATGTGAAGTGATCCCTTGGGCACTGCTGTTTCTGGGAAAAGCAGCCCCAGGCCATATGGCTGGTGCAAAGAAGGGAGGACGGGAGAGATGTGCAATGCTGTAGAAAGCTTTGGGGATGAATTAAGTTACACAGGACAGCTTGAGTGATGCGTAACTGTCTTTGTAGGGGAGAAAAAGGAAGTGTTGCTAAACACTGACATAAATAAAGCAACGGAGAGCCAGGATTTTTCATCTACCATTGAAGTGAGGTCATCAACCTTTGCTTTGAGAGCTATGTTCTTGGCAGGTGAGATTTCAAAAGGTCACGGCATTCTCCATACAGTGCAAACAGCCATTGGTAATTGGTTTGACAGACTGCTGCACTTACCAAATTGACTACCTTGCTGCTACCAAATAGATCTACAATCACTAGATAGCAGGGATGTTCCATGTTTCTGCTATTATGGCTTCTCTTCCTTCTTCCCACCGCCCATAGTGGGAAATTTTCCAAATGGGTGATATAAAAATGTAATAAATAAATAAATATTCCTAGTTGTTCATTTCAGTTTGGTGAAGGTAATTCTCTGTAGTGTATTTCTGGGCATTAGTATTACTTTGCCATGTCTGAAGTTAGAAGAAAAAAACCCTGAAAGCAATGGAGGGCAATGAGGACATCAAGACATCAGCCAAAACCATGTTGGGCATGATGTCATCATTAGCGGCAATTACCAATGATTAAAGATGTCCTTTTCCAATTTTGGGGTCTAGACATCTTCATCTCATTGCATTGAAACCACACACACACTGATGCTGAAATAAGAAGTCTTTAGTCAATGGCAATCTGCTGCTGGTGACATCATTTCTGTTGCAACGGTGGAGCTGTGCAAGAGGATTTTGGCCAATTTCTGTTGCTGCATCATAACGTTAAATATTACATGTTACAGATTTTAGGATAAGAAATAATCTTTGCTTGTTATTCCAAAGAATTACATTTTGTGGCCATGATGTGGTATTTGGGGACTTTTCTCTGTGTGAGAGAGACAGAGAGACAGTGAGAGGTAGGTAGGTATGTTATGTTATGTATGTATTTATATCGGTGCCCGCTCACCACAGCAGCTGTGGGCGGCTTACAGTCAACATAAAATATAGCTTAATTAAAAACATCTTTAAGCAGACCCCAGACAGTCCCTAGCTAATGCGTTATTTAAGATGGTCATATAAGTCAGCTGGGGTGTGGGGCAGCTCCTGTCATGGCACCCCACACCTGCTGAGCAGCCAGGTCTTCAGGCCTTTCCTGAATGCTGGCAGATCTAATTGTAGGTGGAGATCAGTTGGCAGGAGGTTCCAAAGGGCTAGGGCAGCTACCCAAAAGGCCCTCTGTCTAGTGCTAGTTCTGTGTCTAGTCATGCCTGCCACATGATCATGCAAACGTCTGCAGAAGCAGACAGCGCTGGCTCTACGGCTTTGAAACAGAGATGAGCACTGAACCCTAGAGTTGGATGCGACTGGCTTTTGAGCAAGGGAAACCTTTACCTTTACTAGTGCTAGAGAGGTGAGCCTCTCTAGCAGTTGGTACCCTTAGAGAGCCACTTCTTTACTTTACTTTACTTTACTTTTTACTTTACTCCCTAAATATGAGAAGAAAGGCAGTTCATATCATTTAAAAGCAAGCACATAAACACATTGTTGTCATTAAGGAAATGCAACACTTTGCTTCTGCTCTCTGGATGCCAAACATATTTAGTTGAAAAACATTTGGTGTAGAAAAGGCTGGTGTTTGTGTAAAATAAAAATAGGGCTGGCAGGTCTCATAGTTTTGGGGCTGGGGTTTTCTTCTCTAAGTCTCAGTTTTGGAGATTTTGTTCTCTGAGTCTCAAGCTTTTAGCCTGACACCTGAGGGGACAGGGTTTTGTCAACCTGTCAACCCTAGATTTGGAGGTAGCTTAGAAGCATTTTTTTCTTTTTCATTAGTGTGTGTTCTAAAGCTGCTACAGATATTTATGTGCTAGCTTTTATTTTTCATCACATAATCGCTACACTGTCAGGCCACCACAGGTACATCCTTTGGAACTGTCATTTAAGAGTCTGTTGCCTGTAACATCCCAAGGATCTGCTGCTTGTGGCTTCATATGACTCAGTTCCTAGGTTTGGCCCTGAAATTTCAGGGAAAAAATACTTCTGACTGGTTGGATAGGTCTCTGAGTTAGATATCTGGCTGCAGAGCCAGAAATGGGGAGTTCAACTCCCCACCATGTCTTCTGTCAGGGGAACTAGCCTCTGTGGTATTGGGCAAGATAGACAAGCCCAGCACACACACAGAAGAAGAAAATTATTAAACCACTTCTGAGTACAATATACCTAGAAAATCCTGGAAAGGGTCACATGGCCAGAAGTGACTTTCCATAGATACTTGACTATAAGCTGATTTTTTTTCAACACAAAAAATGTGCTAAAAAAAGCAGACTCAGCTTATACTCGAGTCATCTCCTGACCACCAGGGGTGTGCTAGCTACACTAAAAGGGACCGGGGGGGGGGGAGCCTATGAAGGGTACTGCATGACATCACAGATTGAGTGTCCATCTCAGGTCCCAACTTCTGCCAATTTAGCAGTTCGAAAGCAAGACATCGCAAGTAGATAAATAGGGAGCACTTTGGTGAGAAAAGATCTGGGGACATGAAGGAAGCCTCATTTGGGCATTCCCTGAGCGGAGTTTCTCCAGCAAAAATCCTTTCAACCCAGATTAATTTCTGACACAAAATCATTATTATATCTCAGTGTTCTCTTTACTGAGGAGGATAATTCTGCTCTCTTGGGATGGACCTATCCTTCGCGCCGAGGCCCGCGCAGCTCAGGAACCCATTTCCTCAGGTGTGCTCCCTGAAGCTGCCTGTTCTGGCCCAGGTCACTCGGTTTTCCCTTCCCTCCAGTGGGGTTTTTGCCTCCTCTCAGCCACACCCGCACCCGCTGCAGGCTTGTGCATTGCTGTGCACCAACCAGCCATGGCGGGGGCTGGGGCTGGTTGTTGCACGGGGATGCCCACCCCACGGAAACAGTGCCCTGTTGCCTCAAAGGTTCTGGCTTGGGTGGAAATCAACTTGTGTCATTGTGTAGTCACCTGGGGTGGTGGTGGATTAGGTAGATGTGCTGTGCACCAACCAGCCATGGCGGGGGCTGGGGCTGGTTGGTACACGGGGATGCCCACCCCACGGAAACAGTGCCCTGTTGCCTCAAAGGTTCTGGCTTGGGTGGAAATCAACTTGTGTCATTGTGTAGTCACCTGGGGTGGTGGTGGATTAGGTAGATGTTCTACCCAATCCAACCCCCCCCCCCACGATTGTACTGGATAACACTAAAAATCGCATTATCCCATGCAAGATTTTTCCAAAAATCTTGCATCGTTATCCGATTCTAGCGCTATCCAGTACAAACGTTATCTGGGGTATTACTGTATTTTGATTATTGAAACTCACTTGCAGCTGCTGCATTTCCCACCTTCAGGTTATACTTGAGTAAATCAGTTTTCCTGATTTCTCAGGTAAAAATTAGGTGCTTTGGCTTATATTCAGGTCAGCTTATACTCAAGTATATACAGTAATTAGGATACATAGCAGTCTTTGTTAATATGGTCAGAATTACCTGAAGATTCAATTGCATTCATATAAGAATTCCAGTGCTCCTGCCCTCTCTGTGACCCTACTGAGAAGACCCTGGTAACTTTATCACAGAACCTGAAGATTCCATGGAATCTAATTTGAGAACCAGTTCTACAGAACATTAAAAATAAGGGTCAGGATATTAGATGTTCAATTATCCTTCCTTCCTTACAGTGTTTTGCCATCAAAAGGAATAACCCACAGGACCCAACTAATGTTGTTGTTGTGTTGTTGTTTGATTTTTATGCCACCCCACTCGCTTCTAGCGACTCTGAGCGGCTTACAACGAAACAATACATAATAGTTACAAAATTAATAACACAATATCAGATAACAAAACATATCAAAGAATCCCCAGTCACAAATACAAAATGAAACACAGTATCATATTAAACATTTCAAAAATACGTAGGAAAAACATCAATACAACAATACCAAGGCCTCTCTATTGATGGCAAAGTCATGCCATGCACAGTTGCAACGGCCCTCTGAGCCCTGGTCCCGGGGTGGACCCATGACGCCGAGCAAATTTAGTTCTTGGTGTCCATTGGCTCCCCGTCCCACTGAAACTGCAGTCCCAATCCCCAAAAGGGCTGCGGAGTCCTGCTGCCACTGCAGCTTTTAAGTCCAGACTTCGGGACATCAAGCAGGTGTTGATCTTCTCCCCAGATAGGCTGGCCCGGCCTGGGGGAGCATCCCGGTGGCGTTGGCGGAGCCACGGTGCAATCTTTAAAGCCTGCAGGGGCTTTGCAGCTGGGCCAAATCTCCTCCCCAACCAGCCCGGCCTGGGGGAGCGTCCTGGCGGCGTTGGCAGCGTTGGCAGGGCCACTGATGTGAGGCAAAGGTGGATATGGATCTGCTGGTAAATCTCTGAGTGGTTTACAGTACAGTACTGTACTTCAAAAAGGATTTCTGTCTCACTTAGGATTCAAGATCAGAGCAGCAACAATGAGACCTCTGATTATACTGCTGAATTGAAGGGAGACCAAAATATTTTTGGAATGGAATCTTGAGTACTAGGACTCCATTCGGTCCTACTACTCAAAGGAAATCTCTAAGCTCAGCATTTTTTATAGTTTCAAGTACCAGGTTCCTGTGGCCAGTGTTTGTTTGTTTTTGCTAAAATGTGAAATAGATCCCACAACTTGAAGTCTGCTTCCTTCAGTACGCAAACTAGACAACAAAATCCTAGGGCAACTTTGTCATCCCATCATTTGTTGTATTCATTTCCTCATATATCTACTGTTAATAAACTATGTTTGTCATGTATTACAAATATTTTATACAGTGCAATGATTGATTAGTAAAAGCAGTGTTAGGTTGCATGTGTCTCGATTAGAACAACATCATTCTGCTTTACTTTGATTTTAACTTTTGTTGAGCACATTCAGATTTGGAGAACTTCCTTGAGAATTCCCTTCTCAGATGCATTTGGACTGCTGTGCTCTGTAATGACTGAAACCATACACAAGAATGTAAATTTCCTTCTCAAGGGACTCATTTGCTGCAGGAATCATTTGCTTCCTCTGAGATTCCTGTAAAGCCACAGAAGAGGCAGCCGTGTGTGCATTCAAGCCACAGCCTTGAGATTGGCCTGGCGGTGATGGGACACGCAGCAACTAGTGTCCATGCGGGCGGGCAAACCCTATAATTTCAGGTCAACACCGGTGCCACTGGGAGAAGAGCTCACATTTCCCTCACTGCAAACAGCAAGCTCAGAGTGTAATTACAGGATTAAAGGCGTGTTCTGGAGTCAAACTGCATGATTTGGAAACAAAGGTTACACTTTCAGTTTGCTTTCTAGGGCACACTTAGCTTACTTTAACCCTGTCACTTCTGATTAAAGGGAGAGAGAGCACATAATATGTAGTGAAGATAGTAGGAGTATTTCACATTCAGTTTGGTTTGGTATCCAGGGTTTAAGATGGTGAGATGTGGTCACACAGGTGGCACACTTAGTTCAGTTTGGACCACCAGCCATCCTGCTTCTCCATGTTGGAAAAGAGGACATGGGGGTCATGAGGGAGGCATCCTTGTACGCAGGTGCTGTGCATGAGTTGCAAGTGGTGGCTGACATATGGCCAGATTCACACATGATGAAGTTTGGCATATTGCCAACTGGAAGGAGTTCTGGTAGTAGTAGATGGGGCAGTCCTGAGTAGTCTCAACTATGCATGAATTGGCGTATAAGTCAGGCTGTGATCACCAGAGGTGGTTCATACATTTTACAAAACAATACCTTTTGGGATGGATTACATAACGCTCATGAGTATTTCCAAGAAGAGTGTGCACAATTTCTGGAAGGCCTTCAGAAGGGTCTTCTACACCTGGGAATGTTGGCTACAGTTTCCATGCTGTGCATCAGACGGAGGACTGGTAGCATATGGGAGGGGAGTCCAAAGGGCCCAGTCCCTCTATGCCATGATTCAGAAGATTTACCCAGACTGCACTGCAAAGATGCCTTCTGAAGACCAAATGGGAATTTTCTTCAGAGTTAAAGGTGGCCCTAGTTTTCAACCAATACTGGTATATGAGTCTTCTATGGAATTGAGTGGCAAAGCAACTGTGGTGTAGTAGATAGACCTTCAGATTAGGATTCAGCAGATCAGTGTTCAAAACACTGCTCTGGGGGTAACGATAGTACTGCTAAAACCACACTTTCAGTATCTCACATACAGTACTTGAAAGCCCTATTAGAATCACCATAGGTTGATGCAACTTAATGACTCATAGCAACAACTCTGAAACACAACTACACAAATTAAGGCCTAGTGCCCCAAATCCTGTTGGCTTGCTCCATGGGTACAACAAGAGTGATGCTATTATTGTATTATGCTTTTATGATGTTGTAAACCACCCTGGGTTGTCCCGGTGAGAAGGGCGGTATAAAAATGTAAATAAATATATATAAACACTGGAAAATTATTTTCACTAATTAATGAGTTATTTATTTGATTTCAGGTTGTGCACAATTTCCTTTTCTTACATGCAAGTCATATGCTGTCCAAAATCAAAACAGTATCTTGTCACTGCTGGTGATGTTTCTCCCAGTCCTTTGGCAGAGGTAGGCAACAAGAATCTATCTATCTATCTGATTTATATCCCACCCCATCAGTGAAACCTCTACTCTTGGTGGCTTGCAATAGAGTTAAAAACAGAACATGAGAAACAAGTACAATAAAAATCATTCAAAAGATACAAATTCTCTTACGATACTCCTTTGCTCTTAGGATATTCCACAAAATCTCACCTCCGTGAGCTCCAGACGCCTGCCCTCGACCTGCCGGGAAGAGGGAGAAAGTGGCCACAGCCGGGGCTTTGAAGGCTACAAAATCTTGCCTCTGTGAGCTCCAAATGCCTACCCTCAACCTGTCAGGAGAGGGAGAAAGACTTTAGGAACATTGTTGTTATTTTGTAAGTCCTCTTCATTGGTTGAAGGAGGTTGAACATTGAATGGATTTTTTGTATCTTAATTGCGATGTACTATGTTAGTTTTAAATGGTGTTTTACTATGTACTGTATACTGTATTTTATGATTTTATTATGTTAATGTATATTATGTGATGACATGGTTGTGAGCCGCCCAGAGTCGCATTTTGCAAGTGGGGCGGCATATAAATTGAACATCATCATCATCATCATCATCAACCCAAGTGGAATATCCAAAAAAGTTGAAGCAGGAGACTCACAGCCTGTGCTAATTTATGAGTTTAGTACAAAATGCCAGATTAAAAGCACTGTTTGACTGATAGCAATCTTGTTTCATTCAAGTGCATTCAACTGCACATTCCTTTTAACAACCCCTCACTCTAATCAGGCAGGCAGACATGCTTTTGCCTAGTCAGCATTTTTTTAAAAAGCAAGAGACCTAAAGAAACATGAAATATACCTCCAGCAAAAAAGGCTTAGGGGAACAGCATTTCAGGCTTTGCCATGTCTGGGCAGAAACCACAGAAATGGGGTTAACCTCTTCTCTGCTGCCTTAATGATTGATTCTTTGATAAAACTGGGCCTCCTTCTGCTAGCCGGAGGGGAGAAACTGAGTTGACTCCCTTCCCCTTCCTTCTGGGAAAGCTTCTATGATTTTAAAAGCTTAAGGATAGGAGAGAATTCAGGGACTGAAACTGTTCCCATCTGGGGAACAAGAGGGCAATTGAATGCATAGGACTAGCCCAAAATAATTCACAGAATGAAGCAATGGATCAAAATGGCAGTCTTTGGCTTCCAAACTCTGACACTAACATGCCTGGTGTCAGCTCCTGCTTCAGTGCTGGCATCTTCTGAGGGTCCCAGAAAATACTTCCACCCACCACAATTTTGTCTCCAAGCCCAAAGCTACCATCTGAAGTACCCACTCTTTAATATCACACCTCCAGTGGAAACTAAAACTGTCTGTTTAATATTCAGTGCTACTTCTGATTTTAATCCCTGGGCTTTGACAGAGTTGTGAATAATTTTATCAGGAGGTTATAAAAGATCTTGGTGAAACATGGGAACTATAGGTCTTGAACTATATGGGAGAAGATATAGGTGTTAGGTCAGGCGTTCTCAACATTTTAAAGCCAGGGCCCAGGTCACATGCCCTCATAAAGCTTTGGGGGCCTGATGGCCATTTTGCCCTTCCTCCACCACATGGCACTTCCGGGTGTGATGGAGGCAGTGGGGGGGGGCACATGAAATGGTGCTGTGGGCCACAACCGGCCCATGGGCCACAGGTTGAGAATCCCTGTGTTAGGAGATGGGACATTCTGAGCACATGGAAGTCCCTTTCCTGAGAAATGCCATGGAACTCAGCACAAAGGCCACATTAATGTTTGTGTTTTAGTAGATATTGTTTGTGTATATTCAAATATGTTCCTTCAACTGTAAAACTTAAAAACCTTGTTTTGTTTACAATTGATATATTCATGAAGGAAGATAGATTCAGGGCAAGGCTGGTTATTAATATGTACAGTCCAGAGCTTAAATTCTTTACCATTTTGGAACTGTTATGATGTGTCATTTTTTATTTGTGGCAATCCCCATTGGGTTTTCGAGGAGATGAGATATTCAGCTTGTGGTTTACAATTGCTGCCACCAACCCCAACCCCCCCAATTCCCAGCAAGTTGCAAAGGATTAGTCAGGATTTGAATCCCAGTACTCTGACACTCTGTCCACTGCAACAACTCATAGGATCTCACAGTCAGCATGATATGCATGCCGTGTGGAAAAGATTGAAGGAAATATTCATCCTCTACCTAGGATGGTCCAGATTTTGCTTATCTGCTGAGTAATAAGATGAATGTTTCAGCTTAATTTAGTGGGGAGTGATAACAGAAGAACAAAGAGTAAAATACACAGTGAAGTTTTTTTCAAAAATAAATAAATAAATCCAATTTGTATAGCTGCCAAATTGAAACAACTCTGGGTGGCTCACAACATTAAAATCAACATTAAAAACCCAATTAAAAATACTACAAGAATTAAAAGAGTGAGGGAGCAATATTGCTATACTGGCCAGCAGGTGGGGGTCACCACGTCACTGGTGCCCCACACCTGCTTTGCCAGCCAAGTTTTTAGTTCTTTCCTGAAGGGCAGCAACTCCATCTGGAGTCATAGCTTGATTGGCAGGAGGTTCCATAGGGCCGGAGCAGACACAGAGAAGGCCTTCCTTCTGGTGCTAGAGAGGTGAGCCTCTCTAGCAGATGGCACAATAAGAGAGCCCCTCTGGTCTGCTCTGGTGGGATGGACAGATGTTCTAGGGGTGATGTGGTCTCTTAAGTATCCTGGTCCATTACCATGTAGGGCTTTAAAGGTCGTTACCAGCACCTTGAATTGCACCCAGAGGCACACTGGCAACCAGTGCAGCTCACAAAGCAGTGGAGAGGCATGGGCATAATGCCCACACCCCATCACCACCAAATTCAGAGAGATTGGCCCAAGTCATGAATCTGGATCACCCTAACCCAACCTTAATACTCTAGTCTTCTCTCCAAACAGAGAGGATTCTTACTCCCCCCCCCCTACAATTTTGAAGAACATGAACACCATCAAACTTAGGTCTATGAAAAAATGATATACAGGTACTGATTTTGAGCCAGTTGAATAGAGCATGAATATAGTTAAAAACAAATAAAGAAGCAATAGGAGTAACCTACATTTTGCATACATGGACTGAGTGCTTTCTCTCATTACAATCAACAATAGATGCAAGCAAAGCCTTGCACTAGATGAGCAAAAGGAAAAATAAAAGGTTCACTTTGGGTACAGTACAAAACAAGAGCAAGGTATGTAACACCAAGAAGGATTTCAAACCTCACAACTGCCTGGGCAGGAACTCCTTTTGCCATGCCAAAGAAAGCTACAGTGTCTCATCAATGGGAGCTTTCAGAAACCATTTGCATAAACATGCATTGGGATTGGCTGGAGAATGTGGTTTTGCTAATAAGCAGGTTTTGAGATGGACCAGATGGATTTCTTAACTGCCTTTCAAAACTAAATGTGCTATTGTTTCCAGGGCTGATCATCAGTGCCATAATCTTTGTTCTCTATAAAAGCCAGTTGCAGCCCCTCCGTGAATGCAACAGAATGAAGCCTCAGAATGGTGCTGTTGGGGGTAAGTCGACACGTGATTGGCAACAGCTTGTATACTGAGTGTGGGAATTGGGTCAGGTCCAGCTTGGTGGTGGCTCCGAGAAACTCCTTTTCACTCCCCTTCTTAAGTGAATGCCTGTCATTCAGGACTATGAGGAAAAGTAAATCACTACCCTAGTGCGCCCCCCCCCCCCCTGGTAACAGCAACCCAGGAAATATCTTCCACCTACCCCCTGCCATTGGGTGACCAGCTTTTGAGGACATGGATCCTGAAGAATAATAATACACACAAGCACTGTACTTGTGGGAGCAAAGGTAGGCAAGCTGCTGCCCTCCAGATAGTTTGGACCACCTTTTGTTGATACCCCAATTCACATTTTTAAAATAGATCAGGATTATAGGAGTTATGGTGTAAAACATATTCTGGAAGTTAACTGGTTGCTTACTCTTGCACTGAGCGAGAACCTTTGCAATATATACATGCCCTCTCCTTACAGACATTGCTGTGACTATAATTCCTGTCACACACCAAGGTATTTCAGGCGTGTGTTCCAAATAAGAATGACAGAACTTAAGTTGGAGAAAAAGGCTAAAGCAGTGGTTTTACACATACAGTATTTGTGATTCCTGAGAAGGGCTCCTCATTTCCGATAGTCATATCTGTGTATTGAAATAAGAGTGACTGGGTAGGGTTAGAGCATTTATGCATACTCATGAGTAATGGTATCATTGAGATTCAAAAGCACACATAAATGCAACTGGAGCTTCTAAGGAAAGTAATAACAGATAGTTTAGGGTCTCTTCCAGGAGCTTACGTGTATTTTCAAAAATATTCCTTCTCTCCCTCCCGCCAAGAACCAAGTCTATCCAGAACACGATCTTTTTTTGTGGTACTGGAGAGGATTATGTCTTGCATGCTTGCCTTTTCAGTACCAAAAGCAAAAGGAAGTAATAAAGTTATTCATCTCGTCGAGCAGAAATATTTAATATTTTTTTCCCTTTCTGAGCAAAGCAGCCAAGGTGCCTAAGTGGGTGTCTGGATCGTACCCTGTGTTGAGCAAAAGAATCCAATGTTCCAGCCAGGTCTTTGAAACACCTGAAGAAGAAACCATTCACTTCCACCAGCTTTGCCAGGCTGGTGTTCTTGTATGGCAATGATGAGATGGATTATTCCAGGATCCACCATCTGGATTTCTTCCACCCACTGGTGAACTTCAGGAAGATCTTTCCATTCCTCAGTAAAAGAGATTTTAATTTGAACTCGAAGACTTGGAACACAGACAGGAAGGAGCTTATAATTTGCAAACGTGTCTATGGTTTAATGGAAAAACAGCATATGTCCAAGTCTGTGTATCTTTTGAAATTCCTTTCAGCAAGCCAGGCTTCCTGACATCAAGACAATGAAGCCTCTGTGTTCCTTTTTTATTCTTTCATAACCCTCCCCCCTCCCAAAAGTTGAAATTATGTTGGTTCATTTTAGATCAGGGATGTGCAATTTTATGGTCCCCCAGATGTTTTTTGAGCTACATCTCCTGTCTTCTCTCACCACTTACTATTGCTAGCTAGGGCTGATGGGAATTTCAGTCTTCTAACATCTGGAGGGCCATATGTTCCCTACCACTGTTTTAGATCAAATTGCATGGTAAAAAAAACAGCCATCCAGATGGTGATTGCGGGCAGAACTAAATGATACCGTTAGCACATCTTTACTGGTAACAGATTGTCTGTTTATTCTAACACTTCCTTGAATCTGTGTTTCACAGATTAGCTTGATTTCAGTTTCTGATCATCAGGATATAACACAGGCTACATTTGCACATTTTATGTAGTTTTGGGATAGTTTTATGATGAGATCTAACACAATGGGTGAAATTCACTAGTAAGCGGCAAATAGAATAGGTCAATTACATTCAGTGGACTTGCATCCATGTTGACTACCCATTGATTCAGTGGGCTTACTTTAGTTGCAACTTACCATACGATTTCGGCCATTATTAGTATAGGAGAGACAGCTTTCCATTAACATAGGAGTTTCAAACCTTTTTAAACCGTGGGCCAGACCATGGCCCCCAGACAGCTGAGCGGACCAGACCATGCCCCTGGAAGTAGAAGTAAGTGTGCCTGCTTTCACATTTACGACAGCTGTGGGTGCATTTATGGCTGATGTAACCACATTTACACATGCACAGGCACATTTTGCGGCTGTCATAAACACGCCCACTTCCACTTCTGGGTGCGGTGGTGGCAGAATGCATGAAATAGTGCCATGGGTTGGGGCCGGCCTGTGGGCCATAGGTTGGGAACCCCTGCATTAACTATCACCTGAACCCATGTCACACAGGTATAGCAACTGGAGACAGAACCACACTCAATATCCTTTAGAAATTCTCTATCTAAATTGAGAACCAATGTGGTACAGTGGATGAGGATGATGGACATGGGGTCAAGATAATCCCTAGTCACCATAGAAACCCACTGAAGGAGGAGTGTTAATGATAAAACCACTCCTTGAATATCTCAAACGTGTTGAAATCCTTACTAAGGTCACCATAAATTGAATGTGACTGGATGGCACATAACACATAACTGTGGTTAGAGAAATAGTGTAGGCGGTGGGGATGGGTAGCAGAGACTAGCTAGGTAAAGAGAAATGCTGTTACAAAATCAGAGTGGACACAGGTGTACCAATAGCAACATTGTCAAAAACCAACATGAGCAACATCCTTGCCGGAAGGGTGGGATGACAGAAATAATAACCATGAAGTAAATAAATCATTACTGGTATGTATAAACATGTAAGATGGGAAGGATGGAACAGCCTGCACAACTTTGCCAAACAAAACCAAAAAAGGCTATTAGAGACAAAACACTGCATCAATACATGGGTGGGTGGGTGGGTGGGTGGGAGTGGGAATAGCTAAATATTTTCACTCCCTAGAGGCAGAGTCAATGGGAATATTTAGAGATGAGAGGTTTAGAGTAGGACAAAAGGAGAGGAGGTGCTACCTCCAATATTCCCTCTCTCCTTATTTTCCCAGACCTAAATGGGGAACTGGTGGTTCCTGGAAGTCTTCAGAAGTTGTTATTTACTTTGAAAAAGCCTATTAAGCAGCATGTAAGTTTTGCACAACTGTAGAAAAGATGGCCAAAGGGGGGGGGGCTATCAGCATCAGCAACATATCCTCTGATGGCAGGAAGGCTCCCCTGTCCATTTCTCTTCAGTGGAAAAGCAGGGGCTTGTTCACAATTTACATTTCCTCCACAATTTGATTATCTATGTTTGGATCTTACAAAATTCTTTTTCTGCTTTCATGTCTAGGTCAGACCTTAAACTGCCAAAATGAGGCCACCTTTTTGGCTTTGTCATCGGATAAATTTAAATCCTCATCGGTGCAAGTTTCTAGTAGTAACCTACAGACCAGCAAATGAGTTGGATTCTGTATCTCTCCACATTCACACAACATGCACGTTGCTGCCTGCCAGCAGCCCTCACTTGAGCATGTTGGTCTTACATTTAAGAACTCCGACCCTATTCTTATTTAGGGTCCTCCAAGTAACATAGAGAAGGTTGAGTTCCTCAGCCGTATCCTCTTACCACATGATTATGAGTTAAGCAACAGCAGCAGTTGGGTAATTCAGAAGCAAATACAGTAATCTGCACTGGCCTTCTGTACCACACTTTTATGAGTATTTTATACATCTGAATATGAGGAAAAGCAACACCTGCAGAATACCTAACTCCTGCATATCTCAGCTTGTCTTCACACCATGGCACAAAGAGAAAACTTTGCTATGTTTTTGTAGGAGTGCAAAGAGGTAAAGAACTCAGTAGAAATGAGCATGTGATCTAATACCAGGAAGAAGGGTGATCCATCATCTTGCTTTAAAAAAAAAACACTATCTGTTTTATTGCATTGGGAAGTCCCAACAGTTTTTCTTATACAAGAAATATGAAGCATCTTGTCCTCAGCTCAACCTACCCTGGTCAAGGCTTGTCCCCATTTGTCCGCTGCGTGGGCTAGTGGAATGTGATGTTATTAATGCTAGAAGACAAGGAGACCGCAGGAAGTTCTAGCTTGGGAACAACAAAAGAAAGGGGACATGGAACACTTTAGGAAGACAAAATACATGGTTTGAATTAACATGCCTTCATCATTTCTTGTCATGTGGAAGGTTCTGCTGTTGACATGCCTTTACAGAAGAGGTGGGGATGGAATTTCTCCCTTAAATAGCTCTTTATAGATTGGATCACAAAGGGAGAAACAAAACAAAACAAAACATCAGATGATGCTGAGAAAATGCCAAGACGGTGCATAGGCTTTGATGCTGCCAACAACACCATTGCCAGCTATAGACTCTGAGTTACACTTGTGCTGAATCCAAATTGAGTGCTAATATAGAGCACACCAGCTAGTCCATCTGTCCAATGACATAACAGATGAAATGAATGACCATATGTGCTTTGTTATGTTTTTCAGGTGTGTGTGTCCTCCGCCCCTGGAAGCAATACAAGAGAAGGTTAGAAAACAATTATTTGATTAATACACACCCAAACACACTCTGTGCTAAAATCATTAGGGACCAACTAAGCATTTTTGAAGAATAATAATTATTGTGCCACCATATTGATTTTGACTTACAACAGTCCTTTCCATTGTTTCCGAGTACAAAGAAGTACCCAGAAACCTAGAAATAGAAGGACTCAGAAGTGGTTTACCATTCTCTTCTTCTGATTGTGCTCTAGGATCCTGCCATTTGGCCAAAGCTATAGAATCTTGTTTCCTTCCAACTCCTATAATCTAATTCACTGGGCTAGCAGCTAGCAGCCAGATAATGCTGTTTCCCATCTCAAAACTTCCTCACAAACTCTACAAATCTCCATTTAGCTCCCCTTCCTTACTCTATCACACACAGTTATGCACACACAGAAACAAACACAGAGAAGCCATTAATTGAACTTAGGGTGTGATTACACACATAAAAATAAACATTTGTGTCAGAGGTGATATTGGTGAAATCAATTCAAATTTGCTCATTTACACAATGCACATGTAAAATTGCATTATATACCCTTAATGATTTTGAGTGGGTTGTTTATTTGTGTCATGTTAAATTGTACTGATTTTGTGTGTGCCCAGGTGAATCAATATATCCCCTCCTCCCGGGTATATTTAGAAATTCATTTACTGAGCCACAAGTTCATGTTTCAACACCAAGGAATATATCCATGTACCTTTAAAAGTGTAATTCTCAGTGCAAGAGAAAGACAAGAACCAAAAGCACAACAATTCAGAATTGGTTTAAAAAGAAACAATTTGCAAAGCAGTGTAGTTGCAAGGATCAGTATACAGTAAAACATCGGATAACGCTAAAACTTGGTTCCACAAGTCTTGGTGTTATTCGATTTTTAGTGTTATCCGATCCATGTTAAAATCCTATGGGATGGATCGGATAATGTTAAAGCTCCATAGAGATACATTGTAACCGCACAGGCTTTAGCGGTTGTTATCCAATCCATCCCATAGGACCTTAACGTTATTCGATCCAATTCTCCTCCCCAGATTACTTAACGTTATGCGATTTTAGCGTTATCTGAGCCAGTTGTTATCCGGTGTTTTACTGTACAGTCAAACCTCGCATAAAGAGCATCTCGCTTAAAGAGTAACTCGCTTAAAGAGCAGCATTTTCTCTGAATGTTTGCTTCGCTTAACAAATAAAACCAACCAAAAACTCACTTAACAAATAAATCAGGGTTCTCAATCCCCCCCCCCCAATTGGTCACTTACAATGGTGTTTCACTTAAAGAGCAAACTCGCTTAAAGAGCAATCCTGTGGAACGCATTATGCTCTTTAAGCGAGGTATAACTGTATAGCTATGGCAATAAAATAATTTGCAAGATTGCATCTTTGAAATGAACATTAATTAATATTCCATGTGACCATAAATCAATTTGAAAAAATACAGGTTTCAAAATCAGTTTTTTTAGTTTAACCTTAGCCAGGTTTCTCTTCTTCCAATTGTACTAGGAAAAACGGATAGTTTAACAAAAAACAATATATCACAGTTACAAGATATGGCATCACACACAAAAAATATTCAAAGGCATTTCAAAGCATCCCCAATCACAGTTCAGGTCATTATAAAACAGTTCAAAAATACTTCATAAATAAATGCACAAAAACCTCCCAAACTCAACCCCACCCAGTATGTCCATATCCCTTGAGGCCGAGCTGGAGCTGGCCAGGGCGTGGAGGCTCCCTTTCAACCCAGCCGGTGTTGGGGGCTGGGGCAGAGGCTGCAAGTCCTACATATCTGTTACACATTGATTTAGGCTGTAATGCTATGCACATGGCAGAGAAAGCAACAGCAGTGACACTCAAGCTAACTTTTACTAGTACAGTACTTCACAAAATGTGGCAATGATAAATCCTTGTTGAAGTTTTCTTACCATGGAAACTCTGTGAGACAGTCCAAAAGTGAACAAGAGTGGAGGATGGTTGGAAAGCACTCAATCAGCTAAGGGAGAAGAACAATGGACAGGTAGTAATAGCTCAGTCATTAATGATGTGTTGGATTAAAGTCAGAAGGACAAGTGGCTGCTAGTGTGCACAGAAGTGAAAGAAAAGTCTGATGCTGCACAGCACATAAATTGGAACATGAAATGTGAGAAGCATGAATCAAGGCAAATTGGAAACAATAGAAATTGACCATATAAATGTTGCAGTGCTTGGTGTTTGTGAACTAAAGTGGACTGGGATAGGATTTTTCAGTCAGACAACTACAAATTATTCTTTTTTGGAAATGACAAATGTAGAAGAAATGGAATGGCTCTAATATGGAGGCAGGATGGAGCACACATAGCTAGCGAATATAATAAGTGCTGTTGTAAGAATTTACTTTCATATGTGCGAGTACTATGAATCGATTATGAAATTCTGAAAAATATTCATAATTTCATAATTAAATTATGAAATTATGAAAAATTGTGAAAACACCTTGACTGTGTGGGTCGTGAGAAAATATGGAATTCAGAATTCTAAAAATATATTTTCCCCAGAACTCTGAGTCAATTCCCCAAAGCATTGATCAGCCAATGTACTGACTTAGGCTTCTGGGAATTGAAGTCCTCCTGTGGGGCATGGGCCCACATTGGGAACCCTGCAATAGATGTATTTCAATGACATAGAGACTGAGTCTGTCAAAATCCTAACAAGAGTATGCCAACAAATATGGAAAACAAAGTAATGCCCCATAGACTGAGAATATTCAACATACAATCCAATTTCAAAAAAAGAGATCCCAAGGCTTGCGGTAACTATAGGACCATTGCTTTAATTTCCCTTGCAAGTAAAGTGACACTCAAAGTTTTATAATAAAGTTTTTTATTTATATGGAGTAAAAAATGCCACAATGTGGTTCATACATTGTTCACTTAGGCTCCATCAGATTCCATGCTCTGACTGCACAGCATGCTTGTGTCTCCTTCCTTTGCTCACTCATAACCTCAAAAGAAAAGAAAAATCAATGTTCTGGCCACTTCTATTGGGATACTTCCTGTTTATCTTTCTTTTCTAAGTTAATTAGTCACATATGTTGTAACCTCTCCTTAAAGGGGAATTGCTCCGGAAAGTAGATCACTTAAATTGCCCTTTCCCCCCTCCTTTCGGGTTTATGATTTCCTTTCTGAAAGAAGGTATTCAGAATTGTACATACTATTCCAAATGAGGTGCCACCATCACTGTAAAATAAATAAAGCAAGAATTGAGAATCTCCAGATCAACTGTCTTCAACCATCTCTCTTCGGTTCTTCTCTCTGGTCCTCACACATTCTGAGTGGCCATGACTAGACAAAGGCAGAAGCCAACGTTCACTTTTACTTCTTGTAACTGTTCAGAGTAAGAATGTGGTTTCTTTGTCAGCTTGAGACAAAGGCTGCTTCCTTCATTGGCACTACAGGGAACTCCCTTTGTATTCCCAATCAAGGATCATAATTAGAGACAACCTTTTACAGAAAGGGAAAGCCTTGATGGTCTCCCCACCACCACAATTTTTTTTTTTTGCCAATTTTCTGAAACAGCTGACCTGGCTTCATCTTTGGAAATTTCATACAACACTGCAGTAACAGGGCATACATATTGCTTAGTGGACAAAAGTAATTTCTGCATGGCTAGTGTTCTGATCTTACAGCGTGAGTCCAGCTTGGTATCCAGCTGCTTAGCTTCAATAAGAAAGAATCTCACTTTATGGTTCTCACTCTTGACTGTTGACTGTCCCAGCTAAAGAGAAGACTAGCAATAAATTAAAGTTTAGTAAGGGAAATCAGAACACTTTTGCTTTCCCATTAAAGGAAGGAATTAGCTACCAATATCTTGAAACTTTCAGGAGAGACCTCTAGAGTGTGCTGCTGTTCCACAGTAAAGAAGAAAAGCAGTCCTAAAATGGCTAGTTTACTACTGCTGTCAACCTGATCATGCAAACACTTTGACTAAGAAATCTCTTCCAGATTTCTCCTGCTTTGTTTAAGATAAGCTGCTTAAGGAGAAGGAAGCAAATGCATTTCTTCACCAAACTTCTCACTGAAAAGCTGAAGCTGAACCCACAAGAGTCTTTTGTACCTATAGCTATGGTGATGCCCATATGTTGTTGTTTTTACCGAGTCACTGTGTATCACTGTGTTAACTGTCTGTTCTGATAACACCTCTTCAGGGTCTCCACACTTGCCTTTTCCAAGTAAGGTTACCCTAAGATTTTTTTAAGTGAAAACAAAGCAAAGCTCCTTGGTCCCTTCATGCTTCAGGTAACAGAGGGGTTCCCTCTACTACAACCAAGTCAAATAGACTTTGCATAACATTTTGTTGTTGTTCAGTCACACAGTCGATTCCGACCTTTTGCAACCCTATGTACCACTGTAAGCCAGGCACCTCTGTCCTCCACCATCCTCCTCAACTCGCTCAGTTCTGTGCCCATTGTCTCTACAATACCATCTAACCATCTCATTCTTGGCCGCCCCCTTTTTCTTTTGCCCTCCACCTTTCCCAGCATCAAGGCTTTCTCAAGTGAAGCCTGTCTTCTCATTTGATGTCCAAAGTACTTTAGCTTCACTTTTACTATTTGACTTTCAAGGGAGCAGTCAGGGTTGTATGTATATATTCACACAGACAATATATACCTGAAGTTACACTATTTACGCAGGCTATTAAGTTAGATGTTAATTAGGAATACAAGAAGGCTTGCATACAATGGCAGGAATGGGATTTTGGGCTTTCTTGATCACATATTCCATACTTTCCCATTTTGGCAGTTTTACCTGACAGAAACAGAGAGGCATCTTAAAGGTAAAGGTCTTCCTTGCTCGAAAGCTAGTCATGTCTGACTGTAGGGGGCAGTGCTCTTCTCTGTTTACATCTGCATCCATTTCAGTGGTCATGTTCAGGCATGACTAGATGCCAGAGTGCACAGAATGTTGTTACCTTTCCTACTAAAGCGGTATCTATTTATCTACTTGCAATTTCTTACTTTCAAACTGCTAGGTTGGCAGGGTTGGGACAGTCAATGGGCCTGAGGACCACCTGGGAATGGGCCAGGAGGCTGCCTCAACAGCTGCGCCGGGAGCACCTCCATCTCCTGGCTCCCGGGACTCTGCCCCTGGCCGGCATTTGAAAAGGCAGCCCAGGAAGGCAGGACTTCGCTCCGCGCCACCCAAGGATCACCTGAGGATGGGGGTAGGATTTCACTGCAGCCACACCTGGACTTAATTGCAGTTGTGGTAGAGAGGATGTAGATTAACATTGGAATGGTATTCTGTATTGTATATTGTACATTGTCAAATCGATTATTTTTGTATTGGGTATTGGCTGTTCATTATACTGTGATTTTATTGTTTATTCTGCACTGAGTATTGTTTATGGATTGTATTCTGATTATATTGTGTATATATATGCATGACTATGAGCCACCCTGAGTCGGATATCCTCTGATTGGGCGGGATATAAAAATTAAATTAAATTAAATGGGAACTCACTCTATTGTGCAGCACTCAGGTCTCGAGCTGTTGACCTGCTGACTTTTTGGTCATCAAAATACACCTAAATGTGGCTTATGTGGGAGAAAAGCCACAAATGGAAGTCAGGGATTGAGTTGCATGTTATATGGAAAGGAACTGTTATATGGAAAGCACTGTTCAGCACCAAAATACCTGGGTGTGATACTTAACAGGACACTTTCTTTTAAGCAGAACTGGCTGAATAGCAATAGCTAAACTTTATAACAAGGCTAAAGTTAATTTGAGGAACAATATCATCAGAAAATTGATAAACTATACATGGAGAGTTTATGCTGCTCCAGTATAGAGTGCATCTGTACATGTAAAATAAGTTGATACCACTGTTAATGAAACAATACACGCAGCGACAGGATGCCTCAAAACTACACTAGTTCAGAAATTATGTCCTCTTGTTGGTATCATTCCATCTAAGATAAGGAGAGTAGCATCCGACACCAAAAGAACTAAGCAAGAGAACGATCCTCTGAACAGATATGAACCTCATGCCTGCTGAGTCTTGAGGGTATGGAAGAGCAAAATCAAACTAGAAAATGGAGGAAGAAACTCAGTGGAGAAGGAATAATGTTAATGGCTGAAAAACTCGACCTTCCCTATATCACTTGAAGGATCCTAAATAGGCTAAGGGTTGGAGTCCCTAAATGTAAGACCAACATGCTCAACTAGCAGCTACTGCCAGATAACAATATTATGTTTGAATGTTCAAATTCAAATTCAATTTTATTTTTATACCCCGCCTTGCTCAGGCGAACCTGACTCTAGGCGGCTTACACGGTACATAAAACAACAGTATACAAACAACATAGTATGAAAAACAACACGGAGGGGCACGGCGGCAGCGGCAGCGTTCTCGCGCTCAGCGTCGTCGTCATCTTTCGAGCCTCCCTCGGCCAGGGAGGCTCCTTTTAACCTCCCGGCCGGTGATGGGGGCCGGGAGGGGCGCGGCAGCGGCGGCGTTTCTGCGCTCAGCGTCGTCATCCTTCGAGCCTCCCTCGGCCAGGGAGGCTCCTTTTAACCTCCCGGCCGGTGACGGGGGCCGGGAGGGGCGCGGCGGTGGCGGCAGCGTTTCCGCGCTCAGCGTCGTCATCCTTCGAGCCTCCCTCGGCCAGGGAGGCTCCTTTTAACCTCCCGGCCGGTGACGGGGGCCGGGAGGGGCGCGGCGGCGGCGGCAGCATTCCCGCGCTCAGCGTCGTTGTCCTTCGAGCCTCCCTGGAGAGATACAGAATCCAGATCATCTGCTACTCTGCTGGTCACTGCTGAAAATGTACTGATGAGGACTTAAGTTTGGCCAACAACAAAGCGAAGAAGGTGGCTTCATTTTAGCAGTTCAAAGTCTGACCTAGAGTTGATAGAATTATGCAATGAGCCAATAAGGGAGAAGGCAGACTTTTTGGTATCCAAATCCAAATTTGTTTGGGGCTTTATAAAGCAATAACAAACCAGAATAATAATAAGATACATATAGTACCTGATTTTACAAGAGTTGCTGCTGTTGCTGATATATTGTTTACATATCTTCCCAAATAATGGCTTACCCAGTTTTGTTTCCTTCAAGATGGGGTGGAATACACATCCCATTATCCTCTGTCAATATGTATTGGAATCCTGGATAGTACAAACTAGTCAACCATTTGCTGAAAAACTGTGCAAATTTTAAAGAAGCATTTAAGAAAACCTTGCATTTGAAAATCAAACTTTCTTTTATTTTGGAAGTGCATACCTTCTATTTATGTTTTATTCAAAGTGTATCTTGAACATTCTGTTTCAATCTCCAGAGGAAAATCAGATTTTGAAGTTAAACTCTGACGCAATATTACTTTTAAATTGCTCAGTCCTGAAGGTAGGGTGTTTACCGCTAGCATATGTTATTCAGCTTTTATTGTTATTTTCTGTACAGTGTAGAAAAAAGGGGAAACAACAGCAAATCAGATTTGAGAAGCCCAAATGAAAGAAGAAGTCCTTAAGGGTTTCACAGAAATCCCTATTTCAAAGAGAAAGGGTTCAGAGATAAAAATCATGCTCTCTGTTTGCTTATCACTACCAGTAATATACAGTACTGGATTACACAGTTTGCTAGAAGGCAGGGAGGCTGGTGGAGTAACGGCAGAGGTGGGGACAGTGAAGAGTACATGGTGTATATGTGAACCTCCATGCTGACCTGGACTTTTGTGAAGTACTTTTTCTGCCACCTATTTGTCTTTGCCTTTATTCAATAATTTACCCAAACTAGTTTGTGTAGTTTATTCTGCATCCTTCCATAATTGACTGTGAAATGGTAACTTTCTAAGTACAGTGGAACCTCATACAACAATTGCCCCATATAGCAACAAAATCACATAACAATTAGGTTTTAGAAAAAAAAAGGTGTCCTGCATAACAATTTCCCCTATGGAAAAAAATTGTACAACAATTTTTCAAAGGGAAAAAACACTTAGCAAAAAAAAATGTTGTACGATGCATCCCATAGGGAAAATCGCTATATGATGCATGCATTGTACACCAATTGTTTTGTACAACAATGAGCCCCATGGAATGCATTAAAACCATTGTATGAGGTACCACTGTACTAGGTGACAAACAACTCCCAGTCTCCAGATGCAACTGAAAATCTGAGACAAGGCTGAAGTATAAAATTGTAACAAATAATACATTAGAGCAACAAGCCATTTGTACATCTATATGATGTATAGATTGGCCTAAACACTCAACAGAGAGGAAGACGATCATTCCATCTATTAATAGGCTATCTGTATCTGATGGATGCTACTGGTACTTACAAATACTCGCAGTAGCAAGGAGAATGCAATGCAACAATTTCCCCATCGGATTTCTGATCATTAGTTGGAGCGAAGCTGTTGCCTGAGACAATGGATTATACCTTTCAAGAAAAGGTAGAAAACTAGCTTGACCTTGGGTACTATAAATGTTAACCTGAGAGTGAGTACTATTTGCTGCTCTTCCTTGGGCAGTAAAAGGTATTGTGGTAACTCTGTTTCCCCCTTTCAGTTTGCCTTTGTCAGTGGCTCATGACAGATATCAGCGTCCCATAAATCAGTCAGTTTCTATTCCTCTCCCAATTTTCCTGGTGGAGTAGGGATTTTTGAATCATAACTAGAGTATGCTCTTTAAAGGATGAAAACAATGCAATGGGCCAAAGCTGGAAACATTTGATATAGATTCCAATCCCCCAAAAAAAGGTAACTATAGGTAATAACTATGCAGTAACTATAGGACCACTTTGCTAATTTTCAAGCAAAATGATATCCAAAGTTTTACAAGAAAGGTGTTTTCTGTATTGGGAGGTGGGGGGAGAGAAATCAAATGTTCAAGCAATGTACAGAAAAAAAAACCCGTAGAAGCACTACAGAACATACTACAAATACAGATTGCCTGCTAGAACATAACAAAAAATTTCAGAAGAAAATTGGTTTGTGATTTATTGATTACAGTACAAAGAATGGCTGTTGGCTTACTCAGTTTTGTTTCCTTCAAGATGGGGTGGAATACACATCTCATTATCCTCTATAAATATGTTTGGGAAGGCCAGATAGTATAAACAAAAAGTCATGGATCCTTCTAAAATAAATAATATCCTATAACATTTTCTTGTCCTTATGCCTGACCTATACTCTGGACAAGAGGCTTCTCTTAAAACAGAGCACAAAGGAATAGATTGATTTTCCACAGACAAAAGTGCCAGACAAGATCTATTTTATCTATTTGTTCAATCAACATGAAGAAATAAATCCTATGGAAAGTTGGATTAGATTAGAATAAAGGAAAAGTAAAAAAAGGCAGAAAAAACATTAATAATTTAAGATATGTAGATGATACCATGCTATCTGCAGAAAATAGTAAGGCTGTAAATGTAAAGTGGCATGGGAAGGTTAAAGAAGAAAGTGCAAAAGGAGGGTTAGAACAGAACCTTTAAAAAACTTATACAGAAGAACTGATAGCTGGTAGATCAGGGTTCAGAGGAATATATTACTTGACTAGGATAAAGTAAAGAGAAGATGGAAATGATCTATTGAAGTTAAGATCCCAAATCATAGAAACCCACTGAGTAGCAGCAATGGTAAACTACTTTTTGAACATACTGTACTTGAAAACCATATGAGGGTTGACTTAAACTGAAGTGATTTGAATGGCATGTAACAAAAGCAACAGAAGAATTAAATAGCTACCCCGTATAATGTTGACTATAAGGAGATCAAAATAGTTGAAGATTTTCTATGTTTGGATTCAGTCATCAATCCAAATAGATATAGCAGCTGAGAAATCAGAAGAACAGTAAGAATTGGAAAGATAATTATGATGGAGGGAAAAAAAACAGATTCTTAAAAGTTGAGATGTATTACTGGATACCAAGATCACTGCCATCTACACAATAGTTCTTCTTCTAAAGCATGGATGTAAAAGCTGGACAATGAAGAAAGCTGACAAGGAAAACACATTTGTTCAGTTGAAATATAATGTTGCAGAACTTTATAGACATAATTGACACCAGGAGACAAATAAGTGAATTCTAGATGAAGGCAAAGCTAAACAATCGGTTGAAACTAAAATGACTAATTTGATGTTGTCTAATTCTGGATGCATCATAAGAAGGCCCAATTTACTGAAAAAGATATTAATGCTTAGAAAAGTGGAAGGTTGATAAGAAAAGAAAAAAGTGTTAAAATGGTAAAGTATGGCTCAATTTAAAAAGCCACAGCTTTTAGTTTATAAAGCTTACATGAAGCTGTTGATAACAGGACCTTCTGGAGGCTATTGATGGATATGTGTATGTCTCCATAAGACTAAAGTGACTAGACAGAAAAGAACCATCTTTGAATATTATAAGTTTTGGAGCAATTCATGGCCTGACCACAATGAATTGGCTTGTGATGAAACAATTATGCTTACATATGTGCATAGACTGCTAAGAATTGCATACAACCAACATGTACAGTTCTGAAGCCTAGATATAGTAGTAAAACATTACTCATTTAGTGCTTATCTAATCTATATCAATCAGCCTAACGGCTTGGGACTACAATATATGTTAATGCTGTGTTGATGAATGTCATTCAAGACTTTATTACAGCCAGCAGCAAGAAGTAAAGATTGTATATGTGTGGTGTGTGGCAGAGAAGCAGAGAGAGAAAGAGAGTGCGTGGAAAGAAATGAAGTCAGTTTTTTGAAGATGGCCATTTTTTAAATGAAAGAAGTAATCTTGTTCTATATGGTCTTTTGGTGAGCAAAATATCAGGGCTGGATGGCTAAGAAGGTAGGGAGGGCAGGGAAGAAGGCATAAACATAGCCTCCAGGCCTGTCTAGTCACATGCTGTGGGACTAATTGGGATACACCCATAGTGTTGTTCACTCACCTTTCTGCTGAGATAAGCCTTTTTCTGCTCGACTGCATGACTGGCATTCATATGACAAAGATTAAAATGAAGGGGAAACCTTACAAATAATAACTGTAGCAGAAGTCAAAAAATTGCATGAAACTTGCATGGTGGTTTGGCCCAGAGCTTGGAATTTTTATTTAGAAAAAGAACCTGGTACTCGTTTGCTGTTGTTTTCCATGAGTAAAATGTTGGTTGTTAATTACAAACAGTGAGCAATGGGGTGTGTTATTTGTATGCTATTCTCAATTTTTTGTTTACCAAATAGCCTCTTACCCTTCTGAAAACTATGCCCAAAATAGCATTTCTGAACTATGGAAATGTTACTCATTTCGCAAAATAGCAAAAGCATCACTCGCAATAGTGCTTAGTGCACTCTCTGGATGGATCACAAGGTAACTAGCATTTTGCCCCTAATATACTCATTTTATTGACCTTGCATACTTGATTCCCACCAGGATTAAACTCACAACATCAGCAGGAGTTTTGGGCTGCAATACAGCAGTTAAACCATTATGCCACAAGGCTCCTACTAATGCTATTGCTATTACAACATTTTGAAATAGCAACATTAGTAGTTTGTAATTTAAAAAGGGTGTAAGGAATAACATTGTCACTTTTAATGTGGAGATTCCAAGATATGTTCTAATGTCAGCAACAAAAACTTTTGAGAAAAGGTGGCTGGAAAGGCAAACACAATACAGTAATACCTCGGATAACGTTTACCTCTGCTAAAATTGCATAACGTTAAGTAATCTGGGGAGGAGAATTGGATCACATAACGTTAAGGTCCTATGGGATGGATCGGATAACAACCGCTAAAGCCTGTGCGGTTACAATGTATCTTTATGGAGCTTTAACGTTATCCGATCCATCCCATAGGATTTTAACATGCATCGGATAACACTAAAAATCAGATAACACCAAAAATTGTGGAACCAAGTCTTAGTGTTATCCGAGGTATTACTGTATTTACAAGAAATGTGTTCCAATCAAAACCTAAACAGAATAATACAAAAATTGGAATCCACAGAAAACATGAGAAAATAGATAGCGAATCAAAATGGAATGGGAGTTGGGGAAGAAATTCGTTATTATCAGCACAGATGGGAGGAGCTGATGATTTGTTTCATTCTGTTCCACTTTGATTTGCCGTCTCCCAATCCAGTCCTATGCACCCAACTACATCAGAGGGAAATTGAGCTATTCTGCCATTTTCAATATGAACACACGCAGATGCTTGGTCAGAAACATAGTACAGTAATACCTTGGATAACGTTTAACGCTAAAATCGCATAACGTTAAGTAATCTGGGGAGGAGAATTAGATCGAATAATGTTAAGGTCCTATGGGATGTATCGGATAGCAACCGCTAAAGCCTGTGCGGTTACAATGTATCTCTATGGAGCTTTAACGTTATCCGATCCATCCCATAGGATTTTAACATGCATCAGATAACACTAAAAATCGAATAACACCAAGACTTGTGGAACCAAGTCTTAGCGTTATCCGAGGTATTACTGTATGTGGATTTACAGAAAGACAGACCATTGACCTGTTTAATTCAATATTGTCTGTTGTTTATTTATTTGCTTCACTTCATACACAACCCACCTGCCTTCCAGTGTGGGACTTCAGGTAGCTCATGTCATGAATTAAAATAATTGCAATTCAAAGAAGAATAAGTAATAATGCAAATAAAATGGACTCCCTTGAAGTCCCTTCTAATTATTTACTTCTAAGTTATGAAATCAAAAACATCTTGGAATTTAAATTCATTTACCAAAACAATGAGACAGTTGCATACAGCACCCATTGTTAAAATGTTTTTTCTCAGCAGCCAGTTACTAGTAAAAGGCTTGTCTAAACAAACAAACAAACAAACAAACAAACAAACAAACAAACAAACAAACAAACAAACAAACAAACAAACAAACAAACAAACAAACAAACAAACAAACAAACAAACAAACAAACAAACAAACAAACAAACAAACAGTTTTTTGCTGGAGAAACAAAAGTGGAAAGAAGTCTTATCAGGGGAGAGCAGCCACTCAGAAGGCCCTATTTCATGTCTTCCTCACAACAAGTGCCTGTAATGGTGGCAGGGCTATAAAAAAAAGGATCCTTTGAAAGATCTGTATAGGCGTAACTAGGGAAGTGTGATCCTCCAGATTGCTTGGGCCTTCTACATTGACTGGAAGCAGATCTCCAGGGTTTCACACAGTCTTCCTCAGCTCTAACTGAGGACAACAGGACCATTAGAGCTTCTGAAGGCAAAACATATGCTTCACCATTGAGTTACAGTTCTTCCCCAAATGGTTGTTGGCACAAGAGATTTTTACACATAAACACTTTATCACATTTTTAGGTATAAACAATGATAGGAAATGGGTACCCCCTCATAGATTATCAGATTGCAACTCTAACACCGATATATTTTGACAAGGATTATTGAGTGTTATTATCTAAGGGGGTAAGGGGCTGCAGTGGCTCAGTGGTTAAGAAACTCACCTTGTTAGCTAGAAGTCTGGCAAGTCAGCAGTTTGAGACCCAGGTACTGCATGACAGATTGAGCACCCATCTCTGTCCCAGCTCTTGGGGACATGAAAGGAGCCTCATTTGGGCATTCCTTGAGCAGAGTTTCTTCTGCAAAACTTTCAACCCAGAATAATTTCTGATACGAAATTATTATTATCTAAGGGGGTCTACTACCACCACCACCACCCAATCCATAATCCAAAGTGTTTTAAACCTAAATGCAAGTGAATATATATTTTCAAGTACACACATTGCTTTTGGTATACAGTCAAACCTTGCATAGAGAGCGCCTTGCTTAAAGAGTAACTCACTTAAAGAGCAGAATTTTCTTTAAATGTTCGCTTCACTTAACAAATAAAACCAACCAAAACCTTGCTTAACAAATAAATCGGGATTCACAATCCCCTCCCCCCTGAAGTCACAATTGGTCACTTACAATGGTGTTTCACTTAAAGAGCAAACTCGCTTAAAGAGCAATCCTGTAGAACACATTATGCTCTTTAAGCGAGGTACAACTGTACTGATGAAGGTCCTAGGGTGGTCTGTGTTGTGGTTTAGGTAAACCTGACACTAACGTGTAGTATATAACGGACCTTATAGTGCTAACAGTGGGCTAGATACAGTAATGGGGAACTGATACTTAACTGAAGAATAGCTGTAGAATCAGGAGAAATTAAAGAAGAGGAAGAAAAGACTCTTGCCAAAATTAAGGATAAGTGATTACAATCATGAAGCAGGATTAAAAAGCCTTTGCAGTATCAAGAGGTGGTTGATCCTGCTGACACTTTAAAAGGAGTAATGGAGAAGGTAAAACAATAGAAATGACAGGACTGGTCATCATAACCCATTGTGCTCAAGCTGGAGAACTTCACCATAGCCCCATTTCATCATTTTAAATAGGCTAAATTGAAAGTACAGTACAACCCAAGAGAGATCTGTAACCCAGTCCTGTCACTATCCCCACATAAAGAATGCCTGCTTGAAGAAGTTTAGGCATCCTGAAAAATCTGAGTTGTTAACTGGACAGAGAGCCTCCATGTGTACTAGACTAGCTGCCATCACAAGAGGGCTAGAACTCCCTTTCTGATCACATTTCCAAATTAACCTGCTTTCAGAACTACTGGTCTACTATTTCTTTACTTTCTTTGCCATCTAAGTTACTCCTCTCCATTTTACTTTGTGGCTGTGTGTTTCTTTTCTTAATGTAGCCTATATGTTAATGGACACTGAGGCTTTATCATCTCAGTGTATGACTTGCTGACATGTTGTCAGTTCTGTCCTGTGTCTACTTGTTGCTCAGGAATGTGTAGCTACACTATTCCATGATTCAGCAAAATGAAAGCAAATATGAAACACATTATATCCTGAAGCTGAGTTCAGCCTTATGTTGCGAATGTCAACCTACTTGGAGCCCTGTTGGTCCCAAACTCCTTTAGTCCCTTGCATTTCTTATTCCGTGTTTTTCAGTCCAAATATCTTCTATTTGATTTTATCTTATGTCTTGTATCTAGCTTGGTCTGATGAAGGTACCCAATGATAACCACAGGTGAGAAAGGATCTAATTTGCTTTTCATTATTACACTTAATTGTTTAAATTCGTTTATCACATTCTAAGTTTTGCAAGTTTTGCCCCACTGCATCCGGGCTTACAAGTTCACCTTTTATTTTCCTAAACAAAAAAGGTCCAGTAAGAATTTGGGGTTGATGGTCAACAGCACAGATTACATCCGAGAGACCAATGTGTCATAGGAGACATGTTTATCCATAGTTTCTGGCCACTTTAACCTCTCAGCCTAAAGACAGTTTATCAGTTATTGAAGGCAGAAAATTAGAGGAGGAGACACAGTTCATACCTGGTAAACTTTGTGAGATACCTTCAGTTTGATCCAACAGCTTTTTATTTTTGTTCATGCTGGAGATTCTAGCACTATTGTTGTTTCCAGTTTATTATTGTCTTCTGATGACTTTCCTTCACTGTGGACTGAAAAAAGAGATAGTTTTGAAAAACTCCTGGAGGTAGAGAAGAGGAAAAGAAAGAAGAGAGATGAAGATGTGGAAGGAAAAGAAGTAGGAGGAAGAAAATAAGAATAAGATAGAATAACTTAATTCTAAGAGAAATTTACTAATCGATTGACAGAAGAAAAGGAAAATCAATTCCTTCTTCTGTCATAAATTAGGCATCAGGGCTTGCAGAAAATAGTCTAAAAGCATGTTATTTACCTTAATTTCAACAGTTGATTAGATCTGCATTGGTTGGAACCTGCACCAGAGATTGCCCACTGACTCCCCATCTGGAGCGTTGGAAGTTTTGGAAGAAGGAAGGTGTTTGATCTTACCAGCTGTTTGTCATGTGTCATGAAAGGCTTGTCACACACTTGATTACATGACTGGGCATGTCATCAATGGTTAAAAAAGAAGCAGAAACTGCTTATGCAATTTCCCTTACATCCATGGCATTTCATAATAGGATCTCAGTTCTAAACTTGTTGTTTTTGGAGAAAGGAAGGGTATAAATCAAATAAATAAATCTCATTACTCTTTCAGTATATGCTCAAATGCTTTAGACTTTTGGCCAGCTATGCACTATGTGGAAAAATAATGCTCAGCAAGTAATTGATCAACAAGCTCCTTTGTTCCAGATCTAAATCACATTACCCCACACCTACACCTCAAAATATGGCTGTAATCATTTTGAGATCTGGTTCCTGACTTTTCTTCAAAATATTGTGTATTATATATTTGCAGAATGAAATATGCCCTAAAAATGTAGTTCCTTTCCTCTAGGATTAAATCACTTATGAAGAACAGAGTTGTTAACTGGTATAGACAAATGAAAAGCCCAACAGTTCAAAGTCTTCTGGATGCACTAATGACAGACAAAATGCAGATTTGATGTCACATTTCAGCAGCTTTGCCCCAACTCCACAGACTCTTACCATAAACAAAGCATAATCAAAAGATGTGTAGTGTGCACTGCATAGCTCATGGAAGATTGCATTATTAACTCAGTCTCTGTCAGGGAATGATAAATGGTGGGTGAACTGAAACTCCCCTAACATTGCTCCCAAAAGGAAAGACCCACTGAAAGGGAATGTCTGTAGCAGAGAAGCTGTTAGGTATACCACAGTGCTCATAGAGCTTTCCATGCAGTTTGAAAGTGTGTTGGGTTTTAGAACCATTTGCAAGTACACAGCAATTCTTCTAAAGGCTTCCCAATAGTTTTGTAAGTGGGGATGACTTTAGGTATATAGCTATGGACTGTAGGAAAATTAACGATGGGACCCCTTGTCACAATGAAATTCCTGGTCACAGTATGTTCTTGGTCATTTATTTATTTATTTATTTAATCACACTTTTATGCCACCCTCCTCAAAAAGACCCAGGGTGGCTAACAAACTCTCCAAAACACTTAGAGCAGAATAAAAACACAATATAAAAATGAAGATTAAAATATTAAAAAGTTTAAGTAAAAAGGTTAAGTAAAAAGATTAAGTAAGACACACAGAGAGAAAGAGGGAGTAGGTCAGAGCCAACAGACTGGGGCAACTGTCCGGCCCATACCCCACACATGCTCTGCAAGCCAGGTCTTAGCCCCCTCCCTAAAGGGCAGCAGCTCCATCTGGAGATGCAGGACATGTGGCAGGAGCTTCCATAGGGCTGGAGCAGACACGGAGAAGGCCCTCCTCCTAGTGCTAAAGAGGTGCACCTCTCTAGCTGATGGTACAATCAGAGAGCCTCTCCAGCCCGCTCTGGTGGGACAGACAGATGTCCTTAGGGTGATGCAGTCTCTTAGGTATCCTGGACCTTTAAAGGTAATAACCAGCACCTTAAATTGCACCCAGAGGCAAACTGGCAGCCAGTGCAGTTCCCGCACCAATGGTGAGGCACGAGTATAACACCACAACCCCACCATGACCCGGGCAGCTGCATTCTGTACCAGTTGCAGCCTCCGAATGGTCACCAAGGGCAGCCCCATGTAGAGAGCATTACAACAATCAAGTCTGGAGGTGACCAAAGCGTGTGTGATCATGAGCAAGGAGTCCCAGTCTAGGAGCGGGCATAACTGGCATATTACACAAAGTTGTGCAAAAGCCCTCCTGGCCACAACCGCCACCTGCTCTTTGAGTAGTAGTCATGAGTCCAAATGGACCCCCAGATTACGTACCGGTCTGTTTGGGGCAATATTGACCCATCCAGAACCAAATCCTGAGTTAACACAGGACCCCTGACCCACAACCACTCAGTCTTGTCAGGATTCAGCTGTAGCCCGTTGTCCCCCATCCAGACCCTCACAGCCTCCAGGCACCTGGAAAGGACTTCCACTGCATCGCTTGGATTCCACGGGCTGAGATATACAGCTGGGTATCATCTGCATATTGATGATACCTCACCCAGTGGGAACAAATGATCTCACCCAGCGGTTTCATCTAGATGTTAAATAGGAGAGGTGAGAGCACCGAGCCCTGAGGCACCCCATACTGGAGCAACCTAGGGCTGGATTTCTCACCCTCCAACCATACCGACTGGGTCCGGTCCTTCAGAAATGAGGAAAACCAGGACAACACAGTGCCCTGGATCTTCAATCTGCGGAGCCTTCCCAGAAGGATACCATGGTCAATGGTATAAAAAGCCACTGAGAGGTCAAGAAGAGCCAGGACAGATGGATGTCCACCATCCCGCTCTCTCCAGAGATCATCCACAAGCATGACCAATGCAGTTTCCGTAACAATATCCGGGCCTGAATCCTGACTGAAAAGGGTCCAGATAATCTGCTTCATCTAAGGTCTCCTGTAACTGTCTTCTCCAAAACCTTGCTCAGGAATGGAAGGTTGGAGACAGGCTGGTAGTTGGTCATAACTGCAGGGTCAAGGGATGGCTTTTTTAGGAGGGGGCACACCAAAGCATGTTTTAAGGTAGCAGGAAAAAAAACCTCCTGAAGCGAAGAGTTAATAATGGCTTCGACCCAACCCCTTTCACCACCCTGGCCGATTTCACCAGCAAGGCGGGGCATGGATCTGATGCATATGCAGTAGCACGCACAGATCCCAGGAGCCTGTCCACTTCCTCAGGGACAACTGGATCAAACCGATTCCTGATAACATGACCAGACTGCACTTTGGACAACCCCAGATCTAATATTTCCATGCCAGGGTTCAACTTTGACGGAATCCAAGAGATTTTCTCTGCTAGATAATCAGCAAAAGCATCAGCCGACCCTTGCCAACTGGGGCCAGACTTCCCTCTTCTGAGGAGGGACCTGGTCGCCTGGAACAGAGTCACTGGGTAGTTATCTGCAGAGGCAATGAGGGTGGCAAAATATTGACGTTTCACCACCCCCATCACCACCTGATAGGCCTTAATAGCAGCTCTAGCAAGTGTTCAGTCGGACTCACTGACAAAGTAATGGTTTAATTAATATGAGCATCTCTGTTCTTAAAAAATGTGACACTTCAAAAGCTCTGTGCAAATGTACAGGGTTAAATATTAAGTGACCGTGCAATGAATTTATAACCCATTTGGAATCATAGTCTTATGTTCCGTAGTCCTTAAAGTTTTTATTAGACAAATGTATCCAATTTAGTTTTATATTGATCAGCATCTGTTTTTATGTCCTCGTATTCACCATGTTTTCGAATTTTTAAATTTTGTTTTAGATAGATAGATAGATATCCTGTAATTTCATGTATTAATCTGTTCATCTAGAACAGGAGTTCTCAACCTTTTAAAGCCAGGGGCCAGATCACACCCCCTTGCCACGGCTGCCTAGCCTCAACCATTATGACCACCACTGCCAAAGACAGTGGGGAACAACAGTCTGGTCCCCAACATCTCCCCCCATGCCACCACCACCGCCACCAACACTCCTCACCCACCGCTGCTGCCAACACTTCCCTCCTAGCCATCATCCCGGCCTACAAACACTCCTCTCCATGCTGCTACCACCGCTACCAACAATCCCCCACACACCACCAATGCTGCTGCCAACACTCCCCACCATGCCACTAGTCCAGCCTGCAAACACTTCCCCACAATACACTGCTGCCCCCACCACTTCCCTGCTTACTGGCCTGCCATGGGTGAAGGATGGGTCCTGCCTGTTCTTGCCTGCACTCAGCCAGAGCAGCACCCAGGAAAGATGTGGATGCTTCTGCCATCACCACCATTGTCCTTGTCCCCTCTGCCTGGCTTGGCATGTCCTAACACCGCTTGATAGCAGGGCAGATGTTGTAAGCCTTCTTACAACATCAGCCCTGCTATGGAGTGCCATTAGACACATGCCAAGCCAGGCAGAGGGGGAAAGGTTAGTGGTAGTGGTAGTGGTGGTGGCGACAGGAGTGAGGGTGTGGGCCAGATGGAATGGCACCATGGTCCAGCCCGCTGGCCATAGGTTGAGAAACCCTGACTGTGAAAGCCCTGAAGCCCTGAAAGTGTTTATGGAAGGGATTTTAAGAACATTATTACTTATTTTTCCAAGTCACAAAGTAGTTTGCTACTGATGCAAATAAAGTTTTCAGAGTGACAGTAGGTAGTAAGAGCAACCTTTGAATAATGGGAATACAGTATTCCTTTTTCATCATTTAGCAAGAGCACTTTCCCATATCATAAACATTACAAAAGAGTTACTTACATCATAGAAGAAACCAGTCTATCCTAATTAAGTTACTACTGTACAGCCACTTAGTGGCCAAAATCCTACTGAGAATGCATGCTGTCTTAAGGGTCCTTTCGTACCCATGTCTATGGAGAGCGAGGGAGCCTTGCCACGCCTCAACCCCTCCTTTCTGGTTAGGGCTCCAGCGTGGATATCCCTCATTGGTTATTTTGTTTGGTAGGTGTGGTTTTTATTGTATGTTAGGGAGCTGAGTTCAAGAATTCTCTCTTGGGTTGTTGGGAGGCAAACGAGTTGGACGCATGTTTAGCTTATCTGCAATTAAGTGGTACGCAATGTCTTGGAAGAGGCCTCAGGTGCCGCTTGGGAGTGAGGAGCAAGCCCTGAATAAGAGAGGGGAGAGTAAAGATTCAATTTCTGAGTCTTCGGATGAACAATTAGTTTCGGATTTGGTTCCTCTGGCAGCCAGACTGCAGGCCTTAGAAGGGGGGGGGGGGACAGCAGGCCTTTACCTCTGCTGCAGTCTCAGGGATCTGGGGCTGTTGGTAAGAAGGGCAAGGGCAAAAAGTCATCTGTGAGAGCCATGCTGGTGGAGTTCAAGGTGCAGCTGGAAGCCAACAGGGCTTTCATTTCCCCCGTTGCAGGAGGGAGGCCCAGCGGCCCAGTCGACAGACGAGGCAGATGGGGGAACGGAGCAATTGGTGGGTTCTCTGGCCCTGGGTAGCAGGGCTGCAAGCAGCAGCACAGGATTCCTTGTCGCTACCTAGTGCATGACCAAATATATGAGCATGCTCATGGTGGATTCTCTGACCTGAGAAAATTGAGGCCTATGATAGTCGATCAGCAGTACTCTGTCTTTTGGAGAAAGGAACATACCACGAAGAAGAAGAATAATTTCATGTCAGAAATTATTCTGGGTTGAAAGGATTTTTTCAGAAGAAACTCCGCTCAGGCAGTCCAAATGAGGCTCCTTTCATGTCCCCAAGAGCTGGGATAGAGACGGGTTCTCAATCTGTCATGCAGTACTGCAAATAATATCTAGTCAAGAGTGGAAAATTTCCCAAATGGGCAATATAGAAATGTAACGAACGAACGAACGAACAAACGAACAAACATTTGCTTTGTAAGTAGTTACTTCAAAGCTGTGTTGTCAATCTCCTTTTCATTTCCAAATCAGCAAGAATGCCAAGATTTTAGCATGGATCAGTGGTTTAAATACATGAGAAATATCTCATGGGGAATGGGTACATTATTACAACTTTCTAAAATCTCACAAAGATGTCTGCTGAATCCTTTACTTGGCATTACATGGGGTCCAGATGTTTTTCCCAGCTTGTAGTTGGGAAGACAGATGCCAGCCAAGACAGATGGGCAAGGACAAGAGACAGCTGTGAAATTCTATGAAGCCAGAAAGTATTTTGAACGCAGGGGGCCTACTTGGTGTGTCAAATGCAGTATGGAAACTTCAGAGCTTGGCAAAAGCACCATGATGGAGCCCAGCTGCTCAGATGCCTCAGGATGGGAATGCTGAGCCCTCCTAGAAGAGCAGTGCCTCCTGTCTTACCAAACAGCAGCTCAAGGGCAGAATCTAGCGTGCAATTTGTGGGGAATGCCACTTGCTCAATGGAGATAATTTTGCAAACATTTAAAAGAGAACCTGAGCTTGATGTGGGACAAGAGCCAGACGTCTGGGGCAGCCAAGCTTAAAATCTGATTTAAGAATAAATTACATACTACACTCGGAACTACTTGCAGATTATATAGTTGGAAATAATGCTGATCTTGGATAAAACATTATTTCACTACCATGGCTACAATGAAGTTCACTTAAAGTAGATGCCCCATTAAACAACTAAAGAAGGCATTCATGACAGCAATATAACCTGCTTGTCTAGAGTCCAGTTGCATAAAGGACGCTTGTAGTCTGTGCAGTGAAGAAGGTTGCTCTAAAATATTGAGATGAACTGTGTACACCCAGGTAACTCCCACTCCAATGACATGCTAACTATGAGGAACACCACTATTTGATCAGGATTTTAAATACAGGTCTGAATGGTTAAGACACTGAACTCGATGACCAGAAGGTCAGCAGGTCAACAGTTCAAGAGCAGATTGCTGCATTATGGAGTGACCACCCATCATCTGCCCCAGCTCCTGCCAAACAAGCAATTCAAAAGCAAGAAATTGCAAGTAGATAAATAAGGATTTTTTTTACCCATTTCAGGCTCCCGCCCCCCCTGCCAGCTCCAGGGAGGTCAGGGAACCCAATCCTCGCTATTTCCAAAGTTCCCCCACCTCTCTGGAGGCTGCAACAAGCCAAAATGTCAGGATTCAAAATTGATGGTTTTTTTACCCATTTTGGGCTCTCGGACCTCCCTGCCTGCTCCAGGGAGATCAGAGGACCTGATTGAAGCTGTTTGTGGGATTTTCCCACCTCCCAGGCCAGTGCAACAAGCCAAAATGTCAGGGTTCGAACCCTGACATTTTGGCTTGCTCCACTGGCCGGGGACATTGGGGAAGCCCAGAAACAGCTTGGATCGGGTCCTCTGATCTCCCTGGAGCAGGCAGCGGGGTCAGAGAGCCCAAAATGGGTTTTAAAAATGGACTTTTTAAACCCATTTCAGGCTCCCTGCCTGCTTCAGGGAGATCAGAGGACCTGATCTACAGCTGCAGGGTGGCTGGGGAAGCTGACGGGGACTCCTCGTTGGCTTCCCTAGCCACCCGCCCATGCCTCCGCAGCTGTGGGGTGGCTGGGAAGCTGAACGGAGAACCCCATTCCGCTTTCCAGCCACCCAGCTGCTACGAAATGACTGCATTGGATAACGCTAACAGATCGTTATCTGATACAAAATTTCTTTAGAAATTTTGCATCATTATCCGATTTCAGTGTTATCTGCGGTATTACTGTACTGAGTTTTGTGAGCCAATTGGAACTGGCAGTGTCTGCAGAAATTTCTTAATGGAGCATACAGTAATTCCAAAAGTTATGTCATTTGTGTAGCTATGCATGAGGATTTTGGTCAATGTGTTTAAATCAAAAAGATGAACTTTTCACACCTTTTTGCTTTCAGTTGCAGAGTTAAGTACAGTAATACCTCGGATAACGCTAAGACTTGGTTCCACAAGTCTTGGTGTTATCCGATTTTTAGTGTTATCCGATGCATGTTAAAATCCTACGCGATGTATCGGATAACGTTAAAGCTCCATAGAGATACATTGTAACCACACAGGCTTTAGCGGTTGTTATCCGATACATCCCATAGGACCTTAACGTTATTCAATCCAATTCTCCTCCCCAGATTACTTAACGTTATGTGATTTTAGCGTTATCCGAGGTAGACGTTATCCGAGGTATTACTGTACATGCTTTCATCTTTCTCCTGGAAATCTGTGGTAAGCTGCTTCACAGAATCAGTGTACCTTCAGATGATTTCTTTACTCATCACATCCTGAGATACAGAAAATCCTCCTCGCTTTAAAACAAATCTGTTTAATATTAATGCTCTTTCTGGTGGAAGGGGAGAATCTCCACTTGCTTTGTGTTCTTTCACTTTTTGGCTTGAGTAATCACCTATACTAGTCCTTTGGGACAGGAAGGGTGTGGATGGAGGATGACGTCTTCAGAGGGGCCGAGTGTGATGATTCAACAGTACTACCTTCAGGTTCATAACACTAACATTGACACATTTCTCTTTCTTAAGATGATAGGTTTTTAAAATGTTGATTTCCTTATTCAACACGATGTGAGGTCATATACATTTGTGAGAAACCCACACCTACACACTGATACACACACACACCATTGTACCAAATAGATGTGTATGGAGAAATGTGGCTATGACAATATTATCACCCACAATCACCCTTGGCTCAGGCCTCTCCAGGTTCCCTTCCCTGAGCCTCCAATGCTGGCAGGCTCAACTTTGGAACCCCTGAGACGCTGAGTAAGTAGTAGCTAGTATGTTGTCCTGCAAATTACCCTGTAGCTACCTGGGAAGCTCTCAAATACTGAGGGCCCAGAGAAAACTGTGGAGAGTTTGAATAAATGGTAGCATATGGCTTAGGTTTGGTTTACTCTTGTTCTTACCCCTTTTCAGATAAACATGCATTGTATTGTTAAACAAAAAGTTGTGTATTAATCTTTTAACATAAAAAATAGAATTACAGTCCCTCTATTGGTTTGAGGTTACAGAAAATTCCCAAAGATGATCTCGCATGGAAATTACAAAGGAAAATCAACAGGCTTTTCCTCACACAAAGAAAAGAAAACCTGACTAATCTGGATAATACTGATGTAGCTTACATGGAGTATGGTCTCCTTGGTAGCTCTGAGTCCAACTCTCTTCCCTGAGTGATCCCACTCAGCACCAGAGTCAAACTGACCCTCCAGTCCATTTGCCTTCCACTTCAACCATGGGTCCTGGTCAGTGGTAGGATGTCAAAATTTTTACTACCCCACCGTGACGTCATCACAGTGTGGGCGGAGCTAACGTCATGATGTCATGACATGGGCGGAGCCAAAGAAAAATGCTAAAATAATAATAAAAAATAAAATAAAAATAAGCACGCACACACACACACACACACACACACACACACACACACACACACACACACACACACACACACCACAAGGACAGCAAGGAGGACAGCAAGGAGGCCGTGCATATGCGCCAAGCACTGTAGGCATGCATGCACACCAAGTGAAAAGGTAAGCCCCGAAGGTGGTTCCCCCCAAAAGCTGCTGCCGGTTCTCTGGGACACTAGGGAAAGTTACTACCGGTTCTGGCGAACTGGTAAGAACCTGTTACATCCCATCACTGGTCCTGGTTTCCAGAATCAGCCTATGGCCTATAAGAGATCCCTCTCTCCTGGTTAATGCCAACATACCCTGTTCTTATAGAGAACCTCTTGGTGTTGCTAGGAGCTGGGTGTGGCGGGGCAGATATTCCACTCCAGGTGATTAGAATACAACACAGGCCTGGTGGCCTTGAAAAGCTCTATAACAGAGGTATCCAAACTATGGCCCCGGGGGTTGGATACAGCCCCCAACACCAATTCATCTGGCCCACAAAGCCCTCATTGCTCCCAGGAGTGGAAGTAAAATGGCCTCCTAAACCACATTACTGGCCCATGGTCCAAAAAGTTTGGGCACCCCTGCTCTATAAGCAGTGATGGGATGACAAAAATTCTACTACCACGCCATGACGTCACGGACGTCATGGGCGTGGCCAATGGCATGACGTCATGACGTCACGGCCGACGTCATGACGTCATGACGTTGTGGGCGGGGCCAAAATAAAAATAAATAAAAAATAAAAATAAACATACACACACACCCCTCCCTCTCAGCCCACCCACCCAGACACAAATAAATAAATAAAATAAAAACAACCACCCACCCAAAACACAAATAAATTACCCACCCACCCCAAATAAAAACCCCTCGCTTACCTTTCTTGGGACCCGGCACCCCGATTGCTGTCCACAGCCGCCGCCGCCGCCGGAGCTGCCTGCACCCCTGTGGCGTCCTCCTTGGGCCGGTACCTTTTTAGCCCGGCTCCGGCCATGGCGAGGGGCGACGGGCAGCCGCGGCTGCCGCGCCTCCCTGGGCCGTCCCCATGCCGCACCGCCGCCGCCTACAGCTTCCTCCTCCGCAGCGCGCGGCAGCCGAGCTCAAAAGGGACCGACCCAAGAAGGAGTCCACAGGGATTCAGGCAGCGGCAGCTCCGGCGGCGGCGGGCGGCGGCTGTGGACGGCGGGTGCAGGCACCCGGCCCACAGGCGCCCGGCGGAGGCGGCGGCAGCGGTGTACCCCGCCGGGCATCCCCAGGGCATGGGGCTTGTCAGCAGCGGACGGCCGAGGCAGCCCTCAACGTGCCGCGGGGAGGCGCCCCCCTCAGAGGGCTGCTGCCGCCGCCGCTGCCCTGAAAGTTCTAAATGTTTTGAAAATCGGAGCGAAAATGGCTCTAATTGACTGCGCATGCGCAGAAACTCAATCTGACGCATGTGCAATGCGTCAGATTGAGTTTCTGCGCATGCGCAGTCAATTAGAGCCATTTTCGCTCCGATTTTAATTTTTTTTTTCTTTCGGTCAGGCGTCCGGAACCGGACGCCCCAAAAGTGGACTTCCCCTCACGGAGAACCCTCCGGGATTGGTCTTACCGGTTCCAGAGATCCGTCTGGAACCGGTGACATCCCATCACTGTCTATAAGGTACACCTGCTGATGAGCAAGCAAGAAAAGAAGCAGGGGTCTTACAAAGAAGCAAAGCTACAGCAATACCAGAGTCTCTAAGCCTAGGAAATTTCATATAGCATAACTTGTTACCCTATTTTGTTACAGGGGCTGCAGTGGCTTAGTGGTTAAGACACTGTGTTTGATGACCGGAAGGTAGGCAGGTCAGCAGTGTTACACGATGGAGTGAGCTCCTCTCACCTGTCCCAGCTTCTGCCAACCTAGCAGTTTGAAAGCAAAACATTTCAAACAGATAAATAGATACCACTTGGGTTGGAAAGGTAACAGCGTTCTGTGTGCTCCAGCATCTAGTTATGCCTACCACGGAAACATCTGCAGACACAGACAGCACTGGCACTTTGGCTATAAATGGAGATGAGCACAGCACCCTAGAGTAAGACATGACTGGCTTTGAAGCGAGGGAGACCTTTACTCTATGGGGAGAGAAGAATGAGTGGGAAATCACTCACTCATGGAAAAGGGGGGAAACCCCCCCCCCAGCACTCTGACTAACCTGCACAGTACTGGGGGAAAGGTGGAAGAAGAAAGGATAAAAGGGGAAAGGATGAAGGAAGAAGCATTGCAGATACTCTGAATAGCCAGAGAGATGTACGAGTGAATCTGAGAGCAAACTGTCTTTTGAGGCAAAAGTGACAAAACTGAAGCTGTCCTACTTTGGGCACATCATTATAAAGTAAGATTCTCTGGAAAAGGCAATAGCGCTGGGAAAGGTTGAGTGCAGCAGGAAAAGAAGACCAAATATGTGATGGACTGACTCCCTAACAGAACCTGCAAGTTTACAAAAGTGGACTATCTGAGGACAGGACATTTTGGAGATTGTTCATTTACAGGGTTGGAGGCAATGAAAGAACACATAACAAGTCCTTTTAAATTATTTTAAATAATCTTAAAGTATTAATTGTTCTCAAATATTTTATTGCCAGGTAACACAACCTGATATCCTTGAGACACAGAGTGTGATATAACTATTTTAATAAATAGTTTGAGTGATAAATAAATAACACATGCTGGTTTCTATGTATGTAAAGTAATGTATATCTGTGTATTATTAAATGGCTGAATAATTCTAGTGTTTTATTAACGTTTCCAGTGCCAGAAATGCCCTTGAGAATTTAATGTGTGAAACTCTCTTCCAACACCACATCTTGAATAAATCAATTGTTTTTCCTGTCAGCTTTCTTAATTGTCTGGTGTTCACACCCATAAATTGTAGTTGAGAAACCATAATATGAGCGATCTTGGCCTTGGTTTTCGGTGTTCTTCTTCTGAGTTCTTCCCTGCAGTATCCATTTGGAATTCATGACTGAAAATGCATAAACTCTTTTTCCATGTTAATTTCTTAATCATCAACATAAAATTATTTAATTCTGGTGGAAGTCATTGTTTGTGGCATGCTAATGTTCAACTGTCATTATGCTGCTTCTTCTTGCTGAAACTCCATCAGCAGTGGTTTCAAATCTTTGCAGTTTTCTGCCACTAATAGGGTATCATCTGCATAGTTTAAATTACAGGCATTTCTTCCACCCACTTTCATGCCTCCTTTCTATGATCTAATTCAGCTTTCTGTACGATACATTCTGCATAGAGACTTAATAGGTAAGATCACCCATCAGCAGTATCAGTACCATATCCGGGCTTAAATACTGACTGAAAAGGGTCCACATAATCTGCTTCATCCAGGATACCCTGGAGCTGCTGTGTCACTGCCTTCTCCACAACCTTCCTCCAGAAGGGTAGGTTGGATACCGGTCATTCGGACGAGCGATGGTCTCTTGAGGAGGGGGTGCACCAATGCATGTTTCAGTGATGTGGGAAACACATCCTTCATCAAAGAAGCATTAATCACCACTTTGACACAACCATCTATCACCTCCCTAGCCATTTTCACCAGGCAGGCAGGCAGGCAGGCAGTGGCACGAACCGCTCCAAGGATCCTGTCCATTTCCTCAGGGACAACTGGATTAAACTGATCCCAGATAACCTGGCTAGACCGTGCTCTGGTCAACTCTGGCATCTTGATGTTAAGTCCAGAGTCGAACTTTGAGCGAATCCGAGCAATTTTTTCTGACAGATAATCAGCAAAATTGTCCACAGACCCTCAGGATGACATGGTCTCTTAAGTAACCTGGCCCACTACCATGTAGGGCTTTATAACCAGCAGCTTGAATTGTACCCGGAGGCACACTGGCAACCAATGCAGCTCCTGCAGCAAGGGTGTGGCATGGTTGTAATGACCACACCCCATCACCATGTGGGTCACCACATTTTGCACCAGTTGCAGCCTCCAAATGGTCATTAAGGGCAGTCCCATGTAGAGCACATTATAACAGTCCAATCAGGAGATGACCAGTGCGTAGAGTGACCATGAGCAAGGAGTCCCAGTCAAGGAATGGGCATAACTGGTGAATCACTCAAAGTTGAGCAAAAGCCCTCTTGGCCACGACTGCCACTTGCTCCTGCCACAGAGGTTTTTTCCACCCATTTCGGGCTCTCCAGCACCCCTGCTGGCTCCAGGGAGGTTGTAGGACCTGATCCGTGCTATTTCTGAAGTTTCCCCACCTCTCTGGCTGCTGCAGCAAGCCAAAACATCGGGATTCGAATCCCAACACTTTGGCTTGCTACAGCCTCCAGGGAGGTGGGGAAACTTCGGAAATAGCGCGGATCAGGTCCCCCGACCTCCCTGGAGCCGGCAAGGGGGGAGTCAGGGAGCCCAAAATGGATGATAAAAAAGGACTCCCCCCCCATTTCAGGCTCTCTGACCCCCTTGGAAAGGGCAGGGGGGATTCCACTCATGGAATCCCCACTGCCCTTTCCAAAGAGGCAGGCTGATCACCCCTCTCTTACCTTTCCTCTTCAGAAAGGGAACAGGGCTTTTTCAGACGTTGTACAATCAATGCATCGCACAACATTAAAAACCGGATAATGACGAGACTTGTGGAACCAAGCCTCATCATTATCCGAGGTACTAGTGTACATAATTTAAAATCCAGTTGAAATTCAGATTGATTTTTCCATCCCTAGTTGTAAATGTCATACTGTCATTTTGTCTCTTAGTTCCTAGGCTTCAGATATAAAATGATTCAGTAAGATAGCCCCTGAGAAATGGAAAGTGAGTTGCAACCAGCAGGAATTCACCCCTTGATAGTCTGGACAATGAAGGAATCAAGAAAACATAGCCTGCTTACTCTGTCACTGCCTTAGATAATTTCAACAGTGGGGCTTTTACTGTACTTACACTGCTGTTTAATGGAAGCAATAATTGGTTCAATTTCACCCTTTTTTTTAAAAAAAACCTACGTATTATTAAACATGTCAATATTTCTAGGGTTTGGTTTGTGTCTGATTCTGTTTCATTTTCTTTTTTGCTAAATGCTAAAATTGAGAATTAAATTAAGAAAACCAGTGGTATTTGCTGATCAGCCAATACCGTGTCTATTTGCATAAAATAAATCAAAACCCCAACACCCTAAAAACATTGTTCATCTACCCATTATATATTTATTAAACCTAATTTTCCTAAACAAAAATACTGGAAAATAAAACAAGCAAGGTAAAGTCAAAGTATAATACAGTAGAACCCCGTATAACAAAAAAAAAACCTCCGTTCCGCGAAGCTCTTCACTATACGATGTTTTCATTATACGGCTCCCTATGGGTGATGCACTGTATAACAAAAAGAAAATATTTGTTATACGAATCTCTATTGGCGATACCCTGTACAACAATTATGTTTTCACTGTACAGGGTATTGCCAATAGTGATTCATATAACAAACTTTTTTTTGTTATACGGTGCATTGGCAATAGCGCAAAAACACTTCATTGCACAGATTTTTCAGTATACAAAGTGTTTGTAATACAGTAATACCTCGGATAACGTTTACCTCAGATAACGCTAAAATTGCATAACGTTGAGTAATCTGGAGAGGAGAATTGGATCGATAACGTTAAGGTCCTATGGTATGTATCGGATAACAACCGCTAAAGCCTGTGCGGTTACAATGTATCTCTATGGAGCTTTAATGTTATCCGATCCATCCCATAGGATTTTAACATGCATCGGATAACACTAAAAATCGGATAACACCAAGACTTGTGGAACCAAGTCTTAGCGTTATCCGAGGTATTACTGTACAGGGTCCTACTGTTTCAGAAAGGCTCAGCAGTAAAATCTGGTCATGAGCCCTGTGGCACAGTGGTTCAACTACTGTACTGCAGCCCAAACCTGCTGACATTGTGAGTTTGATCATGACAGGCATCAAGGTTGACTCGGCCTTCTATCCTTTCAAGGTTGGAAAAAAGGAGTGCACAGCATTTCGGGGGCAAGATACTATTTACCTTGTGAACCACACAGATATGTGCACTAAACAATTTCAGGTGGTACAGTAATACCTCGGATAACGCTAAGACTTGGTTCCACAAGTCTTGGTGTTATCCGATTTTTAGTGTTATCCGATGCATGTTAAAATCCTATGGGATGGATCAGATAACATTAAAGCTCCATAGAGATACATTGTAACCGCACAGGCTTTAGCGGTTGTTATCCGATACATCCCATAGGATCTTAACGTTATTCAATCCAATTCTCCTCCCCAGATTACTTAACGTTATGCGATTTTAGCGTTATCTGAGGTAAACGTTATCCGAGGTATTACTGTATATATGTGTAATTGCTGTTGGTATAGCTATGTAGTTACTAGGAATATATTAGCTGAAATCCTGTTGTGCAGTAATGCAGACAGTGTCACTTTTAGGCATGAATGGCTGCAAATTATTTATTGTATGCAATTTGGTGTGAAACAAATAATGCCTACAGGGATTTCTTAACTTATGACAATATGTGTCTAAACGTTAACAAATATTCAAAACAATACAACAGGATTTCAGCCATTATGTCATAATCCTGGACAAACAGCATGGGAGAGAATGTCAAACTCTGTTGGCTGAACAAAATGTACCAAATAGCCAAAGCAAAGGGGTCAGGTCTGTTCCCAATTAGCTGTATGTCATGTAGTCAACAGAAATTAGATTGAAATGTATAATGAGAACTGCAGTGCAAACAGAGGGATACATTTCAATGTAGTTGCACCCTAATTAGTCAGACTTAGGGCAGGCCCTCTGAAGCAACCACATTTGATGGATGCATACTAAACAAATCTAGCTCCACCCCAGGGTTCAGTGTTTTGAAAGGGAATTATCTTCAGGGTGAGGCAGGTGATTTCTAACATCTGAGACAAAAGCAAGTTATTTTCAAAAAGCTGTTTAGTAAAACCGAATGACATTTAGTCATCGTTAGGTCAGTTTTAACACTAGGCGCTTGATTTTTCCGAAGTAGCTCAATTCACCTGGCAGCCATCCCAAATCTACAGGTGTTTGTCTTCCTCTTCCAGCTTTAGTCTTAAGCTGAAGCTATTCAAGATGCTGGTGACATTTTCCTGATCCAGGTTCAGAGAAAGGAACTTTGGAGACTCATTAAAACCCATCTCAAAGGAAAGGCTTTACAGGTCTCCTGAATACATAATATCTCCTGCTCGTGCTGAATTCCAATGTTGAGAATTGCCAATGTTACCCAATTAGCTAGTATAAGGGCAGCCTTGCAGGGACAAAATGTGAGGACAAGGAGGGCTCCACCCTCCATGGTGGATCTGTGTGGCTGAGATTCCTTCCTGCCTGTGTAATTGTTTGCCCAAACACCTCTTCATTGTGGCCCTGTTTGTTGCAAGGATTTCCATGACATGGCCACAACACAGAGTGCAATGGTGAAAACTGAGTCTGGAGAAGGAAAGTCCATCAATGGCCTGTGTTTCATGAGGTTACAATGGGTGAGTTTGTCCTTCTTTGGCTTTTGTCTTGGCAGCTTTCTCTGTCCCTACAACAATCTTTTGGGATGACTTTGGCAAAAAAAAAAAAAATAGAGTTGAAGCGAGGAAGGCACTGGAGAGAGATGGACTAGAATAGGGTGTGGGGTAGGGTTTTTTTGTCTTCAAATGGCTTAGGTCAGGGGTCTGCAAACTTGGCTCTCCAGGTGTTCTTGGACTTCAATTCCCAGAAGCCCAAGTCAGCACTCCTGCTGATCAAGGCTTCTGGGAACGGAAGTCCAAAAACAGCTGTAGAGCAGTGGCGTAGCTACCGCCGTATCTGCCGTATCAATTATACGGGGGCCCCGGGCCACGGGGGCCCCCAACGTGCGTAAGCAAAACAAATCTTTACCCTTCCTAAGGGTCCCCAAACAAATTTTTATACGGGGCCCCGGCAAGGCACGCTACACTTCTGCTGTAGAGCCAAGTTTGCTGACCACTGGCTTAGGTGATGTTACTGATGTTCTCTCTATTTTAAACAAACAAACAAACAAGGCCCACTGGTAATTTGTGGATTAATCTGAAGTTTGCCCATTCCTATTAGTAATTACTCATTTAATGGCCCGCATCCTATCACCTCCGCCATAGGTTCCACTGGTTAAATAGATAAATAAATTTCATGTCAGAAATTATTCTGGGTTGAAAGGATTTTTTCTGGAGAAACTCCACTCAGGGGACACATGAATGAGGCTCCTTTCATGTCCCCAAGATCCTCCACTCAGAATTTGGGTATTGAAACCTGACCTTCTGGTCTCCAAGCCATCGCAATGCTGTGGTTCCATTGATTAAAAGAGGCACATTGTAGTGTGAGTTACTATGCTAAGTGACAGGATTTTAGCCAATGTGTCTTTAAAAACAGAAGAGAAATATGTTATCTTCATTTTGGTTGTTATGTGTGCCAGTTTACAGCAAATCAGTGCTTGAAAAGTTACATTTTTAAAAATAGAAACACCTTGAATCTTCCATCTTGCAAGGCCCTCAATGCTCAAAATGTTTATACAGAAATGGAGACGCATGCTTCCAAAGGCCTCCAGGGGCATGACATACCATTCAATTGCAATTGCCCCTATTCCCTAAGGAGCTACTCCAGCCCCTTCCCCCATGACAGGAGAGTGAGTGAGAAAGAGAATGGGTTGGGTTGAGCTTGGTTACTTTACTGTTTGTATTTTATGTTTTAAATGTACAGTCAAACCTTGCATAAAGAGTGCTTCGCTTAAAGAGTAACTTGCTTAAAGAGCAGAATTTTCTCTGAATGTTTGCTTTGCTTAACAAATAAAACCAACCAAAAACTCACTTAACAAAAAAATCGGGGTTCGCAATCCCCCCCCCCACAATTGGTCACATACAATGGTGTTTCGCTTAAAGAGCAAACTCGCTTAAAGAGCAATCCTGTGGAACACATTATGCTCTTTAAGTGAGGTACAACTGTATTTGTATCGGTATCCTGAGAACTCCAGTTACTGAGTTGTGTAAAGCATAATAAACAATACTTGCATTTTGTTCCACAATAAAACATCTGAAAACAAATAAGTTGAGTTTGTGTTTAAGCTTGGCTTACCACAGACAGAAAGGTCTACCATTTCTTTAAGCCATTAAGTATGGTGGCAATGAATAATGTAAGGGCAGGATTTGTGACCTGGTTGAGCCTCATTCCAAGATGGAGATTTTCATGCGTGGGGGGACCTCTGACACATTCCTTAGAAGGATTGGAATTCAATAACATGCTAGCCTAATGGGTTGGAAGAAATGAAACTTAATGTGTGATGGACATGTTATACTGTATAGTCATCGGCTGAATTTCTTTAGGGGAATGGCACGGGGGTAGGCCATATGTGAGGAGATAAAACCAAGAAGGAGAGGCCAAGACGTTCTTTTGATTGGATGATTCTTTCTGAGGGTGAGCTGTGAATTGAAACATGTAGGAGCTTAAGCCAGAAAAAGGGGCGGGCTGGGCTTGCCCAATTAGAGAAGCTCTCTTTGCTATGATGTGCTTTCTGAACTTTTGATAAACTTTCTTCTGTAACTTACTCTGATTACAATATATTTTTAAAATACCCAAAGATGACTGGAGTGTTTACTTGGCTATGTGCTACCTTATTTACACTAATCCAGTGTTTCCCAAATGCTGATTTTTGGACTTCAATTCCCAGAAGCCCAAGTCATTTCCCCAAAGCACTGATCAGCCAATGTACTGACAGGCTTCTGGGAATTGAAGTCCACGAGTGGGCTGTGTACCCCTTGTTGGGAACCACTGCACTAATCTAATATCCTGGGTTGCTTAGCTAGGAGGACAAAAGCTCCGAAGCAGGAACCAACCACTTGTGGGCAAAAATCCTACTTGTGAGTAAACATCTTTCCTGACAGATGACTGCAACTAGAGTCCCACAATATATTTAATTGATATCTGTCAATTAAAACCATCTGTTACCTGTTGTACAATAGCTAGCTAGCTAGCTAACCAGCTAGCTAGCTAGATAAATAGATAGACAGATAGATAGATCTGTTACCTTTCTACTAGAATGCAGGGATGGGGAAAATATTCCCATCCAATTTATGCTACTAGCATTTTTAGAAATGCAGTCTTTTCTCCACTATTCTTTGTCCAGCAACGTGTACCCTTCCAGATGTTTGAGAGTGAATGAGCAAGCACATTGTTACTACTAGCCGTGCAAGAAATCAGTGAGAAACATCCTAGCTATCTGTCCCCTCCAAAAGAAACTATGACCCATAGACATCAGGAAGGGGGGCATGTTGTTGAGCTTTTTTGTTTCTCATTTGACAGCAGACAGATCCCACAGGCCCAGGAGGTGATCCATCTTTCATCTGCCCATCTAGTATCTGAAGGAGAGACTGACACTGCTTAGCTCTCCCTTTTCTCCCCAGCCAAATTCTCTCCCTCTCTCATGTACTGTTTGGAACTTGGGAAAATGCAATTTCCTTCCTGCCTTCGGCTTCAGCATCGGCTCTCGTCTGCTCCGCAGCTGCTTGTTGCAGCTGCAGCTCAATACTTTGGTGAAATACTTTCTGTCCTGCCAAAGAAAGGGATAAGTGAACCTCCCCCCCCCGACCCACCCGCGCCTGTACTCTTACATTTCATTTCATATTTGTTGTGCTGCTTTCTTCATTAACACCCTTGTTCCTTGTCTCTTTTTCTCCAGGGTATTCGCCTTTTAGCCTTCTCCTCCTTTCATGGCTGCCGTGATCTTCCAGCATCAGCACCTGGGGCTTTTGCAACTTGTTCTCTCAATTCCTTCCTTTTGCCCCTGAGGTGAGATTATGTTTCTTGCAGAGTATTTGCTAGGAGATTCCTCAGTCAGAATTTCCAATGAGAAGCTGTGATCCCTGTCTCATCTCATGCTTAACTCTGTGGAATCAGCTTGCATAAGTATCCACCGGGAGCTCAGCCGTGATGAAGATTGTTACTTGACTTAAGCTTTAGATATCAACATTCATATTGCTGCTGCTGCTTCTCTTCTTCTGTAAAGATGAAGCTGAAGTTTGAGTTTTTAATTTTTCAAAGAAAAATTAGTGTCACACATTCAACCATATACCACCAACAACCACATATAGAGTTGTATTTTTCAGTATGATGGAAAACAGCCCCCCTTCCTTTTTGGTGTTGGTGAAAATGGCTGAAAGGTTGTATGAGATTGTGCTATTTCTGATTCTATGTGTGAGAGTAACTTAGCTTTTCAAAGAGTTAAATATTATTACTATCATTTGGGTGCCTTTGCTATTAGCACAATAGTTGTGTACAAAAAAAAAATCTCATCCTAAAGTCAAAGTTTTCTTTGCTTTACCAGCATTAACACCTGCTGATGTAAACAGTCACTCTCGTAATTTTGCAGTATATACAGTAGCATGCAAAAGTCTTTGGTCACCACCAGTTGGTTTGGGGAAAATTCAATGAGTGATTTGGGAGGCCATAACTCAGACATTCTAAGTCCAAACTTTACCAAACTTGGAAAGGTTTGAGAGGAGAGTCAGAAGAAGACTCTCTCCAATTTTGGTGTGTCTAGGCACTCAGGGCCTGAGTTGTTTATTCAAATCACTGACTGAATTTTTCCCAAACCAGCCGGTGGTGGCTTAAGACTTTTGCACAGTACAGTACTGTAGTCATACTTGACTTAACAAATAGACCAAAATATTGTTGCTTAGAGTAGTAAATTGTACTAGAGTAGGCTCATTTGAATCAATGGGACTTATGTAGAAGTTGACTCATGAAATCCCCATTGATTCAATGGGCTCACAATAGTGTGATTTATGAGTAAGAGTATTTTGGCCATAGACCTAGAAGGGATTCCTAAGCCAAAGCTCTACTGATGGCAACAGCCATATCAGCCATCCTTTATTTTAAAACCACAAGTGAAGAAGAGGCTACCTCTTTCTGAGATTGTCCATTCCCCTGTGGAACATCTTAAGCCATCAGAAGTCCATCTGCTTGTTCGGTCAAAATCTCCTGTTCCTTTCTACATGCTTTCTCAAGTTTTGACTTAGGAATTCCATATTTGACAATTTTGTGTACTTGAACAAAGCGTTCATGCAGAAATGCCTTCTTAAACAAGACATGCTTTCTTCATACATTGGTCATAGTGATTCTAGGTGTACCGTGCTTTATGTTGTCTAGTTGCCCAAGCAACCATACTAAAATCTACATTACTCAGTTTTCAAGGATGAAAAAAGGTATGTGGAAGAAGGAGACAGCCTTAAAGGTGGGTTGCTTTCAAATCATTTTGGGTTCTACAAGAAAAGCTTTGGTGGCAAACTTCCTTTGACTTGATTTCAAAAAGCTGCACAAGTCCAATGATTTTCAAAGGCCCGCGGAAGAAAATAACACTTGCCTCATTAAACCATTGAGAATTACAGCATTACTGATAATTTGGCATGCTTATTCATAATTGAGTTCTGTTGAGTCCAGCTGGATGCAAACACAACTACATATGCCTAGTACTGTAATTTTTTTTGCACATTGGTGCTACTCAGGGCCGGATTTACATGAAAAGAGGCCCTAGGCTATTCCACTTATGTAGCCCTTTCACCTCCCATTTTTAAGTTTGTAAATTACATGAGAGATAATAAAATCCATCATTACTATAATATATATCAATATATAGGCCCCTCTTGATCTTGAGGCCCTAGGCTGAAGCCTAGTTAGCCTATAGGAAAATCCGGCCCTGTTGCTACTAGAAATTAAATAAAGAAGTTACAGGGACAGCAAGACTCAAAAGATAAATTGTGGCATAGTTTATGACCAAACCACACATTATACTGAAATGATCATAAATAATCCTTCTGAGCTTGGAAATGTGCACTGGAAGGGGTGACTGAGAATAGGGAAGTAGTGAGTGGTGGCAGATTGTTACATTAAATAGGGCAAAAATCCACATGCAATGATCAGAAGATTTAATTGGGGAAGAGAGGAGAGTTTTTCTTAAATGGATCACACAGAGAAAGCAAATTGTCTAACAAGGATGAGAAATGGGTTGGTGAGGAGCAAATAACTTTCACTATCTAGTACACAGACTGAAAAAGAATAAAACAGGCTTCATCACAGAAACAGATAAATGGCAAAGAGAAGATTAGACAAAAGGTTCCATTAAGAAGCTAGCAGATAAGAAGATAATTCCGATTAAGGGAGGGCTACAATCAACAGAAATATGTTCTCTGTGCTTTTTCAGTTTGATTGGCTCAAGTGGTGAACCCTAGAATCGGATATGACTGGCTTTCGAGCAAAGGCGACCTTTACCTTTAACTACATTCCATCGTGCAGTTCTTGGGTCTTGAACTGCTGACCTGCCATCTTCCAGTCAGTATCTTAACCACTTGAGCAACCCTTATTTCAACAGCCAGCTGCAGGCCAGTTTGATACAAGGAAGCAGCAGATGAGACAGGGTAAAGCCAAAGCAAAGCAATCACACTTCTATACCATCCCATAGTGCTTAGCGCACTCTCTGGGCATTTTGCCCCCAACTTGCTCGGTATTCAACATGCTGGGTCCTGGTCAGGATCGAACTTACAACCTTCTGCTTGCAGGACAGCAGGTTAGCCACTGTGCCATCAGAGCTCTAAAGCCACCACCTCTCCTCCCACTTCCATGATTTCTCACTTCTGAGTTTGATCTTTCAAGTTAAAATTATAGCCATGCTTGCATTTGTAGCTGCACTCTTGCCTTCTAATTCAAACTCAGATTTCTTAGAGTTTTCTTGCAAGAGAGGTTGAAAACACTTGAGGCAACAGAGTTGGACAGTCAAACGATCTACTTTTCTGTTTAACCTGTGGCCACATATTATGCTTTCTTTTCTTTTAACATATATGGGGATATGAAAGCAAATTCACTTTCCACATTTTGTAAGGCGGTGAGAGCACTTCATTACTTACAGATGGGTGACTGTGTACATATCTTTCTGTTTTTTCAGCAAGTATGTATCCCTCAAGCATATGGCTAAGATGATTATGTTAGTATTACAGTATTCTGAAGAACATGTTTTATTGTTTACCATTTGCTTCATATGTTCTTCCATTTCATGTCCCCTAAATCCCACATTGCCACTGTTTTGTCTACTTAGCAGCTGGTATCAAATGGAATCTGTTTCATATCTCTTGGTTGTACAAAATGTGCATCTTTCAAATTAGCAGGCTGCTGTAGCTGTGACAGATTTGCTCAAGAGATAATACGGGTTTTCTCTAGAGTCTTTTTGTGTCACCAACACATAGTTATTTATGTCCTGTCCATAAAAGCACAACACAGCTGCTCTGGGCTCAGCACATAAGAATATGTAATTGCTTTACAGGGTGTTCCTTTCCTGGGCTATCCGACACTTATCTAAACATCTGGGGAAACTATTCCATACAAATTCGTTCTGTAGACCAGAGGTTCTCAAACTTTTCAAGTAGTGGGCCGATCATTGTCCCACAGGCAGCTATCGGGCCGGACGACCATTTTTTCCTGCTTGTATGTTGGGGATATCCATTTTGAGGTGGTCATTTTATCCCAACAGCCTCAAAGGGGTGGCCATTTTGTTTCTCCCTGGAAGGCGGGAGGGAGATGCCAACTGTCAATGGAGGCTTCAGACTCCCCTCCTCTCCCCAACTGATACTAATGAGATTAATTGCCTGCTTGGGGAAAGGGTGAGTGGGGCTTTTTAATGAGGCTAGTCCTTCCTTGTGGGGCTGGAGGTTATCCTTGGGTCTGGGGTCCCATGGGGGGAGGGTTTGGGTGAGACAAGGCCAGGATTCCAACTGTTCTTCCTCCCTGCAGCACCATTTCACATGGCCTGTCACCCTTACTACTGCTGCCACTGCCACTGCCGGAAACTGTGCCATGTGTGGTTCCTTTTTTTTAATATCAACAACTTTGAAATGCACAATGGCACAACTTCTGGTGGTGGTGGTGGGAGTGAAGGTGGTGGACTATATGAAATGGTGCTGATGGATGGATCCAGCCCATTGGCCATAGGTTAAGACCCCCTACTGTTGACTTTTTGCTTAGAGAAAAGAAGGAAGGGAAGGTATCTGAATAGTAGTTAGACGCTCAATGAGGATTGCATTAATTTAATTTAATAAACGTATATACCACCCTATCCAAAGGACTCTGGGTGGTGTACACAGTTAAAACCAATATAAAACAATTTAAAAACTCTTAAAAACATAATATTACCACCACCCGTGCTGTGCCATTCACTATCTAAAATCAAATATAAAATCTACAAAACATTAACATTAAAAATTAATTACAGGAGGGGGGAGCCTCAGATGAGCCAGAAAGGGGAGCTTGTTGACAATCCTGGCCCCCAGACCCATTTTGCCACATCTTCAATTCTTTCCTAAATGGTAGCAACTGGGCTTGGAGGTGTAGTTCTACTGGTAGGAGGTTCCATAGCGTGGGGGCTACGACCGAGAAGGCCCTTTTCCTTGTACTGGAGAGGTGAGCCTCCCCAACAGATGGTACCTGAAGGGTGCCCTCTCGGTTTGCTCTCGTGAGATGGGTCGATGTCCTAGGGATGATGTGAAAGTTACATCATATGTTACAAATGCCTGCAGAAAAAGTATTTCAGTATAATGGGGAAAATTAAAACTCCAAATGGTGTATCAGTTGTTACATTTTTGCCCTGGGAAGCAACAACTGGATGCTGCAGCTACAAAACAGGAGTTCTGTGTGGACATGATCCTGACATAAAAGTTCCAAATTACATTACCAAAATGTATTGTTAATTGGGCTGCTCTGAAGAAATTTCCACTAATTCAAGCATCCCCTTTCTAAATGGTTTCATTCTTGTATTTGTTCATTTCATTTGTAAATCTATTTTGTCCTTTTCCTGTGTTAACCATTCAGAAATGTCTTAATGAAAATTAAATTTTGAAAAATTCTTCTTCTCCTCTCCTTCCATATTTGATTCCAAATACAGTATTAGCTATCCTCATGGCAATCAGGATAGTCCTAACAATATAATGCAGTGACCTTCCATTTGTCTTCTGCATCACAGCATAACACCGGTACCATGGATCCGATTCCTCAAGTCACTTTCTGGTCCTGCGCCCTTTTGGTACACAAAGTCCTCATCAGCCCTAGGCCAGGATTGATGAAGCTATTGCCCTCCATCAAGATGGATTTTAGTTGGATTTAATTCCATTGGGGACCATCATCCTTCCCTGTGGACTTCCTCACCCAAGGCCAATAGTCCTCAGGGTTATCAGGGAGTTGAGCCACTGGCCAGTCTGGCTTCTTCTTCATGTCTAGACCAAAATGAAGGTACCATTTCCCAAGTTCATTCTGTAGTTTTTTTCTCCTGACCTAGTGTGAGAAAGATTATCTGGCAACACAGACAATCCATTACCATGGTATGCCCAGACTGGCAAAAATGTCTTAATGAAAATGTATGTTTAAAATGTATTTTGGAATTAATTTTAGCACAAAGTATGCCTTTCTCAAGGAACTTCTCATGTGCTGATTTCGATATAAGATGTTGCTTGCAGACTAATGGAAACAATTTTTGAATTTCTGCAAAGACTGCAGTGTAATCCTTGGCTCAGAAATAGTCTGTGAAAAGTACGTTCAAAAATGAATATATCACTGATAAATGAATGTGTATTTTTGAATGTATTTTATGACAAACCATTTTTTTCAAAAACACCCATTTCCAAACTATATCTTTAATAGAGCTTTTCTGAACATATTTTATGTGAAAAGGTGTTTTTCTAAATGCAGTTAGACATCTGCAGAATGGAGCAATATGGATAGAAAAACTAGATCATGTCATCCACTATGACAGGTGCCATGCTCCCCAATGTCCCCCCCCCCGGGTGTTGGTGGGGCAAAGATTCCCCTAAGACAGACTCCACGGGCTCAGGGTCAATTTTCTTGCTTGCAACAAGTTTTATTAAAGGCACAGCAACCTCCACCCCTTTCTCCCATCGTTTCAGAGGATTAAGTTACACTCACTGGTACCTGGGGCACCTTTTGCCTGTTTGAGGTTGCCGTTATTTTTGTGGGAGTTTCCCCAAGTCCAAGTTTCTGGGAGGCAGGTGTGGGAAGCAGGCTTCCAGCTTGGGTGTGCCCTTTGCAATGAAGGCTTGTACAGACAGGGAACCAGGAGGCAACCACTGCAACCACTCACAGTCTAGTCTCCCCCCCAGACATGCCTCTTCTTACTTAGCTCTCTTGTGCCATGGCTGCACAAAAATGGGAGCTGCTACTGGCGAGCAGACAGAACAAGAAGAGAAAATGTCTGGCAGTACTTTCGCTTTGGCCTCCACTATTAGAAACCAGGCCCAGTGCACCCGCTCTTCTCTGACAACTCAACTCCAAGTACTGACTCGCAGGTTGGCTAGGAAATCCACTACCCATTGTAGAGCTTTCTTGGTGGTGGCTCTGGATAACTGAAACACTCTACTTGGGGAGTTGCTTTAGGGACCTTCAAGAAACAACTGAAAACCTTTCTTTTCAAGGAGGCCTTTTGGCAGCTTGTTGAAGTCCAACTAGGAGACCCTCCCATCTTTTTTTGCCACTTGGGCTAGTTGTCCTCGGTTCTGATTGGACTGGGGGTGGGGGGTTTTCTACAGTTTTATGGTGTTTGTTTTGCTCTTTTTAATATTCTGAGCCACCCAGAGTGGCAGTATATCCCAGATGGGTGGGGCATACATAAACAACAACAACAACAACAAACAAACAAACCTATGGTACAGAATACCACTCCCCAGTCCTTTTGGGTGTCTTTCCAGACCTCCTGACATTCACCAGTCAGTGGGACAGATAATCATCCTCTCCTTTTGCCTTTCTCAGACTCTTCTTTCATGCCTCTCAGGTTAACCCAGTTCCATCCAACAGTTTCTCTTTAACTACCTTCAGCTGCTGTGTCAGCCTATTCTCAAAGGTTTGTTCCCTAAATATATGGTAAAGAATACAAAATACTTATGCTGTCCTACTTTGGGACAGTGGTGGGTACCAACTGGTTTGCACTGGTTCGGGCAGGGAGGGGTTAGTAAAATTGGGTGGCCCCCAATTTAACACCGGGACTGCAATGGACTGCCACAGCCTTGAGGATATTATCAAGGTCCACCTTCACAGCCAGTCCATCTGGCATGGCCTCTTCTGCCTCCATGACTGTTGGGAATCAGAATAGTGAAGTGGTTCCTCCTCTGCTCATTTTGCTGTTGAGCCCAATATGATGGCTTCCAGTGGCATTTCCTCCACTGAGGGGACCATCACCCCACCTAAAGGGGCTTATCCACCCATAGCTGTTGGTCCCTTTAGAGAATCAGGTTATTTACCACTGCCCAACACACGGCGTTGCGTCGCGGGCTGTATGGTCTACTCCATTATTGTAGTGGGATGTCTGGCCAGGCAGGTCTACATTTAGTGACTCTCTCTATAAAAGAACATCTGAGCTTACCTGACTTTTCCAGCTTGATCCACTAGCTGTACATTACAACTTGACCATTCTGGGTAAGATTAAGCAAGATGGCAATGCTGCATCTTAACTACAGGCTTCATCTGAATGTCTTCAGACCTGAAGGAACATATTATAAAGTTGCATTCCAAATTTTCCATTACAAGTTGAATGTTATAAATGAGAATAATTGTTCAAAGTTCATTCCTCCACCCAGCATAACTAAGAAGAGACTTGGCTTACAACGTTAAGCACTCTGTTATTGTTTTTTGTTCTCTTGCCAGCTTCCTTGTCCTGTTCCTTGAACCAAAGCAGCACACTCTTTTATTGCAGAAGTTCTTCTTTGATTACTACACATGATCATACACACCACTGTAAAGGCTGTGTGGTCTAGGATTTCAGGAGGGAAATTAAGCAGGAAGCAAAAGACTGGCTTCTAATCCCACTGATGCTAAATGCAACCCCAGTCAGCCCATACTCCCTCGTTTCTGACTTGTTACCTGTGATTAGGGAAATGTAAAATAGCCTTATTTTCAAGAGTGGCTTTCTTAAGAGATCTCAGAAGCAATGATCTGACACTGTTTAGGGCTATTGTTATCTTGTTGATGCTGAAGTCCATAAAAACAATATTGAGCTGTTACAAGTGACTTCCTTGCCAAATAATTGGGACTAGGTAGGACAGAATGAGGAATGATGCTATTTTCTACATAGATATTTTAAGGGTGTCTCACAAACATATATGTGAGTTATTGCATGGAAACATAATTTGATTGTTTTGCCAAACATTGAAATCTGATTTTCTGTAAAGCATTGCAACATAGTCATATCAACTATCTGGTCCCTGCTAGACTTATCCCTGTGACTTATCGCTTTGACTGTGACATTTACTGAAGATGGCAAAATGGACAAAGAGATAAACATAAGGTGGAGTAAAACAAATCAAATATTGGTAGAGCTAGCTCCTCTTTTACAACACAAGGCAACACCAATCAACACAAAGAAATACCTCATACAAAGCATATTTATTTCCACCTTATGTTACCAGTATCTGTCTGGCCAGATATCCCGCCATGATAATGGAGTAGACCGTACAGCCAGAAACTCAACGCTGAGTGTTGGGTGGTGGTAAATAATCTGACTCCTCAAAGGGACCAATGGCTATGGGCGGATGTACCCCTTTGGGTGGGATGGCCCCCTTGGTGGAGGAAATACTACTGGAAACCATCATATTGTGCCCAACAGCAAAATGAGTGGAGGAAGAACCATTTCACTATTCTGATTCCCAACAGTCATGGAGGTGGAAGAGGCCATGCCAGATGAACTGGCTATGAAGACACATCTTGTTAATATCCTCAAGGCTGTGGCAGTCCATTGCAGTCCGGGTGTGAAATCCTGCATGTCTCATTTCATACGTGCCACAAAATATGGCTCCATGATCACAGTGTGTGGGTCACATCATGGTAAACTGCGATCCACCATAAAGAAAATACCGTGCCAGTGGTATTTTTTCCTGAAAATGATTTCCAGGAAAAATCTATATTCGGATACGACAACACAGCCAACAACGATGACATTACCAGTGCCAAACATGGGCACTTACAACAAAACATAATCAAAAGTCAATCACCACAGAAATGAGATGTCTGAGAATCCCTGCTGGAGTGATTAGAAGAGATAAAATCAGGAAAGAGGTTATAAGGGAAAAATTGGAATAGAACTTAAATTACATACAGAGACATCATATAAAGTGGTTTGCCAATTTTGAGAGAATGCCTTGGAATTCCATACCATAAAAGGCTTATGTGGAAAGAGGAGAAGGTCAAAAACCATGTGGCAGGCCCAGAGGAAGGTAGAGGGATAACATCAAAGAAATATTACAAGAACACCAGTGCAGCCTGCTAGAAGTGCCAGAACAAGAACCTTGAGTCTCTCTGTACACCTGATGGGGTAAAAGAGGAAGCAGAGGGGGGAAAGGACTACCCAAAGAAAAGGAACCATGGGAGAGAAATTAGAGAAAACAACTATAGAAAGGGGGAGGTAACTGCAGCTAACAAATGTTATTTATTTGATGGTCTCATAATTGATCAACTCTCTTTACCCCAAGCCACTGCAGCTGTTGCAAATGCATTTTTTGCCTGCTTTGAACAAAAGGAAAAAAAGAGCAACCATTCATTGCAGTCCTAAAGATAAATTTGTTATGTAATGAAAATGTTGCATTAGATCAGGGGTGCCCAAACTACAACTCGGGGGCCGGATCCAGGAATGTTTTACTTCTGCTTCTGGGAGCAATGAGGGCTTCGTAGGCGAGATGAATTGGCATTGGGGGCCAGATCTGGCTGCTGGATCATAATGACCAACCCCCTGAACCACATGACCGCCCTGCAGCCCAAAAAGTTTGGGCACCCCTGCATTAGATTGTAGGACCAGTTGCTCCTGTCCCCTTTTAATGCCTTATTATTTTGCACTAACATGTCAATGTTTCTTCCCCCCACTAATTGTCATTAGTGACAATTTTTCCACTGTGTGGAGAATGTGAAATCTGGAGCATTGGTTGTGTCCCCGGCATCCCCCCCCCCCCGAAACAGAGCAATGAAATGCTTGAGTTTTGTTTGGGCGGGGTGACTTTCTTTTCCCTCAGGGCATCTTTTCCCATGATGCAAAATTAAATTTGTTCAAAATTTCCAACCATGGAAGCAAGAAGATTTCCCAACTGAAAACATGAGATGCTTTCCATGAAATGCCAGACTGTGTGATACGAACCATCAACAGCCCTCCCTCTAGCTACAGCTGCTTCCAGTTAGTCATACTGCGAACGAAGAGACAATCAAATAGCTCACATTCACTGAAACATCATCTCTCACAATAGCATGTGCTTACTGAAGCTGGATCGACATCAAACCTCTGAGTCCTGCATGGAAAGCAATTACCCACTGGAAAATGGTGGAGGAATGAAAGAACCCGTGGACAGCACTTGTCTGAAATGGAGTAGGTACAGATTGTGACAGGAAACCCAAGCCACCATCTTGTTGTTCCTCTGGTTGCTATTGCTAAGAATTGGTTCAAGATATTAAAAGGCATGCATTTGTGACTTCAACTGAGTCAAGCAAATATTCCCAATTTTGTAGACCTATTCATAAGCTAAGAAGAAGAAGAAGAAGAAGAAGAAGAAGAAGAAGAAGAAGAAGAAGAAGAAGAAGAAGAAGAAGAAGAAGAAGAAGAAGAAGAAGAAGAAGAAGAAGAAGAAGAAGAAGAAGAAGAAGAAGAAGAAGAAGAAGAAGAAGAAGAAGAAGAAGAAGAAGAAGAAGAAGAAGAAGAAGAAGAAGAAGAAGAAGAAGAAGAAGAAGAAGAAGAAGAAGAAGAAGAAGAAGAAGAAGAAACCTCTCCCCACTTTTAGCAAATGGAAAGAGAAAGTTCTGCCTTCTTATTTAGAAAGTGGGTGCTATTAGTTGTGCCAATGATTTCCTTTCCTCTCCCAGTTGGTCTGGATGGCAGAGATTCACGGTATGATCAGATGGCAAGAAAGGATCAAGTCTGATGACACCAGTAAGGGTCATTTTGCCAGGAGCAATCTTGCATCCATCTGGGTATCACTCCAGCCTGATAAAAAAAACAAAAGCCCTGCCACTAGACCTGACATATGTCACTCCCCTCTTCCAAACCAAATGAGTGAAGGCAATGTACTGTAATTCACAAATGATTGCCTTCATTCTGAATTGGCTATATTTGACTGCAGTGGTCTCACAATACTAGTTCTAATGGGCTGCTTGGCAGTGCGACCCCATCACATTCAGAACATAGTAAGATAAAATTGTGAGAACTAGTGGAAAAGGAAGAAGCATGCCAAACAGCTGCCCAGAGAAACAGTTAACAGCAGTGGCCCAGACACGAAGATGTAATCTTTGGAGGAACCCAAGGTCCTTATTCTGCCTAAAAAAGCAGAGAGTGAATGGGGAGAAAGATCTGCCCCATTTCCGTCCCAGACACTGTCTAGAACATGGAGTGTAAGTCGAAGAGATCAGCAAGATCAGTACTTCCCTTGCAGGCAGATAAATCAACAGATGTGTAAAATAAAGGATAGAAGCTCACTAGAGGTAGTTGTGTGAACCACCAGCAGTAGGAATTTCCAGCAACCACCAAGACAACTTCCTTTCCTAGCAAGAAGCTAGGTCAGACTTCAATTTATCCTTGGCCATTTAAGCCTTCCATCCCAGCCTTTTTCCATGTGAGTAAAATGTTGTCAATGTGGGCTTGGCAGTTGAAATTCCCAGAATGGCAAATTCTAGTACAGTATTTGGCGTCGGAATATTAAAAGATTCAAATGGCATGTTCCTAATTGGTATATGTGAAAGGGAGGAGGTGTACAGTAGTGTGTGCACTTCCCATGTGCCAGTGGGGCCCAGTTCACAGGCTAAAGAAAGCAGAGGGCCTGGCAGGGAACAAACCTTTGAAAATAGGCTGACACAGCTGAAGGTAGTTGATGAGGAACAGCTAGATGGAACTGGGTTAACCTGAGAGGCATGAAAGAAGAGTCAGAGAAAGGCAAAAGGAGAGGATGGTGATCTGTGCCACTGACTGGTGAAGGTCAGTCTGGAAAGACACCAAAGAGGACTGGGGAATGGTATTATGTACCATAGTGGAGGTGCTGGCGGTTGTAGCTGAGGGAGGTTTGTGGATGAATGTTCATAACGGGACGCTCCCTCTTTCTGATGGTTTTGTTGCCTTCCTCTTCTCCAAGGGGGTAATGCTGCAGGGAGTGGAGTGCCCTCTGAATTATGACTTTGCGGATCAGATGGGAGGTTTGTCAGGCCAAAGTCAAGATCTCTCTATCTCTCCAGTCATAATAAATCTTCACCATTTGGTTGCACATGTGGAATGAAATAAATCTTCCCAGGCCGAATACCAGGAATCTGGCAGATTTAACATTTCCTTGAATTTTTGGCTCAGTTCTAACTTCTTTCATGTCTAGCTCAAACTTTGGACTGCTAAAATGAAGCCATTTTCTTGGCTTTGTTGTTGGCCAAAATAAAATCTCATTGGTACATGGTTCTGGTAGTAATTGGCAGACCAGTAAATGAGCCGGATTCTGTATATTCCCACATTCACACAGTGTGTTGTTGTCTGCCAGCAGTCCCCACTTGAACATGTTGGTTTTGCATTTAGGGACTCCAACCTTCAGCCTATTCAGGGTCCTCCATGCGATGTAGGGGACCCTGAATCTAACTCACATCATATAGATATGAAATGAATTCTAATTCTAATTCATTTCATATATCTAGATTTTTTTTTTTACTATTTACCTTCATGTTGAGCACCATCTCAGCACAAATTCCCCTGGTCTGTCAGGCCAGCCACTTTCCGAGCTGATGTATTTCACACATTCCACATGATGTCTGGATCTCTTAAAGCTTCATTTCCTAAGCAGAAGATAGATAATGGGATTCGAGATTAAACCACAAGGACAGACATCCTAGTGTCTGAATAATTCTAAGGCTCACCATAACTGAACATTTATTTGGCCTCCAAACTACATAGATTGAAAGATATGAAAGAATTCATCTTGCCTATGGGTTGGTTGGATTGACCCTGTAGACATCTTGGATCAAGTCTGATATTTGTACCACAATACAGGATGGAAAACTTTTAATTCTTATGAGGTCTAGGCCAGTCCATAGTCCACATCCTGGCTCCTAGCAATAATGTATTGCAGTTTTCCTTTACACACTGTGAAAACTACATATACAGTAACATTCTTTAACATTCATACAAACACCTAGAGTTGAAATCCCTCCAATTCTATATGGAAACAAGTTAAACTGTAGTTAGGCTGATTACTCTTTATCTGAAAAATCAAACCTCTTAACTCTGTGTTTGCTTTCAAAGCTGCATTATTTAAATGCCTCTGGCTACGATCCTCCACCAAATTATGCTGGAACAGACAGAGAAAAATCCCACAGTCTGCAAAGGCACTTCAAGAAGACCACTAAAGGGCACGTGTTTGGAGGACTGAAATCTTTGATCAAATGTTCCAGAAGCTGATCTATTGTCCAGTGTTTGTCCAAGTTTCTGAATGTCCGCCTCTGGCCTTGATCTTGGGATGTTAACATCTGTAGTTACACACTAACATCTGCTCTCCTCCCTCTTCCCAATGCATTTTTGGCAGACCTTTCTAGTAAATGGCCTCTTCAGCAGCAAATAAATGAAATATATTCATTCTTTGGTTAACATGAAGTGCAGCTGGAAGGACAAGCATATCCTCTTCATTTTCAAAAAACTGTCAAATTCCAGAAACACCACTGACCTCTTGGACTGCTACCAGTAGGCAGGCATCAGTGATTTGCATGGTTAAACATCTGTCAGGGGCCATACTTTGGCAAGGAGCCTAGCAGAAATCAGAATCTGAGCCCTCTGTCTCACCAACCACAGTTCTGCAGCCATTGAGATGGGGTGATAGGTTGAGTGGAAGCCAAATATCCATCTTGTGCCCCCACATGAACATTCATCAACAAAGCTCCCTCAGCTACAACTGCCAGCACCTGTCAAAGAAAGTATTCTAATATTTTTTTAAACAGAGCATTTTCCCTTTAAAAGAAGGGACCCATTTTCTGTGCCTTGTTTACAAGTAGATATGTGCACCTGAAAATATCCTGTAAATGCAGTTGTTGTTGTTCAGTCGAACAGTCGATTCCGACCCTTTGCGACCCTATGGACCATTGCCCTCCAGGCACCTCTGTCCTCCACCATCCTCCTCAACCCGCCCAGCTCTGTGCCCATTGCATCTACAATACCATCTAGCCATCTCATCTTTGACCACCCCTTCTTCTTTTGCCCTCCATCTTTCCCAGCATCACAGCTTTCTCAAGCGAATTCTCTCTTCTCATTTGATGTCCAAAGTACTTTAGCTTCATCTTTACTATTTCACCTTCTAAGGAGCAGTCAGGGTTGATTTCTTTTAAGATTGACATATTTGTTCTCCTCGCTGTCCAGGATACTCTGAAAACTCTCCTCCAACACCACATTTCAAAGACATCTATTCTTCTGCGCTCAGTCTTCCTTATGGTCTAGCTCTCACAACCATACATTACCACTGGGAATACCATTGCTCAAAAGCCAGTCATATCCGACTCTAGGGTTCAGTGCTCATCTCTGTTTCATAGCTGAAGAGCCAGTGCTAGGAGGAGCCTAAACCTGACAACAGTGTGTGACTCCATCAGACACTGAGGCAAAAGGACCTGAACCCAGACAAGGAATATTAGAAACAAGTCTACTTCTGTTTCATTGACTACACCAAGGCCTTTGACTGTGTGGACCACAACAAAATGTGGCAAGTAATTAAAGAGATGGTAATACCAGAACACCTTATATGCCTCATAAGAAATCTGTACAGGAGTCAAGAAGCAACAGTAAAGACAGAATATGGAATGATGGAGTGGTTTGGAATAGGAAAAGGAGTAAGACAAGGCTGCGTTTTATCACCCTGCTTATTCAACTTATACACAGAGCACATAATGTGCAATGCAGAGTTGGACGAATCACAAGTTAGGATCAAAATTGCTGGGCCAAACATCAACAACTTGAGATACTCAGATGATACTACCTTAATGGCAGAAAGTGAGGAAGACCTAAATAAGCTCCTGCTTAGGTTGAAAGAAGAGAGTGCAAAAGCTGGCTTGAGACTCAACATCAAGAAAACCAAGATAATGGCAACAGGCCCTATCAGTCCCTGGAAAACAGATGGGGAAGAAGTAAAAGTAGTGAGAGATTTTACTTTCTTAGGATCAAAGATCACTGCAAATTGCAACATCACTACTGCAGGTGGTGATTGCAGCCATGAAATAAAAAGGTGACTGATTCTTGGGAGACAAGGCATGACAAACCTAGGCAACATAATAACCTGAGGAACATAGTGAAAAGTAGAGACATCACCTTGCAAACAAAAGTCTGCATAGTCAAAGCAATGGTATTCCCAGTTGTAATGTATGGTTGTGACAGCTGGACCATTAGGAAAGCTGAGCACAGAAGAATAGATGCCTTTGAAATGTGGTGTTAGAGGAGAGTTTTGAGAGTATCCTGGACAGCGAAGAGAACAAATAAGTCAGTCCTAAAAGAAATCAACCCTGATTCCTTGCCTCTTGTTTCTTTCATAAGAATTGTTTATGATTGTGCCTTTAGTATCTCACCCTTAAGAAATCCTCATCCACCATGGACTCCTATATATCTGAGTAGTTCTGACCATGAGTAGTTCTGGCCAGTATTTCCATAAGTTTATTGAAATCAGCTTTCCTAAAGTTTAGCGTATGTGTTACATTCAGTTTTTCCTTTTCTCAGAATAACAAATGGTTACTCCCACCCAAAGTTCCCACTATTTCTCAGAATAACAAATGGTTGCTCCCACCCAAAGTTCCCACTATTTCTACATAATCAACAAATCCATCCCTATTTGGGTCAAATCCAGGGCAGCTGATCCTCTTGTTGCTTCTTCCACTTCTTGGAAGAAGCAATAGCAAAGCAAGGGATGAATTTGGTGGATCTTGCAGTCCATCAGATACCAGGGTAGTTGAATTCTCCCATTGTTACTATGTCTCTTTGAATTTCTGATCATCCAGTCTAGGAGGGATTTGCAGTCTGATCAGAAGCAAATTCCCACAGTGATGTCAATGTTTTTGTCTCTCATTTGATTGTTACTCAAATACTGTCAACCAGCTTTCCATGCTCCACCCCATAGATCTCTTCACAGTGGTTTACATCTTTTACACACACTGGTATTTCTCCTCCCTTCTTGTTTATTGCTGAATTCATGGGCTGATTTATTTTACTCAGGACTTAGGCTCACTCAACAAGAAGGGTTAGTTGAAACCTTTGGATGCATAGAAAGCAGGGCTAGTTAAGAATCTAAGATATGGAGAAAAGTAATGTTACTGTTTCCTTTTTTTTTTTTTTAAAATTTTTTTTATAATTTTTATTAGGTATTAAAAAAAATAATACAAGGATACAAAAGTACAAAAGTACAAAAATACAGAAATACATAACAAGACAATTACAGAAATATCTAGACTTATGAAGATCATGTAAAGTATTTTATGCATAACGATATTACGTGTTACATTTACCACCTTTTTAGACATAATCTTCTACACCTTCTTTTCTATTAGCCCATTAACACCACCCTCGTGCTATATACACTGTCCAGGGAGTTCTGTACCTTTACAATTTCCAAAAGTCATTCTGTTCTTGTACAGGGGGTATGCCCTTTTTTTCCTCCAAAGAATAACTTATAAAAGGTTCCCAGATCCTCCAGAAATTATTACTTTGCATTTTTCCTTTCCTACAATTTATTTCCCAAGTAAGCTTTTCATTTAACGCTAAATCCCACATTTGTATATACCAATCTTGAATATTGATTTGTTCATTACATTTCCACTTTTTGGCTATACATAATCTTGCAACGGTCAACATTATAGTCAATAACTCTTTATTGTTCTTATTCATATCATAATCTCCTATATCTGTTAACAAGATTGTATCTGACCCCATTCCGATCTGCACTTTTAATATATTCTCTATTTCTTTTTCTATTCTTTCCCAGAAAAATTTTAATGCCTCACAGCTACACCACATATGCTCATATGTTCCCTTCATTTTTTTGCATCTCCAACATATATCACTCAGATTACTATACATTCTGTGCAGGCCGACTGGGGTCCTATACCATCTCCATACTATTTTATAATTATGCTCTTTGATTCTGACCGACATTGTTCTCATTATCCTTCTTTCCCACATCTTTTGCCATTTTTTTGTTGGTATTCTTATATCTAGTTCCTGTTCCCAACTTTGTCTTAACACCTCTTGTATACTTTGGCTATTATTCAGGATCTTGTAGATTTTACTGACTAATCCTTTAATACCCATTTCTTCATTCCTGACTTTAGCCAAAAGTATCTCAAATTCCGTACAATCTCTATTTAGTCCATTTTCCCTTAGGAATTTCTTATTCCAATTATTTATCTGAAGGATCTTAAACCAATCTAATTGTAGTTGCGTGTACAGCTCATGCCTTTTTTCCTGATCTTTGCAAGTGTTAACCCAATCTTTTAATAATTTTACCTTCTTTTCTACCAATATATCCCTAATCTTTTTATCAATTTTAATTGGAAAATCCTGAAAATCTTCCACCTCTAAAATCGGTGAAATCCCCGGAGTAAGCTCATTCCTCACTCTGTTCCATGTCTCCACTGTTGTCTTTAACATCAGAACCTGAATCTCCTTTTTTCCTTTTTCCTTTCCATCCCATAAAAACTGCGCCTTACCCTCCTTTGTAAATCCTTTCCCTTCAATTCTTTCCCAGATTGTTTCTTGCCTAATTAAAATCTTTATCACATTTCTTATTTGAAAGGCCCTATAATATTTAATAACATTGGGAATCCCTAATCCTCCCTCCTTTTGTGAGAGATACCACAGTGATTTGGCTATTCTAGCTCCTCTATTTCCATTACAGTACCTATTGATCATATTCTGATATCCTTTCAACTCCTTGTCAGTGTGTCTTAACGGTAAAACATCAAACAAAAAATTCAATTTAGGAACTAACATCATTTTGCATATGGCTATCCTACCAAACCATGACAAATTTAATTTACTATATTGTGCTATTTTCTTCTCTATTTCCTTCTTCTGTCTTCCATAATTTAACTCTTTGAGTTCCCCAATTTTATGTGAGAGCATTACTCCCAAATACCTCATTTTCTGTGTAATCTGCACATTATAATTCCTTTTTATTAACTCCTCGTCTTCTTTGTTCCCATTAACTAAGATCATTTCTGTTTTATCCCAATTAACTCTCAGTCCCGTTACTTCCTCGAAGTCTTTCAAATGTTTATTTATTTTAGCTATAGTTTTTGTTGGATGTTTCACCGTTATCAGTGTATCGTCTGCATAGAGGCTTACTTTGGTACCTTCCATTCCAATTATGTCCTCGTCTTGACGAATTGTATTTGCCAACATTTCCATAGACAATATAAACAATGAAGGTGACAATGGACAGCCCTGTCTCGTACCCGCCTCTAACCTAATCTCATTTGTATAAGATTCATTGAATTTGACTCTTGCCGAACCTTGTTTATATAACTTTCCAATAACCCCTTGAAATTTATCTCCGAATCCATATAATCTTATCAACTCATGAATCGTCACCCATTGTAAAGAGTCAAAGGCTTTGAAAATATCTAATGCTAAGAATCCCATCTTTTCCTTTCTTTTTTCAGCTAAATCCAGTATGTCCACTGCTCTTCTTATAAGGTCCGCCATATGTCTGTTTTTAACAAATCCCGCTTGATCCTTCTTAATATAATTGGCTATGAAACCATTTAATCTGTTTGCCAAAGTCGTTGTAAAAATTTTTGCATCTTGATTGATCAGGGAAATTGGTCTATAAGATTCAATTTTTTCTATATTTTTACCAGGCTTGGGAATCAAAACTATAATCGACCTGTTCCATGAATCTGGAGTTGCATCTCCCTCTAAAATCCCATTATATAACTCATATAATCTCGGGGCAATCCAAGGCATAAAATCTTTATAAAACTCAGCTGGTAAACCATCCTCCCCAGGTGCTTTCTCCTTTTTCAACTTTTTTATTACATCTTCTACTTCCTTCATAGATATTCCTTGCTCCATTTTATTCCTATCTTCCTCTGTAATTTTTTTATTTTGTTGCTGTTCAAAGATTAGTCGCATTTTTCTTTGGTTTACCTCTTTTTTTGAATACAAATTTTTATAAAAGTTTTCAATAAGCAAAGCTTTTTCTTTCTTTTTGTTGCATCTTTTCCCATTCTTGTCTACCAAGACACCAACCTGCCCTTTACTCTTTTTATCTCTTGCTGCTTTTGCCAATAATTTAGAATTTTTATTGCCATATTCAAAATATTCTCTCTTAAGAAAGATCAAATCTTTCTTTACTTTTTCAATATCTTTCCCATCCAACTCTTTCTTAATTTTTTTTATCTTCTGAAATGTTTTCTGATCCTTCTTTTTAGCATATTCCATGTGAAGGTGTTTTAATTGTTGTTCCAATTCCTGATTCCTATTTTGAATTTGTCTATTTCTAATACTATTCAGTTTTATCGATTCCCCTCTAAAGATTGCCTTCATTGTATCCCAAACTCCTCCCCGACTGACCTCATTATTTTCATTAAATTTCCAACTTTCCTCCCATTTCTCCATAATTTGTTTCCTTGTTGATTCCTCTCGATATAACTTCGCATCATATCTCCAAATATACCCTCCTTTTTCTATCTCTTTAAGATTTATATTTGCTGTTACCTTTGCATGGTCAGATTCCCTAAATGTCCCGATCTTTATATCCTCAATTGTTTTGACTAATTCTTCTGTTACAAAAATATAATCTATCCGTGAGTACATATCATGCACGTGTGAATAATAAGTATATTCTCTTTCCTGCGCTTTAAGTTCTCTCCAAACATCCTTCATACCCATGAATTTTCTCCATTCTTCTAATATGTACTTTTTACCTCTTTTTTTTACACTTGTACTGTCAATATCTGAACACATCATATTAAAATCTCCACATAAGACCATGCGTTTAGTCCCTTCCTTATTCAAAATTTTCCCCACTTTATCTAAAAATTCTTGCTGTTTGTCATTTGGAGCATAGATGTTAACCAACGTTATCTCTTCTTCCTCTATTTTTCCTTTTATTATTAAATATCTTCCTTCTGGGTCAGCAATAATTTTATTCACCGTAAACCCCAATTTTTCCGAAATCAGGATTGCAACTCCCCTAGCTTTGGATGTCCCATATGCTTTTTCATATATTTCGATTCCCCTCACCACCAAATTATTGACATCTGCAGATTTTTGATGAGTTTCTTGCAAAAAAATTATATCAGCCCTATCTTTGTTGAGCGACATCTGCAATCTCCTTCTTTTCAGGGCATTCCCTGTTCCCTTCACATTCCACGTTATTATTTTCAGTGACTTAACCATTTGTGTCTAACTCCACCTCCCATTGTTCGTTTCCTTCCCTGGACGTGCTCCCTAAAAACCCTCCTGCTTCCCTACTACTAAAGAAATTAAACAAAGCAAAATATAATAATATCAAAAAACTAATTTCACTAAATAAAAAATAATAAAAAACAGACTTACCTAATCTTTCCCTTTCTTCTTCCCTCCCCACATCTTTCTTCCCGATGTCACCTTTGTTCTCCAAAGAGGGGAGGGGGGGGCCGGAGAGAGATGGCATATACTTCCTCCAATAGCTCCCCGACTCTGACCATGATTAAATTTTACTTTTTATCATCCCACCTGTTCCGCGCTTGTCCCTGGAATGTCCGCTCCTCCCACTGCTCCTCCCACTGCTCCCTCCTCCTCCCGGCCCAATACCGATCCCATAACACCGACTTTGTACAATTCTGTTCTCAAAAGAATCCAATCCGCGTCCGCCTCCTTGATCAGGCCAATTTGTGTTAAATACAGCAATGCATCAGTATTCACATCAAGAACATGCCATTTTTTGTCATAAAAAAATCTCAGCTGTTGTGGAAATCGCCAACCATACTTAACGCCCTTTGCTACCAACAATCTTGTAACAGGTTTCATTTTGTATTTCCACCTCCTCTCTTCGGGCGCAATATCGTTGTAGACCTCCACATCCAGCCCTTCTATTTTTAGGGTGCCAGACCCAGCTTGCCTAATAAAGGACATCACTTTCAATTTATCCGCCCAATTTGCAAATTTAACTAGAACGTTTCTGGATGTCTTCCTATCCTTCCTTCCCCCCACCCTGTACACAGCACCAATATCGTCTAATCCAAAATCTTTACCCGTTTTTAGTGAGTTCAACCATTCCAAAACTCTCTCTTTCAGCTTGTCTGGCGTCCTCTCAGGCAGGTGACGGATCACAATGTTAGATTTTCTCCACCCCTCCTCCATCATCATCATTTTCCTCTCTTGCACAGCCATCTTGTTTTCCATTACATGTTCTTGAATATAAAGCTCATTTACAGATATTATAGCATTTTTAACCTCCTTCTGCATTGCATTTGTAATCTCATCAATCCTTTGTGTATTTACTACCACATCTTTCTTCACGTCTGTAAGGGCTTTGGCCAGGCTTTCATATTGTAGCCTGGCCAATTCCCTGTCCCTTTTCATTTCTTCACTGTTGGCCTCTACTGTTTTATTCAATTTAGTTTGATTTGCATCCAGTTTTTGCATTGTCACCTGAGTATCTGTCATTTTTGCCTGAGTATCAGCCATGTTTTTGGCCAACTGTTGAAGAATTGTCGTTATATTGTCCATCCTTTGGGCCAGGTCGAGGGAGCCCCCTTGCTCTGTTGCTGTGGAATCCGTTGCTGCCGTTGTAGGCTCCATGTTCGGTGATGGAGTGTGCCGCTCTTCCTCTTCTTGCTCTTTAGCCACTTCTTGCTCTTTGCCCCTTTTCCCTTTCCGACCTTTTGGTTTCACAACCTCCTCCATTACTTTCCCCTCCCTTCCCAACAAACACCCCAGTGTCTTAATTCAAGCTATGACAATCAGAATTTACACATGAAAGATAGTTCGGCCCTCTCTGATAAAATGTTATCCGGCCCCCGGGCCGAAAAGTTTGGGCACCCCTGGTCTAAGTCAAAGGCACTTATATATAGGATCTTGTATATTGAAAAATAGATCGGCCCTCTCTGATAAAATGTTATCCGGCCCCCGGGCCGAAAAGTTTGGGCACCCCTGGTCTAAGTCAAAGGCACTTATATATAGGATCTTGTATATTGAAAGATAGTTCGGCCCTCTCTGATAAAATGTTATCCGGCCCCCGGGCCGAAAAGTTTGGGCACCCCTGGTCTAAGTCAAAGGCACTTATATATAGGATCTTGTATATTGAAAGATAGTTCGGCCCTCTCTGATAAAATGTTATCCGGCCCCCGGGCCGAAAAGTTTGGGCACCCCTGGTCTAAGTCAAAGGCACTTATATATAGGATCTTGTATATTAAAAGATAGTTCGGCCCTCTCTGATAAAATGTTATCCGGCCCCCGGGCCGAAAAGTTTGGGCACCCCTGGTCTAAGTCAAAGGCACTTATATATAGGATCTTGTATATTGAAAGATAATTCGGCCCTCTCTGATAAAATGTTATCCGGCCCCCGGGCCGAAAAGTTTGGGCACCCCTGATCTAAGTCAAAGGCACTTATATATAAGATCTTGTATATTGTTGTTAATTAAGGAGTTGACGTTTAGCCCCCGAGTCAAAATATTACTGTTCTTATCAAAGTTCCAAGGTCTTTTCTTGAAGGCCTGCACTATCTCTCAAAGCCGAAAGAACAAACAGAGAAACAACCTGAAAACGAATCTGCTGACAGAGTTTAAAAGGCACTTTTCCCACCGCAGTATTTCCTGGGCATGGCTTGTAGTACAAAGAAACCGCTTCGTCACCGCCCCTTTCAGGCTCAACTGTCCGCCATTACTTCTCCAAAAAAATAATAATAATAAATAAAAATCGGTAGCCCAAACACCACAGCGATGACCCAACAAGAGCACTTTAATCCCGCTTCAACTATGTTTTAAAAGTATATATGTATAAAGCTCTATGTGCGATTTCACTCAGGCTGCCTTCTCAGCACTGCCCCCTCAGTTCGCGCTTCACTCCTCTTCCCCTGCCTTTCTTCTGCTCCAGCAATCCCGGTGTGGCTCGGCAGGCAGCAAACACACACACACCTCAACCCGCTGCTCCAACGATCCCGGCGCGGCTCAACAGGCAGCGGGAAACACACACCTCCACCCGCTGCCCGGAACACGCGCCTCCGATCCCCGGCTCACCACGGCCTGCCTCCTCTCCGCCGTCCACATCTTCCTTCCGTTCCACTTCGTCCCAAAAACCTCCAAGAACCTCCGGGAACTCAACCACCAACCTCCGTCACAAAGCTAGCTCCGGCACAGAAAAAAACTATTTCCACAGCTCCACCAGGCAGCGGCGAGGTTTGAGTCTTCCGACCCCCCCCTTCCGCCACCGGGGGCTCAGTCTTCCATGCCCCGCTCACAATCGGCTGCTCTCCGGATATCTCACCAATTCCGTCCCCCTCTGCATTTCGGAGCAGGACCGCCAGGTATGTTTATTTCTATTTTGTGTTTATTTATCCCATTGATTCCACATTGGTATGGCAGAGCAAGCGAGAGACGATGTTTCCCCTACGCCATCTTGGCTCCGCCCCCCAATGTTACTGTTTCCAAGCTATCAATTACCATTGCTTCAGGCATTAATTTTATGATCCTGTTGTTGCTTTTATATGCTATCATGTCACCCCAACTATGGAGACCCTATGAATTTGTGAGTTTGAAAGTGTTCTGTCCTCAGCAGCCCTACTAAGCCCTTTATCGTTTAGGAACTTGCTATTTGCAGGAGTGTCTCTTCCTGGAGAATTCGACCCAGAGCACACAATTTATGAATATCAGAGAGTAAATCAAATCAGACGGAAAGACAAAAATCATTTGGCACTTTAAAGACTAGTTGCTGGATTTTAATGTTAGCTTTTGTGGATCAAGTCCATGGTTGCAGATGCCTACACCTAAAGAAGTTTTTTTTAATCTACCACAAAATGTAGAGCTTTTTTAGCTGTAGCACCCACGTTATGACATTCTTTTCCATCCTAAATTAGAACAGCCTGACGGTTTTTCGGAAAATATTGAAAACCTTCTTGTTTACAGAGGAAAGACAAAAATCATTTGGCACTTTAAAGACTAGTTGCTGGATTTTAATGTTAGCTTTTGTGGATCAAGTCCATGGTTGCAGATGCCTACACCTAAAGAAGTTTTTTTTTAATCTACCACAAAATGTAGAGCTTTTTTAGCTGTAGCACCCACGTTATGACATTCTTTTCCATCCTAAATTAGAACAGCCTGACGGTTTTTCGGAAAATATTGAAAACCTTCTTGTTTACAGAGGCAGTTCCAAAATACATCTAACCCTAGCAAATATTGATACTGGTGAGCAACTATACCTTTCTGATTTAATTAACTCTTTTGAGATTTATTCTTATAGGTATTGGTGCTATTAAGATTCATATTTCGTATATAGGGTTAGGTTGATTTTCTGGTATTATATTATTTGATTATACAGTATTTGTTATTAGTTTATTTAATGTCCATATTGTTTGATGTTTTTGTTTTTATTGTGAGCCTCCTTGAGTATTGTTTAATGTTAATTATTGGTGGGATACAAAGGAAATAAAAAATAACTACTGAAGGCTATGGCTTATTTAGGGAATCAATCCATCTTATGTTTGACCTGACTTTTTTACTTTTGCCTTCCAGCTTTCCCAGTATTATTGTCTTTTCCAGATAAATATGCCTTCTTATGAAGTGCCCAAAGTAGGATAGCCTCAATTTCATCATGTTTACCCTCCAGAGTTAGTTCAGAGTTAGTTTGCTCTTTAGGACCTACTTGTTTTTCTTTCTGGGAGTTCATGGTATCCACAGAGCTCTCCTCCACCATCATATTTCAAATGAATCAATTTAATAATATTATTTTGTTAATTCTTATGTTTTTTAATAATAATTTTATGATACGTTAGCCCAATGATGAAGAATCTTTTAGCGATCAAGTGCCCAAACTGCAACTCAAAACCCAATTATTTATCGCAAAGTGCCAACATGGCAGGGCAAACTCTGTGCTGGAGGAAGGAAGAAGCACTCCCATTGGTTTTTTTGGCAGAGAGGCAAGGTGAACTCTGTGCTGGGAGAAGGGAGGAAATGCTCCAATTGGGCTGCTGGGCAGAGGGGCAGGGAGAATTCTGTGCTGGGGGATGGAGGAAACACTCTCATTGGACTGCTGGGCAGAGGGGCAGGGTAAACTCTGTGTTGGGGCGATAGCAGGTGTGCCGACAAATAGGGTTCCGAGTGCCCCCTCTGGCACACGTCATAGGTTTGCCACCACTGTACTAATCCCATATTCCAAACAGAAAAAAAATGCTTTACTTAATTTTGCTTTTTTGCTGCTAAATTTGATTCCAAGACTTGGGTAACAATTTGGGTAATCAATAGTCAAAGGCAACCCTGCCCTTCCTTCTGCCAAAGCTCTAGAAGAAATAAGTGGGTCTATGCATGTTTTTGCTGAAACAGCAGTCATGGTGCCAGCTGGAATCTCTAAAGGTTTAGCATATGGTAGACTATCAAACTTTTTGCCTGTTCTAAATGAGGAGAAGAAAATAAACTCTTTAGTTTGTTGAATGGTACAGAAATGATAAGCATTTTGTCATTTGAAGGCTAGACTGAGTGCTTGAAAGGTTCTCAGTCGAGCTGCTGATGTTGTTGGCATTATGTCTGAACTGGAGGGAGGTTTTGATAGGTAATTGGCCATCTTTGCCATCACTTCTGGTGGTGAGGCTGGTTAGCTGGCTCACAAACCAAATTTGCTGTTAACACTTCAAATATTATTTGACATTGTAATAATTAGGTTTTCTGGTCTGTTTGCACATGTTCTGGTCTGTTTGCACATGTTCTGGTCTGTTTGCACATATTCTGGTCTGTTTGCACATATTCAGTCAACCAAGATGGTGCAACCTGAAATCCAAACCTGTCTCACAACACTGGTTTCCACATTTATTTTTGACCACGCACTGTTAGGATGCTTGTATCAATCACAACTTCTAATTTCCATGAAAGCTCAGGTATAAATGAGCCCATTTGGGGCATAAGTGGAAGCAAAAGCTTAAGATTAATTCCAGTCCCAACTAAAGGAAGTTTCCACAACAAGTGAATGTGGTGGTGGTGGTGGTGGTAGTTATTAAGTCAACAGTTTAGTTGGCATTATTTCAGAGTAACAACTGGGTTTAGTCCCTATGATAGTTCAGTGGTTTAGGTGTCTGGCTTTGTAGACAGAGTTATGGGAATTTGATTCCCTACTACGCCTCATGTGAGTAGAGCCAGCCTGTTTGGACTTGGGCAAGAAGCACAGTGTCAGGGTGCCCCCAGAAGAAGGGACTAGAAAACCACTTCTGTGTAGTTTCTACCTAGAACATTCTAAAAAGCATAGTCATAGGTCAGATTTGACTTCAGACCACACAAACATTAATTGATAGTTTAAAAACTTGCACTTGCCTGAAAATTAAGCCATGCTAATAGAAAACTGAATTACAAATAGCAAATTATATTATTAGAAACAGCAAACTACAAATCACATTTAGTCTGGCCCTCAAGAATAAAATGCTGGGCATCTCTATTACTACATAAACCCTCTAAGACTATCTATGGGGTGTATTCTGGGATGTTATGTGTCCCATCCCAGTCAGACCTGTGGGCAAGCTTGCTCTGTTGACATAAAAGCATGTCAGATACTTTCTGTTATGGAGAATCAAATCCTGCCTACACAAGATTCTTAGAAGCCTCTGTGAGGCCATGGAATCATTTCCCCAAGCAACAGCATGTAAGTGTGTTTCCAAAATAAAGTGCAGATGTTAAAAATGCACATAATTTTAGATAAAAGCAAGTTAAGATTAGTCCAAAATAACTAAATTAGAGAAATAATGTTTTCCTTCAAGATTTGGGAGGCAGCTGAGCAAAATGTCAAAGAGAAACAGGTTTTCAGAATTTTTGTTGTGTTTTTGTTTGGTTTTGCATGAGCCAGCTTGTTCCTGCCCACTCTTTCTGTTTTAACATCTGCTACACGTATCATTTCTCTGTGCTGGTCTTTCTTGGGGACTTTATTTCCTATGAATTGGGAAAGTGACACATTCCTTCATTTCATTTTGAAGACCTGTTCCAAATACATATTGGGCTCACTGCAGGCTGACTGACAAACAGCTCAGAGTCAGTCCAAATGTTCTGATACTTGAATTTTTATTTTCAAAATCTGAAACAAACAAAAAAGTTTCATTAGGAAATCAAAATGGCCCTGCAGTCAGTCATCTCAACAAAAGCTTTCAACAGCATTTTGATTAAGACCTTGGAAGCATTTCTTAAAAGGAAGGTAAAAATGTAAGAGAATGCAAAACAAAGGATCTAAATTGTGTCGTGTGACTTTCAAGAGGTAAGTGTAACATGAGACTGTCAGAATTGGCATTTGTGGCTAGACAGTTTTTGTAGTTGCTATGTCCTAGGGTAGTGGTGGCAAACCTATGGCACACATACTACTCACAGCCCTCTCTGTGGGTACATGTGCCATCGTCCCAGCACAGACTTTGCCCTGCCCCTCTGCCCAGCAGCTCAATGGAAGGACTTTCTCTCCCTCCCCCAGCACAGAGTTTGCCCCTCTCCTCTGCCCAGCAGCCCAATGGGAGCACTTTCTCCCTCCCCCAACACAAAGTTTGCCCCACCCCTCTGCCAAGCAGTCTAATAGGAATGCTTTCTCCCTCCCCCAACACAAAGTTTGCCCCACCCCTCTGCCCATCAGCCCAATGGGAGAGCTTCCTCCCTCTCCCAGCACAGAGTTCAACCCAGCCCTCTGTTTGGGCACTATGTCTCTAAAAAGTTCACCATCACTGTCCCAGGGAATGCTAATTTCATATGGGTCTACTGTACTTGCCAATGTACAGCAGAAAAATAGGCTGCCTTCTACCATTCCAAAATCGTTCAGATCAGGGTTTCTCAACCTTTGGTCCCCTGATGTTCTTGAACTTCAGTTCCTAGAAGCCTTGATCAGCACTCTGATTGGTTGCCGCCGCCGCCGCCCCCCCTTTGATTCCCCCTACATTCATTAGCTAACTGGGCTACTAGGACAGCAAGGAAGGAAGGCAGGAAGGAAAGAAAGAAGGAAGAGACCCAGGTACTAGGGGTAGGGAGAGAAGGATTCAAATGGATTTTTGTTGTTCAGTCGCACAGTCGATTCTGACCCTTTGTGAACCCATGGACCACTGTCCGCTAGGCACTCCTGTCCTCCCCCATTCCCCTCAACTCGCTCACCTCTGTGCCCGTTGTGTCCACAATACCATCTATCCATCTCATTTTTGGCTGCCCCCTTCTTCTTTTGCCCTCAACCCTTCCAAGCATCAAGGCTTTCTCAAGCGAGTCCTCTCTTCTCATTTGATGTCCAAAGTACCTTAGCTTCATCTTTACTATTTGCCCTTCTAAGGAGCAGTCAGGATTGATTTCTTCCAAGATTGACCTATTTGTTCTCCTTGCTGTCCTGGGGACTCTCAAAACTCTCCTCCAACACCACATCTCAAAGGCATCTATTCTTCTGCGCTCAGCTTTCCTAATGGTCCAGCTCTCACAACCATACATTGCCACAGGGAATACCATTGCTTTGACTATACGAATTTTTGTTTGCAATTTGATGTCTCTACTTTTCACTATGCTCCCCAGGTTTCTCATTGCTTGCCTCCCAAGAATCAGTCGCCTTTTTATTTCATGGCTGCAATCCCCATCTGCAGTGAGCTTTGATCCTAGGAAAGTAAAATCTGTCACTGCTTCTACTTCTTCCCCATCTATTTTCCAGGGACTGATAGGGCCTGTTGCCATGATCTTTGTTTTCTTTATATTGAGTCTCAAACCAGCTTTTTCACTCTCTTCTTTCAACCTAATCAGGAGCTTCTTTAGATCCTCCTCACTTTCTGCCATTAGGGTAGTATCATCTGCATATCTCAAATTATTGATGTTTCTCCCAGCAATTTTGATCCCAAATTGTGACTCCTCCATCCCTGCATTGCGCATTATGTGCTCTGTGTATAAGTTGAATAAGCAGGGTGGATAGCACACTGAAAAAAAAGGCTAATTCCTTCCCTCTCATTGCTGACTACTATGTGGTTGGCTGAAGCAAATTCACCCATGCCATGGAATTTCCAATTCAAAGTGGCTCCAATTTCAAAGTGGTTCCAATTTCAAAGTGGTTCCAATTTCAAAGTGGCTCTGTTTGCATTTTTTCCTGCTGTTTAGTCACCCCTTTAATCTCTCTGTGAAAAATAGATGTTTACTGTGGTGGCCATGTGTCACATTTTACAGCAGATACTATATTCCCTTTTCATTAGCTAATTTATTCTTTCATTTTATTTATATCCTACCTTTTCCACAATAAAAGAGACTCAAGGTGGACAAAAGTTTAGAAGACAGAGAGCTAAAAATGTTAATAAATCTCATTATTAAATACTCATTAAGCATATTTTAAAAGCATAATAATAATAAATTACACTATTAAAACTTATTAAGTGTATTCCTAAAAAACCATAAGTTTGGCTAATCTTTAGCCCTTATCAGTGTTGAATACACAGAAAATTATTCTAATAACTCACTCAGACAGGCCAGTGTGAATCTATGGAGGAAAATCTATGCTCTTGTACTCTGCTCTCCAATTAATGTCCTCTCCAATGAATGTGAAGTGTGAAGCTGTGTTGTTTTGTGTTGCCAAATGTGTGTCTCCTCTCTCTATTCATCTCTGATGTTTACATTCTCATTTCAGCTGTAAATGTTTTCTTCTGGTGGGGGCTGTAGATACAAGAACTTGGAGCACCGACAGAGTTTTTTGAATAATAATTTCTATTGCCCTTGTATTTTCTGTAACTCCAAGGGCCAGTAATTCAGATTCTGGCAGATTGCCAGTATGATGACAAATGGCCTTATCTTCTAAAGGCTCTGGTGCACCAAAATATTGAATAACCAGAATACTGGACAGAATTCTGGAAACCTAGAATGTTATAGCCACAGAAAGTACGAGTCATGAGACTTGCATCCTTTATTTATTCTTTGATATCATTTGTAAAACATAATCAACTATCAGAAATGTTATGGTACAGTGACCTTGCTTGGATGGAGAGCTAGTTAATTGTTTTGCAATGACTTTAGTAAATTATTGTTCAATCTTTAAATTAAACACACATACACCGGTAATTACTATACCCCCCACCCAACTGATAATTACTATAGCCCCAGCCTGCTGGTTGATTTAAGAACACTCTCTCCCTTTTTTAAAACTGGTGGGAGGGTCGGGAATGTTTTGTGGTAGTTTTTAATGGGGTTTTAATCGTGATGGTTATATTTCTATGCCGCCCAGAGTATTTGGAATTGGGCAGCAGTACAAATCCTAAAATTAAATAAATAAATAAATAAATATGGCGCTCAATGTCTGCAAAAATTCACACCCTGTCACTAATATTAAACCCAATAAATAAATAAAATAGTTTTAAAAAGTAATTTAAAAGAGCATTAGAAAAGGTAAAAGAGTACTGTATTACATCACCTCATTGAAGTAACTTCCTTGGGAGTTAGTCAGATGTTGAATGCTTTTCTGTACAGAAAGCCCTTTCCTTGTTGGCAAAAGAACAACAGGGAGGAGACTAGTCTGGCATCCCTTCATAGGGATTTCTACAATCAGGGATTAATAGTCATTGGAGAGACTCTCACTTGTGTTTTCATCAGGCATGTTTGTGAATGCATGTGGGACTGGCAGGATGGCCTTCCTTGAGGATCTTAAAACCCAGGCAGATTCATATATGGAGATACAGTTCTTTGGATGGTATGAACTAAGTCATCAAGGGTTTATCTGTCACAACCAGCACCCTGAATTTAATTGTAACTGTGGGATAGTATAAAACCTCAAGATCTATATAAATCCTCTTACCTAATATATTTGTTAAACAATCTTAGGTGCTGGATTGGAAAGAAGATGTAACTGTACACTTTTGCAAAGACATAAACTTATATACTCAGGTAGAAGTGTTTCATATTAGCAGCTATTCCCTAAACAGAGTATGTGGGAGGTTTGAAAAATGGATGTTCCATTTGACGACAGCTCTTTAGCATCCATGGACTGCTGAGTTTTAGTGATAAGCTACATCCCTCTCACAAAGAGCAAAAAAATCCAGATTTCTGTCTACAATGCATGCAAAATTCAACTCTAAATCCAAATATGAGAACTATGTGAGAAGAGTCAGATGTTGAACAATCAGTATTCTGTTCTCCCAGACAAAGGGAAGGGGATAAGGGAAAGAGAGAACCAAGCCAACTCCCAAGCTGCACCTGAAACCATTATCTCTTCTACTGTACAAAGTGAAAATTGATAGCACATTGTACAATGAAGAACCCTTATGGAATATAATTGCTGAGCAGGAATTCTACTTAAACTTATACACCATAACTCATTTTTCAGTTCTCTGCATTTCCAGTACTCAGCAATGTTGCATCCCCATTCACATCTTTCCCCATTAAGATGTTTCATCAATTTGTTCCATCAAGTCTTCAATTATTTGCACAGGATTAATTTTCATTTCCAATAATGCAGAGTCCCATTGCTCCTTGGGAAGAACAATGTTGTATTTAATGTCAGTGATCATGAAGCTGTCAGAACATACAATAGTTCACCCTGAGTTGGTATAAGAAGCAATTAAATGCAATCTGGGCAAGCACTAATTAAAGGGGGGGGGGAGGAAAAAAGGGGACATAGGGACATGTAAAACCTCCTATTAAAAGAAGTATCACCTTTTAGTGACACTCCATTTCAATTGCAATCATATCTACGATTGTGATTGTGTATTTGGGGCTCTCCTGGAAGACCCAATGCCCGTGAAAGGAAAAATGCAACTTCATGATTATGTCATAGGTTGTGAATGGTGCAGACAGGTTAGAGGGCCTCAGCAGAACTCTGCTTTTTAGTTAAAGGTGCAGAGAAGCTGTCAAAATGCCACTCTGTAATTCATTTCTGAAAAGAAGGACAATTCACAAGAACACATAAGAACTTTTGAACTGCTTCTTAAATCAGGGCCATATTTGGCAAAGGGATTAAACACAGTATAGGTTAGCTGTGTGCCAAATTTGGAGAAGAGTGGACAACCACTTTTTAAGTGCTCATTTCAAAATAGGTTCACATGTTTTTCTACTCTTTTCAGTGGCTTATAGGGTGTTTGGTAGATTTTTTTTTTCAAATGCCAACCACTGCTTCCTCAAAAGGAAATTATATCTGTTAAATGCTTTTCTTTATTTGAACCTGAGCCATCTTGTTATCTAGAAGGCACAGGACTTTTAAAGTGCTTACTGTATATAGCACAAATTTTTCATAAAGTCTGGCTGCCCATACTCACTGTAGTATCTTGCCAATTATTTGGGAACTAACAATTTTCACTGAGATGAATGGGACTTACTGGGCAAGATGGTAGACGGGACTTCAGTTTTCCCACAGGCATAAGTGTCCTTGACCAAATAAATATATGCAGAGTAGCCATGGGATATAGAAAGTGAGAGAGAAGTGATTGAAAAAGAGAAAGGAGGATGTTGGATCCGGGGATCCGTGGGCGGAGTGAGGACACGGACACCGGTAGTTGAACCCAAACAACACGCCTGTTTATTTCAAGTCACAGCAACAACAACAAACAACGGCTGGCCAGCAGGGGTTTAAATACCCTGCTTGAGCCAGCCCACTGACCAATAGGAGGCGGCGATTTTCCCGCCGCCTGGACATTCAAATATCTAACACCCCTTTCCCCCAGCATGCACTTAACCTGTTATTTGCATACAAAATCGTCCAGATGACGGGGGCGTGTCCTGACCCTGTCAGACCTGCGCAATTCAGTCGGCGCTGGGGTGTCGGGCAGAGCGGACCTGTCGCTCTCGCTCCGCCCCGGCTGGGCCTGCGGCGGACCCGGAATAGGAGCGTCAGGTTCCACGGTGACCGGGGGTGAGCCTGCTCCGCACGGTAAGTTGGCTGGTGATGGAGCGGGCTGCATGGGGATGTCTCTTGGTCGAACCGGGTCGGTGACCGGTTCGTCCATCGGGTGCATGTCTGGCTCCGGGCCGGTCTGCGCTCCCAGGGGGTGGTTGCCTTCCGTGTCGGGGCTCGTTCGCCTCCTGAGTTGGTCGACATGGCGTTTCCATGTCCGACCATCAGTGAGGTGAACCCTGTAGGTGTAGGGGCCCAGCGTGTCGCTGATGGTACCCTCTTCCCATGGTGGGCCAGACGCGTAGTTCCTGGCAAAAACCGGTGTGTTGACGGCCAGTGTCCGGCTGTGTGGCGGGTCTCCTTGGAACTTATCTGGGGAGTACCTAGGGTGTAGCCTGTCAAGCTGACAGCGGAGTCTCCGACCCATGAGCAATTCTGCGGGTGCCCTTCCAGTGGCAGCGCAGGGAAGATTGTGCTGGGCGAGTAAGAAGGTGTCTATGCGCTCCTGCCAGTCCCCGGGCCCCAGCCTTTCTAGGGCCTCTTTTGCGCTGCGGACGAACCTCTCGGCTTGCCCATTTCCTTGTGCTCTGAAGGGGGAGGTGAGCGCGTGCCTGGTTCCAAGGGATGCCAGGTACTGCTCAAACTCCGTGGCCGTGAACTGGGGGCCGTTATCGGAGACCAGGGTGTCCGGAATGCCGTGCGTGGCCCATAGTTGCCGGAGCTCCTTAATTATGGCTCGGGCCGTGGTGCTACTCAGGAGTCGGACCTCCAACCATTTCGAGTATGCATCCACTGCTATGAGGAATGTGTGTCCGTGGAAGGGGCCGGCAAGGTCGATGTGGATCCTCTGCCAGGGGCCCGTGGGCTGTTCCCATTCCCTGACTGGGGCGGATGGTGGATTGGGCCGTGATGACTGGCAAGGTGTGCATTTGGCCACCCACGACTCAATGTCCTTGTCAATGCCTGGCCACCAGACGTAGCTTCGGGCCAACCCCTTCATTTTCACTATCCCCGGGTGGCTAGTGTGTAACGTTTCCAGGACCTTGGGGCGGAGTTTCTTGGGGACTACTACCCGGTCCCCCCACAACAAACAACCCCCTACACAACACAGTTCGTCCCGTTTATCGTGAAATACCTTGAATTCCCCTTCCCCCTTGTCCGGCCAACCCCGCTGGACCCAGCTGGAGACGGTGCGGAGTTCGGCGTCCCTCGCCGAAACCCTGGCAACCTCGGCCGAGGTGGTGGGGGAAGAGTCCAGGACGTCCAGGACGAGCACCGATGCCTCCCCCCTGTCCGCGCCATCCTGGGTCGGGAGGGGGCACCTGCTCAAGGCGTCTGCGTTGCCCATGTGTTTCCCGGGCCGGTAGACCAAGGTGTAGGAGTACCCCGAGAGGAAAATGGCCCACCGTTGCATCCGGGGGGATAAGGCTGAGGGTGTGGGGCGGTTGCCGGCCAATAGTCCCAACAGGGGCTTATGGTCCGTTATAAGTTCAAAGTCCCGGCCATACAGGTAGTCATGGAACTTCCTTACCCCTGCCACCGCCGCCAGTGCCTCCTTGTCGATCTGGCCGTAGTTCCTCTCCGTCGGTGACATCGTCCTGGAGTAATAGGCGATGGGCGCCTCGAGGCCGTTAGGCAGTCGGTGGGCCAGGACTGCGCCGACGCCGTAGGGAGACGCGTCGCAGGCGAGGACCAGTGGCAGGGTCGCATTATATTGGATCAGAAAACTGTCCTGTGAGAGTAGATTTTTTACTGCCTGGAAGGCCGCCTTCTGCTCCGGTCCCCACACCCATTCTTCCCTGGCCGCTAACAGTCTATGTAGGGGCTCAGCCGCGGTGGCCTTTCCCCTCAGGAAGGCTGCATAGAAATTTAGGAGCCCTAGGAATGCCTGCAGCTCCTGCTTGTTCCTGGGGGCCGGGGCGTTCTGGATGGCTTCCACTTTCCCTTTTGTTGGGTGGATGCCCTTGGCATCGATGCGGAACCCGAGGAATTCCACAGAGGGGACCCCCAGTAAGCATTTGTCCCGCTTTACTCTCAGCCCGGCGGCCCTAAATTTCGCCAGGACAGCGGAGACCCTATCCTTGAGTTGCCCCGGGTCCCCCGCGATGATCAAAACATCATCGAAATAGGGCACTACCCCTGGGAGTCCCTGGAGAAGCCTTTCCATCGTGCTTTGGAAAAGCCCCGGGGCTATGCTGACTCCGAATTGCAGCCTCGTGCACTTGAATGCCCCCCGGTGCGTTACAATGGTTTGGGCTTCGGCCGTGGCGTCGTCCACCGGTAGCTGTTGATACGCTTGGGCCAGGTCCAGCTTGGCAAAGATTTTGCCGGGGCCCAGTGAGTGTAGCAGGTGGTCTATGACAGGGACCGGGTAGGCGCTTGGTTCCAAGGCTTTATTTATTGTGCACTTGTAGTCGGCACAAATGCGCACGGACCCGTCCGGTTTAATGGGGGTCACTATGGGGGTTTCCCACCGGGCATGGTCTACGGGAACGAGGATCCCCTGGGCAACTAACTTGTCGAGCTCCCTCTCGACCCTGGGTTTGAGGGCCAGTGGGACCCGCCTGGCTTTAAGCCGAATCGGGGCAATGCTCGGGTTGAGCGCAAAGGAAATGGGCGACCCCACATACCTGCCCAAGCCTTCCCCGAAAACGTCCTGGAACTCGGCCATCAGGTCGTCCCTCAGTGAGGCGTCTCCGGGCTGGTCGGTGGCGGCGCTGTGGATGCCCGCGATGGACAGCCCCAGGGCGGGGAACCAGTTGGTGCCCAGCAGCGTGGGAATATTGCCATGGACTACGGTCAGAGGTAGGCTCTCCTCCCTCTGTCCGTATTTGACTTGGACCCACTTCTGCCCGGCGACGGGGAGGTACTTGCCCTGGCAGTCCTTTACCCGGACCCTCTGGGTCTGGAGATCCGATTCTTTTAGGGCCGGAAATGCCTTTTTCATCCACCTCCAGGGTATGATGGTGATGGCGGCCCCGGAGTCGACTTCCATGGAGCACTCAGCCCCGTCGATCGTGACGGTTGTATAGAATTTCTCTCCCTTCTCCGTTGCGGTGTGCCCAATGGTCAGCGTGTGTGTGCCGGCATCTTCAAACTTGCCGCCGTTCCGTCCTTGGCGCCTCTGATTGGACCTGTGGCTGGCGGCCATCTTGCCCGGCGGGAACTTTTGAATCTGCCGGTCGACTTGGCCCTCTGCTTGCCTTGCCCGGCAGACCTTCACGATGTGGCCCCGCTTCTCGCAGTAGCGGCAGATGGCTTCCCGGAAACGGCAGTGTGCCCTCTGGTGTGGCCCCCCACAGCTGGCACAGCGCTGATTTCCTCTTCCCGAGCTTCCCCCGTCCGTCGCGCACACCTCTGCCTCTTCGTCCCCGTCCTCGTCCTCGTCTGGGGCGACGTCCTGGTGGTGAGCGGTGGCTTGGTGGGGTGCCGACGGGGACCTGTGGAATGCGGCCGCGGCCGACGTGGAGAGCTCGAAGGCTCTAGCCTCTTCGATGGCCCCGGCCAGGGTCAGGTCTCTCCGGGCGAGCAGTCTCTTCCGGAGCTTATTATCCCGGACCCCCCTGATGAGTTGCTCGGTTAGGGAATCCTCAAGGAAAGCTCCGAAAACGGCCGGGATGGCTGCGGCTCTCAGGGCGGCCAGGTACTCGCCTATGGGCTCCCCGGGCATCTGGTACCGGTCCCGAAATTGGACCCGGAAAACGAATTTGGATGGCTCCGGCGCATAATGGTCTTTGAGAGCCCGCTGCAGGGCCTCCCAGGGGACCTCCGTGATGGGCATCGGATCCACCAAGGACTGGGCGACCTCGTAGACCTTGGGACCGCAGTGCGTCAGGAAGAACGCCTTCTTCCGCTCGGGTGCGATGTCCGCCAGTTCTGCCGCCACGAGGGAGAACTCGAACCGGTCCATGTAACTCTTCCACCTCTCATCTTTGGGCTGGAAGGGTGTCGGTGGGACGTAGGTAGCCATAGCGATGTGCCTTGCGGATGTTGGCTCTGGCGCGTGTTGGTTCTGTGCCGTTCCTCAGTATCCCACCTTCGTCGCCAGTGTTGGATCCGGGGATCCGTGGGCGGAGTGAGGACACGGACACCGGTAGTTGAACCCAAACAACACGCCTGTTTATTTCAAGTCACAGCAACAACAACAAACAACGGCTGGCCAGCAGGGGTTTAAATACCCTGCTTGAGCCAGCCCACTGACCAATAGGAGGCGGCGATTTTCCCGCCGCCTGGACATTCAAATATCTAACAGAGGAGAAGAAAGAGAAAGAGAGAACATGGAAAGAAGTGAAAAGAGAGATGCAGTGGAGACAGAGAGGGAGGGAGGTTAAGAGAAGAAAACAAGCAGGAAAGGGGGAGAGAGAAGGCACAAAGAGGCAAGAAATACAGTATTAAATACTTTTTGGCCCTTCCTTCGTGCATCATTTAAACAGGACAGTGAAGAAGATCTTGCCTTTGGGGACAATTTGCTTTTAAAGAAATAGGCATAGTTGAAGAAAAGAAAAGAAAACCTTAAGGCATCTTTTGAAAAGCCAACCAGCTGTGGTGAAGGGAAGTTTGACACTTGCTAATTGTGGGGGAGAGAAACAGAAGAAAAGTATTTCATTCCTTAAAATACAGTTTGGGGCAATGTTTGGAATTGTCACAGTACTAAATTCATCCCTTTCTCACAAGGTTGAGAGAATAAAAACCTGATCCTATGCGTAAAAGCACAAATGTTCTAAATCATAGTGGAGCTTATCCTTGAAGGAAAGTAACATCCTAGATCCACCTTTTTGTTACATTTTCTCAAGTCCTTTCCAACTTTTGGAAACCTTAACAGCACTTTGCCCTTGCTATCAATCTAGTGACTTTCCATAGCTGAGCAGGCAGGAGGTTAAACCTAGTTCACCTGAGTCCTAGCTCAGCATTCTATTTCCTGCACCACACAGATTCTCATAGTAGGTTTTTTTTTTAAGGAATGTGAGAGGTTGAACAAATGGTTTGTCATTTACTACTCCCTACAGGTTTCTATTGCAAAAGAGGGATTTTAACAAAGGTATCCTGCATCCTACTCTGAGACTGCAGCCATTACATCACAATGGTGGTCAGACCCAGTGTACTGAAACTCTGTAGGGCTGATGTCTGCATGGACCTGTATATAACCGAGTGCTCTTTGTGTGCTTTTGGGTTTGGACATTTACCTAACTACAGTTATCTTGAGAAGTAAGCTCTAAAGCAAATAGTTAGCAATTTATATTCTACCTTTCTTCCAGCGAGCTCAAAATGGCATACATAACTCCCCACCCCCACTTTCTCTTCATGAGAATCCTGTAAGGTAGATGTGGCAGAGGGAGAATGACTCAGACAAGATAGTCATGCCATGGGTTTCATGACACAGTAGATGGGAGTCACATGTGAAGAGAGTGGGAGACAAAAATAGATGGATTTTGACCCATGTCTCTCCCAGAAATCTGTCAGGGATATCAATCACAATGTCTCCTGCTTTACAATTTAGGATTCTTTCCCAGCCCTAGTGATAGATCTCAGGAGTTACCTGGTACTAAGCAGACTGGACTCTGTTTCCAAAATCAGATGGGATAAGCCGCCCAGAGTCGGGTTTACCCGATTGGGGCGGGATATCAAGTATGAACAATAAATAAATAAATAAATAAATAAATAAGATGGTGTTCACTGTAGCATTAGGTTATTTATCTGATAGCACCGACTATGATGCCACTTCTCTCACTTGTACTTGGAAATGGAGTGCATTGCAGGAAAGCTCAGCAAACATTTTAATCTTTTTGCAATGCAGGACACTTGTTGCTTTGGCTGCAATAGAGTATTGGAACCAGCTCCTCTAGGAACTGGTGGAACAGAAAAAAAGCCTCCTATGAACTGTTGACTTAGTTTACTGAAGGAATAATTGAGTGGACTTCAGATTGTCAGGATCCGCCTTGTCTTTTTCTCTTTCTCTTTCTCTTCCCCCTCTCCCCCAAAGGTCCTAGTCCTCCTTCAGTGCCCTAACAACTTTGTCATACTGTTTCTCTCCTACTGTTAAGAGCCACGTTTCCTTAAGACAATTTGGCTTAAGAATGCTGAAACTGGGCAGTCTGAGCCCATGGCAGTATGTGCTACACCCCCTCACACCTTTGCTTCACTGTTTCGTTAAGTCCAAAACAGCCCGCCAAACTATTTTGGCACAGAGGGACTGCATCCATGACCCCAGCTATTCTTGGATCTGCCCTCCCTCTCTCCAGCAACCACAGTATAAGTCAAGCAATCATCTTCTGAGAAGCTCTGGCACTAAGTCCTTCTATGGGAGGAAAGTTGCTGCTTGGAATTTGGACATTGTGTATGTATACTTAAACTTCCATTTTAAAAAGACAGAAAACTGAATCCTTCAAATGACCTCTGGTTTACAATTGTAGAATATTGCTTCTGCATTCATGATTCAAAATGCAGGTATCGGTGACTGCAAAGTCAACATGAGGGAGAAAAAGCCAAACTTTACATGCCAAAGCTAGCCTGATTATTGGTTACACCAATGTGAGCGGTCAAAGTAGTCTACAGGAGTCCCCCTTGTGCACACTACATTCACACAGAGCAAAGGGGAAAGCCCAGAATCTCTCACCTTCTTTCATCAGTTAACTGCTTCTCATCCAAACACAGAGCAATTGTAAAGACCAATAGAGGCAAACAATTGTGCATTCAGAATTACCAATAATAGGAACACAGACATTTTCAGTTCAGGACTGTTCCAGGATGCCTTGTTTCTTATGCAGCTGCTGATATTCTTCTGAAATCTATTCATTCTAAGTAGCATTCATCACTCTACTCCTTTTCAATTTATTGGTGGTGATTTTTCATTTCCAGCTGCTGATCTCATGACCTAAAAGGTTAAGATGGTTTTTATTCACGCTACTGAACTTGGCTTCTCTGAACCTTCCACGTTATGCATTTTCCTTTGTTTCTCACTCTCGTTTCTTTTTTTCCAGGGAGATTTTGAGTCAGTGCAGTCTTTTCCAAGGAAATAAGAAGAAATGTCTCCAGTGGATCTCACATCCCCAGATGCTAACTGTTCAGGAAGAACAGATTGAACAAGCATGTGTAGTATTACTGCATTAATGATATTTTCTCAGGTTTAAGAGATTCTCCAAAATATGTTAGCTGGTAAACAAAATGCAGAATGTAAGGGATAAATAGAAAAGTGTGGGATAATATGTGTTCTGGTTGGTTAGTCCTAGTTGGTCAGTCCTGAAAGTATATGTTAGCAGGATTGGGGCAGAACCACTGTCAGTAAACATAGACTGACTTGTATCCTCCTACTATTTGTGGTTGAAAAAAGGGGAAATTTACAACTAATCCGAATAACAACCAGAGATCATCTGCCATTACCAGTTGTATAAAGCCATATTGATGTGTATACTTATCTGTTATGCTAACCCAGGGGTTGGCAACCTATGGCCCACAGGCCAAACCCAGCCAACAATGCCAAATCATCAGGTCCCTGCCGTTGCCTCAGCCACCACCACCACCGCCACCACCGCAAGTGACCATGGACCCATTTACAGCTGTCGTAGACACAGACAGAGCTGCTGCCCTTCAGGAAAGAGCTGAAAACCTGGCTGGCAGGGCAGGTGTGGGGAGGTGGAGAGGGAGCAACCCCCCCCCCCGGACTCATTTAGAGGAGGATCACTCATGCTTTTAATAGTTTTAAACTAGATTTTAATCGGTGTGGGTGGGAGGTAGTTTTTCAGTGTTTTAGGAATTTTAAGGGTTTCTATAGTTTAAATGTTGGGGATTTTATGTACATTGCCCAGAGTCGCACGTCAGTTAGGGCGGCTATACAAATTGAATAAATAAATAAATAAATTTAGGATAGCCACTGACCCATTTATGGCTGCCATAAACATGTTTGCGACAGCTGCAAGCCTGTTTATAGCAGCATTTTCAGTGTGGGGACCACCAGTCTGGCCCCTTCAACTGTCTGAGGGAGCATGACTCAGCCCCTGACTTAAAAAGGTTGCTGACTCCTGTGCTAACTAATCACCCTGATGCCATGAAGCTTCACTCCCATATCTGATGAAGTGCACTTGATCCATGAAAGCTAACATCAAATTATAATAGTTAGTCTTCAAAGTGCTACAGTATTTTTGTTTTTGGTTTGTTTTCTTTATTCTCTGATCTGCTTGCAACACAGGCTAACATGGCTACTATTCAAGAAAATTCAGACAATACCAACTGACTCTTAATTTAAAGATAGCTACAACTTGCCAAGCAGCAACATTGCATCTGTCATGTGGCCTGACAGACGCTTGATAACTTTCTCCATTTTTGCAGTTTTCCTAGGATGCCCCCTCCCAAACTGTAATTTTACCAAGCCCCTTACAGGCTATCCATCAAAAGTATGTGGTGTTCTGGGCCATGGCTATAAAGCAGGGGTGCCCAAACTTTTTGGGCCATGGGCTGATCATGTGGTTCAGGGAGCTGGTCACTAAGGCCCGGGGGCCAGGTGCGGCCCCCGACACCAATTCATCTGGCCCATGAAGCCCTCGTTGCTCCTGGAAACAGAAGTAAAACACATCCATATGGGCACATTTTACTCCCGCTCCCAGGAGCGATGAGGGCTTCGCGGGCCGGTTGAATTGGTGTTGGGGGCTGCATCCGGCCCCCGGGCCTTAGTTTGGTCACCACTGCTATAAAGTAAGAGAAGATCAAGTAAAGTATGTAAACACAGCCTTGCTTGCTAAGTACTGTACAGTCTGAAGAATATTCTACTCTAGTAGTAGTTGCTGTCAGACAAAACCCAGATATATATGGGAACCTCGTCAGCAGCTCTGTGGTCAGTGCTTGATGCAGGCCTTGATGGACAAACCATTGCTCTATTGTTAATTACCTATGTGTGGTCACCATTTTAACTGCACAAGCTGAACACAATTAATAGTTGTGTTTTTCCATCTTACCTTCAAGTCACTGTCACAGGTGGGCATCCTTGTATTAGCCTAAAGACTAAGAGTGCCATCCTAACCAGAGGTTTAACTGAGCTGACCTTAAGCCAGCTGAGGCTGTGCTGAATTCAAATCCATCCCAGCCTAGCAATGCTGGTGATTTCTCAGGAGTACTCTAAGAAATTAGGAGTACAGGATCGACATTGTGCCAGCCTGGAGTCAGCGTTGAGCAGGGTTTGGATCTATACTAACTCAGCTTTCTCTCCTTTGGCTCTCCTTCCCCCCCCCCCGCCCAATTTTTATTTTTATTTTCCTTCTGTTGTCTGAGCTCAGCAATCACAGCACCAGAAAGGATATGTCTGGTGGCAGCAAATCCAGCTGGGTTGGCAAATCATCCAGAATAAGTGAACTGTGCCAGCACAGGGGAATTGTACCAGTACTGCTGTGCTGGAACAAGAGGCTTCTGCTCACCCAAAACCCACTACAGCCGGTGTAACTTTGAGTTTGGATTGTACTATAAGTGCATTATCATTCTCCCTCTCAAAAAAAAAAGAAAGAAAGAAAAGAAAAGAGGAAGGAAGGAAGATAAAGAGACCCATTTCCGTAAAAAGATGGATTCTGGTTGACGCAAAGAGACAAATGCTGATGGATATGATTTGGCTGCACATCAGAAGAAATGTTGATGGGCTATTTCAGTGCCCCTTCTTTGCTTTCCTGTGCTATTTTTCATACAGGCTCAGTCTGGAGAGCACTTCAAATACAGGATGTCTTCCAGCAGAGGAATGTTGCCTGTCAAGTAGAGTTGCATACCCCTTTTGGTTTTTCATAGTGGCTGTGTGGTCTTGTTCAGGATCTGATGCAGGGTCATTTGGGCAGAGTCTAACTTATTTTATTTCTTTATTTTATTTATTTAATAGGTTTATATACTGCCCTAATCTGGTGGACTCCTTGGTCAATGGAAGATATGTCTAATAAAGGAAACTATAAGCATGGGACTAGGTTCTTAAAGAAAGCCAGCTGGATGAGAAGAAGATTTAACACAGAAACCACTTGTGGCACATCATAGCCTGTCCCACAGATGTGGCAAATTGGTGCTGAATGATGCATAAATGACCTGAGCACTCTTTGCTCAACTTGGGGAGTCTGAGGTGCATTTTGAAGGCAAGAGTAGTCCTTTACATAAGCCCTAAAATTCAAGCCAATTGAAGTATCCTTTCTGGTAAGACTTGTTTCTATCTAGGAGAAGAAGAGAGATGAGAAAGGAAATGTTCTGGGAAGATGATCTAGCATTCTCTCTCTTTCTCCCCCCCCCCCTTCTCTTTTCTTTCCAAACGTCCCCCCACACATGCATTCCAAAGAGTTATACACCAGATAGAAGCACTTGCTGGCTGGCTGGCCCTTGCGTAGACCATCTGGGAACTTTAAAGCCTGCAGGATGTGAGTCAAAGCTGTGCTGGAACATGAAGCTGAGCTGGTATCCTATGTCTAAATACCAACACAGCTGTTTAGGCCAGGAAAGGGGAAACCCCCAGAGGAGCTAATGCAGGGTCTCTTCTTTACGGAGGAGATTATTTCTGAATTATGGAACTCCTTGTGACTTCTTGCTTTGGCCCATGAAATGAGATCCCCTGTAACAGAAGGTACGGGTTGTAGTGGCTGCTGTTGTAGACTCAAAGGATTTTTTTGCTTTCGCAGCCACTGGAAATGTATGTGGGTACATGCACATAATAAGTGTTTAAGTGACAAGATGCAATAATTGGATATTTGAAGCTGAGCCTGGAAGAAAATCAGTGAACTTAAAAGGAAAAGACAGCCCTTAGGACCGCAGGTTCCCAGATCCTAAAACAGAACTTCTATCCTGATTTTCAGTACTCTTATAACACAATGGAACTATAATAGCCCATTTACCAAGTAAATGGTACAAATAGGGCCCATAGGCTGAGCTTTCCAGTCTGAGCTCAGAAACAATTCCACAATAGGCTGTTTTTGTTACCTTTATTTGTCCCTATCAGCATTGTATGATACCAATTTTATAAAAATTCAAAACCCCCATCCAGGAATGCCTGACCAACATACAACAGGGACGGCAAGGGGGCAGAGCTCTACTCTTGAAAGCTAATTTCTTCATCAACTGTCTGTCTTTAATATACATTTCTTTACCCTAAGAATAAAACCATGAGGATACATTTAACATTGATGAAATGCTGCTGGTGTGCCAAGGGAGTTTCACAGAAAATGTGAATGGCATAATGTTCAATGTGCTGTATAGAGTGATAGCATTAAAATGCCCTTGAGCTGTTGTCTGTGGTGTTCCAGAGCTACAGTTCTGTAGAGGACTCATGAAATTATACCATTAAGCATTTTCAACTAGAAGGCTTCCCAGACCATGATCAGTGTTTGTAAGTGGTCCCACATATACTTTTTCTGGGGGGGAAATCACAGGAGGAAGAGTCACGTTTCCATAAGGGAGCCAGAGCCCTTGTAATAGGTAGCATGGAAACCTTTATTCTCATTAACAAGAGTAAAAAGAAGATTCAGAATACTCAGTGCAAAAGTAATTCCCAATAGACCATGCAACGCTAATCATAAAATTGTGGTGTTAACAGCAAGAAAGGATAAAAGTAAAGGTAAAGGTTTCCCTTGGTCGAAAACCAGTCGTATCCGACTCTAGGGGCCAGTGCTCATCTCTGTTTCTAAGCTGAAGAGCCAGCGCTGTCTGCTTCTGCAGACGTTTCCATGGTCATGTGGCAGGCATGACTAGACACCGGAGCGCATGAAACACTGTTACCTTCCCACCAAAGTGGTCCCTATTTACCTACTTGCAATTTCTGACTTTCGAACTGCTAGGTTGGCAGGAGCTGGGACAGAGACAGGAGCTCATTCCGCCCTGCAGTACTCAGGAATCGAACTGCTGACTTTTCGCCTCCCAGTCAGCATCTTAGTGACTTGAGCCACTGCAGTCAATGTTAAAAGAAGAGAGCCAAACAAAACCCAAGAATTAATTAAGATAGCAAAACTCAAACAAAGAACAGTTGCAACAAAAGGTGGAGACAGTATTTAACCAACCGGCAGCAGAGGTGAAGAAAGTAGAGGATGAATAGAAGGGTTACAAAACTACCCTGCTTAGTGCTGCAGAAAAAGGAAAACTGGAAAAAGCTGTTATGGGTCCAAACACATTGCATGGTGATGTGAAACAGTCAAAAAAGCAGTAAAGCTGAAACAAGAATTATATAAATATTGGACAAAATTGAGGAAGGAAGAAAACTATATAAACCAGGGGTGCCCAAACATTTTGACCCAGGGGCCGGATGACAATTTTTCAGAGACTCCGGGGGCCGGGCTATTTTTTCAATGGTACCTCCGCTTGGCAGCCTCACCGCTACTCACTGACACTGCCGCTGCCACCATGCCTGGCTCCTCCACTTCCAATGACAACCACAAAAGACCAAACCAGAGACAGGAAGGAAGGAAGGAAGGTTACCAGGGGGGAGGACAAAGTTTTGCCCTTTGAGTCAAAGATTCTAGATGTGGGTGGGCGAATATTTTTCCAGGATGGGCAACAATGTCATCACACATAAATAAGCAGCAGGGAGTTTGAGAGTGGGCAAACTACTAACTCAGGGTGGGCAAAGCCCACCCTGGCCACCCCCTGGCTACGGCCCTGCTTTGAGTTTGTCTTTGGAAGCATCAAAGTGGTTAAGACGCTGGACTTGGCAACTGTAAGGTCAGAGTTCAATTCCCAGGGTACTTAGTAGTTAAGATGCTGAACTTGACGACTGGTCGGTTGGCAGGTCAGCAGTTTGAGACCTAAATACTGCAGGATGGAATGAGCATCCGTCTTTGTCCCAGCTCCTGCCAACCTAGCAGTTCAAAAACAAGAAATTGCAAGTAGATAAATAGGGATCACTTTGGTGGGAAGATAAACAGCCAGTGGTGGGATGTCAAAATTTTTACTACCCCACCATTATGTCATCACAGTGTGGGTGGAGCTAATGTCATGACATCATGACATGGGCGGGGCCAAATAATTTTTTTTAAAAAATAATAAAACAAAATAAAAATAAGCACACACACACCTCAACCCACCCACCCACAACACAAACCCGTAAATTAAATAAATAAATAAATAAATAAAATAAAATAAAAATTACATTAAAATACACCCACCCACCCCAAACATAAATCAACCCACCCACCCCAAACACAAACCCGTCACCTACCTGTTAGTATAAGTGCCTGGGCAGCCCCATGTTGCAAGATGGATATGGTCATCATACCGGTTCTCTAGGATAATATGCCTTAATGTAAATGTAAAACAGCTGTACCTCCTTAAGGGTTCTCCAATTGGAACAGCAATTGGAACAGCACAGGTGTAGCTTATTGATGAGATAACTCCAAGACTTTGCTTAAAAACCCCAAGCCAGGCCGGCCAGGCCTTTTTAGGAACTGTAGTAGTATGTCAATATAGGTAAAAGTATTAAAGACACATTAAAATACACACAGACACACCACATCCAAAGGTGAGTCACTTACCCTGGGGAGCAGGCTATAGGGAGCTTCAGGCTAGCAGCTTCTCTTCCTCCTCCAGACTTGGGAGGACAGTAAGGAGGCTGTGCATACGCACCAAGCACTGTAGGCGTGCATGCACACCAAGTGCTTGGCATGCATGCGCGTGGGGGAACCAGTGAAAAGGTAAGCCCCAAAGGTGGTTTCCCCCAAAAGCTGCTACCGGTTCTCCGGGTCACTGGGAAAAGTTACTACCGGTTCTGGCGAGCTGGTGAGAACCTGTTACATCCCATCACTGTAAACAGCGTTCCTTGCAGTCTGGCATTGAGGCATGCCTGCCACATGAACATGGGCAATGTGCAAACTCCTGGCATCCTTGAGGGTTTTTTCCTCCCCACCACCTCCTGTCAACTCTTTCTTACTCCCTCCCTCCTGCCTCTCTTTTCGGGGGTGAAGGAGCCTTTCCCCAGCCAGCAGGCTTTCCTTTCACCCTTTCCCCAGAGTAAAGCTGGGGGTAAAGTGCCTTCCAGCAACATGAGCAAGACCCACCACATCGCCATCCACCGGGCATGGCTGTGGGGCTTTTGCCTGGTCAGAGGCAAAGAGTTTGACCAGCTGCTGGCCATCTCTAGACCAGGGAGGCAGGGCTCCACTTGGTTGTGCCCTGAATATTTCATTTCTTTCTCTTTTGGAAACACGAGAAACACGGTATGGGTAGATGAGAGGGACGTCTTTTGAGGCAGGAGCCACAGCTCACTCCCCATGGTGCAGAGGCTCAGTGAGAGCCAGAACAGCACTTTTCATATGGCCAGATGCCATCTCAACTCCCCACTCCCATGTTTCTGGTGTTTCCAAAAGAAAAATAAATGAAAACTTCAAGGAACAACCAAGCAAAGCCCCGTGGCTGGGAACCTCCCTTCGGCTGGAGATGGTTAGCAGTTGGTCAAACTCTTTGCCTCCGACCAGGTGGTATCCCCACAGCCCTGCCCCCTGGACGGTGACGTCGTGGGTCCTACTCATGTTGCTGGAAAGCACTTTTTCCGGCTTTACTCCAGGGAAAGGGAAGGCTGCTGGGGGGAAAAGGCTCTGCCCCCCCCTCCAGCAGAGAAGTCAGGAAAGAGAGACAGGAGGGAGGGGGAAAGAAAGAAAGAGTTGACAGGTGGTGAGGAGGAAGAGAAAAATAAAAATAAGGCCCAACGCCTGGAGTTGGTGTTTGCAGAAGTGGCTGCAGACTTCTGTAAGCACTCCTGGGAGTGCTGTGGATGCGCATGCACATTGGCGGGCACTTTCCCCATCCATTTTTGGTTGTGGGGAGGGCACCGGGGTCCTGATGAATTGGCACTATGGGCCAGATACAGCCCACGGGCCGTAGTTTGGGCACCACTGATATAAACTATAGATTGCAATGTAGAAATACCAACAGGATAATCAAAAAAGCAAAACGAGAATCCTTGGAATACTTCAGAAAATTAGTAGCAGATAACAGGAGAACAACCCCACAAACATTTTTCAAGGTAGTTAAAAGTATGTGTAAAAGAGAAGAGAATTATAACACCATTGTGGAGAAAACAAAGGGAGCAAATGAGAATGCACACAGTACTGAGGCATCTCATTCTTAAACCATCCAGGGAAAATGTATGCCAAAATAATAAAAACAAGACTGGGACCAGTTATAGAACGGCAACTACCGGTAGCAGAAGAAAAGATGGGCTTCAAAAAAAACAGAAGCTCCTACAGATGCATTTTTTACGCTTAAACAACTAATAGAGAAAAATATAAAACAAGAATCTCTTTGTTGCATTTGTATAAGCTTTGTAAAATTTCCAGGTAATTTCTTATAAAATGTTACAGTTTTTTGTGTCTGTAGCTTTTCTACTTAAAGGAAGGTGAATAAATGTACCATTAGAGATATAAAGGATCCAAATGTTTTTGGAGAATGAGTTCCTTGGAAAGTATAAATTTGTATTTGTAATTGATTACAAATAGGCTAGTTAGAGACAGTTTCTATCATGTTCTATTGAATTGTTACATTGTATTCGATTGTATGTTGTGAGTCGCCCTGAGTCGGTTTTCACTGAGTAGGGCGGCATATAATAATAATAATAATAATAATAATAATAATAATAATAATAATAATAATAATAATAATAATAATAATAATAATAATAATAATAATAATAGACCAAGAGAAGGCATTTGATAGAGTTGACAGGAAACTGATACGGCAAGCATTAGCCCAATATGGAGTAAGTGAACATTTTATCACGTTCCCTGAGACTATTAAGGGGCTGCTACTCCTGTTTCTGCTGTTTCTACTGCTTCCACTTCTTCTGCTGCCCCTGCTTCCGCTGCTTCCGCTGCTTCCGCTGCTTCTGCCACCACCACCACTTCTGCTGCCACGTCCACTTCCACTTCTGCCACCACCGCTGGTGCTGCTGCCTCCTCTGCCACTTCTTCTGCCACTGTCTCTGCTGCCGCCACCTCTGCCACATCCTCTGCCACCACCACTGCCACTTCCATTGCTTCAGCGAGGGCACAGGCCAGATTATTTGATGCCACGGGCCAGATCTGGCTTGCAGGCAATAATTTGACAACCCTTGTTATAAGAGAAAGAACTGGAGTAGAACCAATCCTGCACTACAATACAGAGGCAACAAATAAAGTAGTTTGCCCATTTAGAGAGAATGTCTTGGAATCTCATACCTTACAAGGCATATGTGGAAAGAGGAGAAAGACAAAGACCATGAGACTGACCCAGAGAAAGGTGCAGAGATAACATCAAAGAAACATTACGAGAAAACCAAATAACACTGGTGGAGGCCACTAGAAGTACCAGAGCAAGAACCTCGCATCTCCCTCAACACCCGATGGAATAAAAGAGAAATGAAAGGAGGAGGAGGAAGAGGAGAAGAAGGGACAGAAACGTCAGGATTTCTATTATCTGCATTAAGAGGCTAATGGTGTTTTCCATTACCAGGCTTAATTCTATCTGTCTGTCTGTCTATAACAACATTAAAAAAAACAAAAACATGTAGAATATAAGGATGTAAAACAGATGGTGATCAATATAAAACTAAATTGGATACATTAGTCAAATAAAAAAAACTTTATAGACTACAGAAACACCTGATGTTCAAACTAGATTCCAAAAAAGAAGAGGAATTTAATTTAATGTTGAAAATATTTGCTGGCTACTGGGGCATATCAAAGAATTTCAAAAAAAAAAATCATTTTATGCTTTACAGAATATAGCAGTCTTTGATTATGTGGATCATGAGAAATGATGGGTTTTGGAGATCTCTCATTCAGTGGGCATAGGTTGAAGGTGAACTGACAGCATATAACCATGATGGCGAACTTTGGCACTCTAGATGTTCTTGGACTTCATTTCCCAGAAGCCCAAGCACCCTGTGAATCCACACGAATGGGTTTACTGCGATTCATTTGGGCCGTACTGCCCTCGTCGCTCCCAGAAGCGGAAGTAAAATGTGCCCATACGGTTAAGACTCTTCTGGGTTAACCTTTCCTCCAGATGGGCGTGTTTTACCTCCACTTCCGGGAGTGATGAGGGCAGCGTGCTCCCTTAAGTTCTTAAGTTTTAAATCATATAATGTTTTAGTTGTAGTTTTAATTGGTTTTAACTGTGGGTTTTTGAGAACTTTTAGAATGTTAGCCTTCTTATGTGTTTTAGGATGTGTTAAACCGCCCTGGGTTGCCTTCGGCAAGGAGGGCGGTATAGAAATTTAAATAAACAAATAAACAAATAAAAAATAAATATGCAGCTACACTCCACTTTTGCTTCCTTTGAAATCAAGAACATAGTATAATATGGTTACTTTCGCCCAAAGTTCCCCTTACTTCATCAGTTAAGTTATCTCTCTTGGTTAGAATCAAGTCAAGGATAGCTAATCCTCTAGTTTCTTCCTCCACCTTTTTTTTTTTACAAGAAATTTAACACCAACACAAGCTACAAATATCTTTGAAGGGCCATATGTGCAGAATTTGCTTCCAAATAGGTATTAGAGCAGTGGTTCCCAAATAGTTTTTTCTACATACCACTTCAAGAAAGACCTCAAACTTGCGTACCCCTTATTGCAGGAACGTTAAATAAAAAATGAAATCAAGTGTATTTTATATTTATTATCATCAAAAGACACTCTAATGACAGAGAACACAAGTTTCATTAATGTGACAAATGTTCATGTTGACAATGACGAGCAAATAGGGGGGAACGGGGGCGGCCGTGATCAGGTGACGCAAGACGAGGGAGGCGCGGGAAAAACCGCCACCACGGGAGAAAGCGCTTGATGCATACGATTGACTTACCTACTGATTGTTTAATTAAATTGAATATTTTTTTGGCAATTGTTATTGCATTATTTTTTTAAAGGATTTAATATTTTAGTTAAGAGATTGCTGCACGTACCCCTTGATGCAATCTCGCGTACCCCTGGGGGTACACGTACTACTAATTGGGAACCACTGTATTAGAGTAATTGAAGTCTCCCACTAATATTGTAGAATCATAGAATCAAAGAATAATGGAGTTGGAGGGGGACATAAGGCCATCAAGTCAACCCCCTGGTCAAGGCAGAAACCCAATTTAGAACATATCTGACAGATGGCTGCCCAGTTTTCTCTTAAATACCTCTACAGTGCTGAAGGTCTCACCACTTCCCAAGGTAATTAGTTTTATTGTTGTGCAGTTCTGTTAGGGAGTTTTTTAAGATGTTCAATTGAAATCTGGCTTTCTGTAACTTGAAGTACACTAATACCCCGGATAACGTTATGACTTGGTTCCACAAGTCATGACGTTATCCGGTTTTTAGTGTTGTCCGATGCATGCATCGAACAACGCTAAAAAAAAAAAAGCCCTGACTTCAGGGACAAACTGAGCAGGCAGTGGGGTGCCTTTAAAGCTACCCACCACCACTGTGACTGCAATAGGATTGGGGGAAAAGCACCTTTCCCCCATTCTACTGCAGTCTTTCCTCCGTGCTTACCTGCACGCTCCATTTACTCCAGCCCAGCTATACCTTCTTGTTGCTTTTGGAGCTCCGACATGCAGCTGATCACTTCTTTCCCTCCCTGTATACATTTAAACAGGGAAGGGGGAAAGAGAGAAATCTGAATGGTTCTCTAAAGAGAACTAATCTGATTGGTTCTCTATCTCTTTCCCCCTCACTGTATTATCAATACAGGAAGTGAAAGACGAAGCCTATCGATCAGCTGCATGTCGGAGCTCCAAAAGCAACAAGAAGGTATAGCTGGGCTGGATTCTCTCGGAGCAGGCAGTGGGGTGGGGTGTCCCCAAACTGGGGATGGGGGTGGGGGGTAGGGGAAAGGAAGGAGGGAAGTGGCAGGGAGAGGAGCTGTGGCCTCCTTCTTTAATACAATGGATCGGATAACGCTAAAATGAGCATCTAAAATGAGCGTTATCCGGTGCAAATCTTCCCCCCCAAATTTGTCATCGTTATCCGATTTTAGCGTTATCCAATCGTACAATCGTTATCCGGGGTATTACTGTACATATAATAGTGGATGAAGACATATAATGATAGTAAGAAGTAAAAGTGTAAGAAGAACTAGTATGGTTCTAATTATCATGGGAAAATGTATATTGCAAACTGCCTAGAGTGGGAAAATATTCCAGATGGGTGGCATAGATATCTAATAAATGAATAAATAAATAAATAAATAAATTTAATCGATTTAATTTAATCTAATTTAATAGATTTATTTACTGCCCTATCCAATGGACTCTGGGCGGTGTACACAAGTTAAAACTAATATAAAACATTTTTTTTAAACCAGTGGCGTAGCGTGGGGGGCGGGGGGGCGGATGCCCCGGGCAGCGGCTTTCAGGGGGCGGCAAAATGTCCCCACCACTTTGGCCTCCCTCTGCCTGGGGTTAGGAAACAGGACTTCCCAGGCGGAGGGCGGCCCTTTTGCTGGCGAGCGCTGCTCACCTCCGTCCACCTGGCTGGCCGTCGGGGGCTCTTCGCCGCCTGCCCCTGACTCCGCCTCCGTTGCGAGTTCGATCCTGGCGGGATACCAGATTGCCTAAGCCATTCATCCTTCCGAGGCCGGTTAAATGAGTACCCAATGGGACGGAGGCGAGCAACGCTCGCCAGCAAAAGGGCCGCCCTCCACCTGGGAAGTCCTGCACGCACGCGCGCACGCTGCCCACCTCTGCCCGCCCAGTCATCCACCCAGCTTTCCGTCAGAGGGGGCCCTCATCGGGGGTGGGTGGCGCCGTGGCGCAGAGCCCCTGGCGGCTGGCTGGGCGGGAGGAGGTGGGCAGCGGGCGCGCGCACGTGCAGGACTTCCCAGGCGGAGGGTGGCCCTTTTGCTGGTGAGCCCTGCTCGCCTCTGTCCCATTGGGTACTCATTTAACCGGCCTCGGAAGGATGAATGGCCCAGTGGTCAGCAAACTTGGCTCTCCAGCTGTTCTTGGACTTCAGTTCCCAGAAGCCTTGATCAGCAGGAGTGCTGACTTGGGCTTCTGGGAATTGAAGTCCAAGAACACCTGGAGAGCCAAGTTTGCAAACCCCTGGCTTAGGCAATCTGGTATCCCGCCAGGATTGAACTCGCAACGTTTTGGCTGCAGTGCAAGAAGGCTGGAAAGTCCATAGGGTTGGTGTGTGTGTGTGTGCGCGCGCGGGGCGCTCGTCGGGGGTGGGTGGCGCCCCTGGCGGCTAGCTGGGTGGGCTGGCGGGCGGAGGTGTGCGGCACGCGCGCGCGCCGCTCGTCAGCAGGGGGCCACCTTCTGCCTGGGTCCTGGGGGGGGCGGCGGCGGCGGCGGCAGCGGCGAGCTGGGGGGGAGCGAGTTTGTTCTTCGCCCCTGGCGGCTGAACTCTGCGCGACGCCACTGTTTTAAACCCTTAAACATAGCAATATTAAACACCAGCGATGACGGCGGCAGCGGCGGCAGCGGCGGCGGCGACAACAACAACGGCCTTACATGTTTCCTGTTGTTGAAGTGACTGGGAGAGATTATTTTGGGCTGGGGTGACTATTTAACTACCCAGCACTAACCAATAATTCCTTCTTGTCTTTGAATTCAAAGAGAGCCCTGCCTCTCTCTGCTCTGTATTGTTTCCCTCTCTTATTTCAGTTGGTACCTGTTGTTTGTGTCTGTAGATCTGTTCATTTGGTTGCCAACATGTGTGCAGTAAAGAATGCCACGCACATATATTTGTAATTCCAAGTAAGTGTAAGTAAAGAAAAGTTTTTTTTTTTTAAATTCTTCTATAAATGTCTCAAAGGGACTTATTGAGACTGTGAGTGTCAGGTAAGAAAGGAGTGGACTCTTGGAAACTTGTATGTATTCTCCCCTATAGTTCTTGGTACTTCTACAACACAGCTAAATGGAATTTTACCAGAAATTCAAAACTACATTTTCCTCTTTTGTTTTAGATATGTTTTGCGCTGCTTTGGAAACTATTTGGCAGAAAAAGGTGACAATGGACTTGGAATAAGGAAAATAGCTGGCTAGCTAATATTAGAGTGAGAGGTGACGACTTAAATTGCAGAAATAATTGTTCTGCAATCATAGCAAGAGTCCTCTTCCTTCCATCCTTCCTTCCTTCCTTCCTGTGTTCTTGCATGGGCTCTGAATGAGACAGAATAAGGCAGAAACAAATGGAACTATTGAGAATTTATGTACAAGTGAGTATTAATGAAGAAAAAAAAAACCGTTTCTGTCTTCAGTGATGAATGACGTTGGTTCTCTGGGGGCTTCAGCCCTGGTTCCTGTCCAAAGGAATCTTATCCACCAGGCAAATCATTTCCAGGGTGTATTTTTGTGAGTAAGAATAATTTTAAAAGATAATGCAGATGCTTTCCTTCAAGATCCTCCCCCTCCCCAAAAAAAAAACAAAAAAAAAACACAGCATGTGCAACTGATTAACCTATTTCAGACAAGGTAGGCAGTAAAGACAACAGGTTGAATTCCAGCCTGCATTTTCCTTTTCTTGGTTTCTTTCTTTCTTTCCATGATGCTTTTGCATTATGGCTGGTGTTCAATTTTTGGGAAACACTTCAAAGACCTGTTGCTAGAAGACATGTAACTGTTATGCAGTAACCAAATGAAATTTTATAGGATAATCATCTTTCCAGAAAGATACCTTGAACAAGCCTCAACTTCAGCCCTCTGATGTTTTTATCCAAGACACAAAAAAGGAGTGGAGTGAAATACTGTAATTATAAAGACTGAGATCAATAGCAGTTTCAGATAGCCTGGAAATTCAAGTGCACTGATTCTGTTTTAAGATCTAAAAATAAAGTTGTATCCCGCCAATCCCCCTTTCAAACAATTGCAATGTTTGACTAAGAAATTAATAGTGCAATTAACTTTGATGTAGTACGTCTTTGCCTAACACCCAAGGATAGAAGAAATAAGTGAGCAGAGATTAGTGGGAGGGTGGACAAGCTTGTAGATCCCAAGGATTGCACTGGTTGTCAACAGTAGAAACTGGGAACTGTGCTTGTGTGTGCAAAGGCTTACACATGAACATACACATTGGATGTAACCTCCCTGTTGAAACCTGGGGATATTTGGTACAAGAATAAGGTGGGAAATCTCTTCTTCCCCACAGCCCAGTAGACCCCTGCTGAGACCCATATATCTCCACCACCACCCCTAATGGCTGGAAAAGAGCCATTCTTGGATGTGGGATTTCTTGGCATTAAAAAGACTTTCACCTCTGCCACCCTCAACTTCAGCAGTCTCTTGTGAGCTATCTGTTTTCTCCATTGCTACTAGCAACAAGAAAACAATTATTTTGGGAATGGCATTGCTGTTTTCACAGTGCTAGTAGTGAAAGAAAGGCAATGATGTCAGAAACCGGATTATTGGCTTTGGCTGTTGGTACAAGCTTTCACTCCTCCCATCTTTTCTACTCCCTGAACTCCGGTGCCTACTCCTACCCCGCAGGCTATTAAATTTCCAACACAGTTTAGAAGAAGTCATTTGTTACAAGTAACACAGCTATCTATCTACTCATTTTTGTACTAATAAGGGACAAGTAATTTAAATTTCAAAAGTAATTTAGAGACAGGAACAAAGTTACTTTCAAATGCAATGTTAGCATTTTCTAGCTTCTTTAAAAAGTTACTCTTTAAGAGTGTTTTAAAGTACTGTATTTTAAGATACCCAGTATGGTGTAATCCCCATTTGGCCATGGAAGCTCACTGAAGGATTAGAATTGGTTAAAAACCACTCTTTAAATATCTCACTTATCTAGAAAGTTCTATTAGGATCGCTATAAGCTGCTTCTGACTTGACAGTACATAACTAACTAAGGCAGTTTAACTAAGAGGCATTTAAGAGGTTTGGGGAGAGGTAATTTGACATGATCTTTCTCATATTTTAAACATGTTTTAAGAGTTTGTCTCTGCAAAAAGAAAAAGAAAACCAACAACCATGCCATATCACAAAAATCTCAACAGAAAGTACTTTTAAAAGTATACTGTATATCAATATAGCCACCAAGGGGCTATGGTGGCTCAGTGGTTAAGAAGCTTGCCTTGTTAGTTGAAAGGCTGGCAAGTCGGCAGTTTGAGACCCAGGTACTGCATGATGGATTGAGCACCTGTCTCTGTCCTAGTTCTTGGGGATGTGAAAAGAGCCTCATTTGGACGTTCCCTGAGTGGAGTTTCTTCTGCAAAAATCATTTCAACCCAGAATAATTTCTGACACAAAATTATTATTATAATATAGCCACCAGCAGACAAATTTATTTTTTTAGCACTGTAGCAGGAATTACAATGGGCTACTTTTGAAATACTCAAGCAATAGGATTGAATTGCACTAAAATCACTTTCCCAGTTCCAGTTGCCTTTTTCTAAACTATGTTAGCAAAAATGGCAACATATTATAGGCCAGAGGTAGCAAATAAAAGATGCCAATGTAGTGCTTAATCCAACATCAATTGAAGTACTGTATAATTAATATAGTTTATTGGAACAATGTGGCACAATCCATCTCACAAAGCAAGTTCAGTTCAGTGGTGGTTGCACTCTAGGGAGGGCTGCATCCTACATCTTCATTTGCTGGGGTTTTTAGATGCATCCAGCTGGGCCTGGGAAGGAGCAGAAAAAGTCTAAAATATTTTGCTGAGTAGGAATACAGTATTTATTTATTTGTTTATTTGAAAGACTTGTATGCCGTTCTCCTCAAAGAGACTCAGGGCAGCTAACAAAAGCTTTAAAAAGATATATAAAAACACAATATAAAATCCAATTTAAAAATTATTAAAATATTAAAGCTAAACAAGTTAAAAGATTTAAAAATTCACATGGTAAAATGATTTTTCTTTCACCAAAAAGGAAAATTACTGGTAATCAAGGAACAAAAATGGCAAAGCAGCATCAAAAGAACAGGACACAAGAAAATTTCAATTCTTTTTTCCCACCATTAAGCCTTAATTTCTGCAAAAATGCACCGATCTGTTCAAAATTTATTTGGCTCAATGTGACTTCTGTATGTTCCCTGCTTGGTAAAATTTGCTTTACACACTGGCACTTTTCACAAACACTTTTTGGGCTTCAGTCACAATGGGTCATAGGCTTGATGGCCTTAGAGCTTCATAAACCTTCAGGTGTCCTTGAATGTTCCCTTCTCTTTGCCTGTGATGGCCAATGGAACCCAACTGAACTGAGTAGTAAATAGGATGTGCACCATTTTAAATGTAGCCTGAACACAGGACATCAGAGGAGGGGATGAGATTTCAGGAAGTGGTTTGGCTTGGAAGAGTGAAATATCATGAGAATAAATATGCAGCAAACGTTTGGAATGCTTGTTGCTTTGGTGAAAAAAGCAAGCAAACAAACAAAACAAAATGCTGAAACTTCCTGGATGAATGCAGAGCAGATGTGAGGAAAGTACGGGTGTTTTTGGAAATACTGTCAGTGTACTTGTAATGATATGCCCTTCTGACAGAACAGCAGAGCCAACTTTAATCTAAATTCCATTCATGGAGAAATTTAGAAGCAACACAGACTAGAAATGAAACAGGTGAAGCAATTGTTGTTGGGAGGTTAGACGGTGACCTTGGCGTCACAAAAGGACAATGCCTCTCCCTCCATTTTTTGTGTACCTCTACTTATAGCTGGGCCTCTCAGGAACTGCTGCCATTTCCCCTTAGCACAGGTTGGGTTAGAATTCCAAAACATGGACTTTGACTTTTAATTTAAAGAAAAAGTTCCACAAGGATTGTGGGTTTTTTTCCTATAGAAATCTGCCCTTGAGAATGCTGGTCGTTCTTTCTGAAAAAGAATGTTGAACATAGAGATCAGACATTTCATGCAGCAGGAGAGGTTGGAGTAGGTGTCTATTATCATACCTCACTGAATCTGAAAAAAAAAAAAACACTTGAGGAGGGAGAGGCTATTGCTGCTCCCACTGAATTTGGATCTCTTCATGAGTAGTAAAGGTAAATGTTGCCCTTGCTCGAAAGTCAGTTGTATCTGACTGTAGGGTTCAGTGCTCATCTCTGTTTATAGACAAAGAGCCAGCACTGTCTGTGTCTGCAGACGTTTCTGTGGACATGGTGCAGGCATGCCTCAACACCAGAATGCATGGAACACTTTACCTACCCACCAAAGTGCTTTCGAACTGCTAGGATGGCAGGAGCTGGGACAGAGACGATAGCTCACTCCATCATGCATTGCCCAGGAATCGAACTCTAACCTTCCAGTCAGCGAGTTCAGCATCTTAACCACTTGAGCCACTTCAGTGGGTACTTTTAGGTTAAAAAAATGAATATCTCTTGGTATCTTTCTGGCATGGAAAATATTCTGTGAATGGGAGAAAATTAAAGGGACTCATGAGTGAGCTAACACCAATGTATATCAATTGACTTCTATAAAAGAAATGGAATCTATTAAATTTAGATGTGCTCCTCAGGATAGGCAAACTAGAATCCAGTTCACAATCAATGAACAGTGTTGACCTTGCTTGGTTTGTAATGCTGGCATCTAATGACATACGGGGTGGGGGGACATGTTCTCGACTTGTGCTCTGAGGAGCTTAGCACAGGATTTCATAGATGAAATAAGCTTCCTTGGGTTCATGGAGCCTTAGTCCCAAGTACGTGTGCACTAGATTGCAGCCTGAGCCCCATAATACTGTTCTGAATTTTTTTTTAAAAGAAATTGTTAGTTTCCCAAGAATAACCAAAGAACTTCTTAACTGGACATAGAGTAAAATATGGGTTTTCTTCAGCCTCAAATCCAAGACATAAACAAACAAATCAGCTGTGTGATCCATATACAAAACAAATGTAGAAGAAGAAGAGATACCTTTTTTGGATCACTAAATTTAAAAAAATTGTTGCGAGCTTTTGTGAATAAAGATTACTTCTTCAGTCATGCAAAGGTAGGGAAATCATCAACGAAAGTCCAAATGTCTGTTACATGGTGGTGTTTGCCAGGCTCTTTTCTTAAAAAGAAATGTGAAGTAGCTGTCCATTTTATATCTGTCATAGCTGCTTCTGGTGCACACATCCAGTATTGTAAAGCAGTTTACAAAGTGCTTTTGGATGTCAGAAATTGAACACTTCCTCTGATCACCTGTGGATGGTCATGGAAAGTGATTTTTTAACATCTGCTAGATTGTTGTGGATGAAATGCATAACTTCTGTTAATCGTTTAAATAAATATATATATACAGTAAAACCTCATATAACACTAAAACCTGGTTCCACAAGTCTTCGTGTTATATGATTTTTAGTGTTATCTGATCCTCTATGGGATCCATAGAGATACATTGTAACCACACAGGCTTTCGCGGTTGTTATCTGAAGCATCCCATAGGATCTTAATGTTATCTGATGCAATTCTTCCCCCCAGATTCCTTGATGTTATGCGATTTTCGTGTTATTCGATACTAATGTTATATGAGGTATTACTGTATATATGCCTGTTTGTGTACTACCAATTGAAACTGCAGCTGTGAGCAATTTCTTCATTGGTAAGACACAGACATGCAAATATTTAATTTAATTTAACAGAAGGGATGCAACAAACTAGCAGATGTAAAGAAATCACTTCCTGGACCATCCTCAGATGATCAGGGGAAATGTTCTCTTAAGATCAGAAGGATAAGTTTCCATTCAAATGGAATGAGCATATTGACTGGAACATCACTCCTACATCAACCAAAACCAATGCTTTCCCACCAGATTTTTGTTGTTGTTCAGTCACACAGTTGAGTCCGATGCTTTGCGACTCCGTGGACCACCACACACCAGGCTTCTCTGTCCTCTGCCATTCTCCACAGCCCGGCCAGTTCTATACCCATTGCATCAACAATTCCATCCATCCACCCCATCCTCTGTCGCCCCCTTCTCCTGTTGCTTTCAATCTTTTCAATCTTCAGTATTTGTCCTTCCAATGAGCAGTCAGGGTTGATTTCCTTCTGGATTGACTGATCTGATCTCCTTGCAGTTCAGGGGATTCTCAAGTGTCTTCTCCAGCACTACATTTTAAAGGCGTCTCTTCTTCTGCGGTCAGCCTTCCTTATGGTCCAGCTCTCACAGCCATACTGGGAAGACCATTGCTCAGTGGTGGGATGTCAAAAATTTTACTACCCCACCGTGATGTCATCACAGTGTGGGCTCAGCTAACATCATGACAGCATGACATCATGGGCGGAGGTAATGTCATGACATCATGACATCATGAAATTGTGGGCGGGGCCAAAGAAAAAATATTTTTTTAAAAAAATAATGAAATGAAATGAAATAAAAATAAGCACACACACACACACACACACACACCTCAACCCACCCACCCACAACACAAACCTGTAAATAAATAAAATAAATAAAATAAAAATACATTAAAATACACCCAACTACCCAAACATCCACCCACCCACCCCAAACACAAATCAACCACAGCTTTTAAACCAGAGCTTAAAGCTTATTCTGGCTAATCTTTCTCACACTAGGTCAGATGGAAGGAACTACAGAATGAACTCACCACAAGATGGCTTCATTTTGGCACCTTTTAACTTTTCAACACTTAAAGAAGTTAGATACTAAGTCTTTGCCTAACCAGCTGTCTAGGATAATATGCCTTAATGTAAATGTAAAACAGCTGGGGAGGAGGCTATACCCTGGGGAGGAGGCTATAGGGAGCTTCAGGCTAGCAGCTTCTCTTCCTGGGAAGACAGCTGGGAGGACAGCAAGGAGGCCGTGCATACGCACCAAGCACTGTAGGCATGCATGCACACCAAGTGCTTGGCGCACAAGCACAGTGGGGGAACCAGTGAAAAGGTAAGCCCCGAAGGTGGTTCCACCCAAAAGCTGCTACCAGTTCTCCGGGACACTGGGAAAAGTTACTACCGGTTCTGGTGAACTGGTGTGAACCTGTTACGTCCCATCACTGCCATTGCTTAATGCAGACTTTTGTTGCCAGGGTGATGTCTGTACTTTTTATTATGCTGCCTAGGGTTCTCATAGCTTACCTACAAAGAAGTAAGTGTCTCTGCAGTCACCATCTACAGTCATTTTACATCCCAAGAAGGTAAAGTCTGTTCACTGCCAGATGCTATGTTTTTAGGGGTGGTGGTGGTATGTTGAGTTTCAGGCCAGCTTTTGCACTCCCCTCTTTCACCCTTATCAAGAGGCTCTTTAGGTGTTCTTCCACCAGATCTAGCCAGCACCAAAATGAGGAGTCTAGACAGATCTTTGGTTTTGGGACTTCAGTTCCCAAAAGCCTAAGTCAATTCCCCAAAGCACTGATTAGCCAATGTGCTGACTTAGGCTTCTGGGAATTGAAGTCCCCCCGTGGGGTGGGTGCCCCACATTGGGAACCATTTGTCTAGATAGACAAATTCTATTTTCGTAGATGCTTTTTATCACAAAATGTTTCTGTGATTTCAGTTTTATTTACCCATGATAACAGCTGGATAACTCACTGGTTTAAGTTTCTGGCTTTGGAGCCAGAAAATGGGAGTTCAGTTCCCCACTATGCCTACTGAGAGAAGAGTCAGCTTATGTAGTCATAGGCAATCTTCACAGTTCTAGGAAACCCCAGAAGAAAGCAACAGTAAATCACTTCCTATATTCTGTACCTAGAAGATGATGGAAAAGGTCACTATAAGCCAGAATTTACTTGACAGCAAAGTGATGATGATTGCCCTTGATTCTACATTAGAGGCCAGTTTTCGAAATGATGGCACAGTAGTGCAGATTCCTAGACAGTTATGTTGAACTATTGTGTTGAACTAATAGAAAAAGTAATCAATATAAAGTGGCCTAGACATATACTTAGATTTGGACTTGTGGCACTGAAAATGTGTATGTTTAATTGTAAACTGAGTGACAGCATTTAAAATAATAAACATATGACACATTAACTATCATGATGGTGGTGATGGTAATGTTGATTCACAACAATTGTAACTGTTATCAAGTATCCCTGCTGACTGCTCTGATTCAATGGAAGCCTTAAATTGAAACAGGCAAGATGATTTTCCCCCAAATTAAATCTTTCTGTACCCAGTGTTTTAGAAGGCAGAGAGGCAGGCCTGTGGCCAGGATTCTAGATTTGGAGGGGTGAAAATTTTTCAGGAGGGGCAAAAAATTTTCAGGGGGGGGGGGAACAGTGTCACACTCACATATATAACGTTGACATCCCAGGGTGGGATGGGGTGGCAGCTATGGCCCTGCAGAAGGAAGCCAAAATTACAGAAATCCATACCTTTCTCCCTGCAATATCTACAAGGAGAATCATAATGGCTTCTTCTCAAACTGGGAGGAGGGAACAAATGAAGCACCACAAAGCTGAGTCCTGGGCCTGGTACTTGTCAACAGTTACATGTTAATGACCAGGATGAAAGAGTGCATGGAATAGTTAACAAGTTTGTGGATAAGACAAAATTGGTTTGAATAATTCAAATCTTGGTAGACATGAAATGGAAACCAGAAAGATCTTGATAGGGTTGAGTATGGGCTGAAAAGAACAGAATGAATTTTAATGAAGATAAGTACAAAGTTCTACGTGTGTGTGTGTGTGTGTGTGTGTGAGAGAGAGAGAGAGAGAGAGAGAGTTTGGTTCAGTAATACTACAAGTAAGAAAGATCTTGGAATTGTAGATCACAAGCTGAAAAAAGACAACTTCTATTTAAGCCTACATTAAGAGAAGTATAGTCTTCAAAATTCGTGATGACTAGTTGCTATTCAGCACTAGTCCAGTCTAGGGTACTGTATCCATTTCTGGAAGCTGCACTTTTAAAAGGATGCCTACAAACTGGAACAAATTCAGAGAAGGGCAACAAGGCTGATCGGGAGACAGGAAACCAAGCTCTGTAGGGCAATATTGAAGGACCTGGACATGTTTAACCCTTCTTCTTCTGTGTCTAGGCCAGATGTGAAACTGCCAAAATGAAGGCGGCCTTTGGTGAGTTCATTCTTTAGTCCCCTTTGCCTGACCCAGTGTGAGAAAGATTAGCTGGCAACACAAGGTTGTCATTACCAGGGTATGTCCAATTGTAGTTCAAGAATACCACAATCTTCAAGGAGGCTCTTTAACTCTGAGAAAAGGAGGTGGGAAATGATAATACTTTTCAAAAACTTGAAATATATTCATAAAAAAGAGGGACAGGATCTATTCTTGATCATCCCAGAGAGCAGGACATGCAGTAATGGGTTCAAACTATAGGAAACTAGATATAGGCTGAATATCAGGAAAAAACTTCTTAATTGTTAGAGCAGTATGGCAATGTGCTCCGTATCAACTTACATGGTCACACAGGCTGTCCCTTGCTATCTGCTTCATCCTTCAAAGATGCTCTCTTGTACACTCAATAGCACCATTTTCCTGTAAGGAGTATATCTTCTTCCTTCTGAGTTCTTGTTGTTACATGCCATCAATCCATCTCCAACCTATGGGGACCCTTATGAATTACAGTAATATCTCAGATAACGACTGCATCGGATAACGCTAACATCGGATAATGATGCAAAATTTCTAAAGATATTTTGCATCAGACAACAATCTGTCAGCATTATCCGATGCAGTCGTTCTTAGCAGCAGGGTTCTCAGTCCAGCTTCCCAGCCACCCTGCAGCTGTAGAGGCAGGGGGGTGGCTGGAAAGCTGATGGGGGGCTCCCCCATTGGCTTCCCCAGCCACCCCACAGCTGCGGAGGCATGGGCAGGTAGCTAGGGAAGCCAACAGGAGTCCCCGTCAGCATCCCCAGCCACCCTGCAGCTGTGGATCGGGTCTCCTGACCTCCCTGGAACTGGCGGGGGGGGGGGGTCAGGAAGCCCGAAATAGGTAAAAAAAACACGTCCCTTTTTTAATCCATTTCGGGCTCTCTGACCCCCCTGCCGGGTCCAGGGAGGTTGGGGGACCTGATCCAAACTGTATCCAAAGTCCCCCCCCCCCTGGAAGCTTCAGCAAGCCAAAATTTCAGGATTCAAATTCTGACATTCTGGCTTGCTACAGCCTTCAGGGAAGCAGGGCTTTTTTTAAAAAACGTGCGATCAATGCATTGCACAACATTAAAAACCGGATAACGACGAGTCTTGTGGAATCCTGACTCATCGTTATCCGAGGTACTAATGTACTGCTTTCCAAAATGTTCTGATCTTAACAGCTCTGCTCAGCTCTTGTAAACACAAGCCTGTGGATTCCTTGGGGGGGGGGTGTCAATCCATCTCTCATTTGAATTGCATCTGGAGCCAAAGAGTACAGCACACCTCATCTCCTGGTAGGCAACTATACTTTTAGGGATAAATTCATTGAGCTTGCATTTTGAGGTTAGATTACCCACTTTGTGCCTCCCAGAACGCAAGTGTAATTTGTGGTCAGAAATCTCCATGATTTTGAGCTTGCAATGTGACTTGCCCTACAACAAAACAGGCTTTTGAGAAATGTAGACATTGGACATACAGTATGTGCATGTACTTTGGTCAGCAGGAAAGTACAGTACATATAAAATGTGTACATCTGAAATTACACACTTAAAACTAGGAAGTGTATATTATGTCCTATGATAGGAGGGGGAAAGGCATGTAATCCTAGGCATACCTGAGGTAGAACTAGCCAGGAAGGAAGGAAGGAAGGAAGGAAGGAAGGAAGGAAGGAAGGAAGGAAGGAAGGAAGGAAGGAAGGAAGGAAGGAAGGAAGGAAGGAAGGAAGGAAGGAAGGAAGGAAGGAAGGAAGGAAGGAAGGAAGGAAGGAAGGAAGGAAGGAAGGAAGGAAGGAAGGAAGGAAGGAAGGAAGGAAGGAAGGAAGGAAGGAAGGAAGGAAGGAAGGAAGGAAGGAAGGAAGGAAGGAAGGAAGGAAGGAAGGAAGGAAGGAAGGAAGGAAGGAAGGAAGGAAGGAAGGAAGGAAGGAAGGAAGGAAGGAAGGAAGGAAGGAAGGAAGGAAGGAAGGAAGGAAGGAAGGAAGGAAGGAAGGAAGGAAGGAAGGAAGGAAGGAAGGAAGGAAGGAAGGAAGGAAGGAAGGAAGGAAGGAAGGAAGGAAGGAAGGAAGGAAGGAAGGAAGGAAGGAAGGAAGGAAGGAAGGAAGGAAGGAAGGAAGGAAGGAAGGAAGGAAGGAAGGAAGGAAGGAAGGAAGGAAGGAAGGAAGGAAGGAAGGAAGGAAGGAAGGAAGGAAGGAAGGAAGGAAGGAAGGAAGGAAGGAAGGAAGGAAGGAAGGAAGGAATGAATTTCTTTCTTCCTTCCTTTCTTTCTTTCTTTCTTGTAAGAGAGGTGCTTTCTAGAGATAGGAAATGATTCACAAATATCGTCTTTGCTGGAAATAAAAAAATAGGGATGTGTGAATCTGGCAAGTTCAGTATTAATTAATTAATTAATTAAAGCACCTCTCTTACAAGAAATGTAAGCACCTCTCTTACAAAAAAACCCCTCCTTAAAAATGTCCCCATAGAATGGTATAGTTTCTGCCTGTTTCAGAAACTTGTCCCTATAGTTACAGAAAGAGAATTAGAGAGCATGATACAGAAAGGCATGTTGAAAGGATTCCTGTGCAACTTGTGAGCATTCTGCAGCTATGAGTAGGCTATTTGGGATGCTGTCTTTCAAATGACCATTGCTCTTTCCTTCATCCTGCTCATAATAGCCCAGCATCATTTCCATTATCTACCTGTCTGACCGGACATTCTGCTATGGTAATGGAGTAGACTTGTACAGCTAGCGACTCAACGCCAAGTGTTAGGCAGCAGTAAATAACTTGACTCCCAAAGGGGGCCAATGGCTAAGGGCAGATGAGCCACTTTAGGTGGGGTGATGGTTCCCTCAGTGGAGGAAATGTCACTGGAAACCATCATATTGGGCCAAACGGCAAAATGAGCAGAGGAGGAACTCTGATTCCCAATGTTCATGGAGGCAGAAGAGGCCATGCCAGATGGACTGGCTGTGAAGGTGCACCTTGATAATATCTCAAGGCTGTTGCAGTCCTAGTGTTAAGTCCTGAATGTCTCATTTCATACCTGCTGCAGGAGATGGCTCCATGATCATAGTGTGTGGGTCATTTCATGACAAGCTAGGATCCACCTTAAACAAATTCACTCCAGAGGCAATTTTCCTGCTTCAGAAAAAAAGTATTTTCAGATACAAGTAGCAGCTAACGTCAACAATTTCCATTATCTATCTTGAATCTTAAAAAAAAAAAACATTTTGTCCTGCTGCATGAGTAACTAACACCTTATGGCAAGTTCAACCCAGGGCCTTCTGGATAGGCGTCAATCTTCAAAATCTTGTTCTCTTTTTAAAAAATGCCTCCCCATCAAAAATTAGTGCATTGGAGGTGGTGGTTTTTATGGCTAATGGCATGTTGCCTGTGTGTTCTCAAACCTGAAATAATGTGGGGGAAAATAACAACAATAATAAGTAAAGAATGAAAAAAACTCTTTGCTTGAAGCTACATGTCCTTTACAGGGATTATTAGATAGTGTATCACCAGTACATTGCTAACCTCTTACTATTACCTCATGAAAACATAACCAGTTCAGACGGGTTCCTTTTAATTCATTTTCTTGCTAAGCTAGAGGCAAGGTGTACTTGGGGCTCTCTCCAGCTATAATAGTGAGATCATCAAATTGCAGGCATTTCTACTGTTAAATCCATGCCCACAACTGACAAGCCAAATACCTACCAGTCCTCCTCTGACGTAGAGTTGTTTTGTTTTGTATGTGTGTTTTTTACCTGACACATTAAGGAATACAAATCTTATCAGCCATGAGGAAATTGGCTAGGTTTTGAAGTCCCACAAATGGAAGCCATCTAGTTGCTTCATTTTGCTCCAGACTATCTTTGGGTCATGCTCTCTATAATCTTCTAGGGCAGAGGTTCCTAATGTGGGTCACTTCAATTCCCAGAAGCCTGTCAGTACATTGGCTGATCAGTGCTTTGGGGAATTGAAGTCCAAGTACCAAAGGTTGGGAAACATTGTTCTAGGGTAGGGTCTTGCTGAGAGCACGGGAGAATATAATCTTCCATCCTCAGGCCTCCTGCTCTCCATGTCCTTCTACAGTCTTCCTGCAACCAAGAAGTCTCACTAAAACACTATAAAATGATAGATCACTACACATGGGGATAAGTCAACTTCAGATACGTCACTTCATACAATTTCACAGTGTTCGGGCAAAAATGGAAAACTAAACCAACTGAAGAATATGTGTTTGAAGAGGACCATGGGGTGGAGCCAAGAGCATCTGGTCATCTTGGAGTGGAACAATACACATCTGCAGGACCCTTGGTATTCCAGATGGCACTCATTGGGTTATAAAGTTTCAAAAGAAGCTTGACAATTTTAAGTGAGGGAAGAGAAAGTCAAAACTATATGGAATATTGCAGACAGAACTGCTGGCAACAAAGGAGATAGTGACAGCTGAATCCTCTGTTAAGGAGGACTTTGACCAAGTTATTACATATTATGGATCCCTTTGTGGCCACTTGAAACAATGAAGGAGTCTCATTATTGCTTGAATTAGCCTCAATCTCCCAACCCCTGTTCTCATCTTCAGATGTTACTGGACAGTACAACATTGTAAAGATTGAGTGTGCATGTTGAAGTATATTTGGTGTATGTGCTTTCACTGGATAGATCACAACAACTACTCTTGTGCAAGCTTTTCCCTTTGGGCCATCTTCTCCCCTTTTGAATATGAGGTCTTTCTTCTTCTTCTTCTTCTTCTTCTTCTTCTTCTTCTTCTTCTTCTTCTTCTTCTTCTTCTTCTTCTTCTTCTTCTTCTTCTTCTTCTTCTTCTTCTTCTTCTTCTTCTTCTTCTTCTTCTTCTTCTTCTTCTTCTTCTTCTTCTTCTTCTTCTTCTTCTTCTTCTTCTTCTTCTTCTTCTTCTTCTTCTTCTTCTTCTTCTTCTTCTTCTTCTTCTTCTTCTTCTTCTTCTTCTTCTTATCATATCCAAATCCAAATATTGATGATCCTCATGGCAATCAGCCATGAAGACTGTCCTGAGAATATAATGCAGTGGCCTTTCATCTGCCTTTCGCATCGTAGCATGACACTTGTACCACAGATCGAGTTTCGTGAGTCAACTTTCTGGTCCTGAGCCCTTTTGGCACACAAAGTAATCATTTGCCCCATGCCAGTATTGACGAAGGGGTATTCCCTTCATCAAGATGGATTCAAGTGGGATTTAATTCACTTGGGGACCATCACCCTTCCCTGTGGACATCAGCATCCTATGCTGTTAGTCTGCAGGTCTGTCAGGTTAGTTAACCACCACCTCACACTTGATGTTGAATCGCTGTCAGTATGGTCTTCTCCAGGAGTTCTCAACCCCCTCAGACTGCTTCAGGGGCCAGACAGCCATTTTGCCCTTCCTCCACCACATGGCACTTCTGGGTGTGGTGGAGGTGGTGGGGGGAGGAACACATGAAATGGCACCACAGGCCACATCTGGTCCACGGACCACAGGTTGAGAATCCCTGGTCTACTCCATTACTATAGTAGGATAACCTGGCCAGACCGGAGGTATTGGTGGGATATATACAGTACTAGTCTTTCTGCTAGACTATATCTGGGAAGCTGGCCTTGGTCCCCACACCTGAGAAGTCCCATGTCCCATTATAGCAGGGGTGCCCAAACTTTTTGGGCTGTGGGCCAGTCATGTGGTTCAGGGAGCCAGTTACTATGGTTATATCCGACCCACAAAGCCCTCGTTACTCCTGGAAGTGGAAGTAAATCATTCCCATATGGCACTTTTTTACATACGCTTCCAGGAGCGACTAGGGGTTCATGGGCTAGATGAATTGGCATTAGGGGCCGGATCTGGGCCCCGGGCCGTGGTTTGGGCATCCCTGCTTTATAGCAACCTACAGCCAATATTTAAGGTATACAACTAAAAATATATATATAGATGTTGCTGTGTAACCCTCATCCCATCAGACATTACAGCCATTTGTACTTTTCCCATGTGTGTGATTTCTTCTCCTTCTTCTTTATTTACAAAGATCCAAAGACACACTGTAATGGCATGAGCATGATCTCTCAAGTCCATTTGCATGTGCAGAATTTTAAGGTATCCAAGGTAATGGCATGAGCCTGGATGAAAAACTGGTTAGAACATTTTGAAAATGAAATATAAGTCACTTCTTTAGACTGAACTCCTTGTTTCCAATCTTTCTGTTCTGGAAAAAGTTGTCAGGTAAGTGGTTCCTACAGCAGTTTCAGGTGTGCTTGAAGCTGTTTAGCATTAGATACATTTGAACGCATAACCTTTGGCTTTTCGCTTGGGCTTGGTACTGACAGTGCTTTTGTGTCTTTGATCTATGATCTCCACCAGAAATGGATGGGGCACTGGCATTATTTTCACGCCCCCCTCCCAAGACATGGAAAAGCAACTTTTGTGGGCCTCAGGGCCCAGTTTTTGCTCTGATTACTAGACTGGAAATGGCAAGATTATTTTTAAAAATTAAATCAAAGCCATAAATAATTGGCATTCTCATAAGGGTATTTTGGACACGAGTTGGAAAGCTCTTCCAGATGGACTATTTGTACATTTATAGTAAGTTCCTCATTAAACATCAATCTCAACAAAATGTCTTCCAACTGCCAGAGGATCTTATCTCACTTTGCACTGTTTTTTTCTAGAGGCTTTTGAACCCTGAGAAAAACACCTCGGTTTATTTTGTGTTCTGCTTTAAACCAGGGGGAAGAGTTTATTGCCATAGAATTTCCCTGGCATGCTGGAGCTAGGGGTGGTTTTACAGAGTGGCTCATGCAGCTTGCCCGAAAGTGAAACACAGCCAGATGAGAAGGAGAGAGAATTAGTGGAAACATAGTTGTGAGAAACCTTCCTTAGAAGAATGCCCATTTGTTCCCCCACTCCCTGCTCAGTTGTAAAGGAGGATGAGACAATGCATTGATAGTTGCTGGATGTTTGTCTGCCTGGCTGTGGGAGATGGTTGGAAGGATGAAAGTACCAAACCACTCTTGCTGCTGCCTCATCTCTTTCCCTTCTCCTCAGTTTGAAAAGATGGCTTTTTGTTTTAGTCAAGAAACAGATAACTTGGTGCTCCCTTTCTTCCACCCTTATGCACTTGATGCTGAAGCAGTTTGAATGGCACATAGCCATTTGGATATGAATCCTCGTAAACCATGTACTCTTTCAAAGCCAAGCCTCAAAAAGCCAGGCAGAACAAAGGCTGCAACTGGAAGACCCTCCTCCAGTGGTGGGCAGCACAAAATTTTGCTACCACACCGTGGTACATCATGGGTGGAGCCTACGTCATGGGCGATCTAGTCATGCCTGCCATATGGCCATGTATACATCTGCAAACACAGGAAGCACGGGCTCTTTGATTATAAATGGTGATGAGCACTGCACCCTAGAGTTGGATATGACTGGCTTTTGGCAAGGGAGACCTTGAACCACTTGCAGGGACAAAACCTGATGGGGCAGGGCAGGGAGGTGGCCGTGGCCACCCAATTTCGCTCTCCCCCCCCGCCTGAAGGCCACCCAATTTCACACACACCCTGCCCAGAGGTCACCCAATTTTACTAAACCCCCCCTCCTGAGGGGTGTGAACCTGTTGCTGCCCACCACTGCCCTCCTCCCATCTGAGCTCTTGTTATTAGGTCCTGCCAACCCAGCAGTTTCAAAGCAAGAAATTGCAAGTAGATAAGCAGATACTGCTTCAGCAAGAAAGGTAATAGAGTTCTGTATTTTCCACATCAAGTCATGCATGCCACATGACAAAGGAAATGTCTGCAGACACAGACAGCGCTGGTTCTTTGGCTGCAAGCAGAGATGAGCACCATACCCTAGAGTTGGACACGGCTGGTTTTCAAGCAAGAGAGACCTTTACCGTTACTTGTTAGATTATATAAGATTGTTCTATAAAATGCTCACCACCGCAATTGCAAGTAGTATGTTCTTGTTGCTTTCACCAAGAACTTGAAGTAGAAGTTGCAGCAGTGGTAGCAGAGGATTAATAGTATTCCAGATGCAATCCACTGGACTCATTTTTATGGGGCTATCAGTATGTTTAATTTTCTCCTCTGTCAGAACTTACAGTACAATCCATTTTTGATAAAAGGCACTGTCAAAGCTATTTGTCCCAACTTCAGCATGAACTAAGCAAAAAAAAAATGGCTTCCTTTATTATTATCTGCTATGAAGTGAAGGTGCACCTTGTCCATATCCTCAAGGCTGCAGCAGTCCATTGCAGTCCTGGTGTTAAATCCTGCATGTCTCATTTCATGTGTGCCACAGGAAATGGCTCCATGATTATAGTGTGTGGGTCACTTCATGGTAAGCTGGGATCCACCTTAAACAAATTCACACCAATGACATTTTTCCTGCTTCAGAAAAAAATGCATTCTCAGATACGAGTTGCAGTCGACAACATTTTTAAGAAAAGAATTTCTAGGCTTGCTTGGTCGACCTATAGATGTACTGTGCGTCTGATGTTTGCGTCATAGTGCTTGAAACCGTTAATAAACCTCTCTCTAATCTGAGCAAAGCTCGGCACACAGAGCTCTTTCCAACTTGGAACTCTCTAAAGGAAACTTTGGAATCAGTTTTCTAGGGATGGTCAGTGACCGGATCTTCTCTCAGAGAAAACAAAATAAACTCTGGCTTCTTTTTTTTTTTCATTCAGAGCTTCCCTTTCTAATGGTTCCAATTTCTAGTCACACGGAACATGAACTAGAGAGAGGTGGAGGAGGTGGAAGTACTTGTGGGGTGAACAAGGAGACTCTAAATGAAAAACTTCCTCAGCAGGGACTTGAAGGCCTCAAAGACTTGTAACTTAATATGTTACTTTCACCTTCAGGTCAGAAGTTTCCAACTTATCCAACAGTTCCAAAAACCCAAACAAACATATTTCCATCCACTGCCTTTTAGCTGTTCCTTAGGTCTGTCTCATGAGGAGTTTTTAAAAATTTGAATTCCGTCACAGACAGAAATTGTGCCCTTGCACCATTTACCCAATTGAATGCTGTCATTAATCTATCCATATCTGGATAGTAAGATAGGGAACTGGGATGGGAAGATTTCCTAAGAGTTTTCAAGCCAGGGGCTAACAAGTGCATCTTTTACTCTGTCCTTCCAGACCTGCTCCATTAAGAAAGAAACAAGAAGGCTACATAACGTTGTTCAGACCTTTAGGATATTTTTGGAAATACTAGCCATTGTTAGTCTGTGTTTCAGGCATATCAGAATAAACAAAACAAAAACACCGATGCACACACGCACACACGCATGCACACAGAGTGTACTGTATATACAAGGGGCTGCAGTAGCTCCAGTGGTTATGGAGCTAATCCTTGTTAGCTGGAAGGCATGTGACTTGGGGAAGCTTATTCTAACCAATCTTAACCCTTTGGTAATTCCAATGGTACATGTGTTTTTGTTCTGTATTTACTTTGATGCAAAGCAAAGAAAGAAAGAAGCGAAGGGGGAAACAAGCAAACTCAGGCACCAGGTGTGGGGAAGATTCAAGGTTAATAAGCTGTAGATAAGACTGAGTACCAATTTCCCCCCTCTCTATGCTGACTCCTGTGTGGGTGGCTGAAGTGATTTACACAGGAAACCCCAACCTCCTGGATGCAACTTCACATCAGCAGAACCATTCACATTTTTCCTGCTATGGCTTATAGGACAAATTGGGGAGGGCATATTAAACACTTATGCCTCCTTTCACAACCTCCTATTGGGTCCCAAGAAATCCCTTTGATCGTCAGGAATCAATTAGGGCAGAGGGATGGAAGGGGAACATCTTTACCAACCTTACTGACACTGGAATGATTATAACCATTTTATACTGTTGAACAGGGATTCTCAACCTGAGACACACAGGCTGGATCATTTCATGTGCCCCACCACCACCACCTCCACCACACCAGGAAGTGCCCCTGAAGCTGTTTGAGGGAATGTGACCCAGCCCCCAGCTTAAAAAGATTGAAAACTCCTGCTGTAGCTTAGAACATACATGAACAGAATTTCAGCCGTTGTCAATGAAAATAAATCAGACTGCAGAAGTGAATGAAGTAGTTGTAAAATCAGCAAGAGACCGAAATTCTGGGAAGGATGTCCTGATTTGTTCACTGAACAGCCAGTGGTACAAGTGTTCTGTCACTTCAGTAGTGCAGGCCACATTTTTGCACACCATTTTCTGCTTTTTATATTGGAGAAGGGTATCTTCATCTCCCCCCACCCTGCCTATGAAGAATACTTAAGTTTTGTACACTGTTCCAAAGTTCCACAAAAAGCAAGAGAAATATTATAAAGGAGCAGAAGTCCAGTGGATTCTCCAAGACTACCTTGGAATGTTTGCTTTGGAAAATTTTGGAACGAAGAAAAGAAGAACAAAAACATATCCATTAAACCAAGAGCCATTATTTTATTTAAAATGGAAAGGGCAGGGGGAGGGAAAAATCCGAGTTTGGATAGAATTTGATCTGACAATGTCTCTTTAACAAGAAAATCACAGGGAGGTAATCAATACCCGAGTTGGACAACATTGCACATTGTTTCCTGTCTGTGTTTTGACTGTCTTGCTCTAATAAGCTTCCAAACCTAACACAAGGTCAATAAAAAGAAACAAACCTTCGGCAGCTTGGAAAGCTAGTATTTCTACTACCTTTCCTCCTGAAATAATAAAAAATATTCAAACCACAGACCTACTAAGTGCAAATGAAATCCACAAGAAGCTGCTTCTAAACTGACTCTAACTGTACAGTATAATTAGTTCAGCCACAAGGCACTCGGGTAGGTGAAGGAATTACGGAGAGAAACTTTATGTCCCGTATTAGGCCAAAGGCCTGACTAAAGAGTTTTATAGCCGAGAGGCTGGAAGACCAGAGCAGTGCCTCTTCTGTTTCAGTGTCTGCCACTATAATCTCAAGCTTGTGTCTGCCATGACCCAAACCTGCCAAGTACTGTTTGCTTGCAATTTACATTTTTTAAAATATAATCCATAGTTAGCAGGAAAAGCATGACAGCAGGAATTATAACAGCAGGAATTATTTGTGGAGTTTTTCTTTTTAAGTGCAGAATAACACATGATGACAATATGAGATTGTACAATCCAATCCAATATCAAAATTGTCTTTGCTTATCTAGTAAAGGTAAAGGTTTCCCTTGCTTGAAAGCCAGTCGTATCCAACTCTAGGGGGTCAGAGCGCACAGAACACTATTACCTTCCCACCGAAGTAGTCCCTATTTATCTACTTGCAATTTCTTGCTTTCAAACTGCTAGGTTGGAAGGAGCTGGGATAAAGACGGGAGCTCATTCGGTCCTGCAGCACTCGGGAATCAAGCTGCTGAACTTCCACCTTCCAGTCAGCGTCTTAGCCACTTGAGCCACTATTTAAGTACAAATCAACTGAAATCCAAAATGTTCTATTCTTAGCCCACTATTTCCATCTCTCACCGAAAAGCTTTACTATAGGCTCATCCCATCTGCCTAGTGATCTTTTGTGGTCCATTGGTATCCAGTCTGTTAGCGTACAGGTCTATCCAGTTGTTACTGCAAAATTAGGGCTAGGTTCGCTTCTTGGTGGAGAATGGATTAACCTCAAAAAGAACTGACACCGAGACATGGTTTTGATCAAAACAAAATTGGTTTTATTGGCTTTTAAGGGTTCTGATCTACAGGGACCGGTATTATAGACCAGAAGTCTTCACCTCAAACGTTTTAATGAAAAATCAATCATGATTGCCGAGACAGAGCCTTCTTTCTTCCTGTTGTACAACAATATTTATACACTTCTTACTGAAGACCACTTAAACCTGGAACAATGAGTGCAGGGGCAAATTCTGTTTACTAAAATGAGGGCAATTAAAAAGGTAATTTACACTTCTTGATTGCATGTTACAGAGCTTAGTAAAATTGTGCAAAGGTAATTTCAAGTACACACATTGTAGTTTACATATACAATGGTAGTGATGAAATATTGTAAAAGGCTGAGATGTCTCTTTTCAATCCTTAAATTGTCACATTCCTTCTTGGGGTCATTCTCAGGTAAGTTTCCATTGAGCTTTTAGGGGATAAAGACAAGACATTAGTCCCTATTGTTTCTAGGGATGAGTCATCTCCCCCCCTGGGAGGCCACCAAGTCTTAATGCAATTGCTCACATAGACCTTTTGAGGCTTTAATATTAAGCTTTAAACTGGTTATTAATTCCTACATGTTCTCTTTCTTGGCCAACAATGTTTAATTGAACTTTATTAAGGAGAATCAAACCAGAGGTATGATTATAAAATTCAGGCATTCATTCTTTTTGTCTGTGAAGGAATAAAAAGGAATTTCTGCTTATCAGGAAGCCAATAAACCAGTTTTTACACCTTTTGGCTAACTCCGGAGGCTTAGACAATGGAGACAATCGGTGACATCATTAGTTGCCAGAGTCTACGTGACTAGTGGGTTTTAATCCTCCCCCCTCCTTTTGGAGAGGTTTCCAATTAAACCTTGTTATTTCTTTGCTAGCCATTAAACTTTTGGCTTCTCCCTTATTTTCATACCTTTTCCCATGTGTGTACAGTGGATTTTTCTGATTGTAACTTTATTAAGGAGTTAAATAGAATGAAGTGTTAGAATCTCAAAATTTGCGGTAACACAGTGATGGGATGTAACAGGTTTGCACCAGTTCACCAGAACCAGTAGTAACTTTCCCCCAGTGTCCCGGAGAACTGGTAGCAGCTTTTTTTTTTTGGGGGGGGAACCACCTTCGGGGCTTACCTTTTCACTGGTTCCCCCACTGCACATGAGCCCCAAGCACTTGGTGTGCATGTACGCCTACAGTGCTTGGTGCATATGCACAGCCTCCTTGCTGTCCTCCCAAGCAGGTAGGAGGAAGAGAAGCTGCTAGTCTGAAGCTCCCTCTAGCCTTTGACTCACCTTTGGATGTAGTGTGTCTGTGTGTATTTTAATGTGTATTTAATACCTTTACCTATATTGACGTATTACCACAGTTCCTAAAAAGGCCTGGCGGCCGGCAGGCCTGGCAGCCTGGCTTGGGGTTTTTAAGCAATATCTTCGAGTTACCTCATCAATAAGCTACACCTGTGCTGTTCCAATTGCTGTTCCAATTGGAGAATCCTTAAGGTGGTACAGCTGTTTTACATTTACATTAAGGCATATTATCCTAGAGAACTGGTTAGGCAAAGACTTAGTACCTAACTTCTTTAACTGTTGAAAAGTTGAAAAGTGCCAAAATGAAGCCATCTTGTGGTGAGTTCATTCTGTAGTTCCTTTCCTCTGACCTAGTGTGAGAAAGATTAGCTAGAATAAGCTTTAAGCTCGGGTTTAAAAGCTCTGGTTGATTTGCATTTGGGGTGAATGGGTGGGTGTTTGGGTGGGTGTATTTTAATGTATTTTTATTTTATTTATTTAATTTATTTATTTACGGGTTTGTGTTGTGGGTGGGTGGGTTGAGGGGTGTGTGTGTGTGTGCTTATTTTTATTTTATTTTATTATTATATTTCTTTGCCCCAGCCCACAACATCATGACATCATGACATTAACTCTGCCCACACTGTGATGACATCACAGTGGGGTAGTAAAAATTTTGAAATCCCACCACTGGGTCCATCTGTTATACTTTAGGCCGGTGATATGACCTGCCCATCTTCTTTTTGCCACATATAGTTCATCAACCACATCACACAGTCTGGTTCTTTGTCATATTTGTGAGATTGTATACTGTAACAAAGAAGAAGAGAAGCATTGTGTCGCATCTTTTTATTATTATTATTATTATTATTATTATTATTATTATTATTATTATTATTATTATTATTATTATTATTATTATTATTATTATTATTATTATTATTATTATTATTATTCAATTTATATGCCGCCCTACTCGGTGAAAACCGACTCAGGGCGGCTCACAACATACTGTACAATCAAATGCAATGTAACAATTCAATGGAACAACACAATGTCACAATACAGTGCAATATACATTTATAACTCAAATAATTCTTTAAAGCCAATTGTATTTTATTTATTTTAGCATGAGGTTTGTTTGTTTGTTTGTTTTTGGCATCAGTCTGCTTTTTCAAATGTAGGCAGTATAGCATTCATAGTAAGTGGGGTAGCAAAAACTATGAATCAACCTTTTGGACGGTTAGGAGCAAATATACAACTGTTTTTTCTGGGCTCCATTCTGTGCCACTTCCATAATTTTAGATACAAGAGGGCGAACATATCTGGACCATTGCTTTATGCTTGTCATTGTTAGTAGCCCCTAACCATGAAGGTTTCTTAGAGAAGAATCATCACTTCTAGTAGAAAATTATCTTAGAAATTAATAAAAAGGCACAGACAGAAGGATCTAGTGCTAGATGGAGACATATTCAGGTCTTCATCTGCTCTTGCCCTCAGAATATTTGAAGCAGGTTGCTTCAAACTGCCTCATGATTGCACCATGAGAACTTCCTTCTCACGCTATAGGGCAGAAGAAACTACAAAATGATCTCATCAGCAGGTACCTTCATTTTGGCAATTTCATGTCTGGCCTGGACATGGAAGCAACAGCAGCTCCACCACCACCATTAGCACCATCACTACCATATATCAGTACATAGGACAAGGAGATCTCATTAACTAAATCAGCTATCCTGGATAGGAATAATACTATTTCAGTATCCAATATTATTGTTTCTGTTATATACCTTTTTTTGTTTTCCCAGTTTCCTCAGTGCATGTAACTACATATTGTTACAGGCCTTGAAAGCAACTAGAAACAAGTAACAGTAATTTGTAATTATTTACTTTTTGGGGTAACAAGAACTGTAATGAGTTCATTTTTTAAAAATATAATTTTTATTGTTTCCATTAATTTACAAACACAATATATGTAAGACATGTAACCACATAAACACCAAAGCCCACTTTCCCCTTCTCACCCAGGTGCTGTACATTTAGGAATTTGTTTCACCCCCTTGCTTCATTTTTACTTTTCCCAAAATTTACGTGCTTCTAGGCTTGGCATAATTTCCTCCTTGTTTGACAAAGCATATGATATGAAGGGTTTCTATCTTACTAGGAATTCAGTACAGCCTTTTAATAAACCTTTTTTCTTTTTATTTCTGCAGTTGATTTCTCATTTAATGCCAACTGCCATATTTCTCTATACCACCTATGTCAGAAAAGACCTATTTCCTAATGTCTCCCAAGGCTTGAAATTGCTATTTTTCAGCTAGGCCTTATTACTGGCCTCATAGAAATCCTTTGTCTTCTCTCTGCCTCATGAACTCATGTCACGAGATGGTTGTTTTCAGCATCAGTGTACCCGTGTTATCTCTCTAAGCTAGCTGAGATCCATGTTTTGTCTAAATGCCAGAACACTCTCTGTGCACGTGTGTAAACAATGTGTTGGTTTGAGAAAATTATTCTCTGTTTTTCTCTGTTACCTGATTGGCTAAGAGTAACCCACCTGACTGCAGATTCTCCATTTTGCAGAGAAGTGAGTAGTTCGTCTCTGTTTCCCAATGGCTTAAGACCCTGGACTGTAACTCTGTTTGCTCTGTTTGATTACTCTTCTTCTTTTTTTTTTTTTTTACTATGATTACCTAAAAGATCCTGGACTGTTTACTGGACTGTTCTTATGTTTATGACCTTTTGATCTACGCTTTTCCATGGACTTTACTACATGAACCTGAAGAATAAAACAGCTGTTTCTCTTTGAAGATTGTTGTTTTTCTTATCACACACACACAAGGCAATTTGGCTGCATGCTACCAGAAGAAGAAGCCTCCCTTGTTCTGCTCACTAAGTTCCTTTTAAACGCGGCCCAGGTCTCTCAGAGTTGGAAGGTAAGGGTTAAATATGTTCCAGAAATGAGCACATGCTCAGGAGCATGAGTGTGTGTGTGTGGGGGGCTTACAGAGACGCCTGGAGTTCCGACAACCTATATTTACCTATCACAAACCTATTTTTCCATTCCTTGGCTATGAGTTGTCTAGCAACTGATAGCAACATTAACATCAATTCCTTTTTGCCTCGATCCAGATTTAACTCATCTACTTCTCCTAGTAAGGTGATTTTTGCACTCAACTTTATTGCAATTCCCAATATTTTTCATAATTATTTTTCTATCATCTTTCAATACTTTATTGTGTATTGGCAGCCCCACCACATATGCAGGTATGTACCTCTTTCTATGTCACACCTCCAGCAGTTCTCAGAATTTTTTTATTAATTTGATGCAATCTAATCCGGGTCATGTACCACTTCCATAAAAGCTTATAGTTATGTTCCCTTTATCTGATGGAGAGTACTTTCATTGTTCTTTGTCTCCATTTATTGTTCCATGTATCCTCTTTTATCTCAATTCCAAGATCATTCCCCCAAATTTGCCTTAATGTACTTTGCACTACTGCTTCTTCGTTCAAATCATGATATAATTTACTAACCACTCCTCACATTGTTATTAGGCCCCTTCTTAATTTGTGTATTAAATTTTCAAATAATATTTTTGGTCTGTCATCCATTACTTGATCTCTTATTTTGTTGTCCCATTTATCTAATTGTATGGCTTGAAGCCAATTCATGCCGTTTCTGATAGATTAACTTCCTTAATTATTGACTCCTACATTTTTGTATCCAATCTTTTACCAAAAGTAACTTATTTTGTAATTAAGTACTTTTTACTTCTCTTGAAAACTTAATTGGGCAATCTGCCATGTCCAGTAACTCTAGTATAGGAGATATATTCAGGGCAGCCTTACTCTTTAACTTTTTCCATATACAGTACTATGTAGCTCCTTTATTGATTTGTTATTAATTTTTATTTTCTGGTGACTTCATTCAAAAATAATTCTCCTGTCAATTTATTAAATTCTAGCCAGTCTGGCTCCTCATGTCCTATATTTTCTTGTGCCAGCTTCTTTATTATTCCTTTTAGATGAAACGCTTTGTAATAATTTCTGATACTAGGGATATCTAATCCACCTATAGATTGTCTTAAATACCATAAGGATTTTGCCACTGTGGGACTCTTACCACCGTTACAATATACAGTACAGTATATTCAAACTCTGCCCCAATTAATTTTTAATCCTGTATTAGCCTCAAATCTTTCAAGATGGTGTTGGACTTTCTTTATTTTGCTTTGGGGGTCTTTTATTACCACCAATGTATTGTCTTTGAACATGCTTATTTTCTTTTTTATGACCCCTTTAATTTCATCATCTTTTCTAATAACTGTTGCCAAGAGCTCCATTGCCATTATAAAAAGAACTGGTGACAAAAGAAATCCCTGTCTTGTACCAGCACTTATTTTTATATGTTTTTTGAGGGATTCATTCACCTTTCTCCTAGTATGACTATTACTATACAGCTGGTCAATTACGTTTTGGAATGTATTTCCAAACCCTAACTTGGATATTATTGTCTTTATTGATTTCCATTAAACCAAATCAAATGCCTTGTAGATATCTAATACTAAGATGCAGATTTTATCCTTGTTCTTTTTAACTGAGTCTATAATATCCATCAATCTTGTAATTAGGCCTGCCATCTATCTACCCTGTAAGAATTCCGCTTGGTCTTCCTGGATATATAAGTTTATAAATTTATTTAGTCTATTTGACAATATACTAGTACTGTAAATATCTTTGCATCTTGTTTGAGGAGAGATATTGGCCTGTAAAATTCTATTCTTTCTTTATCCTTTCCCAGTTTTTGAAGCAAAGCTATGACTGATTGGTTCCATGACTCTGGCATTTCTCTCCCTTCTAAAATATAATTATACAACTGACTTAATTTTGGGACCAACAAGTCTTTAAACTCTTTATAGAATTCAGCTGAACAGCCGTCCTCCCCTGGCACTTTACTTGTTGATAAAATTCATATTTAAGGGTAACTCCCGATGTTTTCTGGCTAGCTGGATGGCTGTGTATCTGGATTTCATGTCCTCAGAGCTAGTCTGTGTGGCCCTGGGCAAGCTGCACAGTCCCAGGATGCCTGCAGAAAAAGGAAATGGTCAATCACTTTTGAATATCTCTATCTAGAAAACCCCAAAAAGAGTTGCCATAAGTCAGTATTTACTTGACAGCAGAACTAGTATTAGCAATGCTTGCTAGTTACTCTAAAATCTACTTTTAAGTGGCATTTTAAAATGTTGTCAGAAACAACCCACAAGAATATTTTCCAGTGTTATGCCATTCACTTATAAGTCCTAAGTAATCAGGGAAGTATTGTTGAGGGTGGTTTTTGTTGTTTTTTTTTTTGGTAAATATTGTCAGTGTGCAATATCAGAATTGGCCATTAAGTGAATGAATGAGCTTTTATTTCCATTTTCTGGCATAAAGACAACACAATGTAACCAATCACATGCCAAATTGTTTGTGCAGTGGGCCAGTTGTAAATCTCGCAATATCCTTTGTGCCAAGATGGAAAATAGAAAGCAAATTCTCAAGCTCTGTACAGGTCTCCCTGGGAGATATGTTCTGAGATCTTATGTGGATAATAATTAACCTTATATTTAACACATATGCCTGAGTCATAGAAGCAGAGGAGGAGTTTCAAATGCCTTCACCATTCTACATGAGAACTACCAAAATGTATGCTTCCATTCCTTGTAAACATTACATTGTAGACAGTGGCCTCTATTGGCTAGCTCTGATATTGCACATAAAAATATATATTATGTATTTCAGAGACTTTTTATTGACTATTTTTAGATCCATGGAAATTGAAGCCATGGATACTGAACCTGCAGATATTGGGGGGGGGGGGAATGACCTGCACTTTTAACACATGAATCCCTCACCACACGGAGACAGTTTTGGGTGGAAAGCGGGCAGTAACTTCAACATATGTCCTGGTCCTCAGAAGTACTGAAAAAAATGTCAAGAAGTGTCCCATGATTCATGTGTAAAACAGTAATTTAAAACTTCCTTTCAGTTCAGAATGAGATAATCTAGTTATGTCTGCTCAGAATGTTCTACTTCAAAAATCAATCAAGACCTGAGAAAAGTGGGTATTTATTTTTTTTGAAATATTTTTATTAAAGTTTTAAAAACAAGCAAAAAAGTATTAAAAAGAGAAAAAAACAGAAAACAATTACAAACTACATCTTTACAATACTGAAAATAAAAAAATACAAGCCAATATAAGATAATGCAATAACATATTAATTCAATTATTTTCAATGCAATCAATGTCTTAACCATACTGTTTATATACATATATAGTGTATACTTTCACATTTTATATCAATTATCCTCTTCAGCATGGTGTAACAACTTTTTTCTTTTTTCTTTAAACATAATACATATATCACCCAAGTGTGCTAAGGTCCTTGGATCTGCCAGCCATCCCTTTTACAACTCAGTCATTCTGCCAAAAATACATTGTATTTGGTGCAGGTTTATCCCCTTTATTTTCCCTCAATGTATATTGCAAGAAAGGTTTCCAAATGTCCCAAAATCCCTTTTTTTTATTAAGCCTCTTTTTATATTCAGTTCCCATGTAAGTTTTTCATTAAGTGCCATATCCCAAACATCGGTATACCATTTGCTAAGTTCATAGCACCTTTCCAATTTCTGGCCACTTGTTGTCTTGCCAAAGTTAAAAAAATAGATAATAACTCTTTTATATTTTCCTCTAAGTTCAATTCCTCTAAATCTGTCAATAAAACAATTTTTTTCATTCAGCTTTAAATTGAAATTTAAAATTTTTGCTATTTCTTGTTCCATTTTATGCCAGAAATTGGAAATAATTTTACAATCCCACCACATATGTTTGTATGTTCCAATTTCCTGATGACATCTCCAACACTTTTTTGAGTTGCTATTATCTATTTGATTTAGCCGAACTGGCGTCATATACCACCGCCACAAAATTGTATAGTTATGTTCTTTAACTTTTGTAGACAGATTTCGCATGATCCTGTTTTTCCATTTTTTTCCTTCCAATTCTTGTCTGAAATATTAATACAGTCATACCTCACTTAAAGAGCATAATGTGCTCCACAGGATTGCTCTTTAAACAAGTTTGCTCTTTAAGCGAAACACCATTGTAAACGACCAATTGTGGGGGGGATTGCGAACCCAGATTTATTTGTTAAGCAAGTTTTTGGTTGGTTTTATTTGTTAAGCAAAGCGAACATTCAGAGAAAATTCTGCTCTTTAAGCGAGTTACTCTTTAAGCGAGGCGCTCTTTATGCGAGGTTTGACTGTACTTAAATCCATTTCCCATAATCTTTTAAGAGCATCCTGAATTTCTTCAGTACAGTTTATCATTTTATATAACTTACTTACTACTCCTTTTATCCCCATTGAAGGCCTTTGATTCATTGCAATGGGTCACTATCAAGGAAATTATTAAAAAAGGTGAATTTGGGGGGAAATTCAAAAATGTAATCAATCAGCTTTATAAAAGTAGTTATGCTAAGGTAAAGTAAATGATTCTTTTACAGAGGATATTGAAATTAAAGCTGGAATGAGACAAGGATGTCCTCTTTCTCCCATTTTGTTTATTATGGCTATGGAATTATTGGCTAGAGCTATGAGTGATTCAAATATAGAAGAGATAGATGGAACAAAAATAAGTTTGTATGAAGATGATACTCTGATTATAATGAAAGATCCTATAAAAAATATGGTAAAGATTCAAAATCATCTGCAAAAATTTGAAGAGGTAACAGGCCTGAAAATAAATTGGGGGAAATCAGTAGCAATTTTTAGTAAATTAAATAAGGAAGAGATAAGGAAAATTAAGGAAAAATTTAAAACTCAAATTAGGAAAAGTAAAAAATATTTGGGAGTTAATATTGCAGATAATGTAGAGGATTTAAAAAAATTAAACTATGATAAAGTGAAAGAAGAAATTAAGAAGAAAATTGTTCGATATCGGATGTTGAGGACCTCTTGGTTTGGAAGGATTGCTATTTGTAAAATGAGTCTACTACCAAAGATTAATTTTTTATTTGAGGTCCTCCAGATCAAACAAACAGAAAAAGAACTAAGAGTTTTTAAAAAATTATTGAATAATTACTGCGATGGAGTGAAAAGAGCAAGAATACCCAAAAGTTTATGGTATAAGTCACAGAAAGAAGATGGTTTAGGGTTACCTAACATTAAATTGTATTACAGGGCGTTTCAAACTAAAGGTTTGGTAAAACTTTTAACGATGAAGGATCTTATATGGAGGGATATAGAAATGAAAGATGGCAATGTGTGTGCAAATTGAGATTTTTTGGAAAATACAGTTTTTCATTTAAAACCAAGAAATAATGTCTTAAAATCTATGATAAGTGTATGGGTAAAATTAAAAGAAAAATTGGCACCAAATACTTCTCCAACATTAGAGTTGCAAGATCTTAAGACATTTCCGATTAAAAATGTAGAATTATTAAAAAACATTATGTATAAATATGATATAATTTTATTAAAAGATTGGTTGAATCGGATTGAGAATGAAGATACTAAAAAAGAAATTTATAAGGAATTAAGGTTGAACTGGCTTCAGATACTAACATTGGATAGGTGGAATAAAGAATATTAAGAGAAATTACAACCTACAAGACAGTTGACAGATTTCGAGGAAATGTTATATAAGAAAAGAAAAATGGGTATTTAGTCTTCTTTTGAAAGGGTTGCTTTTATTTTGAAGAATTCTGGTTTGTTTGGTAATCATGGTTCTTCTGAATGTTCCTCTGTACCAGATCCTCTGAGAGTTTCTTATTTTAATTGCCTTGGTCTGACATTCATCAGAAAGAGAAGGCAGTCAGTATGTATGTTTCAAAATTTCTTTTTCACTTTGCATTGATTTTTCAAGTATCATTTGTCAAGTGGACAGTGGAGTGAAGGAGTAGGGTAAGTAATTGAAGGTCTTAACACATAACTTGTGGAAAACAAGGACAAACATGTATGTGCCTGCATTGGAAAGGGCCTGAAATATTCTAACTCACTGAAATCTACTACCATGATATCCATGATAGATGGCTATCTGGCCTCTACCAAGAAATCTCTAATGCAGTGTTTCTCGACCTTGCCCTCCCAAACTCCCACCCCCCTGCTGACTTGGGCTTCTGGGAATTGAAGTCCAAGAACATCTGGGGGCCCAAGGTTGAGAATATATGCAAGGAGTTTTTACCTCCTCAGGCACTCGGCTTCTTAGTTGAACAACTGAATCATCAGGAAGATTCATCCTAATGTTAAGTTAAAATGCCTTCTTTCAATTTGAGTCCATTTGTTCAGGCCTAGCCTCCAGAGCAGTGTTTTCCAACCTTTGGTTTTTGGACTTCAATTCCAAGAAGCCTAAGTCAATTCCCCAAAGCACTGATCAGCCAATGTAGTTAGGCTTCTGGGAATTGAAGTCCCCCTTGTAGGGCTTAGGTCCCATGTTGGGAACCACTGCTCTGGAGCAGAAGAGAGCAAGTTGGCTTCATTAGCCACTAGTGGTCTTCTTCATATTTTAAAAGAAATCATGTTCATATTGTGGATGCCACAGCTTTTGCAGGAAGAGTTTCTTACCACAAATATGTAATTGGTGCACTTATTTGCATGACATAATTTATAAGCTATTTTCCTACACATGTTGATTCAAGACTAAAAGATGTGCAGACCGGACAGCTGTGTCCATGCCATAGATAATCATTTCCAGGTGACCCATGTCAGCAGCCATTAAAATTATTAGAGTTAATTTACACCCACTTTGCTCTCCTTGCTACAGGAAATGTCTCAATTAAGCAGATGTCCTGGTTATTAATCTCTATCACATGCAATGAGAAAGCTTTCACTTGAACAGTCTGAATGGTCTTCCACTGGTCTTCTGATACCCTTCCTCTACCAAAAAGTGAAGCACTGAACATGTGGAGATTCAATCAAGACTTCCCAAATATCCTGTGGAGAAAAAAATGTTGTTTTCTTCCCCAGCAGCAGCCTCAGGATAGTGGGAAAAGGAAGAACATTCTGCCTCAAGTCCAAAATTGGGGGGAGAGGACTTAGGTGGGATGAGGAAAGCAGTGTGACCACCTATTCTACCACATCCGAGATACATTCCACTCTTTCTGTCCCACCAACCTTAGTCAGCCTTTAATCAGTAAGTGATAAAAATCTGCGAGGATATGAATTTGGATGCAAATATACAGGATTTATTAGCTATTTTCTTAACATTAGCAAGACAACAGGTTGCCAGAAATGGACAAGGTGGTTTGAATTTAAACTTGAATAAATGGTATACTGGTGTCTGGGACATGGCAGTTAATGAAAAACTTACATGGGCTTTAAATATTAAAAAAGGGATTTTAAAACAAAATAGATTTTGGACATTTGGAAGCCATTTCTACAACACACATTGGAAAAAAATTAAGGAGACAAACCTGTACCGGAGACAATGAGTTTTTGGCAGAATAAATAAGATAAAAGAAGCCAACTGGTAGTTTCAAGGACACAGGTTTAGCACACTAGGGTGTTTTATCTATTAGTATCATGAGAAATCAGAACACCATTCTAATGAGAATAGTTTGAACAAAGTATACAGATACATAAAGTAATACCTCACATAATGAATTTAATTTGTTCTGCGAGGCTGCTCACTATGCAAGTTTTTCGCTATGCGAGTCAGACTCGCATAGCAAAAATCCTTATGGGAAAACTCGCATAATGAGCTTTTTTAGGGGAAAAACTTGCATAGCAATTTTTTTTTCTTATGCGAGTTTTCCCCATAGAAATGCTTGCTATGCGAGTTTTCGATGGGGAAAGTCTGACTAACAGAGCAAATATTTTCGCTATGTGAGTTGGACTCACATAGCGAACATTTTTTCATTATGCAAGTTTTCCCCCATAGAAATGCTCGCTATGCGAGCATTTCCATAGGGGAAATCTGACTCACATAGCAAAAATATTCGCTATGTGAGTCTGACTCGCATAGTGAAAATATTCTTTATGTGAGTCAACTCACTGGATCTGGCCCATGACACCAATCCATCTGGCCCACACCACCCTCATCACTCCTGGAAGTGAGGGTGAAGCTGGCTGGATGAATTGGTGTCAGGGCCGGATCTGGCTATAGGGAGTAGTTGGGGCACCCAGGAACCACATGACTGGCCAGAGGCCTGAAACGTTTGGGCACCCCTGCTGTTAACAGGGTGTGGGCTGGATCTGGCCCATGACACCAATGGATTCCTGTGCTCATGGCTCCAGATGGCAACCGTGCATGTTGGTAAATGTTGGCATCCATTTTGGGTCCTGCTTCTATCCGTTAGCCAGGGGTGCTCAAACTATGGCCTATGGGCCGGATCCAGCCAATGACACTAGAAGTGGAAGTAAAACTCACCCAGCTTCTGGGAGTGGCAACGGTGGAATGGGCCAGATGAATTGGTGTCAGGGCCAGATCTGGCACACAGGCAGTAGTTTGGGCACCCATGAACCACGTGACTGGCCCGTGGCCTGAAAAGTTTGGGCACCCTTGCTGTTACCTTTTAAAACTGATTCCTGTGCACAAGGCTTTGCTAAACTAGTCAGACTGATTTTGCAAGCTTTTGTAATGTGCTTACCCTTTAGAGAAAGGTTCCAGCAGGTTTCCTTGACTTTCCCTTGAAGCCTCTGTTGCTTATCTCTATGGAGTTAATGATATCTGATCCATCTGAATAGGATTTTAATGTTATCTGGTGCATGCATAAGGCTAAAAATCGGATAAGGCTAAAAATCGGATAACGTTAAGACTTTTTTAAATAGGCATCGAAAATGGGAAGCACCTGAACTAAACATCCATGGAGGAGAACAGGCTAGCCCTGCCCTCTTGACCATTCTTTTATGGTGACCAGTTAAAGCAGGGATTCTCAACCTGAGGTCCATGGCACCACCTCCACCATACCAGGAAGTGTCATGTGGTGGAGGAAGGGCAAAATGGCTGCCCAGCCCCCGAAGTTGTCTGAGGGAGTGTGACCCCACCCCAAGTTAAAGAGATGAGCCTCTTTTACATGTGGATCCTCTCCATGCAAATTACAAACTCTGAAAAACCCTCCACACATGCAGATCTCCTCTTCACACCATTGTTTTCTATATGTGGACAGGTGACACCAGGGGAACAGGCTAGTAAATGTCTCTCTTCACATACTTGCTTTTTTGCCATTGTGCAACAACTAAATCGGGCTTCATTGTCAGCTGGTGTCCATACTGCCTTTTGTATCCTGTGGGCGTGCTGTGAAAGAAGCACGATATTATCAGCCTCTAAAAGATGAACTAAATGAGCATCTGGGAGAGGAGTGAAGGAGTTAAATGAGCTAGTATTAGTGAAAGCCTTTAAAATGAAATAAAAATGCTGACACAAACATTTCTCCTAAGGATCTGGTATTTATCTATCCATGCTTTAATGTACACACAAAACTCAACATTTCCAGGTTGACGGCTCAGCAAAGCTATACATCTGCAGAGAAAGGTTAAAGAGCATCATAACACTGCTTGAAGGAGTTTAATAAATGGAGCCCAGCTTCGCTCTTTAAAAACATTCTTTTCCGATCTTTCTAAGGTAAACCGAGGAGCGGGGAGAAGTTCTGGAGCTTAATAAGCATATCTCTACCTTATGGGTAGTTTAATGATCACATCAAGAGGAGCACAGAAGGAAAAATAGCCTGAAACTGAAGATTTAAGAGAAGGTGGGAGGGAAATAAGCCATACATACCAAATAAGGTAATTTCAATTTGATTCCACAGAACTGGCAAAGACCGGAGTTCCACCTTAGACTATTACAGATTTGCAACATCACTTCAAGACTTAAACAAATCTCATGAGACTGCAATTTGAGTTTTAAAACAAATTGGTGTGGCCGTAAGGACATAGAAAATAATGTATCCAGGATCCTGGTTAGGATATTAATGGAAATTATCTCTTTGCCTTTGCGACATCAATTTTCCAATGTTCTGAGCATTCAGCAGATCACTGGATTAAAGGCAGACTTTAAAAAGAAAATGGATATGTGTCCAGATGAATAACATATAAAAATATAAATAAAAGTATTTGTCACTTCTTTGCTTACCCGTACAGTCGAACCTCGCTTAACAAATGTGTCGATGAACACAAAAATCGCATAACAAAGGGAAATCTATAGCAAATAGTGGGTCAGTTAACAATCCCTCCCCGCGCCCCAGAACAGATTAATTGGTTTTCAATGCATTCCTATGGGAAACCGCGTTTCGGTTATTAAATTTTGGTTTTCAGTGCATTCTTATGGGAAATTGCATTCAGTGCATTCCTATGGGAAATTCACTTTACAAATTCTTCGTAGTACAAAAAGTCCTGGAGAACGCATTAAATTTGTTAACCGAGGTTCCACTGTACTTCCATTATTAGTTGTACATTCATTATTTCATTTTCATTTATCGAAATATTTTCAAAGTACCCTTCATCCTTATGGGTCCCAGAGAATTGTACACATAAAATCAAAACATTAAATTATGATTAGTAAAGGCAAAGGTCACCTTTGCTCGAAAGCCAGTCGTATCCAACTCTAGGGTTCAGTGCTCATCTCTGTTTATAGCCAAATAACCAACACTGTCTGCATCTGCAGATGTTTCTGTGGACATGTGGTAGGCATGACTAGACACCGGATTGCACAGGATGCTGTTTACCTAACCACCAAAGTGGTACCTATTTATCTACTTGCAATTTCTTGCTTTCAAACTGTTAGGTTGGCAGGAGTGGGACAGAGATGGAAGCTCGCTCCGTCAAGCAGCACTTGGGTCTTGAACAGCTGACTTGTTGACCTTTCAGTCATCAAGTTCACTGTCTTAACCACTGAGCCATCATATAAATTCCAGAACATCTCACCGGGCAAAGAAAAGCAGCAAATTATTTAAGCATGCATACTGTCTGAACGAGCCAAATAAAATCCCTTGAAAAGCAAAAGAATGTTGAGTCAATGCCAAAAAAATTGGCACTGTGATTGCCAGCGGCACCACCATAGCAGAGAGTAATCAACAGCTAGAATGCTGTCAAGCTTTGCAATACCGTTAGCTCTTTGTTAGAAGCAGAGCTCTTTTTAACTACCTGTCTGTTTATTCTATTAGTTTTGCTTCAACATACATTTACTGTTTTGTCTTGCTTTGTTTGATGGTCACCAGGATATAAGCATATATTTCATTATAGCTGGCTGGATAGCCCAGTGGTATAGATAACTGGCTGCAGAGCCGGAGGTTAGGCATTCAGCTTTTTAACTGTGAATCCCAGAAGAGGCCACTTGTGTGGCTTTGGGGCAACTGAGCAGTCCAGTGATGGGATGTAACAGGTTCTCACCAGTTCGCCAGAACCGGTAGTAACTTTCCCCAGTGTCCGGAGAACCGGTAGCAGCTTTTGGGGGGAACCACCTATGGGGCTTACCTTTTCACTGATTCCCCCACTGCGCATGCGCACCAAGCACTTGGTGTGTGTGCATGCCTACAGTGCTTGGTGTGTATGCACAGCCTCCTTGCTGTCCTCCCAAGTGGGGAGGAGGAAGAGAAGCTGCTAGCCTGAAGCTCCCTATAGCCTGCTCCCCAGGGTAAGTGACTCACCTTTGGATGTGGTGTGTCTGTGTGTATTTTAATGTGTATTTAATACCTTTACCTATATTGACATACTACCACAGTTCATAAAAAGGCCCTGCGGCCTGGCTTATTTTTTATTTTTTTTATCTTTTTATATTTTTTCTTTGGCCCCACTCACAATATCATGATGTTGGCTCCACCCATAATGTCATAACATTAGCTCCGCCCACACTGTGATGACATCATGGTGGGGTAGTAAAATTTTTGACATCCCACCACTGGAACAGTCCCAGGGTGCCCCAGTAGAAGAAAATGATAAACCATTTCTGAGTAGTCTCTACTTAGAACATCTGGGAAAGAGTTGTCATAAGTCAGATGCTACATATACTGACTATAGTTCAGACTACTGCTTCTAAGTTCCTTCAGTAGTAATCTTACTTACCATATATTACAGGAAACCAGTTGGAAGGTTACTAGAGCTTTAGACTCTGTGGCCATACTTTCATTTTTGAATGATCTTATTGGATAAATCCACTAGAGCAGGGGTGGCCAAACTTTTCAGGCTGTGGGCCAGTCATGGGGTTGAGCAGGTCAGTCACATGGTTCTTTCCACCAGAAGCAGAAGTAAAACGTGCTCACACATTTGTAAAATGCTGCTGCCAATGCACCCATAGCTGTTGTAGACATGTTTATGGCAGCCGTGGGTGCATTTATGCCATGTGCAGGCACATTGTACTTCCACTTCGAGGAGTGGTGAGGGCAGCATGGGCCAGATTATGAGGTGGCATGGGCTGGATACAGCCCACGGGCAATAGTTTGGAAATCCCTAAACTAGAGCATGGAGAAAGCATGTCTGGCAAATGAAGTTCAAGCTCCTGTGCTGGATCAAGAAATACATCAAAGCCACAAAGTAAATCTTTCAGAGGGTGCACAACTCCATCTGCCAAAACCTGCACATCCACTTACTTAATAAAAGATCATCTACCCTCTCAAAAGCCCTCTGATTTGCTGGAATTCATAATCCCTTATCTATTTTTATTACTCGTTCTGAATACTGTTTCAGCATCTGCACACTTATATCAGATAGCAAAGTGGGCTTCTACCTTCTTGATAAACCAGAGCATCGTCATCGTCGTTGTCATCGTCGTTATTGTTATTGTTATTGTTATTTATTTATTTAGATTTATATCATCGCCACTCGCCCTGGCGACTCAGGGCAGCTTACAACAAGAAAAAACAATACAACACAAACAGCTGAAGTCCATTCATCCTCCTGGCCAGAGGATGTTAGTCTTATCCTTCTCTGGGCAGGTAGAGCCCAGAAGTGGAAGCTTCCATATAAAAACCTTAAAATTTAAAATTAAAATCTAAAAAAGATTTAAAACACACCAAATGCTACAACTATCAATAAAAAAAGTAGAGAAAGAGAGGGACTCAGATCATCCAGTGTGCTGGGGTCCAGAAGCGTAGCTTACCTTGCCGGGGCCCCGTATAAAAATTGTTTGGGGGCCCTTTAGATGTGGGGCGGAGCTAACGTCATGACATCATGACGTCATGGGGGGAGCCAACGTCATGACGTCATGACGTCGTGGGCGGGGCCAAAAATCAAAATAAAATAAATAAAAATAAAATAAATAAAATAGAATTAAAATGTAAAAAAAAAAAAAAAACCACACACACCTCAACCCACCCACCCACCCACCCACCCGAAACACAAAAACCTCACTTACCTTAATCCTGGGGCCTCTTCTTCCTCCGCCTCTGCTGTCACCGCCGCCGCGCCGCCGCTGCTGCCGATCGCTCCCTCGCCGCGCACGGCGAAGGCAAGGGGCAGTTGTGGAAGGCGAGCGGGCGAAGCGAGGCAGCCCCGAGGCCCTCCCCCCGGTTGCCGCGGGGGCTCCCTGGCAGGCTGCGCCAGCCCGGGCGGGGCTCTCCACCTCGACGCTGGGGTGGGAGTCCACCAGCTGCAGGACCAGCTCGCGCGCCCCATCCCTTCCAGCTAACAAGGCGAGCTTCTTAACCACTGAGCCACCGCAGTTCCTAATTGCAATGAAATTCCCCCCCCCCCCCGCTGTTTCTTTGTTTAACTCTATATCAAGTGGCGAAGACGCTGACTGGAAGGCGGGAGGTCAACAGTTCGATTCCCGAGTACTGCAGGACGGAATGAGCCCCCGTCTCTGTCCCAGCTCCTGCCAACCTAGCAGTTCGGAAGGAAGGCATTGCAAGGAGATAAAATAGGGACCACTTCGGTGGGGAAGTAAACAGCGTCCCGTGCGCTCCGGTGTCTAAGTCATGCCTGCCACATGACCACGGAAACGTCTGCAGAAGCGGACAGCGCTGGCTTTTAGGCTTTGGAAGAGAGATGAGCACTGACCCCTAGAGTCGGATAGGACTGGCTTTCGAGCAAGAGAGACCTTTACCTTTACCGTATCAGCTCCCAGCCCTCGGGAGAAAATGGTGGTGGCGAGACGTCAATAGGAAGCGCCGCGCCTCTGTCGTCAGGTGAGCTCCAGGCGCGCGCGGCAGGTGAGTTCCAGGCGCGCTCCAGGTGACCTGCCGCCTGCCGCGGGACAGGGCGCGCCCGCGAGCTGGTCCTGCAGCTGGTGGACTCCCACCCCAGCGGCGACCGTGGAGAGCGCCGCCCGGGCTGGCGCAGGCAGGGAGCCCCCGCAGCGACCGGGGGGAGGGCCTCGGAGTCGGGGCTGCCTCGCTGCTTAAAAGCTGCGGCTCCGACTCCGACTCTCCGACTCCGGCTTTTTTTAAAAAATTGGAGCCAAAAATGGCTCCAATAAAGTGCGCATGCGCAGAAACTCAATCTGACACATGCGCAATGCATCAGATTGAGTTTCTGCGCATGCACAGTAAATTTTTGCTCTTTTTTATTTTTAATTTTATTTTTTGCTGTTGGGGGCCCCCGTAGCCCGGGGGCCCCGTATAATTGATACGGCTGATACGGCGGTAGCTACGCCTCTGCTGGGGTCATTATACCTTCTGTACCCTATATCTGTCCCGCCAGCCATGTTTTTAGATTCTTCCTAAAGGGCAGCAGCTCTGTCTGGAGACGTAGCTCCATTGGCAGGAGGTTCCATAGGGCTGGAGCAGACACAGAGAAGGCCCTCTTTCTAGTGCCAGAGAGATGTGCCTCTCTGGCAGATGGAACAACTAGAGAGCCTCTCCGGTCCGCTCTGGTGGGACAGGCAGATGTTCTTGGGGTGAGGCGATCTCTTAAGTATCCTGGCCATGTAGAGCTTTAAAGGTAATAACCAACACCTTGAATTGCACCCAGAGACATATTGACAACCAGTGCAGCTCCCGAAGCAGAGGCGAGGCATCCCCACACCCCATCACAACCCGGGCAGCCACAATCTGGACCAGTTGAAGCCTCCGAATGGTCGTCAAGGGCAGCCCCATGTAGAGCGCATTACAATAATCAAGTCTGGGGGTGACCAGAGTGTGTGTGATCATGAGCAAGGAGTTCTGATCTAGGAGCGGGCATAACTGGTGAATCACACAAAGTTGTGCAAAAGCCCTCCTAGCCATGACTGCCACCTGCTTTTCATGCAACTTAAGCTGATCTGAGGGAGGCCATCTACTCCTGAGATGGCAGCCTCTTTAAAAAGGTAAAGTTTATAAAAACATCTAGTGACTAGATATCCTCTTCTCATAATAAAAACAACTCTTTACTTTAAAGGAAAATCATCACCCTTGATGGCTTTCAGGAAGAGCAATTCTTGTCTCTTTTTCAAATAAATAAATAAATAAATAAATAAATATGTAGCATTAGTGACATGGTGGTTCTGGGGAATTTGGAAGGTACATGAATCTGTAGTGCAAAACTTTGATACAGAAGTTTAGAAGTCATTGTGGAATTCAGTAGTTCAAATGCCATGCAGTCAAACAAAAATTTCCCTCAGTGTGCCTACAATATCAAACTTATAGAGTCAATTCAGGGCGATACCATGATTGTAATGAAAGCCACTGACAGATGAAGAAGTATCACCAGGCTCAAATGCCCCTTATTTCTTTCCCAACTAAAATAATTCATCTGGGCAGTCAAAATTCATTTTAGTACCAACTCAGTCCTGAAGCCATGTGGAAATAAATCTAAATAAGCTGCTTCTTCCAAAAGTGTCTGGAGTTGAGCCACCACTATCCTCTTGGAGAATCTGCCCCAAAAGGTATTATTAGCAATGGGTTAGCTATTAATATCTGCAGTATCCAAAGAGGGTTCTATATGGATTGAACTGCCTCTTTCAAGGCCACCAACACTCATCACAGTACCATAAAGTCAGCATTGAGAGAATGGGATTGCAGGGAAAGGACTTGGGACTTCATGTTAAATAAGCCCTACCAGGAATGGCAACAATCTTTCCACCCACTGAGTGCACTTTGCTGCCTGTCTATTTACCCAAAACAGAATCCCACAGCACTAGCATTTACCTGGATTTCTGCTGGGTCTAGTTCTACAATGTGTTGGCTTTGAAGCAGTTATAGCCTCTCTCTTAACCCTTACCAGGATTACACCTGTGGCATCAAAACAGTTGATGTGGCAACCCTACCAGGACCATGATGGCGGCTTGATGTAGGAAAGTCCTTCTGCACCTTATTAACACTATAAGAAAATCCTGAAAACAGTCTGAGCATTGGAGGAGTGCTTCATATGTTATATAAAGGGAAAGGCTTCCAACAACCTTCTGCAAACCCGAGACACTGCCCCCTCCTAACTAATCTCATTATGAAAGGATTTTGTTTGGTTGTTGTTTAGTATTTCTCTCTTAATTCCACCCCAGCTATGAATTGGCTTGATAATGTATCTATCCCTTCAGGCAGTCCTCCCCATTTGCTGCTCAAAATGTGAAGGACGTGGCATATATTTTTAGAGCTGCCAGCTTTTATCATTGTGCCATTAGTCTCAACATGCTTGAAAGTCTGTCTCCCTCGCTTCTCAAACTCCTTGCAAAAATGAACATTAAGTCTCTCCACCTTATCCGAAGGGAAGGTTAGCAGGGGAGGGCAGGAGAGCTTGGAGATATCTGATTAAAACCACAGGCGTATCCAGTCTAAATTGTGCTATGCTTATTAATCTGACCTCATAACGTTGGCATGGTCCCATCAGATCGTTTTGGTTTAACTGTAGCCAGTAAAATGTTGAACTTGAATGCTGAAATAATAGCAATAATAACAATAATGAGTTTAGAGTTGCCCCACGGCAGTTGCCACACCCTCTCTGAGGAAGTACATGACATCTATTTTGCATGCCCTTCAGGATATGCTAAGGTAGAGAAGGTGTGTGCATACGCATAGCTACTATGTATTTATGTGTACCTATGGATGGATGGGTACCTGTGGCTGGACAAGGAACTGTGGTGGCTTAGTGGTTAAGACACTGAACTTAACAATCAGAAGGCCAGCGCGTCAACAGTTCAAGACCTGAGTGCTGTGTGGTGGTGAGATCCCATCACCTGTCCCAGTTCCTGCCAACCTAGCAGTGCAGTTTGAAAGCAAAAAATTGCAAGTAGATAAATAGGTACTGCTTCAGCAGGGAAGGTAACAGTGTTCCGTGTTCTCCGGTGTCTATTTATGTCTGCCACATGACCATGGAAATGTCTGCAAACACAGACAGCCAATATGTATATATTGACATACGGATATGTCAATCTTTGGCTGCAATACATTGTGGGGTAATAGTCAAGTACAGTATCTTGTGGGAAATTGTTATGCTGTGCTTTATAGCAATTGAATGTGATTAATAAATATTTCCTCAATTCCTTGATTGACCAGACTATCAAGAGAATGACTTCCTGCTGGTCACAACGTGCTTTCCATTTACTGTACTGTAATTCACCGCAGTGCTCTTCTTCTCCAGGTTTGACCCAAACTTTTCATGATTGAGTCTTCCCATCCTTTTTTTTTTTGGGGGGGGGGGCTGCTAAGGGATCTTTTTACTCCTCTGGGATACCACTTGGTGACTGCTGCTGTGCAACACCTGTCTGTCATTTGAGAAACATATCCAGCCCAGTGCAATTTCCATTTTTTTGATATTTGACAACAGTTTTGTTGATTCACTTTGTTTTCTTATCTGGGAATTGGGGATGTGGTTGTGAAGGGGTATCTTTAGCAATAAATATAAAACCACAAAAATGTTCTTAAAATATAAGGCTGGTTTTCTTATCACTTTGCAATTTAATCTTGAATGCATCCAGACAGGCCTTTAAACTTTGATATACATTGGTGCATATGTAACATCTTTTCCCAAAACATATCAGAAATTTCTTGTCACCAGAGATGACACTAGAAAATATATAAGTCCATATTCAGTGGCAAAGAACCTCCCCAGAAAGGGTGAATTTTGTCATTTGTGTTATATTTTTTAAAAGAAACAAAGTTTTCATTTCAAATTAATTTTCTGCATCCTGTATATCCTTGACTGTTTTTTTATTTCTTTGATTGTACTGTATTTATATTTTTATTATTTTTATGAAGGATTTATTGACCACATTGATTGTATTATATGTGTTATATTGTATGTATATTATGTTTTTTGTAACATTGTTAGCCGCTCTGGGTTGCTTCGGCAAGGAGAGCAGCATATAAATTGAATTTAATAATAATAATAATAAAATAATACATAAATATTATATCTAAACAAAGTCCTATTGACATTAATGTTTTGGGTCATTTAGGAGTGACACCTTAATTTTATCTAGCTTCTGTTGCATCCATGATTCCTTATGTAAAATGATTTGTGAGGGAGGAAGCTGTGGAACAGAAGCTTCTTCTCAGAGATATACATTGTCTTTCACATACCCACAATTTCAGCAGTAGAAGACAACCTGCTCAGAAAGATAGTCTTCAAATCGCGATCAAACTCCCCTTACAATGTGTAGAGTCAAGCCAATGTTTAATGTATTCTAGGGAATATTCTTGGTTGAAGAAAACCCAGGAGGGCAGAAATGTCATAACAGATGCTCTGGGGCTCCTGGTCAGACATGTCTTTGCAGAGTCTGCCTCTCTGGGACAGGTGGTACAGATACATACAATATCTCAAGGCTGAGAAGATCTTGAAACCATTTGGGGAACTCTTAATCATTGGGGTTATCTGGGTAGAATAAGGAAAATATATGCTTTTGACTCTGAGCATCTCTTTAGTTCACTGATTTTTGCCTGCTGCAGAAAGAATTCTGCCTTAGCAGAGGGCAGGATTATTTATATGTGAGATAAAAATCACAATTTCTTTTAAAAATCAACAATGCTCTGCTTAGATGATGACATAATTTGTTTCTTCTCTGCCTGTGGCTGTTAGTTAACATCTGCTATGAAGCCAAGCCCTTGCATCTTTCTTGGTGTATTATTTTTAGAATCAGTGATACTGGCTTACCAAGAAGGTTTTAAAAAATGATGCTAACTTATAGAGGTCATTTGGCCAAGAATGTTAATTAATACAATGGAAATGAAATCATTAAAGAATCACAGCTTTGATCAGGTCATCAGTCTTGACTACATAACAAAAAAGGAACTCAGGAGAAGAAGAAACAGAAGGAGAAGAAAGAAGAAAAAATGTTTTAATCTTTAGTAGATTTAGATCCATAGTTCCCAACATGGGGCACACGCCCCACAGGGGGACAGTTTGATATATTTTTTAAAGGGAGTAATTCAAGAATGAGTTATTGACATTGATTATTTTTTTTTGCATTTCTTATGGTTCCAGGGGCCTCATATACAGTATATAAATAAATATTGTGACTTACACATGTTTAAAATTAAAATCAGAATGTAAGTGAGGCATGGCCAAAAAAAAGCTTGGGAACCACTGGTCTAGACTAGGTTTACCATATTACACTATGTTTCTGAGGCTAATCATAAATAAAATGGCTGGGGTTTAAGATCATCTTCAGAGGACCTGTTCTATGTTCTGCTAGCAATATTAGCAAGGTGTGTGTGTGTGTGTGTGTGTGTGTGTGTGTGTGAGAGAGAGAGAGAGAGAGATTACAATTAGTGCCTTCTCAGCAGAGTTCCCTTCATATGAGATTCCCTCACAAAAGAGATAACGTTTGGCCACATCCATGATTCCTTGGGAAAGGATTTTAAAAACTAATCTGTTTCTCTGCCTTTTAATTTAAAAACATTCATTTTTATTGGGTTTGCCAAGTAAATTGAGTAAATCATTTTATTCATGACCGATGAGTTTTTTGAAATTCTGTTTTAGTGAAGCATGTTATATTTTAAATTGCTGCAGTGGCTTAGTGGTTAAGAAACTGAATTTGACACCTAGAAGGTCAGAAGGGCAGCAGTACAAGACCTGAATGCTGAGTGACGGAGTGAGCTTCCATCTCTGTCCCCAGGTCCTGCCAACCTAGCCGTTCGAAAGCAAGAAATTGCAAGTAGAAAAATAGGTACCACTTCGGCAGGAAAGGTAACATTGCTCTTTGTGCTCCAGGGTGTAGTCATATCTGCAACATGATCATGGAAACATCTGCAGGTGCAGACAGCACTGGTTCTTTGGTTGTAAACAGAGATGAGCACCACACCCTAGAGTTGGACACAACTGGGGGTACTGTATTAACAATCTTTAAAAATGCATTGTAAAAGTATGGTTTTATTTAAAATCACTGCTGTTTATTATGTGTGAAAATTTATATTGGTTTTATGCTGTAAGATGTCTTGGGAGTACAGTTGTACCTCGCTTAAAGAGCATAATGCGTTCCACAGGATTGTTCTTTAAGCGAAACACCATTGTAAATGACCAATTTTGTGTGTGTGGGGGGGGGGGATTGTGAACCTTGATTTATTTGTTAAGTGAGTTTTTGGTTGGCTTTATTTGTTAAGCGAAGCAAACATTCAGAGAAAATTCTGCTCCTTAAGTGAGTTCCTCTTTAAGCGGGGCACTCTTTATGCGAGGTTTGACTGTACTATGATCCAGGAAAACTGAATATAGTGAAAGAGGACGGGAAAACCTTGTATCAGGGTGTTAACTGCCTGAACACAGGCAACATGCTGACAGATAAGAATCCCAAGGACACAGCCAGATGGGTATATGGCTTGCTATTTGAATTCTTTTTGGTGCTGTTTGGTTTGAATCAAATTATGGCATCCATACGTGTTTTGATTTATCCCACTCCTTTTTATAGCTCCCTGCTCCTTTTTGGCACAGCACTAGGGCTACAGGGTGGCCGTTCTTTTGTTATTGTTGCACAATTCAGACTGCTTCTAATTTTCCTATTCTGTAGCCCATGCAGAGGGTTAGTTTGCACCAAAACAGAGCTGTGGTGATGACAACTCTGTGACATATTTGGTGGGCTGTGGCAGTGACAGAGATGATGGAGGACTTCACCTCCTCTATTTCCACCTATGTTAGCATTTTAATTTTCAAAATTCTTTTTCCTACTGATGCAGTGCTATTCTAAATAAGACACATTAGCAGTACTGTAGTTAGATACATCACTGTTTTGCTGTGTCATCTAGTTTATCAAAGAAAGAAAGAAAGAAAGAAAGAAAGAAAGAAAGAAAGAAAGAAAGAAAGAAAGAAAGAAAGAAAGAAAGAAAGAAAGAAAGAAAGTTGCAGTTAGCTGATGAATGATGATTGCAGGAAACATTAGGAAGGACAAATTGGAACATTTCAAAGACATGTCTGGGGCCTTCTTATAGGAGAAAAAATGCTGATCAATGTGAATGGAAGGATAAACCAATAGATTGCACTAAACATAAGACCCTTTTGAACGTGAATGCCACCACTTCAACTTGCCCCATATGGATGTTCCTCAAGATTGACTCACTATCCTAGTTGCCTTTGACATATCTGTGCTGTATCAGTTATTCCCTAATATGTCCCAAAATAATGCAAAAACTAATTCTCCTTCTACACATCTTACCTTGGTTTTTGATCTGTTTAGCCTCATTACCCTGTTGTTGTCATTTATTTTACAATAAGTGCACATACACAAACATGATTGGGCCCATCTAGCTATTGCTGATATAAAAACAACAACCTCCTCCATTGTCCCTCATCCTGAGATTTGTCTCCAGTTGCTGCCCTAAGATCTGAAAACTCCTGGCATCTTTCTTTTTCTGTCCTCACAACAGCACTGAAAGGTAGGGTAGCTGAGAGGCAAACTTGGTGGTGGAGCAGAGACTTGAAGCAGTATCTCCCTCATTCATTCCTATGGCCCAGCCTGGGATTTCAAGAACCACTGTGTGTTCTGAAAAGTCTAGGCTTCTTGTGCCACACACAGCCTGACAGTGTGTCCACACACAGCCTGACAGTGTGTCCACATCTCTGAACGAGTTGGCCTGCTCTTGAAATAGCTTTCTGAGATTTTGCCACAGTGTGCAGAAGCTAAAGGCACAAAGAATCCCCTTGACATTCACACAATTGGCTTCAAACCTAGCCCCAAGTGACTTGAAATGGAGCATTTGTGGCACACAGAACAAGAAAGTTGTCTGAGATAGTATGATCAAGGCTGGCCTTCAAGGTGTCTTTACTATACTAGAGCAAGGGTGGACAATATATAGCCCGCCAGGACTTGTCAAACTGCAACTCCCATCACATTGGGCAGGAAAGAAAGAAGCCAGAGTCTGATGACATCTGGAGGAGGTAGGATCCTCACTGAAGTTCTGTTTTATGGAAACTTCTTCTAATAGCATGTGCCTCAGAGAAATTCTGCTGCCATAAGAAGAGACTTTTTCATTTCACTGGGTAGGAATATCAGTTTGGTGGTAACTGGTTTTTCAACTTCTTATGACGCCAAGATTTTTATTCTCCTATCTTGGTGGTATAAGTATTGAGATTTTGTTTCTGCATTTGTCTGTTCCAAGCCTGCAGAAGACCTCGCTGCTTTGCCCAAAGACAAGCGGCAAATATACAGCAGGGGAGAGGAAAAGAGCTTCTGTCGACAGAAAGGAATTGCTTAAAAATGACACCTTTGTCATTTCTGTTTCATGTTGAAACTAGAATTCCACTTTGGTTTGCTGGCAGTCTTGCTTTATGAGCCAGCATGTCTGGCAGCACATCTGGCCCCACTTTTATATGAGAACCTGACTACACCTTTTGGCATTTTAGGGGGGAGGGGTTTGATCTGTAATCGAAAGGGGGAAGGGGGGTCAAATTGAAACAATCTAAAGATCAGTATAGAATGGACTGGCTTCATGGTTAAAATGCTGAACTTGACAACTGGAAGTTCGAGACCCGAGCGCTGCATGATGGAGTGAGCACCATTCTCTGTCCCAACTCCTGCCAACCTAGCAGTTTGAAAGCAAGAAATTGCAAGTGGGAAAGGTAGCAAGGTTCCATGCTGTCTAGTCATGCTTGCAACTCGACCACAGAAACATCTGCACAGACAGCACTGACTCTTTGGCTGTAAACCAGTGTTTCCCAATCTTTGGTTTTTAGACTTCAATTCCCAGAAGCCTAAGTCAATTCCCCAAGGCACTGATCAGCCAGTGTATTCCCTTAGGCATCTGGGAATTGAAGTCCACCTGTGGGACCTGGCCCCCACATTGGGAACCACTGCTATAAACAGAGATGAGCACTGTCCCTAGAGTTGGACACGACTGCCTTTTGAGCAAGGGAGACCTTTACCTTTCCTTTTGGACCTACAGATGGTGAAGCAAGTCTCATGGTGAGCAGCAGAGGACATAGCTTGCTGTTTGCATGGGGTGTGGGATGTGACTCCTATGAGGAATGGCAGGAAGAGGAATAGTACAGAATCAAGGCAGACACAAGTTGGGAGCAAAATATTGCTGGCTCTATTTTGCCAGCTGGCCAGCCAATCTCCTCCCAACCACCATTCTAACGTTTTCTTTTTCCTTTGGGTCTGGATTGCCATATTAGTTGGATTCTGGGGAACTCTTCTGGTATTCATTTTCTGCCTTGTTTTATTGCTATCACAAGGCCCACTTCTGTAATGTCTTGAAGACCTGCTCCCTGTTCTCAGGTCTAGAATGCTATTGACCTGTTTCCAGTATATAGAAGCATCTCAGTCATCTCCGGATAAAAGATATGTGTCTGTGAGAGAGACAGAGAGGGAGGGAGGAACAGAGCAAATATTTAGCACCTTGCTATTCCTCCCATTTGTGATTTCTGGAATATCAAAAGGAAGAAAGCGAACTTTGAAATGCCTCCAGCAAGTTGTTTCCAGCATATTTGTGAAACATGACTGATGTAATAATGAAGCATCAATGCAAAGTTTGTCTAAAAATCCAGAGAGAGCTAAATATTTTCCAATGTTTGCAGTTCAAACGGAAAAGAAAATGCTGTTAAAGGAAATGATAAATTATGCACCTTTCGTCCTTGGAGAGAGAGTTCCTTTCACGATAAATGCAACTGCTCTCCTTAGACCAAGCAGCTTTGCCTAATTTTGCCTTGGTTTCCTTTCTTTAAAACACAATAACCTCACAGAATTTGTCACATATTTAATGAGATACACACAGGGACCCCCACATGGAGAAACAGACACATAGGATTGACCTCTGGTGATAGGCTCCAGCAACGTTCCTAAAGCGATTAGCTTCAAATTATTTTATTCTGGAGAAGAAGTTTTAAATAATTTTAAAAATGGTATGTGTGTAGGATTGGAGTCTGCCTAATACCAAATAACATATTACTTGGTCATTGTATCCACTGCTTGGCCTGGAGCTCTCTTGTTCCAGTGGTTTTTCCTCAGTCCTTCAAACCACAGTAGCTCCCTTAGCAATAGTTACATAATTCTTCCAGGCAAGGCCTATAATATTTTATTGAAGGGCCTCTTCCCCATGTCGGCTTATGATGACTAGAGGAGCAGTCATAACCTTTGTCCTTGCTGGAAGCAAAGTTGCTCAGATATTCCTTTTCCACTGTTGCTTTTGGCACCATAGAAAGGTCACAGATGACAGGCCTGCATCAACTGAACACATATACAATTTTCCTCCTTTCTTGTATTGCATTGCAGTGGGATCAGTTTTGCACACTAAGGAAGACTGGCTCGTTCTCCTTTCTTTGTGCTACTACTGTTTTGTAAAGCCTACCAATGTCATTGCTGAATGTTGATTTATACAGTGGTCAAGTTGTCAAGCCCAAAGGAGGTGCAAGGAGGCTTCCCCCTCCCTATTCCTGCACAGCTGTGCTCCTGCGGGAGCCATCCAAGGACACTTCAGACTCACCAGAAACTCTGTTGGACGTGGTGTTTACAGCCAGCCCACGCAAGCTGCCACTGTGTGGTCTGGAGCTATCAACAGAAAGGCAGAGCAAAGGAAGACAAATGAAGGTGAGAGAGAACCCAGCTTGCTATTTACCCCCTGGGGCTGCATAAACAGGCTGTCATTAGATGTTGTCTGCCTGTGAAACCTGCCTAAAGAAAGGTAATGGGAAGACCTGTTAAGCTGCTGTTCACCATGGGGAACATTCTTTTCAGCAGTTATTTTGCAGGAGGAGGAAAGGATAGGGCTATTTGGGGCATGCACACTATAACTTCACACAGTGAGCCTGTGTACCAGAGAGAAACATTAAGTTGTCTGAGTAAGTCAATTACTTTTCCAACAGGAATTACATCCCCCAGGTCCTCCCCCCACCCACAGTAAATGATTTATCTTTGTTCTGGATATATATTGCTGTCCTCTTCTATCCCCCTTTCTCTGCTGATGCTACTGTCTTTCTTCTCCTCTTTGCTATCAATCACATCAGTGGTATGATTGATAGCAATAATAGACAATTGCTCCCTCAATCACTCTAATGAAATGTCCCAGTGCTCCAATAAGAGTCAGCTGCTCCAACAGCCAGTTACTTTGCAGTTTATCTGAGGCCCAACAGCTTTGCTTAGGCCTCTGCTCCTTGCCTTTGGACAGCTAGAAGTCCTGCAGCTCTGCAGGGGAGAGGAAGCAATCAGGATGCACATAGCACCCAATGGGCCACTAGTGGAGCAGGAGCTAGTTGGTCACTCTGTAGACCAGGGGTGACCAACCTTGGTGCCTCAGATGTTCTTGGACTTCAATTCTTAGATGAGCTGATCAGCAGGTATGACCTGGGCTTCTGGGAACTGAAGTCCAAGAACATCTGGGGCACCAAGGTTGGCCACCGCTGGTGTGGACAGAATCCATGGCTAGAGGCAATGCTGGGAGAAACTCTCCAAGTTTCCAGAAGAGAATGTCTTTTGTAGGTGACCTTATCTTTAAAGACATCTTACTTTTTGTAAGGGAGATGTCTTTAAATCCTGGACCTTCTATCATCCGTTACCAGGCAGTGTCAGGGTTCAATGGCTCATCATCAAGGTTTTGGTAAGTGTTGCCTGCTCTTATCCTGTGGCAGCACAAGGATTTTCTTATGGGACATCACAGCTCCCCCCCCTTTCAGGTTTTGGCCCTGAAATCACTGAGAATGGGATCCTGCCAACCTGGCAACACTTAACTCAACTGGCTTTTCATTCTGTTGTATAAGATCGAGGTGTTGTTTTTATTTTATTATTTTGAGAGGGAAGATTTTCTAATTGAAAGCAACAGTATTTGTCAGAGGGAGCAGAAACATGTTTGTTATTTGCTCAGACATTTATAGCTACAGCTGTTTCTTCAAGCAGCTTAGAACAGTGCATGTAGTTCTTGGCTTTTCAATCTCCACAACAAGAACCCTACAAGGAAAGTTAGGCTAAAAGAAAGAAGCAGACAGTGATTGACCACAGATTCCCATGCCTTGCATGTCCCAATTCCATGCTGTCCATGTGGTCTGTTCTATTGTGGAACGAGAAAACATACTGCAGAAGTGTGAAACCTGGGGAAGATGTGGATGTAGGAGAATAAGAAATGTAGAAGACACAAGCTGCAATTTAGCATCCAAATGGAAGATGGAGCGTCTCCAATGTTAAGAGGCTGGGAAACTTTTTATTTGATGTGATAAACATTTGGAAGACATGTTATTGTCAGGAGGTTGGAAGTCGCACCCGTTAACTTGGAAAAGACAGAGCCAAATAACATGACTATCTCTGTTAGGCTAAACAGAGGGAATAAGCTAATTATACAAGAACTGGAGAAAGATTATCAAAGTCTGTCGGGATTGTTATTAGTTTGCATCAATCACAGCCCTGCAAGCAAGGGATTGCTGTCTTGAAGAAAGACTTGGCAAAAGGAAGACTAGTCTGGAACTCTATGGTGTAATTTCATGAAACTTGGTTAATGAACAGATGATATGCAGTGTCATCTGTTATTGGAGCCCTTTTGGTGTCCAGGATGTGATATACTTGCTGATGGGTTTTGGCCTTAGTCCCAGAAAACATAAATGCAAAGAAGGAATACTGAAGAACCCACCTCTTCCTCAATCATCCTTGGATGCCCCCCCCCATCTTTGCAGTTTTTGGAGTCATTTTTCTTTTTTGTCCAATATCAAAAGTGCGCATGCACGCGCACGCGCACGCGCACGCGCGCGCACACACACACACACACACACACACACACACACACACACACACACACACACACACACACACACACACACAGAGATATAGATATAGATATAGATATAGATATAGATATAGATATAGATATAGATATAGATATAGATATAGATATAGATATACACTAGTACCTCGGATAATGATGATACTTGGTTCCACAAGTCTTGTCATTATCCGGCATTTAACATTGTGCGATGCACGACGTTCCCGGCCAGTGGAGCAAGCCAAAACATCAGGGTTCAAACCCTGACGTTTTTGCTTGTTGCACTGGCCGGGGAGGTGGGAAAAGCGCAGAAACAGCTTGGATCAGGTCCTCCGACCTGCCCAGAGCTGCCGGGGGGGGGGGTGTCACAGAGCCCAAAATGGGTTTAAAAAACGGGCTTTTTTTCACCCATTTTGGGCTCTCTGACCCCCCTGTTGGCTCTGGGGGATCAGGAGACCCAATCCAAGTTGTTTCCAACATTCTCCCACCTCCCTGGAGGCTGCAGCAAGCCAAAACATCAGGATTCAAATCCTGACATTCTGGCTTGCTGCAGCCTCCAGGGGAACAGGGCTTTTTTTAACATTGTGCGATCAATGCATCGCACAACATTAAAAACCGGATAACGACGAGTCTTGTGGTACCAAGTCTCATCATTATCTGAGGTACTAGAGAGAGAGAGTATATACGGTCACACTCACACATCCCATATATAGTATAAAATAAAATCAATAGTAAAATACTAGCGTAGCAGGATTGAGTAGAATTCAGAAAATTTCTTTTAGATGTCCTAGCTTCAAAAATAAAACAAAAAGCCTATTTTTGTAGGTTTAAGCATAATTTGCACCTGCCATTTCCTGGTTCTACAAATTTATTTTATCTTATGTTAAAAGTTATCATGTCTACTCTAATGTTATTTATTTATTTAGTTCCATTTATATCCCACCCATCTAATCAAACCATCACTCTGGGTGGTGACAGTATACAAAAAATACAAAAAAATTGGACACAATACATAACAATTCTTTACAGTAAGCCCATATAAATCAATCAATTACACCCAATTAAGTGAATAAAACATGCCAATAGAATAATAATAGTGGAAGAAGAGAAACCCTAAATTTAAGGAAAATAAATTTCGAATGCCTCCGTAAATAGTTCTGCCTTTGCTAGCTTGCAGAAAGTGAGCAGTGATGGAGCTCAGCGGGAAGCCAATTCTACAAGGTCAGGGCCACCAATGAAAAGGACAAATTCCATGTGTAGATCTTACAAATGTCTCTTACACACTGGGAAAACCATGTAGTCTGGACATGATTTATCAAACAGCAGGTATCAAGGTCCTGAAACCAATAGGCCTGTCAACATAAGTGAAATATTTAAGAGTGGCTTTACCAGTTCCACACATACCCAGTGAGTTTCCATGTTTGAGTATGGATTCAAACCCAGGTCTCATGAGCCCACTAAATGATGCTGGGTTTCTGAGAACATATGTTTCAGGTAAGCCTCAAACTGACAACTTCAACATAAGTGAAATATTTAAGAGTGGCATTACTAGTTCCACACATACCCAGTGAGTTTCCATGTTTGAGTATGGATTCAAACCCAGGTCTCATGAGCCCACTAAATGATGCTGGGTTTCTGAGAACATATGTTTCAGGTAAGCCTCAAACTGACAACCTCAGCTATGCTTGAAATGTGCTTCTTTTCATCTCAGTGGGTAGGAGGACTGTGCACTGCTGTGTAATTGCTCTTCTGTTGGCTGATGTCAGAGATCTGCCAACAGAGAAATCTGCCGCCACCACTGGCTAAGAGTTCTTGGCAGAAGAGATAGAAAAATAGAGGGGAAAAGAAGCATTTGAATCATTCAAAGGACACAGCCACAAGGTTAGCACAAAGTTAGACCCTGGTGAGGACAGTTCTACAAATTTCCTTGGCTGGGAGTGGTTTGAATGCAGTCCAGCTCCAGTTGGCCTAGTGTCAGCTCAGGTACCCTTTAGCCATCTGGTGAGTTACAATTATGTTGTTAACTCACTACTTGTGGTAGACCACTCTTGGAGGATGATTGGGGAGCTGAAGAGAAGTCCTGAGGCAGTTGTCTCTTGATGGCTGAGACACTTGTCTTCTGGTTTCTCTTCAAATTGCATCCAACAGTTAGGCAGCTTCTGTGGCTTGTGTCAGCTTGTCAGTAACTACATCAAAATGATAACCTCCTTTAGGCTGGCAATTGCCCCTTTTGTGTCTTTCAGCTCTTTCTGACACACTACTTGAGATGTGGATGAGCACTTGTCCTAGTGCCTCATTGCTCTTTTATGGAAAGATGATTATTAAAAGCCTTGGGCACAAACAAAGACTTTCCAGATAGAAAAAGCTAAAACAGCTTCTTAGCTCATCCTCATCCTCAGTCATAATATCATGTCTTCCCTTAGATCAGGGGTGCCCAAACTATGGCCTGGGGGTCGATCCAGCCCCCAACACCAATTCATCCAGCCCGTGAAGCCCTCATCGCTGCTGGAAGTGGAAGTAAAACGTATTTGTACAGGCGGGTTTTACTTCAGCTTCCAGGAGTGATGAAGGCTTCATGGGCTGGATGAATTGGTGTTTGGGGCTGGATCTTTGCCCCGGGTCATAGTGACCAGCTCCCTGAACCACGTGACTGGCCTTCAGCCTGAAAAGTTTGGGCTCTTCTGTCAACAGCTATGTTCTGGCTAGTTCCAAGTGACTCAGTTGGTGGTACAGTTTCTTTTAATAGGTTGTGGAAACAAATTAGGAGCATTTTCCTTTATTTTCTTTTATTTTGTTTTGGAGGTCCTCCAGTTATTCCACACCCATTGCTTACTTTTCATCTCCCCTCAAAAATTCCTCAACCATTTGCAATTTTTTCTTTTGAAAATCCAGCTGTTTTTTAAAAAACATTATCTGTCCTTCTCCTGATGGCCACAAGAATGTTCATCACCCCGGGCCATGTTTCTTCCAAGCTTTCCTCATGCTGTGTCATGTTAATGCCAATGAGCAAACATTTTTTTAAAAATGAAAATGAAAATGCTGATTCTATGGCTCAGTACTGCTATTCTCTTCCATGGTATCTGACCCATCTTGATCATCAGATATTAAATTTCAGACCCAGAAGCACAAAATCTTTCCCTCACAAGGGATACCATATTTTCAAGATACCGCCTAATACCTTTTGGTGCTGTTTTCCAGCTTACCATGTGAGAGGGCTGATGGTGCCACGTGAGTATGTGTTGTTGTTTTCTTCCTATTCCACACAACTTCATTTCTCTGTATACAAATGTCCAGATCTGAGATAAGCTCAAGGGGGAAATTATCTCACGACTCCTTCAAATTTAACTGATATACAGGAAGCTGAAGAATGGCAGTGCAACAGGAGTGTTTACTTGTGATCCTCCAGATGTTTGCTCTTCAGACAGCACCTCCCTTTACCATCTGCTAAGTTAATACTGAGGTCCGATGGAAATTGCAGTCCAGCCTTATCTGGGGTGCCACAGTATGCTCCTTTGTGCTGTGCAATGAAAGACAGAATGAAGAGGATGGCATACAAACCAGAAGACAAATACCAAAATCCCTGTTGTTGTGTAATATTTATTAGGCAACTAAAGATACCACTGCAACATGGCTTTTGGAACAAAGGATGAAACACTATCTCACACTCCCTTTACACTCTGTAATGAAAGTGCAAAAACCCTGCACTCAATGCATGAGAGTTTTGTTAACATTGTTCTTTCCTTTGAACCACCCATGCTTTAAAAACTGTCTCCCACTGCTGTAAAATCCATGGGAGATGATAGGGGAAATGTGAATGAGTTTTTACCTCTGCATCCATCACTAGGGCTTTGTATGAACCCTCCTATGCGAATTTGCCTATCCAAAGACATAAAAAGAGACAAATTACAATTGGTTAGATGCACTCTGGTATTTTATTTCTTTCCCCCCTTCCTTTGCCTAAAAATAAATACAGAACAAATCACATTTACCAATATAATTAACAAATAGTGTTAAGATTGGTTAGAAAAAGCTTTCCCCAACTTACTTGGATAACATTACTTCAAAGCCTAACTCTGCTTTATATGTAGGAGTATGTCCAGACTGATCAGCTGATGGCACTTTTCTAGGTGCTCCATTTGATCAGTCTGGACATACCCCTACGTACAAAGTAGAGTTAGGCTTTGAAGTAATGTTATCCAAATAAGTTGGGGAAGCTTTTTCTAACCAATATATATACAGTGGAACCTCACTTAACAAACAGCTCAGTTAATACAAAAATTGCATAACAAAAGGAAATCCCTGGAAAATAGTGGCTCTGATTACAGATATTTTTTTTTTTGGAATGGATTAATTGGCTATCAATGCATTCCTATGGGAAACTACATTTCAGTTAACAAATTTGGTTTTATATACATTCCAATGGGAAATAGCATGCAATACATTCCTATGGGAATTTCATTTCAAGTAATCTTCGCTTTAAGAAATGTCCCAGAAACTAACCAAGGTTTTACTTAAACTGAAGTGCCTTAGAATACCAGATGTGTATACAGGAAACACAATTTGACACTACAGGGCTCACTTTTAGCTAATTTCTCAGAGACCATACTCACTGAGAAGAGATTAAAAGTGAGCACACCAAAATAGTAGATGGGGGTTAAAAATGAGTTCTCGGGGTTGGTGTGTGTGTGTTCTGAAATGCTGCAACATCCACAATGTGTGGACACCATAATTTATTTATTTACTTATTCAGATTTATATTGCCGCCCACTCGCTGAGGCGACTCAGGGCAGCTTACAGTCAAAACAGCAACAGTACAATAAAAATATATAAAATATAACCTCACAAAATACAAAATACAACCAAACCAGAACACAAACTCCCCTCAGGCCGTTGTTGTTGGACCCAAGAGGTCCAATGAGCAAGTTGTATCCCTTTCTGAAAATGTTTTATAATAATAATTTCATGTCAGGAATTTTTCTGGGTTGAAAGGATTTTTGCAGAAGAAACTCTGCTCAGGGAACACCCAAATGAGGCTCCTTTCCTGTCCCCACAATCTGGGACAGATGGGCATTCAATCCATCATGCAGTATCCACGTCTCAAACTGCTGACTTGCCAGCCTTCAAGCCCATAAGTTGAGCTTCTTAACCACCAACCCACCACAGTCATGTTTTATGACTGATGGCCAAGGAACTATTAAGTAGATGAAGAATATAGGCTATTTCACACATGTTTCAGACTCCTAACTAGTTAGTTAGATAAATCAAACAAGTCCCATCCTGCTTCTGTGTTCTTCTTTCCTTTGAATATCTCACAGGAAAGGAGCAAAGAAATGCTACACAATCAGAATTTTGGCTTCAAAAAGGACACAGATTATGTTGTCTCTTGACTGTCATCTTTTGTGACCAAAACAGGAAGGTTTGGGAGTTGGGCATGATTGATTACATGCTGCCCATCTAGGTGATTTCTGCACTCTGGGGAAACATTAAAATTAGCATAACACAAAAGTGTAATACAATATGATCCAAACCAAACATGTTCAGTCCATCAACCATCCCTATTTTGAGAAATTGGATACTCTTGTGGTGGTAATAGCAGAGTTTCTTAAGGAAGGAAACAGCTGTTAAAGTATTTCCTTTTCCCTTTCTTCATTCATTTTTTACATTAAAAATTAACTTACACAATATAATAGTGTAATAATATAATAGAGGTACAGGGTGAGAGTGCCCTTTCTGAAAACAGAAGGACTTCCACTGATGGAAGGGACTGAGATAAGAACATACAAACAATAAACAATAAACTTAAAGTGTCCAAACCATAATGGAAAAGATGGAGCTGTTATTAAGGTTTCAATCTTTACTAGATCCTCGGCAAAACTGGAATTATTCTCTCCACCGTCCTATTGTAAATGGCTCTGAGCCATTTGCAAGGTCAGAAAGTTTGGAGTAAAAACCACATACTGTACTCTGAAAACTGCTGCATACTTTGCCCCAATACTAGCAGACACATCTGCCAAGTGTGCCCCAGGACAAGAGTTGTTGGTATTAATATACAGTACATTCCTTCAACCACTATAAAGTTCTAAGACAAGATGTATAATGGGAGCTACCTTCAAAACAAAGTGGTAGAATTCCCGGTGGCAATGTATGGTTGTGAGAGCTGGACCATTAGGAAAGCTGAGCGCAGAAGAATAGATGCCTTTGAGATGTGGTGTTGGAGGAGAGTTTTGAGAGTCCCCTGGACAGCGAGGAGAACGAATAGGTCAATCTTAGAAGAAATTAACTCTGACTGCTCCTTAGAAGGTCAAATAGTAAAGATGAAGCAAAAGTACTTCGGACATCAAATGAGAAGAGAGGATTCGCTTGAGAAAGTCTTGGGAACCCCTGGTCTAATGAAAATGAGGACATTTAACATTTTCTCCAGTTGTTGCTGTTGTTGCTGATGCTGCTGCAGAGGTGACAGGCCAGATGAAAGGGTACCACAGACTGGGTCCAGCCTGAGGGCCATAAGTTGGGAACCCCTGCTCAAGACGATGCATGTCTCTGCATAGGGAAGGGCAGCATCCTCAGGTTTCTCAGACTGTTCTTTAGGTGCACTGGTATTCTTGACCTTCCTTTGACCTTAGATGGCTATTCTTACAATTGCTGGTGTCAATTCTTCTCATCTCACATATTTCTCTTGTTCCTCCAAAGAGGAGGCATTTTTGTCTTCATTTCCTAGAGATGAAAGGACCAGCCATTGCTCATGTAATTTTATCCTTTAAGATGTGACTACACAGGAAAAAAAATGAATGGATCCAATGTGGTGTTGAACCCAGGTTTTCTGGATTAGTTTGCTTCAGCCAACACAGGGGTTAGCAGAGAGAGAGAGAGTAGGAAATCACCCTTGTTGTTGTTTGTTTGTTATTTAGACTTGTATGCTGCTCTACTAAGTAAAAACTGACTCAGAGCAGCTCACGGCATCCACAAATAGCAATATTACAGTGCAAATCAAAATACACTAGTGTATAACAAAACAATTAAATACAGTAAATACTATACAGTAGATCAATACACATACACATCAATACAATATTACAGTGTAATCAAAATACAATAACCAAATATTATCAGAGCACAATCCTCAATATACAATAAACAATTAAACAGTGTACAATATACAATAACAAAAAGAGAAAACAAAAAAGTAAACCCTTATAATCAAGTCCAAGTGGAGCTGAAGTGAAGACCTACCGCCCAGGCAGGGGCAGGGGCCCAGGTGATGGTAATGTTCCTGGTGCCAGGTGCCATGGCTGCCTCCTGCCCCGCTCGCAGGTGGATCTCAGCAGTGGGGCCCAGCAGAAGTCATGGATCACGGCAGCCTTTTAACGTCCCGGGCATGGGTGAGGGCCCAGGTGCCAGGTGATGGTAATGTTCCTGGTGCCGGGTGACATGGCAGCCTCCCACTCTGCTCGCAGGTGGATCTCAGCCAGAGGCCAGCTGGGTAGAGGGTGTTCAGCCATCTGGCAACATCTTCGGTTTTTCACACCAGCCAGGGGAGGGTGGGGCCCAAGGACAACTGGGTGGTGGGGGTCCATTCATCCCAGCGAGAAGTCTGGTCCCAGTAAGAGTGATGGTGGCAAAGGCAGCATTTGTAGCTGACCGGCCACATTGCTCAGCTGTTGTCCATTCCTCCCACGGAGGAGTCTGGCCCCGGACCCCCTTGCTGCAGAACTCAACTTGTCCACTTCCCTTCCAGCTAAACAGCCAGGGGAAAAGTCTAGCAGTGGTGATGAAGGCGTCCAGGGTTTTTATGGCCACCCCCAGCCCCGCCGCTCAGCTGTTCAAGCTTCCCTCAGGGCCGGGGCCAGCCAAGGGAAGCATCCAGGTTGTTGTTGTTGCTGCTGCTGCTGCTCTTTTTCTTCTTCAAATATTTATAAAAGCCACCAGCAGAAGGTGTTATCTTAAGACTGGGGTCCTCAAACTTTTTAGGCTGGGGGCCGGTTCACACCCCCTCAGACTATTCAGGGGCTGGACTGGTGCTGCTGCTACCACCAGTGACCCCTGAGATGCTGATTTGCAATGGACAGTCCTGATTCCTTTGCATCCCTACTGGTTCCAGATGCCTATTGATGATGGAGCCACTTCCACCAAGCATCGTCAAGGCATCATTTCCTATGAGAATTCAAGGGATTATAAAGTTGGTGGCTTTTTTTTTTTGCCAGTTAATATTTTGGAGATATATGGACGAACTAACAAAAAATGATATTTATAAAACACTTGAGGATAGCAAAATGTCCCCAAGTTTATTGTCCAATACTACACATGCCCTACACATTCCTACTGAGTTCAGTGGAGGTTATTCCCAGATTTGCAGTCTCAGCTTCAGGCTAAATATCTGCTTTCAGAGACACTTTTCATTTTAGGTTGCAAATTATCATGTACAGTATCTCCATACGAAGGAGTAAATTCAACTCAACTTAATGATAGTTCATTTTTAACTGACTTTAAAAAGCAGTAATGTTAAGTTAAAGGTGAGAAGCCTTCCTGACATGTTAAGGGACAATTGGTCATACAGTCCATTTCTGAAAGCAGAAGTATTCTTTTTTTTAAAAAAACCCAATAATATTATTTCACTGTACTGTTGCAGTTATATAGTGTTATTATTAATCATTGGCATTTTAACAGTTTTTAACACATTTTCTTTCATCAGCTCAGTAATCCTTAGAGAAGGTACTGCCATGCTTTTAAAGCCGGGGTGGATCACGTTCCCTCAGATAGTTGAGGGGGCTGGACTGGTTATCCGCCCCCCCCGTTTATGTTGTCCTAAATGCATTTATGATAGCCGTAAACGAGTCTGTGGCCAATTCCAGCAGCAGTGGCTGGAACGAGGGCAGAGGCTAGATTTTTTTGGCACCATGGACCATAGGTTGTCTACCTTTGACTTAGAGCAACCCTACCTATGAGTCCACTGGTGAGATTCAAAAATTTTTACTACCTACTCTGGGGGCGTAGTATGGTGGGCATGACCAGGGGAAAAGCCCTGTGTTGCACCCGAATTAGGACTACTTTATTTCAAAACTTGGATGGGTGGGGCGAGCCAGAATTTCTGCTGCCGGTTCTGGCGAACCGGGGCAAACCTGCTGAATCCCACCACTGCATGAGTCGGTGTAGATGCTGTGATTTATAGGCAGAATGTGATAATGAGGTGAGCATTTGTACCAGTGAGTAATTTTAGATGTTTCAAGCAAGTTCCCATTATTCAAGAGTCTCCATTTTTGGAGATGCTATACATGTTAAATATCTGCATCTCCTGTATCTGTATAAAATAAAATAGTTATATAAGGCAGAAAATAGGCTAACAATTAGTAAAGAAAAAGGGTTCTGGAGTGCACAAGGCACCTTGGGCTGCAGGCTGTGCACCACTACATTACTTGCAAAGTCTGTGAGGGTTTGATTAGGCTGCCAAATTGTCCCAGCCTGAATCATGCTGGATCATGTTTAACAGGATTGCTTTGAGTTGTGATATGTCATTTGGGGTGATTCTTGTACCCACATGAAAGGGTCAGCCACACTGCACCTCAATGCTCCTGTTTGGTCCATCTTTCCCTTTAAAGAAGAAACAAGAAGCAAAGAACACCCCACCCCACCCCGCCACTGTCATATCACCTCTATGATTAACTTAAGCCACTTCACAATTGTAGGAAACTTAAAGTTTCCTCTTGCTCCCCTGTGGAAGGAGAAACAGAGGAAGTTTTTAGGTTCCCTCCCCCCAACTGATATATTGTATCAGTGCTGCCTTAGGAAGTTTTCAATTTCTCAGTATCAACAAATGGCTTAAACAAAGGGATAGCTTAAGCCATTTGCTTTGGTTTAGTCTCAGCATTCACAAACACTGGAACCAAACCAAAACAGAATAATCCTACCTGCACCTTAGAAAAGGTGTGGATAGGCAAAAATAAGAGATGGGTCAGTTTACAATGGCCTGTGTGTCTTGTGGTTGCTGGGAAATGAAGCAAACCAACTCATTCCCAGATCAGGTCAAATTGTAGAACAAATCCCTTACCTTAAGAAAACCCAACTTTGGTTTCTTGATTTTTAAAAATATTTTTTGCTGAAAAAGTTATTGCGTGTGTTTAGGGGCAAACTTTTTGTAGCATTTTGTATGAGCTGCATAATGTACAAGCAATTTGTATAATGTGCAAATATGGCTTCCTGGATTTGGGCATCTAGAATATAGCACCTAAGACACAGAGACAAAGAGATTGAAAAGGTCCTAGTGCTATGTAATATTGTGGAGAAAATTTAGGAGAGGAGAACTCCAACTGAGTAGGGAGAGAAGACCTGAAAGGTGAACAAAGACTTGACGGAGTACAGTAAGAGCAGAAGGAAAAGAGTTGAATGGACTAAGACATTGCTAATCCATCTGAACATGATAGAGGCTAAATTAGTATTAGGATAGAGGAAGAGGACGCCATTAGAGAATATGCAGGGGGAAGGGAGAGATACATAGCTTAGTTTTGAACCCAGGCAAAGTTCCAAACATTGACTAATGTTATCTAAAATTACTAAACATTCACTTTATCAAGGCAATACAGTTATAAGAATCCATTGCCCCATTCTGCTTTGAGGATTGCTCTGCTACATGAACAGCATAGCTAGATTCACATTGACACAAAAATATTATTAATAGTTACATGTTGAACCCCAAACTATTATATATAGTCAGATATGACCACTTTTCCTCTTATAAAAATAAATTTACCTTGCCTGTTAACTAGTAAATGAGTTGAAAATTGGTGTGTGTGTGCAATTAGCATCTGGTTGCCATTTGCACTTTCAGTATTATTTATTCTACCAGTTCTGGAAAATGGATTGCTTAAACCTCCTACTGATTGGCTTCAGCAACACAAATGCAAGATTTCATGACGATTCAAAAGAGTGCCAAGAATATCCAAATGGCTCCTCCAAAACAGAATGAGTGATGAAAGGGTTTGTATGTGTGTTTTCCCCCCTGAAGTTTGTTCCAAGGGCAATGAACATTCTTTATTTGCAAAATTGTCCCATTAAATCCAAACCTCACTGCATATTTCCACAGATTTTTAACAGAACAGGATGACCCTGCTCACACAGAAGCCTGTGACGGAGATTTCAGAGAATGAAAAATGGTGTAGGGTGACTGTAGCAGTTCTGCAGTCTCTACATATACAGAGCCCACTTTTCTCTCTCACTTAGCACAGCCATCAATAGAGTGATTATGCTTACTCTGTCACAGCCTGGCTGTTTTTAAAAAAGGAAGGAAGGAAAAGCAGAGTGAGCTCCTGTCTTATGTCCCAACTCCTGCCAACCTAGCAGTTTGAAACCAAGAAATTGCAAGTAGATAAACAGGTACCACTTTGAGGGAAAAGTAACAGCATTCTGTGCACTCTGGCATCTAGTCATGCCTGCCATATGAGCATGGACACAGCTGCAGATGCAGACAGTGCTAGCTCCTGGGCTGTTAAGGGAGATGTTCACACACACACCAGAGTCAGACACAATTAGCTTCCAAGCAAGGGAAAGCATTTACCTTTACCAAAACATTTTAGTCTTCTTTTCTGCGTTGTGAGCAATCCACAACCAAACTCTTTTATTTGCAACACTTGTTACCTCGAGCAAGTATTACAAGGGATTGAAATGATGAATTAGCAGTAAAATCAGTAAGAAGTGCAAAATATACCCTTGCTGGAAACATTTTGCTAATGGGGGTGGAGTGGGGCTTTCCATAGCTAGGTAACCAGGAACAAAGGACTTACTAAAAATAATTTTATGGCATTACTCATTCCCTAATTAACTTGCTTTAAATGCCTTCAAATATGCTGTTTAAAAGTATAAATCTTCTAGGCATGTAGAAAGTGCTGATAAATCTTAGAAGGCTGCATGCCAGCTCTTGAAACTAATTATTAATCACAAGGTAGACTGATGTGCAGGTGTGTGTGTGTGTGCCCCAGAAATCCAGTGTAGGTGTGCAGGAGTTAGCAGGGAGAGAGAATATAAAGCACTGATCAAAACCACTTGAAAAATAAGAGTTTTGGTTGAACAAGCCTAGCCATTCCACTTATATAGCACAAGACTGTGTTCACTTTTTGCCATGCACATTTTGTTTATATTCTGCAGATGTGCAAAGATTTTCAGGCATGGACAGGAATACTGTCAGCTGAAAAAAATTATTTTTCGTGTTGCTGAAGCTGTTGCATTCATACAAGATCAAAAGAAACACATAAAACAAGAAAAATAAGCTTTAGTCTAGAGCAGTGTTTGCCAACCTTGGGACCTCAGGTGTTCTTGAACTTCAGTTCCCAGAAGCCCAAGTTGATTATGCCTTGAAGTTAAAAAGAACAAAACACAATTAAATCAAATGAGAGAAATCACTAATCAACTTGTTGTGTTCCTCCAGTCCAAAAATAGGGTGGCCAGTCTTTCTCTCTCTCTCTCTCTCTTTCTCACCACCACCCCACAACACCCACACCCACCCACACACCCACACAGACAAAGAAATGGATCATAAGAGTATGTTGGAGATGTGGTCCGAATAAAAGTACCATATATGTACAATAAACATAAAACAGTACAAGTTTATTAAACGTAATTCACCAAAGACAATTCACTAAAGCTGAATGGAACAATAAACCTATGGGAGCTGCCATGCTGTTTGTTTTCTAATCTGTTAACCAAACTGGAACTGTTAATGATAGAAGGAAGATAACAAACAGAGGGAGAGAGCAAGTGCCAGGCAAGTCCCTAGCAAGTTTGCTGGCGTAACAGTTTCCCTTTAAAAGCCTTCAAACTCCTGTTCATCATCTGATATGAAAAGTTGTTATCCGATCCATCCCATAGGACCTTAACTTTATTTGATGCAATTCTCCTCCCCAGATTGCTTAACATTATGCGATTTAAGCGTTATCTGAGGTAAACGTTATCCAAGGTATTACTGTATTTTATTCAACTGAAGTGCACCTGGCATACAAGAAGGCCCCCCCACTTGGAGGCATGTTTTTCAGGTGTAAAAAGTCATCTTATGCCCCAGCATATACGGTACCTATTTTCATATGTGATGGGGATGGACATCAATTTTTACGGAAACTGGTTTTTAAAGAAATAAGGGAAATAAAGATAAATAAAGAACTTGTCGAGTTGGTTGAAAAAAGAATTAATTTCAAATGTATTAAAAGAAGTTATTTAATTAGTAGAATGAAGTTTAGAACATAGCTATTAGTGATAAAAATAAATTTCGTGTCAGAAATTACTTTGGGTTGAAAGGATTTTTGCTGGAGAAACTCTGCTCAAGATCCATCTTGCAGCACTCTGATATCAAACCCTGACCTTCTAGTCTTCAAGCTCAGTGTCTTAACCAGTAAGCTACCACAGTCAACGATGAGTTGGCATGTGATATAAAAATAAGAAAGGGCCATTTGCCTATACAAGAAACATTGCTTTTTTGGAAAGGTTATAAGGATGTCTGGCCAGACATCCTGCTACGGTAATGGAATAGGCCGTACAGCCAGCAACTCAATGTCGAGTGTCAGGTGGTGGTTAACTAAGCTGACTCCCTAAAGGGGCCAATGGCTATGGGCAGATGAGCCCTTTTAGGTGGGGTGATGGCTCCCTCAGTTGGGGAAATGCCACTGGAAACCATCATATTAGGCCCAAGGGCAAAATGAGTGGAGGAAGAACTCTGATTCCCAATAGTCATGGAGGCGGGAGAGGCCACACCAGGTGGACTGGGTGTGAAGGCACACCTTGTCCATATCCTCAAGGCTGTGGCGGTCCATTGCAGTCCCAGTGTTAAATCCTGCAGGTCTCATTTCATATGTGCCACAAGAGATGGCTCCACTATCATAGTGTGTGGATCACTTCATGGTAAGCTGGGCTCCACCTTAAACAAATTCACGCCAGTGACATTTTTCCTGCTTCGGGAAAAAATGCATTCTCGGATACGAGTTGCAGTTGACATAAGGCTCCAAGATAAGAAAGGAGATGGTATCTCTATTGGAGGGGAGAACTACATGTTTATTTACTATTTGTTTAATTAATTTGGTTGGTTGAGTATGATTAAGTTCTTAATATGTATAATTTAATTAATATGTATAGTTTAATCATCATCATCATAATTTTTTTCATTATGTTTACTGTTTGCTAATCCTGTAGTGAATTTATTTATTTTTTTTAAAAAGAAATCTACCGCAAAGGAACAACCAATGTGCATTGATGGTGTTATTATCCAAGTGGAAATATATACTATTGTACTATTTGAAATGTACAAATCCTCATTTAGAAATATTTAATAAATGTACACATTTGAAAAGAAATACAAGACATTTCACCACAGCTGGAGAGACTTCTCTGACTGAGTGACCTGTGAACCGGAATCTATTTGCTATTGAAAGGGTTGCTGATAGGGAGCTTCCAGGCGCCTGCTATACTGTTTTAGGATTCTAAATCTTTAAATGGAGTTTCAAAGGAACAGTCCAACAACCTGAAAACTGTGTTCTGCAAAAACTTCCACGTCGCTGCACCCTTCCGGCCCATCCATTGGCCGGGAGGATAAAGGAGCCCCAGCCAGGAGGAGGACAAGAACGGTGACTTTGGACTTTGTTCTTGTTGCTGTTTAGTTGTTTCTTCTGATGTCTGACTTTCTGTGGGACTTCTCAAATGAGGTTTCCCCCCTTCTGTTTTTGTGTCATAGAAAATCCAATTTTAAATGTGCTTTTCCCTGATCTCTTCCCTTATACCCTCAAGATGGAGATTTTCATACGTAGGAGTATCAGTACAAGACATTCCAATCTGGCCCAGAATTATGTAAATCAATCACTATTGGCTAGGTGTTTCTCACATGGGAAGGCTACTAGCAGGTTAATAAAACCACTGTCCAGGGAACACTCTTTTTCTTTCACTGTGGACCAGCAGTGGGAGTGCCTCACAGAATGTAATTGTGAGTCAGATAAGGTCAGGGGGACTAAACCAGTTAAGTTTTCTTTATTTTTGTATGTGCTTTGAATGACTAGTTTTGCATCTTTGATCCCTTTTATACTCAATTCCTTTAATTTCTTAATAAATCTAATTAACCAGATACCCTTTGTGTCTATTGAATTGGGACTGGGGTTGACTGGACCACGCAGAGATTTCCACATCTTTGCTACCTAATTCTGATTCCCTGCACTCTCACTAGCCTATGCCAAGTGGAGCCAAGGGGAACTCATAAGGGGAGTTGCCCCAACGGAGGGGCAGTCACTGCTGGTAAGAAGGTAAAATGGTGAGGGATAACATGAAGGCATGTTAAAGCCCCCAGACGGAGGGTCTTTAATATGACAGAAGGCAAGGCCAGGCAAGATTACAACAGTGGGTAGAGATAAAATGTTAAGAAGAGCTGATTTGCATGTTGGACTGGGATTGGTTGAGAATGAATGATTGATGGGGAAGGTGCTAGAACCCTGAGGGAAATTTATTATTATTATTATTATTATTATTATTATTATTATTATTATTATTATTATTATTATTATTATTATTATTATTATTATTATTATTATTATTATTATTATTATTATATGCCACCCCACTTGCTTTACAGCAACTCTGGGCAGCTCACAGAAAAACAAGATACAGTATCAAAGTTACAAGTGTCACATCACAAAACATATCAAAAAAAACCAAATCACAATTACAAAATATGAGGTTGTTGTAAAGAACATCAAAACTAATTCAAAACAGTTCATAAAAAATCCTCAAAACTTGACCCCACTCACTATTCCATTTCCCTCCTGACCAGGCGAGAGTGGGAGTCTGTTAAGAGTGGCAGGGGCAGGATCTTTATAGCAGCTCTCACTCACTATCGATTACAATGATATTCAACGGCCTCTCCCCTGCAGCCGTCAACAAGTCCCAGGGTGACTCCAGCTTTTAAAAACCCCAACCAGGGGCAGAATCCTGGGCACTGGTAGTGGAGAAGGTCACAACATCAGTTGCCATGGTAGCAACTTCACCCAGCCACAGATGGATGCAGGGTGGTGACGGAGGTCCTGCCGTTCTAGCATCTTTTAAGCCCCCAACCAGGGGCAGAGTCCCGGACACCTGGGGCCACAGGTGGATGCAGGTAGGCGGTGGAGGTCCTGTGGTTTTGGCATCTTTTAAACCCCCAACCAGGGGCGGAGTCCCAGATGCCTGGGGCCGCAGGTGGAAGCAGGGAGGCAGCAGAGGTCCTGCCATTTTGGTGTCTTTTAAGCCACCAAACAGGAGCTGAGGTAAAATAAGAACGAGAGGGCTGAGGTAAAATAAGATGAACAGTCCCTTTGAGATTGTTGCTTTCTAGAATAGAAAGGCAGGGTTAATATTTTGTGGGAAAATTGATAGTCTGTCTTGCCTGTAGTAATTTGAAGTGTTTATTAGTATTAATTGAAGCTGCCTTTGTTTGTCACAATTTTGAAACCTGACTATTGATTTTATAAATATCTTGATGTTATCGAAATTAAACCTTTTTTTAAAAATCTCAGCCATTGTGTTTATTACCACCTGTAAATGGAGGTGTTGTTGTTGTTGTTGTTGTTGTTGTTGTTTGTTATGCTACCAAGATTAGACTGACACACTGGTTAGTAGCTAATCCTAAGAAGAGGGCAGACTGTATTTGTCAGGGCAGGCTAGGACTGAACAGTTGAAAAATCCATGCCAGACTTCGCAGTTTAAAAGTGTCCTTGCTGGTATGATAATAGACTCAAGATTTTCTTAGGAAAATGTTCTGACCATCATTACAATATAATCTCTCTGATTTTTAGCTGACCTTTATATCCAAATAGCAAATTTCAAACATTGAATCATAAATACATCTGACAAACAGACAGTAAAAAGGGAACATTGAAAGTAGCAAAGGAGCAGAAGCATGTGGGTCCTCTGCAGAAGATTTTCACTGTCTACCAGATGGAAAGGAGTAAAGTGGTCAAGGGCTACTCTTTAAGCTAGCTGTAGCACTCTATCTGCACCATCATCCATTGGATACTACTGGGATGTAGCTACTCTATAGTCATACCAGTTCAGTGCTGAGAATAGAATATCTGCATTAGGGATAGATGTGCAGATAGACAGTACCTATTTGATCTTCCAAAAGCTGTCCCATTCCCTGAGTAGTGAAAGAGGAACCCTCCCAGTGCACTCATTTTAGCATCCCTTAGCTCTTATTGCCAAGGCCTTTCCTAGTTTCTCATGTCCTTTATTTACCCAAAGAGATCAGAATCTGACTTGTTCACTTTGAACTTCCTGCCCAGGCTTTCAAGCTGAGTTTGACTGAGGAAGGAAGGGGTCAAGCCAACAAACTTGTAGGAGGTCACAGCATGTCAGCAGATGAGGATGAGGTTACAATAACTTCTGGTGTGTGCATGGCCACTCAGCTTCTACAAAATTTGGGTCACAACAGCCTCTATAGTTACACTCCTCACCTCTCATAGTTTCACATGGCAATAAAAGCTAAGATTACTTTTTCTTCCCAAAAGACAAGCCCTGGGAGATTCAACAGTTCAATCCTGTCCTGTCCTGACAAATTAAAGCTTGCCCTCTTCTCAGAGTTAGCTACCAACTCTGTTCTGTAACCCTCAGCCCACATTCTCCATATCATTTCTTAACCAGGCTTCAGCAATGTAGCACAATGAAGCACTCTTCACCTATTTATTTCACTGGGTAGCCGTTTGGGGGTGTCTCTTTCCTGAAATTACTTTTTCTTGTTCAGTCGCACAGTAGATTCCGAACCTTTGCAACCCTATGGACCATTGTCCTCCAGGCACCTCCAAATTTCTCACCTTCTAGCCTGCCTGTAGTTATCAGGGTACCTGAGTTGGTCCTACAAAGTAGGGCGGTATATAATAATAATAATTAATTATTATTATTATTATTATTATTATTATTATTATTATTATTATTATTATTATTATTATTATTATTATTATTATTATTATTATTATTATTATAAGAATACAGTGGCAGAACTGCTTTAGGATGTAGGATTTGGGAACGTATACTGCCCATAGATAACTTTTCTTAACTTTATGGTAAGAATCGGGAATCTCATCTCTTCATTAGAGGCAGCCCTATTCCTCTGCTTTGGAATGTGGTTTCCTCTCCTTCTGGTGGAGCCCCAGTTGAAAGCTTCACTTGTTTATTTTGGGTTTTAATTGCTTTGATTCAAGGGCTGCTTAGCTGGTTTAGTCTTTTCAAATCTATGATATAAATAGACATGAAGTATGGGGGACTATTCATATGAAGCCATCAGTGAACTTGGCTGTACTGAAATGGCTGCTGGTGGCATTGAGAAACCTACTAATGACTTTTTATAACCACTGTTTGGTAAAAGGGGTATTACAACTTCCAGTCCAAGAAAAAATTACTTAGAATGTTTCAAGTAAATGGTGAGGAAAATAATACAGAATGAATGGTGACAGGAGGTATGTTTTTGTGATCCGCTCCCTTTGTCCAGGTGGAAGGTTCTCCAGCTTGACAAAATATATGAGGAAAGACCTGGTAAATGGCCCCAGAATTATGATAAATCCTAGTTAGTCAGTCTATATTGGAACACAAAGCCAGGGGGAGGCAATTTACATCATGTTCAGCAGCTGAACTGGCTGCCACAATTCCTGCTAGGGCCCATGTCCGAACTACCCTCTTAGAGCAAACATAACATATGCATAACATATAAAGAACATACCTATATGTTTCACTCTTTGTCTGATGAAGTGGACTTGATCCACAAAAGCTAACAATAAAAATATAGCAGTTAGTCTTTAAAGTGCTACAGTGTTTTTTATTTTATTTTATTTTGTTTTGTTTTCTGAGATAACATATGCAGTAGTTAGATTTTTTCCCAACTCTAGATTGTTGCTGAACCTTGTGGAAGGACCCCTACAAAGCTTCATTTTAGAGCTTGAAAATAACTAGTTACATGTGATGTAGTTATCAACATCTAGTTACTTGTACGGTTAAGAGTAATATCATGAATAGCTACAAAATTAAAGAAATTCTAAAGATATTTGGCTACTTTAGGAAAAGTATCTTTTCCATTTACTTTCTAAAGTTTACTTTGAAAGGCGATTTCAAGTCCTTTTTGTAGACATTCCAACAGGATTTCTCTTATCACTCCTAAGTGGGAAAGGGAAGCACTCTTTGGTTTTACGTGATGTGTTTTTGTAGAATGCAAAATGAGCACTGGGAGTTAAAGGAATCTGAGCATTTCCTTCTGTTTCTCTTTTGTTGTTGTTGTTCAGTCGCACAGTTGATTCCGACCCTCTGCGACCACATGGACCACTGTCCGCCAGGCACTTCTGTCCTCCACCATCCTCCTCAACTCACTCAGTTTTGTGCCCATTGTGTCTACAATACCATCTAGCCATCTCATGTTTGGCCGCCCCCCTTCTTCTTTTGCCCTCCACCCTTTCCAGCATCAAGGCTTTCTCAAGCGAATCCTCTCTTCTCATTTGATGTCCAAAGTACTTTAGCTTCAGCTTTACTATTTGACCTTCTAAGGAGTAGTCAGGGTTGATTTCTTCTAAGATTGACCTAATTGTTGCACAGCTTCAAAATGGGCAACGTGAAGGTGTTGAAAATTTAGGAGAAAGGATGGCAGGGCAGAAGAGTTATTCACAAAGAACTTTTACATATGTGCTACACAAGACTATTGGTGGTACCCCGGATAATTGGGGTGGGGGGGATTTTGTTAACCGGGGTTCCACTGAGCTGGTATACCCTGGCTACTGAAAACCCTGCATAATGTACTTTTTTTCATTATGGGGGGAGTATCGCCCTTGCATAACAAACACTTCATTATGTGAATTTTTCGCTATGCAAAGCGTTCATTATGCAGGCTTCCACTGTACTGTAGTTTCAGTTTAGCTTCTGAGGTACACAGAAAGAAGCTCCTCAAAGAGTGGTATTTTTGAACCACAATTGTGCAGAACTCGAGCAATGGCCACCTCGTGCCAACTAATCTTTCTCACACTAGGTCAGGCAAACGGAACTGCAAAATTAGCTCACCTAAAGGTGGCTTCATTTTGGCAGTTTCACATCTGGCCTAGACACAGAAGAAGTAGTTTAGTTTCTAGTGAGAGTTCAACCTTGATTTGATCTAGAACCTTTTTATTTATCCTTCTGGATGTCGAAGGTGTACATAAAGCTCTCCTCCAACACTCTATTTCAGAAAAGGCAATGTAGGTCTTGTTGGCTGAGGCTTCTGGCTGATTGATTGATTTTGAAATAGACCATATTTGGCAATGTTTTCTATACTTTTATTCTTTGTCCATCTGTTTGATATCCACTGGGATCTTTCCAGATGGATATGTCTCAGTAGAGATGATCTAAGTAAACCACAGCTTCTTTTAAAAATTCTGTTTCTCTGAGTTGAAAAAAAAGGCCAAGAAGTCAAACTTAGCAAACAGTTATTGCAGCAGTGTGGATAAGTTTATTTGTCTATGGTTCTCAAACAGTCAATTAACAATTATTCAGTACAGTAATACCTCGGATAACGTTTACCTCAGATAACGCTAAAATCGCATAACGTTAAGTAATCTGAGGAGGAGAATTGGGTCGAATAACGTTAAGGTCCTATGGGATGGATCGGATAACAACCGCTAAAGCCTGTGCGGTTACAATGTATCTCTATGGAGCTTTAACGTTATCCGATCCATCCCATAGGATTTTAACATGGATCGGATAACACTAAAAATCGGATAACACCAAGACTTGTAGAACCAAGTCTTAGCGTTAACTGAGGTATTACTGTAATTCACTACAACCACATTGTTCGCACCCTAATATACTCTTATGTATATTCTATTATGTTAGCTATATAGTATAACCCCCCTCAAAGGTTTTTGAGAGTTAACTGGACTAAAAGGAGATCAAATCAGTCAATCCTGAAGAAAACCACTCCTGACTACTCCTTGGAATGACAAATACTGAAGGTGAAGTTCAAGTAGTTTGGCCAACAAATAAGATGAGAGGACTCATTGGAGAAGGCTCTGATTCTTCTTCTTTCATGTCCCAATCAAACCCTAGACTGCCAAAATGAAGCCACTTTCTTTGCTTTGTTGCTGCCCAAACTTATGTCCTCATCGGGGCATGTTTCTTGCCACATTCATTCTCCCCACATTCATATCAAGTGTTGTTGTCCACCAGCATCTCCCATTTGAGCATGTTGGTCTTGCATTTAGGGACTCCAACCCTCAGCCTATTCAGGGTCCTCCAAGTGACATAGGGGAGTTGAGTTCAGCAGTTATTTCCTCCTTTAATGTTGTTCCTTTTCCATTGAGCTTCTTTTTGTAAACTAATGGTTTATGAAAATATAGGTTTTTAGAATTGTTACTGCTAGTTAGTGTTATATGGTTGCTAACTTAGCAGCAGCCCATCCTGAGGTTTAAGGGCCAGAAATCTGAAACAGTTGTACATCCTTTATGATGTCGAGGGAAAGGGTCCTTAAGAAATTATTGTGTTGAGGCAGGCAAATATTATGGAACCAAACATCTAAACTGTGGTGTACATTATATATTCCACTCTTTTAAAAAACCTCTATATAGCACATGAGATATTCATTAATAAGAGAAATACTGGGTGGCAAGTGCATACTTCATTGGAGCTGGTGCATGCTGTATGGGATTGTGCAGAAGGCACATGATTCAATCCAAATCATCTCTAAATAAAATTGGCAAAAACTTCTGCCTGGAACTCTGGAGAACCATTGCCAGCACACATAAACAATACTAAGCTAAACCAATGGTCTGACTCTGTATAAGCAAGTTTTGGATCTGCTATCATTCTTAGGGCAGTTTCATTCAATGACCTCATCAGAGAACACGGAATGATTTTCAATTTGCATGGCCTCACTGATAGAATGCCCCAAAATTCAACCTAGCTTCACACTTCAAGTGCCAGCTCTGATGAAGTGTTGATTTTCTGCCTCACACTAAACATTTTGGCTGCCAAGAATACTTTCAGAGTGACATCAGTGAAAGAAAGACAACCCTTAATCTGAGTCCATCATGAGGCAAGAGGTGATTGAATCAATTGCCAACTTTCCTTTCTTTCCAGTTGCACACAGTATTTTCTATTGATTATGGATTAGCAGTTTACAATGAATGTAATGCCACTAATTAGTGTTAAGTTAGGCATGATTTTTATTGAGTGATGCATAAAACTCTGTTTCAAACAGTCTCAGACAACAGTCATTTAACTTGCGTATACACTGTGATTAAATACTTGCTTATTTGACTCACTTATTTGGTTTCTGTCATGAACATATAATGCCCCCAAATGTTTTCAGATATTGAATATTCAACCTGTTGAATTTCTTCAAGACATTCTAACTATATTTTTTCAGAAGTGCACCAGATAGAAATACACTTTTGGATATAATGTTTATTTTTATTTCTTTAAAATCTCTTAAAGCAGAGAACAAATTACAACAGATTTTGACTTGTTTCTAGACTTGTAAGGTTGTTAGTGGTAGTATCCAAAGTAGCACTTGCTACCTATGGTTAATATTCCAGCTTAACCTTTCTCCAGGTCGGCGATTGTGTTTGTTCAATTCAAGGTTTGTATGGAAAAACCATATTCCTTTGTAGGGGGAACCCAAGGGCCTTCAGTTTCAGAGAAGTAGTAGACTTTAAATACTCAGAATATTTAATCTGCACAAGAGGATTTTATTTCCGCTCATAAATACCCCTCTGACAGTGTCACAAAGGCTAGCAAGCAGTGGCATTTGCATCACCACATTAACAAGTTAAAAAAAGAAGAAATATCAGAGGAGTGTGTAAGAAATACAGATTCTTGCACATCACTTTTGACCTAATTACTTAAGCCTTTACATGAAGAATGCAAGCATTCATCCACAGTTTCTCAGAAAATTCTAGAATGCAAATCTTAGTCAGCAATGACAATGAATTTTTTTTTATTTCATCCTGCAACTATGCAAAATAGCTGCCCCAGTACTGCAAGGAGATATATAGCATCAGATGACCACCTCAGTGTGAACTCACCCCAGCATTTCACAGCTTTCAGTATACAGCAGAAGTCTTTGGTTGTATTGGGAGATTTCAGCTGTAATTGTCTTCTTGTCTGGTACCAGTTGAGCTCTCCTGGATATATCTGGAATTATAGCTAGTAATTGTAAATATTTGGGAGATGCTTCATGCCCATAGCAAAGTTATGGTTGACTTTTTAAGGTCTGATGTTGTGGTACATTGAGCCAAACAATATAGTATCATCTACAGACATTTATAGCAGCAAAAGTCATATAAAAGAACCCCTGACTTTCTAAATTAAAGAGATCATGATATCTGGGAAATCAGTTCCACATGACAGCTGGAAGGGCAGCTTGACCTCTCTGTCTCAGATCAGGAGCAAATACTTCCAAATATTCCTTGGCTAATCAATGCTTTTTAAAGGAGATAAAGCCAGATTTGAAAGATGTCCCTGGAACTGTGACTGCCAGAAAAATGAGAGTGAAGGACAAAGCAAACATCAGTGTTAAGCATCCAGTTGTTTTCCTTATGCTTTTCTGTGAAGCATCCAGTATTATAGATGAAGAAGCAAAACAATGGATTGGAAGATCACATATCTGACTAAATATGGACAAGTATGTCAACAGAAATAAAACTTGTACTTGTGAATTTCTGACAAGCATGAATGTTATAACAATTTTGACAATGACATTTGTGGACTAGTTGCATGGGCATGGGAAGTAAGAAGTGGCAATAAAAATAAAATAAAAATAAAATAAAATTACTGTTCGGCCTCTTAAAGATTAGCACATTTATTGTGTCTGTGGACAGAACTGCAGATCTCTCAAGAGCAAAACACAAAATATCAGAATTCTGGGTTAGCATTTTTATTGTAATAATAATTGCATGCTGTCAAGTCAATTCTCACGTATGGCAACTCTTTCTGGGATTTTCTAGATAGAGAATGCACAGAAGTGGTTTACTATTGCCTTTTTATGGGGTGTCCTGGGTCTGTGCAGCTTGCCCAAGGTCATACATGTTTGCTCACAAACAAGATCAGCTTTCAAGTTCTTCCAGGATTCTTTATCAGGAAAAGATGGTATAGAACTTTGAGGTAGGTAATTAAATAAATAGCTTTTTTTAAAAAAAGACCCAGTGAGATGCTTGCCAGGGTCCTGACATTCCCTGGACTTTTCCTGTTTCAAAACGGAGTCTCTTCAGCTAAAGCGCTCATATGTGTGTGAAGAGAAGGTCAATGCGTGAGTGAAACCACAGTTCATGCAATGCAAAATAGGTGGTTCTATAGAACTTCAGCTTTAAAGCAAAGCAATTACACTCATATACTTCCCCAAGTGCTAAAATTTCTTGATTATAACAATCTCTTTCATGTACCACTTCTCTGTTTTAAGTATACGGTACTACTTTAGCAACTTGACAGTTCTTGTTGAATTCTTCAGTGCTTATTAGTTAGAGTTATTTCTAACAATGTGCAATTTAATATATGTGGAGCTGATATTTGGATTCAAGTAACCCTGGAGAAGCCTTGAATGGTTTTTGATTGGACCAAGCAAATAATGTTATTACTGACTTCGGTCTGCTCAGAGTTCAAAAAGGTCTATGCAAAGTAGATAGTTTCATTCATACTGAAGAAAAAACAAGAAAAGCCAATATACATCAGTCGAGGTTTTAGCTAAATATAGTTCAGACATTTACTGAGGCTCAAGCTAGCAGTGTAATCAGAGGTGGGAAAGTGTTTTATTATTTGGATTATATTTCTTAGTTTCCTTTAATTTAGGTGATGAGAGCAAAGGATAGCAATCCACATTGAACTCACACCTTTGTATTTTTTTTTAAAAAAACCCACAAACAAACAAACAAAGCTGAGATGGGTGTGCTTCCAATGCCACCATCTCCTCCATGAAAGCCATACTCTGTTGCCAGAACCAACCAACTCACTCTGTACGATAGTAGGGCTGGTCCTTCTCCCTACCTAATCACCTCCTTCTATTCCCTGTTCATCCTTTCTCTGATTCTTTGCCTCACCCCACAAAAACACAAAGTAAGTTATGGTTGGCAGCAGTCAGACATATTTTTTCCTTATTGCATTCTTTGTGAATTAAAATAATGTGAGGACAAACTCCAGCCATGGGAACCAACTGGAAGCAACCAGACACACATTTGCCAGTGGTTGTTTGGTATGTCCAGATGATATTACTGATGATGCCCAAAGCGGACATGTTCTTAGGGGTGAACCCAACTCCTTTTGTCCACCTTCTGCTTGTACTGACACTACTACAATGCAATTTTTAAGTTGTAATTTAAATATATATACCCAACCCCACTACCAGTTTTCCTATTTCATTTCTATAGTATTAAACTTAGGCTGAAACCACATTGCGATTTGATTTGCAGCCTGTTTTATCTTGAATGAATGAATACTACTCTTAAACCAACAGTTACTAAATTAAACTAACTGACTACAGTGTTCCAAAATGGGAACAAGAGGCTTGTTTTTGGAGTTATCTGATAAGCAAGATGGACCGTAACAGGGGTGGGTGGATTAAAGTAGTTAGTCAGATTATCTGTGATCAGTGGATAAAAGGGCATTTGAGATATAGTTTGCTACACTGTATAAAGCAGAGAGAGAAGAGACACTTGATTTTTTTCTGAAATAAAGGGATAATAGGCTAGTCCCCATGTTTGGGACATGACAGGTGGATTTCATATTTACGTAATTTTCCAAGAGGAATAATAAATATTTTCCTTTCTGCCCTGATAACAGTAGAGAAAGTATCAGAAGTTCCCTATGGGTGTTAATGCTCCTGGACTGCCTGAGTTCCCAGTCATCTTTCACAAGCTGCATCAACTATACCACCTGAGGAGGATCATGGCAGTGGGCTTAATTTGAGTTGGGATTAAGATACAGCTCAAAGCTATTATTGATGATTCAAGACTGGTTGGGCTGTCAAGAGTGTTCTATAATGTTTTGTATTCTTAAAACTATCATTACCCTAATCTCAGATGAATCCTTTTGAGAATTTACAGCATTTGTACAAGCCCCGGGTTGTAAATCAGGGGATATTTTCCAGCCCTAGAACCTTCCTCATTAGATGTTTCTCAAGAGAGCTATACACTTTTTCAACCACTGCTACATTTTTTTCTTTCTTAAGGAAGGCCATGTTTGGAAAGGTAATGGTGAAACTTTGAGTACAGCCAGGAACCTCCGAAGCCTTAGCTTTTATTAGGTACTGTCAAGGCTGGATTAACTATTTATGCTGAGCCACTCAGCAGATCTTCTGCCAAGCTGAGACCTCAACTGTCTCAAATATTTTAAAAATATTAACAGAGTGTCTGAGGAATTATGAACTGAGTTTCATAACATCATACAGGAGGCAGCAATTAGAACCATCCCAAAGAAAAATAAATGCAAGAAGGCAAAATGGTTGTCTGATGAGGCTCTTCAAATAGCTGAAGAAAGAAAGAAAGCAAAAAGCAAAAGTGAAACAGAAAAATTCACTCAATTGAATGCAGAATTCCAAAGAAAAGCAAGGAGAGATAAGGAGGCTTTCTTAAATGAACAGTGCAAAGTAATAGAGGGAAATAACAAAAGGGGAAGGACTAGAGATCTCTTCAAGAAAATTGGGGAAACAAAGGGAATGTATCAAGCAAACCCCATGGACAGTATTAAAAGGCTAAATGATGTGACAATGGAAGATGAGCCCCTCAGGTTGGAAGGTGTCCAACATGCTAGTACAAGTAGCCCCAGAAAGAGTGAAGTGGCAGGGCAAAAGCAGAAAGGACGCCCAGCTGTGGATGGCTCTGATGGTGAAAGAAAAGTCTGTTACTGCAAGGAACAATATTGCATAGGAACCTGGAATGTAAGATCTATGAATCAAGGCAAGCTGGACATGGTCAAAAATGGGATGGAAAGAATAAGCATTGATATCTTGGGAATCAGTAAACTAAAGTGGAGAGGGATGGGCAAATTTAACTCAGGGGATCATTAAAGCCCTTTATGGTAGCCTTTAAAGCCCTTCATGGTAGTGGACCAGAATATCTCAGGGACTGCATCATTGACCCATCCCATGAGAGCAAACTGAGAGGGCACCTTTCAGTTACCATCTGTTGGGGAGGCTTGGCTCTCCAACACAAGGAAAAGGGCCTTCTTGATCATAGCCTCCACACTATGGAACCTCCTTCCGGTAGAACTATGCCTCCAGGCCCAGTTGATACCATTTAGAAAAGAATTGAAGATGTGGTTGGCAAAATGGTCTGGGGGCCGGGATTGTCAACAAGCTCCCTTTTCTGGCTTGTCTGAGGCTCCCCATTCCTGGTTGGATGGAAATGTTGACACAGTGGGTGTAGATTGGTCAGGCTGCGGAGGATAGCAGAGGACAGAGGAGCCTGATGTGCAGTGGTCATTGGGCCGCAAAGGGTTGTACTCGACTGTGCGACTGAACAACAAAAATATATACAAACTGAGTGGTTTTTTCTTGCACAAGTCTCCCTCATCACAAGAGTGTGACTGATGATGGAAAAGAAACAAGTATCAACAGCCAATTCACGAAAAGTGATAGAATGGTAGAATGATTATTATCTACTGTGGGAACAGGTTGATTCTTTCTCTTTTTTTCTGATGACCTCATGACATAACTTCTGGAACAAACCAAATCATTACCTGAGTGTTCCTACTCATACCTTTCTGAGCCCCTATTAGGGGCTTCTACTTTTTGTGTGTGCAAGTAGGATCACTCATGTTTTGTCCGTTTCTAGTACAGTATTTGTAATCACTTGGAATGGACCAAAAGTTAACTTTTTGCTGTTGAGGCTCTTTCTGGTTGGAATTTCTGATCTCTTGAACTGGCTAAATGAATGAGCTAATTCAAAATATCAGCAACAAGGATTTTTTTTTTTAAATAACTGATGCAGACTCTAAGCAATGGTCTATTGTGGTTTAATTTGTTTCCCAGTTCCTCTGCTGAGAAGCAGAGAAAGCATTTAGCTAGCTGATACTTATTAACCCAGGGAATGCAGTAGCTCAAGTGGCTAAGACACTGACTGGAAGGTGGGATGTTAGCGGTTCAATTCTCGAGTATCGCAGGATGGAATGAACTCCCATCTCTGTCCCAGCTCCTGACAACCTAGCAGTTCGAAAACAAGAAATTGCAAGTAGATAAATAGGGACCACTTTGGTGGGAAGGTAAACAGCGTTCCGTGTGCTCAGGTGTCTAGTCATGCTTGCCACATGACCACGGAAACATCTGCAGAAGCAGACAGCACTGGCTCTTCAGCTTTGAAACAGAGCTGAGCACTGAACCCTAGAGTCAGATACGACTGGCTTTCGAGCAAGGGAAATCTTTACCTTTACGTTTACTATTAATCCACTTCAAAATATTAGACGTTCCAACTGAAAGAATGGGGGGGGGGAGAAAATTATTTATTTATGTCTTCATGTGGACCCAGTCTCCTTTACATAGTGGAGACTCCATAATGTTCCGTTATTTTTTCTGAATGTAATTAGAGAGTTCAACAATAAGTAAATATTTTTTCTACTTAAGAATGCTTCAGGATTTTTTTTAATTCACAAAGTGCTAGTGAGTGAAAGGCAGGGGTTAATGACAACTTGAGTCACTCTCTCATGCTATTTATTTATTTATTTATATTTATATCACCGTCCACTCACCATGGCGACTCAGGGTGGCTTACAGTCAGTAAACAACAGTCACAGTATAAAATGAGTACCATGTCTAAATTCATTAAACTTAAACAGCTAAAATACACCTTATTAAAAACATCTTTAGATGTTCTTTTCTGTGCAATCACCATGCTATTTTTCCCTTCCAATAATTGTAATGGCATCTATTCTTCCTGAGAAACCTGAGGAACATAGTGAAAAGTAGAGACATCACATTGCAAACAAAAATTCGCATAGTCAAAGCAATGGTATTCCTAGTGGTAATGTATGGTTGTGACAGCTGGGCCATAAGGAAAGCTGAGCGCAGAAGAATAGATGCCTTTGAGATGTGGTGTTGGAGGAGAGTTTTGAGAGTCCCCTGGACAGCGAGGAGAACAAATAGGTCAATCTTAGAAGAAATCAAACCTGACTGCTCCTTAGAAGGTCAAATAGTGAAGATGAAGCTAAAGTACTTTGGACATCAAATGAGAAGAGAAGAGTCACTTGAGAAAGCCTTGATGCTGGGAAGGGTGGAGGGCAAAAGAAGAAGGGGGCGACCCAAAATGAGATGGCTAGATGGTATTGTAGACACAAGGGCACAGAGCTGAGCGAGTTGGGGAGGGTGGTGGAGGACAGAAGTGCCTGGCGGACAGTGATCCATGGGGTCGCAAAGGGTTGGAATCAACTGTGCGACTGAACAACAACAAAATTCCAGCTTTCCCCTCTATGCATGGGCATAATACTTTGCGCCAGGATGCCTCCTTTGGCTCCTTGAAGTAAACTGATGCCTCAACCATTATGGAGGATGCTGTCACATCAACCTACCAGCCCAATTACGTTCTGAAGAGCTGAAGCTGCCATCTTGTTATTTGCTTCAGGCAGCAAAATATCTTGGGGCAAACCAATCCTATCATTTTTCTGGAGTTCAAATGTGGGATATCTATCCTTTGTGTCTTCACAGTGTTTGACAGTACAAAAGAAATGTGCTGTTTAAGTTTTAGAGGTCATTGTCTACTTCTGCACAGCATGCTGTCTTCTGGAATGCTAGCCTGCAGATCCTGAGCTGTAGTGGACATACCCAGCATGAGTTTTTTCCTCCCTAAAATCAACTTTCTTGATGTCTTAATATTTCCAGATTGCCTCAAAGCTTCACTGGGTTCCTCTTTGCCCACTTCCATCAATTTATAGTTCCTCTCTGTCCCCCTTCTAAGAGCAAAGTATAAGGCTCAAGAAGGGGAGAATATTAAACTAGGGTGTTCCAGTTGTATTCTCCACGCCTGATGATTTCCCTGCTGTCAGCTTATAATAAGCTCCAATTTAATGACCTTCCTTTACATTGATTGCAGGGATAAACCCCAGCATGTGTCTTTGTTATTGACTATGGAGATAAGATTTAAGCGTAGCTTGGCTGAACAAGCTCCTCAGTGTGTTAATAATTGCTTTATATGTAATTGTGACAAGGAGAAATAAAGGGGGACGTGATATACTTACTGAGTTATAAAACACACAAAAAAGCTTTAGAATAGGAGGAGTAATATTGTAAGCCCAAACATCTCAGGTACTTCTCCCACTCAGGTTCTGGCATTCAAGGACTTGTACTGCTACATTTTTCAAACCAAGGTCATATGCCGGGGTGGCCAACCTATGGCTATGGGCTGAATCCAGCCTGTGGCACCAGTTACTCCAACTGGCAGTGAGGACCCTACCACTGCCGCTGCTGGAAGCACCGAAAATGTGCCGAAAGCACTGAAAATGTGGCAAAACAGCTGAAAATGTGGTGAAAATGTGTTGCCCTCACTTCCACTGCCATGGGAAGTGGTGGAAATGGTGAAAACAGCCAGAATCATGCTGTGAATGCCACTGCCACAACTAGAAGTGGCAGAAGAGTAGGGAGGAACCACACCTGCAGCCCACTCAGCTGTCTGAAGGGGCATGGTCCAGCCCGCAGCGCATAAAGGTTGGCCCTTCCTGTCATAGACATAACAAAATCCCATTGTTTGTTCTAAGCATCTGGTTCCTGCTAGAGGAGGGATGGCTAATATGTGGATTTGACCCTTGCAGCTGCTAGAGGTGCTCAGCACACTCTTTCTTTTGCTTGCTTTTGTAAGTAGCAGAGAATCACATTTCATTATCCATTAGGGCTGGGTACATAAGGCTTATCTACCTTGTTTAGACTTCAAAAGGTACAAAATGAACTTGTATTTCCCCCCCCCCCCTCTTGATAATGAAGGTGGATAAATAAATAAATATAAATAAATAAAAATTTCTGTTCACATCAGTTTTTGGCAGGGAATGTGAATGAAGATAGCTTTGCAACACAAAAAGTGGCATATAGGTCCAAGTCTTTCCAGAGTTGTCATCCCCTGTCCAATAGATATTACAGTCCCTGAATGGGAGGGTTCCAGTTAATTATTTTATCATACCTGTTGTATTGGACTACTCTACCATGGAAGGTCGGGGTTCATGATGGATCTTGGGGACATGAAAGGAGCCTCATTTGGGCATCACCTGAGTGGAGTTTCTCCAGCAAAAATCCTTTCAACCCAGAGTAATTTCTGACATGAAATTTATTTAATTATTTATTTACTATGAATTTGTTCTTTTCAATATCTCTTTAAGCTAACTGTTATCAGCATTTTATTGTGGCAAATAAGAGTTTTGCATTAAGTATTTACTGAACCTCCAGGATATATTTTCTTAGTGATCAAAGCCAGTTCAGAATCTTTCAGAGGGCTGAGAATTCCTGAGTGTGCACAATATTGTATTGTTCACATTATGTGTTGTCAAGTCACATCTAACTTAAGATGACCTCACAGGGTTCATGTATATGAAATATTTAAGAGGTTTTATCATTATTACCTTCCCAGTGAGTTTCCATGGCTGAGCAGGGATTTGATTCCTAGGTCTCCTGAGTCCTAGTCCATCACCATCAACTATACTATACTGGCTCTAACTGCTACAGTTACCTATATTTAATCTGATTTACCATTTTGTTTTTCTGTCCTGCCATTCTGGAGGGATTATTTTACATGCAATTATGGGCCACATACACAAGAGGATCTATTTAAATATATTACACTTTTGCACATTTGACATTTACAATCATGAGTACCGCCTAGAAAAGGACTGAAGTCAACCACTCCCACAAAGTGTAAAGAGTTCTGCTTGTTTACTGTTGCAACTACACTGGTTCACCCTATAGGGGCTGTGGTGGCTCAGTGGTTAAGAAGCTCACCTTGTTAGCTGGAAGGCCAGCAATTCGGCAGTTCGAGACCTTGGTACTGCATGACGGATTGAACACTCGTCTCTGTCCCAGCTCCTGCCAACCTAGCATATTGAAAGCAAGAAATTGCAAGTAGATAAATAGGGACCACTTTGATGGGAAGGATCTTGGAGACATGAAATGAGCTTCATTCAGACATTCCTTGAGTGGAGTTTCTCCAGCAAACTCCACTAGGAATAATTTCTGACATGAAATTATTATTACTGATTCACCAGCACAGGGAAATCACTTATGTAGCCCTACTTGCTCAGTGTAGGAACTGAACAGCAGAGTTGTTCAAAAGAAGATGTGGGGATGAAAACCTGATTCTAAATAATTTTCCCTTTACTATGGAAATTGAGACTCAACATGAAGAAAACCAAGATTATGGCAACAGGCCCTATCAATACCTGGAAAATAGATGGGGAAGAAGTAGAAGCAGTGACAGATTTTACTTTCTTAGGATCAAAGATCACTGCAGATGGGGATTGCAGCCATGAAATAAAAAGGTGACTGATGCTTGGGAGACAAGCTATTGGAAACCTGGAGAACATAGTTAAAAGTAGAGACATTACCTTGCAAACAAAAACTCGTACAGTCATGGTATTCCCGGTGGCAATGTATGGTTGTGAGAGCTGGACCATTAGGAAAGCTGAGCTCAGAAGAACAGACGCCTTTGAGATGTGGTGTTGGAGGAGAGTTTTGAGAGTCCCCTGGACAGCAAGGAGAACAAATAGGTCAATCTTAGAAGAAATCAACCCTGACTGCTCCTTAGAATGTCAAATAGTAAAGATGAAGATAAAGTACTTTGGACATCAATTGAGAAGAGAGGATTCACTTGAGAAAGCCTGGATGCTGGGAAAGGTGAAGGGCAAAAGAAGAAGGGCACAACCAAAAATGAGATGGCTAGATGGTATTGTAGATGCAATGGGCACAGAGCTGGGCGGGCTGAGGAAGATGGTGGAGGACAGAGGTGGCTGGTGGGCAATGGTCCATGGGGTCGCAGAGGGTCAGAATCGACTGTGCAACTTAACAACAAATGGAAATTGTTCTAGTTCAGAAGTGGGATGCTGTAATTTTCACACCTGTTCTAAGAAGTCAGAACACTTCCTAGTTGAAAAATCAAGCTGCAATAATCAAAAGGTCCAAGACCATGTGGAACAGTGCCACCTGGTGCCATTTGGTACAGGAAAAGTCCCCTTGACAGTGGTTTCATAACTTTTTTTGCCTTCCCCCTCCTTAGATATGAATAAATTATTTGTCAGTCACATATAGACATTTTATTTGCCATTTCACACCATATGTTAGATTTCAGTGGGATTTTTCCCCCAGATGCTGCTTGTTGAATTTGTTTCCTGACAACTGCTATTGCTTCTGTATCCTGATTTAGTCTCATGTTATGAAGGCATAAAGATTCTTAATTAGCTGGTTATTTTTAATTGTTCTATTGCTTACCTACATATCCTACTAAAAAGCTTATTTGCCTTTTCCTGGCCCACATGAATGTCCTGTCTCTTTTCCCCACTTCCATCTACTTTTATGCTGGTCTTTCATGCCCTCCACTATTTCAGCCTGTACCATCTTTATCTCAATTTTCTTTTTGCCATTGCCTCCTTGTTCTATTTCTTTTCCTTCCTATTGCACCTTTTATTTCACACAAGTCGTTCTCTCCCAAAACTTATCTACTCATTCAAACTTCACATGGTTAAAAGCCCCTAATAAATTTTCCCTCTGCGGTTTTTCTTCATCCTTCCCCCTTTATCCTTCCTTGGCTATCTTTCAACTCCTTGTGCAAAATAAGGAGACAAGACACCAATGGCTGTGGTTAAAGGGGTACGATGGGCAGAGCATACCCTGATGTGAGGGACAGGGGATACTTTCCCTTCCCTGTGCATTTATAACAGCCATGGGTGCATTTATGGCAGATTTTATGCATGTGTGGTCACGTTTTACTTCTGCTTCCGGGAGCAGCGAGGGTGGCATGGACCAGATAATTTGGCATCACGGGCCAGATTTGGCTTGTGGGCTGTAGTTTGGCTGCCCCTGCTCAAAACTGAGCAGCTAACTTATTATCAATGGCATGATATCCTTAAAGGCTTCTTTACAAAGGAAGGTTTTAAGTTCTTGTACTCTTTGTTCTGATAGAATGACTTGGTGCACAGCCTCTAGGTCTCTTTTGTACCACTAATAGTTTTATGGGGAGGGACAGGTTTCATGCCCTTAGGAACAGAGATAGAGATATGTATGCTAAAGATATGCGTGCATGTGCACACATGCGCACACACAACACACAGACTTTTATTATTATTGATGATTATTCAGTACATGCAGTCTCTGAATCTATTTGCTTTTCATCCGTAACATGTTCCACCTCATTCCATCAGATTCTGGGATTTACAGTGGTTCTGTTTGCAGATGTTACACAATGTGATGAAATATGTTGTACAGTATATATGCTGTTATGGATTAGGGAGCTGAAAATCTGTCAATTGTGTTCTCATTTGAGCTCCTCAGTTTCTTTCTGCCATTTTCTCCCCTCCCCCTCGCTTCAGTATCAAGCAGAAAGTCCCTACTCCTACCCCCAAAATTCATATGGACTTTTGTGTGCATTTAAAGAAGAATATTTTCCTACACATTTTTCTCTGCATGTTTGCACTGATCAAAGCATATTGGTGCACATTTTTCCTAGTTATGGGTCTCCACATTTTCAAAAAAAAAATATGCACAGTGTAGTGAACCCTTTTCTCTCTCTGAAATGTACTGCCAACCTCTCAAATGGGCAGAGTTCTATGACACTATGTATTCTGCTCTAAAGTTAGTCCCAGGAGGTACAAAATGGGCATTCCTTATAGAAATGTTAATCCAATCATTTTGCTTCCCATATTTATTCTGGAGCTTACTAGATTTGGGAAAAGTTGTTTTTCCCAGTCTGGAGTTGCCAGAATCCCCAGGTTCATACATTGATATATTGACTGTGGAATTTTGGGTGTTGTACTCCAAAACAAGCTTTGGATATAGGTAGTCTGTTTCTCAGTTCTGGGCCAGCTGAGTTCAAAGCTGGTTTCTCCAGGATGTTAACTGTAACAATTGCTGAAGTCCTATTGCTTAGCTTAAGAAAATGTATAGCTTTCACTCTCTTCCTAATTGGCAAATAAAACATCCTTACCATAGTTCTCAGACATGTGCACACTCTTGCACCAAACTGGATTGCTTGTCTCTCTATTTCACCCTTGAGAATCACAGCAGGAGATCTTCATTTGTTGGCAAAGAAAGGGCTGAAAGTTGTGGATGTTCATATGCTAAGCAACTGGATTGCAGCACAAATGGTACAGGTGAACTCTCATTAGGTGAACTGGGTTTCGGTGCATTGTGGTATATTATAATTAGATGGAATTCAAATTAGGGAGGCACCAAATGTTTGGTCATTTTAATGTTGGGGAACAAATATTGAGGTTGTATTGAAATTACTGAATGTTTTGAATTTCCTGGGAAATTATTAATGGAAACATTACAGGGTGGGTGGAAGGAGAGATAAGAAGTCACCTAGGAACGTCTTAGTCAAATTTGCAAACTGGGCAGATAAGTTGAAGGTGATGTCTTTTATTAGACAAGCTGGGTCTGGTGTCCTAAAAATGGATGGGGTAGATGTGGAGGTGTATAATGACATAGCGCCCCAAGAGAGGAAGTGGAAGTACACTATGAAACCTGTTACGAAGATATTGAATGCAAAAGGGGTCAAGTATCTATGGCGATTTCCACAGCAGTTGAGATTTTTTTATGACAAAAAATGGCATGTGTTGGATGCGAATATGGATGCACTGTTGTATTTAACACAAATTGGTTTGATCAAAGAAGCTGACTCGGATTGGATAGTAATGAGAACAGAATTGGCCAGGGTGGGGGTGATGGGACCGTTAGTGGGCCGGGAGGAGGAGGGAGCAGTGGGCGGCGCAGATCTTCCAGGTGCTAGTGGGGAATAGGTGGGGTGAAACCAAGTACAAACTTAGTTAATGTCAGAGGGAGGAGGTTAATAGAAGATTGATATGCCTTTCTTCTCCGGTCCCCCCCTCCCCTCTTTGAAGATCAAAGGTGGCATTAGAAGAAAAGATGTGGGGAGGGTAGAAGAAGGGAATAAGATAGGTAAGTTTTTTGTTTGTTGTTGTCGTAATTTACATTTTTCTTTCAATTTTATTCTGTATAGATTCTTTAGTCGTAGGGAGGTTAGGGGTTGGTTAGTGAACACGTTCGGGGAGGGAAAAGAGCGATGGGAAATAGATCTAAATATAAATGGTTAAGTCATTAAGGGTTGTAACATGGAATGTGAAGGGGGCAGGGAACGCCCTGAAAAGAAAGAGGTTGCGAGTATCGCTCAACAGAGATAGGGCTGATGTAATTTTTTTGCAAGAGACCCATCAAAAATCTGCAGAAGTTAACAATTTGGCGGTGAGGGGAATTGATATATATGAAAAGGCATATGGGACGTCTAAAGCCAGGGGAGTCGCTACTCTGATCTCGGAAAAATTGGGGTTCACGGTGAACAAGATTATAGCTGACCCAGAGGGGAGATATTTAATAATTAAAGGGAAAATTGAGGAAGAGGAAATAACGTTGGCCAACATTTATGCACCAAATGATAAACAGCAAGACTTCTTGGATAAAGTGGGGAAAATATTGAGAGAGGAGGGGACTAAAAACATGGTCGTAGGTGGAGATTTTAATATGTTGTGCTCGGATATTGACAGTACAAGTGCAAAAAAGAGAGGCAAAAAGTATATATTAGAGGAATGGAGGAAATTTATGGGGTTAAAGGATGTGTGGAGAGAGTTAAAATCCCGAGAAAGAGAATATACATATTATTCACATGTGCATGATATGTATTCGAGAATAGATTATTTTTTTGTAACAGAAGAATTGGTAAAAAAAATAGAGGACATCAAGATTGGAACATTTAGAGAATCCGACCATGCAAAAATGATAGTAAACATAAATTTTAACGAGGATGAAAAAAGTGGATATATTTGGAGATATGATGGGCAGCTATATGGGAAGGAGTCAATAAAGAAACAAATAATGGAAAACTGGGAGGAAAGCTGGAAATTTAATGAAAATAATGAGGTCAGTGGGGGAGGAGTCTGGGACACAATGAAGGCAATATTTAGAGGGGAATCGATAAAATTAAAAAGTAATAGGAACAGGCAAATCAGAATCAGGAATCAAGAATTGGAAAGGCAACTAAAATACCTCCACACCGAATATGCTAAAAAAAAAGGAACAGAGAATATTTCAAGAGATTAAAAAAATTAAGAAAGAACTGGATGGGAAAGATATTGAAAAAGTGAAGAAAGATTTGATTTTTCTTAAAAGGGAATATTTTGAGTACGGCAATAAAAACTCTAAATTACTGGCGAAAGCAGCAAGGGATAAAAAGAATAAAGGGCAAGTAGGTGTATTGGTAGATGGAAATGGGAAAAGATGTAATAAAAAAAGGGAGAAGGCAGAATTGATTGAAATTTTTTATAAAAAGCTGTACTCAAAAAAGGAGGTAAATTTAAGTAAACTGCGAAAATTCTTTGATCAACAACAAATTAGGAAGGTTACGGAGGAGCATAGGAATAAAATGGAGGAAGCAATTTCGACTGGGGAAATAGAAGAAGTAATAAAAAAATTGAAGAAGGAGAAAGCGCCTGGGGAAGACGGGTTATCAGCGGAGTTCTATAAAGATTTTATGCCGTGGGTAGTTCCGAGACTGCACAAGTTATATAATGGGATTTTAGAGGGAGACGCGACTCCAGACTCCTGGAATAGATCGGTAATTGTTTTGATTCCCAAGCCGGGTAAAAATTTAGAAAAAATTGAATCTTATAGACCAATATCTCTGATTAATCAGGACGCAAAATTTTTTACTACAATTATAGCAAATAGATTGAATGGTTTCATAGCCAATTATATCAACGAGGATCAGGCGGGATTTGTTAAAAATAGACATATGGCAGACCTTATAAGAAGAGCCGTGGATATTTTAGATATAATGGAAAAAAGAAAGGAAAAAGTGGGGCTTTTAGCATTAGATATATTCAAGGCATTTGACTCATTGCAATGGTCAACGATTCACGAGATGACTAAATTATATGGATTTGGGGAAAAATTTCAAGGTGTTATTGGAAAATTGTATAAAAAAGGTGTGGCTAGAGTCAAATTCAATGATAGTTACACAAATGAGATAAGATTAGAGGCGGGTACGAGGCAGGGCTGCCCTTTGTCGCCTTCGTTGTTTATATTGGCTATGGAACTGTTAGCAAACGCAATCCGACAAGATGAGGGAATAGTAGGAGTGGGAGGAACCAAAGTAAGCCTTTATGCAGATGATACATTGTTGACGGTGAAGCATCCAACGGAGGGTTTAGATTGGATTAACAAACATCTGAAAGACTTTGAGGAGGTTACGGGATTGAAAGTTAATTGGGATAAAACAGAAATGATTTTAATTAATGGGAGGAAAGAAGATGAAGAATTAATAAAGAGGAAGTATAATATACAAATTACACAAAAGATGAGATATTTGGGGGTAATGTTATCAAGTAAAACTGGGGAACTTAAAAGTATGAACTATGACAGACAAAAGAAGGAAATAAAGGAGAAAATAGCAAAGTACAATAAATTAAATCTGTCATGGTTCGGAAGAATAGCTATATGCAAGATGATGTTGCTACCCAAATTGAACTTCCTGTTTGATGCTTTACCATTAAAACATACTGATAAAGAGCTGAATGAGTACCAAAATATGATTAACCAGTTTTGCAATGGGAATAAAGGGGCCAGAATAACTAAGTCGTTATGGTACGTTTCGCAAAAGGAGGGAGGATTGGGGATCCCAAACGTTATAAAATATTATAGAGCATTTCAAATAAGAAATGTCATAAAGATTTTAGACAGGGAGGAAACAGTTTGGGAAAAATTTGAAAGGAAAGACTTATCGAAGCTGGGTAAGGCACAGTTGTTATGGGAGGGAAAAGAAAAGGGAAAAAAGACGGCCCAAGTTATGATGTTACAATCAACAATTGAGACATGGAATAGAGTGAGGAAAGAGCTTACTTTGGGAATCTCACCAATCCTAGAAGTGGAGGACTTTCAGGATTTTCCGATAAAAATAGATACAAAGATCAGAGATATATTGGTGGAAAATAGAGTGCTATTACTAAAAGACTGGGTCAATGCTTGCAAAGATCAAGAGAAAAGATATGAGCTGTACTCGCAACTTCAATTGGACTGGTTCAAGATCCTCCAGATAAATAATTGGAATAGGAAATTTTTACGAGAAATTGGCTTAAATAGAGAATGTACGGAATTTGAAATACTTTTGACTAAGATTAGAAACAGAGAATTGGGAATTAAAGGGGTAGTTAGCAAGGTTTACAAAATCTTGAATAAAACACAACACATACAAGAGGTGCTGAGAGAAAGCTGGGAACAACAACTAGAGACCAGGATAACAGTGACAAAATGGCAGAAGATGTGGAAAAGAAAGATAATGAGAACTATGTCTGTCAGACTTAAAGAGCACAATTATAAGTTGGTGTGGAGATGGTATAGGACCCTAGTCAGCTTGCATAAAATGTATAGTAACATGAGCGAGATATGTTGGAGATGCAGAAAAATAAAAGGAACATACGTACATATGTGGTGTAGCTGTGAGGTACTTAAAAATTTCTGGGAAGGAATAAAAAAGGAAATAGAGAACATATTTGATATACAGATCAGGCTGGGACCAGAAATAATTTTATTAACAGACATAGAAGACCAGGATATAAGTAAGGACAATAAAGAGTTATTAGCCATAATGTTGACTGTTGCAAGATTGGTTATTGCTAAGAGGTGGAAAAGTAATGAACAAATAAGTTTGCAGGAGTGGTATACACAGATGTGGGAGATAGCCTTGAATGAAAAACTTACCTGGGAAATTTACTGTAGGAAAGGAAATGTCAATAACAACAAATTCTGGAGGATCTGGGAGCCTTTCATTAACTATACTTTAAAAGAAAAAAAGGGCATACCCCCTGCAAAAGATTATAATGACTTCTGGAAAGTGTGAAAGGTATAAACCCCCCCGAACTATGTATATAGCACAAGGGTGTTTTTCTTTTGATGATGTAATAGATGCGAATGGGAAGAAGATTATGTATCAAGAAATGAAGATAATGTAAAGGTAATAGGGGTAAAATATGCTACGTGATCTTCATAAGCCTTTATATTATTATAATGTTTTTATTTGTATTTTTGTCTTTTCTTTCTTTTGTTTTTTTATGTATTTCTTTCTTTATTTACCTAATAAAAAAATTTAAAAATTAAAAAAAAATTAATGGAAACATTCATTGTTCCCTGAATTTTTCTATACCAGTTGCATCCTCTATGACAGCAGATACAGCTGCCTCATTGCTATCTGCTCTCCCCACATTGGTCAGAGTTTCTTTTTCTTTCATATGATAATCCCAGCCAATCATGAATAATTATGACATTGTAATGGCAGACCATGATGGCTTAGTGGTTAAGATGCTGACCTTGATGGCTGGAAGATCAGCAGGTCAGCAGTTTGAGATGAGAGTGCTCCATGGCAGAGTGAGCTCCTGTCTCTGTCCCAGCTCCTGCCAAACTATCCGTTCTAAAGCAAGAAATGGCAAATAGATAAATAGGTACTGCTTTGGCAGGAAGGATAGCAGTGTTCCTTGCACTCTGGTATCTAGCCATGCCTGCCACATGACCATGGAAATATCTGCAGACACAGAGAGCACTGGCTCTTTGACTGTAAATGGAGATGAGGACTGGACCCTGGAGTCGGATATGACTGGCTTTCAAACATTTAAATCAAAAATGACCTTGCCCTTGACCTAATGGTGTGCTGCTAATATCATTAGTGGAAACTGTTTTAAATCCATTCCTTTCCCACCATGGTGGTACCTAATAATCTGCTTGCAGTTTCTTGCTTTCAAACTGCTAGTTTAGCAGCAGCTGGGACAGACGATGGGCACTCGCTCCATCATGCAGCACTTGGGTCTAGGACTGTTGACCTGCCAACATTCTGATCATCAAGGTCATAAATCCATACTTCCTAGATTAATCACAGAAGTGTCACTTTCCAATCTGAACTGTGATAACTCTTGGATAGTAAGTAACACAGTAGTACATGAGCTGTACTAATTTGTAGATTCATCCCTTGAACACTCTGAACTCACTTCCCTCTTTATAAGGAATCATGTCCACACTTCTTTCCAGGAAAATAAGAAAGCATGTATTTATTAGACATAGATATTTGGAGATAGGAAAAGGTAGGAGTCCCAGTTCTAGCTAACTAAGGCTGTGATTTCCTCTCCCAACAGCACCTGAAAATAGCAATAGACTAGGTGCCACAAGGGGAGAAATACTATACAAGTCTCCTTGGAAGAAGCCCCAAATGTAGCAACAAATCAACTTTGTTGGAGGCAATTGATCACCCAAAATGTGCCCTATGCAAGGACACAAGCAGCAGCAGCAGCAACAACAACAACAACAAGGGTGATTTCCTACTCTCTCTGCTAACCCCTGTGTTGGCTGAAGCAAACTAAACCAGAAAACCTGGGTTCAACTCCACAGTGGATCCATTCACTTTTTTTTCCTGCGTAGTCACATCTTAAATGATAAAATTACATGAGCAATGGCTGGTCCTTTCATCTCTAGGAAATGAAGACAAAAATGCCTCCTCTTTGGAAGAACAAGAGAAATATGTGAGGTGAGAAGAATCAACACCAGCAATTGTAAGAATAGCCATCTAAGGTCAAGGGAAGGTCAAGAATATCAGTGCACCTAAAGATCAGTCTGTGAAACCTGAGGATGCTGCCCTTCCCTCTCCTCTTCCCTATGCAGAGACATGCATGTCTTGAGCAGGTGTTCCCAACCTATGGCCTGCAGTTTGGACCCAGTCTGTGGCACCCACTCAGCTGTTCAGGGGGTGTGGTCAGCCCCGCTCAGCTGTTCAGCAGATGTGGTCAGCCCCACTCAGCTATTCGGGGGCATGGTCAGGTCCACAATGTAAAATGGTTAGGAACCCCTGGTCTTGAGGCTTTACATGCACTCACTTCCAACAATGACATCCCTGAATAAAAATGCAACAAAATAAGAAAGTGAAAGGAGGAATGATTGACAGCAGGTGAAAAGCAAAGCCTTTGCTTATTCCTTCTAAGTAACCAAAAACATCATGCTAGCATTACAGAGTTAAATCATGAGGTTCACAGTATGTGGAGACCTTCCCCATTCCCTCCAACTCAGTTCCCTCATTTTTTACTGGGAAGATCTGAGAGTAGACTGTAAATGTATTTGACTGGATACAGTTCCATTTTCCCCACACAATCATTGCACAAAGTTCCAATTGCTTTCAGTTGCCTAGCTGAAATGGGCTGGTCATGAATGTTGGAGACAGGCACTCCACATGCATCCTCTCTGCCTTCTCCACTCATTCAACTCTGTAATACCGGTAAAGGTAAAGGTCACCCTTGCTCGAAAGCCGGTTGTATCTGACTCTAGGGTTCAGTGCTTATCTCTGTTTATAGCCAAAGAGCCAGTGCTGTCTTCATTGCAGAAATTTCCTTGGACATGTGACAGTGTAGGGGACACTGTTTACCTTCCCACCTAAGTGGTACCTATTTATCTACTTGCAATTTGTTTCTTTTGAACTGCTAAGTTGGCAGGAGCTGGGACAGAGATGGAAGCTCACTCTGTCATGCAGTGCTCAGGTTTTGAACTGCTGACCTTCTGCCTTCCAGTCAGTGTCTTAACCATTTGAGCCATTGCAGTCTTTTTTGTCATACTGACAGAGAGCTAAATCTCCATTTTCACAGTGGTTCTCCCCAAAGTTCATGAAAAGTGGGGTTGCTTTTCAACTACAGGTAGAAAGAGTCCTGAAAATTGGTCCTAATTTCAGCTTACTTCACTCCTCCTCCTTCCCTTCTTTTATTTATTGAAGGCAAATGTCAGAAAGAAAGAAAAATACCCTCACAGACAAAATATATAAACACATGCATGTGTGTTTATATAAATCAAAACTGACTTATAGCTATCCTATAGGGTTTCAAGGCAAGTAAGAAAATTAAGAAACAGCTCTACCAGTTCCACATACCCTTAACTGAGTTTCCATGGCTGAGTGGGGATTTGAACTCAGGTCTGTCCTAGCTACAGACTAGGAACCACATACACCAGAGGCAAAGCCTATTTAAACCCATCACAGATCTCTTAAACAGATTACTGCATTTATAATAGAATCCCGTTATTACCAAATTACACTCCAGCTGAACTCAAAAGTAGTGTGGCTACTTATGTTGGGTATGAATACCTACAGCAAGTATGCATAAAGTTAGTTTTAACACCTATTTAACCTCTTAATGATCTGTAAACCATTAACCCAACCCAGTCCTGTGACTTTCCTGTGCTTTTGTGATGATTTTATAGCAAAGATGCAGAAGCAAATTGGACTTGTTTCATGTTAGACAATATCATAAAGCCTCTTCAGAAACCAACAGAAACAAAAACCACAAGCAAAAAATTCCAAGGTTTTACAATAGGCATCAGGAACACAGACGGCACATCAAACTTTATTTTACTGACCTTGAAACTCTTCTTGCAATGTGACCATTCCTGAAGGCTGCAATGTTATTCCCATAAATTCTATTTTTAACCTGCTCACTTGCAATGGATACTGTTGTATCTAGGATATTTTTGTCTGTGGTGAGATTTCATCAACCAGTTTGTGCTCAGATGCTGATAGTTTTACAGCAATGCTGCTGAGATAGAAGCTATAAAACCATGGCTTGAATTGAAACCATGTTACAAAGAAGCACAGTTTTTGAAAAAGAAAATATATAAGACAAACAGAACACATTTCAAGCTGTGGTGACTTGCAATAAATACTGAAAGAGAAAGTCATAATTTTTGCAGCTGTGGTGACTCCATGTATTTCCTGCCAGGGATGGGTTAGTTTTATTGTTTTGGAATGAATTTTCAAAACTATCAATATAATTGCTTTCAAAATGGAAACTTTTCCCACACCCAAAAGCAAATTATTATTTTTATATAAATGCTTATCTTTACCAATAAAACATATGTTTGAATATAAGTGTGGAAGAAGAACCTACAATTTGAGCAGGGCTTCCCTACCCGTAAAACACACTCCCTTATTTGACCATTCTACCGATCATCTTTAATGATGCCTTTCCCTCTACTATTTAATTGCTATTCTCAGATGCGACCACAGCCAGGAACTTTCCCCATCTCTTGATCTATCATAGCTTCATCTTATATAGCTGAAGCGCAGTACAACCCTCATCAATATGTCAAGGTCACAGGAAGTCTAGTTGAAGCTGGGCTAAATCCAGTTGCCCACTTTTCCATGAAGAAGTATGAGAACCAGGGCCGGATTTACATGAAAAGAGGCCCTAGGCTATTCCACTTATGTGGCCCTTTCACCTCCCATTTTTAAGTTTGTAAATTACATTAGAGATAATAAAATGCATCATTACTGTGATATATATCAATATATAGGCCCCTCTTGATCTTGAGGCCCTAGGCTGAAGCCTAGTTAGCCTATAGGAAAATCCGGCCGTGATTAGAACGTACTTTGCTCTTCCTCAGTGGCATAGTGTAAGGGGACAGGGGTGGCACTTTTTGGGAGTATGGGTGTTCTTGCACTACTGCCAGTATGTCTCCGGGTGCAATTCAAGGTGCTGGTTATCACCTTTAAAGCCCTATATGGTAGTGGGCCAGGATACTTAAGAGACCGCGTCACCCCAAGAACATCGGTCCGTCCCACCAGGGTGGATCGGAGAGGCTCTCTTATCATACCATTGGCTAGAGAGGCGCATTTCTCTGGCACTAGGAGGAGGGCCTTCTCTGTGTCCACCCCGGCCCTTTGGAACCTCCTGCCAATGGAACTACGCTTACAGACAGAGCTCCTGTCCTTCCGGAAGGGCCTAAAAACCTGGCTGGCAGGGCAAGTTTGGGGATCCAGGGATAGGGGATCCCATGTTGGGTGGCTGATTTGATTAGACAGCCACCCTCTTGCCTCTCGTTGTTTTAACCTCTTTTAATTTTTTAGCTTTAAATTTTAATTTTTTTTTAGTATCCGGTAGATTGTAGTCGATATTTTTAAGCTAATCTTTAAACTAAGTATAATTCTCCCCATATGATTCTGTACCGGAATTTGTGTCTTTTTTGTATTGATGGATATATAGTATGTCTTATGATGTTTTATTGTATAGATGGTTATTATTTACTGAATGTTTTTATATTGTATGATATTGTATTGGTATGTTTGTAAGCCGCCCAGAGTCGCACTTCGCGACTGGGGCAGGATATAAATCGAATATAGAATAGAATAGAATAGAATTCCCAGAAGCCCTTGCGGGAGCAGGGGCTGGTGTCCACCGGAGGCGGCAAATTTGGCTTATGCCCAGGGCAGCTGAAATCCATGCAACACTACTGCTCTTCCTTCACCATGGACTTTGAGTGGGCATTGTGGCTGGGCCAAGCATTGTAGCTGACACCGTACATGGCTCAAGAGCATTGTGCAGGAATTTGCCTATACCACGCGTGTGACTGCACAACATAGCTCCCACATGCAACATGTGTCGTCACAACACCAAGTGTCTATCTGTGTGTACATTTAGATAATATATTTACCATTTGAGTGAGTGCTGAAGAAGGTTTGGAACTGCAGCTCAGCTCCTTCTCAGTCATGCCCATTCACTTCCCCTCTAACATTTCTGCCAGTTGATTTTGACCAGCAAAGCAGTTCTGGTCAGCTGATCCCTGAGATCAACTGGTAGAAGTTGTTGTTGTTTTGTTCTGGCATAAGGGAATTTCAGCTAGCAGAAGGGACTTGTGATTAAACCTTAATAATGGCAATGGCTAGCATATTGCTGAGTCAAGGCTGTACTGTTAGCAAACGATATGGAATTCAGTGCAACACCAACTGAAACCTGCTAAAGAGGGTGGTTCTGGGATCTATTTTAAAGAACTGCTTTTGACCTCTTGGTTGCTTAACATGACTTTATTCATTGTGAGTCTAAGTGTATAGTGGAAGGACAGGGAAGACTTCTGTTGTACAGCAAATGAGGCACTGAAGCCAATCTAGAAAGGCATTGGTGAGATGAGGTTTATGGAAGTTCATTATTCTCCATGGCAGCACGAGTACCTTTTAGTTTAGATTTCTATTCTTCAGCACCCCACTTGAGGTAATTCTAGTGGCCCTTTCTACTGCTCTTGGAATTAAGACAAAGAGTACACTTGAAAACTTCCAAGGAGGTCATGAAAGTATATCTCTACAGTATTGCAACTGATAAAACACTACTGGAAGACAGATTTCATATTTTCAAAACCTTATATTGATCCTGTACTATTTACGGTATATATGACACTGAGCTTGATGACCAGAAGGTCAGCAGATCAGCAGTTTGAGATCTGAGTGAGCTCCCATTATCTGTTCCAGCTCCTGCCAACCTAGTAGTTAGAAAGCAAGAAATTGCAAGTAGATAAATAGGTACTGTTTCAGCGGGAAAGGTAATAGCATTCCATGCACTTTGGCATCATTTTAACATCCTTTGGCTGTTTTCTGTTCCTGGTATGATTTTGGAAGTGAAACAGCATCAGATACTTGGATGGTACTTGGATGGAAGATCACCAGTAAATATCTTTAAGTGGGGCTAGTAGAAGAATCTTGTCTGAAACTCCAGAGAACCCCTGCCAGTCATAGCTGATGAAATTCGGCTCTTGGTAAGAAACAGTTTCCTGTGTTCCTATATATATCTGAGTATCTTTGAGCTCTACTCTCTTGGATGGATAAAATAAATTTCATATCAGAAGCATTTTTGCTGGAGAATCTCCACTCAGGGGACACCCGAATGAGGTTCCTTTTATGTCCCCAAGATCCGTCGTGCAGCACTCAAGTATCAAAACCCAACCTTCCAATCTCCAAGCTCAGCATCTTAACCACTAAGCCACTACAGTGCTGATGGATGAACATACGTGATGACTGAAGAGTACTTCCTAAGTGAATAAATGAATGAATGGCAGATTCAGAATTTAAGACATTGTAGGGATTGTGACAAGGATGAAGTATTCCCCTGCCTTTTGTATCACTGTCCTGATCCTGCTTGGGAACCTTACAGATTCCTTTTTAATAGGAGGGGGCAGAGGGGACTAGACATGTTTGTTATAACCACACATTTAAGGTATCATCTGTTTCCCTCTGAGCAAAGTAGGGGCAGATATTTAATTTAACTCCCAAAACATAGATTTTGCTGAGAAGATTTATATACACTGGACATCACAAGAAATATTCTTGAAGTTCTTCTCCCTGATTATCATCTTCTCTTTCTTTCCTTTACATCTCTGTTAGGTACAGCCTGCAGTGTTCACTGGTGTCCAGCTTTAGGTGGTGGCAGTGCTGACTCATTTCTGAGGACATGAGAATTTGTAACTTGCTGAGTGAATGCAGCCTGGCATTGAAATGGCATTCTGGTTGTCACAAGACATTCTGATTTATGTTAACTGTATATGTGTCCATGATATTGGCAAAGTCGAGGTATTTTCTTTTCTTTTGAACAGAAACTGAGCATTGGGCATGCTGGTTGGTGGGTACTTGGAGCTGTTACCCAAACAAAGTAACAGTTCCAAATACTACAAACTTTATTAGGCTACAGAGCCTGTCTTGGGGCTGTTTAAATTTTGTTGGAAAATATTTGTAGCAACGGTGCCCCTGGACAATTAGCTGTTGCTACCCACTCAGGGAAATCTCAAAATATCAAAAGTGAACATCTCTTTGTCAAGCAAGCAGTAGTCAAGCTAACAAAGTGCTGTGAAAGCAGATTCAATTCAATTTTCTACCGGCTTGCTATCCTAATTTTAAACTTTCCAGATGGTTTACGTTATGGCACTCCATACTCCTTTCTCAATGCCTGGGGCTTCGGGGAGCTAAAAACCCCTGGAAGGGCCAAAGTCCCTTGGAGTCTAACAGATTTGCAAATTAAGCATACAAATAATCAGAAACACAACCCAGATTTGTACCTACCCACAGCTGGAAAATCCCAGAGGAAACTGAGGTTAAGAAAGACTAGACATTTGTCTCTGTCAGACAAATGTCTAGTCAATAAGCTTAAAGGAGTTCTCAAGCATACATTCAATGAGTCTTCTGTGCAGTCAATGAGTTTTAGAAGGGGAAATCCAAGTCCCTGCCTTCAAACACAATCTTGCTACTATCTGCCTTGTCTAAGTCTTTAGTTTAAAAATGATCATGTTGCCATTGCTATCTATGTAGAACAGCATATCCAGCAAATGTTCTTGAAAGCAAAAGTCAAAGGGTTTTTTCCTGAGCAAAATATCTCAGAAATTTCTGAGATAGTTCATAATCTTATTACCCTGCATGACATATCCTAAAGGAACCTAAACCTAACTTAATATTTTCCTGTTGGTTAATAATGTATTAATCTATGAAGCAACTAGCCTTAAAACTTATTTCTAATTATAGTCAATAAGGAATATAGAATGAACTGCAGAGACTGTAAATGTAAGTTCAGTGTTCAGAAAAGGACACAGAGAAAACTGCTGCAGTACGGGCTTGCACCAGAACACACCCTAACATCAAATGCAAGGTGATTTATAAGCAGGTATGCCCATCTCTAAATTGGAAAAGAACCATTGTGAAAAAAATACCTTCTGGTGTCTATGCTTACTTCAAGATTTCATTAGTGCAGGTGAATATCATTTATAGGTTTTGCTTTCACCCCAGCACCTCTCCCTTAGGAAACCCATGGCAACTCCAATCAAGAGACACTGAATTCTCTGTCTCCACTACCCTTGTTGCCAGAGTGTCTGAGGATTTTAAGTTTCATCTCTCAAGAAATCACTCCAAGATGCCTAAGAAATAGATTTCACTATTGTGGCAGAGGGTGTCTTGTTGAAATTCAACCATTTTCTTTTCCCCATCTCTCTTCATTTAATCAGTACCTTTGACCATAACAAAGTTCAGGGATTAATGAAGGCCAGGAATGTTGTTTCATTCTATTTTTGAGCGAGGAGTGCCTACAGAAAGTTGCAATGAGGATGCACCATTTCGATTTTTTGAACTCTTAAGTCCAAAAATTCCCCATTCTGGAAGTTCTGTCAGACAGACCCTCACCTATAGATACCTAAATTTCATCTACTTGTATAAAGGATTTGCTTTGGCATAAGTCCAACCTAGGTTCCTGTTGAAAAAGAAAGCTGCCCAGGATTAGCTGGGAATCTCTAGCTAAGAGATGGGTGTATTTAGTGCTAGACTCATTATTTTTTACCTGTTGCAAATACCATAGTTTGGAGGAAAACACTACTTTCCCCCATTAAAATTCTCAGTTTCCCCAGTCAGTAATACAACTGGCACCAAATTACAAAATGGCTACAGTTATTACAACCCTAAAGCAAGGCTAAGAATAAGTGAGGCCTTGTTCCTTCAAAAGAATAAAAACAAAACCCAAATCCCAGTATTCAGAGAAAATCACTCAGATTCGCTTTGGGCTCAATACTGGCATGGGTAATGATGAACCGGCGTTGCCCAGGGTGCAGTCCTGCCATGTTATCTTGGATCAATTTGACCCAGTTGTCCCTGAGGAAGTGGACAGGCTCCTGGGATCTGTCTGCACCACCACCTGTGATTTAGACCCATGTCCGGTTACAGGTAGCTGGATCGAAGCGATCATAAATGCATCATTGTGGGAGGGGTTTTTTCAGACTGTGTTAAAACATGCTTTGGTTCGCCCCCTCCTAAAAAAGCTTTTGCTCGATCGCACAGTAGCATCTAATTATCATCCTGTATCCAACCTATCCTTTCTGGATACGGTTTTGGAGAAAGCGGTGGTGCAGCAGTTACAGGAGATCCTGGATGAAATGGATTATCTGGACACTTTTCAGTCAGGGTTCAGGCCCAGATATGTGTCGAGACTGCATTGGCCGCACTGGTGGATGAATTCTGGCATGAGCAGGACGGTGGTCATCCAACCATCCTGGCTCTTCTTGATCTCTCAGCTGCCTTCGATACTGTCGACCACAGTATCCTTCTGGGGCGTCTCCAAGGATTGGGGATCCAGGACACTGTGTGGTCCTGGTTTGCCTCTTTTCTGACAAGCCGGATCCAGTCAGTGTGGTTCAGTGATGGGATGACAAAAATTCTACTACCACGCCATGACGTCACGGACGTCATGGGCGTGGCCAATGGCATGACGTCATGACGTCACGGCCGACGTCATGACGTCATGACGTTGTGGGCGGGGCCAAAATAAAAATAAATAAAAAATAAAAATAAACATACACACACACCCCTCCCTCTCAGCCCACCCACCCAGACACAAATAAATAAATAAAATAAAAACAACCACCCACCCAAAACACAAATAAATTACCCACCCACCCCAAATAAAAACCCCTCGCTTACCTTTCTTGGGACCCGGCACCCCGATTGCTGTCCACAGCCGCCGCCGCCGGAGCTGCCTGCACCCCTGTGGTGTCCTCCTTGGGCCGGTACCTTTTTAGCCCGGCTCCGGCCATGGCGAGGGGCGACGGGCAGCCGCGGCTGCCGCGCCTCCCTGGGCCGTCCCCATGCCGCACCGCCGCCGCCTACAGCTTCCTCCTCCGCAGCGCGCGGCAGCCGAGCTCAAAAGGGACCGACCCAAGAAGGAGTCCACAGGGATTCAGGCAGCAGCAGCTCCGGCGGCGGCGGGCGGCGGCTGTGGACGGCGGGTGCAGGCACCCGGCCCACAGGCGCCCGGCGGAGGCGGCGGCAGCGGTGTACCCCGCCGGGCGTCCCCAGGGCATGGGGCTTGTCAGCAGCGGACGGCCGAGGCAGCCCTCAACGTGCCGCGGGGAGGCGCCCCCCTCAGAGGGCTGCTGCCGCCGCCGCTGCCCTGAAAGTTCTAAATGTTTTGAAAATCGGAGCGAAAATGGCTCTAATTGACTGCGCATGCACAGAAACTCAATCTGACGCATGTGCAATGCGTCAGATTGAGTTTCTGCGCATGCGCAGTCAATTAGAGCCATTTTCGCTCCGATTTTAATTTTTTTTTTCTTTCGGTCAGGCGTCCGGAACCGGACGCCCCAAAAGTGGACTTCCCCTCACGGAGAACCCTCCGGGATTGGTCTTACCGGTTCCAGAGATCCGTCTGGAACCGGTGACATCCCATCACTGGTGTGGTTGGAGGGCAAGAGGTCCAGCCCAAGGCCCCTCCATTATGGGATGCCTTAGGGCTCTCACCTCTCCTATTTAACATCTACATGAAGCCCCTGGGTGAGGTCATCCGTTCCCACGGGGTGAAGTACCAACAGTACACAGATGAAACTTAGCTGTACAACTTGGCCCATGGGAACCCTGGTGATGCAGTCAAAGTCCTATCCAGGTGCCTGGAGGCTGTGAGGGTCTGGATGGGGGACAACGGATTACAGCTGATTCCTGGCAAGACTGAGTGGCTATGGGTAACTCTGTGTTAACTAAGGAGTTACCATCTGAATGGGGCTAGTTTGCCTCAAACAGACCCGGTGCTCAATTTGGGGGTCCTCCTGGACTCATGACTCCTGCTCAAAGAGCAGGTGGCAGTCGTGGCTAGGAGGGCTTTTGCACAGCTTTGTGTAATACACCAATTGTGCCCACTCCTCAATGGGGACTCATGATCACACATGCTCTGGTCACTTCCAGATTGGATTATTGCAATGTGCTCTACATGGGGCTGCCCTTGGTGACCATTCAGAGGCTGCAACTTGTCCAGAATGCTGCTGCCCGGGTGGCATTGGGGTGTGAGCGTTATTCCCGTGCATCCCCATTGCTGCGGGAGCTGCACTGGTTACCAGTTTGTCTCCGGGTGCAATTCAAGGTGCTGGTTATTACCTTTAAAGCCTTATATGGTAGTGGACCAGGATACTTAAGAGACCACATCTTCCCAAGGTTATCTGTCCATCCCACCAGAGCAGACTGGAGGGGCTCCCTAATGGTTCCATAAGCCAGAGAGGCTTGCCTCTTTGGCACCAGACGGAGGGCTTTCTCCTTGTCCACTCCTAGAGCTGTATCTCCAGATGAAGTTACTGGCCTTTAGGAAGGGTGTGAAGACCTGGCTGGCGGGACAAGTGTGGGGTAGTGATGGCTTATTGACCCCTCCCCGTTGGCTTATTTAATATCTAATAGCCACCCTCTCTATAATTTATGAAGGAATATTTGTTTCAATAATTGTTTTAAATAGTTGTTTAAACTGGTTTTAGATTTTTAAATTGTATTTGTATTTGTGATTTTACATGTTGCAATCCACCCTGAGTCACCCTGGTGAGTAGGGTGGAATAGAAATGTGTAAAATAAATAAATAAATAAATAAAATCACACTGGGATGTAAAAACTTGGAGCAGCAGAAGCATGTAGGTCAAAATATTTGGAAGAGTAGGAGACCTGCACCAATGCCAAATCCAAGGCTGGAAAATGGGATTTTGTGAATCAGAGGCCAGGATCTTATTCGTTATTCATGCAGGTACAGCAGAGTAAATTTCAGCAATGGGCTGCCATTGTTAGGTAAAGGTAAAGGTAAAGGTAAAGGTCACCCTTTCTCAAAAGCCAGTTGTATCCAACTCTAGGGTGCAGTGCTCATCTCTGTTTACAACCAAAGAGCCAGTGCTGTCTGCATCTGCAAATGTTTTTGTGGTCATGTGGCAGGCATGACTAGACATAGAATGCTCTTTACTTTCCCACCAAAGTGGTACCTATTTATTGATTTGAAATTTCTTGCTTTCAAACTGCTAGGTTAGCAGGAGCTGGGACAGATGATGGGTGCTCATTCCATCATGTAGCACTCAGGTCTCAAACTGCTGACCTGCTGACCTTCCAGTCATCAAGTTCAGCATATTAACCATTAAGCTACCACAGTCCTAGATTACTGGTAGAACTAAATTACCAGTAGAATTCTGGCCAAACAGCAAATGCAAATAACATATGCCCTTGGACAGAACAAGTGGGAAGGAGACAACATAGAAATTCCCCATCCCTGCAAACAAAGATCAAATCAACATACTTCTTCATTAGCTTTTGACATGGACTGTGATGGCTCAGTGGTTAAGATGCTCGCCTTGTTAGCTGGAAGGCCAGCAAGTCAGCAGGGTACTGCATGACGGTTTGAGTGCCCATCTCTCCCAGTTCCTGCCATCCTAGCAGTTTAAAAGCAAGAAATTGCAAGTAGATAAATATGCCACTTTGATGGGAAAAGATCTTGGAGACATGAAAGGAGCGTCATTCGGGCATCCTCTGAATGGAGTTTATCCAGCAAAAATCCATTCAAACTAGAGTAATTTCTGACACAAAATTATTATTATTAGCTTTTGACAAAACACACAGGCTCATTTGTAGGTTTAAAAAAGATGCAAAGAAATGACAATCTCTATATAGTAAAATCAGAGGTTAATTAGGCATGTTTATCTTTAATCATTTGGCCATCAAGACTTATTTTTTAAAACTAGAATTGCAATTCTATGTATATTCATTCAGAAGTAAAGCCTTCCTGAATTTGATGGGTCTTGCTCCTGTGTTAGGAAGCACAGAATGTTAAGAATTCTTTCAGCAAGGATCAATATTTTTTAAAAAATAACAATATCCCAAACTTAAATGAATCTGTGACAAGACATATTGTAAGTCGTTTATAGACTTGGTAATGGCAACTAAGGACAAATCTAGCTACTGTTCATAGAAAAGGAATGCTAAAATGTAGAGAAGACCTGTAAGACTAATTATACTTTGCAGTCGCCTGGGAGATGGTAAAGTAGGTGCATCCGGCAGCAAATCTTGGTTGTCATGAAAGGAGATTAAATTGTCGGTAATGTTGTTTGCTATTTTACTGCTACCGTTGGGAAAGCAGCTTGTGGGGTTTTCTACCTCATAGGCAAAAATATTTACTGAGTTTTGGTCAGCTAATAGGCACTTAGATTTGTGCAACTGGGACGACGACACCATTTGCTGGTCTGCTTCAGTTGACAAAATGTCTTGAGATACCCTAAAATATTATAATGTCCATCTCCTGGATGTTGATCTGTGCCTCTGCATCACATTGTCTTAGTCTTAGCCTTCTCTCATTGCATCCTTTGAGGAGGACTTTGATTCCTTCCACACAATCACACGCACAACCCTGTACACACATATCTACACCATGAACAGGGGGCTATGTTCATTCTCCCATGACAATGTTTTTTCTCCAAATGTACCATACAACTCTATGTAATGATACACTGTGCAGGTGTTTTACACCCTAGAGGGTTGCAGCTGGATTCTGTTAAAATCCTACCCTCAACGGTGCTAGGTACCTTGCAAGATTTGGCTTTGAAATGTACAGTCCATCTGCTTTGGAAGAGGGCTGGCCGGCACACCTGGGAACTATTAGACATGACAGAGCAACTGGAGACAAAGACTGTTTCATTGTTATAATGCAGTCATGCGGGGAATTCCCAAGTGGAGGGTCATAACCTATCAGCAGGTAGCATGAACTTTGTAAGTGGGTCACCAGACCCCAGGTGTGAAGAGAGAAAGGATGTCACATGGCCTCCAATGAGGGTTATAAAGAGACACATGATCTGTACGGAGAGGCATTACTTTCTCCAGAGAGTGCCAGCGCTGAAGTCTGCTTGAGCCCTGTCCAAAATGTGGATTGCAAACCTAAGACAGCAAGAAAAGTAAAGAAAGGAAAAGAAAAACTAAAGGGTCAAATGGAAAGGCTCCATAATACTGTACAAGAAAGATTTTAAGAGACATGACAGGTGTGTGTGTGTGTGTGTGTGTGTGTGTGTGAGAGAGAGAGAGAGAGAGAGAGAGAGAGAGAGACTTGTTTAGATTCAGTTTCAGTTTTACATACTTTAGGACTCTGTGTGTATTCCTCTTCTTTTGTGACCCAATCAAACTCTGGACTGCCAAACTGAAGCCACTTTCTTGGCTTTGTCATAGGTCAAACCTAAGTCCTCATCAGTGCATGTTTCTGGCAGTAATGGGCAGACCAAATAAATGAATCGGATTCTGTATCCACATTCACACAGAGTATTGTTGTCTACTAGCAGCCCCCATTTGAGCATGTTCCTCTTGCATTTAGGGTCTCCAACCCTTAGCCTATTCAGGTTCCGCCAAGTGACGTAGGGGAGGTTGAGTTCTTCAGCTATATCCTCCTTCAATGTTTTCCTTTGTCCAGTGAGTGCCTTCCTCCATGTTCTAATTTGCTTTTGTGCATCCTCAAGAATGTTTGTTTTTGCTCTTTCTGGATCTAAGCTGGCAGACTTGAGGCTCATATCCACTCAGAGGATGTTGAGGGTCATTCTCTTGTTTAGTTCTCTCAATGTCTGCTGCTACTTCTCTCCTGATCTTAGATGGAGCAATACCAACAAGAGGGTATATTTTCTCAGCTGGTGTAGGTTTGAGGCATCCTGTCACTATTTGCATGGCTTTATTAACAGCAATGGTAACTTCTTTTGGATGGTTGAGTTCTTCATTTCCTGATTATCTTGTTCCTTGTACTAACTTTGGCTTTGCCAGTGCTGCTTAAATGAGTGTCCTGTCAAGCATCATGCTGATGTATTTTGGTGCTGAACCGTGCTAGTGCTGAACAATGCTATAATCAGTTGCCTTGTCACATAACATCCAACTCAACCCTTTTCTCTCAGTTTCAAAGGTGGAAAGCACACCCTTGACTCTTGCTTGGATTAGGTTTCAAATGGTTGGTGTTATAATATTGTCCTAATTCTTCAAGTGCTCTAGTAAGTTTTTCAGTTACCTCATCAAAGGTTGATCCTTGTATGGCCATTGCTGTATGATCAATTTTGTATTGTCAGGAACTAGTTGATCATTTGTATACAGTGGAACCTCAGTTAACAAATGGCTCAGTTAACATAAAAATCACATAACAAAATGAAATCCATAGATAATAGTGGCTTGGTATATGGATTTTTTTCGGAATGGATTAATTGGTTTTCAATGCATTTCTATAGAAAACTGTGTTTTGGTTAAAGTTGCCCCCAATGCATTCCTATGGGAAATTCAGTTAAAGTAATTTTCACTATAAGAAATGTCCTGGAGAATGCATTAATTACGTTAACCAAGGTTCCACTGTATATATATTATACAATGTTGGAGACAATACACTTCCTTGGGGCAGTCATTCTTCTACAACCTCTATCTGCTATTCTTTCCATTCATCATCACATAGAATCTCCAGTTCAGAAGGAAGCTGCAAATGACTCTAGTAAGCTTGTTATCTCTGGTAAGATTATTTATTTTATGGAGCAGAATCCTATGACTGACAGTATTGTATGCTGCAGTTAGGTCAATGAAAGCCACTCCCATAATTAGCTTTCTTTTGAAGCCATCCTCAATGTGTTGTGTAAGGTTAAGAATTTGACCACTTCGTGATCATTCCAGTAATAAATTTGGAAATACAATTGTAAATCATGTGTTCCATTGCCTTATAAAGGGGGCAAAGGAGTGACACTGATCAGTAGCTTTTTGGGTCATCTGGGTCTATGCCAGGTTTTAATAAAGCAACAACTCTAGCCTGCCTCCACAATTTAGGAACCTTGAGTTCATCTATGCACTTGTTCATTAATTGCAGGAGCCATTCCAAAGTGCAAGGACCAAACTGCTTTATCTGTTCTGCTCTTATGTCATTAATACCTGTTGCTTTATTTGGTTTCATGCTGTTTATAGCTTCCTCCAATTCAGATGCCACAAAGGGTCTATTAAGTAAACCCCCTTCTTGTTCCTCTAATTGGATGGCTTATCCCTGCACTATTTTGCCTTGCTTGACTAATTTGCACCATTGTGATTTCTGATTTTCAGCACGACCCTGCATCAGTTCTTCCCCAGCTTCAACAGTATCTTCCTGAAAAGGATCCTGGTTTTAGAGTGTCTGATAACTATCCAGCAGAGGTTTGACACCATCAGTCAAGAGCAGGATGTATTGAGTGCGACATCCTCTTGGAATATTTTCTCTTGATATTACTTTCACAAAATGGACACATTCATGATATTTATCCAGGTGTGTGTGGATCTTCACCACACTTTTATCCAACCACTCTTGAAATTCACCCATTAAGCCTTCTTAATGTTAAAATGTCTATGAAAAGGCACATCCTGGAGTTTCACTGCAGCATTTAATATGCACACAATGGGTTGTTTTGAGTGTGTGGGATTGGATCATCAACAACTTTTATGCACTGTGCTGCTATCTTCTTGCTAACAAATATGTTGTCCAGATTATACCCCCTCCTCCATCTACCACTGTAAAAGGATGGAGGCAGTTTCGGATCATGGACATGTAGGTCATTGGTGTCTGCCAAAGATACAAATTGTGGACCATCCTCACTGGTCCGGTTATATCACAAAGCCTCACTGTGGCAATTAAAATCTCCAGTAACAAATCTTATTAGGTCATAAGTAAAATTGTCTGGTTCATTAAAACTAAAATTTGCTTCTGGCAGCTTATAGATAGCAGTAACAGAGAATTGTGAGATTCAGATGGTGAAAATTTGAATGTTGCTTGTTTCCATCAGTGCAGTTGATAACAAAAATTACACTCCCATACCGTTCATGCAGTCTCTCAATCACTAGTTTAATTCCAAACACTTTGGTTCTGTACATTGCTGTCCCATGATGTGTTTCCTAGAGCAAAATATGTGACATTTGTATTTACTGCACATGTCCACCAGAAGAGTACTCTTATTACTGGAAATTCCCTCAATATTTATTGAGATCATTGTTAAGGTTGTTATTGACAAAGACCTTTATGGTGTATTTATTCTTCAGTTCCTTTGGTTTGATCTGGTGTTAGAAAGATTAGCCGACAAAGTTTCTGCCAAGGGTATGTCCAATTGTATTCACAATTTTTAAGGAGGTTCTTTCTGTGCGTATGACAGAATACTGGCATTCTGGCTTGGGTTTTGAGGAGTTAAGCTCAATTAACACAGTGTGATCACTCTTCCTCCTCCTTCCTTTTGTTTCCCCAGGAGTGTGTGTCCATGTATGTGTCACTCTTTCTATTTGCTAGGTGGATCCTGTTTATCTCAATCTTCTATCAGCTTTTAGCCGAGGTAAAAGAATTATTGTTGGCACCTCAGTGGTGGGGTCCAAAAATTTTTACCATCACACTGTGGGCATGGCCAGGGGGAAAGCCCTGTGTTGCACACGAATTAGGACTATTTTATTTCAAAACTTGGATGGGCAGGGCCAACCAGAATTTCTGCTACTGGTTCTGTCAAACTTGAGCGAACCTGCTGATGCCCACCACTGTGGCACTACCAAAGTCGTGTTGTTTACAGAAACAGAATATTGCCTTACATGTCTTTGTAGCTATTTTTTTTCTTTTCCCACAATACACTGGTGTGTGTGTGTGTGTGTGTGAGTGTGTGTGTGTGTGTGTGTGTGTGAGAGAGAGGGTGTGTGTGTCTCCCTTCTTCTCTGACCCTTTGGTTTCCATTGTCCATGGACTTTGATTTGCGTTGTCCATGAAAAAGAACACTGCCAAGAATCCACAGGTTTTTTACTTGCTCTTCCATATGTTCTCCCATTGTGTGTGTGTGTGTGTGTGTGTGTGTGTGTGTGTGTGTGTGTGTGTGTGTGTGTGTGTGTGTGTGTGTGTGTGTGTGTGTGTGTGTGTGTGTGTGTGTGTGTGTGTGTGTGTGTGGCATATTCCTGCAGACTTTAGCAAACTTTGGTGACAGCTGGCACATTCATTCAACCCTGACTGTAATACAGAGCTTAGAATAACAGTTTTGGACAACAGACCCTAGAATTCCCCAGCAAAGGATTCTTGGAATGATGCTACAAAAATCACAAAGTTTACCAAGTTTTCTTGTGTTAGCAAAACAAGGAGCAACCAACTGCAGCTAAATTGATTAATAGATTAGGTCCTGAAATTAAATGGCTAGCACAGCATACTTCCCTTTTTTTTAAAAAAAATTGAGAAAGCAAGTCTTTGTTGGTGAAATAAATTGAGAGAAAAGATAATAGGAACCCTAGTTCTGGCTAATGAAGATAGAGGAGTGGAGAGGTCTTCCTCTTCCAGACTATTTTGCTGGCACTCAGTATCAAGGCTCTATGGTGGCTCCATATCCTCTGTTATGAAGGACAGCCCTCCATTTGAAAAGTTGCCAGGGAGCGGTCATTTTTGGAAACTGTGTTGGAAAAAGCACTCCTTTCTTTGTAGTATACCATGTCTATTCTGATCTTGATGCAAAGAAAGAAACAAGGAGTGAATCAATTTATAGTAACGCTAACAGGGATTTCTGGGTAAGATATTTGAGGTGATGTTTTACTTTTGCCACATACCCCCAGTATGTTTTCATGGCTGAATGGCGATTCAAATCCAGGTCTCCTAATTTCTAGGACATCCACTATACCACAAGAGGTAAAGCACACATATAGTACATGCTTAATGACAATGTGCTCAATCTGTGTGTTGTTTGTAGAGTTCAGCTCTCTTGCACTGTTCAGGCCTTTCTGGTAACATGGCTGCACTGGGAAGAGTGTGTAATTCTGCAAAGAAACACCAGGTAAGCTATACATGGGTTAACATCCTTTTCTCCTGAACATCTCTAGCACTCTTTTCATTGTTTCATAAATACCCCAGTAACCCAGATGACTACAAACATTGCGATTTAAATGAAATGAAAATGCTCATCTTTAGGAGTTCAAATTCTATAGCAGATGAGGGAGAGGTGACTCAATTTCTTTACATCCAGCTTTGCTTATTTTGTAACAAAATGCATATTAAGGACAAGACCTAAGAGGATCTCCGTTTTCACATCTTAAAATTTTTCACATGATTCCCTTTGAGGCCTGTGCCTCTTGACACCCTGAAGCTACTTTCCAAAGACATGACACCCTGACCATTCAGGGCTAAAGCTCCTTGTTTGGAAGAGTTATACGAAGCTGAAAGAAAGGAATCCATCGTTCATCCGAAAGTGACAGCTCTTCAGCGTATGAATCAAGCTGAGGTAACCCAAGTAGGAGGTGTCAGAATTCTAGTTGAGGATGTTAAAGATGATTTAACAACTGGTGAGTTATGACTGGCAGGATCTGTGCATTTGAGGAAAGGCCTGTCTGCAGAGCCAACTGCAAACTTGGCCTGAAAGAAATAGGAGGGATTCAGTGTCTGGAGTGAACGAATGATTCTCATTTTTCAGGGGCTTTAGCCAAAGCATCTTAGTAATCTTGTAAAGGCATCCATTCTAAGATGGCTCCTGCATTAATCAAAAAGCCTTCCCAGAAGGAGATGTAAATAGTGCCACTTTTTCTGACCACCTGCTGCCTTGACTCCTTTCCCAACAAATGCCCTCTCACCTTCACAGGGGAACATGAGCACATGTATCACCTGTGCAACAGCATATCTTGGGCTCTTGGATTTTCCATGGGAATCTATCACGCCTGTCCTTCAGGGATATTATTATCTTGTTATTGATTTATTATTTGCAGATCAGCTTTCGGCTAGGGATCTAAGAAGGGCTGCAGTGTCAAAGACACACTCTTGCACAACTCCAGAGGACAAAATAACAAAAAGTGAAGTTCCTGCACATGGGTAGACATTCTCTGGCCTTGGTTTTCATTCCTCCCTGTTCCTCTCAAGTCACACAAAATTCCCATGCCATATTTGTGCATTTGTGTGTGTGTGTGTATGTGTGTGTGCACACATAACTGATTAAACAATCTGCCAGGCCACTGGTGGCTATCTGTACTACTATTGCTAGTAAAACGAGCAACATGCTACATAATCACTACCACCATTAACACAAACAGTACAGAAGATGTAGGGAACTGCCTATGAAAAATGTCTTTTAGTGCTCCTCTTTCTTCATTTTGTCTTGCAAACCTTACACTAACCAAGAATGGCTTCCTTCTTTATCACTTTATAATTATGTTTCCTGCGATCCAAGACATGTTTGATGCAAGATATCTAAGATGACACAGAGAACATGGAAATAACACAGTACCTGCCCAGAGGGCTTACAAACAACATTGGATGGGTAAAATACAGAGAAATCAGTAACTAGTCGATGCAAGAGCCAGAAACGTTGGTAATAAAAAGCAAAGGAATATATTTGTCATCAGCAATTCAGCTGCTATACCTAATATTTCACTAGGTTGCATTACTTTGAGGTGTTATTGGGAGGCATCAGCCAATTTATCTATTGCTGGGCAAACCTGTCATTTGGTTTCCTTTAAATCTATGGAGGAAAGGCTATACAGTATTGGAAAAAAGAAATAAGGAGTTCAGATCAGCTTGGCAAGTTACTGTTCTGGACTGCAAATCGCTCACCAAATCCCAAGCACAATTTATATTTAGGTGAATTCAGAAGAAAGTGAAATTTGAAGATACTTTATCTTCAGCGACAGATATTCAGGCATGTAAGGGCACTTCATTTTACTACACAATTTGCAAAATATACTATGTCTGGTCTGGGCAAAAAGCAATTTGAAAGATGCTTCTTCACTTCTGCTTGAATTTTTACAGCCTGCTTCTTAACGTCTGCAGAATATTCATTTAGTGTCTGCTGCTTCTGTAGCATCTTGCATATGTTTTATAGCTTTCTAATAATCATGTGACTCATGTGATATGCAAAGTGTCAATCTAGCCCAGTGATTTCCAGCCTGGGGTAAATGTACCCCCAAGGGTACAAACCAGGACATTTAGGAGTATGCAAAAATATGAATAATGGTGGGAAAGATTATTTATTTATTTAGATTTATTATCTCGCCCCAATCCAGTGAACCTGACTCTCTGTGGCTTACAAAAAGAAAAAGATCACACATGAGCGCAAAACAAACTAAACAATCCCACTATACCCCTACAAATTCGGACATTAGAACCTTAAGGTTCAAAATTAATTTTTTAAAAAATAAACTATAAATTTACAAAATACTAAAAAAGATTTAAAAGATTAAAAGTTTTAAAAAGTTTAAAAGAGCAAGAGAGGGGTGGCTGTCCCATCAGATCAGCCACCCAACATGGGACCCCATATTACTGGAGCCCCACACCTGCCCTGCCAGCCAGGTTTTAAGGCCCTTCCGAAAGGGCAGGAGCTCTGTCTGTAGAAGTAACTCAGTTGGCAGGAGGTTCCAAAGGGCCGGGGCGGACACAGAGAAGGCCCTCCTTCTGGTGCTAGAGAGAGATGCACCTCTCTAGCTGATGGAATGATAAGAGAGCCTCTCCGATCCGCCCTGGTGGGACAGACAGATGTTCTTGGGGTGATGGGGTCTCTTAAGTATCCTGGCCCACTACCATGTAGGGCTTTAAAGGTAATGACCAGCACCTTGAATTGTGCCCAGAGACATACTGGCAACCAGTGCAGCTCCTGAAGTAGTGGTGAGGCACGAGCATAACACCTGCACCCCATCACTACCCGAGCAGCTGCATTCTGGACCAGCTGCAGCCTCCGAATGGTCACCAAGGGCAGCCCCATGTAGAGCGCATTACAGTAATCTGGAGGTGACCAAAGCATGTGTGATCATGAGCAAGGAGTCCCGATCTAGGAGTGGGCATAACTGGCGTATTACACGGAGTTGTGCAAAAGCCCTCCTGGCCACGACTGCCACCTGCTTTTCAAGCAGTAGTCGTGAGTCCAAGAGGACCCCCAGATTACGCACTGGGTCTGTTTGGGGCAAAGCTGCCCCATCCAGAACCAAAAATGGCAACTCTTGAGATAGCGCAGGACCCCCTACCCATAGCCACTCAGTCTTGCCAGGATTCAGTTGTAGCCCGTTGTCCCCTATCCAGACCCTGACAGCCTCCAGGCACCTGGATAGGACTTCTACTGCATCAATTGGATCTCCACGGGCTGAGATATACAGCTGGGTGTCATCTGCATATTGGTGATACCTTACCCCGTGGGAACGGATGATCTCACCCAGTGGCTTCATGTAGATGTTACATAGGAGAGGTGAGAGTACCGAGCCCTGAGGCACCCCATATTGAAGGGACCTAGGGCTGGACTTCTCACTCTCCAGCCACACCGACTAGGTCTGGCCCCTCAGAAATGAGGAAAACCAGGCCAACACAGTGCCCTGGATCCCCAATCCTTGGAGCCTTCCCAGAAGGATACCGTGGTCGACAGTATCAAAGGCCGCTGAGAGGTCAAGAAGAGCAAGGACGGACGGATGACCTCCATCCCGTTCTCTCCAGAGATCATCCACCAATGCGACCAATGCAGTTTCTGTACCATATCTGGGCCTGAATCCTGACTGAAAAGGGTCCAGATAATCCGCTTCATCCAGGACTTCCTGTAGCTGCCACGCCACTGCCTTCTCCAAAACCTTACCCAAAAAAGGTATAGAAGATACAGGGATAACTGAATTTCTGGAGTGATTTCTACAGAGAGATTAGCTTGTGGCTGTGCAAAATGCTGGTCCTTTCCATCTCCAGAAGAGCGGCTGGTGGGGCAGGGTTTGGGAAAGGAACTGGGCTTGGAGATGTCCAGGGCTTAAAAGAAGCCTAGGGTTGAGGAGTGAGATGGGATGAAATAAGGAATGGCTAGTTATCTGCTGTTGTGTGCCAGCAAGTATTCATGACAGTCACTTGTTTCAAATGAGTCTAAAGTGATAATCAGTTGCTGGTGTTTGGTGTGGGGAGACTCATGAGAGTGTGGTATGAAGAGTGGTATGGCAATGTTCATTTGACATCCTTTAGTGTAGGGGTCAGCAACCTGCAGCCCATTGGGCGGATATGGCCTGTGGCATCAAGTCATCTGACCCATGCCCTCGCCCCAGCGGCCACTGCTGGAATTGGCCATGGACACATATATGGCAGCCATAATGGTGTTGGAGGGACCATCAGTCCAGCCCCCTCAACTGTCTGAGGGAGCATGACCCAGCCTCTGATTCAAAAAGGTTGGTGACCCCTGCTTTAGTGGATTTGTATTGGTGCTGTGACTTATTGCTTTGTGAAAATACCCCTTCCCCCCATGAGAGAAGGGAAACATAATTGCATTTAGAAATAGCTAATAAAATCCAAGAAAACAAAATGAAACAGTATAAATTTTGGAAGGACAAAAGAAAATATGGGTTTGTTTCCCTCGTCAGTTCTTCTTTGTTTAATGAATAGTTCCACCCTCTTTATATGTAGAATACTCATAGCTGTTTTTCTTATTCCAAGAATAGCAGTCATCTCATGAGCTTTAGCTGAATTATTCTTGTTTTTTGGTTTCTCATGCAAGATTGTTTTCACTGAATCTAGTGAATTAGGGAGATTGGTTCCCTTGCCCCTGAAGATGTGTGTGAAAAGCTGCCCTATTGCATCTGGTTTCATTTACTTCTGAAGAAGAGTACAGTACTGTTGCTCAAAATAAATAGAGCATCTTTATGCCAGTACTAGTGTATACACAAGCAGGTGTCTCACTCAGCCCTAGGAGCACATTCAGCGATTGATTTCTTCTAGGTAATATCTACATCTCTTCTCTTTGATATCAAGACATATCTAACACTTTAGTGCAAAACAGGGAGAAAGTACAACCATCAGTTCTTTGAACCGGCAAAATAGAAAACAATACCATGAATACATGAAGTATGTTTTTTTGTTTACAGTAGATGAAGACTGTCCGAACCTCCAGCATGTAATGTGTGGGAAAGTATTATCCAATGGCAATATGACACCTGCTTTACTCTTGGAGCATTTTCAGATAAAACATGCCAGCTATGCAAAGGAGTGCAGTTTTTTCCACAGCCTAGTGTATATATAGTTGTAGTCAGAATATAACATTGTTCCTGTCATCACCTAACAAAGATAGCAAAAATGTGAATGAAGCCTCCTATCATATTGGGTACACAAAAAGAGCCTCCTCGAAGATTGTGGTATTTTTGAACCACAATTGGATGTACCCTTGTAATAGCAACCTAGTGTTGCTGGCTAATCTTTCTCACACTAGGTCAAGCGAAAGAAACTGCAGAATGAATTCACCAAAAGGCAACTTCATTTTGGCAGTTTCATGTCTGGTATAGACATGGAAGAACAAGTACTTACAATATTGCTAGAATCATACTATAATTTCTGCTCTTGTAAAAGATGACTTTCTGTGTATGCTTAGAAAAGAAAATGTGAGGAAAATGAACACTAGCCCTCTTTCAAACACTACAATATCTCAAAGAATTTAGGATATGCCTGACAATGTTGAGGCAATAGCAATAGGTAGAATTAAAAAATACTGTAGTAAACTCTTTGACATGCAAATTGACAAAAGCACAGATGCTGCTTATTTTGTTACTTTGCTTGTTATTGCAAGATATTTGGAAGGGAAGTATGTTCAGAAAAACCTTCAGCTTTCTCATCAGCTGTCAGAGCACACAAGATATGAAACTATGTTTAATAGCATTGATAGTTATTTCAAATAAAATGGCATTAGTTGCTTTAATTTTTGTGGCTAAGCACTGATGGGAACAAGTCCATCTCAAGTTTTTAACTCCAGTCATGAAAGTAGTGCCGAGCACCTGAGGACCTCCTTAGTGAATTACAGGCCATTCTTCATGGTTAATTTTATAGAGTCAGAGCCACAAACTCAAGGGTTTTCAACACACTATGTGAAGAGTTGATGAATCTTCATTCCACTCTGCTCCTTCACGCAGAAGTAAAGTTTATCTTATGCACTGATGTTTTCTCAAGTCAAAATGCTATTGCCGTTTGTGTAACTTGCTATAGTTAATTGTGGCTAATTGACAATGTGTCAAGGCTCATCTTGTATGAATTGATCTCCATTTTGTTTTAAAAGGACACTTGAATATTCTTAAGTTCTGGTCACAATAAAGACAATTTTAATAGTGCATGCAGACAGTTTCACAGGGTAGAGGCATCATTAGCTGACTCTTGGTAAATACATCATCCATGAAAACATGCAGTAGAGGTGGGGGGTATATCCTTATCTTTGGTAAGTTTTTAATGTTGTCATTCATTCAGAGGTCAATACTAAGATACTGCTGGGTAGTGCTTAACTTCTAACACCAAAGCTGCTGGAGCCATTGCTTGCTGGAATTCACACCCTGAACTGTAAACTCTTCTTACTAATCCCAAGTGTATTTGAGCGCTGATTGTGAGTATCCACTCTACTCTTCACACACTCTGAATATTGCTTTATATATGCCACACACACATAACATTCTTTCCACTGAGATACACTGAGGGAGCAAATAGCACACTTTGTTTTATCTGGAATAATTCCACCCCCACCCACCCCAAGTTAACACAATCAGAATTAATGTAATCGCAAGCCTCACCCTCTGTTCAAGTATAGACAGGAAAGAAGAAATTGCTACCCTTTGAGGGTGGCGAGATGTAAAGGAGAATAGGTGTGATACATCTTTGTTAATTGTGCAGAAGAAAACAGTTTGTCAGGGGTAACTAATATGTTAAACCATTCAACCAGCTCACATGCACACATGAAAACCCTTGTAAATGCTGTTTGTTGTCTAGATTCTGTCATGCAGGGAAATATCCATTCACTACAGAGAAAAATATAATGGAAAGTGAACTGTTAACTAGAAGGTTATCCCTTGTTTCTTTCCTGTGAATTGGCCTGTATAACTGCCCACTCATTCCAAACATTTACAAATTTAATCACAAGTTCATACTCATATTCACCACTAGACAGCCATTCACTTAGATATGCACACAGAAAGCAAACATGTTAGCAATTTGGTCTCTAGTTTTCCTGCCTCTTTGTAATCCAGCTTGTACTTCTGGAAGTTCTTGATCCACATATTGCTGAAGCCTAGCTTGTAGGATCTTGAGCATGACCTTGCTAGTGTGTGAGAGGAGTGCAATTGTACAAATGTTTGAGCATTCTTTGGTGTTGTCCTTCTTTGGAATTGGAACCTATTCTGACCTTTTCCAATCCTATAGCCACTGTTGTGTTTTCCAAAGTTGCTGCATACTGAATGCAACACTTTAACTGCATCATCTATTAGAGCTTTAAATAGCTAATAATCTCCACTGGCTTTGTTATAAGTAATACTTTAGAGCCCAATTGACTTCACACTCCAGGATGTCTGGCCAAGGTCAGCAATCACACCATCCTGGTTGCCAGGGACATTAAAATCCTTCTTGTAGAGTTCTGTGTAATCTTGCCATTTATTCCCTAATCTCTTCTGCATTTGCTAGATCCCTACCATTTTTGTCCTTTATCATGGCCATTTTTGCTTGATACATTGCCTTAATTTTCCCAATTTTTTTGAAGAGATCTCAAATCTTTTCCCTTCTGTTGTTTTCCTCTATTACTTTGTGTTGTTCAGTTTAGAAGGCCTCCTTATCTCTCTTTGCCATTCTCTGGAAATTTACCTTCAGTTGGGTGAATCTTTCTTTTTCATCTTTGCTTTCCACTTTCCTTCTCTCTTCAGCAATTTGTAGAGCCTAATCAGACAACCACTTTGCTTTCTGGCATTTCTATTTCTTTTGCATGGTTCTAATTGCTGCCTCCTATACAGTGATATGAACCTCTGTCCATAGTTCATCAGTCACTCTGTCTGTCAAGTCTAAACCCTTAAATCTATTCTTTACCTCCACTGTATATTCATAAGGCATGTGATCTATATCATACCTATGGTAATACCTATGTCATACCTATGAATGACCTAATTGTTTTATTTACTTACTTACTTCATTATTAGTCAGAATTTTGCAATCAGCAGTTCATGATTTGCATACTTTTTGTAAGCATGTTTAGAGGTTTGGTGTATTACCAGAACAGTTGTGTTTCTTCCAACCCTGAGTGTTTTCAGGAAACATTCTCTCAGAATTTCTAAGGCTCAGTTTTCAAAAGAGAAAGCAGCTTCTGATCTGGGGTAATGTGTATGAAATCAGCAGCTTTGAGATGTAAAAAGAAGAGCAGTATCAAAGATTGAGCATAGCTGGTGCCATGCTGCAGCTAAAAAGAGGAAAGTCCTTGATGCAGATGAGAAGAAAGAGGATAGGATTGCATCCTCTAAATCTGCAAAATCCACGATCTGAAATGTAAGGTAAAATCCATCTCTCTCCATATTCATCTGTAATCAATTCAAGGGCCATTTCACTCATGAATGTGACTGATCATTGAGATGTATAAGTTCCGCCAAGCACAGATTTCATCATGGCACTTGGTGCTTGTTCATATTTTACCAGCAATAGATACCTAGAGAAACTGTTGGAAAACATCCCTGACAATTGCTTTGTGTTTCTTTGAGAAGTGGGTAGCTGATGAAAAAAGACTTGTGAAAATCAGGGCTAATTTGGACAAATCCTGAATTATTAACAGTGCAACAACATGGCAGGAAAGTGATCTGTTCTAAATTCACACATGGGAAGTCAGGTTTCCCCAGGTTAATTCGCTTTAGCAAGAGTCAGAGAGAGAGAAAGGGATGAGGAAACCATCAGTCAGCACTTGATAGTCCTCTGTTAAGACATCTCTGCTGTAGCGGTTCAGATTTGCAGGAGACACAGCAACAGTATAGCTACCTTAACAAATGTCAAACAAAGGCTAATCGCCAATTTCCTTCATTCTCTCTCTCAAAATCATATTTTTCCTTCCTATAATCATTCCTATCAACCTTTCCACTTTTACTATCTCTTACTGAACTGAGTAGTAGTGCTGCAGGATGAAAAATGTTCTGGGGACCAATAATTCTCGGCCAGAAAAGAGTGGAGGCTGATTTTTTCCCCCATCCGGAGAGATATCCTTGTGGTGCTGGCTGAAGTTTTGAAGCTTTGGCTATAGAAGTCATGTTATTTTTATTTATTTGTTTGTTTGTTCAGATTTATATTGCCGCCCACTCGCTAAGGCAACTCAGGGCAGCTTACAGTCAAAACAGCAATAGTACAGTAAAAATCATAAAATACAACCTTACAAAACAACCAAAGCAGAACACAGACAAACTCCCCTTTGGTTGTTGTTGTGGGCCCAGAGAAGGGGGCGATGCTCTCAGCTGCCTGCCAGGCCATGGAATCTTCTACCTCAGGCCATTGTTGTGGGCCCAGTTTATGGTAACTCTAGAGGCCTACACAAGATCCTGTCATTGAAAACCCTAATTCAGGTCTTTCAAAGTCTGAATCAATCCATCTCATATTTAGTCTCTCTCTTGTGCTACAGTCCTTCAGTGCTAGGGCTGGGTTTGTGCTTCCCAGTCCTTCAGTGCTAGGGCTGGGTTTGTGCTGTTTCTGAGAATGACACACATGTTTGCTTTTAAAAATGATTTTATTGGATGATTGAGGAAGAACAACCGCTGCATCACACTTGCTTGCCAAAGGCCTGTGTTAAGCTCAACTCAGTTGGATGCCACTAATCATCTTGCTGACACTCAACACAAACACATGGCTGCATGAATTCCTGCTTCCTGATCAGTCAATTTGCAGCTGACATTTGACTTCTGTGGGTCAGGAATCTAACAGCATTTTACCATATGTCAGAGCTCAGCTCTTTCTATGATACACTTTCAGCCAGGATCATTTAACAGAACAATATCACCACCAGCAGCACCAGCAGCACCTCCTTTTTCCTCCAAACTTTTTTGGACGGGGACCTGACCATGCCGTTGGAACAGCTGAATGGGCTAGACCATGCCACCAGTACAGGGCTTGTTTGTGCAATCACATCCATATTCACTTCCTGGTTCGGCACGGACACTTCTGCGCAAGCGCAAAAGCTCCCATATTCACTTCCATGTTCAGCGGGGATGTTTCTGTGCATGGGTAAAAGCGGTTATATTCACTTCCTGGTTTGGATGCTTCTGCACATGCATGAGCACATCCATGCCAAATTAGGAAGAGAATACAGACGCTTCTGTGCATGCCGTTGCCACCACCGCAGCTGCCCAAGGCCCCACCCTTCCCTGGCCGGGAAGGGATAAAAGAATTATCAGGACTTGGGGTTGGCCAAAGACCAATGTTGCTGATACTGCAACTGCCCGAGGTCCCACCTGTGATGAAAAAAGAAAGTCAAAATGACTAAGGCAAACAAACAAGATGAAATAATTTCTCATTTAGACCATTGGGACTGCTTATCTCACAGATTTTCAGTTGCAGGATCAGGACCCCCCAATGGACCATAGCCTTTCCTAAGTATGAATCAGGGAGGCCGAATGAACCAATAAGACTATTATCATGAAAAATAAAAGAGAATAAAGTGAATCTCAAGATATCTGTTTGTCTCAAAACACTGGGTCCTGGCTGTGTTTGAAATGATCATGGCAGGGATAAAGCAATTGTCTTTTTTGTTTAGTTTTCTGCTTTTGTAATTTTTGTAATTTATGTGTAAACTGGATTGATATTTGGAATCTTTGATTGTGGCTTGCTTGTTATTGCTGCCTATTGAATTTTGATGCTGTAATGATTTATATCATAGTATCTCTGATGTATTTTTTAGGATGTCTTGATGTTTTGTAATTGCAATTGTTATTAGAGATTTTTTTTTTGGCGGGGGGATGTATCTTGATATGTTTTTTTAATGTTATTCCTGCTATGTGATATTTGTAATTTACTATGTGATATCTGTAATTGTTTTTTATGCTATAGAATGTGCCATGTAATTGTAACTGTTTCTTCTGTAAGCCGCCCAGAGTCGCTATGTGAGTGGGGCGGCATATAAGTCGAAAATACAATACAATACAATACAATAAAACATGGTTTTCTGTCCTGCAGCATAGAGAATGATGCCTTCTATCCAGGGAACAAGGACTTTGCTGTTCATACAAGAAATTAGCATTGATAACTAGTCAATTCAGTGAAGGAATTCAGGGCTTCTTTCAATAATCTCTAGATGGAGTAATAAATTAACCCCACACACTTATCTTAACAGTACAATGTCTTAACATAGTGAGGTTTTCTCACTGTAACCACACTAGTTCAGGGGCACAGTACAGTACAAATTGAAAAATGACTCTGGAGGTCTTGGTGGTGGAGGTCTTGGTCATTGTAGAGTGTCTATAACCAAACATGTATAAGAGCACAGAATCCAGAAGCTCAGTATTCTGATCAGATCATGATTATCTGTTATTATTCGGTATGAGACACATTTCAGAGTTCAAGGCCAACACCATATTTTGCTACAAGGCAGGATGATGAAATTGCTGAGCAGCACACACACACACACACAAAAGGACTGTCAATCCTGTTTCCTTGGCAACTGTTGCATTCCTTTCTGTCCCCAGCAATGCCAATTGGTTTCATTTGCCAGAGAGCCAAAGGTATCTCATAGGTTCATTTCAACACTAGAAGTGCAAAATAAAAGTGGCACAGAAAGTACAGAAGATGCTTCCAAGAGAGACAAAAACAAGCATGAAAAGGTGTTCCAAGGATCTGAGGGGAGGGATTCACTCTCCCTTAATTAAACATTAGGTAAAGGTAAAGGTCGCTCTTGCTTGAAAGCCAGTCATATCCAACTCTAGGGTTCAGTGCTCATCTCTATTTATAACCAAAGAGCCAGCGCTGTCTGCACCTGCAGACGTTTCTATGGACATGGTCAGACATAACTAGATACCAGACTGCATGGAATTGAAGTGGTACCTTTTTTCTTCTTCTTCTTTGTCTAGGCCAGATGTGAAACTGTCAAGTACCTATTTATCTACTCACAATTTCTTGATTTTGAACTGCTAGGTTGGTAGGAGCTAGAACAGAGAAGGTAGCTCACTCTGTTCTGCAGCACTTGGGTCATGAACTTCTGACCTGCAGACCTTCTAGTCATCAAGTTCAGTATCTTAACCACTAAGCCACCACAGTCCTCATTGATTTAACATTCTTTTTTTTTTTTTTTTTTTTTGCAAATGTGAACATTCTGTGCTGTCCAAGAATCTTGTGAAGTATGCAGTTTTTGCAGAAATAGTGTACACTAGTGTGTATCTGATAAGAAAATAGTTGATCTCTTTGTCATATAATGCCAAAGAGTCCGTGACATGTCTGCAATTGACCTGTTGTTCCAGATGTGGTCGAGAGAGGCCTTTTACATTAAGCACTTATGAGTTTCCTTTGCTGTGCGTTGGAAAAGATGATTATATTAACCACCAGTGAGTGTATTAACAGAGGAGTGATGATTAGACAAAAGAGTGATTTTACACCTTGTTGTAGCATTGTTGAAACTTCAGTGGAATATTACAGTGAATTGTTTTGCCTGTGGTTTTAAAGAAAAGGATGATGTATGGGACTAAAAACATTGTCTATTTAATGCCTAGCTGTTGAGGAAAGTTGCATGGAAATAAATTACAAAATATAATTTCTCTTGAATCTGCAGCACTTCTAAATAGGTGTAGGCTAAAATCCTCCTGAGTCTAATGTGACTTATATTTTCTCAAAAAGTACACTCCAGATTGCAATGTTATAGCTTGCACCTATGTATAATTCCTTGAATTTCTGCCACACAGTTTAGTGGAGCTCAGTCTTTAGCAGGGGTGCTTAAAACTTCAACCTAACAGTACACTGCTAAGCACATTTAATCAGAAGGTAAGCCCCAGAATAAGTGTACATATATGGGAGAAACATCAACAATTTGAGATATGCAGATGATATCACCCTAATGGCAGAAAGTGAGGAGGAGCTAAAGAAGCTCCTGATTAGGTTGAAAGAAGAAAGTGAAAAAGCTGGCTTGAGACTCAATATAAAGAAAACAAAGATCATGGCCACAGGCCCTATCAGTCACTGGAAAATAGATGGGGAAGAAGTAGAAGCAGTGACATATTTTACTTTATTGCGATCAAAGCTCACTGCAGATGGTGATTGGAGCCATGAAATAAAAAGGCGACTGATTATTGGGAGGCAAGCGATGAGAAACCTGGGGAGCATAGTGAAAAGAAAAGACATCATATTGCAAACAAAAATTTGTATTGTCAAAGCAATGTATGGTTGTGAGAGCTGGACCATTAGGAAAGCTGAGCGCAGAAGAATAGATGTATTTGAGATGTGGTTTTGGTGGAGAGTTTTGAGAGTCCCCTGGACAGCAAGGAGAACAAATAGGTCAATCTTAGAAGAAATCAACCCAGAATGTTCCTTAGAAAGTCAAATTGTAAATATGACATCAAACGAGAAGAGCAGATTCGCTTGAGAAAGCCTTGATGCTAGGAAAGGTGGAGGGCAAAAGAAAAAGGGGCGGCCAAAAATGAGATGGTTAGATGGTATTGTAGAGACAATGGGCACAGAACTGAGTGAGTTGAGGAGGATGGTGGAGGACAGAAGTGCCTGGCGAGTAGTGGTCCATGGGGTCGCAGAGCGTCGGAGTCGACTGTGCAACTGAACAACAACAAAATGCTTTGTTAGAGAACAAAGTATCCTAAGAAAATGTTCATTAGCTCTAGCCTCCAAAATGTTGTTGGACATCAATTTGCAGAGGTCCTAGCCAATATGGCCAATTATCACAAATTCTGGGAATGGTACTTCTCCAGCTTCTGGGAATACAAGGCTAGAAACCACTCCTTTAGAGTAGGGGTGTGAATTTCATAGCCTTTGGCTGCTCAAGGGACCAGGGGGAAAATATCATTCCACTCTCTCCATGATGGGATTGGATAGTGAAGGATTAGTGCAGTTCCTGCATAGTATGGCATCTTTCCATGGTTCATCAGGAAAGGTCAGAAGAAATGCCAAGGTACACCAGATTGTTGCAGACCTTCAGACCTTACAGCATAAATTTCACCAGAAAGAAACAGAATTTGGTAATTTGCTGTGCAATGCAGTGAATGGAAAAAAGGGGTCAAACAATCAAAGAAAATGAGACTAGCATCTAATTTCCATTGGAAACTGGGAAATATTGCTGGCACCAAGGGAGGTCTCAGTGAGGAATCTTGGCATAGTATGACTTGAAACATCTCCAAGAAGGAAAAAAAAATATTGTCAGTACAACATTAACACAGGTAGAACAATCCTAAAGTGTGTGAGGGAAGATTCCATTGACCAAAGATTAAAGTAAAGGAAGATTTTATGCAGACATACACACACTGATTATGAGAGATGGGGGGGGGGGGAGGGGGAAAAGAGAAATTGGCCTTTAAAGATTTTCCTCACTCACCAATATTAATGAAAGGGTAAATAAGCAAGACACTGCAGGGCTGGTTTATTTATTCAGCTTTTTTGAGGTTGAAGAATTGAGTGGATGAGGAGTCTGGGTACAGTAGTTTCCAGTACCATTGTCAACGTGGAGAAGATCTTTCCACCACAGCTTCTATTATCTCCCTCTCCCATGAAATGTACAAATTGCAGTTGTTGCCTTGTGACAGGTTCTCTAAAAGCAGAGGTATTGGATGGGTTGTCTGCATCTTTATGAGTTATCTACCTGTCCTTTTTTTGTTTGTCATATATATATACTTGATTTCATAAAGAGATAAGATGGTAAAAATGGCATGGCTCACATTTTGAAAAAAAGAAAAGAAAATCATTTGGTTTCTTGTTCTCACTCTGGAGTCAAGAACTTTCACAGGGTCTGGAAAATCCTCTGTAGACAAACTCATTGTTTTGAGATCATATGTGTTGATTGAAATGTAAAACACTGGTGATTTCTCCATACCTATGGGATAAATACAGGATTCTATATTTCTGATAGCAATAATCCACCAGACGCAGAATTCTGGAGGTAGGACAGAGTTGCATCAGGACTTACTAAATTTAAAGCTCAACTGTTTCCTCAAAGGAATACATTTGGACTGGATAGCACAGGTAATTCCCACACTCCCTATCCCACCCTCTCATTTGACTGAAAAGTCCAACCAAACCTGCTCTTCTGCACCTAACATTATGTATCAGTGAAATACCAGGAATTTTGAAATAAGAGTCTTTCTCCAACTCATTTATGATGCCTTTGTTACTGCCTATGCACCATTTGCAGTGTTAAGAAACATATTCCTTGCTATTCAATAATGGAGACAGATGTAGCAAGAAGCCATACAGCAATTCCAGCTCCAGATCCCTTTATGAAACCAGTGTTGTGAACGGAACATTGGCAAAATGTTCTGTCCCAGCAGTTTTGAAAGGAACCCCATCAGTTAAGACACAAGCCAAAGTACAGTATTTCGCTAGCACTTTCTTGACAATAGCCATGCCCATCCTCCACCCCACATGATTAAATTGAATGAAAGGAGGAATGAGATGACTGATACCCTCTTCTCCCACCACATTTGTGTTACTTGGCTCTCCATGCATTGGAGAGGGAACATCTGCAGCAAAGGGCTTCTCACTTTATCAAATCTGCCCCTGTGATGCAGAATCTTGCAAGATCTGTGTTAAATTGTTCAGGAAACCTACATAAGTGGGCATGCCCACTTATGCTTTTTTGTATTGTATAACTGTGCTAGTATGTGGTAATAGTTCTTCTCAGCAGGCGGGAGTTGATTTTTTATATGCATTTTCATTTTTATGTTAGATTTACTGACTGTATATGCTTATGTTGTATTTATTTGATATTGTAATATATGATGCCCGTGTTATGTTAGCCGCTCTGAGTTGCTTCGGCAAGTAGAGCGGCATATAAGTCTAAATATAATAATAATAATAATAATAATAATAATAATAATAATAATAATAATAATAATAATAATAATAATAATAATAATAATAATAATAATAATAATAATAATAATAATAATAATGCCCAGTGGGATTCTGGGAGTAGCAGCTAAAGATGTAATTCTCCAAGCTCTCAGTGGCCCACACTCTTTTCTGTGGACATTAACCCTCCCATGGAGGATAACACAGCCGACAACACACAGAGGATAACACACTCCTCATGCAATTTTAATAATCCAATAAATGATCTGAGATGTATCAGAGTGTTGCACAATTTAAAATTATGAGCATATGCAAAATATAGGTAAAATTCAAAACAAATTAATATATTAAGATGATTAGACTACTTTTGGCCTGAAGCAAGCTACCTAAATAGCATTATTTTGACAATTTACTAGATCTCTTGTGCACATAGTGGAGCATAAGAGTTTCATGCACTTACTGGAAATCAGTGGTTCCCAATGTAGGGCACACACACCACAGGGAAACTTCAATTCCCAGAAGCCTAAGTCAGTACATTGGCTGATGAGTGCTTTGGAGAATTGGAGAAGTGCTAGAGTGTTTTTTATTTTGTTTTGTTTTGTTTATTTTGTTTTGTTTTGTTTTCTGATATTGGAGAATTGGCTTAGGCTTCTGGGAATTGAAGTTCAAAAGCCAAAGGTTGGGAAACACTGCTGTAAATGCTGCATTGATTGAATTTCTGCACATTCACAGAACACTTTACTTGATTATTCTTTGATCTTCCTACTTCGCTTCAATGTCTATTAAGTAACTTCTAGATGATCCAGCCAGAATCTTGTCCTGGTGGGAGACACTGTTTGGCATTCATCCATTCGGCATGCTTGTTGTTTTTCCTCTCCATAGGTTTATCCAAGCCTATTTTGGTTTAATATTTGGAGCTTAAATGGTGTGCAGAAAACTTTCCCTTGATTTAATTGTTGTCTAGGGATTGGTGTCCACAAAGTGGATTATACTACATTATTTCATTTGTTATTTGCTAGCATCTTTGGACATACTCTGGAAGGGCAGTGTCAGCCAAATAACAGACATTTTCACTGGGGGCAGGTTTTAGGCAGCCAATAAAATATTACTGTGTGCAAAGAACAAAGTTTAAATTGTGATCTCCCCATAATCCTCCTGATTGATTCAGGTGGGCGTGGACCTTTGTTCAGCTTGATATGATTTTGAATTTCTAAGCTCAGCAGTTTCATCAACTTCTGATTCATGGATAATTTCCTCAGGAAAAAAAAATATTTTCCCCAACAAATATGTCAACACTCATATTCATAAAGAAGATAATATCAGCTAAAGATTGAGGTATGTGAGGCTCAGATGTAAACAATAAAGTCATTTCTCCCCAGTGTCTGTAGTCAGCATAGGTATTGCTTTCCCAGAAAAACAAACTCTTCTGCCATATTGGATGGTACCAGTTATTCATTGCCAATATAGGCATGTTGACTTACACTTATTTCATGGCTATCATATGCTTGCCGACATAAACCAAATGAGCAGCTGTGAAGGATCAGGACGCCAACAAACCTATTGAACAACTACTCCTTCAGTCCAAGAAGTCTGAGAGCATTGGTTCTGTGGGAAAAGTGGGGCTCAGGAGTAGAAAATTAGTGCTCTCATAGGATCTAAACTGCTTTACACATGATTTTGTGGGAAAGTCATCAGACACTATTAATGCAGTAGAGAGGGCCAAATTGGATGGGATAGCATTCTTACAATTAACAACTGCATGGTTGGCTTTTTAAAGAGGGGAGGATAAGTATTGGCAATGTGATCTGGACTAACATTTTACTCAGGATAGGGATTGTTAGGGTTTTTTAAAAAACTTTTTGCCACCTGCTGTCACGGAACCACCCTCTTCTCTGGCCCTCCTAAACCAAAGCCCCCAGAGGGTGAGCTGGCCGACAATGCAGCTAAACAGCCCTTAGCTGCTTCTCTTCCACAAGGAGGTTTAAACAGGTAGCATATTCAGGGGCTTGTGTGCAAATGCATTGCATCTCTTACCATTTAGTTCAATGAAGAGATGTTGTTGAAGCAAATGTAAATTTACTGATCAGGTTCATAGTCCATAAAACAGTATAAGCAAAGTTCAGTAGCACAAAGCTGTCCAAAGGCAGAATAAAAGCCTATGTAATCATGATGGAAAAGAAAAGGGAAAATATCCCCCAGGCATAGATGTTAACCCATAGACATCCAAAAATGAACTCACTGCTCTCTCCAAGATGGAGATTCTTGATACCCTAACCAATCAGGGTACGCTCTCATTGAAACAGAAAGTTTCTCAGAACATGGGAACACGTGGAGACAGTGTCTCTGTGCTAGCTACAACAAGGCTAGCTACAGATAAGAAATAGGAACACTGAACTGAAAACAAGCTGTCTCGTGACACGCAGTCTTGTGAGACAAAGAAGGAAAATGATTTTTGAAGCCTAGTGAAAACCAGGTCACCTCCAGCTTTGAGAAATGTTAGAAAAAAGATGTCATTTCATGACACCTGCTGTAGCCCTCTCTAGGTCCAAGCCCACTCTAGGTCCAAAACACTGGCCTTTATACTGGAGGAAGGAACATTTCTGTCCTAGCCTTCCTGAAACTAGGAAACCAGTTCTAGCTAGTACATGGCTCTCCAAGCCATGAACACCATCTGGGTATGAATCCTTGTGCATACTAGCACATTAGCATTAAGTTAGGTTACCATATCTTTTTTTCTGAGAGGCTTCTTACCTGTAACACTTATATAATGAACAGTTCCAGCATGATCCTCTTGATAAGGGGTTCCCAGACTATGGCCTGTGGACTGGACACCATTTCATGTGGCCCCCACCCCACCCATCCAAGGGCATTTTAGAAACAAAATGGCCACTACTTTGAAGCTGTTGGGACAAAATGGCCACCACCCCCATCATGCAGGCAATGCAAAATGGCCATCTGGCCCTTGAAGTTGACTGAGAGAGCGTGACCCGCCACCCCAGCTTGAAAAGGTTGGGAACCCCTGCTCTTAATGCTGAGAATTTGTAATGGGTTGTCAAATCAAAATTAAATTACAGCAATTCTGTTGTTTGTTTGTTTGATTTACATCCTACTCAACTGGTGCAAGCACCCATCTGGGCAGCTCACAGGCATTACAAAATCAACAAAAAATACAAAGAACCTCAAATAATCCTACATAAATAAAATCATATAAACAAAATATAAAAATAATATAATACCTACCAAGATGGCATTCCAATAAATCAACAAACCTACCTATAATATATAGCTTCTTTTCTCATATTCACAGCTCACTAAACTCAGTTAAACAGATAAGTGGAATGCTGGAGATCATAAATTTACTAATTAGGGAAAAGCTTGGTGAAATAGGAATGTTTTAGTTGTTTATGAAAGGCCATTAAAGTGGAACGAGATCTAATTTTCACTTGCAACTTGTTCCATAATGAAGGAGCCACAGCCAAGAAAGATTTTGCTCTGGTCACAACTTTTTTAGCTTATTTAAGCATGGCAATGCATAATTTAAGAGGTAGGTTACTCCAGGTCCAATTTCTTAAGAAGAGGTGCTCTTGCAAATAGTGAGCTCCTAAATAGTTAAGGGCTTTATATGTTAACATCAGGACCTTGAATCTGGCACAGAATACAACGGGCAACCAATGCAGGCTAGCCATGACAGGAGTGATATAGTCAAAATGATCAATACTAGTAACAAGTTTAACTGCTACATTTTGTACATGTTGAAGCCTCCATGCCAGCCTCAAGGGCAGCAACAAATAGAGAGCATCACAGTAACCAAACTTGGAGATTGCCAGTGCATAGGTAAGCATAGTCAGGGATTTCCTGTCTAGGAGTGTACGAAGCTGAGTAATCCACCAAAGATGACAGAAAGCAGAAGTAACCACAGATGATATTTGATGTTCCATAGATAGAGCTGGGTCAAGTAGTACACCCAGATGATGTGCACGCTCCCTAAAAGAATGACACCTCCCATAGGGAGGGAGATTCCCCCAACCTGAGATTGGTTATCCCCAACAAGGATAACCTCTATTTTATCCAGATTCAGATTCAGCTTATTATCCTGAATGCATTCCATGACTGTCTCCAGGCATCTCTCCAGGGTGTAAACAGCATTCACTGCTGAGGTAGAAAAGGAGAGATAGAGCTGTGCATCATCAGCATACTGATGGGAGTACACAGAAAGTGCCTCCTCCAAGATTTTGGTATGTTTGAACCACAATTGAATGTTCCTTGGTAATGGCAACCTTGTGTTGCCAGCTAATATTTCTCACACTAGGTCAAGCAAAAGGAACTGCAGAATGAACTCGCCAAAAGATGCCTTCATTTTGGCAGCCAGCAAAAATAAACCATGTGTGACCCATCCATAAAACTAAACAATGCAGAACAAAGGAAATATCCTTTAAAGGGGCACTTAAAAAATAAAACATTGCAAGCTTTCACGACTCAAAGGTTGCTTCTTCAGGCAGATTCTCATGGCATGGTGTTCAAGCCAGGTTGGTTTGCTTAGAAGTTACATGGGAAAAATAGACAGCAGACTAAATCTTTTTACAATCCAAAGGCAGAAAACCAGGGATTTGCATGCTACCTTCCCCAAATGGCCCTCTTTGAAACTGAGAACTTTCATCCTGGCCTGGGAGGGGGGGGGGAGTTGCAATTCAAACCCACTCCTTCAAAATTGGGCAACAATTTTACTTTACCCACTAGACATGCCAAATTAGTTCAGATCAGTCCAAATCAGAGTGATTTAGGAATATTACCTAGTGGAAGTTCTTCAAATCTGTGGTCCTGCTGTACAGGTGTTCAAAGTCTATAAAATATATCACCTCCATTCTGCACTGTTTCATCTTGTCAGTTTCATGTCTGGCTTAGACACGGGAGAAGAAGAAGCATACTGATGAAAGCAGACTCCAAATCTGATGACCTCACCAAGTGGCCTTACATAGATATTAAACAGAATAGGGGAGGTTGCTAACCCCTGTGATACTCATAGTTATACCCATATTGTTTGATTTTAAGTTGAGTGAAATATGTAAGGAGTGGTTTTACCAGATCAGTCCTCTCAGTGAGTATCCATGGGTGAGTGGGGATTTGAACTCAGATGTCCTGGGCTTTAGTTCAACACTCAAAACACACTGGGTGCTTTCATGCTGAGAATAGCTGTACTTGTTAAATTAAGGCAGTTGAAATTGTTGTTTCATTTGTAAAAAAGGAATTTACCAACATTAGCAAATCACATATTTGCTTTAAACAGAACGCGAGGTTTACAAAAGTCAAACACAGCAGCAAAGTAGGCATATTTTTTGCCAAATGAATGAGGTCCATACCATGGCATTTGCAGAGACCAAAGCCTCAACTCAGTAGCGTAGCATTGATTTCATCCACCTGGAGCATAAGCCAAAATTTTCCCCTGGTGGACTCCGGTGCCCGCTCCCACTAGGGCTTCTGGGAATTGTAGTCCAAGAACACCCATAGCCGAAAAAGTGCCACCTGGGGTGGGCCCCCCTGCTCCTGCCTCAACTGCCCAGTTGCCATCCCAGAGGCCCAGGGTGAGGTGAATGAAGAATCTTGCTCCAGCCCCCACCCTATCAAAAAACCTAGGGCCAGAGAGGAAAGAAGTCAGCAACAAAGGCCTCAACTGCCCAGTCACCATTGTAGACACCCATGCAGAGTCACTACAGGTGACACTAATGCAGAGGACACCAATGCAGACCTCCAGGCCTAACCAGTGGCCAGAGCCAGGAGGATGGAAGGGAGTCACCATGATGGATGTTCTCGCCAAAGACTTATAGCTGCATGCATTTTATAAGTAAATGACTCACCGCAGTTGACTTGATATAGTGAACTTTCCTTTTCATACCAGAGTTTCCCTTTTTATATCAAGGTTGATGACTAACAAGATACTTTTGACTACATATATAACTTCTTGTTTCATATATCCAGCATTAATTAACTTAATTTTAGTCTGTTACTTTGTGTTATATTGTGATAATATGTATGACAGTAAAATACTGTACTGGCATAGAAACCAGCAAACCACGTCAGGAAGTTTGCCAAGAGAACTCTATGGACTAGAACAAAAGGCAAAACAAAGGGGCAAAATAGATGAAACAAGATGCTTAGCCAACCAGGTCAGAAGAGGGGGTGGACAGGAGTGGGAGGAGAACTACTATGGTGTTGTAAGGAACAATACTGTATAGGGACATGGAATGTGAGATCTATGAATCAAAGAAAGCTGGAAGTGGTAAAAAGGAAATTGAAAGAATAAACATTGACATCTTGGGAATCAGTGTGTTAAAACGGACAGGGATGGGCAAATTCAGCTGTTTGCCTCAAATTCCCTGAAGCGTGGCTGGGACTCACCAGTTTGCCTTGGGAGAAAGGGGGGGGGGCTGCCTGCTCTCTTTCTCCCAAGGTTGCACAATCTCAATAACAATCACAGCATCTGATCCTCAGCTAAGCCCCTTAGCAAGCCAGGCAGGGGGCCTGATTCTGAAAAGAAGAAAACTTTTTCCTAGCTTCTGTTCAGAAAACGTCCCTCTGGCTTGCTAAGGGACTTAGCGATGGGGGGGGGGGGTTCCTTAAGAGAGGCTTGGGATCCTTTTCCCAGCCTCTCTTAAGAACCTGGATAGCTAAGCCCCTTAGCAAGCCTGGGGTGTGTGTGTGTGATTCTGAACAGAAGCTAGGAAAACTTTTTCCTAGCTTCTGTTCAGAAAACCTCCATCTGGCTCGCTAAGGGACTTAGCGATCTCAATAACACGATCTCAATAACAATCACAGCATCTGATCCTCAGCTAAGCCCCTTAGCAAGCCAGGCAGGGGGCCTGATTCTGAAAAGAAGATTTTTTTCCCTAGCTTCTGTTCAGAAAACCTCTGTCTGGCTTGCTAAGAGACTTAGCGATGTGGGGGGCTTCTTAAGAGAGGCTTGGGACCCTTTTCCCAGCCTCTCTTAAGAAGTCCCCCCCCCCCAGCCTGGATAGCTAACCCCCTTAGCAAGCCAGGTGAGGGGGGCTGATTCTGAAAACCTCATTCTGGCTTGCTAAGGGACTTAGCGATGGGGGGGGTGTTCTTAAGAGAGGCTTGGGAGCAAGCCAGGCACAGGGGGTGGGGGCTGATTCTGAAAAGAAGCTAAACAAAAGAGCAGACCTTGTTTAGAGTAATGCCAAAGAATGTTCAAATTATCGAACAATTGTGCTCATCCCACACGCTACAAAGTTTACGCTCAAGATAATACAGGATAGACTTCAGCAGCTTGTGGAGAGAGAATTGCCAGAACTGCAGGATGGGTTCTGAAGAGGCAGGGGAACTAGAGACCACTTTGCCAACATACGTTGGATCATGGAGAAAACAAAGGAATATCAGAAACAAGTCTTCTTCTGTTTCATTGGCTACACCAAGGTCTTTGACTGTGTGGACCACAACAAAATTTGGCAAGTAATTAAAGAGATGGGAATACCAGAACACCTTATATGCCTCATGAGAAATCTGTACATGAATCAAGAAGCAACAGTTAGGACAGAATACAGAATGACAGAGTGGTTTGGAATAGGAAAAGGAGTAAGACAAGGCTGCATTTTATCATCCTGCTTGTTCAACTTATACACAGAGCATATAATGTGCAATGCAGATTTGGACAAATCACAATATGGGATCAAAATTGCTGGGAGAAACATCAACAACTTGAGATATGCAGATGATACCACCCTAATGGCAGAAAGTGAGGATGACCTAAAGAAGCTCCTGATTAGGCTGAAAGAAGAAAGTGCAAAAGCTGGCTTGAGACTCAATGTCAATAAAACTAAGATAATGGCAACAGGCCCTATCAGTCCCTGGAAAATAGATGGGAAAGAAGTAGAAGCAGTAACAGAATTTACTTCCTTAGGATCAAAGATCAGTCCAGATGGGAATTGCAGCCATGAAATAAAAAGGCAACTGATGGTTGGGAGACAAACTATGAGAAACCTGGGGAACATACTTAAAAGTAGGGACATCACCTTGCAAACAAAAATTCGTATAGTCAAAGCAATGGTATTCCCGGTGGCAATGTATGGTTCTGAGAGCTGGACCATTAGGAAAGCTGAGCGCAGAAGAATAGATGCCTTTGAGATATGGTGTTGGAAGAGAGTATTGAGAGTCCCCTGGACAGCGAGGAGAACAAATTGGTCAATCTTAGAAGAAATCAACCCTGACTGTCCTTAGAAGGTCAAATAGTAAAGATGAAGCTAAATTACTTTGAACATCAAATAAGAAGAGAGGATTCACTTGAGAAAGCCTGGATGCTGGGAAAGGTAGAGGGCAAAAGAAGGGGCAGCCAAAAATGAGATGGCTAGATGGTATTGTAGATGGGCACAAAGCTGGGCGGGTTGAGGAGGATGGTGGAAGACAGAGATGCCTAGTGGGCAATGGTCCATAGGGTCGCAAAGGGTCGTAATTGACTGTGCGACTGAACGACAGCAACAAAAACTGGATTGCCTGTCATTCTGATCCAAAAAGGCTCTCTATCCTGCACATTTCCAGCTATACTACAGCTAGGTCTAAGTCTACGTAGAAAAAAACAATGGACGAGAAAACCCTCCTATATTTCTCCTAAAAGGAACTCAAGAACTTTTGTATTGGACATGTTCATTTAATATGCATGAATAACAAAAAGACAAACATCCTCATTACAAAAAGAGAAAGAAAAATAAGATGAAGTGTTAGCAAACTCTTCCATTGGCACACCAGTAGGCTTGGCGTCATTCTGCCCAGTGGTGTTTCTTGCAAGATTGTGTTTCACTGGCTTCCGCCACCTTTTTCCTCCCTGCCCTCTGAGGCACATTTTCTTTTCTCCATGTTGTGCTAGATTATATTCCTTGGTGGTTCAGAGTGACATGGGTAAGGAGGATGGTAAGATCAAAGGAGCCTCTCTGCTTTCAACAGATTATTCCTGGCCTCTGACCAAAACCTATGAGGACCAATCCATCCATCTTACTCAAAATATATTTTGAAATCTAGTCATCCAACTACTTCATTAGGGTTTCTTTTCTTTAAAATGTGTATGGCACACAACCTTCTTTGATTTCCTTTCCTTCAAGCACTGTGCTTAATTCTCTGTTAATATGCATAAACATGTGCATGGCCCAGTGCTGAAGAAACGTTGTTTGAGGAAATGCATTAGAGTTGCATTGCACATAATGAACTCTGTGCATAAACTGTGTGCCAATTGTGTGCTGGTTTTGGCATAGTTACAGCTAACTTACCCCCCTAAAAAAAAAAAAAACCATATTAGCTTAAAAAACAGGTAAGAGTTCTTCCATGGATTCTGTCCAGCTTTCTGCTTCACAGGCAAAATGTTAGGAGAGATTAATCACATCAATAGAAAGCCCAGAAATATCAAACTGTTCATCTGGAAGAAACTTAGGGGTGATCTCATCCAGCTGCACATAGAAAGACAGAATAACCTCCATCAAAAACAATTCTTAAGTTTAGCATTAAAAAATGTAACCTTCAGATGACATTTGTACACTGGTTGCCAGCATCCAATGCTTGGCCCTGTGTTTAAGCAAGTCTTCACTGGCCAGTTCTAAATACAGTCAGGATAAAATGTATAGATATATTGTATAAATGTATAGATATATAGATGAGTGATATACAAGATGGTTACTCTGGATGGTTTATAATGCTGCTAAAACAAATCACACATATAAAAACCTCAACTTCAATACAAATAAGGTAACACCAAATACATCATTTAAAAAGCACACAATACCAAAATGTGATGGAAACTAGAACAGCAATAACAAAGATAATTAGCAGGCAGTGGAGGGAAAAAATCACCACAGGAGCAAGATGTTCACTAATGCTTCCTTGTACAATTCTGCCTTAGCGAGAAGTCTGGAAAGAGGTGTCCTGGTCAGCATGAGATGTTAGAATGTCCCAAGTGACAGAGCCACCATGGAGAAGGCCCAGTTCCTGGTTGAAACTTTCCAGACCTTCTTGGGGTGGGGGGACGCTTACAGTTCCCAGGCCAAGGAGAACCTACAGGGTGGCCCATAAGTCCCTACCTGGCCACAAAGAGAGTAGGGCTCTGCTGGGGTAGGAGAGGGCGGAAGCACTCCCATTGGGCTGCTGGGCGGAGGGGTGGAGAAAACTCTGTGCTGGGAGGAGGGAGGAAGTGCTCTTATTGGACTGCTGGGCAGGGGGCGGGATATGTGCCCACAAAGAGGATGGATAGGGACTTACAGGCCAGGTAGGTACTTATAGGCCACCCTAGATGTTTGGACCCAGTTCAAGAGAAAGACACTTCTAAATACTGAGGTCCTAAATCTATTTTAGAACATGTCTAAACAAGTGCTTTGAGCACTCTTTCAAAAAATTTGGGTACACTCTTGCCGTACAGTGCCTGCCTTTCACAGACACTGGAATGCCTCATCTTTGTTCCTCGGTTAGCTTTTTAGAATCCCTGTCAGAGGGTTCTAGTTTTTAAGGGTGCTGAAAAAAATGGTGTCCCAAGTGCCACTGGAAACATGGGACACCATTTAACAGAGGTAGCAGATTTGCTGACAGGAGTTAATGAGCTTATCAGCTTATCCGGTGTTTCCAATTTAGATTTCCCCTGCTTCTATACAGAGGGAGGGCAAGTGTAAATGGGTTTTCTTTATCAGCTGCAGCTTCAACTGGTGATCAATATCAAAAAGGAAGTAAATACACTTTCCCTGTAAATACACTTTTCTGTAAAGAAGCTGGGGTAGTATATCATCACCAGCCTCTTCACGATAGTGGCAAACAGGTTGTTTCAGGTGTTCAAATGTGGAGAGTGGACTAAATGTAATTTAGTCCCTCCTTCATCCTCTAGTGACCAGTGAATGAGTGAGTCCAGACATGCCATAAGTCTGAACATGCTCTTTGTCTAAGTTCAGGACTTAGGTCTTCTGGTCATGGGCAGAAGCTTCCTTTGTTACCCTTTTGAATAACCTGTGTAAAGAAAGAGAATGGGAAAGTTCCACTCTTATTTATTTATTCGTATTTATCCACTGTCTTCCTCACCGAGGTGACTCAGGGCGGTTTACACATCATAGAAAACAACAACAAAGACATAAAACATTCCTTAAAAACCTCAAATTTAAAACTATAAAAGGTTAAAAATTAAAATCTTAAAAATTTAAAAGATACTACAGCCCACTGATTTAAAAAGTTGAGGGAGAGAGGGGCTGAATCCAGCCAGCACGCTGGGGTCACTGTGCAACCCATACCCCATACCTGCCCCACCAGCCATGTTTTTAGATTTTTCCTAAAGGGGAGCAGCTCCGTCTGGAGACATAGCTCGGTTGGCAGGAGGTTCCATAGGGCCGGAGCGGATACAGAAAAGGCCCTCCTTCTGATCCCAGATAGATGCACCTCTCTGGCCAATGGAAGAACTAGAATCTCTCTTGTCCGCTCTGGTGGGATGAACAGATGTTCTTGGGGTGAGGTGGTCTCTTAAGTATCCTAGCCAGTGGTGGAATTTCAAAAATTTTACTACCCCACCGTGACATCATCACAGTCTGGGCGGAGCTAATGTCATGATGTCATGATGTGGGTGGGGCCAAAGAAAAAATAAAATAAAAATAAGCACACACACACACCTCAACCTACCCACCCACAACACAAACCTGTAAATAAATTAATTAAATAAATAAATAAAATAGAAATTACATTAAAATACACCCACCCACCGCAAACATAAATCAACCCACCCACCCACCACAAACACAAACCCTTCACTTACCTGTTAGTATAAGTGCCTGGGCAGCACCATGTTGCAAGATGGATATGGTCATCATACCAGTTCTCTAGAATAATATGCCTTAATGTACATGTAAAACAGCTGTACCTCCTTAAGGGTTCTCCAATTGGAACAGCAATTGGAACAGCACAGGTGTAGCTTATTGATGAGGTAACTCCAAGACTTTGCTTAAAAACCCCAAGCCAGGCCACCAGGCCTTTTTAGGAACTATGGTCGTACGTCAATATAGGTAAAGGTATTAAATACACATTAAAACGCACACAGACACACCACATCCAAAGGTGAGTCACTTACCCTGGGAAGCAGGCTATAGGGAGCTTCAGGCTAGCAGCTTCTCTTCCTCCTCCCCGCTTGGGAGGACTGCAAGGAGGCTGTGCATACCGGCCAAGCACTGTAGGCGTGCATGCACACCAAGTGCTTGGCACGCATGTGCACTGGGGGAATCAGTGAAAAGGTAAGCCCCGGAGGTGGTTCCCCCAAAAAGCCACTACCGGTTCTCCGGGACACTGGGAAAAGTTACTACTAGTTCTGGAGAACTGGTGAGAACCTGTTACATCCCATCACTGATCCTAGCCCACTACCATGTATGGCTTTAAAGGTAATTACCAGCACCTTGAATTGCACCTGCAGACAAACCGGCAACCAGTGCAGCTCCTGGAGCAGCAGTGAGGCATGTGCATACCACCCACACCCCATCACCACCCGGGCAGGCTGCATTCTGGACCAGTTGAGGCCTCCAAATGGTCATCAAGGACAGCCACTTGTAGAGCGCATGGATCCCCAATCCTAGGAGCCTTTCCAGAAGGATACAGTGGTTGACGGTACCGAATGCTGCTGAGAGGTCAAGAAGAGCCATCCCACTCTCGCCAGAGATCATCCACCAGTGCGACCAATGCAGTTTCTGTACCATATCCGGGCCTGAATCCTGACTGAAAAGGGTCCAGATAATTTGCTTCATCCAGGACTCCCTGTAACTGCTGTGCCACTGCCTTCTCCAAAACCTTGCCCAATAAAGGCAGGTTGGACACAGGCCAGTAGTTAGTAAGCACCACGGGGTTGAGTGATGGTTTTTTCAGGAGGGGGTGCACCAAAGCATGTTTTAAATTTGCTGGAAAGACCCCCTCCCGTAACAATGAATTTATGATAGCTTCAACCAAAATGCCTGTCATCACCCTGGAACCTTTAACCAGCCAGGCGGGGCATGGATCTAATGCTCAGGCAGTGGCTCGAACAGATCCAAGGAGCCTGTCCACTTCCTCAGGAACAACTGGATCAAACTGATCCCAGATTACATGGCCAGACTGCACTCCGGACAACCACAGATCTACATTATTCATGCCAGGATTAAACTTCAAGCGAATCTGAGTGATTTTCTCCATCAGATAATCAGCAAATGCCTCAGCAGATCCCAGCCAGCTGTGGCCCGACCCTCCTCTATCTGGTCACCCAAAACAGGGACACTGGGCAATAAGGGTGGTGAAATATTGAAGTTTAACCACCCCTATTGCCACAAGGTAGGCTTTAATAGTAGCTCTAACCAGTGTTTGATCAGACTCACTCTGGGTCTTCACAGCGGTGCTCTTGGCATCTCCTTGCTCGTTTAAGCTCTCTCAGTTCTTTGTTGAACCATGTGGAGGATCAATGCCCATGTACACGGAGAGGCCATAGTGGTGCGATCACATCATTAAAGAAGCCAACAAGAGTCTCAGGCAAATCGCATTGCTGGGCCAGAGGAAAGCACCCCAGTTCCTTCTGGAATCCCTCTGGATCCATTAGTTGCCAGGGGTGGGCCCATTTAACTGGTTCTACCTCCCAACAGTGAAGCCTCACCCCCAGAAAATCCAGATCACCAGATAGTGGTCTGATCATGACACAGGAGTAATGTCTAATTTCTGTAATTTCAGATCACTCTGCCACTGCTCCGACAAGAAAGCGAAATCCGGGGTGTGGCCGCTGCTCCTAGTAGGGACCTAAATTACCTGAGTCAGGCCTATAGCTGCCATGGAAGCCATGAACTCCCATGCTACCTCAGAGCCAGTCCCAGTCTTTGATCTTGCTGAGGCTCTACATAAAACTGCTGTGAATGGTTACCCTGCTCCACCTGTCTCTTTCATCTAATACAAGGGAGACTGGTTTCTAAACCAATCTCAGACTGTTTAACAAACTGCATGAAGGCCAGCAGGCATCGACTTAGTCCAGATGGAAGAGTGATGTATTAATATTTGCTTTTCTTCTGTTTTATTAAGTGGTTTCCACTTTGTTCTGGATGGGTTTCCACTTCCACTGAAGAACTCAATTCACACTTTGTGGTGCCTTTGGATTTCCCATCATCCCTAGAGCTACTGTGACTTGGGTAACAGTGATGAATTTAGACCAGGGTTCCTCAAACATGGCTGCTTCAGATAGTCAGAGATACTACAAAACTAAGGATGGTATTTCTGTATCTGAAAGACTTCCCGTTCCATAATTTGGTGGGAACTCCCCAGGCTGAATGCAAGCCCCAAAGCAGCAGGAGGCAAGGAACTCCTCTACCTATATTTTTGTTGTTGTTCAGTCGCACAGTTGATTCCGACCCTTTGCGACCCCATGGACCACTGTCCGCCAGGCACCTCTGTCCTCAACCATCTTCCTCAACTCGCTCAGCTTTGTGCCCATTGTGTCTACAATACCATCTAACCATCTCATTTTTGGCCGCCCCCTTCTTCTTTTGCCCTCCACCCTTCCCAGCATCAAGGCTTTCTCAAGCGAATCTTCTCTTCTCACCTGATGTCCAAAGTACTTTAGCATCATCTTTACTATTTGACCTTCTAAGGAGTAGTCAGGGTTGATTTCTTCTAAGATTGACCTATTTGTTCTCCTCGCTGTCCAAGGGACTCTCAATACTCTCCTCCAACACCACATTTCAAAGGCATCTATTCTTCTGCGCTCAGCTTTCCTAATGGTCCAGCTCTCGCAACCATACATTGCCACCGGGAATACCATTGCTTTGACTATACAAATTTTTGTTTGCAATGTGATGTCTCTACTTTTTAGTATGTTCCCCAGGTTTCTCATCGCTTGCCTCCCAAGAATCAGTCGCCTTTTTTTTCCATGGCTGCAATCACCATCTGCAGTGAGCTTTGATCCTAAGAAAGTAAAATCTGTTACTGCTTCTACTTCTTCGCCATCTATTTTCCAGGGACTGATAGGGCCTGTTGCCATGATCTTGGTTTTCTTTATATTGAGTCTTAAGCCAGCTTTCTTCTTTCTTCTTTCAACCTAATCAGGAGCTTTTTTAAAATCCTTTTCACTTTCTGTCATTAGGGTGGTATCATCTGCATATCTCAAATTGTTGATGTTTCTCCCAACAATTCCAGGTAATAACTGGGGAGAAAAATGTCCCACTGAGCTCTGGGAATTGTAAGAGTTCCTGAGACTTGCAAAAGCACTTTCAGGATCAAGTTCTAAAAGAGGCTGCCTCCATACAGAGGCAACTTACGTTGGACTTCACTGCCTCATAATTTGCCTTGAGGGGGTCCCACCAACATATGGGGAGGACAAAAGTATCATCCTTAGCCAATGTCATCATATCAGGACAGTATTCTCCCATCAGCACTGGCTAATAGTCTTTCTCAAAGGTTTTGATTTGTCTTGTACATTATCTTCTGATCTTTCTTTTGCTACATGAAATCCTCTTATTCTCCTAGTCACCTTAAGAACTGTTTTAGGCCTTTACGTTGTTTTATGAATGTGTCTGGTTTATTTTTTACATTATTGTTTTTACCCCATGCAGCTGGTTTCATTTTGTGCTAGTTTATTCACATTAATTTGTCATAGTTTTATATCTCTTGTTTTTAATTTATGTATATACCACCCACAGCACTGTGGTTATTGGGCAGTCCAAAGATATCATAAATAAACAATCAAACAGAAAAGTGATATTCACATTGTAGCATATGCAGAGCAAAGAGCAAGAGACCCCAGGGCAAAGTACAATAGAAGCATCTGTAAGATAAGAGAATTTGTTACATCAAGCCAGATGTTAGAAATTAGTGGCAATTGATATGCTCTAGAAGAGAAAGTAAAACCCCAAGCTTCCTGTGAAATGGTTGGAGAAAAAACTTATTTCCACAAAAATGAGGCAATTTTACTCCCCACCCCTACCCCAATCTTTGCTTTTGAGGACCTGCTAAAGTGTTCCCCTCACCCACCTCCAATTAATTCAGTGCTGAAACATCATAAGGGAACAGAAATAGCTTCCAGACCCCTCCACCTCCTTCTCAACTGCTACTGGAACACTAGATTGGAATGCCTCATTCCACATACAGTATTTCATTGTTATTTTAAGAGCAAGATGTTTTTCCCCTCTAACAGTACTTGGAAAACATTTCATTTTCCAGTATTTTCTTCTGCTTGTGCTTCAAAGGCATTGCTTAGCTAATTTCTTAATTAGAAAAATGAAATCATCTTTCTCTTCTCTTCATTGCTTGATTTCCTACATTCCCATGACAACATGATGTCTCAAAATATCATACACTTACATGTCATACTGCTACGTTGGCAGGAGCTGGGACAGAGACAGGAGCTCACTGCTGGGCAGTACTCAGGTCTCGACCTGCAGCCCTTCCAGTCATCAAGCCCAGCATCTTAACCACTAACCCTGTTTAGGAAATACCAGACCTTAATTATGCTTTTTCCTTTTATTAATAAAAAAGTGTTGATGTAATTCAATGTTGGAAGATACAAATGCAGCCACTAATTCTTCCACCTTTCGCAAAGTACCATCTGCCACTTATTCTTGCCTATTCACATCACAGAGGCTGGCAGCAGGAACCAATGGCTCTATTAGTTGAATTATCTGCAAATCATCCTCTTTAACGTATCTACATTGATAGATAGTCCAAGGGAACAACATCCTGCGTCTTATTCATTTTATTTACAACATTTTGTCTCATTTTTAAGCTACCCTTTTCCCCATGAGTGGATTGACAATGTTTAAACAAGTAGAATTTAAAACACAATATATAACATGTAAAAATACAACTATACTGTATAATAACTGAAAGATATCAAATGTAAAATGAACTAACAAGATTGGTTTTAAGGTTAAAAACAATTGTAAAATGAACTAACAAGGTAAACTGGCATTCAAGAATTCAGTTAAATGTTAAAAGTCTGCCTGAAGAGGTGGGTCTTAATCAGGAGTTCTCAATCTTTTTTAAGCCAGGGGCCGGGTCACGCTCCCTCAGACACCTTCCGGGGGAAGATGGCCATATTGCCCTTCATCCACCACCTGGAACTTCCTGGTGTGGTGGAAGCAGTGGGCCACATGAAATGGTGCCACAGGCAGCATCCAGCCTGTAGGCTGCAGGCTGAGAATCCCTGATCTTAACTGTTACCAGAAGGATAATAGGGAGATGGGGAACCTAAAGCTCCTAAGGAAGAGCATTCCACAATCTGGGCGATGCCCCAAAGAAGGCCTTCTCTCAACCATATCTGTGATAGCAATAGGACTGAAAGGAGGGCCTCCTCTGACGATCTTAAGGGTTGAAAAGGCTCATATGGGGAGATATGGTCCTTCAGATAGCCTAATCACAAGCCATACAAGGCTTTATAGACAGTGCAGTTGTTGTAGAAGGAGCATTATATGTTCCCTAAAACTGGCCATAAATTCCTGAGCTGAATTCAAAGGCAGCCTGTATAGAGTGAATTACAATAATCCAGCCAGATCAGACACCTCAAAGAACAGGCACAGCTGGTACATCAGCTTTAACTGTGCAAATGCACTCCTGGCCACCACTGAAATCTGGGCATCAAGGCTCAGAGATTACTCTAGGACCACATCCAAGCTGTGCTCCCAAGTTTTCAGTGGGAGTGGACCTCATCCAGTACAGATTACATTCCTATTCCCTCATCTGCCTTCCAAGTGACCAGGAACACCTCTGTTATGTCTAACTAAATTTCAGTTCATTTTCCTCTCATTCATTCTATTACTGACATCAGACACTGGTTTAGAACCAAGACAGCTTTCTTGGAATTAGATAGAAAGAGATAGAGTTGGGTGTCATCAGTGTACTGGTGACAATGAATCCTGAAACTCTGATCAACTATAATAATAATAATTTTGTGTCAGAAATTATTCTGGGTTGAAAGGATTTTTGCTGGAGAAACTCCACTCAGGGGATGCATGAATGAGGCTCCTTTCATGTCCCCAAGATCTTTTCTCACCAAAGTGGTCCCTATTTATCTACTAGCAATTTCTTGCTTTCTAGCTGCTAGGTTGGCAGGAGCAGGGACAGAGACAGAGACTCAAACCATCTTGCAGGTCTCGAACTGCCAACTTGCCAGCATTCCAGCTAACAAGGCAAGCTTCTTAACCACTGATCCACTGCAGCCCCTTACTCTATACAGCTCTCCCAGTAGTTTAATGTAGATGTTAAAAAGCATGGGGGACAAAACAGAACCCTGGGGGATGTTACAGGCCAATGGCCAGGGTGTTGAAGATGATTCCCACAGCATCACCTCCATTCCAGAAAGGACCAAACCCAATGGAAAATAGTGAGACTGAATGAAACAGAAGGGTTCCATTCTTCCCCGTGACAGTCACATTGTTTCATCTATCTTTCTAACTGGAAAGAAGATTATATCTCATTGCCCTTCCTGTATTCTCAAAAAAATAATAATAATTTGGGAGTTTCTTACATTGTCAAGAATATACTGTAGATGTATTTTTCAAACTCTAGTCACCATTAGGAATATTTTAAAACTGATGTTATTATAAGAAATGCAACTAGCGGCCCACTAGCATAACAAAAGAAAATACTGCTTTGAACTATTTGCCCTCCCCCCCCCCCAGTTCTCAGAAATCTGTTACAGATTTGATGATTCTCTCTAACATTTTCTGACATTTAAAAGAAAACAGAAAGCAGCCCATGCCAGATGAAAGTGAGCAGAAGGAGCCAGTTGATGTCCGTGTCCAGTTGGATGAAGATAGGTGGTTCAGATTCCTTCCATTTTACACATGGTTAGTCATGAAATTGTGCAGGAGGGGAAAAAACACAATAAAATAGCTTTATTATAACAACTAAAGCAAATCTTTGGTAACTAAGTATGAGCATTTCAATGCCCAGAAATAAATGGCCTTGTTTCATAATCTTGTGTTTTTAAGAAGAGGCCTGATTACAATTTTTTTTTAAGTCTAAGGCCATGCATCCTATTGTATGGAGAACAATGTTGCCCAAGGACAGTGCTAGATCCTTGATGTTCTCCATTGGTTGTTAACACCTGAACAGCAAATTGAGAAGTCAGTCCCTGCAAGTTTTCCCCATTTCAGTGATAGTGATTTTTTCTTGTTATGTTTATTATTTCTAAATTTGCTGCTATATAGGTAAACAAAAATAAAGATATGGATATTTTATGTAAATGTGGGTTTTCTTATGTCTTATTTTTAGTGGCACAATCCTCTCTACCCCCCCACCCCGATTTCTGTAAATAGCTGTTCTACCTAACTATTTTTCAGGAGGTGGACTTCTAATGTTTATTGGCAACAGAAAACAAGCAAGGGAAGATTTTTTTTCTCAGAATAAATTGCAAGATTTCAAGATAATGCAAAGGTTTACTTAAGCTCCACTGTCATTCTCCATCATCAAACTATTTCAATTAATGTTAGTTTCAAGTTTCCAATTTCATAATCTTGATTTTAGAATTTACTGTATAGTTTCTTCTTTGATACTGGCTTTTCCTGTATTAAAATTTCAAAAATAAGACTGTTGCTGCTTCACTTTCATTTTTGATCGAGATTTTTTTAAAAGCCATTTTTTTAACCCACTCTGCTTTAAAGATCTGTAACTTCAGACTTACTAAGCCACACTGGGTACTTCTAGGACTCAAGGGATGTGGCTTCAAATCACCAATCAGCCTAGAAGCTTGAGGGGAGGGGGGTTGGCATTGGTAAAGCAATTCCTTAACTATGTCTCATAACTCATAAACCCTATTAGGTTTACCATAAATTGTTTGTGACTTGACAGCACACAATTCATACAGACATAAAACTTCAGATCTAAACTTCAGGTTGGTGGCCAATCATGGAATCATGCTTGGAGATAGCTCATTGTTTATAAGCTAAGTATGGATTCAGGCCCATCAGTTAATCGTGTCATTGTTTTGCAATATTTAAAACTACTTTAAAAACAATAAAAACTTCCATCTTGTAGAAATGTAAGAAACATGATTCTCATTATATTTTAGGGTTTATCTGGTCTAGTATTGGCCACACTGACTGGCAACAGGTCTCCCTAGAGCAGTGGTTCACAACGTGGGGCATTCAACTCCCAGAAGCCTAAGTCAGTATGTTGGGAGCTGGAAACTAGTTTTTCAGACCAGGCTTACCTGATGTTAAAACCAATTCACAATCCAGCAAGAAGAGATCCAGGACAGTCATGTTTATTCCAGAACAAAGAAAACTGAGTGCATATTTATTAAATACAGAGGAAGAAGAAATGGCAGCTACCATTTCCTCTGCAAGCTCTTTTGTATCCAGGGCGGATTGGAGAGGCTCTCTTATCATACCATCGGCTAGAGAGGCGCATTTCTCTGGCACTAGGAGGAGGGCCTTCTCTGTGTCCACCCCGGCCCTTTGGAACCTCCTGCCAACAGAACTACGCTTACAGACAGAGCTCCTGTCCTTCCGGAAGGGCCTAAAAACCTGGCTGGCAGAGCAAGTTTGGGGATCCAGGGATAGGGGATCCCATGTTGGGTGGCTGATTTGATTAGGCAGCCACCCTCTTGCCTCTCATTGTTTTAACCTCTTTTAATTTTTTAGCCTTAATTTTTTTTAAAAAAACTAGTATCCGGTAGATTGTAGTCGATATTTTTATGCTAATTCTTAAACTAAGTATAATCCCCCCCATATGATTCTGTACCGGAATTTGTGTCTTTTTTGCATTGATGGATATTTAGTATGTCTTATGATGTTTTATTGTATAGATGGTTATTATTTACTGAATGTTTTTATATTGTATGATATTGTATTGGTATGTTTGTAAACCGCCCAGAGTCGCACTTCGCGATTGGGGCGGGATATAAATCGAATATAGAATAGAATAGAATCCACTGTTCCATCATCCCTCCCCATATTTCCATCCTCCAATCATTCTTGTACATGATCTTCACGTGTTGGAATTTTCCATTCTCCTTCTGCTCTTTCCCCCTCCTATCAAATTCCAGAGGTGTCAGAGAAGAAACAGAAGTTATCTAAAGTCTTTTTTGGGTTTCCTTTAGAACAAAAAAGACCATCATTTTCTAAGCAAAAAGTAGTCACATGCCCCCACATGGTGCATAAAGGAAAGCATCCATATGGCTATACACAATACAGTTATGTGATTACAAGCATTACCAATCTTCATATATATAGTGATTGATTGATTGATTGATTGATTGATTGATTGATTGATTGATTGATTGATTGATTGATTTGACCCTATCACTAGGGCTCAGGAGGCCTGAGTTTGAGCCCTGCTCAGCCATGGAAAATAACTGGGAATGTGGAACACTCTCCTTAAATATCTCACTTCTCATGAAAGCCCTATTAGGTTGCTGTAAATCAGTTCCAACTTGACAGTACATAACATAACATAATTAGATGAACTGATATTGTTCTAAAGAGGAACAAAACAGGGTTACCCCTTGTCCTTTCTTTTAGTACTTAACAACAGTTAATAATTAGGAAAATCAGCAACGATTGAAGCTATTAAGTATTTAAGAATTATAATTCCAATTTATATAAGTAAATTTAATGCACTTATTTGCAATTATCTCTAACAACAAATCAAAACCAAATTAAAGAGTGCACAAGTATGAAATTATCTTGGGGTAAGTCACAGCTGCTGCCTGATATGCCACGTAGCATGGAAGGATCTATGTCTATATCTATGTATGTAAGTCACAGCTGCCAAGTACATCAACTCACATATTTATTTTGTGACCTCCCAGTGGGGCTTGTTAAGACTCTGTTAACTGCTATCCATGACATCAATTAAAGCTAGAGATAGGATCTCTACAAATGCCAGTTACTGAGGTTTCAAGGAAGGTGGTGTTGGAGATACTCAATTTACTATTTTATTAACCTGCAGTCCACTTGCAGTGCTTAGCTTAGTTGGTTTGAATCCTCCATGGATACCAATGCAAGGCCACAGAGTAATAGAATCAATGATATGGGATTTGTAAAATACAAAAAAAGACTCAGGATGGTATGCAGAACACATTTCTTCCTATTTTTTTACACTATGAAATAGGTGAAAGGGGGAACTAACACCAAAATCTTATTGTTTAATTCCTTTTGTTATACTGTCCATTGTTTTACCAGAAGGTCAAATGGATACAATTTAAAACCTGAAATGAATGCAGGTTACCATATATTAATTCCGAGATCCCTTTCAAATTAATACCCGAAAGTCAATTATATCACTTTGAACCCAATTACACATGCTACATCCTGATTTCAGTGCCTCAAAATTAACCATGAATTTTTTTGGAATAGTAGCAGTGTTAATCTGTGGTTCAGACATTTGGTGTATATAAACCATGCCTGTAAGTTTTACTCCTTGTCTGAAGAAGTGGACTTTCCATGAAAGCTAGCAATAAAAATATAGCAGTTAGTCTTTAAAGTGCTACAGTATTTTTTGTTTTATTATGTTTTTGTTTTTGTTTTCTGATATGTCAAAATTAACCAGTTTATCTTTTCCTGTCATTAAAAAACAAGCTTTTGAACCTTTTAACTCAACGGAAAACCTGATTAATTTGGTCCAAGAAGCCTAAAAAGTAATTTTTCCTGAATTTTATAAGGTACCAACACATGCTATATAAGGCAACTCTGTAGGTTACAAATGCATGTAGAGATCTAAACTGTTTCTTCTCAGATTAAATTTGGACTGAAATATGGATGTTTTCGACTTTACACTAAGTTTCAGAAAACACTTGCTCTAAACAGTTTATCAGTGGTACTATACTCTAGTTCAGTTAAATCCTATCAGTCACCGTTTTATTCACAAATGCTCAACAGCCAGCAGTGAAGCAGATCTACAATTACATATATAGTGGCTGCCCAAAGTATTTAAATTATGGTTGTCATTATTTTAGTGAATCAGAGCATATTGGTTGCCCCCACTTTGGGGCATCTTGACATTAATTATGGAGGATAATTCTTTTCTTCTTAAAAGATATTCTTCTAATAGGATTTCTATGTTTAGCTGGAAGACTAGCAATTGACATAAACTGGAAGTGATCAGGACAGTTGGCTATTATAGGTTGAGAAAACAGAGTTCAGTCCATTGCATTTATGAAGAAGCTAAACATGCACATAATAGACCTAAACAATAATAACAACTTGCACATCTTCTTAAGGAGTTGATGTTTATTTATTGAATATCATAGTTAAGTTGATTCCACATTTCTTCCACACAAGTAGGCTTATGGAGAGACTTATTAACTGGAAGCAAGAGTTGAAATATTTTCCTCCATGGATCAAACATAATGAATGAAAGAGCAGAAATATTTTTGACTGTGAACTATCAGAATGATCAGTAGATGAAGAAGGCTTGGGTTTTCTTATATTTTCTATGATGAATTTGTTAGTTAATTCAAAAATTATCTTGAGGAATAAGAATGCTTCCAAAATTTCCCTCCATAATTTGTCCCTGAAATTTGAGCCCCAAATATCCTCTTCCTCATGGTGACGTGTAAGAGAGTTAACAAAACAAAACAAAAAGATGAAAACATTGTGGCACTTTAAAGACTAACTGCTGTATAGATCTTTAAGGTGCCACAGCATTTTCATCTTTTTCTTTTGTTTTGTTTACTCTCTGGTATGCTTGCAGACTAACATGGCTACTATTTCAAAAATGTCACCTATTGTGACCGTATCTGGTTCATATGGCAGATGATGAACAGAACGAAGTCTACTTTGTGAAATATTTTACACACCCACCCACCAACCCATCAGTCATATTTGTAGAAGACAGTGAAGGAGTGAAGCAACACAGAACCTTGAAATTGATTGTAAGAAGTGGTTTTCTGATGGTTTGTTATAAAATCCAAAGTATGTATTGTGAGTCTTCTTTAAGCCTGTCTTTTCTTGTTGAAACTCCCAGCAACTACCAGGGACAGCTTCCTTTTCCAACAGAAAACTAGGTCTTAACTCAGCCTATCTTGTACCATGAGGTTTTCCAGTCCAGGCTTAGTCAGCTGAGCACAAATCAGATGTCATTTTGGCAGGTTTGTTGTTGTTGTTATATGCTGTCAAGTCATCTCCAATCTATAAATGAGAGATCTCCAAAATGTTTTCATGTTGGGCTCCATTATTGATAGATCAATGCCAGAAAGGCAGCCATATTGCCAAAACATTTTTTTTTGCTATTGCTAGTGGAAAGAGAAGACCACAACAACTCCTCATACAGTTTTACAAAGAGCACAGAACTATTTTCTCAGCATAATGTGATGACCCATGGACTATTTGGTTTAACTCAATGGGTACCAAAGTCTCACGAAGGGATTGTGATTCAGAAAAGAGTCGGAGAGCTGGAGAGGCAGGAATTGCTATTCATATAGAAGAGGATAAAGTCCTCACCACTTCGGTTTAATTAGTACAATTTCAATATATTTGTCCCAAAATGGCACTGCAAGGCTTAATCCACATAGTGATCTCATGTATTTGTGTTTGCATTTTATTTTTGACTTTTAAAGACTGTATATGTGAAGGCGATTCCTCTATGGACTTTGATTGATAAACATATCTTGGACTTTGTTCTCATTTGATTTCAAAGAGACATTTGAATTCATAATTCTTCAAGTAACTCCTACTCTGGAACTGGTGAAAGGAACCTAGAGTCATGATGGCGAAACTTGGCACTCCAGATGTGGTTGGACTTCAATTCTCAGAAGTCCAAGTCTCTGTAAATCCACACAAATTGGTTTACTGCATGTGTTCTTGGACTTCAATTCCCAAAAGCCCAAGTCTCTGTGAATCCACATGAATGGGTTTACTGTGAGTATGCAGAGATGTCACAGAGACTTGGGCTTCTGGGAACTGAAGTCAAAGAAAACCTGGAATGCCAAGGTTCGCCATCATGGACCTAGAGTGTACAAGTTGTAGCATCTAATTTTGTTATATCATTGCTGTTTGTTATACAGCATACTGTATATATATATTTGTGTGAAGTTTATGTTTGCAGTATTTCAGATAGATAGATAGATAGATAGATAGATAGATAGATAGATAGATAGATAGATAGATAGATAGATAGATAGATAGATAGGTCTTTTACATTAGTTATCTAAAATGATTTATTCAAGAAAGGACTCTGACACTTATGGCTATGGTTTCCTTCTTGAAGCTTTTCCCTTTTCTTCAGTGAGTTTCTGCTGCTCAAATACTGTACCTTGTTTGATCAGTTTTAGACAGGGGGAGTTTAATGAGTGGTTTTCTGTGATCTTGTTTAGTTTTCCATTACTGAAGAATGTAATAATAGTTCTGTGCCATTGTAAGGGTGAATGGGTATAAGGCTCCTGCAGGGGCCTTATACTCATTCACCCTTACACCCAACAAGCCAGTTCTGACGTAAAGCAACCCTTTTGGGGGTCATTGAGGTAGAGGGTACTCAGATTACTTATTGTGTGTGGGCATCCTGGGATTTTGTAGCTTGTCCAGGACCACACAGGCTGGCTCTTCTGGGATGCATGGTGGGGAATTGAAGTCCTAATTTACCTTAATTTACTGATTTATCCAATCTGCATTATTGAAGGATGCCTGTATTATTATTTTTTAAAGCTGAAAATAAGAAAATTAAACAAAAGACAACCCTGCCTATATGTAAAGGAATGGGAACGTATTCTTTATGGGCCAAGTTATTGGTAATTAATTAAGAAATTTTGAGCAACACTGAACAGGAAGCTTTTGCAGGGAAAGGAAGCTATTTGTGCTGGAGCAGGGAGCTTCTGATGAAAAGGAGAGTAACACTGAGAAACCACAGCAATCTGTATAGTCTTTGTTAATCTGCATATAGTACTGTAGATGTTTGGCAGTAATAGTTTCCATACGATTTTCAAGGATGTCCCCCTGACCCCAACTTTCCATGCCACAACCCCTCCCCTCTATTCGACAATGTGTCTCAGTTCTTAAAGCCTTTATTGGATACTTGTGCAGCTGCAATGGGAATAAAAGGGCATCAGTATTTTGCTCCAGTACTCTTACTGGTTTCTTCTCCCAATCAAACCAAGTTTATGAAATATTTAAACATTGAAACAATCAGAAAAGGAGACATACAGCCCTCCTATTAAGCAAATGAGAATCCAGTGGATGGTAGCCTCATGGTGAAATCTTTCTTACATTTTCCGCTATAAGCAGCTGTCCATAATGTTAAGCACATAGCCTACCAGCACAAGTGTTTCTCAAGGCTGGATTCATTGGGTTCATTCCTGGGAAACTTGGATCCAAGCCCCTCTCTTAAACATGAACTCATTGCACAGTCAGTCTTTCTCAGCTCCAGTTCCCCAGGCTCCAAAAATGGGAATGTTTAAAAAAACTACCCCTTTGTGTCATAAGGATATATGAGGCAGGGATTATAATGCAATTTGCACAGTACATCAATGGCTATTAAACATGCACCTCAGCCCTGCAATCGTATGAGTTTTTCTGGCTCAACATTGTAGGCAGTTTGATCATCAATAAAACCACAGGTTTTGGCTTTTGCCAGAAAAATTGTGCAGTATCACTAATATATTTTGTTATGCTATCCCTGTAGTCAGCAGACACCAACCAGCACAGTTTTGAAGCTTGAGTGATCTGAATTTACAAAAATTAGTTATCACGCCAGTGCCATGGTCAGATCACTATCTGGTGACTCTAGACTTCCAAGGGGCTGGTCTCCACCGCAGGGAGGCGGGGCCGATTAAATGGGCCCGCCCCCGGCGACTAATGGATCCAGAGGGATTCCAGAGGGAACTGGGGGAATGTCCTCTTGACCTGCAAAGCGATTCATCTGAGGCCCTTGTCGACGCTTGGGACAAGAAAGCGACGGCAGCCTTGGATGTAATCGCGCCACTACGGCCTCTCCGAGTCCGTGGGGATCTATCTGCCCCTTGGTTTTCTGAGGAGCTAAGGGAGCTTAAACGGGCTAAGAGACGCCGAGAGTGCCGCTGGGTGAAGACTCGGAGCGAGTCTGACCGAACACTGGTCAGAGCTGCTATTAAAGACTACCTAGTGGCGATGAGGGTGGTGAAGCGCCAATACTTCACCACCCTTATTGCCTCCGCAGATAACCGCCCAGCGACCTTGTTCCGGGTGACCAGGTCCCTCCTCGGTAGAGGGGGGCCAGGCCCTGGGTGGCAGGGATCAGCTGAGGATTTTGCTGATTATCTGACGGAGAAAATTGCTCAGATCCGCTCGAGCCTGAATCCCGGCGTGGAACGTACTGAGCTGGGGCTGACCATAGCACAGTCTAGCCATGTTACCTGGGATCGGTTCGATCCTGTTGGCCCTGAGGAAGTGGACAGGCTTCTTGCATCTGTTCGTGCCACGACCTGTGCACTGGACTCATGCCCTGCCTGGTTAATAAAAGCTTCCAGGTCTGTGGCAGGTGGCTGGGTCGAGGCGATCATCAATTCTTCTTTAAAGGAGGGGCATTTTCCTGCACCTTTTAAACACGCTTTGGTGCTCCCCCTCCTGAAAAAGCCGTCCCTCGACCCCACGATAATTTCCAACTACCGTCCAGTGTCCAACCTACCTTTTTTAGGTAAGGTTTTGGAAAAGGCTGTGGCGCAGCAGTTGCAGGAGGTCCTGGATGAAGCGGATTATCTGGACCCGTTTCAGTCAGGATTCAGGCCCGGATATGGTACCGAAACTGCACTAGTCGCTTTGGTGGATGATCTCTGGAGAGAGCGGGACGGAGGGGAACCGTCTGTCCTTGCTCTTCTCGATCTCTCAGCGGCTTTTGATACTGTCGATCATGGCATCCTTTTGGGTAGGCTCCAGGGTCTGGGGATCCAGGGCACAGTGTTGTCCTGGTTTGCCTCATTCCTGAGGGGCAGGACCCAGTCGGTATGCCTGGAGAAGGAGAAGTCCAGCCCTAGGCCCCTGCAATACGGGGTGCCTCAGGGTTCGGTACTTTCTCCTCTCCTGTTTAACATCTATATGAAGCCGCTGGGTGAGATCATCCGTTCCCACGGGGTAAGGTATCATCAATATGCAGATGATATCCAGTTATACATCTCCACCCGTGGGGACCCAAGCGGTGCGGTGGAAGTACTTTCCAGGTGTCTGAAGGCTGTTAAGGTCTGGATGGGGGACAACGGGCTACAGCTGAATCCCGGCAAGACTGAGTGGCTGTGGGTAAGGGGTCCCGTGTTAACAAAGGAGCTTCCACCTTTGGTTCTGGATGGGGCAGCCCTGCCCCAAACAGACCCGGTGCGTAATCTGGGGGTCCTCCTGGACTCACGGCTACTGTTCGAAGAGCAGGTGGCAGCCGTGGCCAGGAGGGCTTTTGCACAACTTCGTGTAATACGCCAGTTACGCCCACTCCTGGACCGGGATGCTCTGCTTATGGTCACACATGCGTTGGTCACCTCCAGACTTGATTACTGCAATGCGCTCTACATGGGGCTGCCCCTGATGACCATCCGGAGACTCCAGCTGGTTCAAAATGCGGCAGCCCGGGTAGTGGTGGGGTGTGGGCGTTATGCTCATGCCTCACCGCTGCTCCGGGAGCTGCATTGGCTGCCAGTATGTCTCCGGGTCCAATTCAAGGTGCTGGTTATTACCTTTAAAGCCCTATATGGTAGTGGGCCAGGATACCTAAGAGACCGCGTCACCCCAAGAACACCTGCCCGTCCCACCAGGGCGGATCGGAGAGGCTCCCTCGTTGTTCCTTCGGCGAGAATGGCGCATCTCGCCTGTACCAGGAGAAGAGCCTTCTCCGTGTCCGCCCCGGCCCTCTGGAACCTCCTGCCCACTGAACTGCGCCTTCAGACAGAGCTCCTGCCCTTCCGGAAGGGTTTGAAAACCTGGCTGGCTGGACAGGTTTGGGGACCTGGGAATACGAGTTCCCTTACCAGGTGGCTTATTTAAAGGACTGCCAACCTGGGTCTGGAAGTGGGACTGTGTACTGTTTTTAATTTTTGTGGTAATATTTTGATGACCTTTTAACTGATGTTTTATTGGAGTAAACTGTTTCTTATGTTTTTACTTTTATTTTTAGTGTTTTGTAAGCCGCTCAGAGTCGGGTTCTCCCGATTGGGGCGGGGTATCAAGTGTAATAAATAATAATAATAATAATAATAATAATAATAATAATAATAATAATAATAATAATAATAATAATAATAATAATAATAATAATAATAATAATAATAATAATAATAATAATAATAATAATAATAATAATAATAATAACTGTGTATTCTTTGCAAAACGTGTTTTCCTTTTCTGCAGATGGCCCTGAAGTTTCCTGTCTCCTATTAAGAAAATCATCCATTCCTTTACTGCTCAAATCAAATTTCATTTCCAACTGAGAACTGGCCTTCAGCTGATAGAGATTTTCTTTCATTTTACAGGCAGCAATTTCTAACCACAGTGACCACCATCGCTCCCCCCGGTTCTTAATCTGCCTCTGGCAGTTTATAAGAATAATAAGCATCCCTGCTCAACTGTAGAGATCAAAAACCATTTGACTGCAATTATGCATCTTTATAAATTTGATCCTCTGCATCCCATTCCTCTTCATTAACACTCAGAATAGCATATTGGGTCAAGTAGGCTAAGAACATAATGAACTCAGAGGAGGATGGAAATGTCTGAATGATAACATGTGCTGTCACTCAAACGTGGGGCAGAACTGAAAAGAAAGGCCCTAAGATTGCTACATCAAATCAAAATTGTGGAGGTTTGGCCATCTTGACTGGGAAGCTTTCCCTGTAGTACAGGAGTTCTCAACCTTTTAAAGCCAGGGGTCGAGGTCATGCTCCCTCAGATAGCTTCGGGGATCAGATGGCCATTTTGCCCTTCCTCCACCACATGGCACTTCCTGGTGTGGTGGAGGTGGTGTGGGGCAGTGGCGTCGCGCAGTCTTCAGCCGCCTGGGGTGAAAAGCAAACTCGCCCCCCCCAGCTCGCCGCTGCCGCCACCCCTCCCCCCTCCCAAGGCAGAAGGCGCCCCCCTGCTGACTAGAAGCGCGCGCGCAACACACACTTCCGTCCGCTCGCCCGCCAGGCAGGGCCGTCCGCCACCACCCACCCCCGACGAGCGCACCTCCGGCAGATCGCTCGCCCGGCTGGCCGTCGGGGGCTCTCCGCGCGCCGCCTGCCGCTGGCAGCGGCTTTCAGGGGGCGGCAAATAATGTCCCCTCCCCACCCTTTTGCTGGCGAGCGTCCTGCGTGCGCTTCGCCGCTTGCAGGCGAGGAGGAGAAAAAGGGGTTTTTTTAAAGGCAGACAATTCAAGGAGGGACCCGCCCCGCCCGGCTGGCCGTCGGAGGCTCTCCTGGAGGGCGGCCCGCGTGCGCGCGCGCGCTGCCCAACTCCTCCTGCCCAGCCAGCCACCAGGGGCTCCCCGCCACGGCGCCACCCACCCCAGACGAGCGCCCCGTCTCACGGCAAGTTGGGTGGGTGGCTGGGCGGGCGGAGGCGAGCAGCGCACGCGCGCACGCGGGCCGCCCTCCAGGAGAGCCCCCGACGGCTAGCCGGGCCCCCTCCTTGAATTGTCCGCCTAAAAAAAACCCCTTTTTCTCCTCCTCGCCTGCAAGCGGCGAAGCGCACGTGGGGCGCTCGCCAGCAAAAGGGTGGGGAGGGGACATTTTGCCGCCCCCTGAAAGCCGCTGCCCGGGGCATCCGCCCCCCCCCGCCCCCCCACGCTACGCCACTGGTGTGGGGTCACTTGAAATGGTGCCATGAGTCACATCTGGCCCATGGGCTGCAGGTTGAGAATGTCTGCTCTAGAAAATAGAACACATGGCTATCCTAAACAGCAGCAGAAGCAACTTAAAATGTGTCATCTGCTATCACGCCTTACTTACATAGAGATGCTCAAGACAGAAAGGTTGTACCTTTCTTCTAATTTAATATGTAAATCTTTCATATATAGGAGTCAATTTGAGGCATCTTTTAAAGGAGAATTTTGCTGAAAGCCATAAAGTGCCCTGGGGAAGTCCAGGTCCAACCTTACCACCCAAGCTTAAAGATGCCACCAGAGTTCACCAGAATGGAAAGCTGATGTTAATGTAGCATGATTTGCTCCAGTTATGCATGTTTAGAAACAAGTTTGAGAATAGTTGAAATGAATTAAGGTTAAAGACAGTGGTGGGCATCAGCAGGTTTGCACCAATTTGCCAGAACCAGTAGCAGAAATTCTGGCTGGCCACGCCCATCCAAGTTTTGAAATAAAGTAGTCCTAATTCATGTACAATGCAGGGCTTTCCCACTGGCCACGCCCACCATACCACGCCCACAGTGTGGTAGTAATTTTTTTTTGAGCCCACCACTGGTTAAAGATGTTTCTCAAAGAAGATCTGCAGATTTTTTGAGGCTGGCCAATTTTCCTAAACCAAATCTGTAGGGCTCAAATAGCCCAATTAATATTGTCAGAAATCAAATAGACTTTGTTCTTATAAACAGAAGGTTTTGTAACAGCATCTTGTCAGCAAAGACCTATCCTGGAACAGTGTTTCATCAGACCATAACCCATTAATATGTCATCTCTGCCTAAAATTGCATAAAATTATAACTAAAACAATGAAAATTGGTTTTGATGTCAATGTCCTTAAGGACAAAGAATGTAGAAAAGCAGCAAAAGAGACAATGAGAGATGAATTAGACAAAATGAGAAAACATCAAGGGGAAAGATGTGTAGAAGAGAAATAGGGGATAATAAAAGAAATAACCCAGAAAGTTAGACAGAAACACCTTTGCAGACAAAAGCCAAGCCATAAGAATAAGGAATGGATGACAGATGACATTCAATTTAATGGAAATAAGAAAGACCTATAAGAATCAGGATAAGGAAAAATATAAATATCTACAGAGGATGATTAAGTGCAAAATAAGAGCTGCAAAGTAAGCTTATATGGCTGACACATGTGCTGAGATAGAGGAATACCAAATTAAGCATGGTTTTTTCAACTTACATAAAAAGATCAAGGAAGTTACTGGCAGAAGACAACAGAAGACACATGCATTGTTAAAGGACAAAGATGGGAATCTTGCGATGGAAATAAGGGATAAGATCTATTTATTTATTTATTTATTTATTTATTTATTTATTTATTTTTGGATTTCTATACCACCCTACTTTGTGCAACCAACTCAGGGCAGTGTACAAAACAAGTAGAATACAATCACCAATATAATACAATAATAGGGCGGCAATACTGTGATAGAACACCACACAGCAAAACAGCAATAATGTGGCAATACAATCAAGCAATAATATAACAGTACAATCCAACAATCCAATGTAGAGATATAATCCAACAATATAAAATAGCATACAATATAATGACAAGAAAATCCAATCCCGCAATACAAAATAACAATGTATGGAAAGACTACATAGGAGAACTGTTTAGTGGTTAAAGAGGTGAACAGCCTGTCATAAATGGCAATACTGGACCACCAATACTGGAGAGTGAGGTTGTAAGAGCTTTGCAAAGATCCAATGTTGGGAAAGCAAGAGAATCAGATGACATCACAGTAGAAATTTTGAAACTTCTGTCCGAAGTTAACATCAAAGACCTGATAGACCTTTATAACACTGTTTATGACACAGGGATTCTTCTGAGTGATTGGTTGCTATCAACTTTTGTTACGTTGCCAAAGAAACCAAACACAAAGTTCTGTGAGGAGCACAGAATGATTAGCCTCATGAGTCATGCTCTTAAAATCTTCTTGAAAATAATCCATAGTAGAATTTATAAGAAGTGCGAAGAAAGCACAGTTGAAACACAATTTGGCTTCCAGAATTCTATTGGTACCAGAGAGGCACTGTTTACGATGCAGGTCCTCATATAAAGATGTAGAGACATGAGATGTGATGTGCATGCATGTTTTATAGATTATGCAAAAGCCTTTTACAGATGCCAACATGAAAAGATGATCACAGCACTGAAGAAAATAGATGTAGATGATAAAGATATGGTTTGGATCTCAACATCAAGAAGATGAACTATCTTGTTATAAGCTGAACACCAACTCATGCAAGGTAATGGCAGGAACACAAGAAATCGAAAATGTGGATAAAATTGTCTATTTGGGGAGTGCATTAAATGAAAATTGAGATACCAAGGTAGAGATTAAAATACACATAGAAAAAGCAAGTTCCATCTATTTGTTATGCAGTAGAGCTCTAACTCTTGCTACAAAGATCTGAATACTGAGATGTTACATGTTCCCAGTGTTGCTATATAGAGTTGAAGCTTGGACATTGACTAAAGCATCTGAAAAGAGAATCGAAGCTTTTGAAATGTGGATCTACAGACGGCTGCTAAGGATATCATGGGTTGATCACGTGACTAATGTAGAAGTATTGCACTAGAAGATGGATAAAGAAGAAGAGCTCTTTAAGACCATTAAGCAAAGAAAAATCCAATACCTTGCCCATATCATGAGGAACAACATAAAGTATAGAATACTCCAACTCACTCTGCAAGGAAAGATCCATGGGAAGAGAGGCCCTCGACATAGATGGACTTTATGGCTGAAAAACCTGAAAGACTGGTGTAGCGTGTCTTTGGAAGAACTGTTCCGAGGAGTTAAGCAAAGGAAGATTATCGCCATGATGATAGCTAATATCTGGAATGGATATGGCAGGTGAAGAAGAAGAAATAGTATGTCATGTATTCTAATCAGGTGGCATTTTGCACATAGTTTGCCACTGAACAATCAATAATAAATAAACTGAGCAACAGCCTCTTCTTGAGCATTAAGGATCATTATTTTGGAAGTGGTAATCATAATGGTAGAGATATCTAGGGTTAATAGTGTTGGCTTCAAATCCTCAGACTCACATGAAAGAGCCCATTTTGTGTACAACATCTTGGATGTGCCAAAGTCACATAATGTGCTATCTGTTCCCTAAATGTGATGCTGGTGAGAGTCATAGTTAACTGGCTCAATATATGATATTGCCCTCACAATGCTTGGCTGTCTGACAAATGCCATATTGTTCCCCATAAGTTCTCTTCTGACGCAGCATATCAAATGGGATTGTTAAATGCATACAAGCACCCATATCCAGCTGTTTTAGAGGCACATATACAGGCGTTCTTTGATGTTAACCTTTTACTCTCACTGAGACTAACTCTGATTGCAGCAAACGGTATTTTCAGACCACCCAACGTCTCACAGACTTCTCTGCTAAGCATGTTCTCTATTTGGAGTTAATCCTCCCTCCCCCCCTCTCTCTTTTCTTTTTAAATGATGTATATGATTGTACCCACTCTGTATCCAGGTTTAAAATCTTCTTGTATTCCTGGTGATAGTCATGTCGATAGAATAGCCTGGTCACGAGGCATTAGCTAAAGCTTCATAGAAATGCTATGCTGCTCCAGGTCTGCGGGTGGTAAGACTAAATCTCAAAGCAAGCAGTGCTAAAGGAAGAAAACATTTGATTTTTGCACGTAGTTTTCAAGCTTGAGCACAAATCATTACTATTTATCAGCCAGTATCAGGGATCATTGGTTCAACACAGAAAATTGTATGTGTCCTGTGCTTGTATATCATTGATAAACTAAAACAGGAGTGAAGGATGGACATGGAGTTGAGAAATGGAAGGGGCATTCCCTTGGGCACTTCACAGAATTTGGAGCATGGTAGAGGGTTGAGTATCTAATGTCCATTTCTAGCCTTTGTCCAGTGATGGGATGTAACAGGTTCGCACCATTTTGCCAGAACCGGTAGTAACTTTTCCCAGTGTCCCGGAGAACTGGTAGCAGCTTTTGGGGGGAACCACCTTCGAGGCTTACCTTTTCACTGGTTCCCCCCCCTGCGCATGTGCGCCAAGCACTTGGTGTGCATGCACGCCTACAGTGCTTGGCGCGTATGCAGTGCGTCTTTGCTGTCCTCCCAAGCATTGAGGAGGAAGAGGAGCTGCTTGCCTGAAGCTCCCTATAGCCTGTTCTCCAGGGTAAGTGATTCACCTTTGGATGTGGTGTGTCTGTGTGTATATTAATGTGTATTTAATACCTTTACCTATATTGACGTACTACCACAGTTCCTAAAAAGGCCTGGCAGCTGGCAGGCCAGGCAGCCTGGCTTTTAAGCAAAGTCTTGGAGTTACCTCATCAATAAGCTACACCTGTGCTGTTCCAATTGCTGTTCCAATTGGAGAACCCTTAAGGAGGTACAGCTGTTTTACATTTACATGAATGCATATTATCCTAGAGAACCGGTACGATGACCATATCCATGCAACATCGTGCTGCCCAGGCACTTATACTAACAGGGAAGTGACGGGTTTGTGTTTGGGGTCGGTGGGCGGGTGGATGTATTTTAATGTAATTTTTATTTATTTATTTATTTATTTATTTACGGGTTTGTGTTGTGGGTGGGTGGGTGGGGTGAGGGGTGTGTATGCTTATTTTTATTTTATTTTTTATTTTATTTTTTATTTTTTTCTTTGGCCCCACCCACGACATCATGATGTCAGTTCCGCCCATGCTGTGATGACATCACGGTGGGGTAGTAAAAAAATTGACATCCCACCACTGCCTTTGCCCCAGCCCTTGACTAGCTCACCCTTCTAATATCACAAGGACCAATCCCCTGGACTCAGGTTTTGGCTGTGTAATCTCAACAAACGGGATACCATTGACCTGGCAACTATAGATGCTGACAATGTAAACATGAAGAGTGGGCTGGAAATGAAACACATACATGTAAAGTGGTGGAAAAGACACCATCCATTCTACATTGTCTCCACACATTTATGATGGAAGACAGGAACAAAATTTAGAAAAGATCTTATGAACACTGGACTGAAAACAACAAGATGAAATTTAACTGGAGTGTAAAGTTCTATGCATAGGGGAAAACCCCAAATGCACAATTACTAGATGGGGACTATTTGTCTCAGTAATACTACAAGCAAGAAGGATTTTTGAATTGTTGTAGATCACAAGCTGAATATGAGACAACAGTTCACTGTGGCTGAAAAAAAAAGGCCAAAGCTATTTTGGGCTGCATTAACAGATGTCAACCCCCTCCTCCCCAAAAACAAACAAACAAAACCTAAAGCACCAGTCCATCTCTGTTTAGCACTAATTAGACAGCATCTAGAGCAGGGGTGCTCAAACGATGGCCCGGGGCCCAGATCTGGCCCCTAACACCAATTCATCTGGCCCACAAAGCACTTGTTGCTCCTGGAAGCAGAAGTAAAAATGCCCGTCCAGGCACATTTTACATCCACTTCCGGGAGTGACAAGGGCTTCATGCAGTGATGGGATGTACCAGGTTCGCACCAGTTCGCCAGAACCGGTAGTAACTTTTCCCAGTGTCCCAGAGAACCGATAGCAGCTTTTTTGGGGGAACCACCTTTGGGGCTTACCTTTTCACTGTGCGCCAAGCACTTGGTGTGCATGCATGTCTACAGTGGTTGGTGCATATGCACAGCCTCCTTGCTGTCCTCCCAAGCGGGTGGGTTGATTTATGATTGGGGTGGGTCGGTGGGTGTTTGGGTGGGTGGGTGTATTTTAATGAAATTTTTATTTATTTATTTATTTATTTTACGGGTTTGTGTTGTGGGTGGGTGGGTGTGTTGTGGGTGGCTGGGTGGGTTGTGATGTGTGTGTGTGTGTGTGTGTGTGTGTGTGTGTGTGTGTGTGTGTGCGTGCGTGCTTATTTTTATTTTATTTTATTTTATTTTATTTTATTTGGCCCCGCCCATGATGTCATGACATCATAATGTTAGCTCCACCCACACTGTGATGACGTCACGGTGGGGTAGTAAAATTTTTGACATCCCACTACTGGCTTCATGCACCAGGGTGGATCGGAGAGGCTCCCTTGTTGTTCCATCAGCTAGAGAAGCACACCTCTCTTGCACTAGGAGGAGGGCCTTCTCCGTGTCTGCCCCAGCCCTTTGGAACCTCCTGCCAATCGAGCTGCGCCTACAGACAGAGCTCCTGCCCTTCCGGATAGGCTTAAAAACCTGGCTGGCAAATCAAGTGTGGGGACACAGGAACATGAGATCCCTTGTAGGGTGGCTGATCTAGAGACAAACAGCCACCCTTCGGTTCAATTTTTGGTGTGATTTTAATGCTTTTATGATTTTTTTAAAGTTTTAAGTATCAATTTTTAAGATGACTTAATATTATCATAGGCTTAATCCTATGATTTTAATCTGTAAGCCGCTCAGAGTCGGGTTTGCCCGATTGGAGCGGGGTAGCAAATACGAGCAATAAATAAATAAATAAATAAATAGGTGTCATGGGATGGATCCGGCCCCCAGACCACTGTGACCAGCCCCCTGAACCATGTGACTGGCCCACTGCCCAAAAAGTTTGGGCACCCTTGATCAAGAGTACTGTGTCCATTTCCAGGCACTACACTTTAAGAAGGATGCCTACAAGCTGTTCAGAAGAGGGAACAAGAATGATCGGGGGACTGGGAACTAAACTCTATGATGAAAGATTGAAATTACTGAGTATGTTTAGCCTTGAGAAAAGGAGACGGAGGGGGGATATGATAGCACTTTGGTTTTGATTCCTGAATTGTGCAGGGGGGTGGGCTTGATGGCACTCATAGGCCACTTCCTACTTAATTATTCTGTGATTCTATGAGTCTGGAGGTTACGCAGAATAGACTTCACCCATCAATTTTGACACTCTTTTCAGTTCTACCGGCAACCTATCTCACTAACAAATTCACTTTGCTGTTCTAAAGTAGAAGGGGCATCCTTGCGACTCTCAGAAACACTTATTACTTTGCAGGATTAGGCAGACAGATTATTCATTATTCATTTATTTTATTTATTTTATTTTTATTTTGCTTATATGCCCTCTGCTCTCCCATTGCTTTTTGTTTCAGTTTTTTTTTAAATGGAGAAATTTGCTTTTGCTTTTGAAGCAGAGATTAGCAATAGAGTGGGTAAAGAAATGTTATTTGGATTTTCAAGTGTTTATATAACTGTAGAACCCTCAATTATTTTGTTTCTACTGTTGAGGAACATATTCATCAAATAGTTGAGTCTAGCTAGGTAAAAGGATTCTCTTCCATTGTGCTGCTACTGAATCCACTATGGCTGATTTTGGCTGAAACAGAACTGCACTTTCTAAATTTCAAATAATTATTAAGCATGCTTAACCCTGTTCTGGTATGAACATCTGCATGCTCACATTAGTATGACAAGATGGTGGGAGAAAATCTGAGACAGAAACAACCTCCCCCCCCCCCTCGCCAGACATTTAGCAGGAAATCTCATAACAACAGGCTGATTAGAAACTGAGCCAGAGGAAGGAATGGAAAAGAAATCTGCACTGAGAAAAATTGAATGGATCCTATATGGGATCTGTAAGATGATTAACAAAACTACACACATTGCTTTCAGTTTCCTATTGCTGGGATGAAATCGTGGTTCATTAATTAATTCATTCATTCGCTTGTCAGCAAACGTGTAAACAAGTGTGCATTGCTTCAGATGTCTATGTCTAAAAAATGTGCACAAATGTTGGCATGGCTTGTGTGCCTTTGCAAATCATGGATGTTTGCATCAGCATTTTGTGGGTTAGAAATGTTGACATTTGGGAGGGGAAGAGGATACTGGTGCCTGTTAGAAAATGATTGAAAGCTGAAACCCCAATGAGGTCTAAACTATCTCTGGCAATTCCAGTTGCCGAACTCTTCCTGGGAAGGGGGTCTTCAAAGCAACCTCACTAGACTTCATATATTCCCACCCACTTGACTAAGCAATCATTTCTCATCCTGGCATGGCAAAGGGAAGCTGGTACATCACTTACTATAGACTGTCTGCATTTCAGAATTTTCTTTTTGTTTTAGATAGAAACACTGAGTCTGCATAACACTTAGGATTGGCTGTATGTGTCACAGTCTGGCTGGACATTCCACTACGGTAATGGAGTAGACCGTACAGCCAATGAATCAACACTGAGGGTTGGGCGGCAGTAAATAACCCGATTCCCTAATGCAGCCAATGGCTATGGGAGGATGAGCCCCTTTAGGTGGGATGATGGTCCCCGCAGTGGAGGAAATGCCACTGGAAACCATCATATTGGCCTGACAGCAAAATGAGCGGAGGAGGAACCACTTCATTATTCTGATTCCCAATATTCATGGAGGTAGAAGAGGCTATGGCAGATGGACTGGCTGTGAAGGCGCACCTTGTTAATATCCTCAAGGCTGTGGCAGTCCATTGAAGTCCCGGTGTTAAATCCTGCGTATCTCATTTCATACATGCTGCAGGAGGTGACTCCGTGATCATTCAGCTACAGCTGAATCCCGGCAAGACTGAGTTGCTGTGTGATAAGGGGTCCTGTTTTATCAAAGGAATTACCACCTTTGGAATTGGATGGGGCTATTTTGCCTCAGACAGAACCGGTGCGTAATCTGGGGATCCTGTTGGACTCATGACTCCTGCTCGAGGAGCAGGTGGCAGTCGTGGTCAAAAGAGCTTTTGCTCGAGTTTGAGTGATTCACCAGTTACACCCATTCCTGGACCGGGACTCCTTGCTCATGGTCACTCACGCACTGGTCACCTCCCGGTTAGATTATTGTAACACACTCTACATGGGGCTGCCCTTGATAACCATTCAGAGGCTGCAACTGGTGCAGAATGCAGCGGCCCACACAGTGATGGGGTGTGGCTGTTATGACCATGCCGCACCCTTGCTGCAGGAGCTGTTTTGGTTGCTGGTCTGCCTCTGGGTGCAATTCAAGGTGCTGGTTATAACCTTTAATGCCCTACATGGTAGTGGACAGTGTTACTTAAAAGACCACATTGCTCTGAGAACATCTGCCTGTTCCACTAAGGCGGATCAGAGGGCCTATCTATGGGTACCAATGGCTGGAGAGACTCCTCTCTCCAGCACTAGACAGAGGGCCTTTTTGGTAGCCCTCTGGAACCTCCTGCCAACGGATCTCTGCCTCCAACCACAACTGCTGACCTTTAGGAAAGAGCTAAGGACATGGCTGGCCCAACAGGTGTGGTGCTGCTGTTGGATCTACTCCACCCCATTGGTTCATATGACCATCTGACAATTTTATTATGGGGATTTTAGATATTTTAGATTCGAGTTTTTGTGATTTTTAGATTTTAGAGATTTCAGTATTTTTATGATGTTTTATCCATATGTATGGAGTGCTCTAATGGGTTATGTTGGGGTTTCTTGTTTTGTAAGCTGCCTGGAGTCACCTCGGTGAGGGGTGGCTAAACAAGCCAAATAAAATTTTTATGTTTATTTCCTCAAATTTCTATCACGCCCCAATCGGGTAAACCCGACTCTGAGCGGCTTACAATATTGGTTAAAATCACAAAGTTAAAACTAATGCTTAAAACTAAAGCTTAAAACTTTAAAACCACAAAAGAATTAAAACAGCGCAAAAGCTGATGCCGCAGGGGTGGCAGTCCATTAAATCAACCATCCCACCTGGGGTCCCATATTCCTGGGTCCCCACACTTGCCCTGCCAGCCAGGTTTTTAAGCCCTTCCGAAAGGGCAGGAGCTCTGTCTGCAGACGCAACTCCGTTGGTAGGAGGTTCCAAAGGGCTGGCGCGGACACGGAGAAGGTCCTCCTCCTGGTGCTAGAGAGATGTGCCTCTCTAGCCGATGGAATAAGAAGGGAGCCTCTCCGCTCCGCCCTGGTGGGAAGGACAGATGTTCTCGGGGTGACGCGGTCTCTTAGGTATCCTGGCCCACTACCATATAGGTAAATAAATAAATACATTACTTGCCAATCACAAAAATGTAACATTTCCTTAGATAGGAGGGACCTAGCCTTCTCTGAAAATATAGCAAAATTGTCCTCAACATGCCCTAACTTTTAAAAAGGGGGGATGAGGAAAGGAAAGGGGGAAAAAATGGGAAACACAGCTTGATGATTAAGCCTCCCCCCACCAGCTAATGTGTCTATGCCTTGTATGGATGTAGGTTATAGAGGCTTGCATGAGCTTCTTTGTTTGAATGAGGCAGAAAAACATACCAAGCACATTTTCCAGTCACTGACAACAAATTTTCACTGTCCTAGAAGCATGATCTTTCACAGTGATGGGTACGGTTGGTGGCAGCTGGATGTATACTGTGAAAGTAAGGAAAAAGATGATCTGAACTAGGCATTCATGTCATGGATCACATATCTTTGAATTCCTTCCTCTTTATCCATACCTTTAGATAGTAATACACTTATTACAGAACATTAATAAAGAAGAGAAACCAAAACTCTCATACTAGAATCTGCTCCTCTTCATTATTTCCAGGTAAAGTTATTGTGTCTTTAAGGTGCAATGCCCTGGGAACCATAATCTTTCTGTGTTCTTTTTAAAATTAAGTTTTAGCCCTTATGTTTATGATTAAAATCCTGGTAATATGTCTCTGACATCATTCTGTCATGTTTTGGAAACCAAGAGACACCATTAAAACTTTCTTGGGATTTAAAAACAAAAGGATGATTGAGAAAACTTTTAGTGCCCCCCTCCCAATCAGGAGTATTATGGATTCCTATATGTTTCTCTTTCTTCTTTCTCAAGTTGCCTTCTTTTAGCAAACCAGCCCTTGACACCTTACTCAGAACAGGTCCTAGTGTTTCTCTTTAGTGCTCCTCTACAGAGCTATAACTTAAATATGGACCATGTTTAATGCTTTAAAAGCCAAGTTCCTGTGAACTTGGAATTATTTGGACCAGAGATGTAATTCAAGAACCTAGTGGTAAGACAAAATGCTAACTAGCTTGGGAAATAATTGGAAGGCCTTTCAGCTGAGGGTTCATTGAAACAAAAAGTTTGTGCTTCAAGAGAATGCATGTTTCTTATGAAGGCTATCAAGCTCTGAGTAGGTCAAATGCAACAATCAGTAGACCCTCTGAAACAATAAGAAGTATGTATATCATATATAAGTGTGGCTATAACAAGACCATTCATACAAAGAATCTACTCTACTTCAGATTTGGGTCAACAACTTTGTAAAAAAATGTGTTTACCTTAAAATAGAGATCATTCAGGCTACAAAAGCAGCTTAATTAAAGAGAAAGAAGCAACCCCACAGGTAGATCTGAAGAATCAAGCTGTGTCTTATTATTAGATGGGTATATTATTCCAATTGTGGGGGTAGTCAGTTCAAAGTAAGGCTGAGAAAGCTACAAGGCACTGTCAGTAGACAAATCAGAGAAGCAATATCCACAGTTGAGTCTAATAAAGAAAGCCAAAGTCAAGGCAAGGAAAATCCTACCCAATAAGGAAACAGGCAGAGTGCAGGGAGGCAAAATCATATATCAGTCTGAGGTCAAAAGCTGGCAGAACAAAGCAATGATTCAGGGAATTGAAAAATGCAGAAAGACAAAGATCATCAGAAACAAACATTTTGTCTTCAGTAGTTTCTCCAGCCTCTAACCAGCAATCCCATACAAGAGCTACTAGCTTTCTAGCTTTGCCCAAGGCCCTCTGCAGCAGCTCAGAGGCTTCCAAGAGGAGTCATTCCATAAGATGTCTCCTATTCCAAAGGAATTGGCATCTGCAGTTGATAATTTCTATTAGGCAGTATAGTTCTGTTTTGCTCATTTTGACTCTTGTGGGGCTAGGCGCATTGATGGCAAACATTGGCGCTCCATTTGTTCTGGAACTTCAATTCCCAGAACCCCTGATCAGCAGGAATGCTGACTTGGGCTTCTGGGAATTGAAGTCCAAGAACAACTGGAGTGCCAAAGTATGCCATCACTGGAGAGGTTGTTCTGCCTCAGTTGTTGCTACAACATTCCCTTCATCTGGTGGAGGTGCGCTCTTCCTTGGCCTCTGTCTCTAATAATGCTAAGTTGGGTTTAATGGTGGGAACTCTGTGCCCTCAGCTGAGGAGAACCTCCCCAGCTGAGACATAAATAGCTTATGACAATTCTAAGCATCACTCTCTTTAAGACTTCAGTGTGTTTGCCTTGATTGTGCAAGCCATGTCTCTTATCCCTCTTTTCCCTTTCCAACTCTTTATCTTTGACCAGACCCACATTTTTATAACTTGAAACTAGCTTGGTCCAATCAGTTGTGGAATTTGACCACCTACATTGCACTTAAGGGTGCATATGATTTATTAGTTAAAGAAAGGTAGATAGTTCACTGAGTTGGATCATTTGCTATGGAGCCAGAGGTTGGGAGCTTGATTCCCCACAGTATTTCCTGGGAGAAGAGCCATTCTGTGTGGCATTTGGTAGCTGAGTCAGAGCACTTGGCTATGGAACTAAGAGTTGGGCATTGGATGTCCCACTGTGCCTTGTAGGAGAAGAACTAGCTTGTGTGGCCTTGGGCATGGTATGTGTCCCCAGAAGAATGGAACGGTAAAACATTTTTGAGCATTCTAAACTAAGAAAACCCTGAAAAGGATGGCTATAAGTCAGAATAGATTTGATATTTTTAGCCAACAAGTACTGTATAGCAGGGGACCAACCAATGTGATGTAATATTGGACTAGGACTCGGGAGATGTGTGTTCAAATACCCACACAGCTAAAAATGCTCACTGGCGGGGTATAGCTCTGATAAAACCACCCCTTAAATACCTCATTTACCTTGGGAAGCCTACTAGTGTTACCACAATCCAACTAGTACTGGGATCAACAGGACAGCACATAAGACAGTGATGTATTGTGTCTCACCCTTGAAGGAACATTTTAGTTAAATTTTGATATCTTGTATCTTTGCTAAGTTTTTGGGTTAGTACTAAAACTGCTTGATGGGAATGTGTATTAGTCAAGACATTAGTGATTAGACCAGAGATAATTTGTGTCATTTTGGGACACAAGGACAAATCATTTACTATGTTCAGAAACACACATCTAGAGTTAACAATTTCCTTCCCAGAACACACCAAGAATGCTGTAGCCTACCATTCTGCTTTCAACCACTGCTTGATGAGTAGGCTTGGAAGATCTTATGATAAAATTAGCAACTGCCACTCTCTTCATAATGCCTCTGAACATGTAGCTTTTGGTTACCTCTCTTCTAATAATGATGACGCTCCACACAGTTCTAGTTTCATGTTAGTTTTTATATGTACTTGGAACTTGGCAGGGACAAAAGACTCTACATCTGACATAGAGCATTGTTTTCCAGTGCCACAGTGAGCAAAAGTTCCCTATACATTCCCTCTCTAAGCTAGCTGAGATCCATGTTATGTCTATATCCCAGAACACTCTCTGTGCACGTGTGTAAACAATGTATTGTTTTGAGAAAGTTTTCTCTGTTACCTGATTGGCTAAGAGTAACCCACCTGATTGCAGATTCTCCATTTTGCAGAGAAGTGAAGGAGTTCGTTTCTGCTTCTCCATGAATTAAGACCTGCTGCTGTTTGGTTTTTCCTTCACCCAATATGCTTGCCTTCTGGTTAAACTTATTGAAATTCAACATTTGTGCATATCCCACTCACCATAATTTTTTGTTAATGTCTTCTCCACCCCCACCCCCACCCCCAAAAAACAGATCATAAAAAACTCCCATGTATAGGCATATTGATTGCATCAGTACAAAATGGAATCTTGATGAAAATACACAAGAGAATAAACTAATCCCCTTTTTGTGCTGCTATTTAACCAGTGGACTTGTTCTCTGCTGTGCTCTGGTAGCTTGTAAGAAAAACAAAAAGCACGCACAGACAACTGCAGCAAAACCTGCACATATAGCAATCAAAATAAACTTCACAAGGGAATTCCCAGCACATACAATGAACAACACTAGATTATTTATGAACATCCAGTGAAAAAAGTCTATGGAGAGAAGGTCACAAGCATTACTACAATATTATATACACATGAACAGTGAATTGCAAATGAAAACTTATGTGCAATATCATCCAGGTCTTGATCACATCAAACAATTAGGAAATCACTGTAAAAGCAACCATTAACTAGGGCAAATTTCTATTAGCCACTAGATTTTCTATGGGAATCTATTAATAATGACCATGTAGACAAAATTGGTAATTCCTCATATATACTTTATGCAACACTAACGTAGGACAAAATATAAGCTGGATGGCATTAGCATTTTTCCCAATTTGGGGAAACTTCAACTGTGTTGCACAAAATCTCCCAATGAGAATGTTTACCATCATAGAAATGCATCACTGTCCATAAGAATATAAGAAGACATCTCATGGATCACATCAAATCCATCGTGCCTAAGGTGAGACTCCATAAAGTTTGATAAAGTATAGGTAGAGATGGGCAAACATCTTCCATCTTGACTCATAATGGGCCCATACATCTTGAACCTTTTTTAGAAAAATATTTTTTGAAGGGTTGCACTTGTTCAGGCAGTCTTTCAAATCTGAGCACAGAAGAATAGACGCCTTTGAACTGTGGTGCTGGAGGAGAGTCTTCCGAGTCCCCTGGACTGCAAGCAGATCAAATCATTCAATTCTGAAGGAAATCAATCCTCACTGCTCATTAGAAGGAGAAGTGCTGAAAACATATTGTGATATATTGGGATTGTGTAGCATATTGTTGATTATACTGTTGATGTCTATGAAATGTTATATGTGTGGGTTTGTAAACCACCCTGAGTAGGTTGCACCGAGTAGGGTGGCATATAAAAATAAAAATAAAATGAAGCTCAAGTACTTTGGCCACCAAATGAGAAGAGAGGACTCACTTGAGAAGGCCTTGATGCTGGGAAAGATCAAAGGCAAAAGGAGAAGGGTGTGGCAGAGGATGAGGTGGATGGATGGAATCATTGATGCAGTGGGCGTAGATCTATATGGGGTGGAGGGAATGACAGAGGACAGAGGAACCTGGGGTGCAGTGGTCCATGGGGTCGCAAAGGTTTGGATTCAACTGTGCAACTGAACAACAACAAATGAAAACAATGTCCTATTTCCCCCACTATATTGTTCAACACAAGAAATCACCCAAATCAGTGGATCTTAATAGATTTTTCACAGAATCCTGTGCAGGAAAGATTCCATTCTGTGGAGGACTTGTAATAATGCAATGCAGCTTGACTTTATTTTACCTGCCCTTTCCAGGTGAATCCTGCACAGGAATTCTGCATAGGAATTGTAACAAACCTGCATAACTTGACATTTATTCCCGGCAAGGGGGGGGGGATGAAAATGAAATTCCTGAGAATTCCGAGAATTCTCTGGAGGAAATGTTTTGTGTAAAGAATCCTGTTGTGACCATTAAAGTATAATTTCTTTCTTTATTTTCTCGCTGAGAATGAGAGGTTATGAGATTCACAGAAACAAGAGTGTCATTTCAGAATTGACAATAGCCATTTCAGTCACACTTCCTGTTCTCAGAGCCTGGAACTTTATTTACTTAAAGGAACTTGTTGGATTACATTTTGTTTAAGACAGGTTGGTTGGTGTTCTTATTATATCATCTGCAAAAATAATTTGTTATGTTGCATTCTGTTCCCAACGTTGCCAGAAAAATACAGTAAAATGTTCTTTTGCTCTCTCTATTGGACAATCTGGATATTGCACCATGAAAACAAAGGTAAAAGGTAAAGATCTTCCTTGCTCAAAATCCAGTTGTGTCCATTTCTGCGGGACGGTACCTTTCCCACCAAAGCAGTACCTATTTATCTACTTACAATTTCTTGCTTTAGAACTACAAATGTGCAAAAGACTAAACAAAACCACAATTTCGTTGCACTTAAGACAGATAAGGTATGGACATAAGAAAGGAACAAATCCTGTTAAAAATTCTTTAAATTCCAGGTAAATGTTCCTCATAATATTTGTTGTTGTTGTTCAGTCGCACAGTCGATTCCGACCCTCTGCAATTCCATGGACCACCGTCCGCCAGGCACTCCTGTCCTCCACCATCCCCCTCAACTCGCTCAGCTCTGTGCCCACTGCTTCCACAATACCATCTAGCCATCTCATCTTGGGCCGTCCCCTTCTTCTTTTGCCCTTGACCCTTCCAAGCATCAAGGCTTTCTCAAGTGAATCCTCTCTTCTCATTTGATGTCCAAAGTACTTTAGCTTCATCTTTATTATTTGACCTTCCAAGGAGCAGTCAGGGGTGATTTCTTCTAAAATTGACCTATTTGTTCTCCTCGCTGTCCAGGGGACTCTCAAAACTCTCCTCCAACACCACATCTCAAAGGCGTCTATTCTTCTGTGCTCAGCTTTCCTAATGGTCCAACTCTCACAACCATACATTGCCACAGGGAATACCATTGCTTTGACTATACGAATTTTTGTTTGCATTGTGATGTCTCTACTTTTCACTATGCTCCCCAGGTTTCTCATTGCTTGCCTCCCAAGAATCAGTCACCTTTTTATTTCATGGCTGCAATTCCCATCTGCAGTGAGCTTTGATCCTAGGAAAGTAAAATCTGTCACTGCTTCTACTTCTTCCCCATCTATTTTCCAGGGACTGATAGGACCTGTTGCCATTATCTTGGTTTTCTTGATAATATTCATAATATTAAGAAGTAACATTATAATAGCTAATTAATTTTTTTCTTTTGACCTTTGTTACATTCTTGCCACTCCCAAAAGTAACATTACAGATTATTTAGAGATACTGTAACTATTTTCATGTTTTATCATATACCATCACATCTGACTTTCAGTGACTCTGATAGAATTTTTTAAAGATATAGTATATGAGATACCAAATGTGTGGTTTTACCAGTGTCACCCACTAGTGAGTTTCATAACCTAGTTTCCCAAGTGCTTGACTGTCATTCCATACACTATATCAAACTGGCTCTCAATAACAACTTATCTGTAACTAATTAGTTTCAAACTTGGCTTATTTCCATAGAAAGCCACATCACTACTTGAGGAGACCAAAGATCAGGCCAGATCAAGTTTGGAGAAGACCATTCAGGCGTGCAACTCAACATTGGGCCATGCTAACTGATTGCACCTGGTGACTGGGGGTAGGGGCACTTCATTCCGAATTCTGATTCATGATGGATTACATCTCCTAAATAAACAATGACAACTTCCTTAATAAGAACTTAATAGGATAGTGCCAATTATTGATTGGGAACATGTTTGTTGTGGCCCTGTGGCTATACAAGATAGTTATGTTGTTCCTTCTATTGTAACCATTAAGCCTCCTCAAATGTGGTTTCAATCACCATGTAGTACTTAGTTAATGTACAATGATTTTTATATTAAATCTTAATTCAATCCTTATTTGGAGACAGTTTGCTCATTTCGAAAGGATGCAAGGAGCCTTGTCATCCAGCACCTCTAAGCCAAAAGTCTTCTTGAAATATCTCAAGCAAAATGTCAACATCATACCAAATATAATTCTGTAAAATATATTTTAAAGGTGACGTGTGAAAGAGTAGCCCCAATCCAAACCCCTCTTTGCTTAAGTCCTGAGACAGTGTGTTGTAACTCTTACAGAGCTTCTGACATCTCCTTTCAAAAATGTCTGACCATCACCAAGTTAGACTGCTGTACCGCAACCAAAACTGCTGACATTGTGAGTTCAATCTGACAGAGCCCAGGTTGACTCAGCCTCCCATCCTTCCAAGGTCAGTAAAATAATAAGAAGGTACAGAACTTACATAGCAAGCTCAAAGTTGGTTTTATTGGTACAGTCAAACCTTGCTTAAAGAACACTTCGCTTAAAGATTAACTCGCTTAAAGAACAGCATTTTCTCTGAATGTTCGTTTCGCTTAACAAATAAAACCAACCAAAAACTCCCTTAACAAATAAATCAGGGTTTGCAATCCCCCCCACAATTGGTCATTTACAATGGTGTTTTGCTTAAAGAGTAAACTCGCTTAAAGAGCAATCCTGTGGAACACATTATTCTCTTTAAGTGAGGTACCACTGTATAATATTTTCTAGTTATTTTGGAGAGGCATTTCACCAACATAATGATACAAAATATGGAAAAAAACAAGCAGTGAAACAAATAAACATGTTACTTCTCCAGTATTATAGTGAGTATTAGCAATGGACTATCTGTCAAATGTCATAGCAAAAATAATAATAATGGGAATGAGCTACTCTAAAAAGTATATAAGAGAATAAACAAAACAAAAAATGCTGTAGGACTTTAAAGACTAACTGATATATTTCAATGTGAGCTTTCATGGATCAAGGCCACATCATAAGACATGGGAGTGAGACTGAGATTGTTTGTTTCCTTCCAAAAAGCTACTGAGCAGCATGGCTGAAGGCAGTGATAGTGGGTTATAAATATTGATACTAATATTTATAAGAAATTCACCATGTCTTTCATCTGCCCAAGCTACAGCCCATGAGCTGGATCTGGCCTCTGATGCCAATCCGTATGGTCCCACCGCCCTTGTCACTCCCAGAAGCAGAAGTAAAACACGTCCATATGGGTGCATTTTTCTTTTGCTTCTGAGGCCAGATGAATTGGCGTCAAAGGCCAGATCCAGCCTGCAGGCCATAGTTTGGGCACCCTTGAACCACGTGACCGACCCACAGCCTGAAAAGTGTGGGCATCCCTGGAGGCGCCAGAAAAAGGAAGGTGGAAACAGAAAGAAGAAGCTGGTCAGTAGCTCTCTTTGGTTGTGTCATAAACCCATTGTATCTTTCTTTGTATTGTCCTAATCCAACATGCTCCTTTCTTGCCCCTTCCTTTTTTGTTTTGTTTCCCCATAATTTTTGTGATATTATCGTATCATCAGTTTGGGTGAATGAATCAATTATGATTCCCACATCTTGGCTTGACCAATAACAAAGTCAAATATACAGAAAGTGGAGGGAAGAGCAGAACGAGAAAGAGAGTGAGATCTGGGTTTTGAAAGAGACATCAACTCTCTCTTTCATAAATGAACATACACAAACATAAATAGAGGTATACAGTAATACCTCGGATAATGCTAAGACTTGGTTCCACAAGTCTTGGTGTTATCCGATTTTTAGTGTTAAAATCCTATGGGATGGATCGGATAACGTTAAAGCTCCATAGAGATACATTGTAACCGCACAGGCTTTAGCGGTTGTTATCAAATCCATCCCATAAGACCTTAACGTTATTCGATCCAATTCTCCTTCCCAGATGACTTAACGTTATGCGATTTTAGCGTTATCCGGTCCAATCGTTATCCGGTGTTTTACTGTATCAGAGAATAAACAAAACAAAAACACTGTAGTACTTTGAAGACTAAATGTTATATTTTAATGTTAGCTTTCATGGATCAAGTCCACAAAATGGATGTAATCATGCAAAATCCACATAGATTGTTTACAGAATATCTTTAATAAAATTAAACAGGAATCCAGTTCATATCATGAAAACTTTTCTTCAACAAACTAAATAAATTTTGCAACCCCATGATGATGGATTTCACATTCATACACATGGGCCAAAGAAGACTCCCTTAGTCAATGGAGATTTGGTGATTCAACCTCTCTGTAATTCCATTGTTTCAGATGGGCCTACTGTAGCTGGAACTAAATTTAGCATAGTAAATTGCAGTTATAGCAGGCCTATTTGAATAATTGGACATGAAGGTGTTGACTCTCCATCTTCTGGAACAAAGATGGTGAAAAGTGGATGGAAAAGCATATGGTGAAATGCTACATATTGACAAAGGCCTTTTTTTCCAAATGTGAAGATGAATGAAAAGTTTACAGGCAAGGAGACAGACAAGAGAGACAGATAAATAATGCTCACCCAAATCAAAACAGATGTTTCACCTCAGATCCACTCTTCTTGTTGCCATGAGAATTAAGATACAGTAAAGAGAATAAGGACTCTTTGTCCTGTAGTTGACTCTTTCTTTTCACCATCCTGGATTGAAACTGGAATTCCATGCCCCCCCCCCCCGCAAACCTTCTGTTTTTTTAAATGAGTCATGGCAACAACTTTCCATAAATTTGAATGATGATGATGATCTGAGTGATGATGATGAGGTTTTACATGGCAATCAATGTCCAGGAACTCCTCCCTTTGCATTTAAAAATGTTCACACCTCATTTACAAAATTTTGTGTATCCCAAAACCACATCCCTTCCCAGTGGTGGGCAGCAACAGGTTTGCACCACTGGGAGGGGGGGTTAGCAAAATTGGGTGGCCTCTTGGCAGGGGAGTGGTGAAATTGGGCGGCCTTCAGATGTGGGGGGAGCAAAATTGGGTGGCCACGGCCACCTCCCTGCCCTGCCCCATCAGGTTTTGTCCCTGCAAGTGGTTCAAGGTCTCACTTGCTCAAAAGCCAGTCGTAGCCGACTCTAGGATGCAGTGCTCATCTCCATTTACAGCCAAAGAGCCAGTGCTGCCTGTGTTTGCAGATGTATACATGGCCATACGGCAGGCCTGACTAAATCGCCCATGACATAGGCTCTGCCCATGATGTGGCTCCACCCTTGACATAGGCTCTGCCCACAGTGTAGTAGCAATTTTTTTTGCTGCACATCACTACCATTGCCCCTTCCCCTGAGTCAAGAAAAATTATAATAGCAAGGGCAGATAATGTGCAGTCCATGTGAAAACCACAAGGTGGAAATATTGTTGAAATCCTGTGAATATCTTAATTGATTTTATGAAGTAAGCTCCTAGCATTCATGTTTCTAGAAAGTAAGATGAAAAACAGATTAATAGTGAAACACATTCACCAAATATTAGGACTCCATATTTCCTCCACTTTGCAATTGCAATTAAAAAGTAAATCAAAATGTATATTATTTATTTTGAGTTACTCTAGTGTCTCAAGGATATTGAGAAGCTAGATTGTGTCCAGAGGAGAGAAAAGAGAAGGATAAGCGACTTGGAAACCAAGCACCATGAGGAAATGTTGAGATAATTTGATTTATTTGGCCCGGAGAGGAGAATGCTGAGAGGCAACATGAAAGTGATATTTGAAGGGCTGTCACATGTTGGTGTTGTTTTGCGGGAGGTGGGGTGGGGTGCTCCAGAAAATAATAAATTCAAGTTTAAAAAAATGAGATTTCAACGAAACATTAGAGAGAACTTTCAAACACTGAAAGCCATTAAACAATGGAAGCAACTACCTTGGAAGTGGTGGACTCTCCTTCAGTGAGGTTTTTTAAACAGAAGTTGGATGATCACCTTTCAGGAATGCTTTAACTGTTGATTTCCTGCACATGCAGGAGGCAGGAATTAATGACCCTTGAGGTTCCTTCCAGCTTTACAATTCTCTGATTTTACAATCCTCTAAGGCCAAAATCCACATACAGGAAAATGTGTCTAATTTGCTTGTTAGTGATTTGAGTGAACTATTCAATCTTCTTTTTTTAAAAAAATTAGGTTCCAGAACTAAACATGCAAAGGAAGCCTGTGTTGAAATTTTAGGGATAATTCCAGTGACAAGTATATTTCTCTTTTTAACATGTCTTCTCAATTACGTTCTCCACTATTTCTAGGACCACAATCTCATCTATTCGGGTCCCCAGATTTACCTGGTAAGGAGACACAAGCAATGCATTCAAAATCTTTATTGACTGTTCAGCCTCTTGGTTCATGCCCACCAATCTCATATCAAGATGCCTAAAGCAGCTGTATTTCTCAGCAGTCTCTGAACTGAGAACATGGCATTCATGGTTTTTATTTGCATTTTGCATAATTTCCCCCCTAACATATCTATTTTATATACAGTATTTTAAAAAAATAAATTGAGAAGAGAATCCCAAAATTTGGAAAAGTCTGAATATCAAAGAATAACTATGTTTGCATATTGGTTTGAGAAATATTAGTTAGATAAGTTTATATAGTACTAAAATGTGAACCAATTCAATGTCCCCCAGATTCTTAGGCTCCAAGATTAATTAATGTTAGAGTGAGGCATTTGAACTTGTGAGCATTCTTTCTTGTAGCCCAACAGCTTCCCACTGGAAGAATGGTTCACCAGATTTTTCATTCCATACAGTTTTTAGGACATAGTTGTCTTTTTATCATGGCCAATCAAAATGGCACAAAAGTGTGCAAGTGTTTTAATTGTCCAAAATTCTTGCTTTGAATATGCAGGTGTCAGATTACACTGGGAGAATGTTTAGTCCAATTGTAAATTGTGCACTATATCAATTTAGTATAATTACTTGGGATTTCAAATTGCTGCATTTAGGTGAGTTGATAGGCCTTACTATTGTTGATCTTCTAGCAAAACTACGGTAACTGTTGATGTGGCATCATAAAGACTAACAAGTTGAGTCTCTGCAATTTTTTCAAAGATATAATAAAATTAAAAGTTACAAAATGGTTCTTTCTCTCCTTCACCTCTGACCAAAAGACCACCCAGGGTGGTGAACATAAAACAGTTGAATAAACTATACTGAGAAAATACAAAATTCAAATTTTTCAACAACAAAATAAAATAGCAACAAGGGGCCTAAGTCAGCCTGCACCATAAACACTTGGGGGGGGGGGCAGAATGACCTGGAATGCCTTCCTGAAAAGTTCAGCCTTGATAGCTTTCCTAAACGAGGGAGTCTGGTAAATATGTGGAGGTAAACCAGTCCAGGCAGCTGAGGCCACCACCAAGAAGACCCAGTTCCTTGTGATCATCTTCTGGGCCTGCCTGGGGTAGAAACCCAGTGCCCATATTCCTAGGCAAGCCAGATACTGCGATCTAAGCCATGAAGGGCTTTATATGTTAATACAGAAATGTTGAATTAAGAATGGAAGTTATTTTCCTGTAGCTTTTTATTATATTATACCTTTGAGAGCTACTTCTAATTGTACAAGGCAGACATTAAGTGTGCTAAATAAATTTAATTAATTATGGGATATTTTTTTTAAACCCCCAGGGTTTTGCTTCTCAATGGCTTTGTATTTCGTTTCTGAAGAGATCTTCTGCATCCCCCCCTCCCCAATAGTTTGGAACTATCTGCTTCCTTCAGATCCTTTGCAAGATTTCTGTTGCCTCAGCAGTTAATTTCCCATTTGGTATCTATTTATTTTGGGTAGGATCCAGATTGTGTTAAACATTGTTAAATTCTACTGGTTTCAGTGTGAGAACTAAACACATATAGAAGTTCTTGGCTTTGGCTAGCTGATGCTGAAAGTTTTATTTTCCTCCACATATTAATTTAAATGCATCTGTTGATTTTATTGTCATTTCCAGTCTGGTTCTTCTTATTCAAAATTGTGTCAGGTTGTTTTTTTTCCTGCCTGAATAATTTTTTTTAAAAAAGCTTACATTAATTTCTTCTTCTTTTGTGTCCAGAAAAAAAATCCATTCTTTAGTTCCTTTGGTTCAGTCCGGTGTTAGAAAAATTAGCCAGCAAGATGGGCACCCAGGGTACACCCAATTGTATCCATAATCTTCAAGGAGACTCTGTATATTTTCTACCTACAATGAATGCAGAAACACTAAGAAAAAGGGTGGTGAGAGAAGTTGCAATAGAAAACGATCCTCCAGGTGATGTGGCTGCAATCTATTTTGGAAGTGTCTGTCATTTCAAAACAGCACACACAAAAGCCATAAACTTTTTTTTTAATCAGGGGCTGTGGGTAACAAAAACATTCAAGAGAATGGAATGGACATAGGAAATAAAGTCTTACAAAGAGGATGACAAGTCCAAAAATCATCAAAACTATGTTCAAAGGACTTCTCAGCTTTAAGCCAATAAAGACAATGGAGCTAAGCTAAAGAAAAGGTTAGGCTGTGTACTCTCTACAGAGTTCAGGTCAGGACATGAAAAATTGTGCAAGGTCGCTTAAAAAAAAGATCACCATAAGCTGGCTCCACTGGAGTATTTCCTGTTCTCATGATGACATTCTGCAGCAATTTTTCCTAAGAGTTAGTTCCGACGATATGCCGGGACCAAACTGATTCTTTTGCTATTGTTTTGAAACTACACATAGGAGGAAATTTGCTCACCCAAGCAGCATATGCACACACAAGGTTCCAGGAGTCCTTCAGTGAAAGCTAAACAGGCAGCTTGGCACTGTGCATTCAAAATATGTAGATGTTTATGATAGGAAAAAGAGGGTGACTGGGAGCCAGTAGTTATTGAGGATGTTTAGAAGATTCTTAGATGTATGGATATGGAGGGGAAGGAGGAAGCCTTCATCAAAACTCATTGGCTTATGCAACTTTCAGAGAATCCTCCATACTCTCGTGATGCAGTGGGACACTTTCCAAGGACATCACCAGAGGGCTCCTGCCAGTTTGAAGGTTTCCATTCTCAAAATTCAGTTTGGGGCAAGGTTCCCATCAAATTATGAGACTGGGAGCTCCCTAATTCAAAATTGCCTTTCTGCTGTTAGTTTAGCTGCTAAACATGATTTTATATGGCTCAGCCCACTTCTGCCATTTCCACAATTAGCTGCCCCGACATTGGAAGCACCCAACTTTTTATCTCACGTTTCAGCTTTGAAATCTTAAGAAATGGCATGGATCAGTGGTGGGTTGTCAAAAATTTTACTACCCCACTGTGACATCATCACAGTGTGGGTGGAGCTAATGTCATGATGTCATGGGTGGGGCCAAAGAATAAATAAATAAATAATAAAATAAAAATAAGCACACACACACACACACACATCTCAACCCACCCACCCGTCCAAAACACAAACCCATAAAATAAATAAGTAAATATTACATTAAAATACACTCACCCACCCAAACACCCACCACCAATCGACCAACCCCAAACACAAATCAACCCACTCACCCACCCCAAACACAAACCCATTACTTACCTGTTAGTATAAGTGCCTGGTCAGCACCATGTTGCAAGATGGATATGGTCATCGTACCAGTTATCTAGGATAGTATGCTTTAATGTAAATGTAAAACAGCTGTACCTCCTTAAGGGTTCTCCAATTGGAACAGCAATTGGAACAGCACAGGTGTAGCTTATTGATGAAGTAACTCCAAGACTTTGTTTAAAAACCCCAAACCAGGCCGTCAGGCCTGTCAGCCGCCAGGCCTTTTTAGGAACTGTGGTGGTACATCAATATAGGTAAAGGTATTAAATACACAATAAAATACACACAGGCACACCACATCCAAAGGTGAGTCACTTACCATGGGGAGCAGGCTATAGGGACCTTCAGGCTAGCAGCTTCTCTTCCTCCTCTCCGCTTGGGAGGACAGCAAGGAGGCTGTGCATACACGCCAAGCACTGTAGGCGTGCATGCACACCAAGTGAAAAGGTAAGCCCCGAAGGTGGTTTTCCCCCAAAAGCTGCTACCGGTTCTCCGGGACACTGGGGAAAGTTACTACCGGTTCTGACAAACTGGTGCGGACCTGTTGTATCCCATCAGCAGTATGGATGCTACTGACCTGAGAAGTGTAGAAGCAACTAGCATTAACAAGTGATGTCATTGGAACAGGCAGTATAATGAAATGAAAAAGGGCCTTTATTTTGTGGAGTTTAAAAATGGTTGCTGATGTTTCTTTGTTTCCGAGAGGGGGTGAAGAAAATTTTAAAATGTGGCCTTCAAGCCAGCTGCAGAATCCTTTCCTATTGGAATTCAAATTACTGTACAGTTGTACCTCATTTAAAGAGCATAATGTGTTCCACAGGATTGCTTTTTAAGCAAGTTTGCTCTTTAAGCGAAACACCATTGTGTGACCAGTTGTGACTCTGGTGGGGTGGGGATTGTGAACCCTGATTTATTTGTTAAGCGAGTTTTTGGTTGGTTTTGTTAAGTGAAGCAAACATTCAGAGAAAATTCTGCTTTTAAGCAACGTACTCTTTAAGCGAGGCACTCTTTATGCGAGGTTTGATTGTAAGCTGAACTGTAAGAATGGTAGTAGAAATAATAACCATATGATGTTGTGGTCTTATTGGGTGACAGAGAGGAAAAGGAGGGATAAAGGATGAAAGATGGGTTTGGTGTTAGAAAAAGCAGGAGGAAAGAGGAGTTTATATATGCTTGCTTGTGAGTAGAACAGTAGATAAAATGTAATTTTGATTATGCCAGGGAATATAGATAGATCTACCTTTCTTGTTTTACCAGGGAAAGGTAAAAAGGTAAAAATGTTCCTTTTTATTTTTATAACTTATTTGTGATATTGATCTTTTAATCTACTGTTCCTTTATATAACAAAGCTGATTTTTTACATAAGACATTTGTACTTTTTATATAGAGCATAAGCTGGTGGGAGAATTTCAATTCCTCTATTCCTTTATTGGTAATGCTACAAGTTTCTACCTGATCTACATTGCTATTTCCTACCTAATCTGGCTTGTTTGTAAGCATAAACAGCCAGGGATTGAAACCTATCGTAGATTTCTTTAGCCTGGAGTAGGATCTCAGGTACTCTGAAGCAGCAAAAGGTTTTATGCTGGCTTCCTGAATGGGGGTAGGTCTCTGACAGGTGTAATGATTCTTATGGTAGTGGGATAATGGGCATTGTTATCCTTACAGGCAGCTAACACCTTTTCCCCCTAAAAGCAAGGTGCCCTTCTCTTGACTTGAGAGGTATAGAATAGTCCTCTATGGTAACAAAACATCTTGGGGAGTTTTCAATGCATCTACCAAGATTTCCTGAGAGAATTCCTTTGTAGATCCTGTATGTCTGTATTTTTTTTGGTGTTAGGTATAGGTGATTGTTAATACATGAAATGATGAACAGGTTTCCTTCCAAGATGAAGAGAGATCTTGGCAGAGCTGAATTGACATGTGGCTTCCATCAGAAGAACAGAGAGCATCAGAATCTGTACTTCCACATTGTTATCAGTAACCTAGCATAACGCAATTACTGGGTATTACTGGGCTTGTAAATTTTAGATGGCACCAGCATTCCTTAGAGTTGCACATTTGATTTTGGTTTTTCAACTCCAAATTTTTTGTCTTCTGAAATCTTCTAGAAGCCTCAATTCTGTCCTGTTTTCAAAGTTGCAATTGTCTCCAAGTGGAGAACAAGGTCTTGTAAAGAGACAGACTCTGTCAAGTTTCAAGGAGGAAGTCTGAAATAAAGTCTGAGTTGAGATACTGAGTAGATCTTAACCAGATATTAACTTGTGTAAAGCGTTTAAATTCTTTTTTAAAAATCTCTTAATAATTCTTCATCATACAAAATACAGCAATTGAAATTTAAAAAATATATGAAAATTAAGATAAATATTGAAAGTGTTTGCAAAATGGTTTCATTACTGACAGATGGTAATTTAGAGACTTTAAAAGGGGCAGCAATTTAGTGACTTGATTGTTTTGGAGTAGAAACCTGAAATGGTACTGCATAATTTACTCCAATGATTCAGAAATTAAATGAGAATGTTGAGTTGGGGGGTGGGGGTGAAATACCTTAAAGATGTAGCTAATGTTTAAAGAAAGCCTGTGAAGTATATTCTCTTTCATCTTTAATATACTAAGACACCTGCACATAATCAAAAGAAAACAACCAGTGAATCATGAATAGAGAGTATTATGGAAAAGTATGAGATATGCCCCATGGAACTGATAAATTTTTCCAAGTACAGTAATACCTCGGATAACACTAAGACTTGGTTCCACAAGTCTTGGTGTTATCCGATTTTTAGTGTTATCCGATCCATGTTAAAATCCTATGGGATGGATCGGATAATGTTAAATCTCCATAGAGATACATTGTAACCGCACAGGCTTTAGCGGTTGTTATCCGATCCATCCCATAGGACCTTAACGTTATTCGATCCAATTCTCCTCCCCAGATTACTTAATGTTATGCGATTTTAGCGTTGTCCGCTAAACGTTATCCGAGGTATTACTGTACTGAAAGAAGTACAGGAAGTAAAGCTCTTTGTGGATATCCACTTCTTCTCAGAGCCATCATATGGTTCTAGAGTAAGTAAGGTTCTTGAGAGTCTGTAGATAAAGTGTTAACATTTGTGCAAATCCTCTTATTGAAAACAGTAAAAGCTGACTTTATCTGCCACACGTTCTCAGAACTAGTAATTAGGCTTTTGGACATTCTAGCCCAAGAGACATTGTGCTTCTTGAAACATTTGTCCTGGCACAGACAAGACTCCGGTTTCCACTGTTCAGGCATCAATTCCTGTCTCCTTCTTATTCCATTGTTTATTTATTTTATTTCTCCTCAAGAGGCTCCAAGACAGCTTAAAATATTTACGTATAGTTCAAACAAACTATAGGTAAAAGCTACAAAATTGTTTTTAAAAGTAAATTAATTGCAATGTTCAAAAGTGATTTTTCCTTTTGCCAATTATTATGTAACCCGGTACAGCATGATCCATCCTTCTGAAATGTATTAATCTGTCAAGGAGAGTGCCAGTTTGATTAGGCTTCCCTATCACATGGGCAAAGCCAAGTATAGCAGAGAGAACGGTAGGGCTCCAACTTTCCTGGTCTTCAGATGCTTGTTTTCATCCTTTTTAGGATATATAAACTGGGCTTATGAAGCTCTTGCCATGTGTTCTTAGACTTCAATTCCCAGAAGCCCAAGCTCCCATGAATCCACACAATTCTGGCCCACGCCGCGCTGCCCTCGTTACTCCTAGAAGCGAAAGTAAAATGTGCCCATCTTATGAATTGATATCCATGCTTAGGGATTGATGGGTGGAAAAAAAATGAAAGGAGTATTTCATTAAAAATTTCGTATCTTATAGAACCATTGTTCCCTTGTTCATGAAGACAGTGCATCCAATCCTTCCCACCATGAAATTTCAGAAGGGGTTGAGGTAGAATGTAAATAGTGCCATGGGCTGCATCCAGGCCACAGGTTAAGAATCCCTGATGTGTTGCATGCAATTTTATCCTAGTGAAGAATGTGTGCACACTTTCTTTGATAGCTTCTCAGGCCACAATTTGGATTTTTAAAAAATGTATCAGTTCATATGAATTGATTTTTCCATCCTCTAGTTGCCTGACTTCAGCAGGATATAATTTTGGCGACTGGCCTTGTACGTTCAAGATGTGACATTCTGCAGGTCATCTTCAACTCTAAGACACCCCAATAATGAGCCATGGAAAAGAACAGAAAGTTCCGTTCTGAATGCAAGGACATGATCTTTCCGGGGCTCTGGTAGAAACATATGAGCAACACCTGGATGTATCACGCAAGCGCTAGGATCCGAGTCAGATGAAGTCATCTTATCCTTGGAGCAAGAGAAAACAAGCATTCGGGTTGTGTTTTTTTTGGGAAAGTAGCATCTGAGGAAAGTATCAGGAGCCTTGTTAAGTCTTTTTCATCATGACTCCAAATTATTATTATTTTTGAGATATGCCAAAGAAGAAAGGTTAAAATATAGTTGTCCTTTCCATATACGAAGGCTGGCAAGGCAAAGCTACTCATCTGAAGAACATGAGTTATGTTTGGCAGCTGCAGTCAAGCTTCTGCTTTCAAAGCATTTCACTTCTTGTGCTCTTTCAGCTCCCCTCTCCTTTTCCACCCTTCTCTTTTACTACTTGATACACTGTCTTCACAGACACCCAACCTAAAGGATTATCTTCAGGTTCTCTGCTTTTCCCAGTAATTCCCCTTGCTTTAACAATTACTCTTTCCAACTGTTACCACCTAACATTTTGTTCCTACTGTCTCTGACCCCAGATGACTGTAAGGGGTGTTTCATTTTATGAAGGATGCTATTTATATTGTCTTCCCCTCTATACCCAAATTTTTGGTAATAAATATTAATATTATCAGCCAACTGAGGATAAAGTATCAGATGCTATAGTTCACAGAAGCTTATGCCTTGGTAATTGTGTTAGTAGGCACAATTCTCTGTTAGCACAATGAGATGCTAAGTATGCGTTAAATATTACTAATAGTAATGTTTAGAAGGCTAATATTACATGTGAACAGATGGCTATGAATACTTCCTGGAAAAATGGCTATACAAAACTGGCCAGACATAAAAAGTTTAGCCTTCTAAACATTCCTCATGGGAAGACATATTTATGTCTGCATCAAAAGATGCACTCAGCTAGTTCATTGGGAGAACTGATGAGAACCATAATGCCAGGCAGATATGAATGTGTGTCTAATTGCAAACTTTCAGATTTCTTATACTTAAACTAGAGTTTTGAGATCATGTATCCATGTGGGTGCATTTTAAATACCACATTTAAAAGTGATATGATGGAGCCATCATTGTTCACAATAATGGCTTCCCTTCTTGTCCCATAATCCACTATGTTTACATAGATTTTACAGATTTTTGAAGGTTTGCTTTCTGTAGCCTTGCTTTAGTGAAGATGATATTAAATGAATTGTGTGTCTGTGTTTGTGTGTGTGTCATCAGAGCCTCTTTTTGACAATGTCCCAAGGTCAGTCCTATGTGTTTCTTCCCATTCTTTCTTTTCTTTTCTTTTAAATTATCATTATTTTCATCACATCAAAATAAAGTAAAACAAATCAAAACAAATCAACAGACAATTAATAATCCCATTCTTTCTTTTTCTCCCCACATATAGCAATCTCACATGATCCAATCTCAAGAAACATGAAAAGTGAAATGCCAGACACTAGAAATTTAAATAGTGTTTTTTATCACAGTCAGGTTGTGTGGCTTAGCCCATGAACCTCATAGGCTGAGAATGGCCAAACTTTTGTTGCTTAGATGAGTAAATTGTATTAAACTAGGCCCATGGAAACAATAGGAATATAGTGAGTCAGCATCAGGGTGCCTGGCATGCGGTGGTCCATGGGGTCGCAAAGGGTCAGACTCTACTATGCAACTGAACAGCAGCAGCAGCAGCATTCATTCAAATAAGTCTGCTATAATTGTGACTTAGAAAGTAAGTTACAGTTGGAGTAGACCCTTTGAATCTTTGGAATTTACAGAGGAATTGACTGACCAAATCCTCACTGATTCAACAGGCCCACTTAAATGCAATTTACTACACTAAGCCAAGAGGATGTTGGCTGAAGAATCAGTCATTCTGCTTCTATTTCTACTCAAACCTACCTGACAGGGTAATTGTCAAGTTAAATTGGCAAACCCTAAGTTATGCTAGCTTTAACATAACCATGTAAATAAATTATATATTGTTGTCCAGGAAACTGCCAATGTTTGGCAATGCTCTTTTGTTCTGCTTAGGTGTATATACTGTATGTCTTTGTTTGGCCATATGTACACACTGAAGCCAAGCTTTCCACTTCTTAAATCTCAGATGAATTTCCAACCTGGAATGTATTTCTGATAAGCACACGGTAGAGGCACCCATTCTACAATGTGCATTTATGTTTGCAAGTCTCATCTCTTGCATAATCTGAGCCTTTCTGTAGAGCAGACACAGGCCACTTCTCACATGTATACACACATTCTTGAAAGAGGTTTCTACAGCTCTGGATCTCCTTCAGTCTCTTTTTTCTTCTGCCTTTGAAATGTTATTTTATTAACCAACAGTAAGAGCAATGCTAATGAAAACTTATGCAATTAGGGACATTTAGCTACTGGACTCAGACATGACTGTCTAGAAATGTCTTCCCATGGGAAACAGGGCATAATCTCAGCATACTGAGACAAAAGGTCTTGCAGATGTGTTAATTGAAGAAACACAACCAGGAAATACTGAGTGTTTGGGTGACAGAAGGGGTGTGTATTCTGGGCTAAACAAAGGTTGTAACAGCTTCTCTTCATGATCACATAGTGAAAGTGGTAGGGAGGCCTTTAAATCTTATCTCTGTAACTGCTCCTAATGCCTGTTGAAAACCAAGAGAACTGTTCCTCCAGATAATCAGGTTTCATGCAAATGCATCTTTGAATCATTGTTAAACGGGATTCAATAACTGTTTATTTATTTATTTCTTAGATTTGTATCACCACCCCATTCGCTGAGGCGACTCTCGGCGGATTACAACACGTATTACAAACTCACCCCCCCCCCAAAAAAAAAACCCATAGAAATAATCATTAAAAGGCTCAGGTTAAAATTACTAAAACCTTAAAAAGTCCTCTACCTCCAGTTCCCCATTAAAGCTAGCTAGAACTATGGTAAAGAAGCTAAAGAAGCTTTTATCAACCAACCCGGGGGGGGGGGCTGCCACACCAGCAGCACCCCACACCTGGTGAGTTAACCATGTTTTTAGTCCTTTCCTAAAAGTCAATTAGCTCAGCACTTTAATTTGTATATGAAATAGTTCTTTATTTATACCTACACTTTAGAATGGTTGCTTGCAAATCAAAACAAATGAGTTGCAGACAGAGAAATTGTGAGGGCTGTTATTCTGAACATTCTCAAAGGATGGGGGAGAATTTGCCATTGCTTCGGTGAAGAAGCACCAAGAAAATTATCTTTTAAAAAATAGTGGCTCACTTGAACGTTGAACTAAACGTTTGTTGTCAAACCATACTGCTATTAGCTGCACTTTACTGTTGAGGTGTGCTACTTTAATGCAACATATGCCAGGTTGGTTTGTAATAAGCCCCCCCCCTCTTAGATTCAATCTTGGGGGAGTGGGCCAACGTGGCATGCATCACTGAAACTTGGCTGACACTGGAGGATGGGGTTCCCCTATCAGATATGTGTCCAGCTGGGTTCAGTATTTGGCACCAGCCTAGGGGTAAGGGGAGGGGTAGTGGGGTTGCCACTGTAGCTAGAGAGTCATTGGGAGTCACGAGAGCCATGGCTCCACAAATTCTGGGTTGTGAGGCCCTGCTCCTCTGGTTGGGCCTTAAGGGTCAGTTGGGAATCTTGCTCCTGTATCTGCCCCCTTGCAGTGTAGCAGATTCCCTGCCTGAGCTCCTTGAGGTCATCACAATGTTGTGATGACCTCAAGGAGTTCCCTGGTTCTCGGGGATTTCAACTTGCTTTCATTGGTAGCTGGGTCCAAGGTAACATGGGAGTTCATGGCTTCCATGGCAACAGTGGGCCTGATTCAGGTTATTCAGGGCCTGACCAGGAGCAGTGGCCACACACTGAATCTAGTTTTCTTGTCGGAACAGTGGCAGAGTGATCTGAAATTACAGCGACTAGACATAAAACCTGTGTCATGGTCAGATCACTGTCTGATGACTCTGGACTTTCTGGGGGTGATGTCCCATTTTAGGGAGGCAGGGCCAGTTAAATTGGCCCACCCCTAGCCACTGATGGATCCTGAAGGATTCCAAAGGGAACTGGGGTGTTTTCCTCTGGATAGGCTACACGATTCACCCAAGGCTCTCATCAACTTCTGGCATGGGGGTGCAATAGCAGCCTTGGAGAAAATCGTACCACTAAGGCCTCTCCGTGCACATGGGCCCCTCTCATTCCCATGGTTTATGAAGGATTTGAGGGAGCTTAAATGGGCAAAGTGACGCCAAGAGCACCACTGGGTGAAGACTCAGAATGATTCTGACCGAATACTGGCTAGAGCTGCTATCAGAGCCTACCTAGTGGTGATAGAGTTGGTGAAACGGCAATATTTCACCACCCTTATTGCCTCTGCAGATAATCACCCAGTGATTGTTTCGGTAAAGGGGGGACTGGCCCTGTTTGGCAGGGGTCAGCTGAGGACTTTGTTGATCATCTCGTGGAGAAAATCATGTGCCTTTTTTTATTCTTTTAAGATAGGGTGGAGGATTTCACGTCCAGGGAAGCTTTTTACAGATCAAAATAGATTAATCATAGATGATTAAAGATATTAAGATAGTATCGTGGAATGTGAAGGGTACAGGCAATACTCTGAAAAGAAGGAAACTACAATTAGCACTTTAAAAAGATAGACCCGATGTTGTCTTCTTGCAGGAAACCCATCAAAAATCTGTGGAGGTAAATAAATTATTCTTGAAAGGAATGCAAATTTATGAAATGGCCTGTGGCTCGTCTAAGGCCAGAGGGGTTGCAATTATGATTTCGGAAAAAATAGGATATAATATGACACAAAGTATCCCAGATCCTGAGGGAAGGTACATGATAATTAAAGGAAATATAGATGATGAAGAATTGACTCTTGTTAACATTATTGCCCCAAACGATAATCAGGAGGAGTTTTTAAATAAAATAGGAAAGGTTATAAATAAAGAAGCAACAGCAAATATGATAATAGCGGGTGACTTTAATTTAATAAGATCTGAAATTGATAGCACGGGAGATAAAAGAAAAAGCAAAAAATACATATTGGACAATTGGATGAAATCAGTTGCTTTAAGAGATGTGTGGAGGGAGGTTAAAGGTAATGAACGAGGGTATACCTTTTTTTCTCAAGCGCACAATATGTATTCCTGAATTGATTATGTTTTTGTTACTGAAGGCATGATCAAATTAGTGGAAGATATAGAAATAGGTACTTTTAAAGAATCGGATCATGCAAAAATAGTAATGGAACTAAAATTTGAAGGGTCTGAAAGAAAAGTTTATAATTGGAGATATAATACGAAAATGTTTAAGGAACAAACTATTAAAAATTATATTATGGAAAAATGGGAAGAAAGTTGGAAATTGAATGATAACAATGAGGTAAGTTATAGTATAGTCTGCGACACCATGAAATCAATTTTTAGAGGGGAATCTATAAAAATCACAAGTATAAAAAAGAAACAAAATAAAAGCAGGTATCAGGAATTAGAAAAGCAATTGAAACAGCTTCAAATGGAACACGCAAGGACTAAAGAGCAGGTCATATTTGAAAAGATTCAAAAAATTAGGAAAGAGCTAGAAGGAAAAGATATAGAAACAGTTAAGAAGGATCTAATTATTTTAAAAAGGGAATATTTTGAATATAGTAATAAAAATTCAAAATTATTAGCAAGGGCAGCTAAGGAAAAGACGGCTAAAAGCCAGATTGGTGTCCTAGTAGATAAGAGAGGGAAAAGGTGTAACAAGAGTGCTGAGAAATTAAAAATAATTGAAAGTTTTTATCGAGACTTATATTCAAAAAAGGAGATAAGTTTAGAAAAACTTTGAGAAAATTTTGACAAACAACAAATAAATCAGGTATCAGAAGAATATAGAAATAAAATGGAGGAAAAAATTTCAGAAAAAGAAATCAGGGGGGAAGATGGGCTACCGGCAGAATTTTACAAAGATTTCAAGGAATCAATAATCCCAAGATTGTACAAATTATTCAATAAAATAATGGAAGCTGAGGCTATACCAGACTCATGGAATAGATCAATTATTACTCTAATACCGAAACCAGGAAAAGATTTAGAAAAAGTGGAATCGTACAGGCCAATTTCTCTAATTAATCAGGACGCAAAAATTTTTACAACAATACTGACTAATAGATTGAGTGGCTTTATGGCAGAATATATAAATAGAGATCAAGCAGGATTTGTGAAAAATAGGTACATGTCAGATCTAGTAAGAAGAGTGGTGGATTTAATGGACTTAACAGAAAGAAATAGAGAAAAGATAGGATTTTTATCATTAGACATTTTTAAGGCGTTTGACTCGCTACAATGGGCAACTATCCATGAAATGACCAGATTATATGGATTTGGAAATAAATTTCAGGGGATAATTACAAAACTATATCAACAAGGAATAGCAAGAGTTAAGGTCAATGATAAATATACAGGTGATATAAGATTAGAAGTGGGTACCAGACAGGGTTGTCCATTATCTCCAATTCTGTTCATAATGGCAATGGAATTCTAGCTAATTCTATTCATCAGGATGATGAAATAGAAGGAATTGAGGATAACAAAATAAATTTATATGCAGATGATACACTTATTATTATAAAGCATCCACTCAAGGCTTTAGAAAGGTTATATATACATCTAAAAAGGTTTGAAATGACAACAGGGCTGAGAGTGAATTGGGAAAAAACAGAAATGATATTTTGTAATGGAAAAAGGGAGGAACGAGAGAGTATAAAAGAAAAATATAAAATACAGGTTAAAACTAATTTAAAATATCTGGGAGTGGTAATTTCAAACAAAATTGGGGATCTTAAAAGATTAAATTATGGTAAAAAGAAGAAGGAAATTGAAGAGAAAATAGTTCAATATAATAAACTGAATCTTTCCTGGTTTGCTCGAGTAGCTTTGTGTAAAATGATGTTATTGCCTAAATTAAACTTTCTATTCGATGTACTGTGTTACCAATAAAACATAATGATAAAGAATTGGAAGAATATAAAAAAATTATAAACAAATTCTGTAATGGAAATCGAAGAGCAAGAATAGCCAAAAAAATATGGTACTTGCCGCAAAAGGAAGGTGGACTAGGAATACCAAACATACATAATTATTATAGAGCCTTCCAGGTAAGAAATGTTGTAAAAATTTTAATTAGAGAAGAGTCGATCTGGGAAAAAATAGAAAAGAGGGAATATGCACAAGTTGGCAAAGCGATGTTTTTAAGTGAAGATATAGGGAAAAAGAAGAAAGGTATCCAGAGCAACTTGATAAAAACAACTATAGAAGAATGGAATAAGGTAAAAAAGAATTTTATTTCAGGAACCTCACCAATCACAGAGTTGGAAGATTTTAATAATTTTCCAGTTAAGATAGATGATAACATCAAAGTAATATTAGTAGAAAAGGGGGTACTACTGTTGAAAGATTGGATTAAGACTTGTAGAGATCTGGGAAAGAGATTGGAACTTTTTGCACAAATGAAATTGAATTGGTTTAAGATTCTCCAGATAAATAATTGGAATAAAAGATTTTTACATTATAATGGCTTAGAAAGGAAGCTTACAATATTTGAGGAGTTTTTGATGAAACTGAGAAAAGGAGAGATGGGAATTAAAGGAATAGTGAGTAAGATCTATAAGATCATCAATAAAGAAGAGAAAATTCAGGAGATTTTGAAAAATACTTGGGAACAAGAGTTGAATATGATAATCTCGGAAGAAATCTGGAATAAAAAATGGAAAAGAAGAATCATGTGAACTATGTCTGTAAGAGTCAAAGAGCATAATTATAAGATGCTTTGGCGATGGTACCTGACCCCAGTCAAGCTGCATCAGATGAATAATCAAATAAGCGATGAATGTTGGAGATGTAAACAATCAACTGGGACATATATACATATGTGGTGGAGTTGTAATGTGTTAAAGGAATTTTGGAGAAAAGTAGAAAAAGAAATTGAAAGTATATTGGATATGCGGCTTGAGTTGGGAACAGGTGCCGTCTTGTTAACAGATGTGGATAAATTTAATTTGAATAACAATGGAAAAGAATTGATGGCTGTGATGTTGTCAGCAGCTAGACAATGTGTGGCAAAAAATTGGAAAAATGATACATTGTTAAACATACAAGATTGGTATAAGGAAATGTGGGAATTAGCTCTAAATGACAAACTTACTTAAGAAAGGCATAGTTCAAATGAATAGATTCTGGAGAATTTGGAGACAATTTGTGGAACATGTAACTGTCAAAAAGAAAGGTATACAACCTGTACCAGAACAAATAAATTTTTGGAAAAAATAAGCTGTTTGAACCTCCCGGACATTGTATATAGCACAGAGGTGACATTGAAGGATTAGACTTTTTTTTTTTGTAATGAGTGAAATAAAGAAAAATATATGTAGAAAAGTAGAGAATTGAAAGAGATAATAGTCTTGTTAGTGGTATAGTTTAAGAGTTCTCTCTTTTAACAAAAATATATATTATTATAATGTTTATTGTTCTTTTTTGCTTATTATGTCTATTTTCTTCTGTTATTTCTGGATTATATGTTTTGTTATGTTTTCTTTTCTGTTATTCTGAAAATTCATAAATAAAAATTATAAATAAAATAAAATAAAATTTAAACCTGGCTAATAACATACCGGTACCTAATATAACTGTTGTGGAAAAGAAGGCAACTTGGTTTATTGACATTGCTATACCAGGAGATGCATGAATTGAAGACAAACAACTGTAGAAAATCATAAGATATTGCAATTTACAAATTGAAGTTGAGTATTTATGAAAGAAGAAATATGTTGTTGTGCCCATAGAGATTGGAGCCCTTGGAATAATACCTAAAGGACTCCCTAGATCAGGGATTCACAACCTATGGTTCATGGCACCAAATAACCCGGGCCCCGACATCACTCCAGCTGCTGCCACTGCCACCGGAATTGTCTGCAGACTCATTTACGGCAGCATAAACACATTTATGCAGACCTATATGAGTCCATGCATTTACTACAAACGTAAATGAGTCCATGACCATCTTAAATGTGTTTACTACAGCCATGGATGTGTTTTACGGCACCAGTCTGGCATGCTCAGCTGTCTGAAGGGGTGTGGTTTGGCCCACGGCTGGAAAACATTGAGAATCCCTGCCCTAGATATTTGGAAATTTTGGATTTACAGGTATTGGACTTGAACATCCTAACTCTACTCCAAAAACAAAACAAAACAAAACCAACTTTACTAGGAACTACCTATGTACTCAGATGTTACCTTTACAGTTCTTAGGTCCTTGATTAGGTTTGGAACGACTAATTTTATACCAGTCTTTGACTATGAATCTAATGATAGATTTTTTTAATATATAATAATGATGTCAAGAGCTGCTGCCCTTCCGGAACGGTGTAAAAACCTGGCTGGCAGGGCAGGTCTGGGGTACTGGAGGCACAACGACCTCAGGCTGCTGGCTGGTTTGACCTCCTCCCCTGCTCCCTTAAGTTTTTAAGTTTTAATTCATATAACATTTTAGTTGTAGTTTTAATTGGTTTTAACTGTGGGTTTTTGAGAACTTTTAGAATTTTAGCCTTTTTATGTGTTTTAGGTGTATTAAACTGCCCTGGGTCGCCTTCGGTGAGGAGGGCAGTATAGAAATTTAATAAATAAATGATGATTGTATGCTGTTAAGTCAATTAAGATTTATGATAACTCTTTCCAAGGTTTTTCAGGTAGTGAGTATTCAGACATGATTTACCATTACCTTTTTCTGGGGCTACCTTAGAACTATGCCTGTGACTGGCTTTTTTCACAAGTAGCACAGTGGAGAATTGAACTCTCATCCTCAAACCACTGAGAAATCCAGCCAGTTCTGTGAAACTGGTAAGCATGGCACTCACTATGTTCAAAACCACAAGTTTTGTTAACACATTTTACCAAATAGTTTGAAAACTCTAGAAGGAAAATTCACGGATAGTATTTGATAGACAGGGGATAGTAAGTGCCTCTCACATCCTCCCATGACTTATATGTTGTAAATTCAGATTCCCCTGTAGTTTAGATCTGGATTTTGTCAGAGGGTTCTGCAACTTTACCATTCACTTTAAATAATGCTTTCCTAAACATGCATAACAATATTCTTAATTTGCATGTCACAGTAGCAGAAATTCCAGATCCTTGTTGTTGTATTCACACATGCTGAAGAGGGTCAGTATCAAGATTATTTGCAACTGTTCCTCCATGTTCTGAAGGACTGGAGCCCTCAGTCTGGAAGCAGCTGTTCTAGGTTCTGCAGGACAGGATACTCATCCTGCTGCAGCTGCTAAGCCCCACCTGAGAGCTCTAGGCAAGATTCCAGACCTTCATAGGCTCCACCTGGAGACCCTGGGTGGCTTAGCAATATAAGAACTGGCCCTTCCTCCCAGAAGCTGCTTTACCAACAAAGGTTAGCAAATTTGCAGTTGCTTGGATTTTTTGCTTTGTTTCTGGTTTCTAGAACTTCTCCTGCCTTGTTCCAGATTCTGAAGACTTCTGGCCAGCTCTTGGTTCATGTGGACTGTTGTTGTCCCTTGAACACTGTCATCACTTCGCTCTGGTCTCTTAGAGTAGTCTGCTGTGTCAGTTCTTCTGGGCTTGTTTGGACTGTGCTTCCATTATCTGGACTAATCTTGCATCTCAGTCTTCACTTGAACTTGGATTTTTGGATCAAGACGTAGTTACTGTTAGATGGTTGCACTGTATCCTGCTGTTTGTGTCTCCTGCCAGCCACCTACACCCCATATTTTGACAGTAAGGGCAAACATGCACCCTCTCCTAACATGCTGAATTAAATGCAAGCAAAAGACTACAGAGTTATTCCTAATAATGGATTTTTGTAACAACTACCCTTCTTTTATTAAACCATTGCTGTGTTATCATACTGTCCTTCAGGGGAGAGCAAAGCAACCTTAATGCTTTTTTTGGGAGAATGTATTATTGTTCTTAAAGAAGGGAAAGTATATATATTTTAAGTCTTGGTTGACCTTTTCCCCTACCAGAGATACCAATAGTTCTTTCTGTTCTTACAGAATGACAGTTTCTTGGCAGGTGGTCAAAATCCAATGGCCTACCTACCTGCCAGGCCTTTGAAAGGCAGAGTCTAGTACTATTCACCTATTCCTGCACTCTCAGGGGAGGTGTGGACAGCGTGGAGCCTGAAGCTGTTGCTGATGCCAATCTCCTTATTTATTGTTATACCTCTGTAGGAAGGTCTCAGATCATAAAGTGGAGGCTAAACAGAGAAAGCTAAGAAGCAAAAGAAAAATGTTAAAATTTTCAGGAGATTAATGAGAGAGCAAGTCATGGTATGCCCGGCACAGGATCAAACCACAATGAATTGGAAAGCTTCAGGCTGTTTGCTAAAGTTCACTGCTGTTTATTCCCATGGCTCTGGGGACTTTCCAACTATAGTTTCATCCAAAAGATAACAGTTCTTCCAGCACATCTTCATCTTCACACTGCCAAAAGAAGGAGACTTCAACACTGGGAGAAAGCTGGAGAGAAGAGAGGCAACATAAGGTTACTCTAGAAGTTCTTGGCACTGCAAATAAAAAAGATAGTCATCAATTCAAAGAGTTTGGTCTTCAGTCATTCCATAATTCATTGTTGGCATAGTTGAGTTATATCTATAACTAAACAAATGCCAGGCTTTGGTACCAATCAGTTAAGATTAACCTTGATTACTGGGAACTAATCACACATACAGTATATTAATTATGTAAATGAGCCTTTAGCAACCTACTTAAATTCATGTTCGTATATATTAGGGTTGAGAAATATTTATTAGTCTGAAGGTGATATATAACTATATATCACATGCATCACTCCCACGTAGAAGAAAAGGACCCCAAAAAAATCTGTATAAAAGTAGCACATGCTGATGGGGTACACAGAAAGAACCTTCTTGAAGATTGTGGTATTTTTGAACGATAATGGGGGGTCCCCTGGTGACAGCAACCTTGTGTTGTTGGCTAACCTTTCTCACGCTGGCTCAGGTGAAGGGAACTACAGAAGGAACTCACCATAAGGTACCTTCAGTTTGGCAGTTTCACATCTGGCCTTGACACTGAAGAACACATGCTAATTATATGCAAAGATGCTTCTTTAGAAACAATCGCCTTAGCTTGAATAGAAATACAAGACATCTCACTATAGCAGTCAGATACTCTGAAATTGCCCACCTCTGTGCTCTAAAATAGGAGAAACTCTATTCTCCCACTCCTGTACCTGTTGGCAACAGAATGGGTGGGTGTGGCTCAAACTCTGGGTATTAACAGCAGCATATATCCAAATGAAGTAGCTGGCCAATGTTTTAAGGGTTAAAATGACCCTGAAGACTGATCTTCAGCATAAAGTAATGAAGTAGCACTGATTGACTTGCAGGGTAGAAAACTTTTTTCAAAGTCTGTCTGTTCAGTTGGTATGAAGCAACCCCAGCAGAATTGTCATGGCACAAAAATGAGTTCAGAAAATCCGACTAGTCCTTGCAAGTAGGGCCATTTTTGGCAGGCACTGAAAATACCACATATAACCTGACCCTTTCCTTCAACCGTCTCTTTTCTATTTTTAATAAAGTTTAGAAAAAAATCATTGGAGCAGCTCTGGGAAAGGAATGTTATATGAACACTGACCTACAATAAAATGAACACATTTATTTTTGTTTGGATATTTTCCATTCAAAATGGCCAGGTCCCCTGCCCCCCAGCTCAATCATTGCATGCCATCTGTTTGCTGATGTAATATTACAAAAAGTTTTGTCTTTCATTTCCTTATCAGGAAGGGCCTGGACTTGTGCTTAATTAGCTTGTTAAGGGAGAAAAACTTACAAATGTCTCCATCTTCTAAAATAATCTTCTCTGAAGTGGGTGAATCATTTTCCGGGTCCATGGATATTTTTCTTTGTTCTTTTTTAGGGTGGGTGGTTTTTTGTTATAACAAAACACAAAACCAGGCAAGCAGGTTTGCAGCTGGAAGAAGGAAGGTGAGACTGGGTTGGTGATACATATGCACCTGGCATAATTCACGTTGGATGATAGGGACAGAGGAAATGTCCCAGTGCTGGTCTCTCTCTTCACTGGTATGTGTCCTACTTGTCCCCCTCCCTTGTGGGTCTAAAGTGAACTTCCTTAAGTATGGGATGGATAGGATTTTCCCACCTAGGTTCTCTGACTTGTTTGTAGAACAAAAGTGCCTATCTTGTTCTGATTGCCATGGAGCACATGAACTCGTCTTGGGGTGCTGCTAAGCATAAATAAGTGGTCACAATCTTCTGCAATGGAATGACATTGCAAATATGTCTCAATTGCAATCATAATTTATGATTTAACATCTGTACACATATCAGCACATACACTTTTATGCAAAATAAGTGCCTGCTGATATGGATGGTGTATAAAGGGTCACCCAGATAAAAGATATAATACAGTAGAACCTCGGTTAATGTAATTAATGCATTCTCTGGGACGTTTCTTACAGCAAAAATTACTTTAACTGAATTTTCCATTGGAATGCAGTTTCCCATAGGAAGCATTGAAAATCAAAATAAATTAACTGAAATGTAGTTTCCCATAGGAATGCAATTAATTCATGGGGGGGGGGGATTTCCATAAACTGAGCCATTATTTTTATCGATTTCCTTTTGTTATGTGATTTTTATGTTAACTGAGCCATTTGTTAACCGAGGTGCCACTGTACTTTGATGTGATATGAGAGCCAGTCTAATGTAGTGGATTCGGTGACTGACTAGAACTCAGGAGACCCGGATTCAAATTAATGCTTGGTCATAGAAACTCACTGGGATTAATAAAACCACTCCTTAAATATCTCACATGAATTAAAAACCCTCTTATGACTACCATAAATCAAATGTGCAGACTCTAATAACTACAGCAGTCTGAGATGAGGTAGGGCAAAGTTGTCAAATAGTAAAGATGAAGCTAAAGTACTTTGGACAGCAAATGAGAAGAAAGGATTCACTTGAGAAAGCCTTGATGCTGGGAAAGGTGGAGGGCAAAAGAAAAAGGGGGCGGCCAAAAATGTAGAGACAATGGGCACAGAACTGAGTGAGTTGAGGAGGATGGTGGAGGACAGAAGTGCCTGGTGGACAGTGGTCCATAGGGTCACAAACGGTTGGAATTGACTGTGCAACTGAACAACAACAACAACAAGTTGTCTTCTTAGGTACTGGTCTAAATTGGAGGTATAGTTTAAAACCTAAGCTTGGAGCTATTTCACCAAAAGTGTAGATTTAGTGTGTGCTGGTCTATAGATGGAAGTTCCTTCACTGACTTCTTGCATCCCTTAGAACTGCCCAGGGAAGAGTTTGATAGTTTTCTAACTCCCCACAGTTGGTTCTTGAGGTAGATGATGTGGAGAGGAAGATCACCTTCTCCTGCTTCTGCTGGATTCTTTTCTGCCAGTGGACATCCTGTGTGTTGAACTCTGCATTACATGCTCTCTCCATAAGAGATTCACTTGGTTTAAGGCAGACTTCAACTAAGGTGTAGAATCTGTTCTTACCAGTTCAATATCTGATATATCTTCTATTTCAGAACTAGATATTATAGTGATTCAAAATACAGAACTTTGTTGTATCTCACAACTAAAACAGGGCAATAATTGTTCAACAACATAAACAAATTCCTCTGTAACTACTGCTTATCAACACTCTCAGTAGGGCAGCAACTCAACCCAAGAGACGAGGGCCATAGCCAGGATTCCAGAATTGGGGGAGGGGGCTTCAGGAGGGGGAACAATGTCACACATATATAACATTGGCACCATGTGGTGGGGTGGGGGGCTGTTAGCTCAGGAGTGTTTTTGCACCCCGCCCCCTGCCCCTACTCTCTCTGGCTACAGCCCTGCAAGAGACAAAAAGTTGTTGGGGGAATTTTTCAGTTTTCTGGGCAAATCAGCAGGCAGTGGTTGTTTTGTGAATTCTGACCAGGGGTGAACCTCACTGAGGCATTAAATTTGGTGCACCCTCACCATGCAAAGACAGCTCATATCCTTTTCCATTACTTCCGTTGCCCACCTGCTCCTGTGGAGTACCGTAATCTATTTGAAGAGGCAGAGCTGTCGGTGGGGTGCCTCCCTATCGGTTAGAGCAGTGGTTCCCAACAAGGGGTACACAGCCCACTAGTGGACTTCAATTCCCAGAAACCTAAGTCAGTACATTGGCTGATCAGTGCTTTGGGGAAATGACTTAGGCTTCTGGGAATTGAAGTCCACAAACCAGCATTTGGGAAACACTGGGTTAGAGCCCTGATTTTCACTGGTTGTAACTTGGAAAGATTTCACAAACAGAGGAATTTCCTACATTCAGCTTCTTTGCCTTCATGTGCCAGAAAGCAACAGACCCAGAGACTGAAGTGGATGGGGCCAGAGAGACTTAAACACTGTACCACATGTGGGGTCCATGACTTCAGGACTTTATGCAGCCCCTAAAAACTCCTATCATCACAGCATCTTAAAAAACATTTCACTAACTTATTATTTAAATGATGTGAGCTTATAAATCAGTTACCAAGCTATAGTGTTTAATTAGACTGGTTGCTTGTTGTTTTGACAGTTTCCTACAAAGAATTATTCTCCATATTAATGTTTTTTCTTTTTCTTTTTAAAAAAAGTAAATTGGAAAATTTATTAGTTGGTGCTTTCATTCCCAACATACATTGGCAGAATCAGACTCTCCCCCCCCCCCTCCTTCTACTTGGCCACTTGACACTTTTAAAGTGTGGTGTTCAAATTTCGACATTCAGGGAATCTTTTATATCTCAACATGCTGGCAGAGACAGGAAAAGTTCTCATTTTAGACTGCAAATTTTGTCCCAGCTAGGGATATTCCAGGAGCTAAAGTCCAAAATTGACACTATGTCTGCTTGTCTCCTGAGAAAGTCTGAATTTGGGGAAAGATTCTGGAAATTATTCCGAGGGGCATACACTTAGTCTCTTTCTTTCTCTCCACCCACAAAGATGCATTTTACACAGCCTACTCTCCAGCTCTGCAGAATCACATTGCTGCTCTAAATCAGTCTCTCAGAACTGCTATGGATGATGGGTGCTATAGTCCAACATATGTGGAGTGTTAGCCACTTCGCAACAGCTGCTGTTTATGGACTGAAAGCACTTCCTAGAGCTCACCGCAGATTTATTTGTTCTTGTTGGGGAATATTAGAAGTTTTGGGCAGACAATTTTCAGGGGGACAGATCATCTCATGGAGGAATTCCTGAAAAACTTCAAGGAACTCCAGAGTTTCCTAGAACATGGTTTGAAAGTCACAGCTTTAAAACATCGGGGGTGGGAGTGGGTGGGAGGAATCCAAATACTCCCTTTCAGTTTTAAAAATATGAATTTTACCCTTCCCATGGGGACTGCAGTGGCCCAGTGGTTCAGAAGCTCACCTTGTTCTCTGGAAGGTCGGCAAGTTGGAAATTCAAGATCTGAGTACTGCATGATGGAATGAGCACCCTTCTCTGTCCCAGCTCCTGCCAACCTAGTAGTTCAAAAGCAGGAAATTGCAAGTTGATAAATAGGGACCACTTCAGTAGGAAAAGATCTTGGGGACATGAAAGCAGCTTCATTTGGGCATCCCGTGAGAGGAGTTCCTCCAGCAAAAAACCTTTCAACCCAGAAAGCACCTTTGTGTGCTTCTGACAAGATAAAAAACAAAACTTCCCATGAGAGCGGCTCACCCCATCCCACCATTGCTTGATCCATGCAGTTATTTGAACAGTCAGCAGTTCTCACATAGAGACTGGGGCATAACCATAAAGTAGAAGGTAAAAGAAGGTCACATTCTTAAGCACACATACTTGAAAGCTACCTCCATCAGAATAAATAGGAGTTCAGAGAAAATATGTTTGGAATGGGAGCATTAATGTGATTTATATGACGGCTTACCTTAAAAAAAAAAGCTGACATATAGTACTAACTCATCCCTTTGCAATGTTCTTTGCCCCTTCTATCCTTCCCTCCAATAAATATAGACTTCTGAACAGGGAGGCCATCATATTTTTCTTGTTTCTCATTTTTTTAATGCTTTGAAGAGTAGAATCTTACCTTTTTCCAGATTTAGCTAGTTTTGCTCTTGAGGAGAAAAAAAAGTCTTATAATGGCAGAAGTCTTCAAGTGAAACACTGACTGCCATGTTTCTTTGCCCTTCTACTTCTTCTTCTGTGTTTAGGCCAGATGTGAAACTGTCAAAATGAAGCCACCTTTTGGTGAGTTCATTCTACAATTCCTTTTGTCTGACCTAGTGTGAGAAAAATTAGCTAGCACAAGGTGGCCATTGCACTGGGCATGTCCAATTATGGTTCAAAAATACCACAAAAATATCACTGCCATTCTACTTAATGTGTGTTTCTCCAAGACAATGGCCAGTATTGCCTCCACCATATTTTTCAGAGACTGGTCATTACTTCTTCATTTACATTGCTAGATGTTAAGCTGGACTGGAATACCTAGACACCCACCATATATTTGTTTAGTTTAGAATCTTGATTTTAGGACAGAGTTTTACTGAAGATTTTTTGAGTTTCACAATGTCTTTCCATCTGTTGGATCAAAGCTTCTGGAGAACTCAAAAGCTCGTGTATGGGAGATGTGAGGTGAGGCTATTAGTATTTTAAATGTATCAAAATGAAGATATTATCTAACTGTCATTTTCTTTACTGCACCAGTTCAGGAGCTGTTGTCTTTGAGTGCATTTGTTGAGTCTACATCAGTGGTTCCCAAATTGGAGCACATGCCCCATGGGGGAGGGGGGGCTTCAATTCCCAGAAGCCCAAACTGATCAGTGCTTTGGGAAATTGACTTAAGCTTCTGGGAAATGAAATCCAAAAACCAAAGTTTGGGAAACACTGGTCTACATAGTTCAAAGATGAATGAATAAATAAATACCACATTAACTTTTTAAAAAGGCTCACATCTCCTTCCATGTATAATCTTTCCTGTCTATATACGGACTTTTCACTGGTTAGCAAAGACAAGTGAAAAATGAAGAAACTCCAGGATATGTTTAATTTCCAGTCCCTACTCCTGCTGAGACATGTTTGGTAAGGGATGATTTCAAATCTTGTAATGGTACAAATTTAACTTCAACAGAGACTTAGCATAACCAGAAAGTTGAAGCTTCAGGGCTGGCCTGGAATCAGTTCCACCTTTCCTTCCCCAATGTAGGATAGATTGTTATTATTATTAGTCCCCCTCTCTCCCTCTCTTTTAATTGCCTTGCTTAATTCTTTCCCATTTCAAAATATCTTAGAGAAAGATGGAAGCTGGTCATTTGTTTTCTTAAATTAACATACATTGCAAATTTATGGGACAGATGACTGATTTCGAAAAGGGAGTCCTTGTGTGTTTGGGAATGTCTGGCGGAGGAAAAGTTGAGCTGGCATATGTTAGCTGTGAACTTCTGCACTCCATCTTTCCTCCTTTTTAAAAAATGGGGGGGGGGAGGAAGAAAATATCCTGAGTTGTCTTTGCAGCTGGGCACAAAGGTTTCTTTCTTTGCTCTCATTTGCTTCTGAACACTTGGAACATGTTAATTTTATATACATATATATATATGGAAACAGAGAATAACCCAAATATAGCCAAATCCTTTTTAAAATACAAACATCCCTTGAAGTTAATGGCAAAGCTCTCATTGATTTTAATGGTTTCTGGATTGAACCCACAGTCTTCAGTGCAGAAACAACATTTTAACTTCAAAAAGAACTTTATATTACTGAAGGGCCCAGAAACTATTAACAACTGGGCTTGATGCTGTATGCAGCATCAATTATATAGGGAGTTCTCAACCTTTTTAAGCCAGAAGCCAGGTCATGCTCCCTCAGACAGCTTTGGGGGCCAGATGGCCATTTTGCCCTTCCTCCATCCCATGGCACTTCCTTGTGTGGTGGAGGTGGGGGCACATGAAATGGTTCTGTATGCTGCATCTGGCCCACAGGCTGCAGGTTGAGAATCACTGGATTATATGAAGCTGCTACCCAGAATTGTATGGGAATTCACAGTTTCATTCTTGGAATCCAACCAGAAATGGAAGCAAAGAGCAGGAATGGCAGCTAATATAAGCAGGGGTTGACACCGAGATGACAGCTGTGGAAGATCAGAAGTAACCAAGAGCCCTGGCAATGGCTAAGTTTGTGTGCATTTCTTCTGCTCACATTTTCAAATAAAAACACCTTTTGGTTGCATTTATTGATTTGTTTGTTCTTTGTGGGACAGTTTCTTCAGAAAAGTATGGATTCGAAGGTTGAAATGCTTCCTGGATCATGTCTAGGTTCTGGAAGTGAAAATGGGCAAAGTTTCTACTGAATTGAGAAGTCACTGCATTCCTTTTCCGTCATTGTATCTTGATTGTAAAATAAGTGCTACCTAGTATGCCAGATTGGGTGCACATATACCTAAACAAGTAGCTCAATATGTAGCATGCATATTGAGAAGATTAATCCAGGCTTAAAAAAAAACAAGATTCCTGTAAAAACGTTTGGTATAGCATATTCCACATATTGGTTGGTGAAAGAAGTCCCTTGAGCAAGCTATAGTTGTTGAGACAGTAGCCAAGCTAGTCCTAGTCCTGGGTGGTGATCTTCATTGGTCCTTCTAGTCCAGTGATGACAAACCTTTCAGAGACCAAGTGCCCAAACTGCAACCCAAAAAACACTTATTTATCGCAAAGTTCCAACACAGTAACAGGGGAAGGAAGTAAACACTCCCATTGCGCTGCTGGGCAGAGAGGCAGGGCAATCTCTGTGTTGGGGGAGGGAGGAAGCTCTCCCATTGGGCTGCTGGGCAGAGGGGTGGAGTGAACTCTGTGCTAGGGGAGGAAAAAAGTGCTCCCATTGGGCTGCTGGGCAGAGGGGTGGGGAAAATTCTGTGTTGGGGTGATTGCACAGGTGCCCATAGAGAGGCCTCTGTTTGCCACCTCTGGCACGAGTGCCATAGGTTCGTCATCACTGTTCTAGTCGTTGTATGCATGTCTGATAGCACTCATGCTAACTGTAGCCTCTCTAAGTGTGTACAGTATGTAACATTACCATTTTAAGAATCACTTCTTTTGACAATTAGGGTTATATCCTCAGCTGGCACCAACAATCAGTCACTCATCAGATCTGTAGCAGTAGAGTTATATATGTCTTCAAACCAAATGGAGCTGGTCAGTAATTCTGACCAGCTGGGAAACCATCTTTTAGATACAAGAGTAGGAGCATTGTTAATGCTACTGAGAGATGATATTTTCAGGCTCTAATCCCAATGCACCTGCCTGCATTTATCTTCTTATCAGTTAACAAGTGCCAGAAGTCAAATGCTACAAGAGGCTGCCCTTTGATTGATCACACCAGAGGCATTACAGTGTATCACCATCATCCACCACTATCATATTTTAAGTATGCAAATAGGACAAAAGAGTTATTCTTCATGCCTGTTATTTTTTTTATCAGTGTAAAAGATAATTGCATGTTGTCCATTGGATCCAATGATATGTAGAAATACTTTGTTCTAGGTGAATAACATTTGCACACATAATTAAGTTTGCTTTGGTAAATGGAGCTATGTTAATGAACTGGGTGTAATCATTCCTTAATTACACCAAGAGACATTTATCTTTGAACTTATCTCCAAGATACTGACAAGCAAAATCCATGATACCTAATATTGGGTCCAGATGCTTAGTTAATTCTGTTGCTAACTTAAGTTCAAAGACAGCCATCACTTTCATTGAGCTTTATTAGAAACTGTCCAGATTTCTTTGGTTTGGGAGAATGAGACTATACTTACTCTGAAACAATACTGTCTTCTTCTCATCCTTTTTCCGCTAGGACAGGGATATCCACTATACCTCCTCCCATATTGTTGTTCCACCTTAGAAGAGTTTGCTAATTTCCCAGTATGAAAAATCTCCAACAAGCTCTTTGCTAATTTCACACTACAAGTATGGTGCAAAAGGAAGAAGCAAGCAGATCTACTAAACTTTCTCATTGAAAGCCATGTAGAAAGGTCACACAAACTATCATAACTTGGACTGGACACTACTAATTTACTAAATGCAGCAAAATAGTAATACATTCTTACTGGAGGGGAAAAGGTTTGGTCCTACTATTATTTGACAGTTCGTCAGGATACTGGACTCTGTAATAATGGAATGAGTTATGCTACAGAACTTAAAGAAAATGTGAAATTCAAAAACAATAGGAAAAATTTGTTACAATTTGGAACACTAAAGCTGGAGAAAATTTCTACACCATGAACTGTTTTACTTAATTGATTCTTTCTATTCTAATGTATGTATGCATGCACATATGTCATTAAGATCCATACCAATCCTTACAATTTAACCTTTTCCTTATTCCCCCCCCCTCATTTTGTGGTTCAGATACATCAGTAAAGAGGGAATCTAAAAAAAATTAAGCAAGAAGGGTGTTGCAGAAAATAGTTTAACAGCTATGCTAAGGCATCTATGGTTGAAACCCTATTGCTTAGGCATATTAAATAAGTGGAGAATTGATGATCCATACATTCCATTGATTCAAGGCCTACTTTTTTGTGTCTTACTATGTTAAGCAACAGGATTTCAACTTTCCTGTTCATGAGATAACCTAGGGCAGCCAGCAGGGAGCAGTAAGTAGAGAAGGAGACTCATGAATCATTGTTATATTGAAAGCTAATTAAACACTTCTTCTGTGTCTAGGCTAGACGTGGAACTGCCAAAACAAAGGCACCTTTTGGTAAGTTCATTCTGCAGTTCCTTTCACCTGACCTAGTGTGAGAAAGATTAGCCGGCAACACAAGATAGCTGTTACCAGTGTATGCCTGATTGTGGTTCAAAAATACCACATTCTTTGAGGAGTCTCTTTCTGTGGGCCCCAATTAAACACTGACATTGCTTATAAAAGAATTTAGGTAGCATAGTTTGTAGCTGCCAAATGACCACTATTTTCGGAGAATGGTTCATTTATGAATGAGAATGTGAAACTTCACAGAACACAATTATTGGGATTTTTCCTGTTTCCAAACAACTCAGTGCTAAGTCTCTCAATAGTCCAGCTCTGGAAAGTGTGTGTCAGGTTGTGTGTTTGTGATGTTTCTTTACTTCCAAAACTTTAATGGCAGTACTGCAGGGGGCCTTTTGTAATGGAGTGGGAAATGTAACTGTGCCAGATGTGCTTTTATTGTGGCTAGATTGAAAATATGGCCTTCTTGGGGGGTGGGGAGGTGTCTAAAACCTTTCCTTGAAAATTCTCAGAGGGACATAAGTTTCACATAGAGATGGAGAAACTTATTGGAAAGGGATTAAGAGTTAGCTAACTATTAAGTGATTTTTATTGAGACAGATACTTATCTTACTAACAGTTTATTTAAACTGTCCCAGCTTTTCTGCTAACCTTCCCAACTCAACGTTCACCCTACCACCACTTTTAAAAGTCTGTTCTCCTGTCAACTTCTGCATCTCTGCCCCTTGCCCTTTTTTCTGTGTCCTTGAATGATCCCTGCCAATCAAAGATCATAAATGAAGTCACAGTGCTGTCTAAGTACACATATTTGATTGCCTGGTCACACTACGGAAACCAGTTGACCCAGAGACAGTAAGATTTGCTCCACAGACAATCTGTTTGGACTTGTTTCAAGCAAATCAGCAAATGATGAGTTAGTGGTATGATATACAATAAAGCACATCCTCTTCCAGACAATTCCTGGTGAGAAGAGAGATGGTGTGTATTTTAATGATTCAGAAAGTAGTGGGGTCATTTATATTTCAGTAGGGACAAGGGACATGCTTTTAGGGGGTAGTGGATGTCAGTGATACTAATAGCTTTCCTACTGTCTCCATCCCCTATCAGCAGGTCTTGCTACATGCTTAGAGTTGCCACAATTCTCTCCCACAAATCTGGGACAGAAGTATACTTTTTTAATGTGTTGTTTGTAAATAAATAAAAATGGGTGGGTTCTCTACAAAACAGCCTCTACCCTAATAATCCCAGCCATTGCTGTGCCACTGGTGAGAGCCAAGCTTGGTCTAATCACACATACACACACGTCCCTCCAGGCACTCACTTGCTGGAAGCAAGGTGCAGGCAAGACCAAGGTGCAGGTGGCTCTCTCTGGCTTGGTGGCCAGCATGGTAGAAAGTGGTAGTAGCTGTTTCATGGCCACAAAAACACCACCGACATCCCGGACTCCTTCCCTCAGCCTGGCTGGCCAGAGGGAGGTGGGAGCAGCTATCCCCTGCAGCCACAAAAACGCCAACAATGCTGACACTCCAGACTTCTTCCCTTGGCCTGTCTGGCCTGGAGGGAAGTGGACTCAGTTGTGGGGGGTTGAGTTTTTGATTTTTTTGAAATACTGTATATACATTGTTTCTGATATATATTTTTACTGTTGCATTATTGTATTATTGTAAGGTGATGTGATATTCTGTGATTTTTTTTTGTCAGCTGCCCAGAATCACTGTGCAAGTGGGGCAGCATACAATTTGAACAATTAAGTTAAATTAAACTAAATTAAATACCCAGTAATGAGTGTTAGAGGCCACCATAAACCTTTCATTTTGCACCATTCTTTAATACTAAAGCATATATTTTTTTCATATTATTTTAAATTATGTCTCATGCCATATCTGGCTGAGTCCTCCTTAGAGGATGAAAATAAAACCTGACTTTCCAAAACAGGAGGAGAGCAGGTCTGGGGTTCCAGCTGAGAACCCTGCTCCAAAGGAACAAGACTTTGATAAAAACGTAGCCTTGTAAGAGAAGGCCTTGTCCTTCTAAGAGACAACTGATAGATTAAGAAACTCCTAGCCCTAGACAGCACCAGTAAATCAGGATGTTAGAAAACCACTAAGGCAGTATGGGAATTTTTAAGGCTAACCACTGAAGCTAATTGAAACCAGCTGAAGCAGGGAGGGTCCAAGGCCAAGGGCAATAAATGCAACCATACTACACAAACCAGACTCTTAGAAATAACATAGGTAGTTATATTAAATTCTGATTTAGTCTTTCTCACATTGCCTAATTGAACTGTTGTGGATCCCTACCTGTTTGCTGACTCTTGGCCTTGTTGGATTGATATGTGCATGATTTTTGGCTTCACAACTGGCCTGTGGCTTTGATTTCATTCTTTTACACTCAACTACTGAGCATTTAAGCAGCTCTGACTAGCCAGCAGTTTATTTGGATTGGTTGTAGGTTTTTACTCTTGTTTACAGACACACCCTAACTCTAAAAGTAACGACACTATGGCATAGTCTGTATTATAACAAAGAATTCCAACAGAAACCTAGTAATATAGACGTAGTAGTGTTGTAAAATAAGATTCAAGTAGAATGGGTGCAAATATTGAGGAACAATGAGATACTAGAACCACTTTGACCCCCTGAATTTGGTGTATAAAAACCATGCCTGTAAGTTTCACTCTTTGTCTGAAGACGTGGATTTGATCCACGAAAGCTAACAATAAAAATATAACAGTCTTTAAAGTGCTACAGTGTTTTTTGTTTTATTTTATTTATTTTGTTTTGTTTTCTGATATAGAACCACATCAGCAGGGGTAAAATGGCATAATATTATAACTCTTCAACAGAGAATCATTAAAAGAAAGTAAGATCCAGCTATTGCTAACTGTAGTTCAAGAAGAAGTTGATGACAGAGTTTTCTGAAGAGTTTTCTCATCTCTAAACCATGAAAGGTTTATTTTCAAAGATTTACCCTCTCCTTTGGCAGCAGTCTCCAAAACCTTAAAGAGGCTTAGGCGAGAATAACCTTTTAGTACTACTAGTCACAGTTTGTTCTATAGTATAATAAGTCAGTCCTTCTGAGCTTTCTGTGTATGCATACCATTGGGAAGTCATACTCATTATAACTGGCATGGCAAAAGGGAGAGCAACCAATAGTTGGTGGAGCCAGGGTAAAAGTAGGTAGTCATACAAATGCACGCACAGACACAATTATGTTCACATGAATACATGAAGGTCCTCCGATCAACAGACAGGCATGAATGTATAAAGAGGCTTCTTCTTTTGGTAAATAGGTAGTCAGGAGTGGGATGGCTCGAAGTAGTGTGGCTCCGAGAAGGGGCAACATTGCATTAATGAACAAGTGTCACTGATACATATTTAGCTTTTTGTGGAAAAATAATTTGGGACAAAATGCCTTAAATGATGAAAATGAAAGTTCTTTACTTTCAACAGGAGGTGAAGAATCTCATCAGGTTATCAAAGTCCTTGTTGAGATAGTCTTGTTTGGTTAAGAAGGCAGCCAATATTTATGAGAACAAGGAATTGGGCAAGAGTTCTTCCCATCCCCCTCACAAGATATTGCATAAAACACCAGTGCTGCTCTTACTCTAAGTCTACCCCTTGCCTCCCCAGCCTCCCCCCCCCCCAAAGGAAGACAAAGACAACAGCATGGAATGAAAATGGCCACTTTAATAAGTGACAAGAATAAGTAAAAACAACAACAGAGCCCTAACCGCAGGGCCAGAGGCACGGGGTATCCTCCCAAGGGAGGGGCCACCCAGATATAAACCTTTGACCATTCCCCCAAACGGGATGATCAAAACCTAACCCCCCCCCCCAAATTTTCTTCCCCCCCCTGTCAAAACTCCTAAACCCCCGTGCCTCCCACCAACCCGTACAATCCTTGCGCCCTAAAGAACCTTACTCATCGAAGTAGGGTAGGCAAAAACAGCCCCAACTCGGCCAATCAGTTGGGACCCAAAATTCCTACCAGGCCCAAAATATTGCGACCACTTTAGCTACTTCAATTTTCAGGGTGGGAGGGCAGGCGACAAAATCCCAAACCCACAAGACGGTACTCGAACTTTCCACAATTCAAGCCCAAAAAACCCCGCCTACCCCCCAGGGCACCCAGCCAATCATCCCTTTCCACACTGCTGTCACCCGACCGCCCCCCAGGGGCGGGGCGGGGCAGCAAAGACCCCTCGCTCCCAGCAGTCACTGTCGCGAAGGTACCCTTCTCTGAGCACTCCTGTGTCAATATCAATAGATTTGTACCTCGCTTAAAGAGCATAATGTGTTCCATAGGAATGCTTTTTAAGCGAATTTGCTCTTTAAGTGAAACACCATTGTAAGTGACCTATTGTGACTTCTAGTGGGGGGGGGATTGCAAACCCCAATTTGTTTGTTAGCAAGTTTTTGGTTGGTTTTACTTGTTAAGCAAAGCAAACATTCAGAAAAATTCTGCTCTATAAGTGAGTTACTTTTTAAGCAAGGCGCTCTTTATGCGAGGTTTGACTGTAGTTACAGTTCTGCTTATGGCACTTATTTTGCCACAGCACCTATAAAAAGGTAATTTCCTCTGCAATGTGATTGATGTACTTGACGTGAAAACCATTCTTCAACATACAAACTTAAATTATGAGATAGTCTTTGGTTTAATGTAGATTACACATTAAAACACAAATTCTCTTACACACACATACACTATGAAAACTATATGTGTGTGTATATATTTCTCTCTGTGTGTGTGTGTGTGTGTACACATACACACACAGAGTAATCAGTGGCTTTTACCACTTGGTTACTTTGCAAGAGCTGCAAATCTAAGCACAAAAATAAGTGGTTAAAAGAGAAGTTTAAACAAAATCCAAAGGCTGCAGCCGATCTCCATCTTCTGAAAACAAAGACTTTGCTGTAATCATTTTAGTCTGCCCACAGACTCGATTTCTCTTTGGTTCACTCTGTCAAACCTAGTGCATTAAAATAGATTTTAGAAAGAAAAGCAGAACAAATCTAGATCTTGGGAACAAAGTCACTAGGCAGGAGAAGGTTTTAGCATATCATTCTCTCAGCTACAATTGGAGGGGTACACAGAAAGAGCGTCCTCAAAGATTGCAGTACTTCTTAATCATAATCAGGTATACTCTAGGCAATGGCCACCTTGTGCTGGCTAATCTTTCTCAGATTAGGTAAGGCAAAAGAAGCTACAGAATGAACTCACCAAAAGGTGGCTTCATTTTGGCAGTTTCATGTCTGGCCTAGACACCATAGAAGAAGAAGCTACAATTGGAAAGCTCTCTTGCACCTTTAGAAAATCCCTCATAGGAAGAGACAGTAGGACATTAGTGTCTTTGCTGAGAAAAATAAGCTGGTTTAGGCTTTCTGTATGTTCCATTCATAACATATGGCACAGTGGTTGTCATTAATGGTCACTGAAAAAGTTACATGAATAACTTACAAAGTCAAGAAATTCAGTTAAGGATAGACAAATTCTTAACTGATCTGGTGCTGTATTGCTTTAATTCACTAGAATCTCTTGATGCCCTTCTGAAGGGGCAATGTCAATCAAATAATATACTTTTTAGTGAGATTACATTTCAGGCATGTTACCAATGAGAAGGTGCTTCAGAGGAGTGGCTCATGCAAATGTCACAATGTTGTTGCACAAAGAAGACTCCAAATAGCAGGGCATATTTTTCATCTGGAGAAAAACAGGATCCCTAAGGTAGCAATGAGTTGGACCACTTCTAAAGACAAACAATGAGGAAGCCCTCAAAATACATGGTAAAGAACTTTCATGGCAGATTTGAAGATCCTGAAAATGACATGGGAGGATGCCAAAGTACTCAACCAAGACCGAGACCATTGGAGATCCCTTGCTGCCCGATATACTACATAGCACAGGAGGGTCTAAATACTAAGTAAGTACATTTTGGGCAGCCAATAATAATCCTTCATGATTCATTAAGAGCTGTATCCACTTGTACAGCATGTGCCGATTTATTCCATATAGTGCTAACATTTTCTGCTGTGGAATAGCATAGGGATAAAACTGTTCTTATTGTTCATGGATGTATACCTCAGTCTTAACCAGACAGTTTCATAAGTATACTATTTCTGTTGTCCACTTTCCATCTAGTATTTAAAAAAATATTTTAATAGATCAGGGCTTGATCCAGAGTGATGCCTAAATACTTTAGGGTATAGCACTGTTCCAAAATGCTGTCTCACCTTTCCCTAAATATGCTATTTCTGGTGACAACATTCTTTTTAGTGTTTAGATAATGTTTTTTATAAGTCAGAGATTGATCCGGAGTGATGCTCAAATGTTTGGACATGGTAGAAGGCACAGACCTCGGTTTTAAAAAGGTTTGATTTCAGCTGGTTGTTTTTATAATATTTTTTTTTAAAAAAAAACCTTTTAATGCAGAGATTAGCTGGTGCTTGATGGACTCAAAGGTTTTACCTTGGACTGTCAGGGGAAGTTGATTGGCATAGATCTCCTGGTTTATGCGAACTTTGGTTGATATTTTGTGTCAATTTTTAAAAAGTTAAATGTTCTGTTGCAATCTCAAGGTCTGTTATAATGTCTATCCAGAGAGGTCTCTTTGTATCTGCAAGAGCTGAGATCATGTGTCTCCCAGAATTTATAGTATGCTCACTGAAAGGATTTTCTTCAAATTGTGAAATATAATCTACATATTGGGTATGTGTTTTCAGAATGAGATCTGGGGTGTAGTTTAATCTGGCTCCCTCTTGGAATGGAGCCGTAAGAACATTCAAAAATGGAAGTGTTACCTGAAATTTTGGATAAAGCATCATAATTGATCAAAACGTTTATTAAATCACAACACTCACACACATGGCCAAAAGTTAAAATCATAGGATTGGAATGCTCTCAAGGAGGAAGGGGGATTACCCAATAGTCAATAGACTCTGGCAAGGAATGTAAAAAAATAAGGTCCATTGTGTAGTAGGTCAAAGGGTGTGAAAACCGGTTTGATGACGTTTTCTGATAAGCAGAAATTCCTTCACAAAGGAAGCTGAATGACTCATTCCTCTGGTTTGATTAAAGTTCAATTAAACATTGATTAGAACACTGACCAAGCATAAAACATAGCAAAAATCTGTGGGGAACTACCCCAAAGTTGATCAGGAAAAAGGGGGGAAGCAAGCGAAGTAAAATGACGCAGCCAGAGGATTAAAAGGGAAAAACAAAAGGTGACTTCTCTCCTCAAAGGTCTCCCATTAACTAAATGATTAAGGCATATTGATTCTAACATCTTTCTTTGTTTCTTTGTTTACACGCTAGACGCTAAAGCAATTTTGTCCGGAGGCTCCATTCATGCCGGAATCCACTGTTTTCCCGCCGCTACATGCAATTGGTTATTCCTGTCAACCACAAATATGCTCCTTTGACCTAATGTAAACTCTCTATAACCGGTTTTTTCAGCAATAGCTGTAATCTGCCGCTTTTGTGTAACTAAAGTCCCTGACCTCAGAGCTGCCTTTGTTTTATGTTTGCATGTAATTAAAATATGTTAATTGCCTTTCCTCTTTCCCAGTTTCAATCCCCTCTCCCTTGTCACCTAGAAGCTAGTCTAGAAAGCAGATATAAGCCCTTAGAGGTGGGTGGGGGCCATCTTCTGTTCACCAAATTTTGTGAGCAGGGATCACAAGGGGGGTCTTTTCCTCAAAACGGTTGCGGGAAGGTTAGCTATTTAGAATTATAGGTCTGGCCAGACTATATGCCCGAATAGGCTTTCCTTTGCTTTTGCTCCCAATAAACCATATTTTGTTTTGACCGAAAACCCTGCCTCATTGTAAGTTCTTGGGTCTTTCTAGTACCTCTGCCAGAGAGTGAATCCAATCACCCAGAATTGGGTGACATAATTGGGGGCTCGTCCGGGATGCCTCTGGTTCCTGCAAACTCCTTAAGAGGTGCAGGGCACAAAGAGAGGGAGAGAAGATCCAGAACGACCTCCTACTTGAAATCTTCAATCAGACTTTGAGAGACTCATCGGCATTTCGTCTCTACAACTGAAAACTTCAGGATCGGTAATGTATAATTTTGATTTTGGGGTCCCTTTGAAATTCTTGCCAAGTTAGTTTAAAAAGCCTACTGAACTGAACTTCCCCTCGGGTGGCAGCTCGAGTATTGAAGGCGTGGGTTCGAGTCCCACCTAAGGTGACAAGAGGCCTGACTAGCCTAAGTCACACCAAATTGAATACTAGTTTGGCCTCGCTCGCCAGCTAGAAATCAAGCAAGAACGGGAATTGTCCACCCGTGAGCAATTTAGTTTAAGTGCAGGGTCCAGTGGATAGAATCATCACCTATCACTGGGGTCTTTACGGATTGGGCAGAGTTCCAAGATAGCCGGATAGCATCCGGTGAGGAATCTCGAAAGGCACGGGGTACCAGAAGTAATTACCTGAGTACACGTGGCGGATTGGATAGCCTGGTCAAGATAGCGGGGTTCGTCGTCCGTGAGACCGGGGTAAATTAGTCTCAAGATAGCCGGGTGATTACCGGTGAGAGACACCAAGGGAAGAAACTGTGTGGTCCGCTCCCGCCAGTTCGCTGTGCGGGGTAACTCGGTAAGCACCAAGACCTAGGCCTAAGGCAAGCTAATGGGAGGAGCTTTTTGAGAGTTCAGGCTGGGCTGAAAGAAGGAAAAGGCTGGTGGGACGCCACGCAGCAATGTCCTCAAGAATTGGAAGAATTTGGTGGGACCCAAGTCTAAAATTGAGCAAATGGAGGTTAAAACTTTTAAGCAACCAAGACCGGCCCCTTTCAAAGGGACCTGAGGCCCGCCTGGCCTAGAGAAGGCAACTTAAGTTTAAGGCACCTAAAGGAATTTATTAGAAGGCTAGAAGTGAGTCTGAGGAGATCTGGGGACTCGGAGCACGCAGCGCTCTCCGTGAGGCTGCACCCACAAAACCTTGAACGATACCCTTGCGAGGGCAATCTTTATATTGTAATGGGAGAAGGCTAATCCTCCTCCCAAATTTGGGGGTCCCCCAAAGTATAGAGAGGAAATTGAAGGAGGATTAAAGAGGACCTTTTGGGTCCATTGCACCTTCTGGCTCCTTAATTCCTCAAACCCGCTGCTCATGGTATCCTTGTAAATCTGGGGCGCCCCCTCAGCCCTTGATGCCCACCACCCCTGCCGGCAAAAGGAACAAATCCAGTCGGGAGAGTCTGGGGTCCGTAACTTTGCAGCCCCCCCAGGTTACAGTGGGTTAAACCGCAGAGGTAAACCTACTGGACCTCTCAGACATGCCCCAGCGGGACATGTTGAGAAGGGGAGTTGTAGAAGAAATCGGACCTTGGGAACAGATGGAAGTTCCTAGAGTTGCAGGGGTGAGCGGGCTGAAAGGAATGATGGAAGGCGCCCTTAGTGAAATAAGGAAATCATGAGGAAAAATTGGGCACTATAAAATCAAAGAAAAAGGTAAAAATTAAAAGCTCGAATTGAAACAGTGAGCCAATCTCAATGGACTCGTTGGAAAAGGGAAAGCTAGGACCCAGTAAGCAGAACAGGACCCCTCAGCCAAAAGAGAAAAGGGAAGGAGGAATAGTTTATTGCCACCATCCCTGCTAGCTGAGTGGGGGGTGCTAAATAGAGTAGAATGAAAAAGAGTAAGCAGAATAGAAAAGCATTTAAAATTTGAGCCCGCTGCAACCCACTCAGGCTGAAAGGCTTGAAGGGGTCAGCAGTCATAGATTAAACAAAGGGTTAAGGTAGCCCAGCACCCACATAAATTGTAATTTGTCTGTTGTTTCAAAGAAAGCCCCAATCAAATTAAAGTAATTTGTTAAAATGTAACTGAATTCGAACACAGGGCAGCCCAAATTGGAAGAATCCCAGGCCATTGCCATAAGAGGCAGCCTGAGAATGGCTTATAGTAATAATTAACCATGAAATCAAAGTCATTGTGCCCAGGTGGCAGGTAATTCCAGCCTCCTGAGAACCACAGTAAACCATGGCCCTTAAGGTCTGAGAAAGCATGGCATTTTCCCTTGCTTTTCTAGCGATTGCGTGGAACATTGCAGGGAAAAAAAAAAAAAGAGGTCTAATACACAGTTTGAAAACGGAATGAATGTGTAATATATGTAGATATGCATGCATGTATGATGAATGAATGAATAAGGGTACCCTGGGTGTGTGTGTGAACGAAATAAATGTGTGCCTGCATTTTTGTGATGTGTAAATAATGAGGACTAGAAACTTAGAAATTTTAAACTGCCATTGTGAGGTATTAACATGCTCTGCAGAAGGCTTCAAAGGGGAAGGAAGCATGTCCTTAAGAAGTTATGCTTCCAAAGAGTACCCAGGCCTGATGCATGCTGGAGATGTGGCAGATCTGTAAATATAATGTAAAAAGTATATAAAAAGTATGGTTAACAAAATGATGTTATCCCTTTCTCTGTCTAGTTTAAACTTTAAGACAGAGATTGGAAATGTATAAATCGGGATTATTGTTGTCCTTTAGATTGGGACATGGCAAAAGTATTATAAGGCTAGTGAATTAGCAACGCTCAAAATGCATTGCTGCCTTTTAAATAAGGCTCGAAATCGAACTAAGTAAGTATCAGAAGTTACAGGAAAATCCCTTTAAAAGGGACCCAAAGGAGAATTGAGCAGAATTTGAAACAAAAACGTATGTAGTTCAAGCAATAAAGGCTTTGAAAATTAAAGAATTAGAACTTAGAAACAGTGGGAAGATACAGTTAATGAAATAGAATTAATCGAAAACAAATAAATTGACATAATGACTGGTATATCTAAAAATTTTGAGATTGGCAAAGGCTGGAAATTGGGATGGATTAATTAGAAAGGTCCCTCTTTCCCATACAAAGCCAACTGCAACCAATATGTGTTTGGAAATGCATTTGTTTTTAAAGAAATGGCTTCCAAAGTAAAAATTCGGACTTTCCATAGAACATGTGCAGAGTGCAAACATTGTAGCACTGCAGAAAGGTTAAGAAATTGCCTCCTGCTGAGAAAAAAACATTCTATTCACAATAGCCTGAAGGGAAAGCAGCCCCTCCTTCCTCTTCCACTAAGCCTGGCCATCAGCTGAACTTCCTGTTTGGCCACCAAAAAAAAAAAAAAAAAAAAAAACAAAGTCGCATACTGTCCAAGATTACAGGCATATGCACTGCCCCGCCCAAATTCTGATTCCACTGCCCTAGTTGGCAAAGAAATGGGGACTTTTTCTTCCTTTTCGTTGTGCCTCAAATTAATCTGTGTCACCCTGCTGTCCCAGCAAGGCTGACAAATATGAAATAAGGAGCCTCATCTGATGAAAGGCTAATTTTAAAACATAAGTTTGCTACCTGGCCATATGCCCCACATATGGATGAAATTTAGGGTACTCCCCGCAGGCAGAATTGGCCTGCACAAAATATCAATGCAAGAAGGCTAATCACTGCAACCACCCTTTTACCCGGCTTCATTTAAAGTGCTCAGCTCAACCTGGCAATATTATAATTGAATTGGAAAACTTGCAGATAGGCAAGGGACCCCAAGAAAGCCTTCGGAGCAAATCCTGGAGTTCTGGGTGGCCCCAGTGTCTGTCCCGAGAAAGGGCATGAAGATAGCGGAAATGGAGGTTTTGGCTTGTCTTTTTCCCTGGGAAAAAGGACAATTGGAGTCTCACTTGAGAACCCAGTTTTGTGGGAAGGGGGGCCGAGAAGCATCTGCCTAAAATGCAAAACCGTATTTTGAAAATCTGGCCCACATCTTAAAAGGGCCATGCTAACTCAGAATTTGGTTTGTCTGGTGTATACCTTAACAGTCTCTAAATTGTAGCACGTGGAGACCCATTTTCAGAAATAAAAGGAGATATGGCCTAGTAGAAAATAATGGATGGATATTAAATAAAGGGGAACCTTTAATGTGTGGCACAGGGGAAATGGAACATTGTCCTGTATAATCTGATACTTCCTTAAACAGAGGGGCTATGCATGTGTTATAATCTGGATAAGTTTAAATTGGAAACTTGGAATCATGTCTGTGCAAAGCTCTGCTTGTCTGAACAAAAATACTGACTACCTAAGAAAGTAATTGCTTTAAAGGAAACTGCTGACCCATAGTGAAAAGTTAATTTGAACATAAACCTATTAAAACCTTTGAAAACATATGCATTTCTGAAATGGTTGCTGTAAATTTGATTTTGTATAATGTGGCTCAATACACACATGTACTGGGGTTGAATTAACTGAATCGCAAAAGCCCCAGGAAGCACATTTGATTTTCAATCTGAAAAAAAAAAAAAAAATTGTGATTCGAACCCAGGACCGTGCAACAAGAGGTCCGGGAAGAGATGGGAAAAGTCTTGCATAGTAAATAGATAAGCACATAGTAGCTTGCTCCTTAAGAGCAGCTTGAAGTTTTTAACACCACAAACTGATGTCTGCCTAATTAAAATTAATAAAGCCAAATGTTTTATTTCTGGGCAAACTCCCTGCCAAAATTTCCCTTAAGGAAGGCAGGAGAGGTGCCCTGCATAGTCTGTTCTGTCATTGCTAAACCTAAAAAGCTGTGTATTGTCTTGTCTGCATGTATGTTGTGTGAGTGGCTTCTGAAGATTGTTGGAACATCGCACATGGGAAATTTCCTCTCATCCTACTAAGTGCACAATCTTAAGGAAATTTGAGTGTCCCTATGCACCGTCCCCAGTTAAGAATCCTAGTTAAAGAAACTGAACCATAAAGATTGCTTTGCAACTCCAACAATAAAGTTATTTCAAAAACATCTGCAGTGCGTTTGTTAAACCCTCATTCTTATTATACAGGATGCCAGAAGGAAAACAGGGTAAAGGTAAACAAATAGATTTCACAATGAGGCCAGTTTAGAAATTAGTTAGGAGACTCCCAGAATCACAAAGGGGAGGGGGAGGCTGAATTTGGTAGGGAAGCAGCACCTTCCTCAGATCAGATGGGAGTGAAACAATTGTTTGCTCAAAGTATTTAATTTGGTTTACATTGGTTTGGGCCAGGAAGGTAAATTCCTGCCTTTAAAAAGCACTCACAGTTGCAATTGGATCATGCATTAGTGGCTTCTGGAGTAAGTATGGGGTTTGCACAATAAAGCCCTCTTCTCCTACTAAACCTGGAATCTTAAGGAATTCCCTTACATAAATCCACAGGGAACAGTGAATGCAATGGAAGTACATTGAAAACATGAGTGGTTGTCGTTTATTGTTACTAGGGGTAAGGAATAAAGTTTAGAAGTAAATGTGGGAGGGTTTTGGGGAGATGTGTTGTGTTTTTTCTCTCCCTCACTACAGGAAAAAGCTAAAGATGTGGAAGCCCTGTGGTGGATCCCAAAAGTGAACGGATAGCAGTGCTCCAGAGCATGTCTAAAATTCAATGGAGGAGTATCATGTCTTTTATTATTAGTATTCCTATCACCTCGTTTCTTTTCAACTCTATCTACCTCTCTCTCTTTCTAAAGTATTGATCAAACTGTGTTCCTTTATTTTCTTTAGTTTAAATTGTCTAAACAGGTGTAGAATGTATAGAATGTTAGGATGTTCATTTGGTAGTTTGGACAACCCCCTTACAAAAATAGTGGGGACAGTAACTAAGTCTCTTTTGTGCGTTCACTGGGAAGGGTGCAAGGCTAGATGCCTCAATGTCACCCCTGATTCCCAGGCATTGCAATACAACCACACAGAGCATGCACCATATGTGCACAATCATGTTAAGCTCACACTCATTGCTGGTTCATAACAGATTTTAAATGGATGTGCTGCCTAAATTTAACAGCAAGCAGGCAGAGGAAGCCATCCACGGGCTACAAAATCTCACCACTGAAATTAAACAAGACACTAGGTTTTCATTGTGGGGGTGGTTAACCAGCTGGCTCCCGGATTTTGGATACCTCAAACACCTATTCATGACGGGGCTTGGGATTGCTGTAGTTATAATTCTAATTTGTGTGTGTGTGCCCCTTTTTGTAATCCCTGAGAACTCTGTACCAGGACCCACGTAACCAAGGTCCCAGTGGGTACATCATCACACCAGGACCCACTCAGTTTCGACGGAGAATCTCTCTCAAAGATTCCTGTCAGAAATCCCAGATTGCTTCTAGAAATCTTTTTGAAAGATTCCCCGCCGAGAGAAAAGGGAAGGAGTGTTACCTGAAATTTTGGATAAAGCATCATAATTGATCAAAACGTTTATTAAATCACAACACTCACACACATGGCCAAAAGTTAAAATCATAGGATTGGAATGCTCTCAAGGAGGAAGGGGGATTACCCAATAGTCAATAGACTCTGGCAAGGAATGTAAAAAAATAAGGTCCATTGTGTAGTAGGTCAAAGGGTGTGAAAACCGGTTTGATGACGTTTTCTGATAAGCAGAAATTCCTTCACAAAGGAAGCTGAATGACTCATTCCTCTGGTTTGATTAAAGTTCAATTAAACATTGATTAGAACACTGACCAAGCATAAAACATAGCAAAAATCTGTGGGGAACTACCCCAAAGTTGATCAGGAAAAAGGGGGGAAGCAAGCGAAGTAAAATGACGCAGCCAGAGGATTAAAAGGGAAAAACAAAAGGTGACTTCTCTCCTCAAAGGTCTCCCATTAACTAAATGATTAAGGCATATTGATTCTAACATCTTTCTTTGTTTCTTTGTTTACACGCTAGACGCTAAAGCAATTTTGTCCGGAGGCTCCATTCATGCCGGAATCCACTGTTTTCCCGCCGCTACATGCAATTGGTTATTCCTGTCAACCACAAATATGCTCCTTTGACCTAATGTAAACTCTCTATAACCGGTTTTTTCAGCAATAGCTGTAATCTGCCGCTTTTGTGTAACTAAAGTCCCTGACCTCAGAGCTGCCTTTGTTTTATGTTTGCATGTAATTAAAATATGTTAATTGCCTTTCCTCTTTCCCAGTTTCAATCCCCTCTCCCTTGTCACCTAGAAGCTAGTCTAGAAAGCAGATATAAGCCCTTAGAGGTGGGTGGGGGCCATCTTCTGTTCACCAAATTTTGTGAGCAGGGATCACAAGGGGGGTCTTTTCCTCAAAACGGTTGCGGGAAGGTTAGCTATTTAGAATTATAGGTCTGGCCAGACTATATGCCCGAATAGGCTTTCCTTTGCTTTTGCTCCCAATAAACCATATTTTGTTTTGACCGAAAACCCTGCCTCATTGTAAGTTCTTGGGTCTTTCTAGTACCTCTGCCAGAGAGTGAATCCAATCACCCAGAATTGGGTGACATAATTGGGGGCTCGTCCGGGATGCCTCTGGTTCCTGCAAACTCCTTAAGAGGTGCAGGGCACAAAGAGAGGGAGAGAAGATCCAGAACGACCTCCTACTTGAAATCTTCAATCAGACTTTGAGAGACTCATCGGCATTTCGTCTCTACAACTGAAAACTTCAGGATCGGTAATGTATAATTTTGATTTTGGGGTCCCTTTGAAATTCTTGCCAAGTTAGTTTAAAAAGCCTACTGAACTGAACTTCCCCTCGGGTGGCAGCTCGAGTATTGAAGGCGTGGGTTCGAGTCCCACCTAAGGTGACAAGAGGCCTGACTAGCCTAAGTCACACCAAATTGAATACTAGTTTGGCCTCGCTCGCCAGCTAGAAATCAAGCAAGAACGGGAATTGTCCACCCGTGAGCAATTTAGTTTAAGTGCAGGGTCCAGTGGATAGAATCATCACCTATCACTGGGGTCTTTACGGATTGGGCAGAGTTCCAAGATAGCCGGATAGCATCCGGTGAGGAATCTCGAAAGGCACGGGGTACCAGAAGTAATTACCTGAGTACACGTGGCGGATTGGATAGCCTGGTCAAGATAGCGGGGTTCGTCGTCCGTGAGACCGGGGTAAATTAGTCTCAAGATAGCCGGGTGATTACCGGTGAGAGACACCAAGGGAAGAAACTGTGTGGTCCGCTCCCGCCAGTTCGCTGTGCGGGGTAACTCGGTAAGCACCAAGACCTAGGCCTAAGGCAAGCTAATGGGAGGAGCTTTTTGAGAGTTCAGGCTGGGCTGAAAGAAGGAAAAGGCTGGTGGGACGCCACGCAGCAATGTCCTCAAGAATTGGAAGAATTTGGTGGGACCCAAGTCTAAAATTGAGCAAATGGAGGTTAAAACTTTTAAGCAACCAAGACCGGCCCCTTTCAAAGGGACCTGAGGCCCGCCTGGCCTAGAGAAGGCAACTTAAGTTTAAGGCACCTAAAGGAATTTATTAGAAGGCTAGAAGTGAGTCTGAGGAGATCTGGGGACTCGGAGCACGCAGCGCTCTCCGTGAGGCTGCACCCACAAAACCTTGAACGATACCCTTGCGAGGGCAATCTTTATATTGTAATGGGAGAAGGCTAATCCTCCTCCCAAATTTGGGGGTCCCCCAAAGTATAGAGAGGAAATTGAAGGAGGATTAAAGAGGACCTTTTGGGTCCATTGCACCTTCTGGCTCCTTAATTCCTCAAACCCGCTGCTCATGGTATCCTTGTAAATCTGGGGCGCCCCCTCAGCCCTTGATGCCCACCACCCCTGCCGGCAAAAGGAACAAATCCAGTCGGGAGAGTCTGGGGTCCGTAACTTTGCAGCCCCCCCAGGTTACAGTGGGTTAAACCGCAGAGGTAAACCTACTGGACCTCTCAGACATGCCCCAGCGGGACATGTTGAGAAGGGGAGTTGTAGAAGAAATCGGACCTTGGGAACAGATGGAAGTTCCTAGAGTTGCAGGGGTGAGCGGGCTGAAAGGAATGATGGAAGGCGCCCTTAGTGAAATAAGGAAATCATGAGGAAAAATTGGGCACTATAAAATCAAAGAAAAAGGTAAAAATTAAAAGCTCGAATTGAAACAGTGAGCCAATCTCAATGGACTCGTTGGAAAAGGGAAAGCTAGGACCCAGTAAGCAGAACAGGACCCCTCAGCCAAAAGAGAAAAGGGAAGGAGGAATAGTTTATTGCCACCATCCCTGCTAGCTGAGTGGGGGGTGCTAAATAGAGTAGAATGAAAAAGAGTAAGCAGAATAGAAAAGCATTTAAAATTTGAGCCCGCTGCAACCCACTCAGGCTGAAAGGCTTGAAGGGGTCAGCAGTCATAGATTAAACAAAGGGTTAAGGTAGCCCAGCACCCACATAAATTGTAATTTGTCTGTTGTTTCAAAGAAAGCCCCAATCAAATTAAAGTAATTTGTTAAAATGTAACTGAATTCGAACACAGGGCAGCCCAAATTGGAAGAATCCCAGGCCATTGCCATAAGAGGCAGCCTGAGAATGGCTTATAGTAATAATTAACCATGAAATCAAAGTCATTGTGCCCAGGTGGCAGGTAATTCCAGCCTCCTGAGAACCACAGTAAACCATGGCCCTTAAGGTCTGAGAAAGCATGGCATTTTCCCTTGCTTTTCTAGCGATTGCGTGGAACATTGCAGGGAAAAAAAAAAAAGAGGTCTAATACACAGTTTGAAAACGGAATGAATGTGTAATATATGTAGATATGCATGCATGTATGATGAATGAATGAATAAGGGTACCCTGGGTGTGTGTGTGAACGAAATAAATGTGTGCCTGCATTTTTGTGATGTGTAAATAATGAGGACTAGAAACTTAGAAATTTTAAACTGCCATTGTGAGGTATTAACATGCTCTGCAGAAGGCTTCAAAGGGGAAGGAAGCATGTCCTTAAGAAGTTATGCTTCCAAAGAGTACCCAGGCCTGATGCATGCTGGAGATGTGGCAGATCTGTAAATATAATGTAAAAAGTATATAAAAAGTATGGTTAACAAAATGATGTTATCCCTTTCTCTGTCTAGTTTAAACTTTAAGACAGAGATTGGAAATGTATAAATCGGGATTATTGTTGTCCTTTAGATTGGGACATGGCAAAAGTATTATAAGGCTAGTGAATTAGCAACGCTCAAAATGCATTGCTGCCTTTTAAATAAGGCTCGAAATCGAACTAAGTAAGTATCAGAAGTTACAGGAAAATCCCTTTAAAAGGGACCCAAAGGAGAATTGAGCAGAATTTGAAACAAAAACGTATGTAGTTCAAGCAATAAAGGCTTTGAAAATTAAAGAATTAGAACTTAGAAACAGTGGGAAGATACAGTTAATGAAATAGAATTAATCGAAAACAAATAAATTGACATAATGACTGGTATATCTAAAAATTTTGAGATTGGCAAAGGCTGGAAATTGGGATGGATTAATTAGAAAGGTCCCTCTTTCCCATACAAAGCCAACTGCAACCAATATGTGTTTGGAAATGCATTTGTTTTTAAAGAAATGGCTTCCAAAGTAAAAATTCGGACTTTCCATAGAACATGTGCAGAGTGCAAACATTGTAGCACTGCAGAAAGGTTAAGAAATTGCCTCCTGCTGAGAAAAAAACATTCTATTCACAATAGCCTGAAGGGAAAGCAGCCCCTCCTTCCTCTTCCACTAAGCCTGGCCATCAGCTGAACTTCCTGTTTGGCCACCAAAAAAAAAAAAAAAAAAAAAACAAAGTCGCATACTGTCCAAGATTACAGGCATATGCACTGCCCCGCCCAAATTCTGATTCCACTGCCCTAGTTGGCAAAGAAATGGGGACTTTTTCTTCCTTTTCGTTGTGCCTCAAATTAATCTGTGTCACCCTGCTGTCCCAGCAAGGCTGACAAATATGAAATAAGGAGCCTCATCTGATGAAAGGCTAATTTTAAAACATAAGTTTGCTACCTGGCCATATGCCCCACATATGGATGAAATTTAGGGTACTCCCCGCAGGCAGAATTGGCCTGCACAAAATATCAATGCAAGAAGGCTAATCACTGCAACCACCCTTTTACCCGGCTTCATTTAAAGTGCTCAGCTCAACCTGGCAATATTATAATTGAATTGGAAAACTTGCAGATAGGCAAGGGACCCCAAGAAAGCCTTCGGAGCAAATCCTGGAGTTCTGGGTGGCCCCAGTGTCTGTCCCGAGAAAGGGCATGAAGATAGCGGAAATGGAGGTTTTGGCTTGTCTTTTTCCCTGGGAAAAAGGACAATTGGAGTCTCACTTGAGAACCCAGTTTTGTGGGAAGGGGGGCCGAGAAGCATCTGCCTAAAATGCAAAACCGTATTTTGAAAATCTGGCCCACATCTTAAAAGGGCCATGCTAACTCAGAATTTGGTTTGTCTGGTGTATACCTTAACAGTCTCTAAATTGTAGCACGTGGAGACCCATTTTCAGAAATAAAAGGAGATATGGCCTAGTAGAAAATAATGGATGGATATTAAATAAAGGGGAACCTTTAATGTGTGGCACAGGGGAAATGGAACATTGTCCTGTATAATCTGATACTTCCTTAAACAGAGGGGCTATGCATGTGTTATAATCTGGATAAGTTTAAATTGGAAACTTGGAATCATGTCTGTGCAAAGCTCTGCTTGTCTGAACAAAAATACTGACTACCTAAGAAAGTAATTGCTTTAAAGGAAACTGCTGACCCATAGTGAAAAGTTAATTTGAACATAAACCTATTAAAACCTTTGAAAACATATGCATTTCTGAAATGGTTGCTGTAAATTTGATTTTGTATAATGTGGCTCAATACACACATGTACTGGGGTTGAATTAACTGAATCGCAAAAGCCCCAGGAAGCACATTTGATTTTCAATCTGAAAAAAAAAAAAAAAAATTGTGATTCGAACCCAGGACCGTGCAACAAGAGGTCCGGGAAGAGATGGGAAAAGTCTTGCATAGTAAATAGATAAGCACATAGTAGCTTGCTCCTTAAGAGCAGCTTGAAGTTTTTAACACCACAAACTGATGTCTGCCTAATTAAAATTAATAAAGCCAAATGTTTTATTTCTGGGCAAACTCCCTGCCAAAATTTCCCTTAAGGAAGGCAGGAGAGGTGCCCTGCATAGTCTGTTCTGTCATTGCTAAACCTAAAAAGCTGTGTATTGTCTTGTCTGCATGTATGTTGTGTGAGTGGCTTCTGAAGATTGTTGGAACATCGCACATGGGAAATTTCCTCTCATCCTACTAAGTGCACAATCTTAAGGAAATTTGAGTGTCCCTATGCACCGTCCCCAGTTAAGAATCCTAGTTAAAGAAACTGAACCATAAAGATTGCTTTGCAACTCCAACAATAAAGTTATTTCAAAAACATCTGCAGTGCGTTTGTTAAACCCTCATTCTTATTATACAGGATGCCAGAAGGAAAACAGGGTAAAGGTAAACAAATAGATTTCACAATGAGGCCAGTTTAGAAATTAGTTAGGAGACTCCCAGAATCACAAAGGGGAGGGGGAGGCTGAATTTGGTAGGGAAGCAGCACCTTCCTCAGATCAGATGGGAGTGAAACAATTGTTTGCTCAAAGTATTTAATTTGGTTTACATTGGTTTGGGCCAGGAAGGTAAATTCCTGCCTTTAAAAAGCACTCACAGTTGCAATTGGATCATGCATTAGTGGCTTCTGGAGTAAGTATGGGGTTTGCACAATAAAGCCCTCTTCTCCTACTAAACCTGGAATCTTAAGGAATTCCCTTACATAAATCCACAGGGAACAGTGAATGCAATGGAAGTACATTGAAAACATGAGTGGTTGTCGTTTATTGTTACTAGGGGTAAGGAATAAAGTTTAGAAGTAAATGTGGGAGGGTTTTGGGGAGATGTGTTGTGTTTTTTCTCTCCCTCACTACAGGAAAAAGCTAAAGATGTGGAAGCCCTGTGGTGGATCCCAAAAGTGAACGGATAGCAGTGCTCCAGAGCATGTCTAAAATTCAATGGAGGAGTATCATGTCTTTTATTATTAGTATTCCTATCACCTCGTTTCTTTTCAACTCTATCTACCTCTCTCTCTTTCTAAAGTATTGATCAAACTGTGTTCCTTTATTTTCTTTAGTTTAAATTGTCTAAACAGGTGTAGAATGTATAGAATGTTAGGATGTTCATTTGGTAGTTTGGACAACCCCCTTACAAAAATAGTGGGGACAGTAACTAAGTCTCTTTTGTGCGTTCACTGGGAAGGGTGCAAGGCTAGATGCCTCAATGTCACCCCTGATTCCCAGGCATTGCAATACAACCACACAGAGCATGCACCATATGTGCACAATCATGTTAAGCTCACACTCATTGCTGGTTCATAACAGATTTTAAATGGATGTGCTGCCTAAATTTAACAGCAAGCAGGCAGAGGAAGCCATCCACGGGCTACAAAATCTCACCACTGAAATTAAACAAGACACTAGGTTTTCATTGTGGGGGTGGTTAACCAGCTGGCTCCCGGATTTTGGATACCTCAAACACCTATTCATGACGGGGCTTGGGATTGCTGTAGTTATAATTCTAATTTGTGTGTGTGTGCCCCTTTTTGTAATCCCTGAGAACTCTGTACCAGGACCCACGTAACCAAGGTCCCAGTGGGTACATCATCACACCAGGACCCACTCAGTTTCGACGGAGAATCTCTCTCAAAGATTCCTGTCAGAAATCCCAGATTGCTTCTAGAAATCTTTTTGAAAGATTCCCCGCCGAGAGAAAAGGGAAGGAGTGTTACCTGAAATTTTGGATAAAGCATCATAATTGATCAAAACGTTTATTAAATCACAACACTCACACACATGGCCAAAAGTTAAAATCATAGGATTGGAATGCTCTCAAGGAGGAAGGGGGATTACCCAATAGTCAATAGACTCTGGCAAGGAATGTAAAAAAATAAGGTCCATTGTGTAGTAGGTCAAAGGGTGTGAAAACCGGTTTGATGACGTTTTCTGATAAGCAGAAATTCCTTCACAAAGGAAGCTGAATGACTCATTCCTCTGGTTTGATTAAAGTTCAATTAAACATTGATTAGAACACTGACCAAGCATAAAACATAGCAAAAATCTGTGGGGAACTACCCCAAAGTTGATCAGGAAAAAGGGGGGAAGCAAGCGAAGTAAAATGACGCAGCCAGAGGATTAAAAGGGAAAAACAAAAGGTGACTTCTCTCCTCAAAGGTCTCCCATTAACTAAATGATTAAGGCATATTGATTCTAACATCTTTCTTTGTTTCTTTGTTTACACGCTAGACGCTCCATTCATGCCGGAATCCACTGTTTTCCCGCCGCTACATGCAATTGGTTATTCCTGTCAACCACAAATATGCTCCTTTGACCTAATGTAAACTCTCTATAACCGGTTTTTTCAGCAATAGCTGTAATCTGCCGCTTTTGTGTAACTAAAGTCCCTGACCTCAGAGCTGCCTTTGTTTTATGTTTGCATGTAATTAAAATATGTTAATTGCCTTTCCTCTTTCCCAGTTTCAATCCCCTCTCCCTTGTCACCTAGAAGCTAGTCTAGAAAGCAGATATAAGCCCTTAGAGGTGGGTGGGGGCCATCTTCTGTTCACCAAATTTTGTGAGCAGGGATCACAAGGGGGGTCTTTTCCTCAAAACGGTTGCGGGAAGGTTAGCTATTTAGAATTATAGGTCTGGCCAGACTATATGCCCGAATAGGCTTTCCTTTGCTTTTGCTCCCAATAAACCATATTTTGTTTTGACCGAAAACCCTGCCTCATTGTAAGTTCTTGGGTCTTTCTAGTACCTCTGCCAGAGAGTGAATCCAATCACCCAGAATTGGGTGACAGAAGTTACAAAACTGATCATAATTGTCTGGTTGATGGGCAACCTGAAACACAGTTACATTTAGCATTGTTGTAAACCTTCCCAGCTAGATATTTTTTTTGAAATTGAAATTCCTGCAAAATGGTATAGATCGAGGTTGGATGGCTAAGTAAATCTGACATTTGGTCAGTTTGTGCTGAGTGACTAGACCTGGAACACCTACCCTGTTAATGCTCTGGTAAGGTATAGGTTCAATAATTTAAAAAATTGGATGTGACTTGTAGCCATTTTGCCACGTACCACTGTTAAATGAACTGGGTAGTTTTGGATCCTGTATAAGGCACATTTAATGAGATTGTGCAAATTTTATAGTGGCTTTGTTATTTTCAACATCATGTTCATAGCCATAAATGTTGCTAGAAATTGAGTGTTTTGATTTTCCAAATTAAATGGCTTCTTAAAACAGAAAAGTATATTAGTTGGTTTATAAGCCAATTCAAACATCAAGACAACTATTGTCCTCTTCAGTATAGCCTGACCATAATATTTGACCTTACAAAAATGGTATTTCTGTGTTGTCTGTGGGGCCTCTCATTAACTAGGCACATTCCAGGAACTTTTGGTTAACACTGATCATACTTCTGTGGGTTTATTGGACACAAAATAAATCAAATTTCTATGCATGGCAAAGTGAAGCAAACAGTTCCTCTTTAGATGGAGAGATTCTCCCTCTAGTACAGTATAATCATTGTCATTTGTTTTCCTAAAAAGGATTGTTAGATCATTTTACTTATCAGCAAGTGTACAATGGTAATATACTGGGGACATAGAAGGGACCTCCCCAAATAGTGGAAAGCAATAAAATACACTTTGACATCCCATGGACAGCTCCAGTCCTCCTTTATGCAGAAGCATTGCACTGCAAACGTACTGATGAAATCCTTGTTCGGCACTCTAGTTCAGGCATTTGCAGCCTACGGCCCGTGAGACAGACCTGGCCCCTGATACCAATTCATCTGCCCCCCTGACACCCTCGCTGCTCCCAGAAGCAGATGTAAAACAGATGCCACGCATGCACAGAATGCTGCTCAATGTGTTCTGTGCATGCATGGTGCACATTTTACTTCTTCTGGGTGGGAGGAACCACATGACCGGCCTGATCAGCTGTCCAGGAGGTGTGGTCAGGCCCGCAACCTGAAAACATTGAGAACCCCTGCTCTAGTTTATTAAAGGTCACCAGTTCTTGCCCACCAGTTTACTAATTAGTATGTATACTGTATGCCAATGAATATAAATATCCATCCATCCAGGGGAAGAAGAAGCCAGGGCAGGATGAGGACCTTGCCGCCCCTCCCCCTGTGCCTATATCAATTGCCAGGGGAAGAAGAAGCCAGGGCAGGATGATGATCTTGTTGACCCTCCCCCTGTGACTATACCAACTGCCAGGGGAAGAAGAAGCCAGGGCAGGATGAGGACCTTGCCGCCCCTCCCCCTGTGCCTACACCAACTGTCAGGGGAAGAAGAAGCCAGGGCAGGATGAGGACCTTGCTGCCCCTCCCCCTGTGCCTATACCAACTGCCAGGGGAAGAAGAAGCCAGGGCAGGATGAGGACCTTGCCACCCCTCCCCCTGTGCCCACCCCAACATATTGTAATGTAATGTAATGTATTGTCTGTAAGCCGCCCTGGGTCGCCACGGCGAGTGGGCGGCAATATAAATTTGAACTAATAAATAAATAATAATAAATAATCTCAGAAAAAGTGGGCTTTTGGCAGGAAATGGGTTCTTTTGAAAGAGTGATTGGTGGTAAAGATTAATAACCACTGTTTACGGTTACTTAATTCTTCTCTATGTTGAATCTTGTTTCTATTCACTACTAACATTGTTAAAAGATAGGTGTACTAAATCTGATTTCAGGACAAAAGAAAATTGACTGAGTCAATATTTGAGTGTGAAATTAGAAAAGGGTTGTTGTTCACAATTTGATCACATTTTTCTACCTTTCAGATTTTTAAGTTTCATGTACAGCCCATTAAGCTTACTGCCACCACTGTTCTTCATGTTTATTTAGACCAGTAGTTTCCAATATGGGGCACAAAATGTGTGGCCATTGCCCAGGTACTCCCAGTTGTGGTTCAAAAATACCACAATCTTTGAGGATGGTCTTTCTTCATACCACTGTTTAATGTGTGTTTCTCTGAGACAATGACCAGAATTGGGAATTATAGCCTCCACCACATATTTTAGTACTAGAGACTGATCATTACTTCTTCATCTTCATTTACATTGTTAGATGTTAAGCTGGACTGGAATACCTGCACACCCACCACAGATTTGTTCAGTTTACAATCTTGATTTTAGGATGGATTTTTACTGAAGATTTTTGGAGTTTCCTGATTTTCTTCCTTTCCCAATATATTTCCATTCTGTTTGGATAACTCAAAAGCTTATGTATGGGAGATTTGAGGTTGAGCTATTAGCATTTTACTTGGATCAAAATGAAAACACTACCTAACTGTCATTTTCTTTACTGTACCAGTTCAGAAGCTGTTGTTTTTGCATGCATTTGGTGAATTTACATTAGTGGTTCCCAAAGTGGGGCTCACACCTCACAAGGGGATTTTAATTCCTAGAAGCCTAAATCAGTACATTGGCTGATCAGTGCTTTGGGGAATTGACTTAGGCTTCTGGGAATTGAAGTCCAAAAACCAAAGTTTGGGAAACACTGGTCTACGTAGTTCAAAGATGAATGAATAAATAAATATCACATTAACTTTCTTTAAAGGCTCACATCTCCTTCCATGTGTAATTTTTCCTGTGTATATACTGCACCAGTTCAGGAGCTGTTGTCTTTGAGTGCATTTGGTGAGTCTACATCAGGGGTTCCCAATGTGTGGCACTTCCCCAGAAGCCTAATTCAGTACATTGGTTGATCAGTGCTTTGGGGAATTGACTTAGGCTTCTGGGAATTGAAGTCTAAAAACCAAAGGTTGGGAAACACTGATTTAGAAGAAGATTGTTCTAAATATTCATAGGATTATTGAAGGGGTTCTGTAGAATAAGCATTGCTGAATATTCTGATATGGTGATGTGAATCTCAGCTGCTGAAAAATGGATGATCAAATTAAGGGTTGTAGCACCAGAATAATGCCAAAGTTATTGCCCTTTCCCTGGTATTGGATAAGGAGGAGCAATAATTCCCTGCACTCCTGTGATATGAGAAGACCAGTAACAATTCAGATGAAAAACTTTCTCTTTGATGAGAGAGACACACACACACCTCTGCATGGAGACAAGGTCCTGTCTGACCTCCATGTTTATTTATTTATTCATATTTATCCACCGCCCTTCTCACCAAGGTGACTCAGGGCGGTTTACAAGCCATAAAAACCACAATAAACACAAACACTGCCTAAAACCTCAAATTTAAAACTGCTAAAAAATTAAAATCTAAAAAGTTTAAAAAGATCACCAGGTTGCTACATTTTACTAATTGAGGGAGAGGGGGGCTTAAATCATCCAGCGAGCCGGGGTCATTGTGCATCCCATACCCCAGCCATCTTGTTAAGATTCTTCCTAAAGGGCAGCAACTCTGTCTGGAGATGTAGCTCCATTGGCAGGAGGTTCCATAGGGGCAGAGCGGACACAGATAATGCCCTCCTTCTAATGCCAGAGAGATGCACCTCTCTGGCTGATGGAACAACTAGAGATGGAACAACTCGTTATGCTCTTTGCATGTTATCCCAATCTAGTCAAACCAATCAACCTCCGCTATGTCATTCCACAATACAGCCCAAGGGTCATGCTCACACGTACTGACACATGTGCATCTTTCCATGGGATTTTCAAAGTCCAAAGATAAGGATGTCTGGTATGCATTACTCAAAGTGCTAGAAATCAATAACATTGGATTGACATTAAGATACAAGTTTCTTTCCATTTATATCCAAGTTCAGGTTATGAACTAGTGTAGTAGGAATGTAAGTGTTTCAAATCCAGAAGCAGCATACAGATGTTTGCAGTGTTCTACTGTTGCACCCAAGAAGCTCCTAACAACACAAAACAGTCTCCTACTTGTAATTACAAAATGCGACTATGAACTACTGAATGGCCATGGCCAACCCTTGGGACTCATGTATGTTTGGGATATGATCCTCAAGTCTAGATCTGTTACACCAATCTATCAATAAAATCATACTGGCTTCCAGTGATCTAAGTCTTCTCTAGATCTTTGCCAGCAGCTGAAATTACCCATGGAACAACAGCAGCTTAATATAATATTCCACTGATGGTTGCTGCAAAGCCGCTGCTGTCTTTGGTGACATCAGTCTCACTGTAGACTATCTAAATTAAAAGAAAAAAGCTTACATGCCCACAAAAGCTCCATGACAAAATAAAGCAAACAAGAGGACATAAACAGGTCTTTTTAGACACAATGTGGTATGCACAAGGGTATAACTTTATTGCTACGTATATGGGAAAATCTACAGGGCTTACTTGTGGTTCAGACATCAATGAGTAATGTGGTCAACCCCAGCCGTGCAGCATTAAATACACATTTATGCTACAATATTCCTTCTGTCATTTGGTAAGTGGAATACAAACAGAAGCAGAGAAGGGGTGATCAGGGCTTCAACAGATGAAGGAACTTTCTTTGGCAAGAGAACTCTTACATCAAAGCTTGCCCATTAGCTGTGAAGAGGTGATTCAAAGGTTCCCCATTCTTAAGGCATAGCTTCTCATGGTGTCTTCACAAATGTTGGAAGGTGTGGCTGCATGGCTGTGACCCCTTTTTGCTACTGCTGCTATTGAAACAGAATCAAAGGTGTCAGCAGGATGTTATCCTTGAGTGACCCAGGAAATGGACTGATCCACTGAACCATTACATAGGCAGCACATGGTTTCTGGGAAGTCTACAGCTGCTGAGCCGACCTCTGTATCTTTTGCTTGGGGGTCTTCTTGTGTGTGTGTGGTAGTGCTGGCTTGGAGAAAGGTGGTCTTTCAAGGTCTCTGCAGGCATCACATTCTATTTCAACACCTTGTATCTTACATTGGCCTTTCTTCACCATCATTTTGGGTCCCATGTTTCTCTGTCACCTCCTTGTACTACTGCCTGCTGATGTTTCATAATTACATTGTTCCTATTTTGTTTGGAGAGGCTCATAATAGGAGATGTAGGCTGCCCCCTACCACCACTACATTCAATAAGAGATGCTGCAGTGGGTGCAGGGAGCATTTATGCAGACTTCCTAAGTACCCGATTCATCTACAACACCCCTGTTTCACACTGCCTGCAGACCCTATCCAAAGAACTTCAGTACTACATCTGATTCTTTTACAAAAGAACACAAACAATTCCAATGAAAATCACACATGCACATACAGACAAAAAAATCTATTAATATATCTATCTATCCTTAACAAAAAAATTCTCTGCCTGATGTTCCCAAAGGCACCCAAGCCTAATATGATATTTCCCTGATTATTTATAATAAATTAATCTACAAAGCAACTAATCTTAAAGCTTCATCCTAACTCTATTAAGTGAGCAACATATGATGAGAATGCCAACCCAGTTGTCGCTGCTGCCAACAGACTTTCCCCCCCACTGAACTATGAAGCTTGGATGGAAGTGTGTTTTGCTTTGAACTGTGTGTTTTGCTTTGAACTGTGTATTATTCTGAAACATGTATTGTTTTTTGAAATATGTATTGTTTTTGAAATGCCTTTTGTTCTGGATTGATGTGATACTTTGTAATTTGCGATTTATGATGTTTTATTTTTACTGCATTGTTGGGTATTTATTGTATATTTTGTTTGTTGGAATTGTGATGATTTGTGATTCTTGTTATGATTGTGTGTAACTTGTAATTATATATTTGTTCTGTTAACCGCCCTGAGTTGGTTACCAAGCAGGGTGGTATATAAATCGAATAAATGAAGAAGAAAAAAGAATGAATGAAGTAGAAATGTGTATGTAAGTTAAGGGTTCAGAAAATAACTCTGAGAAAACTGCTGCAGTGCAGGCTTGAACTAGAGCATATTCTAACAGCAAATGCTCAAGGGATCTATAAGCAGCTATACCCACTTTTCAATCAGGAAAAATAATGTGAAAAATACTCTCTGACCTTACCACTCTTGGTGCCAGAGTGTCAGAGGAATTTAAACTTCATTTCTCAAGAAATCACTCCAGGATGCCTGAGAAATGGATTTCACTTTCACGTCTTCCTCTAGCATACAGAAATCTAGCCTTTTGCTTTTTTCAATCTGTAGGAGTAAATGGGACTATGAATATTCAATTTTATTATTACAGATATTCAGAACTATCAGTTTGTATTAGAAATCTATTTGGAACGATCTGAATATGGCATTATTTGGTGAATTCTAATTTTTCCAAGTTGGGGACACATCCCTAGCTTATAAACAAATACTTGCCAGCTTCAGAGATGCATTGATGTGTAAATGGCAGTGTAAATGGCAGTGTAAATGGCACAGGAAGGTCTGCGTCATTAGGAGTGGGATCAGTGATTAAGCCCAACAGATATTTTTACACACTTTGACACCTCACACAACTAAAGGATGAATGGGATCTCATTGGAGCAGAGGAGCACAGAGATGCCCAGATTATGATAGACTGTAACTCTCTTCAACTTGAGCAGGAATATCCAATGAGGAGGAATAACAGAAGCTGTAGTGCAATAATGTCTGGAAGTTATACATTTTGCCCCTTCCCATTCCCACGTTCCCTATTCCAGGGTTATAGGATAGGCAGTATTTATCAGACTTTCTTCTCCAGACATCTAGCTATTTTATATCATTCATATAAATGTGTTTACAATCTTTATATGGGATTTATTTGGATATCCACAAAATTATTCTCTACTGTTTCAGTGGTAAAGATTTACATTGAGAAAAAGCTTGTGCCACCAAAGCATGCAGAAAATGCTCATAGAGTGAGGGTCTATGTAAGGAGCTTTGTGAACTTGCACACCCACAACTCTTCATCTTCACAAAAATATCCCTGAAATATTTTGAAAATGCATGGCTTTCCCTTGGCTCTGTGAACAAAAACACCCAATATACCATTTCCTCAGCAAACGAAATGGTGCAGGAATTAGGCAGGCTTTAGAAGACTCATAATTTAATCTAGCAGAATGCCAGCTATGTTCACTTCTCAGGGGAAAGTTTATAGTCCTTATATCCTGTCTAGGGCACTTTAATAAAATGTAAAATATTTTCAAATAAACTGTTCTTAATGGGCTATGGATACATATCCTCTGGCACTTTTTTGGTAACATATGCATCAGTACATAATTCCATATTTTAAAGGAGTGGGCATTATGTTCATGTTTGCTGTGCTGCAAAATTGCTTTTTTTCCCAAGAAAAGCTTGTAACAGTGATAGTGGACCAGCACCTGGGGTAAAATATCCCCTTGTGCTGGCTTTGACTGCTTCCCTCGAGAAGAGATGGGTGGCTCCTTCCTGCTTCACCCTCTTGAACCGTTCAGCTTTGGAGAAACAAGTCTTTCTCCCTCCTGAGCAGCCCTCACCCAGGGCCTGGATGCCTTGTTCCTTTTGTGGTGCTGCCTCATGGCCCACGCTTGGTGAGTAGTGGTTCAATCTAAGCTCACTGCTCATTAATGGTTGGGTTGCCAAAGGTCCCCAAGTGAAGCTGGCATCTTTGAATCAGCAAGGGAAAACTAATTTTCAACCTTGCTAGGCCTTTTTCTGAGAGAGCATTTTCACTTTCATTGGCTTGCCTACACTGGCTGGGGCAGTTACTTGGGTGGGTGCCGTTACTTGGGTCACCCTTGGATCAACTGCCCTACTGCTACTCATGGATTGTGAGTTCTATTCTTGTCAGAGGTGGGTTGGTGGGTTTATTCACCCACCCTTCCTTCCTTCCTTCCTTCCTAGGCTGATAACATTGGTTAAACTGCTGCCCTGCACCTGTTCGTTGTAAGTTCCCTCCATCTGGAATTCAGGTTGACTCAGCCTTCTATCTTTTTGTAGGGGTAATCTGAGTAACTAGATGCAGGCATGATGTTAATTAACAGTTAATTGCCCTCAGAGAGCACTAGTGCTATGGGCAAATACATAAGTGTGATTGTTTTAGCTTTTTAATTTTTAAAAATCTTTTAATCTTGATTTTATATTATTGTTTTTATTGTGTTTTAGGTGTTGAGAGTTGTGTTAGCTGCCCTGGGTCTTTTTGAGGAGGGCAGCATAAAAGTTTGCTTAAATAAATAAATAAACAAATTGTGTTGCATTGATTTAAGTCTGCCATTAGCATGTCGAATTGGCTTTTCCTGGTGTTTTCACGCAGATATGGTCTCCTCTGGCCTCCTGGGGGTCTGAATGTCCCTATGACGTGGCCCCACCCTGGGCTCGGTGTGTGCCTGGGATTTAGTGTCTCCAACGCTGCCCCCCCCCATCTCCAGGTTGGTCCCACTTCATCAGAGAGAAGAGAAAAGTTGGAGGAAAGTCTGAGTATTCAAGTAGGACAGCACTGGTAAATCGTACCATTCATACACATTATCAGATGGTTTAAACAAGGAATCAGGTAACAGCCAAAATAAAAACAAACACAGTTATGAAAGAAAGTCAGACAGGTGGAGCACGAGGGATCTAAAGACAAAACTGAGTAACATCCAGGGTCAGACACCAGTTGACCAAAACACAACAGGAGTCTAATTTAGGAATGCAAATGACTGATAAGGAAAACTGATTGGCACATTTCTTCAAGCAGCTGTTCTAGCCTCAGACTGATGCTTTTATACGAGATCTACCAAAGCTCTTACCAAGGTCCAACTTCAGTAAAAAAGAATCCTCTACTCTAGAAGCCCTTTCTTCCGGGGATAACAGTTCAGGCCTGGCTCCCTTTAGTTTGAGTGATTATTCTAACAAGTGTGCTTAATTTGTACCAGTAAGACATCTCTACTCTGAGTAGTTGTCACAGGGGACAGCGAAAGAATTTTGAGCAGCTCTGGAGGATGAAGTTACTTTGTTGGATTGCAGTTCCCAGAACCCCTCAGTCAATATAGTCTTGTAGCCAACGTATCTTATACAGGTGGTCCTTCCCAATTTTGTATCTGCTGTTTCAGTTTCCCACAAATCTAGAAATACACCACCACCACCCGTACACATGTATTTCTGACACATTACCATCGCTGGCCATTAGAGGCCACTGTCTGCAGTGTAACATTTATAAGGAACTGAGGCAAACATTTTGGTAGCACTCAAGCAGAGGGATGGAGGCATTTGAACCCCCTTCCTCCACTTCTGTGACTTGGTTATATGTGTTAAATATAATGTTCACTGCCCAGTTTCAGGTATCCATAGATGGTCTCGGAATGTATCCCTCACAAATAAGGGAGGCAACCTGTAATGTGAGGGGAAATGTCTGTAACAGAAGAGGCTAATGGTTGTCGAGTTACTTGGAGAGAGTCCGAGATGGCTTCTGTAGGGTGAGTTGCAGGCCACTGGTATTCTAAGGAAGAGGAAGGCCTGAGGGAAGGGTGGGGAGCCGGGTGGCTAGGGAATCCCTTCCCACTTTCTGGCAGTGAGGCCTCCCTCTCCTTTTCCATACAAGAGGAACACATGCAGATTTTCTAGACCAGTCCATCCCTTGCCTCCCTCTCCTCTCCCAAAACTCCCAGGAGCCTTTCAAGAGAGGGTTAGGGTGTTGCCAATCACAGTGGGCAATGGAACCATTTCTTAAACAGGAGAAATTGTAAATTCATGGTTTAATTTATGAATTTTCTGTAAGCCACCTAGAGTCAGGTTCACCTGTTTGGGGTGGGATAATAAATCTAAATAAATAAATAAATAAATACCGGCTAATACTTTCAATCCAGAAGCACCTTCTTGAGTAGAAATGACTACAAAGGAGACAACTGTGAAGGCAGGAGCCCACCTGCAGTCATTAAATTGAACTTCAGCTTTAAGAAGAGGTGTAGGACTCTGTCCAGTCCCCTCCACTGAAAGAAAGAAGACAGCCCAGTTGGTTTTTGTACCTGGAATGTGAAGAAATGCCACCCTATTATTTGCCTTTAAAAAAGGAGCATACTACTCCTGTGGGTCTGAGAACCATTTTGTCATCTCCTGGACCTTGGAGAGCTGTAGACATGCTTTCTCTCCCTTCCAGAAAAGAATTGAAAAATATCCTACCAAATTGGAGAGGAGGAGTGTCTGTAAGACTTAACGTTTTTGTGTATTTTTAGCTTGTCTTAGTCTGTTTTGGTTTTTCCCTCCTAAACTGTGTCTAGTTTTAAATGAGGAATGACTAGTGAGGTGGGGGAATCTGAGAGTTGCCTTTGTTCATCGGGCAGAAACAATTAAAAGGCTGATCCTAACATAACAGGCCAAATTGTCTATGCAAATCAGTCCAAATACTGTGTTGTCCAGAGATTCTCTGGCCCCATTCTGGTGAACCACTTTTTTTTAAGGCCCACAAGTAAGGCAATGAAAATATTGCATCTAAGGAATGAGGCAGTGGGGGTGAGTGGAGAAGAGAACACTGGAAAAATTTAACTCAGCAGTAGGGCATTTGGCTTCCTAGTCAGAATATCCTGTACAGAACACAGTGCTACTCTGTCTTCTGGGCAGATGTGTTCAGTGATAGATGACCAGTTCTATACCAATGTATATTGGCACAGGTCCAGGGTGCACACAGCAAAGGATCTGGTCTTTGTCTAATGAGGCAAGTAACAAATGCAGATGAATCTGTTCCAAGTCCAAGGAGAAATCAGTTGCACATTATCTTGCTTGTTTATTCTGTAGAAATGAAATGAAATATTCACTCCCTTGACACTGTTTTTTAAACTATTCTGTATTGGTTTAGACTGCATTTCTGAGATTAATTGACACCAACTTGGAGCATGTTGGGGCAGAGGGGTGTTTGTGTGTATTGGACTGAAATAAGATCCAGTTTTTATTGGCCACTACCAATGAATGGCATAAATTCTGGTCCCAGCTGCTTGGGAGCCTTACTGATGGCTGATTTACCAACAGAGTCCAAATGCTGAAGATAACTTTGAGAGTGATGGGACAGTGGATACTGATTGTGCCCACTATCACTAGGGAAGTAAAGGAGAGACAGCTGATGCCTACAACCTTCTTTGGGTGGAAAAACTACATTCTCCTTCACCTATCACAAAGACAGGCAAGTGGCTGCAACTCCCAACACTTTCACAGCTCTTCCAGAATGACTGTACTCCAATGACTTCATCTCCACATGAGCTAAGGTAGTAACAATGCATATTATTTGCATAGCTGTTACTGGGCTGGAAGTGAAACTGCTCTGCACCAAGTCTGACTGTATAACAGTAGCAGTCTGTTTAGTTATGTGCATAGTTATGTGAATAAGCTGGTTTGGTTCTTGTGAGCATACTGCTGGCTTGTATCTGTAAGGTGGTGCTGAGTGAATACTAAGTGTCTTTGTGCACCAGTAAGCATGCAGTGAATCTGTGTTGTCTAAGATTTAAAAAAATTAAGTCTACAGACAAATTTAAACACCAGTGCTTAAATTCAAACCAATTTAGAGTGCAACTAGATGTCATAATTATCTGAGCCTGGATTGGTCTAGTTCATGCTAAGTATGGTCACTTTGCATTACAATAGTCCACTTGGGTACAACCACAATGCAATTCAAGCCACCCTGTGTTAAACAATCTTGAATGATTTTTTTAAAGGGTTAGGTAAACAAAAATCCTCCTCCATGCTTTGCCTAAACCAGGTAACAATCTTAAGAAATTGGAAGCTTATTTCCTGCTCATCCACAGAGGAGGTGAGAGAGGAAGCTGTGCATTTCTTTTTAATTGTTGCTGTCACAGCACATCAGCATTGTTTTGAAAGGAAAATATCCCTTAAAAATAAACCCAAAACGTGTCCTCCTTTCTCATCCACTGGCAAGTAGCAATGAAGCTTCTCATTTCTTTAGGTCATTAATTGGCTTTTTAAAAAAAGGAACAACCAGCCAGTTACTTTGATTCACTCAAGTTAGAATGAAATCAAATTGGAGAGATATTACCTGCACTAAGAAACCAGTAGCTCCTGACAGTGACACCAAAACTACAGGTAGTATTGAAAGGGGTGGGCTGGTTTGTGATGGAACATACATCATGTGGTCATGAGGAAAAAGAGCAAACCAGCTTGCCTCCAATGTGGACCAAACTGTGGGACAAATGCCCATCTGATCACACCCTTTTAGGCTGCAATCTAAGTTCTATGGAATATAATGTAAATAACTGCTATTGAACTTCATAGAGCTTATTTGGATTTAAGCACATTTAGGATTTCACTGTAGTTTTACTAAATTGTCATATCATATCATATCGATCAAGAGATAGAGAATCTGTTCCACACTGGAAAATACTTCCCTGAATTAATTAAAGGAGGGACTTCTAGGGCACTCCTTTAGATTCTTTGTAGCTCTGTTCTAATTTCTATTGTATATTTGCCCATTTATTAGAAGAGTAGTACTGCTTGGACCCTTGTATATTTTCCTGAGTTCTGAGTGCTTTGTAACCCAGAGGTGTAATAAAAGGGTTAATATCAACCCAAGAGAAACTAAGCAACTGAGAAAAACAATTCCTCTTTTGGGATATGTGTGAAACACACAACGTACGGTCCCCCACTCCCCTGTTCTCCACCTTGTTTCTCTCTACCCTAGTTTAGTATAACATAAACACTAAAAAATTTAATGAAATAAAAAAACAGGGTATGGAGTTCCTGGAACAGGAATAGAGCCGTTGTCAGTGCAATTCAAATATTACACTGCCAGAATGCATACACCAGAAAGCATTTTGCTGGCCAAATTCTCTTAAGTCTGGTTGAATTTCACCTTTTCATAGTTCAACACATTCTTTTCCTTGCTTATGTCCAAACAGCGCATTACTGTGGTATGAAAGCCCAGGCGGTCTGGCTTTAATAGACACTCTAGGACATTTTTCTAAGGCTGCTACTTTTCTTCATCTATTAAAACCAATGACAGTTTGCTCTTTATCTGGGTGGAGTATAGGCAGCACCTGGAGACACCTGAACCACTCATGATCCATAAATAAAAAATATTCTTAAGACCCTGGAGCCTAATAGAACAACCTGTTTTAAAATCCTAAAATGGATGGTTATTAGTCTGTTTTAGGATTTTAAGACAGGCTGTTGTATTTTATATGTGGCAGTTTATGGCAACTTTTGTTGCACACTATATCTGCATTTAAATTTGTTGGAATTTTAAAGCAGCAATGTACATAGAAAATAACATGAGCCAGTGAGGGCTGATAAACAGACAGCTATAAAGGCCTAGACCAGTGATGGTGAACCTTGGTACGCCTGGTGTTCTTGGACTTCAATTACCAGAATCCCAAGTCAACACTCCTGCTGATCAGGACTTCTGGGAATTGAAGTTCAAGAACACCATGCCAAGGTTTGCTATCCCTGGTCTAAACCTTTTGCTTTCCCTGCTATTTTTGGGCAACCATGTGTTGATATGCTAATTATTACACTCAGGCTTTACCTGTTGAAAGTCATCATCATGCTACTTTGTTAGAGGAATGTAGCATGGGGTGAGCATCTCCTTTGTGATAGCTGTCATCAAAAACCCATTCACAAAAGCCAGTAATAGGAACTTCTATAACCAAGTGTACACTTATTCTTCCCAAACTATCCTAGAGTTGATTTCTTGAAACAGCAACAGGAACAACAACAATGTCCAATTAAGTCGATTTTGACTCATGGTGACCCTTTTCAGGATTTTCTAGGCACAGAATAAACAGAAGTGTTTTATGCATTTCCTTCTTCTGGGGGCACTCTGGGACTTTGCAGCTTTCCCATGAATAAACAGGGTGCCTCTTCTCCTGGGAGGCACAGTGAAGAATTGAAATCTCAACAGTCAAGTACCTGGACAATTCACAAATACCAAATATATAAGATGCACCAAAGAACTCTTCTGAAATGGTCTAAAGGTTGGTGCCATGTGTGCACAACTATCATTAGACATCTAATTTGGAGTGGTTCAGCATGTGGTGTTATTGTCTTCCCTGCCACAATTGATCTTTCAGATTTGAAAAGATAGTGCTTCATGAAGATGCTGCAGAAAACATATAAAATATATGGCACTAGCCCTATTTGAATATTTTAAAAATACTGACTCTTCAGCATGCTTAGGAGAGACTACCTCACCCCTTATCTTCCGTAATCACTTTCCACATTCATCCAGTTTGAAGAAGAGAGGATTCTGCTGACACGGTCCATGTGAGCAGGAAACTTGGAAAACTGAGGTTCTTGCTAGAGTAGAGAATAAGTTAATGAGTGGGAATCCTTCCTCATCACACACATTGATAAGTGCAAGTAAAAAGTGATGATGGAGGATGTTGGGCTATGCTTACTCCTCTAAGTGTACTAACAAATTTTTATTCCTAATGCCTAATCAGAGCTAATATCTCAGAAGTGTCATAACCTTACCAAAAAGCTACCGTATATGCTGGTGTATAAGACGACTTTTTACCCCTGAAAAACATGCCTCCAAGTTGGGCGTGTGGCGTCTTGTACACCGGGTGCACTTCAGTTGAATAAAATACAGTAATACCTCGGTTAACATTTACCTCGGATAACCTTTACCTCAGATAACACTTAAATCGCATAACGTTAAGCAATCTGGGGAGGAGAATTGCATCGAATAATGTTAAGGTCCTATGGGATGGATCGGATAACAACTTTTAATATCAGATGACAAACAGGAGTTTGAAGGCTTTTAAAGGGAAACTCTCACGCCAGCAAACTTGCTAGGGACTTGCCTGGCACTTGCTCTCTCCCTCTATTTGTTACCTTCCTTCTATCATTGACAGTTCCAGTTTGGTTAACAGATTAGAAAACAAACAGCATGGCAGCTCCCATAGGTTTATTGTTCCATTCAGCTTTAGGGAATTGTCTTTGGTGAATTACGTTTAATAAACTTGCACTGTTTTATGTTTACTGTACATGTTTGATAACATACAGACTTGTGACAGTTTTTCTGCATGTCATAAGCATTGGAATATAAATTAACATGTTGAAATCAAATCTGATGTTCTTTTACGTTTTATTTGGTGTGTGGAAGGTGTGCGGAAGAGGGGGTAGTCTTATACAGCGAGTATATAACAAACTCTATATTTTGAGTGGAAATGTTGGGGGGTCGTCTTATACACCCAGTCGTCTTGTACGCCGGCATATACGGTAGGTGGAATTTTCTTTCAATCCTGTTTAATAAGAATTGTCCAAACATTTGCAGATTTCTTCGTATTCAGAGTGGAAAGAACTGGATAGTAGAATGAATGAATACAATTGGCTTTGAGTGAAATTGAAATTGACAGATTGCTAGGCTGACTCAGTGCTGCTTCCACCCACTTTTTTATCTCTCTCTTCTGAAAGGCTCCTCGACTTTATCAGCTACGTGACAAGCAAATACAACATGGTCCTGTTTCCATCCTGAGAATAAATTTCTCAGCTTGGTGGTAAATTTCAAGCAACCTCTGACAACTCTAAAAAATTTATGCATGGAGATTGTGGACTGTGCCAGCAACCCTCCTCTCATTTTTCTCTCCTCTGTCGTTGTCCAATGCCTGGTTGACTGAACAGGGCTAGAGAAGGAAGGAAGGAAAGATAGGAAATGCTGTTTTCCCTGCCACTCTGAATTCTGCTGTTTACCTACATTTCCCACCTTGCTAGAATCAGGGAGAAAAACCTGAGTGGAGGAAGGGTATGTTATCCTTTAATTTTATAATATAACTGATTAAGATGGATCTATTTTTGGTTTATTTTTAGTTACATTCTTTTGAAATTTTCAACAATGGGGGAACTTGGCAGCAATGCCCATAGAAGAGAGGGATATTAAAAGAAGGAAGAGCTGGTGAAAGAGGGAGGAAGAAGGAAAGAGTGGCATTTTCCCTCCATAAAAACCTGGATGATGATCAACAATGTATCATTATTTGAGGGAGACAAAAGGCCAGTGTCCAGAGGGCAAAGGCTTGTGGTCTAATCATTTCATCTCTGTAATTTCAGACAAGCAAAGGCACATTTCTGTGGCTTGGAGGACTGCTGACTAATGCCCTGCGTGCTTCAGGAAAATGCCTTAAACGCCCATTCCAATCCTGGCGGGTTTATACTTCTGCCCCACCCTCTACTGTTTCCAACACGTTCAAATAACCTGTCACTGCCCCAGTTCAACCCCCCTATATGGTAGATTTCTCTGCCATATAGACACACTCAAAGACAGGGAGAGAAAAGGAGGTGGAGAGAGGGGGGGAACAAAAGCTCTTGACACAAACCACATTTTTGTTCCTTGCAAAGCTTTGAAAGACAATAAAGAGGCTAAACCAAGCTTACAACCCCACTCTGGTAGACAGCAATGACAGGTTATAAACTCCTCCGTGGCGGAAAAGGTCATAGGATTCAAACTCAAAGTGAGTGTTTGGATAAGGAAAGTGAGATCTAGGGAATGTGGTCATTTTGGGAGATGATTCAAACTCCAGAAACGAAGGCTGGTGGTTATGAGATTCTCAGAAACATTACCTTTATCACAACACCTGAAACTCCTTGAGGTAAAAACATACCTGGCCCTAGAAATGCACATATTTGTATGGCTGGTGCCTTGTACACAAAATTATGCATACTTTTCTAAAAAGAAATTGGCTAAAAGCCGGGAAGATACAGTACTGAGCAAAAGTCTTAGTCCACCACCATCTGGTTTGGGGAAAATTCAATAAGTGATTTGGTGGGAGGACATAACTCAGATACCTTAACTCCAAACTTCACCACAAACTTGAAGAGGGTTGAGAGGAGAAACAGCAGAATACGTTCTCCAATTTGCTCTGTCTTGGAAGTTTGGCCGGGGGGGGGGGGAGAGATGGCCCCCAAAATCACTCATTGCATTTTCCCCAAACCAGTTGGTGGTGGCCTAAGATATTTGCACAGTACTTTGTGGGCATACGTGCATACATATATACATATAAATACATTTTATGCATTGAAGAAAATGTGTTCAAAATGGATTTGATAAGGAAAGGGTGCAAATAAATCCATGCACAATTAAAAATACATTAGGAAAACACATGCAATAGTACATGCAGGAAGGGAAAATACAAACTGATATGTGCATGTAGGAAGAGAAACAAAACAAGCCCCTTGAGACTGTGAGTTTTTCACATTCTTGTCACTGTGATGGAATTTGTGGTTGCCTATACACAGTGAACATTTTTGTTTATTGATCATTTACAGTCTTCCTTTCTTTGAATCAATCCCTCATTCAATGAGGCTTACAACAACAAAAATTATAAATCTTATATTTTAAAAAGAAAACTAATCAAGGGAGTGGCTTTCATTGACAATTTGAAACCTAATCCAAACAAGACTCAAGTCTGTGCTTTCCCCCTTTGAAACCAAGAGGCAAGAGTTGAGTTGGATGTTATGTGGCAAGGAAACTGATTAAAACATTGTTCAACACCAAAATACATTGGTGTGATGCTTGGGAAGACACTCTCTTTTATGCAGCACTGCCTGAATACCAAAGTCAAGGTTAGTACAAGGAACAATAATATCAGGAAATTTGCAAACTATAAATGGGGAACTCAACCATCTATGTTGCGTACATCAGCTTTGGCCCTGAGTGTCTCTGCAGCAGAGTATGTTGCTCCAGTATGGAGTTCATCCAAACACATGAAATGAGTTTACATCACTGTTAATGAAGCCATGCATATATTGACAGGATGGCTCAAACCTTCACCAGTTGAGGAAATATACCCTCTTGTTGGTATTGCTCCACCTAAGATAAGGAAAGAAGGAGCAGTGGATGCTGAGGAAACTAAGCAAGAGAATGACCCTCAATATTCTCTGGAAGGATATGAGCCTAAAGTCCACTAGCTCAGATACAGGAAGAGTTTTATGGCAAGAACAAACATTCTTGAGGGTACACAAGAGCAAAACCATATTAGAAGATGGAGGAAGGAACTCACTGGGGAAGGAGCAACATTAAAGGAGGATATAGCTGAGGAATTCAACCTTCCCTACATCACTTGGAGGACTCTGAATAGGCTGATGGTTGGAGTGCCTAAATATAAGAGCAACATGCTCAGGTGGGGACTGCTGGCAGATAACAGCATGCTGTGTGAATGTGGAGAGGTACAGAATCTGGTTCATTTACTGGTCTGCCAATTATTGTCAGAAACATGCACTGATGGGGACTTTGGTCAACGACAAAGCCAACAAAGTGGCTACATTTTGGCAGTCCAGGTTTTGGTCAGGACTTGGAAGAAGAAGAAGTAGAGCTAACCTGTGTAGCTGTGGGCATGTTGCAAGTTCCCAGAGTGCCAAAAAGAGAAGAGACTTGTAAACCACTTGTGGGCACTTTATAGTTAGAAAATCTTGGGAAGTGTGGCTGTAAGTTGGAATTGATCTGATAGAACGTGAGTTTTTTAAATTATGAACACAAAAGATACCACCCAGAACAAAAGATTCCAAACAGAAGCTGTAGTCCAACATCAATCATTTTTTAAAAAAATCCCTGAGATTTATCCCCTCGCCTCAAGACTTGGCAGTGCCTTGGGATTTGGACCTCACTTTGATAGTGATGGGATAGGCAGAAAAATACTAGTTTCATATGACAGAAATGGATGGAAAGCAATTCTCAGTAGCCCAGGCTCAAGTACTTAGGTTCACCGGCACTTGCAGTCTAACAATATAGATTAGTTGCAGTGCACTGATATAAAACATGAACAAAAGCTCATGCTGATGAAAATTATATGAGATAGCCAAAAAAGAGAGAGAAAACAGGAGCAGTGACTTATCTGGGACAAATGTCATACAATTGTGGCTATTATTGATAAGATGGGGCAGTGGGGGTCCTCTAGGTTCCGGGCTTATGTGTGACCGCTTTCTGTTTAACGGTTTTGCTGGCACAGTTTCTGTTTCTTTTCCAGATCGTCCCCCGCTGCCGGTTCCTGCCCGGGTGTGGATCGTCGGGCACAGCTATGTCTTCTGGGCTGCCCAACATGCCATGGCATCCTGGTGTGGGACCCACCTGGGTTTTCAGGGCCGCACATACCTGCTGTGGCGGGGCTTCCGGGGCATGGAGTGGAATGATCTACTCTGGTTCGTGGAGGCCTGCGGCCGGGCTCCCCCGCCTGATGTCCTGGTTATCCATTTGGGGGGCAATGACCTGGGGCGGCGTACGGGCATCGACCTCGCCCGGGCGATTTGCCAGGATTTGGCCTATCTTCATGGCAGGTGGCCGTATACCAGGTTCGTCTGGTCGGCCATGATCCCGCGCGTGGTCTACCAGGTCACTGGTGACCCGCGACGTATCGATCACGCCTGGCGGGGCATGAACCGCGTGGTGGCCCGCTTCTTCTCTAGGGAAGGATTGGGTACCGTGGTTGAGCACCCTCGTTTGAGGGTGGAGAACCCACGTTGGTACCGCCAAGATGGGGTGCACCTCTCGGCGGATGGGCTGGCGGCGTTTATTGAAGCCCTGCATCTGGGCCTTCGGGCGGAATTGTCGCCCTCTTGGGGGTGGGGGGGCGGTGAGTAGTTCACATTCCTCCCTGTGTGGCGGGTAGCACTGGTAACGATATTGCGTGGATCCCTATCGAATCTGGTGGGGACGCAGTTCATCAGTCAGCATGGGGCGAAGCATAGAGAGAATGACAGCACTGGCTGATGAAATGCGGTCCGGGAACAAGGGACTGCCAGTCTGGACAGACTGCAATCCCATAAACTGTTCGCCCGATTTGGAGGTCCGAAGCTCTACGGAGACTTCGGACAACGGGATCATTAATTTGGTAAACTAAGTAAAAGTTATTAAGATAAATTAAGGTAAGTATAGCGATTCAATCCTTACCAGTGCTACTTCGGCCCGTTGCAGGGCAGTTTAAAAGCGTTAAGCGTTAAATGATTTAAGCTGATTTAAGTTAATAAAGTGGCCCAGTTTTTCAAACCAAAATATGTTGTCTGACTCCTTATTTCGCCGTACCAGGGCAAAGCTCATGCTGATGAAAATTATATGAGATAGCCAAAAGAGAGAGAGAAAACAGGAGCAGTGACTTATCTGGGACAAATGTCATACAATTGTGGCTATTATTGATAAGAGGGTGTATGGTATAGAAAGAGTACCAGATGTAAGGTTTTTTTAAGTAATGGAATGGTGTAAGGTTACTGGGGGTGGGGGTGGGGGGAAATAACAAAAGGAAATTTTATTTCTGAGTCAGGTTCAGTTGATCAATCTGGGTTTGACTCAGATCTACATTTCTGGCACTCTAATTTCTCCACAGTTAATCTCATGCCCTCTCATCTGAGTTTTTCAGAAGACACTTTCAGATGAATTGCCAAGTGTAAAAAACCACACTGATTTGCAATTGTTTCTAATATACCAACCAACCATTGTGTACCACCATATCCCCACCTAGTCATGGGATCATATATACATTATTGCCACGAAGTCTCACTCTTACGTCTGAAGAAGTGGACTTGAATTTAACTTTTAAGATGCCACAACATTTTTGTCTCCCCCCTTGCCTTTTTTATTTTGAGTCTGATATACTTACACAGACTAACATGGCTACCACTTCAAAAACATTCAGAGAGCCCTTTCCCAGTAAAAAAAAAAATTAAAGCCCGCCCCAAGTATAGCATAAACGAGGAATTTCTTGGTTCTCTCCCTCATCCTTTTGACAGATTTCCCGTCTACATCACTATACCTAACAAAATCTCTGGAGCAGGAGTGATGTTTCTGGGGAGAGCAAAATAGAGCCAGTCCTCCTATAAGGCAAGGTAATACAGATTCCTCAGGCTACAGATTTTGTATGTCATGAAGATACAACAAATTAATGGTTATCTTGTATGTCATGAAGATACAACAAATCAATGGTTATTTTATTTATTATTGCTCTTCTTATCATTATCATATGGTTACTGTCTGAGAAAGCACTATATGTTTGTGACAACTATTATGCTGTGGGTGCCAAAATAACTTGAGTGGCTTTTGCAACTCAGTATCCTTATTTGGCTAGGAGTGAGTGGTACCATTTACTGATCTTTCTCAAGTAACAAAATGTCTTCCTTCCATTGATTCTGAAAGGAAGGAGGCCTTACCCTTATGTCCAGCCTTATGAGGGAAGACAGGAAGGTGCTTGGAAGAAATAAGGGCTCAGATGATGGGTGTAGTTCAGAGATTAATTCATTGTTTCATCTTTGTATAATTTGTCATGACATTTTCTTATTTTGTTATTAATGAGGCAAAATGTGCTTTGATTTTTTTCATTCACACTAATTTTTCTCTCCAAGATGTTGTATTGATTGAGTGGCACTGGCAGCTAAAATACCTAATGTGTTTTTTTCCAGAACTAGCTCTCCCTTTGATTTGCAAATGGAACAAACTGGATCTGGAAGCAATTTAGTGTGTGTAAATCTGAAGCCACATGATGTCCCTTTTATGGGGGATAAGGAACAGTTTTATTCTCTTGGAAATGGCCTTGAACCATATTTCAGTCTCTTCGTTGCCAAGACCCCAGTGTCATTCTGAAATTTATGACTAAATGTGTAAAGAGGAGGTGGGGAAATGGGGGGGGGGGGATTTGAAGCAAGTGACTCACACCAATTGAGGTGATTTATCTTAGTAAATTCAGGGAGACTGCAACAATCCGCCTGCAATAATGATATCACATATTAAGTGAAATATTCCCATGTTTTCCTAGACACGTAGTAGAAGATTGCTTGAGAAGGCTGATTATTTTGTAAACAATCTTTGAGATTCTGTGGTCAAAGAGCAGGGCTAAATTTCTTTTAACTAAATGAATTGCAAACAACTAGGGCTGATCCTTTTTTAAAAAAAGAAAGAAAGAATGAGCTAGTTGTCTTAGGCTGCAGATGCTTGCAGCTGGAGCAATGTGTTAGAGATGATAGATGACTGCTATGAAGCCTGTTGCCTTCTGATGTGGTGGAGAGACCATGATGAAAAATGATTAATCTATTGTCCAGTCCAGTCTATCCCAATTCAGTCTAGTTGGAAATTTTGTTTTTGTTTTTGTACATGAAATGGGAAGAGGAGGCACCCTCTTGTCATCACCGACTGCAACTCGTATCCAAGAATGCATTTTTTTTCCTAAAGCAGGAAAAATGTCACTGGCGTGAATTTGTTTAAGGTGGATCCCATCTTGCCTTGAAGTGACCCACACACTATGACCTCGGAGCCATCACCCATGGCACACATGAAGTGTGACATGAAGGATTTAACATCGGGACTGCAATGGACTGCTGCAGCCTTCAGGATATGGACAATATGTGCCCTCTTGTACATTTACATCATATGACAACATGTCTTGGTGGGTCAGTGGTTAAGAAGCTCACCTTATTAGCTGGAAGGCTGGCAAGTTGGCAGTTTGAGATTCGAGTACTGCATGATGGATTGAACACCCGTCTCTATCCCAGCTCTTAAGGACATGAAAGAAGCCTCATTTGGTCATTCCCTAAGTGTGTTTCCTCCACAAAAATCCTTTCAACCCAGAATAATTTCTGAGACAAAATTATTATTACTGGTATGTCTCAGGCTAATCCTACAAATAATATTTCATTCATTTAACCATCTGAGTCCTCCTGACGATCTTTACCATTATTGTCAAAATGCTCTGAGTCTCCCTAGTCTCTGGAAAGTAGTCATGGTAACCTGTTGCACCAAGAATGAGGAATGGCATCTGCAGCCTACAGTTGCATGGGCCCAATAAAGCTGTTTACATCTTTAAGATGCCCTCAAACCCCTTGAAAGTTTGCCTAAGAAAAAAACCATCAAAAGAATCTTGAAATTTCACCTTTGGGCAAGTCCTGGTGGCAGCCCAGCTTGCTCACCTCTGCCATTCCTGTAATCCATGTTATTCCAAAAGACATCAGTGGTTCAGGCAGCTGAATTATAACAATATTATACAACAAGAGGGTAGAAAACAGAGGAGAGGAGTGGGGGATGCCCAGAAGAATAATGTGCAGAGATATATGAGTCTACACTTCCTCAGCTACTTTCTTCCTTCTGAGAGAACCAGCTATCATCAATGATTAACTTGCTGGAAGGCTTTTCAGCCTGGTCCATTTCACAGCACTATTGCCTTAAGACCCTGGTGATGAATAGCTTTCATTGTGGAGGGCTACTTCCCAGCGTGGCAGCTCCTTCCCCAGTGTCAGCATTCCCATCTGGACATAAATCTTTCCCTTCTCTCTTTTCCTTACCAGGGAGACCATTTCCATTCCTCAAAACACACACACATCTGCTCTCCATAGAACACCACAAAGACAGTAGATAAATCTCACATGTCCTGCTGATCTGGGTGTGAGAGTCACCCAATCTATAACCTGGTGGAGTTTTCCCCCTGCTTATAGCAAATGCTAGTCAGCTAAAAAAAACATGTCTCTTTGAATAAATAAGCTAGTTTATACATAAAAATTACTGTTTGTGAGTCAGAAAAGTCTAGGTGTTTTATCCTTCAGCATTTTCATTTTGCTAACTGGTCCATGCAAAACTTCTGACTGAATCATCACAACCTGCTTGAGCATAAGCAGGCATTACTAGTAGAATAATAAATTAGTGGGGTCCTGTTGAAAGTTTATTTGTTGCATTAGTTTTCTTTGCAAAGAGAAAAGTTAGGATTGTAATCTACTATATAGAAATAACTCCAGGGGCGTAGCTACCGCCGTATCTGCCGTATCAATTATACGGGGCCCCCGGGCCACGGGGGCCCCCTACAGCAAAAATTAATAAAAACTTCCCAATTTTTTTTATTTCACAAGGGCCCCCCAAACAAATTTTTATACGGGGCCCCGTTAAGGCATGCTACGCTTCTGAATAACTCTCCAATAAATGTGGAAGGGGAAACAGCAATACTTGGGGGTGGGGACTGTGTAGTCCTTAGGAGACAGTTGTGCTCCTGCTTTGTGGACTTATACAATCTTTAGATCTATGAACAGCTTCTCCATCAAGTAAATCTCCCTCGTGGTCACATTCAGAGGTGGAAAAAAAATGAGTGTCCCTACTATAGTTTTGAGCTAGCACTCCCATAGAGAATCTTGATTAAACCATTAAGAGTTGAGTTTTTGCAGGATTTTGTCAAACATTCATGCACAATCAATCATCTAGAGTGGAAAAATGCATGAAGGGAACAGAAGGCTGTGGTAGACCATGCCTACCTACATTTAAAAAAAAAATCTTAGGGATTTTTCCAGGTTGAACATTTGGGATGCAGGGGCAGAAGTGACATGGCAGAGGGAAGCCGCAGATAAAGAATGCTGGCAGCCATGCAGGTGGTGTTCAACTCCAGTCCACACGAGGAAGAGTTACCAAAGCAACAGGTAGGTCTAATGCAGGGGTGCCCAAATTATGGCCTGGGGGCAGTGATGGGATGTAACAGGTTCGCACCAGTTCGCCAGAACCGGTAGTAACTTTTTCCAGTGTCCTGGAGAACCTGTAGCAGCTTTTGGGGGGAACCACCTTCGGGGTTTACCTTTTCACTGGTTCCCCCACTGTGCATGTGCGCCAAGCACTTGGTGTGCATGCACGCCTACAGTGCTTGGCGTGTGTGCACGGCCTCCTTGCTGTCCTCCCAAGTGGGGAGGAGGAAGAGAAGCTGCTAGCCTGAAGCTCCCTATAGCCTGCTCCCCAGGGTAAGTGACTCACCTTTGGATGTGGAGTGTCAGTGTGTATTTTAATGTGTATTTCATACCTTTACCTTTATTGACGTAGTACCACAGTTCCTAAAAAGGTCTAGCGGCCTGGCTTGGGGTTTTTAAGCAAAGTCTTGGAGTTATCTCATCAATAAGCTGCACCTGTGCTGTTCCAATTGCTGTTCCAATTTTACATTTACATTAAGGCATATTATCCTAGAGAACTGGTATGATGACCATATCCATCTTGCAACATGGTGCTGCCCAGGCACTTATAATAACAGGTAAGTGACAGGTTTGTGTTTGGGGTGGGTGGGTGGGTGGGTTGAGTGTGTGCGTGTGTGCTTATTTTTATTTTATTTCTTTCTTTATTTTTCTTTGGCCCCGCCCATGACATCATGTCATGACGTTAGCTCTGCCCACACTGTGATGACATCACGGTGGGGTAGTAAATTTTTTGACAGCCCACCACTGCCTGGGGGCCAGATGCAGCCCCTGATGCCACATCTGGCCCACAAAGTCCTCTTTCCTCTTGGAAGTGGAAGTAAAATGCACCCGTATGGGCACATTTTACTTCTGCTTCCAGGAGCAACGAGGGCTTCATGGGCTGGATGAATTGGCATCTGGGGCCATATACGGCCTCCCGAGCCATCGTGACTGGCTCCCTGAACCACGTGACTAGCCCATGGCCTGAAAAGTTCAGGCAACCCTGGTCTAATGGGATTAAACTACACAGCTATGCTGTATCTGTGACAGAAAAACAAAGCAATGGAAAATGTTAGGCAGCTGCTCATTTGTGAGTTAATCACAAACCGTGAAACAATCTCATCAGCAATTATACTGACACAATGCAATGGTAGCTAGGCAAACATGAGTGCTGTTATTATACTATAATACATGTCTAAGCATACTGGAAGTTGTTAAGGAAAATGCAAGAAGGACTATAACATCTGTAAATGTGTTTAAACACACAGAGACAGACATGTGCATATGCATGCACATGCAAACACACACACCAGTGTAATCTCACAATGAAGCTATAAGAAAGTTTCTTCAAGCAGCACATTCCAGAATTTTTCCCATTTTCCTGTTTGCAGTACCTCCTTCTCCGTGTATATTAAGGAAATGGTATAATTTTACTTCAGGTGAAAAATGAGTTCTGAACCTGGGATTGAACATTTACAAGTCATTTTCTGTTTTCTTGAGTGCTATGGGAAATGTTGCCCAGGCAAGCACTTCTGCACCCCCTCACACCTTGCGAGACAGCAAAAGGCAAATGTAAAATCTATATGAACATCTCACACTCCTTCCACACCTTTGGCCTGGGCAGCTTGCCCACACACCCATTAAGCCCTTGAAGAGGCAATGCACTCTGATGAAATGGAGGGATTGGGGCTTCAGCGTCTTCAGTAACAAAGAGAGATCTATGTACACAAACATGCCTCTGGGACACCAGGAACAACATTTGCCTTGTCTTAGAGTGGCATTTGCAAATTCTCTTTGGTATTTTGGTTGACAGTGCAAATTGGAGAATTTATAAAAGATGATGTGTTAAGTTTGAAATGCAAAGAATTTTGAGGTCAGTAATTGTGTATACAAGGAAATAGTGTGCCGGTGTGGTTTCTGTCTGCTTTGCTAATGAAACAGCAAAGTACTTTGAGTTTCAGAATATACAGGGAGATTAGAATCTTGGTTGCACTGGCTAAAACTCTGGAAGAACTCCACAGAACAGGCCTTTCTGAGGATCTGAGGCTACTTTTCTTTCTTTCTTGGTCCTTTTGAACAAGCGTCCAATGTTACATTAAACCTAGAAATAAATCCCACTAGACTCCGACCAACATACTTCTTCAAAATCAATTGTGTCCTATGTCTGTTGGAAGACTGGAATACAATATGTTCTGTCTCTCCCCACAAAAAACAAAACAAAACCTAAAAACATAGCAAGTGCTGGTTAAAAATACCTCATCTCTTAAAAGTCAAACTTAACTTGAACATCACAAAATGCAAGTGTAATATAACAATATTGTACTGTTATATTTTATTGTACTGTAATGTTTGATATGCTGTGATTTTTTGTGAGCTGCCCTGAGTCGCTGTATGCTGAGTGGGTGGCATACAAATCTAATAAATCAAATCAAATGTCTTGTGTATGTAGATAATCTTCATCACTGGCTTAAAATGGTGAAACTCAGAATCTGAATTTGAGAATGTGGTATGTGACTTTGAAAACTTATTTTTTCCATTTTAGACATGCATTTCGGTTTGAGTAAGTATCTCTCTGTGTGTAAGACAGGCAGAAAAGGAGAGGAATGGCTTTATTAGTGTTTTGTGGTCTTAGTAGGCAGGACCCCTCACCATGAAAGTTCAGGGTAGGGTCCTATGAGGGAAATAGATGTTAGGAGAGTCTCACCAGAGAGGACAAGCCTTAACTGTTTACATGTCTATTTGGTAATCCAAAATTTGGGACTGGAAAAAATCACACATAGCATGGTTTATGTTTTCCCCAGATGCATGCAGGCACATGGCTCATCTGGCCCTAGTATAGCTCATTTGGTCCTAGTTTCCACTATGGTATCATAACACACAAAGAGAAAGCTTGGCAAAAGTGTTCAGTCAATAGGGGTAAAGTACTGAATCATGAATACTTTCTGGAGATATTTTAAATGTCTTCAATAAATGTCTAGGGGGTGGGAGGGAGGGATTTCTTTTCTTTCATAGTTTGTTTATATGAATCATAACAACAAATAAAGAAATAGAAATTTTAAAAGGCAAATAATTTAAGAAGTAAGTTCATGGAGTCTTAGTTCATTGAATTGAAAGTAATGAAATTTTTAAAAGATGAAGCAAAAATGCAGGAGCAGCCTTAACTTATAAAGAGGAACTGCCTTGAAGTGGTACATGTACCAGAAAGGTGGGATGTAAAGGCAATAAATAAATAAATAAATAAATAAAAAGGTCCTGGAAAGGAACCAGTCAGAGCAGAAGGTAGTGATAGTTTTCTTGAGGTTTTCCACCTACGTTCAGGAGATCTTTAATCTTTAAATCTCTGTACCCTTGAAAGCAATGGGAGAATTATACACTCCAGCTTCAGAGTAAAATTTCTAATCGGCCCATCTTGAATAAATACACCCAAAGCTGGCTCTATGACCATTCTACAAAGTTCCCTGTTTCCCATTCACCTGTTTCTTACATTAAATTAAATCTCTGTCCCAGCTCTTGGGGACATGAAAGGAGCCTCATTCGGGCATCCCCTGAGTGGAGTTTCTCGAGCAAAAATCCTTTCAACCCAGAATAAACTCTGACATGGAATTATTAGTACATTAAATTTTACCATATTTGGCCCCTTCAAATTGGCAATACAAGAGCATTTAAACTACATGAAAAGTAAGGAAATTATACTTCTCATTCTCGTTTGTGTTCTAGACAACTCAATTTTTTAAAAATAAATCTGTATGGTTCCTTAGCTCACTTAGCACAAAAGGAAGGAATGACGAAGTCTTTGCAATTTACACAAACTGCCTCTGTGCAAAATTTATGCTGTTTCATTTTGAGAAGCAAAGTACTCACAAGAAGCACAGAAGCACTGAATGATTGTCCAGAAAGAAGACATTGATCAAAGGGCCAGTGCTTCTAAAAAATAAAATAAAATAATCTAGCTTCTTATTCTTTTCACCTAAAAACAGTAAGTGATTCACTTTTCTTACTCTAAGACAATGTTTTTCAAGCTTGACCCCTCCAGATGTACAGGATTTTGTGCCCAGAAGACCTAGACAACATCACAGCAATGTTGGCAATATGGTTAGCAAATATTTCAAAACAATGCTGCCCCAGGTGATGAAAGATGGTACAGTATGTATTTTTCCTCAGGTGCGTATTTTTCATTTAGCCATGCTTTGCTGTTCATTGTAAGGTTTAAAAAAGAACTTACCTTGTCCAATTAACTGAGGCATGTATCTTTCAGGAAATTTTGACATTGAATGGAAACAATACTAACCACAGAGAATGTGAATTTCCCTTAACTTGTAGTTCAGGGGTTTTCAAGTTTTTTGTGCCACCTGCCAGACTACTCACCCTCAGACAGCTGAGTGGCCCAGACATAATGGCATCGAGCATGTTTTTGCATGCACGGGTGCATCCACTTCCAGGTCATTGCTGCAGGCTGGATGGAACAGCATTAGGGGCCGCGGCTGCCCCACAGACCGTAGGTTGTGAACCCCTGTTCTAGTTTAATACCTTAGAGTTCCCAATCACATGGAGAGTTCTACAGGTGGAAAATTCCTAATTATATGGAGATTTCTATCGAGAAATCACTGAGCATCTTCTATAGGGTCATCTCACTGCAGACGTTAACCAGTATAAGTACATGTACAAATGTTTCATCAGTTTTGTAGTCACATCCACATATTTTGTTTTCAACAATTTCACATGCTGCTAGCAGTAGGTGTAAGTGGAATGGACTTCACCTGGCTAAGATAACTGCCTTTCAGCATTCATCAATTAACAGAATTCTTTTTCCCACCTCTAGGATTTGAAACAATCCCCCATACTTTCTCCCCTCTTCTTCATTTCCTTGCTTTTTGTGTTTTCTGTCTTTTATTTGCCCCCCCCCCCCGCTCCTGAACATGCTGCATACACATATCTCTTTGACTTCTGAGATGGAGTGAGACCACTTTTTATATCTTCCTTATTCTTTCAAAGTAACTACAAGTAAGTTGTGAGTTTTTCTTTCTTGCCAAGATACAATTTTCAACTGATTCTTCTCTATTAAGTGCTGAATAAATGTCTGGCCAGACATCGCACTATGGTAATGGAGTAGACTGTACAGCCAGTGACTCAACACCGAGTGTTGGGTGACAGTAAATAACCCGACTCCCTAAAGAGACCAACAGCTACAGGTGGATGAGCCCCTTTAGGTGGGGTGATGGTCCCCTCAGTGGAGGAAATGCCACTGGAAAACATCATATTGGACCCAACAGCAAAATGAGCGGAGGAAGAACCACTTCACTGCTCTGATTCCCAGCAGAAGAGGCCATGCCAGATGGACTGGCTGTGAAGGCACACCTTGTCAATATCCTCAAAGCTGCAGCAGTCCATTGCAGTCCCATTGTTAAATCCTGCATGACTCACTTCATATGTACCACAGGAGATGGCTCCGTGATCATAGTGTGTGGGTCACTTCATGGCAAGCTGGGATCCAACTTAAACAAATTCACACCAATGGCATTTTTCCTGCTTCAGGAAAAAAAAAATACATTCTTCGATATAAGTTGCAGCCGATGACAATGAAGTGCTGGATATGATGAAGGGTGGATGGTGAGCTTATGTAGCTATTCTTTCCTCAAGCTCTCTGTATAAAGGGATTTACCAATATTTAAAAATAAGCAACAAAGATCTGGACTATGCATTACGACTTATGCTATTTTAAGAAATTAAATAGCTTGCTTTCATACCAGATTTTGCGTAGAATATCAGTATGAAAAGCTACATCAGCATTTGAACTACAATTCCCATAATCCCCTCACTATTAGCTTCAAACAGTATGACAAGAGCAGTTTCTGCTATGTGGGAGTTTCTCTGTTTCAGCTGGGACCCTGAAAAATCAACATAGAGCAAAACTTCCATAGTTGACTACCTCCTTACATTGACCACCATCCAAAGTTGACCTAAGTTTCATAGACTGGACATACACTATATGTAAACAATAGAAAGCCAACCTTTCTCAATTGTCCACCTATGTAAGTTGTATCTCAGCTACCTGGACCTTGACGCACAATATTCATTTATTTTCCATAACTTGACCAGTTGAGTCCAGTCTGCACCAAGGGGGAAAAAAAAGAAATGCAGAATGGGTAGCAATGAATTTATTTCAAGCAGAATATAAAAGAACACAATATTTTTGACTTTGATTTGGCAGTTTAACAATGGAAAAGTATGGATTCATTTAGTAATGCAAATTGCACAAAGTCTTAATTTTCCCCCACTTCATTCCCCCCCTTTTTTTCCATTTTCAGGATTGATAAAAAATAAAAAATGGCAAAATGAAACAAATACACACACAAAACACAGACACGTGAGTCATGCAATTAACAGTACAGTTAACAATTGATCTAACCATTGTATAAGAAAGAAAAACACAGTTTTAAAGTGTAACAAGCAATGTTTAGGCACAATTATGAAGCAGTCATATGAGAAAGAACCAGGTTTTACTTTTTTGTCTTTTCTCTATGCAAGTTGACTGAAAATATTTGCTGTTAATTGAGTTGTGATGCCAAAAAGGAAAGAACTGAAAGAACTGGTATTGAAGAAGGAGATTTATCTTTTACATTTTCTAGAAAACAGTGTACATATCAGTACAGTTGTCCCATATGTTGACCACTTTCCTTCAGTCTCGGGTGGTCAGCTTTCAGAGGTTTTACTGAACTTATTTTAACTAGGTTCCAAATGCCTGATTAGGATCCCACTGGTTGATACAATTTAGATTGATTGGTACAGGCCACCTTGGCATTAATGTCACATTGGGATAATACTTAAAATCAGAGAAGCTCATAGCCTAAATTTTAGCATCAGGACATGAAATACACACACTGAAATTATGATACTTTTGTTTTTACAGTCGTCATCGGCTGCAACTTGTATCCTAGAATGCATTTTTTCCTGAAGCAGGAAAAATGCCATTGGTGTGAATTTGCCATGAAGTGACCCACACACTACTGTTTGTACAATAATAATAATTTATACCAAGAACATAGCTGTGGTCTTCCACAGTTACCTGAAAAAGGCCTGGATGGACTAAGGTCTATAGAGCTGCACATGAGGCAGTTTCCTTGGGTAAAATGTTGCTTAGAAACAGGTTAGATTCATTCTTCATCATGAAGACAGAACCATATATAAAGCTTCCCCAAACTGTTTCTCAGAGAATAAATGCAATCAATATCAGAGCCTCTGTCTTTAAGCCATGTTAGTTTTTGGAGAGTAGATAAGACCATAGGGTGAGCAAATATTGTCTCAATCTTCAAAAAAGTGTGTAGGTGAGTGGATGATCCAGTGGATGACCCAGGCAACTAACAAGTCAGCTTGTGATTGATATCAGGAAAAGTTCTAAAACAAATATGGTAACATTGTGAACATTAGGAAAGAGCAGAGACACATGCTTTTTTAAAAAGTCATGCAGACTCACCATCACCATCACCAGCTTCCATACTAGAATTTGGAGTTTGATAGATAAGCAGAATATTATAGACATTGTGTACGCTCTTTATGCGAGGTTTTACCGTATCTTGATTCCAATAAAGCTTTTGAAATGGTTTCATGTGATATTTTGGGGATACAATTATACTATTCAGTGCATATGTAATTGGTTGATGGCACACACGTGATGAATGTTCAACAATAGTTCCCCATCATTCTAAAGAAAAGCGACAAGTTGATCCACCACAGCATTCTTTATGGGACCTTGTATTGTTGTTTATATCCTTATAAATGACTTGGATGAAGGAGGGTTGATGTTCATCACATGTGTAGATGACCTCCGAAAATGAAGGATAGATGGAATAAAGAAGATTGGATAAATAGTGCCAAAATAATCAAAATAAATTTTAATGTAATGTTCTACATTTAGGCAGAAAAATCAAGATGCATAAATATAGAATGACAGCAATAAATATGAAATAGATGAAAATTCTCAAAGGATTACAAGTTAAATAATAGTCAACCCTATGATAAAGCAGAAAGAGAAGCTAATGTAATTTTAGCTTACATCAACACAAGTACAGTATCCAACTCAAAGTTACCACTCTAGTTTGTTTTGGACAGAATCCAGTTAGAGTGCTGTGTCCAGTTCTGGACAGCACAGTTTACTGAGATTATTGACAAACTAGAATGTGTCCATAGAAGGGTGGTCAAGACAGTAAAGTGTGTGGAAAGAAAGTGTGAACAATTGCTGATGGAGCTATGTTTTTAACTTAGAGAAGAATGAGAGATGTGATGATAGCTGTCTTTAAACATTTGAAGGGTGGCAAATGGAACAAACTTGTTTTCTTCAGCCCCAGAGAATAGAAGCAGAACCAATGTGTAGAAACTACAGAAGCCAAATATAGGGAAAATATCAGGAAAACCTTTTAACTGTTAGAGCAGTACAACAGTGGAACCCATTACCTCTGGAGGTGGTGAGTGCTTCAATTTTGGAGGCATTCAAGAGAAAGCTGGACAACCATCTGTCAGATGTGCTTTGGTTTCAATTTCTACAGTGAGAAGGGGGTTGGATTCGATTGTTTTATAGAACCCTTCCAACTCAGTTATTCTATGATTAAATTGGAAGAAACAAGACTGTGACTAAACATTAGGAAGGATTGACAGTTTACTGGACTACCACAGAAGGTGGTAGGCTGCTCACGAGAGTCTATTAAATAAAGTTTGATGCTTTAGCTGTGGGTTTTCTGCACAGCCAGGAGAGAAAATGAGATGGTCCATAGGATACCTTTCAATGGCATAATTCTATGGTTCTATGAGTGCTTTGGCCAGAGTGTCTCTTGAATCCTAAAAATTGTCCCAGGTATGAGCAAAAGCTTGAGACTTTGTAACAAATCTTGTCTATTATCTGAGGTTTAATTTTCTCATATTTGTGTTTTGGGGTGGGAATAATCATCATCACAATACACCTTCTAAGGCTAGCTTTTAAAACCATTTTCTGGCATGTCGTGGTGTAAAGTTATTTGTGGATATTTCTAAGCTTCAAAACACATCTGGTAAAGACCAAAAAGCTACACTGCAACTCTGTGAGAAGAATACAGCTATTCCTACCTATCTCTTTTGTTCACAGGTGGTTACCTGGAGACCTTCCAGCTAGATTCTTATTTGCCACTGCTTTGCTTATAGTTAAAATCTACCCTACCTTCCTTTCACTCTTTTCTTTTCCGACCTTTGCTCATGTTTACATAGTCAAAGCAATGTATGGGTGTGAAAGCAGGACCATAAGGAAAGCTGAGTGCAGAAGAATAAACACCTTTCAATTGTGGTGCTGGAGGAGACTCTTGAGAGTATCCTGGACTGGGAGGAGAACAAGTCAGCTGATCCCAAAGGAAATAAACCCTGACTCATTGGAGGGACAATACTGAAGATGAAGCTCAAGTACTTTGGTCACCAAATGAGAACAGAGGACTCACTAGAGAAGGTCTTGATGCTGGGAAATATAGAAGGCAAAAGGAGAAGGGTGTGTCAAAGGATGAGGTGGCTAGATGGCATTATTGATGCAATGGGCATAGATCTGAGTGGGCTGAGAAGGATGGTGGAAGACAGAGGAGCCTGGTGCATGATGGTACATAAAGTCGCAAAGGGTCGGACTCAACTGTGCGACTGAACAATAACAAAATATCTTTCAAACAAAAGTCCCTGGGAGGAAATAAAACAGAAAAATAAATAAATAATGTGAATTGGAAAAAGAAAGCAAACCTAGCTTCCTTCTAGACTCTTGGATTTTTGCATCAGTGTGGCCAAGCAAGCATGTCTCAAAGAACTGCCATTTACTACCTGTTTTCTTGCTCACACCACGATAGGGTATATGAATGGAATGAGGCTGGAGTCAGTGGGGAATAGACATTAACTCAAAGAAAGCACAGTTTCTTCAGGCTGATTCTCCTCTTGGGGCTCCCATAAGAAGAAAAATCACACCTGAGGGGCATATGGGGTGGAAAGAACTGCATAGCCTTACTCTTCAGCAGAGAAGCAACAAGCTTGTTTGTCATATGAAAGGAGACAGCTTGTCAGCACTCCACTATATTAGCCTCAAATCAAAAGCATGCGGGAAGCCCATGATACTCAAGGATGTTGGTACTGGTGACCTAAGGAAAGAGAGGGTAACATTATTTAGCAAAAGTAAATTGACCTCATGCCAGAAGTTTTTATTCATACCTCGTAGAACCTATTAGGAAAGTTATGGCCCACCCATAACAATTTCTGGGTGTCTGGCCAATCTGGGACATGCTCAATCTGTATAACAATAGAAAATGATTATTCTTAAATTTTGTATTAAGCTATCTTAACCATTGTAGTAACAGGCAAGCTGAAATGTGGCCCATATATTTTTTTGAAATAGACAAACTAATGAACTGCCTGTTGATATACAGTACATGTCAGGAATTAAGTGGGTTTTAAAGAGAGAGAGTAAACCATCATAAGAAAGGAAGGAAGGAAGGAGAGCAGGAGGAGGAGATGATGATCAAGGAAATGGAAGCAAAAACAAACAGAAAGTGGGTGTGGGCAGGTTGCTTCAAATACAAGAGACAGCAAAGAACGTTATCAATCAAATTAGTGGCAGAAGACAATCATATTAGGCTATAAAGCCCCCCTCACAGTGACAACCAGTTTTTGCCTATGCAAGATGGCTATGTTGAATTATAATACGATCAAGTCATACAATGTAGACTAGCACAGTAAGTTATGTGAAAGGAAGTACTCCTTGTTTGTCTGTCAGAGAGTAAACAAAATAAAACCCAAAACACAAAAAATGTTGTGACACCTTAAACACTAACGGTTGTATTTTAATGTTAGCTTTTATGGATCAAGTCCTGTCTCTAGCTAACCAATCAACAGGCTTTTGCCTTTCCTACTGTTGGGTTGCTTGACCCCATTTAGCATGCCTTGTGACCTCTCTTTGTTTCATGTAGTTGTTTCTTTGTCTTCTACAAGGGCAGACACTTCCATGAGGGGGTCTTTTCAGCCACATGCCTGGGAAGGACAGAAACATTTTTAACTTTTCTTAGCTCACCTGAATTTCCTTTCCTCTGCTAACAACCCAATATTGTAATGTTTTACTTATTACATGTGATCAGTAGTCTTGGCAGGGGCCAAGACTACTGACCATATGTAATAAGTAAAACATTATTTTTCGTTTTACCCTAAGTCTTTGTCTGAGTGGCTATTAGCTTGGTTATCGGGGTACACAGAAAGAGCCTCCTTGAAGATGGTGGGTTTTTTGAACCACAATCAGGCATACCCTGGGCAACAGCCACCTTCTGCTGGCTAATCTTTCTCACACTAGGTCAGACAAAGGGAACTACAGAATGAACTCCTCAAAGGTGGCTTCATTTTGGAAGTTTCACGTCTGACCTAAACAAAAAAGAAGAAGAAGAAGAAGAAGAAGAAGAAGAAGAAGAAGAAGAAGAAGAAGAAGAAGAAGAAGAAGAAGAAGAAGAAGAAGAAGAAGAAGAAGAAGAAGAAGAAGAAGAAGAAGAAGAAGAAGAAGAAGAAGAAGAAGAAGAGGCGCCACCGCCATTTTGATCTGTAAAACTCTACGCAAACCCCATTCAAAAGTCAGGGGTTTTTGTAAATCGGTACACCGAATTTTTCATAACTCGAGGCATTCATAAATCGGGTTTTACTGTACAGTTGTACCTCGCTTAAAGAGCATAATGCATTCCACAGGATTGCTCTTTAAGCGAGTTTGCTCTTTAAGCAAAACACCATTGTAAGTGACCAATTGTGGGGGGGATTGCGAATCCCAATTTATTTGTTAACCGAGTTTTTGGTTAGTTTTATTTGTTAAGCGAAGCAAACATTCAGAGAAATTTCTACTCTTTAAGCAAGTAACTCTTTAAGCAAGTAACTCTTTAAGCAAGAAACTCTTTAAGCAAGACGCTCTTTATGCAAGGTTTGACTATACTTATGTTTTCATCATCATTGTCATCATCGGTGGTGGTAGTGGTGGGAATCGGACAGTTTTTGGGGTTTTGGACAGGCTTTGCCACTTTCCAGGGAGACAGGAGCCTTTTTGGAGCATGATTTCCTCCAGTTTGGGATTTTTCCAAGCCTTCTCCACTGCTTTTCGGCAGCTAGAGCAGTACCATGAGCTACTTCCTGTTTCTGCATGGTCATCCCGGGTGCTGATGTAAGCTCCTCCTGGCACTGGAAGTTACCCACTGTTGTTTGTGCGTCATCTGGCAAAGCACAGCAGGGAAGGGGTGGAAAAATCCCAAAAAGAAGCAAAATTGCTCCAGAAAGCCTCCTGCTGCCCTGGGAAGCAACAGAAATAATGTATCACAGCTTCCAGAGTTGGGGGGTGGGAGGGGCAGGTCTAGAGGTCCGAAGGTGGCTACTGCAGGCTGGATGGGACTGATTAGGCCCACCGGCTGAGGTTGGCCACCCCTGATATAGAGCAGGAGCTGGTGGGAGAATTCTAGTTCTTTATTTCTTTATTGGCAATGCTACATATTGCTACCTAATCTACATTGCTTTTTCCTACCTGATCTGGCTGATTTGTGAGCATAAGCAGCCAGTGATTGAAAACTATCATAGATTTATCTAGTCTGGAGCAGAACCACATCTACTCTGAAGCACCAAAGGGTTTTATGCTGTCTTCCTGAATGGATGCAGGTCTCTGCCAGTGGAATGAGTCCTATGGTGGTGGGATGAAGGGCTTTGTTATCCTTACACTCAGGCAGAAGTCTTCCACTTTATATGCTATCCTTGCTAGGAGCTGTAGAAGATGCCATTAGAGACTGAAATTTGTGCATCTTTTCTGTTGGCAAAGCTATAGTTTGCCTTTAAATCAAGTGTGACGAATTGTGACTACCTCAATATTTTTAGGCATAATCTCATAATCCTTCACCATGCCCTTTGTTTAGATAGGTTAGTGGGAATTGCAGTCCAAAAACATCTGGAAGGGCACAATTGTTTGGCAATTGGCAGCCAGCTCTTTGTCTAGGAAGTTTGAGGCATCATAATCCACACTGCCAGAGTTGAAACAAAAAATATATATAATCTCATAGTGGATCCCTCAAAACCCTCACCCCCCATTATTGTTTAAATGAAGAACCTAGCTTGCATATCTGGCAGTGGATTTTGGCATTTGCTTTTTTTCCCCTGCACCACTTCCAGCCTGATGTAGGGTTCATTTTAAGTCAAAGGCTAGCCTCTCTCTGTGTGTGAGAGAGATTTTAGTGGTCTAGTAAATTATACACTCTTGTCTTCAGATTGTTTAAAAAGAGCATATGCTCCCCCCTTTTGTATCTCTAATCAGAATTCAAATAAAAGGAGATTCCCTGAGAGTTACTTATCAAAAAGTGAATATAATCCAAAGATGTTTCCCATGGACCATATTTCCACGAGGATGAAAGCAGCACATTTTATCCTGAAGTTGCTGTACTTTCCTTTATTCAACTACAAACCACACTGTAGTGGATTCTAAGAATTCAGAAATAATTCCTATGGCAGAAGAACATTTCATTTAACATACACATGATAGAGTCACTAACAAATATTCAGTTTAATCTAAAATATAATACTAAAACCTGCAATAAATTGACCTCTGTAATTTTTCCAAAATTGGTTGTTCTAAGAATGTACATGTTTGTTTGCAACTTCTTTCCATTCCCATATTTGGTTAGCATACCTTTCCTTAGTATTCCAGGATAAAAGACTGTAAAATGAAGGGAAAATTGAAACCTTTCAAAAATATGGAAAAGAGGTGGTATCAAATTCATGTAGAAAATTTCAGACATGCAGAACCTTTGGGCACAAACAAATTTTTGCAGTTTGCTAAAAACACCCCCCCCCTTTTTTAAAAAAAATATACAAGAGGTTTTTCCCCTTTGTTGCAAAATCCTCTCCATGTGATATTTTTCACCTAGTTTTTATTAAAGCAGCACAACATGTTCTGTAATCACATTCTTATGAACCTCTGAGAAAAATGTTCTTTCACCGAGAAAACATTAAAATGCCAAATTGATTCAGAAGTGAAGGGAAGACTTGAGACTAAAAGGGAAAATAGTGTAGCGGTTATTACTCATGGATAGGCATTTGAATTGGCAGATACATGTGTACATGTCTCCATCTGGAATTTGCTTATGGACATTTGTTTGTGACTCTTATTGGATCTACCCTGTTGCTAATAACCATAACAGATTGGACAATTGTGTAGTTTACAGACATTCGGAGGGCCACAACTGCCTTACCTAGAGAATGTCAGTGATGGTGTTCTTGGGCTTCAGTTCCCAGAAACCCAAGTCATTACACCTGCTAATCAGAGCTTCTGGGAATTGAAGTCAAGAACGTCTAGAGTGTCAAGGTTGGCCATCACTGTTCTAGGGCTTCTGTGACTCTTCCATATTTCCAAACATATTATTTAGTTATTCACATGGATAAACATTGACAATATTTGCTTTAAATCTTGTGTCCCCCATCTTTAATTATGTCATACTCATCATGACTCTTACAACATCGCTTTTAAAAACTGATTACTGCCCTACTTCTAAGCCAATCTTCCCACAGCTACATTTTTAAAAGTAGAGATTTACTTTCCAGGCTTCTAAAAATAACTCAGTTACATTTTAAAGTTACTTTTTGTTAATTTAAAAACAATGAAACACTGTCCTTAAGTTACAGTAATAATGACCAGAATCCTACTACTTACACAGAGCATTGTAAAGTATAATGGCATGTCTTGACATAGTGCACTCCTGCTCTTTAAGGAATTGACACTTTTATTCCTCATCACAAAGGAAGTCACATAACTGTAGTGCAACAAGGAATGCAAGGGTAGATTCCTTAACTACTGGCAATTTTCCACTGCAATTCATACTGCCACACTTATGTCAGTATGTACAGGTAATAGCATTCTGGCCAATGTATCCTTTAGCCATTAAAAAGGAATTAATTGCAAGCAAATATTTATTGTAAAGCATTACTTTCAAGTTCTGAGCATGGCCACCTTCAGAGTAGATTGACCAAGAAAGTCAGCCTTCAAACTGTGGTTGAAGATATAGGTCACTTCAAATGTATTAAGAAACTACTTTGGGTGTGGCAAGAAATAACATTTGAACATTTGTTGTTGGATATTTCCAATCTTAAATTGCCAACAACAACACAGAATGAGAACAAACCACCACCACATTTGATGGCGATTTTTTTTGTGTGTGCTGCTTTTAGTAATACCTCACTACAATAATGTGTTTATTGAGAAACAGGACACTGGTCCAAAAAGGAAAAGAGTCAGGTGGGCTGAACGCATTCCTGTAGCTCTGATCTCTGTCTAGCTCAGAAAACAGCTCCATCTGGGAAATGAAGGCAATAGCAGGGATTTACATATTAAGGTAGAAGAAAGGTGCAGCATTTCTGTCTTGAGCATCTCTATGCTCTAAGGCATGATAGCAGATGACACATATTTTAAGAGTTGCTTCTGCTGCTGTTTAGGATGGCCATGTGTCCTATTTTCTAGAGGATAGTTCCCTAGTAGAAAGGCTATCAGATAATACTCCAATATTTGAAGGACAGGTCATTCATTCTTGGGTTTAAAGACCAAGAACCATAAGAAGATGACTCAGGATCCTTAAAGTTACCCATCAACAGTCAGTAAAAACTTGGATGAATACTGCTATGGTGGGAGTGGTGTATCACATTGTTATTTAAAATTATAACAATGATTTGATTTCCAAATTTATATATTAATTAACATATGCAAATTTCATGTGAATTATCCTTTTTAAAAATTTTTATTCCAATGCACAAGCACTCAGCTTATTGTTGCTATGTCTGGTTTGGCTCTGAGGAGTCAAATTGTTGACCCTCACTCCAGAACACCATATCACATGCAACCACACAAGAAATTTGGGAGGCATGTAAGAGTTCCTTACACAGTCAGTCAACAGCTCCAAGGACAGTGGTTAAGCAATATCGTGATTTGGCAGCAAACACTCTGTGGGTTGCCCTTACATCCATTTCACTGTCTAGATCTCACACTAGAAGTCAAGCACAGTTTCAGGCCAGCATATATATCAGCGGTAGATGTGGCAGCAAATATAATATTTCTGCTATTAACTCTACTTACACTGGTTTCCATAGACTCTGTTCGTCTCTTGCAAGAGCAGGTATTTATATTTGTGGAAGGAAAAGTTTTCAGGTCTAGTCACTGATGATAAACCACAATCTAAGATGAATTTATGCAACTTTTTAAATATGCAAAGTCCTTTATAGTTATCATTGTGCTGACACACAAAAACAGCCTGGCTATTAATTATACCTGTTACATGGAAAAATGACTGAAGCAGAGAATCATCAAAACTTTTCCAAAGCTGCAGTTCTTACTTTATAGCTTACTTTCTGCTGATGGGTTCTTGAAAACTGTGGCACTGTATTGATTGTTAAGGAGGTCAGTTCTCAGAAAAGAGGGGAAATTGCATGAGAAATGGAACATTCTGCTTCAGAGCCCCAGCCAAGAAAAATACATTTAATGAAGTTATATACCATGGCTAGTAAAAGATCCAGTTTAATGTGCAGGAAAGAGTAGCCTTACAGTGTAGCCCAAATATCTCATCAATCTTCTCAGGCATTTGTAAGCTGTCATTCCAAAATTCCCATGAGATCGTTCTTTTGCATCATAGCCTAGACATGCATGTCATGTCTTTTTTTTTTTGGGGGGGGGGGGGGGGTTGGGGTTGGGTTGCCATTGCATCCAAAATATTTGCTTTTCAAGAAGATGAATGGAATCCCATTTTTAATTGATAACCAAAGATGTATATGGGGAAGATAATGAAGACTGGCAGCATCAGCAAGAGAAACAGAGAAGCTGATTATTTTTTTCTCGGTGACTCTAAATTTGTGTGTTAAATGAAATCAAAAATTAGATGGACCTCAGAATTTGGTAATGGAAAAAGTGGATAGAATTTTCTTAATGGAAGAGAAATAGAATACATCTATAAGAAAGTATGTCAGCGCTAATAGGAGAGGAGGGAAAATGAAAAAAGAGTCTGATAATTACTCAGAAAAGTTACATTTTTTGACTACAACTCTTAGAAACATCCAGACTAGATGGCCACTTCAAGCTCTTTCAGCTGCAAGACAAATATAAATATTAATTTATTTCTTTTGATCTAGGCTATATATATCCATTAATGTAACAGCTTAAAAATTGGCCTGTTTGTGGCATTCATTCATTCATTCATTCATTTATTCAATTATTCAATTTGTATAGCCGCCCCAATCGACATGCGACTCTGGGAGGTGAACATAAAATCCCCATTGTCTAGTGTGAACTATTTTCTGGTGATCACATGATGCACAGGAGGAAAACTACTCTTTTCTAAAGATAGGTTGGAATCAGGGGCGTAGCTACCACTGTATCTGCCGTATCAATTATACGGGGGCCCCGGGCCACGGGGGGGCCCAACGTGCGTAAGCAAAACAAATGACAAAAGTCAAAAAAAGCAATTTCCTTTTTTCCCCGCGTAAAGCGTGCATTCAAAAGTTGGCAACACCCTACATCGGTTATCGCGGGCTGCGGGATTTCCCCGTTTAAATCATTTACTTCAACGGGGGAATCCCACAATAATCGATGTACATACGATACGATGATACGATGATAAACCACGGACGGAGAGCAGTGTTTATTGATGCATTTTATTTAATTGTGCATTACATTGTAATACAATACAAACAATTGTTCTTCTGGTTTAGTAGTATTAGTAGCGATTTGTAAAAAACAATGAGTGAAAGGAAAAGAGATTATCCCAGTGGAGCAACGAAAAGAAAAAGTAAACAGAAAAACTAAAGTCATCATCAGCTATAAATAATTTAATAAATCAGTTTGCCGAAAAAAAGGCAAGGAGAGTGTATATTTAATTTGAATTGTTTGTAAAATTTTTGGAAAAAGTGACAGACAGATAATTATGATGAATAAATATTTCTTTTAATTTTATGCAATTTTTTTCTTTTGTGATAAATCTTTACCCTTTCTAAGGGCCCCCAAACAAATTTTTATATGGGGCCCAGCCAAGGCATGCTACGCTTCTGGCTGGAATTATTCCCTGAGAGAGGGAAGGATTGTTTTAAGGGAGATTGTTCTCAGTGAAGCAAACCTTTCCAGTTTCATCAGATGATATTCTTTCTCACTGTCTGGATATGCATTTTACCAACCTCAGAAAGATGGAGACTGAGTCAACTTGCAGCCCATCAGGATAGAACTGGCAATGTTTGGACCACAGTACTACAGTTTAACAGATTGTGAATATCATGGAAAGGAAACAAATTACAAGGAGTTTTATTTGTTATTATTGCATTTTTACTTTTGAGGAGGGAGGAGGTGCTTGTGGGTTTTTCTATTTCTTGTGCCAAAATAACAGGACTAGTTTTAGAAACTATCTCATGTACCTTGGCCTAGGTAGATAAATGCAGGTCACCAGTTGCATATGAAGCGAAGAACAAGGTCATATCAACAAACTCTCATGCAGCATTTTCTCCTATAGTCATAATTTGAATCCATATCCCTGAAAACACTTGCCATCCTGGAAAATTTAACAGGATTCCAACAGGGGGCAATCTTTGCCAAAAGATGGATTGCCCATCACAATGGTAACACAGGAACTGAGGATCTTATTGGAACAGCACCCAGAATCACACCCAAAGCAGAGCCATAACGGCCAGAATCACACTGAGAGTCCAAAAATGCAAACATTCATGTTGACATATGACATGGATGGTGAAACATCCTTGATCACTCATAAAGATTACTGAGTCAGTCACTGTCTGAGCCTCATGCCTCTAACTAAGGATTATATGTCAACTAATACAAGCTCTCCAAAACTCCTCCACCCTCGGTTCGTGGCTAAACCAAAGATTTTTCATGACACTGTACTCACAGTCTGCTACCTGAGGTGACTGCCATGGGAGGGCTGCCCTAGTCTTGTACCCAACATGAAGTTTAGAGTGCCAGCAAATGTCACTTCAGCAAATAATGCCATCAATCTTGCTGCTGTCTCTCTCTACCCCTCCACCCTCCCTCCCCGTGTCCTTCTTGTTCAATGGCATCTCTAGTGTCCAATCAGAGTTGGACAAAGACATTTTGCCCGTTGAGAGGGAAGATCAGTTAGCGATACACACATATCTTCTAAAGTGCAGCCAAGGACAGAAAAATTATGTTGGTATGTGAGGCAGAAAATCCTACAAATGCATAGTTCCATGGACTTCTAAAAGCTGATTTTGGCCTAAGCCAAAGAGGACAACTACGGTAAAAGGGCAACTTTTTCTCCACTGTCACTGACACTGGTGGTATAGCTTACTGCAAGGGTGCCTCTTCTCCTCTCTGGCAGAAACAATGCAGTCACAACAACTAAATCCTAATAGTTTAATGCACTTTCATGACACCCAAAATCTGCAGCCTAAGACAGTCACCTCAAACTGTCTAATGTAAGGGGTGGCCTTGCCCTCTCTTAGCAATGTTGCCCCACAATGCAGTTACTGATTAGTGTGGGGACCTTCACAGGACCTTCATAAAGCAATGTCTTGTAAGACCAGTCATCCATGCCCAAGAATATACAATGTGGAAAGATCCTGCATCAGACACAGTGTGGATCTTCAGTAGATCATTCAATCTAGAAAGAACACCCTGAGTTAATTCTTTGAAAAATATCTTATTATGTTGAGCTGCCTCAGCTTCCCCAAACCACCTGAAAGGAAAGCTCACCCAAGGCCTTTGTACATGACAGGAAGAAAGAATGATGTTGGTTTTCTCCTATTGCTATGAATGGCCTGATTTAACTTTGGGAGTAGCTCCAGCATCAGTTAACAGACAAGCACAAGGCAAAGCTTGAGAGTTGGTTCCCAAACAGGCCAATTTATCTTTCAAAGTATTTTCTTTCTCCCCCCCCTTCCTTCCTCTAGCCCCTCCTCATCTTGAAATGTCTAAATTTGGCCTTCCAATAACATTTGTATAATATTCAGTTACACAGAGAACACTGCCAAAGCCGGCTCAGTTCTAGACCCTCCACCTGGAAAAGTTGGATGAATGGGCTGCTTTTTTTCCCTTGTCATTCTCAGCCCCATGTGTTTCTCAACACCTCTCAATATGCATTTTAACTTTATTTCATTGTAAGGAGCACGGAAGAATTATGCTTCTGGTTTCATAGCCCATTGGCTTTCTTTGCTTGCAGAGCAGTATGGTGCTTGGGGAACTAGTTGGTTTCTGAGTAATGCACTGGTGAAGGAATATTAGTGTTCTCATTAAGCCTTCTAAATGAGTGCCTGAAAACAACACACCAGAATTCAAATAGTTAATATTTCAAAAGTGGACTACCAGATGATACTCAGTGATGGATTTGGCTATGAGCAGATACTCAACTGGACATTTAACACACATCAAATAAATGGGGAAAATGTCCATTATTGCCCCTTTCTGTCTCCCTCCTTTTCCTAGAGGAAGTTTTCTAATTTTTTAAAAATAAATGAAGCAGTACACAAAGTGTTTTAAAAATTACTTCCTCATCCCTCCACAAAGGAGCAGAGGAAGTGTTTAATTTGCCAAAATCCTAAAATAACTCTTTTCTGAAACCACTTCATGATACATTAAATTGATACTTGAAGGAGGGTCACTTCAGGTCCAGTATGCCATTTGGATGTGAGGATTAAATCACATGGTATATCTGACCTTTACTCAATCCAAAGTAATCATATCACCCTCACCAGCCTGCTCTAAAACAGCCTGTGAAGATAAGCATTGAGTTCAGTTTTTACACTATAACAAATTTCCTACCTCCAACTCTCCTGCTCCTTTCTCATGCCATTCTTATTCTCCATCTTGTCTCTGCTCCTTGGAATAGAAATGCATGAGCCTCGCCCTTTTATGGGCAATGGAGGAAGGAAGAAACACCTTGCAGTAGTTAAAAGGAAGGAAGTGGAAGGGAAGATACAGGAAACAAACCCCTAAGAAGTGTATTTCTCTAATGAACACAAGCTTTCTTATTTTCTTGGAAAGAAGTATGGTTGTGATTCCCCATAATCCAATGAATGTTGGCAATTTGGTTCCTAGTTCCCCTGCCTCTTCAGAGCTCAGTTTGTACTTCTGGTAGTGTTCAATCCATGTATTGCTGATATCCTCTAATTCCAGACATTCCAACAAAATAAATGGGTTATTCACAAATTTATGCTGCACGTGACAAAGCCCAGAGTGGGAGTTCATCACAGATAAATAAATAAATAAATGTTCTACATACTTTATAATAATAACACACTTACTGGTTAGGTAAGAAGTCCAGTCTGGTTTAGTACATAGCATGATGGACAGGGACTTAGGAGTTTAAATCCTTGCTCAGCTAGGAAATGTTGCTTGGCTAGAAGAATTGGTAAAACAACTCCTTAGCTCAGGAGTTCTCAAACTTTTTAAGCTGGGACCTGGGTCACACTCCCTCAGACAGCTTTGGGGGCCGGATGGCCATTTTGCCCTTCCTCCACCACATGGCACTTCCTGGAGGCCCAAATTAAATGGTGCCGTGAGCTGCATCCAGCCCGCAGGCCACAGGTTAAGAATCTCTGCCTTAGATATATCACTTACCTTAAAAGCCCTGTCAATCCTGACTTCAGATCACATAACAAATTGCTTAGGTACAGTATATATAATCTAGAAATGCAAACATTCTGAACATTAAAGAGTAATATTAAAAAGTAAAATTCAATTTTTTGGGTCTCTAATAATATTTGAACACAATTCCATTTATGGTACCAGAGTCTCTCCATCTGTGAAGCTCTTCCATAGTCGTAACTGACTTCAAAGCACTAGCAAAGCCTTGCTACATGACTCAATTGTCCAGATTTTTCTACCCGCAAAATATCTGAGCTGGGAATAATTTGCATTCTGCAAACCTGTGATCTGTTTTAAACCTGATACCTAAAATCAGCCCTGCACCATGGTTGCACAGCTCGGAAAGTTGCTTTTAAAATGAACAAATGCAAGAATAACTATATAATGTACAAACTCTATAGTGCAGAGATGGCGAACTTTGGCCCTCCATGTGTTCTTGGACTTCAATTACCAAAAGCCCAAGTCATCACTCCTGCTGATCAGGGCTTCTGGGAATGGAGGTTCAAGAACATCTGGAGTGCTAAGGTTCACCATCACTAATATACTGGATCAACTTTGTTTTAGGATGTGTAACCATACCTGCCATTTCATATTTTCCCCACTGTACATCCAATTGTTTTTTACTTGCATGCTCAAGGCAGTATAAAAAGTTCTCCTCTTCTGCATTTCACCCTCAGAGTAATTTAATTTAATTTAATTTAATTTAATTTAATTTAATTTAATTTAATTTAATTTAATTTTTGCACTTGTATGCCGCCCACTCAGGAAACCTGACTCAGGGCGGCTCACAAAACAGTTAGACAATCACCGTAATTACAAGTAATGCAATATAGAAAAATTCAACATTATAATGATAATTCTAAAAACCCTATTAACACTAACAAATCTAAGATCAAAAATTAAAAGAGTAACACTATAAGGTGAGTTACACACACACACAAAAGAGGGGAAGAGGTTGCCTTAAGATTACCCAGTAAGTTTCACAGCCCAGTGGGACTTGAAAAGGGCTCACTTAAGTTCTAGTCTAGAACTGTAGAACCTATACCTCACTGGCAGATCCCAGACACCAGCAATTTAGCTACTTATTTCAAATCAATTCACAATACATAGACTCAATATCAAGAAAACCAAGATAATGGCAACAGGCCCTATCAGTCCCTGGAAAATAGATGGGGAAGAAGTAGAAGCAGTGACAGATTTTACTTTCTTAGGATCTAAGCTCACTGCAGATGGGGATTGCAGCCATGAAATAAAAAGGCGACTGATTCTTGGGAGGCAAGCGATGAGAAACCTGGGGAGCATAGTGAAAAGTAGAGACATCACATTGAAAACAAAAATTCGCATAGTCAAGGCAATGGTATTCCCTGTGGCAATGTATGGTTGCGAGAGTTGGACCATTAGGAAAGCTGAACGCAGAAGAATAGACGCCTTTGAGATGTGGTGTTGGAGGAGAGTTTTGAGAGTCCCATGGACAGTGAGGAGAACAAATAGGTCAATCTTAGAAGAAATCATTCCTGACTGTTCCTTAGAAGGTCAAATAATAAAGATGAGGCTAAAGTACTTTGGACATCAAATGAGAAGAGAGGATTCACTTGAGAAAGCTTTGATGCTTGGAAGGGTCGAGGGCAAAAGAAAAAGGGGACAGCCCAAGATGAGATGGCTAGATGGTATCGTGGAGACAATGGGCACAGAGCTGAGCGAGTTGAGGGGGATGGTGTAGGACAGGAGTGCCTGGCGGACAGTGGTCCATGGGGTCGCAGAGGGTCGGAATCGACTGTGCGACTGAACAACAACCACAACCCAGTCCAGGGACAAAGTACTCCTGGAACAGAGAAGGAGCTGTTTCTGCATGATAGAAATCCTTGGATCAAGAGCAGTGATGGGCATCAAAATTTACTGCCATACTGTGGGTGTTGCCAAATCTGTGGGCATTGCCAAATTAGTGGGTGTGGACAAATCAGTGGGCATGTGACTTGCTGGGGTGTGGCCATGTGACTGGGTGGCCAATCTAGTTATGCCTGCCACATTGCCATGAAAACATCTGCAAACACAGACAGCACTTGCTCTTTGGCTGTAAATTGAGATGAGCACTGCACCCTAGAGTCACATACAACTGGCTTTTGAGCAAGGGTAACCTTTACCTTTACGTATTGTTAGATCCAAAACTGCCAGTCTTATCTGATTCTAGGGTTCAGTTCTCATCTCTGTTTATAGCCAAAGACAGCACTGGCTCTTTGGCCAAAAACGTTGTGGCACCTTAAAGACTAACTGCTGCTCAGGGAGCTCCATGGCTGTTGTTCCCTCATCCCATCATCATCACCTCCTCTTCTTCCTCCTCCTCTACCAGCTGCTACTGCCTCTTCCTTATGAAGCTGCGAGTGCTGCTCGGACAGTGGTGGAAACGGCAGCATGTGCAGCTGGGGGAAGGGGAGGGAGAGCTCACTCTGCACTGCCCAGACCACCTCGTGTGCCACACTCCTTCTAGCAACAGCAGCAGCACAACTCTCTTAAGGAGGCAGCAGCAGCAGCCACTGGAGCAGGAGGAGAAGGAAGAGCTGCTGCAGCTGCCACTTCGCCTGCTGCCACCACTGCCTCTACCTGCTTCCACTGCTGAAGTGAGCGTGGCTGTCAAAGTGGGCGTGGACTAGGGGGATTTTTTCTACTGGTATGCCCATACCGGGGCATACAGGGAGAAGCACACCACTGATCAAGAGTTAATACCTAGAAAAGCACCCTATGAACTGGGTGCCTATACTGTGCTCAGTGTGCTCGTTGTGCATGCATTATTTCCCATTGACTACCGTGTGTCTGTGTTTCTTCTCAAGTATATGCCTTTTTTCACAGTTGACATTCCTCCTATTAGCAATGTCCTTTGTCTCACAAGCTGTTCAGTCCAAGTCTGTTTTAAAGAAACAGAACAAAGAGTTTGATAATTCCTGGGAGCAAATGAACAGCAGGGTTCAACAAGCACTTCTCAGCAGGTCACTTCTTCCCTGCTTGAGGGAAAGGCCTTTTCTCTTCTTCTGTGACTAGGCCAGACATGAAACTGCCAAAATGAAGGCACATTTTGGTGAGTTCATTCTGCAGTTCTTTCCACCTGACCTAACGTGAGAAATATTAGCTGGTAACACACAAGGCTGCTGTTACCGGGGTATGCCCGATTGTGGTTTAAAATACGACAATCTCCGAGGAGGCACTTTCTGTGTACAGGCATTGCAATTCTGTTCATAACATGAACATAATTTCTAATTTTGTATCTGTCCATATGAATTTGCACATGTTATTTCATGCAACCCAATGTCATCTTTTGTCCTCTATTAGAGGAAAGTGTGTTCTCGCTTTTGGTGATGTCTAGGTAGCCACTCTGGATTTTCAACCACCACCATCATTTCAATCCTGCAGCTCCAGCAATTGAAGCCAGAGACTAGACTGAAAGACTGCACAGGTGTGCTTTCAGATCATATCTCTTCACAACTTGTCTATCAGCTCAGCACAGGTAGGTTCCATGTTGCTTGACAACAGTTTGACCCAAAAGTATCCGGCTTTGGAATTCATTTTTCATGGCTGCAAAAGCCTGACATTGGCTCACTTTTCTACTGACTTTTATCTGTGTGTGCATTGTCTAGCCACCACAAAACAGCCTCTGCCAAGGTTAATACAGTGAGGAGCCTGGGAACAGCACATTGCTTCACTGCCCTCTCCTTTTTCAATAGGAACGATTGTTCTGCACAGAAGCTGCTGAGCTCTTTCAGAGACCTGAGTCCATAATCACTACTAGGCTGTCCTAGCCCTTTTCTTTTCTTTTTTTTTTAGTCAATGCCCTGGGGTGGAAGGAGGCTGGGACCTGAAAGTAAACAGAACAGAATCGGTCTGTTAATTGAGGGGAGTGGCACACTCCAGTTTGATTTAGTTGCTGTTTTTTCAGGTAAGCCCCCAAGCAGGCTCAATAGGCTCACACACTACTTTTAGCACTGGTGAATGCATGTGTTTCAGGCTATTTTAAGCTATGGTAGTAAAGACAGTGCAATAAAGCAAAGTAAAATAAAATATCTGCTGCTTAACAGACCTACTATAAAGGGGAAAAGTGCCAGGGAGGCAGGAGGGGGGGGGGAATCACAGGCTAAGTCACAGCATCCAGATTCCCAGCTGTTTCTCAGTGTTCTCCTAGCCCAGCTGAGAAAGAGTTTGCAACCAACAGAAACTATGCGATTAAAAATTGTGTAACAGACCTCATCACTCTGCAACTTTGACAGATAGATAGCCTAACTGAAAGCTCAGGGATGGCCTGAGACAACTTGTTGCCCGAGGTGAAATGGCACCTACCCATCCAAGTCAAGGTGCATAACCCTAAACCAGCCAAGTTATTTAGGCACATGGGGCAGAAAATCCCACAAGCATCTTTATTCATCCCTTGCAATAAAAAGGTGTGGAAAAGCAATAACAAATTAAATAACAATTTTATGCTTTTATACAACCCTAATGCTCTTGAAGCTGATCTTCAATGTACATAATAACTTTTGTTCTTGCTGATGACTGCCCTGGTATAGGGAATATTTTCTGCTTCTTTCCCTAATACTAAAATCTCCGTTCTTTACTTCCATAATGTTACCCAAACTGGGTTTTGGACTTCAATTCCCAGAAGCCTAAGACATTTCCCCAAAGCACTGACCAGCCAATTTACAGTTGTACCTTGCTTAAAGAGCATAATGCGTTCCACAGGATTGCTCTTTAAGCGAGTTTGCTCTTTAAGCGAAACACCGTTATAAATGACCAAGGGGGGATCGCAAACCCCAATTTATTTGTTAAGCGAGTTTTTGGTTGGTTTTATTTGTTAAGCGAAGCGAACATTCAGAGAAATTTCTGCTCTTTTTTAAGCGAGTAACTCTTTAAGCGAGACTCTCTTTATGCAAGGTTTGACTGTACTGACTTAGGCTTCTGGGAATTGAAGTCCCAAACCCAAAGGTTAGGGAACACTGGGACTCTAGCTGATTAAGAAAATAAAACCAGGTTGAATAGGCATTGCTTTATGGTTTCCTTCATTAAGGATAGAAGAGGGTACACAGAAAGTGCCTCCTCAAAGTTTGTGGTATTTTTTTTAAACCACAATTGGGTATACCTCAGGCAACAGCAACCTTGTTGTGCCAGCTACTCTTTCTCATGCTAGGTCAAGCGAAAGGATCTATGGAATGAATTCACCAAGAGGTGGCTTCACTTTGGCAGTTTGGAATCTGACCTAGACACAAAAGGAGGAGGAGAAAGAGGAGGAAGATAAAGAGGAGGAAGCATAGAATGCCCAGAGCTACTTTTAGGTTTTCCTCTGGAAGAAAAAGAGCACTCTATGTCACCATAATATTCATATTCACTTTCTGTAAGCAATGTCCAGGTTGTTCATGACATGGAAGAGTGGTGGCCTTCTTTCTTCTTTGCTTGCCCCTACAGTTTCAGATTGTATAACGTGAAATACAAGAACGTCAGTTTTGACATCTCTACAGTGAAAAATTAAACACATGAAAGTTTACTTGCATACTAAAGGACCATCTCAGTTTTATTTTATTTTCAAAACAGATTAATTGAGTTTAATAAATTTAAAACATCTATAGACTGTAGTACTACTTTTTGAGGCATTAGATGGGGTACACAGAAAGAGCCTTCTTGAAGAGTGTGGTAGTTTTGAACCACAATTGGGCATACTCCAGGCAATAGCTACCTTGTGTCTGCTAGTCTTGCTAACACTAGGTAAGGCATAACAACCTGCAGGATGAACTCACCAAATGGTGGCTTCATTTTAGCAGTTTCACGTCTGTTCTAGACATGGAAGAAGGCGGCCTTAGACAGCAGGCCAAGGTTTTGACAAAAGCAGGTTCTCTTCAAGAGGAGGAAGCTTGCAGCTAACTATGAAACGGGCTCAGACTAGATTTATGTGTTTGCTTCTGGCACTGCTGAAATGTTTCATTACTACCAGCAGAATATCTTTTCTGGGTAACCCAGTTGCCTCTGAAACCTTACCTATTCCTAATTTCAAACATGTGTTTACTGAAAGAGAAAGAATGAGGATGAGAATTGATTTTGCCTGATATGTAGGAATAGGAAAGAGAAAGAGTGAACAAGTCATAGGGATGGAAAGAAAGATATACTAGTTACAAAGTAAAATAATGGAATGTGCAGTTGCCATATTGCCCTGTTGGCAGAGTCTTATTTGAACTGTAGCCTAGTGCCTGCTTAACTGATGTAGACTCACAGCTTTGTTCTAAGACAGGGGTGTCCAAACTTTTCAGGCTGTGGGCTAGTCACATGATTTAGTGTGCCGGTCATGTGGTTCCTCCCACCCACAAGTGGAAGTAAAAATGTGCATGCATGGGTGCTTCACTTGCCTGCACATATGCATAATGCTGCTGCAAATGACCTGCAGCTGTCATAAACACATTTATAACAGCTACAGGCAATTTACGGCAGCATTATGTACATGTGCGGATGCATTATGTGCCCACAGATACACATTTTACTTCCACTTCTGGGAGCAGCGAGGGTGGCATGGGCCAGATTAATTGGCACTATGAGACGGATTTGGCCCACAGGCCATAGTTTAGTCACCCATGTTCTAAGAAAAGGGTAGATATGCATCTATACTACACAGATATATCAATTTATACTCCTTTAAACATCATACTCTCATCCTGTAAAATCCTGAGATACTGTATGTAGCTTTGTGGGTACTAAGTTAGCACTCTTGCATTTTGGATCAAGGGTTAAATCAGTTTAAATTTTGTAGACAGCCACTCAAGGTTCCTTTATCAATGATTTCCAAGTACTGTACCTCACCGAATTGTAAATCCTCAAAGAATATCAGCCGCTGTGAAAATTAAAGGTGCCGTAAAAATTAAAGGCGGCATAACATTATCATAGCAGTGTAGGGTTGATACCTTTGGTGTTTCTAGCTTTGTAGAAGCTATGACAAGGCAAAACCTACAGATGCTCTTCTACCCAATGGTTTTGCAAGAAAACAAACTAGCTTCTGTCTTTCCATATGTTTAACCAATGAGTGAGGTTGTAGTCAAGACTGACATATATTTGAACCTGTGAAGTTTACAATCATAGATGGACCCATTCAACAATGCACTGCATGAACATGCAGACACTGTTGTGCCTCATGTGGGATGTGGGGAACCAAGTAGCCATATTTGAGTCCCACACACTCTGTATTCTGCACAACCCCTCATTGTGAATCTCAGAATGTTTGTATTTAAAAAAAAGAGAGAGGGGTTTTTTAGTTTTTTTAAAAGCTTTTTTTTTTAATTCCAGGGGAAGGAGTGTGGCTTTAAGACCTCTTAAAGTTGTCCAACCCATTTAAAGGAACAGGAGCTGTGTGAGTAAAGTGGTTTTGAAATGTGATAAAGAAAAGCGGCTGATATTCTTTGCATGTAGGCTCCTGGTTTTGCTTCGCAGCACTTTATGCAAAGAACATAACAAACTCAGGGGTTTTGTCCCCTGTCTGTAAAGAAATAGTGTGAAGAAAAGCTTCTGGTTGGGAAGTGAGTCTGCTGTATGTGATCAATCCTTTCATGATTACTAATCACTGATTTACATGACAAACTAGATGCTTGCACAGTTTGAATGCCTCAGGGTGCAAATTTCATCTCTTAGGCCCGCAGTGGTTCCCAACAAGGGGTACACAGCCCACAGGTGGACTTCAATTCCCAGAAGCCTAAGTCAGTACATTGGCTGATCAGTGCTTTGGGGAAATGACTTAGGCTTCTGGGAATTGAAGTCCAAACGCCAGCATTTGGGAAACACTGTTAGGGCATCTCTTCCAAGAAACCAAATACAGTAAAACACCGGATAACGATTGGATCGGATGACGCTAAAATCGCATAACGTTAAGTAATCTGGGGAGGAGAATTGGATCGAATAACGTTAAGGTCCTATGGGATGTATCGGATAACAACCGCTAAAGCCTGTGCGGTTACAATGTATCTCTATGGAGCTTTAACCTTATCCGATCCATCCCATAGGATTTTAACATGCATCGGATAACACTAAAAATCGGATAACACCAAGACTTGTGGAACCAAGTTTTAGCGTTATCCGAGGTTTTACTGTAGTTCTGCCTGAAAATATTCCATGTGAAAATGTTACTTCCTGCCTTATGTCTCTCAAACTTTTGAAATTCATTATGAATTCCCAGTGCTAGGCTTTTTCTCCAGCCCCCTTCCCACCATTTTTCATCAGCTATTCTGTGAATACTTATTGGAACCTGTGGGTTCCATGAAACCATCCCACAGCAGGACTAGCTTGTCTGTGGAAGAAGCACAGATGGAAGACTGTAGTATTTCCAAACAGTCTGGGAGCTATGTTAAAAGCTCTCACACATTCCCTTCGATCACATTCTTCAGCAGGATTAGATTCAGAAAGATAATCCAAACTTGGCAGCCAGCAGAGAAGGAAATTCATCCACGCTAGATGCTGTGATCCAACACCAACATTGTAAACTATTGCCTCAACCTTTTCCTCCCATCATCGAATCTATTTAGTAACTTCTCTTGGCTTATAACCTCACCAATTGTGCATGGCTTTGCATTCTGGAGGCAATGAAATTCCCAAGAGTATTTCAGAAAGCAGTTAGTGGTTCCAATCCAAGTTCTTTGCTTCTAAGAATCACTGTCCTCTCTAAAATTAGGTATGTTTGCTTCACATAATAATAATTGTGTGCCATCAGTTTGACCACAGAGCTACCCAGGCCTTGTTTTAAACTTCTCAATTTCCTTGGGTTGGCCAAAGACAGGAACCTAAACCATATCACGACAGGAGCAAGTATGTTTCTATCTAACTTCAAGCAAAGAACATGGAGTATGATCTGATATTATACTGTATTGGTATCTGCTAAATGCATATTTAGCTGCCTGGCATGTGAGGTTCAGAGCAGATGACAACATAACTATGGTTCTGCTGGACTGCTCCAGACTGGCAGCTACACAGGCTAGATGTATATTGATCTATGGTAGAGAGATCAAACAAAATGGATTTGGCATAGAATGCAACTGCTCGGTAAAGGAATATTGACTAGTATGTATGAATGACCATCATAGTTCATTAGTTAGTTATGTGCCATCAAGTTAGAGCTGATGTATAATGATCCTTATAGCAGTGATGGCTAACCTTGGCACTCCAGGTGATCTGGAACTTCAGTTCCCAGAAGCCCTGATCAGCAGGTGTGCTGACTTGGGCTTCTGGTAATTGAAGTCCAAGAACACCTGGAGAGCCAAGTTTAGCCACCAGTGTTATACACCTGGAGTGCCAAGGTTAGCCACCAGGGTTATACACCTGGACTGCCAAGGTTAGCCACCAGGGTTATAGGGCTTTCATGGTGTGAGATATTTAAGGATTGTTTTACCACTCCACTCCCTAAGTGAGTTTCCATGGCTAGGTGAGATTCAAATTCTGGTGTCCAGAGACCTAATTCAGCAATCTATCTACTACACCACACTAGATACCCAGTGATGACCACACTCTACCTTAATGACTACTTTTGCTATCTATTTGTTTGCCAAGTGTACAAGGATGTAAGAGCAATGCTGTGTAAACATTTGGATCTACCACTCAGTGGATCTGTTGGGTGTTTGATAAACTTTCTACTGGGTGAAACATTCTCCCATATTTCTGAAAAGGTAGTCTGCTTTTTTTTTAGAGCCATCATTTTAAGAAGGAATGTTTGCTGATGACAGACTTTTTTAAGATGACTAAATTGTACTTGTTAGAATGTTGGCTGTAAGTAATATTTATTCAATTCATATATTTCTATTAACTGATTTTATTGTTTTTAATGGATACAGCTATACAAATAAAGTTGACATTGTACTGATTGTCATACAAGGCTAAAGGGAAATATGATAATATAAAAATGCATTGCATCTTAATTTATTTGATTTATACCCCACCTATCAAGACTAAGAGAAAGGAGGGAGGTAGTGAATCAAGCCATCTTTAAATTTGGACTCCATCACAGGACATAAAACCTAAAATATTACCAGATGTATCCCCAGCTTTGTAAACAAAATTGAGCCTTAATATATATTTCTTATTATCACTTGATAAATATTACAGTTCAAAACAGTGAACTTCCATGGTGGCATCCCTTGGTGTGTTCCCCACCACATTGGTGTCTGTGTCCATTTTTTCCTCATCCATTTCCTGACTACCTCACTTGATACATTGGGAGAGTAAGTTTCCCAACCAGAAACCTCTAGTTGTTGCCTCTGTCACACTATTGTTTTACTTTATTAATGTTACTTCCATCACATAGCTAAATTGCATGGCTTGTATTCGGGCTGGATCTTCATTTCACTGAAGGGTCTTTGATTCAATGGAAACTTACATTAATGGAAAGAAAATGAACTTTATTTTACAAATTCCCCCCTTTCCCCTGGAGCCTAGGATATCACTGATATCCTCCACCCTGGTCATATGCTCCCAACCCCAAAAATCCAAGAAAATGGCCTCCCCCATGTCTGTTCAAGTAGCTCTTCAAATATTAGAAGGGTAATTCCTATCTTCTGTGTAAGTGTGCTTTTCCAGATAGTTTCTCCCATTGCAGTCCTGAGTACACCTACAAATAAGTCTTACTGAACACAGTATGGATTTTACTTCTGAGTAATCAATAGTTGCATAATTGTTGACCAGAAGAGTTAATTCTCCCGGATGTCACAGGACAGCTCAGCAGTACTTCTTTCAAAAATCTCAAATCCAACTGCTTATTCTGCTAGGGGGGGAAGAAAAGGCTTATTTTCTGAGGATCCACCCCTCCCTACTCTGGATTATTTATCAGTAAATTAAGCTCGCCATTGCTGAAAAATCACTTTCAAAACACAGATTTAGGGTAGAGAAAATGAAATACAGCAGAAACTAGCCAGGCCCAAAAGGAAGGAGGAAGAAAACATGAACTTGTTGTTCTAGCCAGACATCAAGCAAAGCTGTTCCTGGCATGATTTCCTGTCCCGTTCCATGCTGCTCAGTGGGGTACATATCTCATTTGGATAACACCAGCGATTAAACAGCTGCACTATACAGATTTTGATAAATTCTGCACAGCATGTCTACCAATAATCAGGCCAGGGGCTTTGCACAATTTGGCTGGTGACGTGTACCCCCTGGATAATTGCAGGCATGCTCTCTGTTATCTCCAAACAGCAGGCTGGGCTCAGATCCCCCCTCCCAAGGGATGTCCATCCCACCCTACTGCTACAAGATGGGTTAAAACCAGTGGCTTTCAAGTTGCATTCTAATGAATCCTGAACTTTCCCAACAACCTATGAAGAAATCAGCCATGATTCTTCTGTCTTTTGCAGCATGCAGAGGAGATGCCAATGGACAAATTTGACATTGAAAAGAGCACTTGGAAGGAGGAGGATGCTTGACAAACACATTATCAGTGGGTTCTACAAATGGAAGGCTGACACCTCCATTCAAAATGGTGTCAGAAGACAATTTCACTTTTAGAAGTGTCCTCCATTTGAAGCATTTGCCCATTCAAGACAGATTTAAAGGTTTAAGATGTTAAGGTTTAATGAAGACAGGTTTAAATCATAAGGAGGAAGATCAGAAACCTTGAAGTTTTTGTCCTCAGTAATCATTGGGCAACAAACTCAGCAACAGACAGACTTCCTGATCATTCTCTGCCTCATGATGGAAATCTTTGTCCTCTCTCTCTTTTTTTCTTTTTTGGTAATGTAGAACCTTCTTTTTGGTGAAAGGTTGATTTGAAAAGATACACTTATTATTATCTGACCACCACACTTGATTTCCTCAGCGTCAGTTATATATCCTTTCTTTGTTTGACCTCTCTTATTGCACTACATCCCCAGCTTTTCTTCTGAGTGGTATTTAAGAAAGGTATAAATGGCAGAATGATGATGTAGATGAGATTTGGAAATGGCCAACATTTTGACACTGACAAACCTGGAGGAGTGTTGATGAAAATAGCTACTTTAGGAAAAGGAATCCCATATGCTGAGATCAGAATTAAGCTTTGGAAAATGTGGTGTTGATTATTTCAAGACGTTACCATATAGAAAAGGATAAGTACTTCTGGAGTACTTCAATTCCCAGAAGCCTAAGTCAGTACACTGGCTGATCAGTGCTTTGGGGAATTGATTTAGGTTTCTGGTAATTTAAGTCCAAAAAACCAAAGGTTGGGAAACATTGGTCTAGTGAAAGATAAATAAGGGAATATATTTTTTAAAAAAATATTAATTGACTTTAAATATGTGTAATGAATCTTCGCATTAATAAAGTCAAAAGCTGTGCTGGCTGAAGATTCTAGAATATGTAGTCCAATGAAGTAACTTTTTTCAAGTTCTATAATTGTCATGATCACTATTTAAACATTACTCATGCCTACTCAGTATACAAATGTAATAGTACTGTGTAGACATTAGAACCATTCAGTGGACAAAATTGCCTTGTGTGGAGTTTTATTTATAACATTTCTATAACATGGATTTAGTACAAAAGCATTACTCATGTGAATGGGGGGAAACCCCATATTCTTACAATAGGATAAAGTAAAAACAATGCAATAAAAAATATCAGGGGCAATACTAAGCATCCCAATGTAACCCAAATGGTAACAGGTGGCATTACACCGACAGAAGTAAAAATGAGTAACCCAGCATTTTTAAAGAAGGAAAAAACCAAGCCAGATTCTGGTTTCAAGCTCCCCCTTTCCCACCCTAATGATCTCATAGGATGGAAGGTATTTCTATGGAAGAATTGCTTCATCAGGGAGAAAGATCCTAAACAGTGGTGGGATGTCAAAAATTTTACTACCCCACCATGACATCATCACAGTGTGGGCGGAGCTAACATCATGGGTGGAGCCAATGTCATGACATCATGATGTTGTGGGCGGAGCCAAAGAAAACAAATTTAAAAATTATAAAAAATAAAATAAAATAAAAATAAGCACATGCACACACACACACACACACACACACACACACCTCAACCCACCTACCCCGGCGACTAATGGATCCAGAGGGATTCCAGAGGGAACTGGGGGAATGTCCTCTTGACCTGCAAAGCGATTCATCCGAGGCCCTTGTCGACGCTTGGGACAAGAAAGCGACGGCAGCCTTGGATGTAATCGCGCCACTACGGCCTCTCCGAGTCCGTGGGGATCGATCTGCCCCTTGGTTTTCTGAGGAGCTAAGGGAGCTTAAACGGGCTAAGAGACGCCGAGAGCGCCACTGGGTGAAGACTCAGAGCGAGTCTGACCGAACACTGGTCAGAGCTGCTATTAAAGACTACCTAGTGGCGATGAGGGTGGTGAAGCGCCAATACTTCACCATCCTTATTGCCTTCGCAGATAACCGCCCAGCGACCTTGTTCCGGGTGACCAGGTCCCTCCTCGGTAGAGGGGGGCCGGGCCCTGGGTGGCAGGGATCAGCTGAGGATTTTGCTGATTATCTGACAGAGAAAATCGCTCAGATCCGCTCGAGCCTGGAACGTACTGAGCTGGGGCTGACCATAGCACAGTCTAGCCATGTTACCTGGGATTGGTTCGATCCTGTTGGCCCTGAGGAAGTGGACAGGCTTCTTGCATCTGTTCGCGCCACGACCTGTGCACTGGACTCATGCCCTGCCTGGTTAATAAAAGCTTCCAGGTCTGTGGCAGGTGGCTGGGTCGAGGCGATCATCAATTCTTCTTTAAAGGAGGGGCATTTTCCTGCACCTTTTAAACACGCTTTGGTGCTCCCCCTCCTGAAAAAGCCATCCCTCGACCCCACGATAATTTCCAACTACCGTCCAGTGTCCAACCTACCTTTTTTAGGTAAGGTTTTGGAAAAGGCTGTGGCGCAGCAGTTGCAGGAGGTCCTGGATGAAGCGGATTATCTGGACCCGTTTCAGTCAGGATTCAGGCCCGGATATGGTACCGAAACTGCACTAGTCGCTTTGGTGGATGATTTCTGGAGAGAGCGGGACGGAGGGGAACCGTCTGTCCTTGCTCTTCTCGATCTCTCAGCGGCTTTTGATACTGTCGATCATGGCATCCTTCTGGGTAGGCTCCAGGGTCTGGGGATCCAGGGCACAGTGTTGTCCTGGTTTGCCTCATTCCTGAGGGGCAGGACCCAGTCGGTATGCCTGGAGAAGGAGAAGTCCAGCCCTAGGCCCCTGCAATACGGGGTGCCTCAGGGTTCGGTACTTTCTCCTCTCCTGTTTAACATCTATATGAAGCCGCTGGGTGAGATCATCCATTCCCACGGGGTAAGGTATCATCAATATGCAGATGATACCCAGTTATACATCTCCGCCCGTGGGGACCCAAGCGGTGCGGTGGAAGTCCTTTCCAGGTGTCTGAAGGCTGTTAAGGTCTGGATGGGGGACAACGGGCTACAGCTGAATCCCGGCAAGACTGAGTGGCTGTGGGTAAGGGGTCCCGTGTTAACAAAGGAGATTCCACCTTTGGTTCTGGATGGGGCAGCCCTGCCCCAAACAGACCCGGTGCGTAATCTGGGGGTCCTCCTGGACTCACGGCTACTGTTCGAAGAGCAGGTGGCAGCCGTGGCCAGGAGGGCTTTTGCACAACTTCGTGTAATACGCCAGTTACGCCCACTCCTGGACTGGGATGCTCTGCTTATGGTCACACATGCGTTGGTCACCTCCAGACTTGATTACTGCAATGCGCTCTACATGGGGCTGCCCCTGATGACCATCCGGAGACTCCAGCTGGTTCAAAATGCGGCAGCCCGGGTAGTGGTGGGGTGTGGGCGTTATGCCCATGCCTCACCGCTGCTCCGGGAGCTGCATTGGCTGCCAGTATGTCTCCGGGTGCAATTCAAGGTGCTGGTTATTACCTTTAAAGCCCTATATGGTAGTGGGCCAGGATACCTAAGAGACCGCGTCACCCCAAGAACATCTGCCCGTCCCACCAGGGCGGATCGGAGAGGCTCCCTCGTTGTTCCTTCGGCGAGAATGGCGCATCTCGCCTGTACCAGGAGAAGAGCCTTCTCTGTGTCCGCCCCGGCCCTCTGGAACCTCCTGCCCACTGAACTGCGCCTTCAGACAGAGCTCCTGCCCTTCCGGAAGGGTTTGAAAACCTGGCTGGCTGGACAGGTTTGGGGACCTGGGAATACGAGTTCCCTTACCAGGTGGCTTATTTAAAGGACTGCCAACCTGGGTCTGGAAGTGGGACTGTGTACTGTTTTTAATTTTTGTGGTAATATTTTGATGACCTTTTAACTGATGTTTTATTGGAGTAAACTGTTTGTTATGCTTTTACTTTTATTTTTAGTGTTTTGTAAGCCACTCAGAGTCGGGTTCTCCCGATTGGGGCGGGGTATCAAGTGTAATAAATAAATAAATAAATAAATAAATACCCACCCACCCACAACAGAAACCTCTAAATAAATTAAATAAATAAAGAATACATTAAAATACACCCACCCACGCAAACACCCACCCACCCACAACACAAATCAACCTGAGCTTTTAAACCAGATCTTAAAGCTTATTCTGGCTAATCTTTCTCACACTAGGTCAGATGGAAGGAACTACAGAATGAACTCACCACAAGATGGCTTCATTTTGGCACTTTTCAACTTTTCAACAGATAAAGAAGTTAGGTACTAAGTCTTTGCCTAGCCAGTTCTCTAGGATATCTAGGGGAGCAGGCTATAGGGAGCTTCAGGTTAGCAGCTTCTCTTCGTCCTCCCTGCTTGGGAGGACAGCAAGGAGGTCGTGCATACACGCCAAGCACTGTAGGCGTGCATGCACACCAAGTGCTTGGCATTCTTGTGCAGTGGAGGAACCAGTGAAAAAGTAAGCCCTGAAGGTGGTTCCCCTCAAAAGCTGCAACCGGTTCTCCAGGACACTGGGAAAAGTTACTACCGGTTCTGGAGAGCTGGTGAGAACCTGTTACATCCCATCACTGATCCTAAACCATGAAGAGCTTTGTTCATTAGTACAAGCACCTTGAATCTGGCATGGAATACAATGGGTAGTCAATGCAAATTCACCAGTACTGGGGATGCATTATTATATCTTCATTTTCACATGATAAGTCTGGTGGCCACATTTTAAACCCACTTGAGTTTCCATACCAGCTTCAGATGTAACTCCATGCAGAAGGTGTTACAGCATTCAGTATTGAATAATACCAGTGCATGAACCAAGCTGGTCGGGGATTTCTCATCCAGATACGGGCAGAGCTGAGCAATCTGCTGCAGTTTGTGAAGAGCAGCTCTGACCACAGCTGATATCTGTGGCTCCATAGCAAGAGTTGGGCCAAGGAGGACATCCAGATTTAATTCCTTATCTCTAAGTGGAAGGATGACATTATCCAGTTTAGGGTAGGATCCACCCAATTTGTTGGGATTTGCCCTCATCAACAGGATCTCCATATTGCTGGGATTTAACCTCAGTTTATTATACCTCATCTAAACCTAAACATAGGAGATGGCCGAACTCTGTGGAGTCCCACATTGTAAGATTCAATAGTCTGGCACTGCCTCCCCAACTGGCACTCTATGGATTTGGTTATCTAGAAATGACTGGAACTAGGCAAAGGCTTAGCCCCCAGTTTCAATCTCAAATAACCTATCCAGGAGGATATCATGGTCAACAGTACCAAGGCCGAAGAGAGGTCAAAGGGAAGCAACAGAGTAGCATTTCCCCTGCCAAACTATCTTAAGAAGTCATCTAGCAGTGCAACCAGTGCTGTCTCAGTAGCATGGCATGGCCTGAAACCCGACTTGAAAGGATCAAGGAAGTACATTTCATCCAAGAATGCCTGCAGCTGATCTTTATTTCTTCATGACATTTCTCCAAATTTAATGTTGCTTGTATTATGTCATCTTATTTAGGGAAGAGGACTTTGGCCAGTATTTTCAGTGATGTCCAATTCGTAACACATACTGTACTAGAAACAATATGTAACTTAGTCTGATGCAAGGGGATGATATCAGGTTTCTTCTGTTGTCCCCATACATAAAGTTACAAGTTGTCTACTTCTTAATCTAATTATGTGTATTTACAGGAACACTTTTCTTTATTGACAGAGACCTCTAATTTTCCTTTCTTTTCTAGAAGGTCAGGAAGACAAATAGCACATGGCTTAAATATTTGTTCAAACAGATGGCTTTTACTCACTAGCTCAAATTCAGCACCTTGCATATACATACCAGGACTTAGAACTGGAGCCACAAGCACATCCGAGGACACCCCTATTCCTCAGAGAGTACAAAATCATTCTGTGAACATGGAATATCCCCCCCCCCCAAGCCTTAAAGCTTCCCGTGGCAACCTGTAGAGCTTTTGGTTGTAGGATGTACTCTTCATGGCCACATTGGTCCACTTTCAGTCTGAACTGTTTAATTCCAAAGCAATCTGATGAAAGAATACAAACTTTTATGGTGACTGTTCATGTTTGTTTGAAAGACAGTTTGATAAATTGTTGGTAGACATGACTACCAGTCAATATATTTATAACTTTGGGGGAAGATGTTCTTGAATATCAGTTGCTTAGAGGCAATACAGTTGTACCTCGCTTAAAGAGCATAATGTGTTCCACAGGATTGCTCTTTAAGTGAGTTTGCTCTTTAAGCGAATATTGTAAATGACCAATTGTGGGGAGGATTGCCAACCCCAATTTATTTGTTAAGCGAGTTTTTGGTTGGTCTTATTTGTTAAGCAAAGCAAACATTCAGAAAAAATTCTGCTCTTTAAGCGAGTTACTCTTTAAGTGAGGCACTCTTTATGCGAGGTTTGACTGTATGTTTTTGTGCATGCCCCTCCTATTTGCTTTTCATAGGCATTTGGTTGTCCATTATGAACTAGAATAGGACATTGGTCTGGTCTGGTATAACAGTCCTCATGTTTTGAAAGGTTAAAATATAGTTATGTATCTTTTGAGACATTTAGGGATAATTATGGACTGCTATCCCTCCCCAAAGCACCATTTGATATACCTTTACATTTTATTATTTTCCTTGGTCCCTGTTACTTGCAGTTCTCACTGCCTCCAATATTCCTGTCTGAGTCCTTTTAGTAAGGTCTTAATTTCTACCAAAGCAAAAAGCACCTTTTTCACACCTGGTTCAGATCTCCTTCTTCTAATAAAAAGTAATGCATCTTTTGCTAAAGTCTGCAACTTTCACAGCCACCATCTCCCCCTGACCTCACATCCCTCCAGCCATGCATTTGGTTCCAATTATGGACAACCCCAGCTAGGCCTTCTGTCTTTGGTGGCCTTACGGAGAGGCAGCTGCGTCTATAATTCCAGGCCCCCTTGTCCCTCATTGGATACAAATTTCCAAAATGATAGATAGGTTCTCTGATTGAAAGTTCTGGTTATATAAACCTTTCTGCTCTTCTAAACATTTTGAGAGGCTCTTTCTTGGGGGGGGGGGGAGGAGTTCCTCTCAGTAAATAATGCCATATGGAAATGTTTGCTTTGTTACTCTAGCTGGTTTGTCACCCAGGCTGACAATACAAATAAACCCTTCATCCCCAGTAGGTGTAGCAGGCAAGCTCCCATTCCACATGTATAAATGGATCCTGGTACAACTTTAAAAATAAATAAAATGTAAATTTATTTCTTCAATTCATTTCTGTACCACCCATCTGGCTTACTGTCACTCTGAACATTGCAAACAAAACAATAATATACAGATACTAAAAACTTTTCAAACCCACTCCCAACAGATAACTAAGTACTTACTATAAAAACACATATAAAAATACATATAAAATGCTTAACATCCTAGCTAAGTCAGCAATAAACTTATGGCAATTACCAGAGGAAAAGTTAGAGGCAATAAATTAGAGAATGGTTCCTTAAAGAGTTCTGCTATTGCTAGTTCCCAGAACTGAAGAAGAGAGAGAGGGTGCCTTCCAGACATAAGGCATGCTATAAAGAAATGCATGATTCCATTTTTTTAAAAAAACTAGGATGCCTGATTATTGCATTATCATGGAATTCTTCCGTATTGAAATCTGGTATGAGAAGCAACTTGGCACTGATAAGATTAAAGCTATGTAACTACATTTCAGTTTTAGGCAGGAAAGGCAGTGTGTCCAGAAATGCAAATGTAAGAACTTAGCATAGGTCCTATGGCTTATTTGAGATAGGCTGGGTTCCATGAACAGAGGCTGTGTCAAAAAGATGCAGCTCTGCTCAGATCTGATCAATGGCTGCATTGCATATCAACAAGAGAATTTCTCTTTCACTGGGTTGAACACCTTATATGTATTGCAAATAGGGAAAGGAAGGGTATTGCAGCCAAAGAGAACTATGGTCTTGAGCATACTTATTTACACATTTAGTGATTGTAACATTTAGTTGTACTTTCATACAGTGGGAAGACACTACATTAAAAATTAGGTCAATATTTGCATGTAGAAGTAGGATCCACTAATCTTTCCACCAATGGAACTACTTCCAGTAACACCACAGAGCGAGGAATGATTCTCTTGCTCTACCATCCACCACTATGCACACTCAAGAACTGTAGAGAATGTTTGAAGAATCGTCCAAGACATATTATAGTAGGGGTGCAAGGGGTTTCAGGTGAAAAGACAGCCTAGGAAAGTTACTTTTTTCAGATGATGACTCCTACAATGCACCAGAATCTGACCATGCTAGCTGGATAATTCTGACCACTGTAGTCTGCCTCCATCATCTCTCCCACAGCATCATTTCCAGACACTGAGGGAAAGGAAAGGCAAGTTCAGTACTGTGAGCAAAATTCACATTTAGAAAAACAGATTCAAGTAAAAAAAGTTCTTTTTTAAAAAAATAAAAAAATGTATATTCCGCCCTACTCGCATAGGTGACTCAGGGTGGATTACAACCAATATACAATACATAGCTAAAACTCTAAAAAACAAATTAATAACCATTTAAAACAACATCTCATTCCTTTAAGTAAAGGAGTAAGAGGAATAAAAGGGTAAGTGTAAGATGTTAAATAAGATGTTAAATAAGCCAGCGGGGAGGGGTCAATAAGTCATCAGTACCCATACCATTCCTGCCAGCCAAGTTTTTTATAGCATTGTTCAGATACTCGAGTGTATCAACAATTCTTCAACTGAAAGGAAGTTGGAACATGTTATAATACCTAGCTTTTAATTAAGTTTTTAAGCTTTTTAAAGTTTTTAATTTTTAAAGTGTTTTTAAAATTGTTGGAAATCGCCCTGGGTCCCTTCGGGGAGGAGGGCGATAAACAAATATAAATAAATAAATAAATAAAATTGTTCTACTGACTATCTTGTCAGTGATCATCACTTGCCCTAATTGATATTATCAAGTAATCTTATCTGCTTGAATGTGTAGTGTTGTTACACCATGCCGTTTGAGGACTCTTCCAGGACATATTAAGGCAGGGGTACAAGGAAGTTTAGGTAGGAGAGCACAACCTGGGAAAGTTTATGTGGAAGAAGAAGACATCCAGCTGATATGTGTGAATAATCCAGGAAATGCTGCCTTCAGTTAAGGGATGTTCAAGGATTTTGTCTAGTCAGATTCTCAAAGCAAACAGACCTGATATATATTTTCTAGAGGACCAGGGGTCAGCACACTTGGCTCTACAGGCGTTCTTGGACTTCAATTACCAGAAGCCCAAGTCAGTACATCTGCTGATCAGGGCTTCTGGGAATTGAAGTCTAAGAACATCTGGAGAGCCAAGTTTGCTGACCCCTAATCTAGACTAACATGTGAATCAAAATAGTGCAAGCTTGCACATTCCATTTGTCTTTGAATTGGGTAATACAGTTCTGAGTTAAGAATGAAAATGTACTAAAATGCTTACAAAAATGCATATTTTAAGAAACGACTATTGTATTTCCTGGAAGAAGAAGAGGGGGGGAAATGGTGGGATATTATGCCCCCATGCCTGAGCCATGAGACACCAATTAAACAAACTTATTCAGGCTACTGATGTCTCTCCTGGACACTTCCCCACCCCTCACGTTATTTCTCCTTTTCCCCCTTTCTTTTAGTTAGCTTTCCAGGGGGTCCATTTCCTTATGGCTGTTCTTAAAAGATTCAGAACTTCTTATTCTTCTTTAAAAAAAAACTTCTTTTATCTCAGTAGTGAAGATTATATAGTGATAAATAATTCTTTCTAGATCAGTAGTTCTCAACCTATGGCCCAGGGCCAGATCTGCCCATGGTACCATTACACCCACCCCACCCCCTTGCTCCCGCTGCTTCTGCCACCATCCTTTTACCCTCCACCTGGCTTGGTGTGTCCCTAACACCACTCCATAGCAGGTAGTGGCAGGGGACACCAGTCTGGCCCACCAACAGTCTGAGGGGGTGTGATCTGGTCCCCACCTTTAAAAGGATGAGAACCCTGTTCTATGTGGTTCTATGACATCACTGTCTCCATGTAACACCTAGTGTGATAACTAACAGTTGGCCATGTCATCAACTCTTTCTCATCCAATGAAATGTTTGTTTCTAATTTGTATTTCTTCTGTAAAAACAGCCCTTCTGAGAGAAAAATTATGTTGTTTGAAACAGGCAGACAACATGATTAGCTTTACCCACATTTACTAAAGCATAGTATGTTGTTTCTATAAATGGGGCACAATGGTGTTTTGTTATGAAACGCCTTTTGACATAGGGTGGCCATAACCCACAGACTCCCAAATACATTTCAGCATTCTATAAAAATGTCAAATCTCCTAGTATTCTCAGGCCATATATGTACATTTCTGAGAATTTAGCACCACAAAGTTTAACCAAGATGGAGCAATGAGATATTTATGAGTTTTAAGTACTACCCTGCCTGTATTGTAATCATCAGTAGTTTGACATGCCATAACTATAGTAACAAAGCATGGTAAATGTGAAAGTGAACTATCTTGAGATAAGACTTTTCCCTAATGCATAGGAGCCTGGCTACACATTAAACAGATCGAGATGGTAAACGCCATTGTTAGATTTCTTAATTTTGCCATACTGACCAGTGGTGTAGGGAGGAGCCATGCCAATACAATATATGAACAAAATAAAAAAATAAATAAAATTCTGTCTCCAGTACTGTATTAGCTAGATAGTGATAGGAAAGATTGCTGTCTTTGAAAACTGGGCAAAGCATTGTCAGTTAGGATCAAATTAGGTGTTGAATGGTGCTGGAAGTAACTGGGGGCAACTTGGCTGACATTCCAGAAGATGTATGATGTGGAAAGGGAGAGAAATCTCCACAGATTTCCTAAACTATTCTTTACGCACTGTAACCTGTACTAACCTTCCTTCAATCTTAGTTTGCTATTCTTGAGGTTACTGACATCATTTCCTTCCTACTCAAACCAATCTCTTGTAACTCCATGGTGTTTAGCCATTATTCTCTAGAGATGAAATGGCAGTCATATATGCCAACATCTCCAATTTAGCTAGAACTAGGATTTCTAGAATTTTCCTTTCACAATTGTATTTCTCATTTTTCTTAGAAGGAACTGTAGGTGTGATTCTTTATCAAAGGGGCAAGTATGACCAGGTAAGCATCATGAGTTTCAAGGGGTTAAGTCCATAAATTGACACGTCTGGAATAATAGTTATTTTTTCAGGCACTGGAAGGATTGGAGGCATCTTGACCACCATTCCTCTGAACAAATATAATGACTTGATGATTATACTACGTCATTCTTCTAATTTTTTTATATCAGAACTGCATTTGTGAATATTATACCTGGTGAAGCCAAAAGTAAAATGCAAACTGTCTTCAGAACCCATCTAAATATCTGGAGACATCTCACTCCAATTAATCTTCTTTCTTCCCTGTCAGAATCCAAGGAGTGGGCCGTTGACTACCAAGATAGGTGCCAGCATCCAGGACAACTAAGTTAAAGTCCAAATGTCTGTCATATCCAAGCCCAATGCCAGGGGTAGAGAGGGGAACAAGACATGTCCTGTCTAGCAGACAATATGTAGTCCAAATGAGCCAAAAGTCTGACAACCAAGGAATCAGTATGAATAGGAGTAAGGTGCCTTGGACTTGTGTTGGAGTAAGAGTGGAAACACGAGCCTGGAACAGGAAATTGAGCCTGGAACAGCAGAGAGCCAAGCAGGGCAAAGCATCACAACAAGTCAAGAGACCTTCGTTACTGAGGCAGCTTCCAAGCAGAGATTCCCACCCATTTTTTTGGCCATGCCTAAGCATCTCTAAATTCCTGATGCCCACCTCCCTATGACATATAATTCTTACTATTCAAAAGGTGAACTATTCACATGGGGGAAGTCTAAAAAGCCATTAACTTGGTCTAAATTTTCTCAAATTGTCCCCCTGTGAAGCATATGCCCCCTGTTGGGGACCACAGTTCTGAAGGAAAGAACCAGTTCCTATATTGCTCTTTCCCTAGGGTTCCCAGCTCATGAGAGTCCTGGCAGCTGCAGTAGGCTGTGGGTCTAATCCTGCAACTATCAGGGATGTTGTTCTAAATTTGGCCAGGATGAGACCTGAAGCTACCTCAGAACTTGACATTCCACTAGGACAAGGGTTCCCAACCTTAGGCCTGCGGGCCGGATCCAACTCATGACACCATTCCATCCAACCCATCGCCGCCTCTGCTGCACTAGAAGTGGAAGCAGGTGCATTTATGTCAGCCATAAAATGTGCCCGACCATGTGCAAACATGCCCGCAGCTGTCGTAAACGTGGAAATGCATGTTCGTCAGCTGCAAATGCATCCACTTCTGCTTCCAGGGGTATGGTCTGGCCCACTCGGCTGTCCGGGGGCATGGTCAGGTCTGCAGTGTAAAAAGGTTGGCAGCCCCTTCACTAGGACTTTGCTTTAATTCTAGTCTTTTTGATTGTTGCGTTCGATTGTTGAAGTCATCATGAAGAAATAGAAAATGCAAAGGAAGTTGCAGAACTTGTTAAAGGAAGAATCTCTTTGTGTGTGTGTCCAAGCATTTTTCTAATTATACAACTACATTCATCCACTTCTTGTTCTATCTCTGAGAATGGCCATAGCAATGCTAAGTGGAATAGGAATGGAGTGAGAGAAGGAGAGTTGTACTGCCACACCAGCTCACTGCACGGCAGATGGCAGATGTGGAGGATGATTTTGTGGGGTTTTCCGCCTGGCAGAAACTCTTCAGTTTAATTAAGGAAACAGAGGGACATTGGATTCTATCTATACCCCTCTAAACTCAATTTCAGGGTTTTCTGCTTGCTACTTCTTCAATCCATTCCGGATATCATCATGGCAACAGTCTTCCTGTTCTTAACTCCTCAGAACAGTTCTTCCAAGGACATGCCACACCAGTCTCTCAGGCCGGCTGAAAAATCACTATGACTTTCTGTAGGCACATAGGCAAAAGGTGCCTCCGTGAGTTAGAGGAACATCTTTTCTGCTTGAATTATTGGTAGCTTGTGGTTTGATAGGGAAATGGGAACCTCACCTAATCATTTGTATCACCAACATATGTGAAGTCTTACTAGGGACCCCAGAGGCCTTTCAGTATAGAAAAGTGTTATACTGTATATTGCTGGAGATATGCACGCTGAAAGAATAGCAATTTGGCATTAAGTGCATCCTATTTTCAAATGTTTAACCCAGGGATTCTCAACCTGTGATCCACTGGCTGGATGTGGCCCACGGTACCATTTCATGTGTCCTCCCCCCACTGCCTCCACCACACCAGGAAGTGCCATGTTGTGGAGGAAGGGCAAAATGGCCATCCAGCCCTCAAAGCGCAAAGCTGTCTGAGGAAGGGTGACCCGGCCTCTGACTTTAGAAGGCTGAGAACTCCTGGTTTAACCACTGTGCTTCTAGATTACTTTCACTCCTGATATATTGGGGAATTTTTTTTAAGGATAGGCTCTAAGAATTTGGTTGTTCCTTTTAGTTAACAGACTATAAGACAGAAAATAACAATAACAATATCACAGAACTGTGGAGTGATCACCTTAGTCTCATGAAACAAAACTCCATCTAGATTGCACACAAAACTGAAACGTTGTATGTTAAAAAATCATCCTAGATGAATTTAAAGTGGAAAGGGGTATCTTTACTTACAGCTGTCATTTATAGTTAAGTCAGAAGAAGGAGAAAAGGGGGAGGGGAGGGGAATGGAATAGAGACAACAGAATGCAGGAAGCCATGCATGCTTGTTGCTTGGAAGGTAGTCAGAGGAAGAAGGGAAACATAAAGAGCCTCCTCAAAGGTAGTGGTATTTTTGAACCACAATCGGGCATACCCTGGTAATGACAACCTTGTGTTGCTAGCTAATCTTTTTCACACTAAGTCTGGTGAAAGGAACTGCAGAATGAACTCACCCAAAGGTACCTTCATTTTTGGCAACTTCTCATCTGGCCTTAACATGGAAGAAGAATAAAAACTAAGCAATCAAAACAAACATCAAACAGGAAGAGGGCTATGGTTTTGCCTCAAATCTAGAAAAGAACTTTATTAGTCAAGCTGGTGGCAAAAGACCATCACATTAGGCTGTGGAGTATTCCCTCCTACTAATATCCAGTGTTAATGCATGCAAGTTTTCTATTATCTCTGCATGACCTTCTTGTCCATTCAGGTATTTATGGCTGAGATATACAAGTCTGGAATTCTAATGACTTTTCAAACCAAGTCAGAACATCACATTTTCTATTGCTGGTCTTAAAATTGTCTGGTTATGTTCTATTCCTCAGTCACTGTTTCTTATTTAACTGATGTTAAACATTCACACTTTATATCTAAATATTTGCCTTAAAGAGGTTGCTACAAAGAACGAGTTCAAGGCAGGACACTGTGCCCTATAATGTCCCATAGCAGGGGACAATATAAAAATATTAAACAAACAGGTCACGCGAACAGGAGGAAATACACATCTCTTGAACTGAATGTGCTGTCAGATGTCCAGTTAAATCTAATTAGATAGCATTAATTATATTATTGTACTGGTGATGAACCTGTGATGCATATCAATTTGCTGCATGCAGATATAGGCTGTTGGGTGTGGCTCTGGGTGTGGGTGTGCCTTCAATTCCACTGTGAAACATGGTATTCCACACATTCTTAGTCTGCCACTGGTTTATTGAGTACTGTAAAGTGAAATGTTGAGGCCAATGTAGCAGTTTAAACAGTTGGTACATTTTTAGGAAAGGCAAAAGCTGCCCAGAGTCGCATTGAGAGTGGGGTGGCATAGAAGTTGTAATAATAATAATAATAATAATAATAATAATAATAATAATAATAATAATAATAATAATAATAATAATAATAATAATAATAATAATAATAATAATAATAATAATAATAAATGAATTTCTGATGTCAGGTTTGGGAGACTGGCAGAAAAAGTACATACAAAACTTTTTGGCATTGAACTACATTTGTTGGTTTTTGTATACAAGTACATCCCAAATATTGTTAAGATACTGAACATGATGACTGGAAGGTTGGCAGGTCAGCAGTTCAAGACCTGAGTGCTGCAATATAGAGTGAGCTCCCATCTCTGCCCTAGCTCCTGCCAACCTAGCAGTTTGAAAGCAAGAAATTGCTAGTGGATAAATAGGTGCTGCTTCAGTAGGAAGGTAACAGTGTCTAGTCATGCCTGCCACATGATGCAGACAGTGCTGCTCTTTGGCTGTAAAGGGAGATGAGCACTGTATTCTAGAGTCGGATACGACTGGCTTTCAAACAAAGGCAACCTTTACTTTTAACTATGTCCCAAATATTAGACTATATGGGACATATTTTTCATTAATGGTAACAATGAGATATAGCCCTACTCCATCTCAGCAGCTAACAGCTGCATGTAAATAATAATGATATATAATTTGTGCCACATGGTATAAGATTATTTACCCAGGTAGGTTAAAACCTGACTGTATGTGGATAAATAGCATATGAGCAAATATTTACTAATGAAAAATAGGTCAAGCATATTTACATACAGAGGGAAAGATCTGCAGACAGAGAAGAGGCTTACTGTGACTACAATAAAGGAATAGAATCACATGAACTGCTGTGGAAATGTTTCATGGAGCTCCTGTTGGTTGAGTTCAGTGATCCAGTTGAATTTGTTCCCTGGTTTGGTCAATTGTGATAATCATGATTATTTGTGTCAGGAAATGGAAAGTTGGCACAAGGTTGGAAATGTCTCAAAAATGCTGTACATATTTTCAGCCTCAGGATAGAACCCAGCCCCAGTGGAGCCTTAGTGTGGGCCTGTGGATTGCCTCCAATGGAACCACCGCTTTTCCTCATGGCACTGTTTTTCATGGTTATGGAATTTGTGTATAGTTACTTCCCCATTCTAAAAGACAGACAAATCTCTCCAAAGGATTAGTTACTGTCAGTAAGAATTTTAAAATGTACTGACATTTTTTGGCCCAGTTGGAAAATCTCCTCCTTCACCCCGTTGGTAACAATGAGCATCAAAAAGACCGTTGAGTCTTCTTTCTCTCTCACTATCACTTTCTTGTGGAATTGCAGAAGGAATCCAGAAAATCTGACATTTCATCTCCTGGTTGTATGTATCTAGTGGTCTCAGAAGAGAAAGGAAAAATATATTCTCATGTAGAGTAGAACTCATTTTTTTTCCTGACTCCATTGGAGAGCTATTGCATGAAATGTCTTAGCATGTCATATCTCCCCAGTCTGTTCAGTATGAATATATCTAGACATTACATTCTTTTTATTTGCTAGCCTAGAGGCAGACTTGTGTGTACATGTATTGCACACTCACATGCACACACACATTTTTGTGCTTTTTGTATATAGGTGCCTTTGACTCTGATTCACTAACCAGATAAACAAAAGCATTTAGGATCTGAAGCCAACTGCATAGAAAGCAAACATTCCAATAACATTGGAACTGTTGCTTATAAAGTAGTAATGTGGTTTGTTGTACCTGAATTTTTTAACCAATGGCAATATGCCATGTATCAAATGTCTGTAACCATCAAGGACGAAGCTCAAAAATGTCTGTTAGGCATGTACTCCATGTTTACAGCCTAGATTTAATGTTTGTGGTTTACTGTAATTCTTACCCATGCTGTTGCTTCTGTAATCGGATTTGAATCTCGAGTGTTTTCTCCAGGTGATGCAATGTAAACATGGCAACTAGCAAGTCAGAGCAAGTGTGTCTTGTTTTAGCTACATCTCTCCTGCAAGCCTTTTCAAATTAACCAGGATGTAACACTGTACTATGTACAGCAACCTGTTACATGCTATTGGCAAAGCCAATGAAGATGGAAAAATCCTCTTTCTTGGGAATAATTTGTAGACTGTGTATATAACAAAGGGCTTCTAAATTCTTTTCTCTCCCTACCAGGCTGATATTAGTACTGATTTCCATATGCCACCAAAATGAGCTCTGCATCTCTTTTGGTCTGATTCCAGTAGAACGTTTGAAATTCTGAATTCATTAGCAGACTAAATGAGGACAAATAATCTGATACATAGCCCTCGTTTGACAGGTGCTGGTGGTAAGCAGTTGGTACGTGCAAAGTGATGGTGTTTGTTCTAGACACAGTTGCAGTCTTTTGAAAGATTAGGTTTGCAGGTTGGGGGAGCTCTGTTTTTTCATACAACTTTGCCACTTAAATCACATTTCTGGAACTTCAGCTGATGCACGTACTAAAACCACATTTGCTTGCTTCATGTTATGTAGTTGATATTGAACCTCCAATCCTGGATAGTTTTTATGTTGCTGCAGGTGTTAGGATAATTAAACACTGTATTTTGAGCCAGGCAAGAAATTTTAATTGCTTAATCTTTATCAATCATATGTACTAAATATGAGCCTCTCAGATAACACGATGGCAACCCTAGTTCTACATGAATATAGTTGGATACACAGGGATTCAAACCAATCTTTTAAGAATTAGTTAGTCAAAGTTGTGGTCCTAAATGTATGAATCTCTTACTCCCACATTTGAGGGTATAATTTTTTTTCCTTTAAAAACCTCAATTCCCCAAGTTCTTTCCATCATGTGAATTTGTGCAAATTCTTACCCTGAACAAAACTGAAATAAAATTATTTCTCATTTCTTTTTAGGAGGCTGCTGTGTAGAAAACTACATGACAGCTTTATGGGATCCTCTATGAATTCTATGATTCAAATAAACTAGAAGTATAGGCGGGACTGAAATAAAATTGGGATCTTAAAGTTCTTCCCCTTAAATCCCTCCCCCTTCCCCTCCGGGTGTCTGCCTGGCTCTGAACACAATGTGCTGTTTCAAACCCTTATGTCTTTTGTTAGTATGAAAAGTCTGCCTTCACCTGGGTTTCCGCTGTGAGCTTATTTATATAGGTCACATTGCAACTCCATCTCTCTTTTGAAAAGAAGCCATGACTGGCTGTTAACACAATGCCAGGGTTTTAGGCATTAGAAAATGTCTCTACGAGCACTTTGTGGCTCTTTATTTCCTTGCTCTGTGGGGAATACCTTGTCAAGACCACATGTAAACAGTGTTAACTTTGCTGGGGAGGGGGGAGGAGCAGGAGAGTGTCTTTCCCATTTTAATAAAGTCTGGTTTAGATGGGGATGTGAGAAGCACATTAAACAATGCACAAATATGTGCAACACGCCTCTTGGGTCTCTGGCCTGACAGCTCCTCATAAATCCATCGCTGCTGCTATCCGCTTCAGTCTGGAAACAGCAGCATGGATCTGTCAAAAAGCAAGCACTTTTGCAAAAGATTAATTATTTGCTCAGACAGGGTCCATGCTGAGATTCTTTAAAAGGCTTGTTTTTTCGTTGCTAAGCTCTGAAATAACGTTTCAGGGTTCCTGCTTTATTCTCCCCCTACCCTCCAAAAGCAGAGCATTTGTCTTCAAAAACAAGACAGGGAGGAAGCACTAAGCAAAGTACCCTTTAATACTTCCTCTACTTTTTCCCATGGAAACAATCCATTTGTAACCACTGGCTGCCTAGTCAGTCCAGAACTACTTTACCCCCGGCTCCTAACGTCCTTTAGACAAATGCTCCAATGGGTTATCTGGCAAATGTGCAAGGAAACATATGGCAAAGCTTTCTCCTAGTCAGCATTATTTAGCACTGTGTGTTTGAATCCAACAACTTGCCCTACTCCCTGTTGCTATGTATATCCACGAACCCATATTTACAAAAGTCATTAAAGGGTCTGTGGTGGCTCAGTGGTTAAGAAGCTTGCCGTATTAGCTGGAAAGTTGGCAAGTCTGCAGTTCAAGACCCAGGTACTGCATGATGGATTGAGCACCTGTCTCTGTCCCCAGCTCTTGTGGACATGAAAGGAGCCTCATTAGGGCATTCCCTGAATGGAGTTTCTTCTGCAAAAACCCTTTCAAACCAGAATAATTTCTGACACAAAATAATTATTATGCAAAAGTCAATACATACCCATGCCATGGAAATTCAGCCCTGAAATGCCAGGTTCTGTCTTGCTGCTTTCAGTACTAAACTGGCTGCCCACCTGACAGAAGGCAATGATCTGATATGATCAATGCCTTTCCCCAAGTTTTCTGTGCTTTTTAAAATCAGTTTCATAGCTCATTTATTTAGATGGGGCAGGTGGTGGTGGAAACTGCTTTCATTAAATTTACTTAAACTACCATTTTGGTGTTTTATTTTTTTACCATATCATCACCAGATGTGGAAATAGGCATTCCCTCACGTATGTATTATGTAGGCTGGCAATTTAGTTATGTAAACCTCCCGGGGGGGGGGGATCCCTCACATGTGTGGCATGTAAGTGCAATAAACAAACAGACAAATTTTGTGGCACTTTCTGTTTCCTTGCCAGAGGCTTCTGAGATGGAAGTTTGAACATAAGTGTCACTTTTAATAAAGTATTTAGGTTTTAAAAAATACTCAGCCAAAGAAACCTTGATTTGCAAAGGTTTCTTTTAGAAACCAGTAACATTTGAAGACATGCCTTCCTATCTCTGCACACCAAGCTGTAGATATCAGTAGGAATGGATCATTATGTTTCTATGTGTGCACATGTGCAAGCAGACAGGGAAAGGTGTACTTATATATAATCCAAATGAAATAATACCTTTCCACAGTGATTTTATGAATGACAAGGAGTTTTTCATGTTCTTCTCTGAGATCTCTAGCACAAATTACAGAGGCTCTGTGGCACGAGTGTCCACCAATTTAATCACCTTTTAAAAAGGCATTAGCATTTGGATCTAGGCCATCTTACAAATGTCAGTAACACTCAAACTGATACAACACATTTCACCATTGGCAGAGAAGTCACCACTGAAAGGGAGAGCACAACACAAAAGGGAGAGCACAACACAAACACCCCTTTTTCTGATAAAGTGTCCACCAGAACTTAATTGAAACATTTGAGTCTAATAGTCCTTCATTAGGGTAAACTTTTTCACTGGTGGCAGGTGGAATGAAAGGTGGGGATACAAAACAAGTTACATGAACATAAAGTAAAGTATCTATGAACTCTTGGGGGTGGGGAAGGCTGGAGCAGGCTAAATAGGGTCACCAGGAATTTCAGCATGCCATTTGATGCACTTCTCATGTCTAAATAGCATACGGATCTTAAGCGATTTAATCCGCATCAGCCCACTATCACTTTGCCAGTATCATGAGGTGGCTTAAGAAGAGAAAATTCCCTCATGGTCTTCATACTTCTCTGGAAAAGTTTTCTTCATACTTCTTTATTCTTCTGTAGAAAAGTTTTCTATTTATCTCCCCCCCCCCAAAAAAAAAATAATATTTTTTTTTTTGCACAATGTATGTGCACTGGCCTAATATAGTTGTTGTTGTTTTTACTTCCTCTGGCCCCCATAAATTTGGAAATGTTTAATTTGTCAATATCCTAAAGTGGCTCCATTCTTAAACCACTTCACAATATTGGCATATTTAAAGAAGGAGGCTTGCTTTAATTCATTTCCAGTGTTCACATGAGCTGGAAAAAACAAAATGATTCTACCCACACCCAAAAAGTAGAAGTCCCTGACAGGGGTAAGAAAATTGTGAAGGTATAAACACTCTGGAGGCAGGAGAAAATGTTGTCTGGTCGCCACTTTAGGAGCAAACCAGCCCATCTCTACAGAATACCAAAGCAGGCTAGATTCCCATTTTTTCACCTCCAGGGCTGGTTGCATATAACTTCAATTTTCAACCCCAGAAAATATTCAGCCAAAGATGTGGGAAGGAAAAATACCAGAAGTCTAAGGCTAGGAAATCTTGAAGGAGCTGAAGATTCATTTTGGGGGTTTGGCCCAAATCAAGGAGAATGGGGAATTCTGCAGGTACTATTTACATTGAGAGCATGTGCGTATGGTAGGGAGAGTGTGTGTTTGTGTATATTTGGTAGTGGGAAAGAATGTGTATGTGTGCAAAGACATATACATGTGAGTTGCCACCAAGGTGTGGTCCTTAACGTTGAAAAGATTGTGCATCACTGCACTGACCTGGGAGTAATGCTTATTGAATTCAGTGTAAATATGAGTCTGACAGGAGAGGGAGACGGAGACAGAGACTGAATTTAATCACCAGCTTCCCTGGCACTTTCTCCCTGGAGAAATGAGCTTCAGAATAAGGCTAAGCAACCCTGGAGCTGCCCATTGCTCTATTCTGAAACAATATTTGTTTTTAAGAAGAAAATTATAATCCAATTTCCAAAGAGTTTTGGACCAAATGAGATAATCAATGTTGTATAGTGGAAGAATGACCATCTAGACCTGTGCTGAGATCCCCACTTGGTGGTGGAAACTTATTTAAGGATGCTATAAATGGCAACCATGAAGACATATGCTCTTCAACATAACATTCGAACCCTTGTCTCTTTTGTGAATGCAATGGTGCTGCATCAGATTGTTATTAGTAAAGTAAAAAGGTCACCCTTGCTTGAAAGGCAGTCGTATCTGACTCTAGGGTTCAGTGCTCATTTCTATTTATAGCCAAAGAGCCAGCGCTGTCTACATTTGCAGACATTTCTGTGGACATGTGGCTGGCATGAGTAGACACCGGAGTGCACAGAACTCCTTCCTTTCCTCTCTCTATATATTTTTTCAGAACAGTTCAGCAATGATGCTCTTTGGGTGGCCTTGGGTAAGGTACTATCTCTCAATTTAATCTCTCTTGAGCATGTGGGACTGACATATGAAGATAAGGCTATATTGTAACCAGCTGTGACCTCTTGGGGAGAACAGAAAAGGCGCAAGAACGAGGGAGCATGATCTTTTTTCTTTCCTCTGAATAGCCCACACACTGACTTGTAACAAAGGCCAGTTTTCTCCCTTCTGATGTGTTGAGAAGTTGTGCAAGAAACGGATGAACATGTCTGGCTGAGCTGCCTTTGAACCTGGTGCCTGGTACAGTTTTGTGGATCACAGTTTGTTCACCCCAAAGACAGATATTTCTTCAACTTCTCCCCAGACAGTTTTTCTTGTGACTCAAAAAAATCCAATGTGCACAAAGAAAAATGGTTTTCAGCCACCAAGTATTTATTTTCACTTGAGTCTTGATCAGAATGATCAACATCTTCTTTGTTTGTTTTTTTAACAGACAGTGCTGAAATGTGCCACAATATTCTGATCTCCATGTCTATAGGCCATGCTGAATGGGAGAGGGTGTCATGTTCCAAATGTAGGAAAGCACCACGTGGGAAAAGATGCACTAGGTGGACTTTTTGCATGAAAACACATTTTGGCTGACATTTTAACAGCACATCTATGAATGCATCTCTTACTATAAAAACAGACAGGTCCTTAAGGTGGCAGATGAGCAAAGTCCTGGTTGAGCTGATGGATCTCTGTTGGAAATTGATACTAATAAGCCAACCCATACTCACTTCTTTAACCAAGTTCCGCAGCCAAATACCCTGAAATGGTTGGATAAAAAGGATGTAATTCTTTTTAAACAGGATTCCCTAATTGCTTCTGATAATAGAACCTGGACACAATATGACTTTGTTAGCCTCTGGATAATTCATAATTAGGTAAAGCTCTCCCTTGGCCGAATGCCAGTCATGTCAAACTCTATGGGGGTGGTGCTCTTCTCTGTTTGCAGCAAAAGAACCAACACTGTTTACATCTGAAGGCATTTTCATGGTCATGTGGCAGGCATATCTATATGCTGGAGCACATGGAATGCTGTTACCTTTCCTGCCAAAGCAGTATATATTTATCTACTTGTAATTTATTGCTTTCAGACTGCTAGTTTGGCAGGAGCGAGGACAGACAGTGGGAGCTCACTCCATCAAGCAGCACTGAAATCTCTAACTGCTGACTTGTTGACCATATGGTCATCAACTTCAGTATCTTAACTACTAAGCCATTGCAGCCCAGGTTTGTAGTATATGCCCCTAATTAGGAACCAACTCTAAAAGGGCTTTCAAAATAATTGAGATATCTGGAGTGGATTTGCCAGTTTCACCCTGTTAGTGAATCTCCATGACTGAGCAGAAATTTGAACCCAGATCTCCTGAGTATATATATGTATGTGTGTGTGTGTGTGTGTGTCATATATATAAGCAGCTGGGAGTTTGAGGGAGGGCAAACTGCTAACTCAGGGTGGGCAACGTCCACTCTGAGCACCCCGGGGCTACAGCCCTGACCCTAACACTGACATTGTTACCCATCCTGAACAAATATTCGTCCACCCACATATAGAGTCCTGGCTACGGCCCTGGTTAGAGTTGTTTGTTTTTTTGGGGGGGTTTTGTCACAAGAAATGTGTCATCCACATCTCCACACAGCCTCTGCTCTGTTCCTAAGGGTATTTAAGACATAATTTCCAAAGAAATATATTTAGGATAATTAGAAAGTTTTATGGCTCTAGCAGTAAAACAATAAGATAAGTTTGAAAGTCACCTTCAGTTAAGTATGTGAATCGAAAGCATGGAAGAAAGAAGGAACCAAATCAGTTGAAAATCTCTTGATAAAACAGGAGCTCTGCTTGAGATACATATGTTTATGCATGACTTAAACAAATGTTAAGTGTTGCTAGAACTTCACTTTACAATCAGCCTAATCCTGATAACATTAGCTTCACTAACGCCGTATAAAAAACTTTTTTGGACTTATGGCCTGTCCACACATTACAAAACCATGTCCACAGGTAATTTTGACATTGGACTCTCAAATTTTGGGCATCATTGAACTAATAGTTATTTATTGTGTTATCACATCTAGACTGGAGGCAGGGCTGTTTGGATCTTACCTCTCATCACCAGTGTGTTTGGCTGGCCCTGCTCTTCTGTACAACTGCCTAAAACATACAAAGCTCTCTCATTTGATGCTACAACTAAGCAGCGCAAGCAGATAAAACATGTCAGGACTTGGCAGTGTGCAAGCTGTGAGAATGGTTGCGTGTGGTCCCGCTAATTGATACTCGAGAGTCAAAATGAATCTTAACCATGAGTTTGACTGACACCTAAAAATCACAAAGGATTCAAAGAAGCAACCCCTTTTCATAACCCTGGGATTCTGTTCATTTTGAATGCTCGACCGCATTAGAGGGGTGGGTGAAGACATAGGGATGTGCATGCATGCTGTTAAATATTCCACAGGTGTGAACAAGTGCACTCTTGACAAGTGGCTCCAGACCAACAACACAGCTGGCAGTTAAGCAAGGGAATGAGGGAGGCACCTGCAAAAGAACAACATTCAAAGCCTTTGCTTGTACAAAATAATCACCTCTGAATGCAGACAGGTCTCAGCTCATAAGCAAAGCAAACAGCTGCCTTAATGTGGCCTACTTCTGAATATTTATAAATAGGGATGCATTAGTCTCTCTCTCAACACCCACACCAACCCTGAGGATTTTTTTAAAAAAAGAAAAAACCAACCCTGCAATAACATACCTGACACATACTGTATTATGATTCCTAGTTCTATAGGTAGCCGGCAGGTGCACAATTCTTTATAGTCTTATTCCTAGCAGAAAACACTGGCCCTCTTCTTTTAAGCAGATTGTTCAGAGAGTTGCACCATGTTCCAAAACAGAGAAGCATCATATCATATGGCAGAGTCCTCTTTCTGAAGGGTGGGAGGCATTGCAATGCCAATGATGTCCCTAAGTTTTAAAATCATCATTCATCACCCCTTTGCAGCTCTGAACACCAGGTGGAGTGACACAGTGATCTCTTCATGCCTTCAGATCTTGGTATTTGTTTCTCATGTGACTGTCTTTTCCAATATCCCTGTTTAACTTAGGGCCAAACTTGATGTTATAAATAGTTATTCCTTAACATCTGATTGTCATGAGGAGAGCTTCTCAGACCTCTTGAAGTTTTCAGATTCACTTGCTTTATTTTATGTTTGGTCTTCTGGGTGGTAACAGAGATTTCATTTGTAAGTCTGTTCTTTCTGAAACAGATCTATGAGAATCATATCTGTGAATGATTAATGTGTTCTTCAGCTAGAATGATGAGTTATCTGTTAATGTGTAGTTTGGCTCTTGCTTTTTGAAGTTTGGAGGTGGAACTGAAATTGGAACCTGACACTTATGAAAGAGAAATGAGCAGCAAATTCAGTGCTAGACAAAACATAAGCTGACTGTCACTGTATGCTTAGCATTCCTCTTTCCTCATCTATTCCTACAGCTGTCTACATAGAGGTCCAGAGCAGCACATTTTCTCGGAACTGAATTTTTTAGTGTGCTTTATTTCCACCTTTAAAGTAACTGTGTGGGTCCTGAAATACCTAAACTGAGATTCTGGCAAAGCACATGACCTAAAGTTAGAGATTCTGTAACAAAGAGTGACTGACTACAACTCCAAACAATTGAAAGCTCGTCCATGTTGCTGAAACTCATATTTTAGGGCAGGAGTGGAAAGCCTGTCACATCATCCATAGCCATTGGTTATGCTGGCTAAACATTATAGTCCTAAAATACCTAAAGGACACTGGAGATGGGGGTGGGAGCATTCCTCTTAAATTCCATGCTGAGCCTCACCTTCTGGGTCCATAAAGTGATCCATGGTACCACTCTGTAAAAAGCTGTATCAAAAATTTCTGTTCTAAGCTTCAGTACAATAAAGGTTTTATTGCTTCTGCCCAACTAGAGTTGCTACATTCCAATTTGACCAATCCAGATAAAGAAGTGTGCACATGAGATGCAAATTTTGTTCTTAGCAGTACTTGGTTTTACTTGTCACTTGCTTTCTGTCTGCTTCTGGAAACTCTCTACAAACAGCAGAGAAGGGGCAGAAAATACATAATTTTACCTGGCCATCTAGCTTTTCTCTGGATTTGTTCAGGATCGTCAATCCATAGAATATTGCCAATCCGTAGAGGTATCAAGCCGTTGGGTCTCACTGTATCTGATGCCATCACCCCAGTTCAGCAGCATAGGCTGCTGAAACACCCCTTGAACCTAATGGCAACCAGCACTCATGTGTCACAAAATCAGGTTTATATGGTAACTTCTCCTAATTAGTGAGTTTTAGGCAACATGGAAAAATACCACAATGTTCAGTTACTCTAACTTAATTGCATGGATCAGGGGGGTTCTGCCCCTCCTGAAAATTGTTATGGAGCTCCCAGAAGCAATTTAAGATTCTGACCCCTTATTTCTCCTTAATCTCTCCACAAAATTACTTAGCTGATTATAATTTTATTTATTTATTTATTTATTGCATTTTTAACCAAACCATTTAGGAAATTTCCCACTCTGGGTGGTGCACATATAACTATCAAATAACATACGGTAATAAAACACACAAAAATTTAAAAATAACCCAACCAAATAAATACATCCTAAAATAAAATAACTGGTGTCTAAAATACTGACTGGTTAATTTATTGCTAAGGGGATAACATTCTGAAAAGCTTCTTTGAATAGGAAATATTTTGAAGATATCCACAGATGGGGAAGCTCCACTGGTAGTGTGTTTCACAGTATTGGTGCTGCCACCATTGGTGGGATGTCAAAAAATTTACTACCCCACCGTGATGTCATCACAGTGTGGGCGGAGCTAACTTCATGATGTCATGACTTTGTGGACAGAGCCAACATCATGACATAAAAATAAGCACACACACACACCTCAACCCACCCTCCCACCCACAACACAAACCCATAAATAAATAAAATAAATAAATAAAATAAAATAAAATAAAATAAAAAAATACATTAAAATACACACACACACCCCAAACACAAATCAAACAGAGCTTTTAAACCAGAGCTTAAAGCTTATTCTGGCTAATCTTTCTCACACTAGGTCTGATGGAAGGAACTACAGAATGAACTCACCACAAAATGGCTTCATTTTGGCACTTTTCAACAGTTAAAGAAGTTAGGTACTAACTCCTTGCCTAACCAGTACTCTGGGATAATATGCCTTTATGTAAATGTAAAACAGCTGTACCTCCTTCAGGGTTCTCCAATTGGAACAGCAATTGGAACAGCACAGGTGTAGCTTATTGATGAGGTAACTCCAAGACTTTGCTTAAAAACCCCAAGCCAGGCCACTAGGCCTGTCAGCCACCAGGCATTTTTAGGAACTGTGGTAGTACATCAATATAGGTAAAGGTATTAAATACACATTAAAATACACACAGACACACCACATCCAAAGGTGAGTTACTTACCCTGGGGAGCAGGCTATAGGGAGCTTCAGGCTGGCAGCTTCTCTTCTTCCTCCCCGCTTGGGAGGACAGCAAGGAGGCCGTGCATATGTGCCAAGCGCTGTAGGCATGCATGCACACCAAGTGCTTGGCGCACATGCGCAGTGGGGAAACCAGTGAAAAGGTAAGCCCTGAAGGTGGTTCCCCCCCCCAAAAAAAAAAAATCTGCTACCGGTTCTCCGTGACACTGGAAAAAGTTACTGCCGGTTCTGGTGAACTGGTGCGAACCTGTTACATCCCATCACTGGCTGCCACTGAGAAGGCTCTTCAGTTCAGCACCCGGAGCAGCGTAGACTGTGATGAATGGGTGAGTTTTGCACCAGCTGTAAAAAAATCTGGAAAACTGCCCAATGCATCTCAGTCCACTTTTGAAGCCATGCAATTCAGTTTGAATCTACCTCTCTGCTTGGAAATCCAGTTCTTTGGACCTCCCATTGATATAACTGAAAATAGATAAATGGCTGCATTATTTTATATCTGCCTCTTTGAATGGGCAGAACTTTAGGCCCAGTAGCCCTTTGTGAGTTAATTCAAATTCAGAAAATAGGCACAGATGTGGAACTATGTGACTTGGCTTGACATTATTCTTATTTACTAAAATGGAACTGCCAGAAACCTTTTAGCATTTCTATGTAGAATTAGATAGAAATTTCAGGGACATTGGCCTCTGAGGTAATCAAAGTGGAGAAGTTACTGATAAATATTTTCAGGGAGTGTGATGCCGGAACAGTCTTTGCAGTTGAGAGTAGAAAAAGATGATGATGCAATTATACCTCTACATTTGTCTGAGGTGGTTTTTTTTTAGTGGGGGCATGGCACGTTTCAGAATTTTTAACATATAGACCTCAGACGTCTACAGAAATTCTCTCAGCCAGAGAGCCTCAGCCAAAGTCTTTACAACTCTTTTCAATAACTTACAGGCAGTGGTGAGCTCAAAAATTTTTTTACTACCACACTGTGGGCATGGTATGGTGGGCGTGGCCAGAGGGAAAGCCCTGTGTTGCACCAGAATTAGGACTACTTTATTTCAAAGCTTAGAAGGGTGGGGCCAGCCAGAATTTCTGCTACCAGTTATGGCGAACTGGTGTGAACCTGCTGATGCCCACCACTGCTTACAGGTGGAGAATAGAAAATACATTGTGGCCGTGCTGATGAAATAATGGCTATGGGAACTTAAACTCTTTGGGAACTGCAAGGCATTAGGGGACTGGTAGTTTCCCAGTTCAATATGCTCCCTATAGGGAACTACCAGCCCCATAATAGTTTGCAGCTTCCATGGAGCTTAACCCCTCACACTTACTTTCTTCATCTCTATGAACTCAGGACCATGGTCAAAAACCCCATTCTCCACACATAAGCAATTAAGAACATCTGAGAGGACTTTGATTTTTGTGACTAAAGCCCCAAGAAGTCTGGTTGGAGGAATTATTGCAAAAGTATGGGGGGTGTAGTCCAAAATGTTGGAAAGTTCATGTCTTTCTTTGTTATAATAAAAACACAAGAATGAGAACAGTGTCAGGTCTCTTCATTTTGGCTCAGCATGAATCATCTCAAATAAAAACACAAGAATGAGAACAGTGTCAGACCTCTTCATTTTGGCTCAGCATGAAAGACAAAACTAAAAGCAACTGGACAGGATGATGGAACCTACAGTTGTAGAGGCAGAAGGTCTTTGAATTTCCAGCATCTTTCAAACATTGAATACTCTATCAGTCCTATCATATGTCCCTTCACTGTCCCTCTCCACAAAGCATTGGGACAGGGAAATACTAGTAAAACAATTCAATGTTTACCTGCTATTCACAATACTATATTCCCTCTCCTGTGTTCCTTCTCACCCCAATCATACCCTTTTCCTTTTAATAGGAACTTAAGAAAAACTTATTCATTTGGAAAGACTTGATGTTTCTCTACATTCCTCTGAATTCAAACAACTGTGAATTTTCAGAAGTGTTCAGATACAAATTTGGTTCACTAAAGGAACTTCACTTCATCAGCCAGCTTCCCAGTTTGTCCAAATCAATATAATTCCTCTTTAGATTCATCATTCACATCCCTGTATCTAAGTCAGTTTGTTAGTATCCAAAGAGATGGATGCTTTGAATTAATAAGACTTACTAAATCCCATTAATTCAGTTTCCAAAATGCTGTGTAGAACTATTTGCATAAGGGCAATGGCACAAATTTTCCCCATTGGCTTGCCATCTCTTGCACTGCCAGATATATGACTGCATGTATCTTTGTTATCTCTTATTAGTTGTTATAAGGGAGTATGACAGATGGTTTCCTAACAAGGGAGAAAGCTTTCCTGATTGCTCTTATGTGATCAAAATCCTATTTTGACTAATGGGTCTAGTTGGGACAAGTGACAGGATTTAGCCCTGGTTTTCACTGAAAAATAAAGCCTTTGTATATTTGTTCTATAAAAGAAATGCTAAACTAGAGGAACACATTCACCTTGAGGTCCAATGGAATCATATGTGACTGCTATAATGTCTCCTGTTATGATATACAATATGCAGTGATGTCTTTTGCAAACATCTCCTTTCTATACATAGTCAAAAGGCATAGCTTTTGCTCTGCTCTATGTAGAACCAGGAAACCATGAACTGTGTCCATGTGAAGAAATACAGAGAAAATGATAAGAGGTTTTGGGTCATCTCTGGTTCCTTGTTATCATGTCAGCCTCTTCCATTCTCCTGGACATTAATCTCAGTTCTTTCAGATGAAGATTATCAGAGGTTTTCTTGCCACCAGTGTATTGTGTGTGAGAGAGTGAGCGAGCCATAAAAGGTAATAGCTGAAGGAGTAACTGGAATAAATGCTTGACACTCACCTCTGCGCCAGCAAACAGAAAGACAGCTGACACCCATTAACAGGCCATTAATTTCAAGGCACATATCTTGCAAATGGCTCTTTTTAACTCCCCAAAGCCTGAATATTGTTAAAAACAGACAAAATAAAACTATATTTCATGTGTGAGAGAGTTCTTTGCTATCTCCCCTCTTCCTGCTCTTTTTCTTTTTGGTACTTCAGGTTTATAACCTCAGGTGGGTCTATAGCAAGATCTCCTACTCTCTCTGAGAAGCCAGGAGGCAACAGTGGGAAGGAATATTTTCCCTTAGTTCCATGGTGAATGAGCTTTGAACTTTATTTCATCAAACATGGGCCTGGGCACTGTCATTCAGACCTTACAGCAAAATACTTATTACATGCTGCAGGTGGGGAACTTATTTTGGTTCACAACATGGTAACCCAACAATTTCTTCCCAGAGATGTGCTATTAGGAGCACATTATAGTAATACCTCATTCTTCTTCAATATCCTTCAAAGTGAATCACATTCTTCCTCACTATGATTCAATTGAATGCCAACTTCCATTGTACTCTTCCACTGGTTAGAAAACCCAACAACATCTGGAGGGCTATCAGTTCCCCAGTCCTAGCCTATAGTCCTATCTGGCCATAACCCATTATTATACAGCTAGCACAGCTTATTTCCTTATGCTTCACTGTGTTGGAAAATGAAATGTGTGTGAAAAGGTGGACTCTACAATATAGGAACCCTGTCAAAAATACTATCTGAATGCCAGATTCAATTAGTGAGAGGATGCAGAAAAAAGCATTCTTGGCATTGTCCCCATTGAGTTATGAAATCATATCTTGTTCAAGACTCGTGACATTTAAAGATTGATGAATAATGATGTGACTATTTAGATTGGCTTTCAGGGTTGGGATTAAAATTTAAGAGGGCTGAGTAAACTTAAACTAAATTTGATCTGAATAAGACTGGTAAATTAATACTAATTTAGCTTTTATGACTGTTGTGTATCTAATGCCCAGTGCTTCTTTCAACACATTGGTATTGATATCACTCTTGCTCTGAGTTGCCTTTTTTGAGGAAAATAACAACATGTCCAGTGGCAAGAGTAAGATTTGAACTGGTCATCTGCATGGTAGTGATGAGACCAAGGAGATAACTTTCACTCTTGACCTGTATTACCTAATATAACAACACTGACCAGAAGCAAACTGTTTGGTCAGAAGGTAGGTGTCTCCTCCTTCAGATCCACAGGCCAGCAATTTCATTCTTTAATGGTAGAAGTGGATTACATGAGTTCTAGCTGATAAGGACGAATTGTTTCTCTACATGGTTTTGTTAGGCTAAAACTGTGGGATGAAATTAACAAGAATAATGAATGACAGTGATTAGCAATTGGCTTGCAAAATGCACAGAGAACATGGCCCAGGGCCATCCCTTTGAACTATATTCCTGTCCGGATATCAGATAATGACAAGCACTGGCAGGTTGAAGACTCTGCCATTATGATTAAGATGTGTGTAGTGATACTGGAAGAAAGGTGGTTTTCATTTATTAGCTTGATCCTGTTACCTGAACATAGCATGGAGATCTGTGTGGTAAGATCAACATGAGCTAATTCCTGGAAACCAACCAATCGTGTCATTACATTTCACAGAGCAGGTTGAACTCCAGCATTTCCTGCTGGTCTTTATTATGAGGACACTTTGAAGTACCAGGTTGCGGGCTTCAGAGGAAACAGCAAAGGAATTACTAATTAGGTTGTTCTGTCCCACTGGAAATATAATATCCCATCCCCTTTTGGAAGGAATACACTTTCAAGTAATTTTTACCTAATCTGGAGTATACAAGAGACATAGAAAAGAAGCAATTGAAAGAATCATTGATAGATGTCAATTGTTCCATGACACATGTAATTGTTCCATGATACATGTGACAACTGGAAAAGAACGCCCAGTTTTTTCAGCAATTTTTGTTTTCACAGGAGGGTGTCCCATTGTGACTTGTAGGCATTACTCTCAATTAAGCAAGTGAAGCCTTAAAGCGTCTCATGCTGCATTCATTTCTTGATGCAGAAATAATCAGTGGTTTAAATATTTAGGCAGGAAAGTGAACCTGTGCATGGAAAAATTATTGAATCAGCACTGTTCAGAATTTTTAATTAATTAATTAATTAATTTGTTTACTTACTTACTTATCTCACCCTTTTGGTGCAACCATCGCTCAGAAATTATGACCTGGTTGCAAGTAACATGTTTACACAACATGGTTGATCTTCAGGAGTTACCCAATGGGCATTTTCCCCACTATTTGTGCTGTGTTTCTCACTGTTCACTTTGATGTTTATTCCTCTGACTATATGACATTAGTGCTAATCATGATAAATCTGATGTTTTGGTGTTACTATGCAGTATACAGTTAAACCTCATATAACACTAAAACCTGGTTCCACAAGTCTTGATGTTATACGATTTTTAGTGTTATCTGATGCATGTTAAAATCCTATGGGAGCCATAGAGATACATTGTAACCACACAGGCTTTAGCGGTTGTTATCCGATGCATCCCATAGGATCTTAATGTTATCCGATGCAATTCTTCCCCCCAGATTGCTTAATGTTTTGCGATTTTAGTGTTATTCGATACTAATGTTATATGAGGTATTACTCGACCCTCGACCCTACGGTACCCTCGACCCTACGGTACTTACCAACTACCGACCTGTATCCAACCTACCCTTTTTGGGTAAGGTCTTGGAGAAGGCAGTGGCGTGGCAGCTACAGGAAGTCCTGGATGAAGCGGATTATCTGGACCCTTTCCAGTCAGGATTCAGGCCCGGATATGGTACTGAAACTGCATTGGTCGCATTGGTGGATGATCTCTGGCGAGAACGGGATGGAGGTCATCCAACCATCCTGGCTCTTCTTGACCTCTCAGCGGCTTTCGATACTGTCGACCACGGTATCCTTCTGGGAAGGCTCCAAGGATTGGGGATCCAGGGCACTGTGCTGGCCTGGTTCTCTTCATTTCTGAGGGGCCGGACCCAGTCGGTGTGGCTGGAAGGCGAGAGGTCCAGCCCTAGGCCCCTGCAATATGGGGTGCCTCAGGGCTCGGTACTCTCGCCTCTCCTATTTAACATCTACATGAAGCCACTGGGTGAGATCATCCGTTCCCACGGGGTGAGGTATCACCAATATGCAGATGACACCCAGCTGTATATCTCAGCCCGTGGAGATCCAATTGATGCAGTGGAAGTCCTATCCAGGTGCCTGGAGGCTGTCAGGGTCTGGATGGGGGACAACGGGCTACAACTGAATCCCGGCAAGACTGAGTGGCTATGGGTAAGGGGTCCTGCGCTATCTCGGGAGTTACCATCTTTGGTTCTGGATGGGGCAGTTTTGCCCCAAACAGACCTGGTGCGTAATCTGGGGGTCCTCTTGGACTCACGACTACTGCTCGAGGAGCAGGTGGCAGCCGTGGCCAGGAGGGCTTTTGCACAACTTCGTGTAATACGCCAGCTACGCCCACTCCTAGACCGGGATTCCTTGCTCATGATCACACATGCTTTGGTCACCTCCAGACTTGATTACTGTAATGCGCTCTACATGGGGCTGCCCTTGGTGACCATTCGGAGGCTGCAGCTGGTCCAGAATGCGGCTGCTCGGGTAGTGATGGGGTGCGGGCGTTATGCTCGTGCCTCACCACTGCTTCGGGAGCTGCACTGGTTGCCAGTATGTCTCCGGGTGCAATTCAAGGTGCTGGTTATTACCTTTAAAGCCCTACATGGTAGTGGGCCAGGATACTTAAGAGACCGCATCGTCCCAAGGACATCTGTCCGTCCCACCAGGGCGGATCGGAGAGGCTCTCTTATCATTCCATCGGCTAGAGAGGCGCATCTCTCTAGCACCAGAAAGAGGGCCTTCTCCGTGGCCGCCCCGGCCCTTTGGAACCTCCTGCCAACTGAGTTACGTCTACAGACAGAGCTCCTGTCCTTTCGGAAGGGCCTAAAAACCTGGCTGGCAGGGCAGGTGTGGGGCTCCAGGAATTTGGGGTCCCATGTTGGGTGGCTGATATGATGGGACAGCCACCCCTCCCTCACTCTTTTAAACTTTAAAATCTTTTTAAACCTTTTAACCTTTTTAAATCTTTTAGATTTTTGGAAATTCAGCGTTTAATTCTTTTTTAATTGACTTTTAAGTAATTTATGAACCTTAAGGTTTTAATTTATGAATTTCTGTAAGCCGCCTAGAGTCAGGTTCGCCTGATTGGGGTGGGATAATAAATCTAAATAAATAAATAAATAAATAAATACTGTATTTCATTTGGCTTGCAGGATTCTCTCTTTTTTTTTGAGGAGGAAGTAGTGTTTCATTCAGATTCTTTTGAATTGCTTCTAGCTTGTATGATCAAGGCTGTTATACAGTAATACCTCATAACGTTTACCTTGGATAACGCTAAAATCGCATAACGTTAAGTAATCTGGGGAGGAGAATTGGATCGAATAACGTCAAGGTCCTATGGGATGGATCGGATAACAACCGCTAAAGCCTGTGCGGTTACAATGTATCTCTATGGAGCTTTAACGTTATCTGATCCATCCCATAGGATTTTAACATGGATCGGATAACACTAACAGTCGGATAACATCAAGACTTGTGGAACCAAGTCTTAGCGTTATCCGAGGTATTACTGTATTAGAGTCTCCAGTAGGCATCACTGATGATGCAGACATTGGTGTGTGATGCAGAGATGAACCCTACTCCTTTTGCCTTCCTTCTGCTCACACTGGTTAGTAGTGCAACTGCAATGCAGTAATGGTCAATGTCTGGAAACGTGCAACACAACATCCCAAGATAATTAAATATTTTTGTATAAACTGTGGCAGCAATTTAAATGTCAGAGTGCAGTACAGAAACATTTGTGTCAACCTAGGACAAACTTCCATATGGTCATGCCCTTAGTTATATAATCCTCAGATATTAAGAATATATAAATCTATGGGTGTCTCTTAAGAAATAAACCATAAAATTGCAATGAAACTTACTCTCATGTAAGTGTGCATAGGACTGTAGCCAAAGACACTGAAACCCTTTTAGTTTCCCCTCAAAATTCAAGCAATTTGCCTGAAAAGTGGGCCTACACCTTTTCCATCTGCATTTTGTTTTAGGCACTATTCCATTGAGCTAAACAGAAGACAACAAAACTCCAGAGAATGAATGCATGACCCCATGAAGTGACAAGTAGCAGCTTGAAAATTTCCTGCACAAAGGAAGAATAATTTAGCATTATGATCCAGTAGGTGGGGTGGGCGGTGAGACTAGAGATGGTTAGAGAGCAGGCTGCTTGACAAAGTCCACTCTCTAGAAAAGATGTAGGTCAAGCCAAGGAGAACAACCAAGCAAGCTTTTGGCAGCGAGCCTTCTATATTGAAGAGGCAGCTCAGAGAAGGCTGCCGCTACTGCTGCTGTTGGCTTTGAGAAACAGAATATCACACTTCCAGGCTTCCTGACAGGCGTGGAAGGAAACCATTAAAAAGTTTCATTACAGAACATGCAAAGTCACACCTACCTCTGTAATTGCAAACCTCTCCCAGGAGAGAATAAGGTCTAGGCAAGAAGGAAAGGCCAAGATCACTGAACAAGGCAACACAAAAAGGACAGGGTTGAGATCTGTGTCACTGACTCATGTCCAGAGGCAAAGTAGGCCCGTTCCCTTGTGCCTCCAGGAGTTATGCCCAAGAGGGAATTTCATCTTTAGCCTTACATGAGAAGTACTGTGCTGTCCACATTTCATTCATCTACACCATCCTTAAAGCTATTAAAAGAAGCATTCCTGGCTGTATCTAGCCAATTTCTTCATATGAAGGCAAAATTATTCTGGGTTTAAAAGATTTTTGCTGGAGAAACTCTGCTCAGGGGACGCCTGAATATCCACGAACACTTGAAGGCACATTCATGGACTTGATCCCCCTACTTTCTTTTATGTTTGGGCCAATGTCTGGCTCCAGTGGGTTGGTAGTTTTTTAATGGTACATAATTACCCTATTTGCTGGCATATAAGACCCACTCCCCCCTTGAAATACACTGGAAAAACAGAGTGCGTCTTGTACTTTATATAGTGGCCAATAGTGGGCTATTTTGATAATAACAGGGTGCATCTTATACTCTGATGTGTCTTATAGGCTGGCAAATACAGTAATTATTTTCTTCACCCACCCACCCCCGGTATTCAGATTCCAGACAACACATTGCATCCATTCTGCTGACATTCTGAACAAACCTCACAAAAAATAGTCTACTAGAACAGGTTCATTCGTCCTGACTTATGTTGCATATGCAGAGTTTTCTAGACAGAGGCATCAGGAAATAACATGCTTATAAGGTATCAGAATGGTTCCTCCTTGAATCAGCATTAGCCATGTACTGGATGAAATCCATCTGGGTGCATGTCCTGAAATACTGTAGAAATCTGGCACCTAAATCCAGGCATGGGTTGGGGGGTTTGTCTTTTAAAAAATCCACAATATTCATCTGAAGATTTGTAATGCAATTGCAAATCATATTTTGTGATGTGTTTTGCAGTATCTAAGGCAGAAACAATCCTCACATCTGCTTTCAAAACATGGTGTCCTGCAGTTGGAGGCAACTGTCAAAACAAAGCAGAAGGTTATTATTAAATTGGACAAACAGCCCCCGAGGCAATTCTGGCCAACCTTTAATAGCCACACTATAATTCATATGGGCTCTACAATTGCATACTGTTACTCATCATTAGCTCTCTTGCATGCTTTCTCCAATCTCAAATAATGATCCTATTAGGAATGTATCAAGAATGTCATTTTAATGCCCTCTCATTTTCCTTCCTTCCTTCTTTCCTTCCTTCCTTTCAGTTTGTATCCCACTCCATAATACAAGAACTCGCTGGGCAGTTCACAACATGTTAAATCACATAAATCAATAATACAAGATACAAAAATAATGTACACTAAAACATCATAAAATAAATAAACCTGTGTAAGAAGCATTTCTGGAAATTTCTGGTAGACATTTCTGGTACATATTCACAGATTCTGGAAAATGGTACTTGTCAGGTTTCGCAGTCAGATCTGTGGAAGGAGTTACCTTTTGAAAAACCCTGGTGGTGCAGTGGTTAAACTGCTGTATTGCAGCCAAAACTGCTGATATTGTGAGTTCGATCCTAACACGGATCAAGGTTGACTCAGCCTTCCATCCTTCCAAGGTCAGTAAAATGAGGACCCAGCACGTCGGGGTCAAAATGCTAATTATATTGTGATCTACCCAAAGCATGTGCTAAATGCTATGGGATGGCATATAAGTGTAATTGGTATTTTGACATCTTTTCTTGGGCTTTAAACAAAATGCAGGAAACTTAAGGGAACTCTGGACTGCCACAGAAATGGTTATGCACATTTCTTAGCCACTCATAAGTAAAGAAACCACATGGATCCTGAATCTTACCAAAACAAATTCTTAATTTACCCATCCTCAAAAGTGAACCTCCTTTGAAATTCTTTTTTGAAGCAAATTTATTTCACCTCAAATTTGACAAAACTGACAAAATTCTCACAAGATAAATATTTAAGCCTGTATCAAGTCTTACCAATATCCCTTCATTTTCACTTGACTCATACCACATTTGAGCAGGAGAGCGAGCTATCAAAATGCATGAGATGGGAACCAAAATGCCGCTTTAAAATGCATTGAGGGGGCAACAACATTGGCAAATAATAAAGGAATTGATCTGGGATTTGAATGCTCAGATTCATATTATTTTATGTTGACAGCATGATATACAAGTCAATGCAACTCAAAATGGAGTCCCTTCATCCCCAGCTGATTTCCCCCCTTTGCCAATGGGGCTTCTACTTTTTCGGAATCAAATGCATTCATATCAGCTCAGCCAGTGCAATTGCTTTTGCCAATGCATATACTTTGACCCTTCTATGAAGTGGTTGGTAGCTCTTTTATTTCAGATTACTTCACTTGCTGCTACAGAAGCAGCAAAGCAGGACAGTGTTTATTTTATTTATATATTCATTATATGTATAGACTACCCTTTTGGCCTATCGGCCACTCAGGACATTGAATCTACAGATATAATAATTTTGTGTCAGGAATTATTCTGGGTTGAAAGGAGTTTTGCAGAAGAGCGTCCACTCAGGGAACACCCAAATGAGGCTCCAAGAGCTGGGACAGAGACGGGTACTGAATCAGTCATGCAGTACCCCGCTCTCGAACTGCCGACTTGATGGCCTCCCAGCTAACACGGTGAGCTTCTTAACCACTGAGCCACCACAGCCCCTAATATACAGATTAAGCAGTTAAAATGGAGTAAAACTGTTAAAATGCACACCATTAAAATACAGAAGTTTTACAGATGTCATGAACCACTGGAAAAAATGAATAACTTTGTACTAAATCAAACCAAGTCTGAAGTCTCACTAGAAGCTAAAATAACTGGGGATATAATACTTCAGATATACCATACAACAACACATCTTAATGAAAAATACAATAATGCTAGGAAAAATTAGAGGCAGTAGGACAAGAGGAGAATATAATATGAAATAATTTTACTCAATAAAGAAAGCTGCAGTCTTTGCTGCCCCAGACTACTTTGGTATTTTCAGAACAGCATGGATTTCTATTCCTTTCACCTTTCATTTAGGTGGCTTACACATCTGGCACCCCCAGGAGAAAAGAATGGTAAACCTGTGTATTCTCTGCCCCTAAAACGCCGCCGCCGCCGCTGCGCCCCTCCCAGCCACCGTCACCGGCTGGGAGGTGAAAGGGAGCCCCTGACCGAGGGGCTTGAAGGACGCCGGCCGCTGAGCGCGGGAACGCCGCCGCCGCCGCTGCGCCCCTCCCAGCCACCGTCACCGGCTGGGAGGTGAAAAGGAGCCCCTGGCCGAGGGGCTTGAAGGACGCCGGCCGCTGAGCGCGGGAACGCCGCCGCCGCCGCCGCGCTCCTCCCAGCCACCGTCACCGGCTGGGAGGTGAAAAGGAGCCCCTGGCCGAGGGGCTTGAAGGACGCCGGCCGCTGAGCGCGGGAACGCCGCCACCGCCGCTGCGCCCCTCCCAGCCACCGTCACCGGCTGGGAGGTGAAAAGGAGCCCCTGGCCGAGGGGCTTGAAGGACGCCGGCCGCTGAGCGCGGGAACGCCACCGCCGCCGCTGCGCCCCTCCCAGCCACCATCACCGGCTGGGAGGTGAAAAGGAGCCCCTGGCCGAGGGGCTTGAAGGACGCCGGCCGCTGAGCACGGGAACGCCGCCGCCGCCGCTGCGCCCCTCCCAGCCACCGTCACCGGCTGGGAGGTGAAAAGGAGCCCCTGACCGAGGGGCTTGAAGGACGCCGGCCGCTGAGCGCGGGAACGCCGCTGCCGCCGCCGCCGTGCCCCTCCGTGTTGTCTTACACTATGTGGTTGTTTACTATGTTGTTTGTTTACTGTTGTTTTATGTTCCTTGGAAGCCGCCTTGAGTCAGGTTCGCCTGAGCAAGGCGGGGTATAAAAATAAATTTGAATTGAATTGAATTGAAAACCCTGGAAAGGATAGACATAAGTTTGAATCAACTTGATGACACATGATGATGATGATGATGATGATGATGATGATGATGATGATGATGATGATGATGAAGAAGAAGAAGAAGAAGAAGAAGAAGAAGAAGAAGAAGAAGAAGAAGAAGAAGAAGTCTGAGATATCTTGAATTTGTACACTGGTTGCCACATGGTTTGCAATGGCACCATAGAGAAAAAGAAAATAATGGGTGTCCCACTGAGGGAGGGAGTCATAGATTGTCATAGCAACAATGTAATGTCATCACATGATATCATTTGCACAAAAAGGCATTCATGCACTCAGTCACTTTCAAAATATGCAGCAGCTGGGATGAAGGACATACTGTTTAGAGCCAAACCACTTTCACATGGATTTTTAAAAGGGGTGGAGAATATTTGGCCATCCCCTTTAATTGTTAAGTTGAATAGTCACACTCCCATCCAAACCATTGCCTTTCTTCCCAATTGTTCAAAAGGGCTTTTCTCTGAGACACTTTTCTGGACCACATGCTCCAGTATATCCCAGTTAGCATTGCTAGCAGACAAGCCACATGACTTATTTGCAGGAGAAAAAAAGTTAAAAAATAACTTTTCCTACCTCTACTTTCATCTACCCACCTCTGAAACTTTGGAATTTGGCCTGACCAAACTTTCATCCCAACCATAAGATATTTGCTGCTCCTTTGAGCCTCACCCGAGGTGTCTCTGCAGCCCTAAAAACAAGTGAATGTTGGTAACTAAGGGATAAATGACTTGGTCAAAGCCAGAAATTAAGTTTAATGTTTTATGTGCAAAATTTATTGGCAAGCGGAACAGAAAGAGCCAATAAATTAGTGGGCAGTTCCGAGAAAACTCCTCTCCCCTTCCACAGTAAATATCCCTTCTCCTGTTTTTAAATGCATTAGATGAGTTGAAAATTACGGTTCTTGCTAAGCCAAAATCTCTAGTAGATTTTGGTGCAAGTTTCCTTGCCAGTTTGAACGCTTGTGCTGCCTTTCAAACGGAACTTCATCCAACATAAGATATCACATTTCCAACGTTTGGCCTGATAATGTTTGGAAACACTATTGCAAGCATTCCTGCCCCAAGATAATTTCACACAGACTTTATGTGAAGTATTTGTACTGAACTGATGCCCACAAGCTCTAAGTAACCATTTTAATGGTGTGGAAAGCATTTGTACAAAGACATGTAAGGATTAGATGGGTGGGGTGTAAAAGAGGAATATTTAATTTTATTTGTTTATTAGAAATATTGCTATATTGTCCTTCCACCTATTGAGTGCTAAATGTCTTTTAAATACCCCGTACTGAGAGCTAGAGCTAGAGTGAGAGCTAGACCAGGGATTCTCAGCCTGTGGCCTGTGGGTCAGATGTGGCCCACAACACCATTTAATGTGGCCCCTCACTGCCTCCACCACACCAGGAAGTGCCGTGTGGTGGAAGAAGGGCAAAATGGCCATCCGGCCCCTGAAGCTGTCTGAGGGAGTGTGACCCGGCCCCCGGCTTAAAAAGGTTGAGAACTCCTGAGCCAGAGCTAGTTCCCAAAAAGACACTGGAAGCTTGGAAAGTATTTTGCAAGTCAAAATGGTTTAATACCATCTTTTGATGATTGAGAGGGTAAGGGAATTTTTTTTATCTTGATCAATTGTCCTCAGCAGATGAGAGTACAGAGTAGGAATATAAATCCCCATTTTTTTGGTTCCCACATACATTTGTAAGAAAGTAAAACATGTTTTATTTTATCTAGGGGTGTGTGTGTGTGTGTGTGTGTGTGTGTGTGTGTTGTTCTGTTCATAATCTCTTGGAGATAGTTTGAGCATTTGCAAAGCCAGTTTAATGTCTTTTTGTAAATGTGCAAAACTTAACTGGTGCTTGGTTGTGTGGACTATTAAAAAGTAATAGTAAAAGTAAGGGTAGGTTGTTTGAATCATTGTGTTGATCAACTCTTCTATTTGTGCTTGATCTGTGGTGTTGCATGTACACATGAATGTGTGTATTTAGCTTCACAAAAGGAAGCCATTTCAGAGACATTTTGCAAGAATTGCAGAAAACATAAATTTGGTGATGGGGACTTGTTGATGTCTACCTCTAACAGTGAAGGGAGAATTATTGACAGATTGTCTCATTGCCCTTCTCAGCCAAGAAATTAAATGGAGCTTTTTTTTCATATTATTAGTGCAAATAGGGAGTACTTCAACCAGCACTGTGTAAACACACAATTGATTGTATTCTGCTGAAACAGTAAAGATAACAAGCCAGTCAACACTTGTTGAGTGTTGGCCAAGAAATCACCACCTGACCATTAATCTTCATTTAATTCCCCAATTAAAACAACAATTTCTCTTATTGCTCCTTCCCTACACAGTGGAGGCCAACAATTCCATTAGTAACACACTCAGCTGACTACTGCAGTGGCTTAGTGTTAAGACACTGAGCTTAGAGACTGGACAGTCAGGGTTTGATACTGAAGTGCTGCTTGACAGATATTGGGGACATGAAAGGAGCTTTGTTCAGGCATCCACTGAGTGGAGTTTCTCCAGCAAAAATCCTTTCAACTCAAAGTAATTTCTGACATGAAATTTATTTATTTAGCTGACCATCATCAGATAAAAGTTGCATTTCTAATTCTAATTTCTAAATATGTTTCTAACAGAACTACCGTATTTGCCGGCGTATAAGACGACTGGGCGTATAAGACGACTGGGCGTATAAGACGACTGGGCGTATAAGACGACCCCCCAACTTTTCCACTCAAAATATAGAGTTTGTTATATACTCGCTGTATAAGACTACCCCCTCTTCCGCACACCTTCCACACACCAAATAAAACGTAAAAGAACATCAGTTTTGATTTCAACATGTTAATTTATATTCAAATGCTTATGACATGCAGAAAAACTGTCACAAGGCTGTATGTTATCAAACATGTACAGTAAACATAAAACAGTGCAAGTGCAAAGTGGTACTTATTTATCTACAATATATACATGAATATAAGCCGACCCAAATATAACCCAAGGTACCTAATTTTGACCTTGAAGTCCAGGAAAATAGATTGACCTGAATAGAAGCCAAGAGTGGGAAATGTAGCAACTGCTAGTGAGTTTCAGTAATTAAAATACAGTAATATTAATTATTTTATTGATTTTTTTAGAACTGTACTTGCACCACCCACCAGTGGTGACGCTGCAGGTAAAGTGGGTGGGCAGGTCAATTGCACTGAGGCAGAAAGTGTTGCTCTAGCCTAGCCTCTTGCTTCCCCTGCAAGCATGCCTTTTTCCTCCATTTTGGGCAGAGCAGAAGGTACCAGTAAATGAGACCCTTTCTTTTTCCCCACCAGTTTGAAAGGGAGACACAATTGTAATGTAGAGCTTCTTTCTTCATTTGTATGGTATGTAGAATGAGGTGGGCGAGCATCGGGAGGCCACTATGGGCAGCTATGTCTATCCCAACTGAAGTGCACCCGGCGTATAAGACACCCCCCCCCAATTGGAGGCATGTTTTTCAGGGTGAAAAACTCGTCTTATACACCAGCAAATACTGTAATTCTTCTATTGTCTTCATGTGAAGAAGGAACTTCCTGCTTAAGGAGAGGCAACCCTACCCTCTTGAGAATTGTTGTCTGACCAAAAAAAAAAAAAAAAAAGAGTTTATTTCAACATTTCTTTTAAAAGTTTGTCTTGTGGGGGAAAGCCAATTTTTTAAAAAATGTAAGAAGTGCATATCCCTCCCTGAAACATCATCATGCATGGTTGTAAAGAGTGCTTGAAAAATTTCTCATTTTCAGTGCTTTTCTGAGTGTCATCATCACTTTGTGTGTTCTCACCAAGACTTTCTTCCTACATCAACATGATTTCCCAACTCCGTGGGAAACAAATCCACTGGTCTTTGTTTTCCTCTTATTCCTCCCCCACCCCCTTTTCTGTTTGTATGCCCATGAAACAGACAGATTCTTCATAGCTCAAAGACCTTTCCAAGGCATCTTGTGCAGAAAAAGTGCCACTTTGTGCAGGAATTGTAATAATTCTGACCTCAAAACATCAGAGAAATATCATAAAATGTGTAGTGAGATGCTTCAGAAAACATTATCTCATAGGAAAAACCTGTGTTTTGTTTGATAAAGTTTCTCATGAGGAGTGTGATTGTTTTGTTGTTGTTTAGTCACACAGTTGAATTTGACCCTTTTTGGGACCATATGGACACCACACATCAGGCTCCTCTGTCATCTGCCATCCTCCATAGTTTGCCCAGGTCTAGGCCCACTGAGTCAATGATACTGTCTAGTCATCTCATCCTCTGCCGTCCCCTTCTCCTTTTGCCTTTGATCTTTCCCAGCACCAGGGCCTTTTCCAGTGTGTCTTCTCATTTGGTGGCCAGAGTACTTGAGTTTCATCCAAGGAGCAGTCAGGGTTGGTTTCCTTTAAGGTTGACTGATTTGATCTCTTTGAGATCCAGGGGACTCTCACGAGTCTTCTCTAGCACCACAGTTCAAAGGCGTCTATATTCTCCTGGACTCAGCCTTCCTTATGGTCCAGATCTCACAGCCGTACATTTTTTGTTGTTCAGTCGCACAGTCGATTCCAACCCTTTGCAACCTCATAGACTATTACCTGGCAGGCACTTCTGTCCTCCACCATCCTCCTCAACCCGCCCAGCTTTGTGCCCATTGCATCTACAATACCATCTAGCCATCTCATTTTTGGCCGCCCTCTTTTTCTTTTGCCTTCCATCCTTCCCATCATCAAGGCTTTCTCAAGTGAATCCTCTCTTCTCATTTGATGTCCAAAGTACTTCAACTTCATCTTTACTATTTGACCTTCTATGGAGCAGTCTGGGTTGATTTCTTCTAAGATCAGCTTATTTGTTCTCCTCGCTGTCCAGGGGACTCTCAAAACTCTCCTCCAGCACCACATCTCAAAGGCGTCTATCCTTCTGTGCTCAGCTTTCCTAATGGTCCAGCTCTCACAAACATACATTATGACCGGGAATACCATTGCTTTGACTATACAAATTTTTGTTTGCAAGGTGATGTCTCTACTATGTTCCCCAGGTTTCTCATAGTCACCTTTTTATTTCATGGATGCAATTACCATCTGCACTGATCTTAGATCCTAGGAAAGTAAAAGTCTCCACTGCTTCTACTTGTTCCCCATCTATTTCCCATAAATTACTACTGAGTATATCATTGCTTTAACTATGCAGACTTTTGTTGGCGGGGTAATGCTGCCTAGGTTTGCCATAGCTTTCCTCCTAAGAAGTAAGCATCTTTTTATTTCATGACTTCAGTCACCATCTGCAATTATCTTAAATCCCAAGAAGGAAAAGTCTGTCACTGCTTCCATTTCTTCCTCTTCTGTTTGCCAGGGAGTGATGGGGCTAGATGCCATGATCTTCATTTTTTAAAAAATTTTGAGTTTCAGGCCAGCTTTAGCATTCTCTTCTTTCACCCTCTTTGGGTCTTCTTCACTTTCTGCCATTAGTGTCATCTGCATATCTCAGGTTGTTGATATTTCTCCCAGCAATCTTAATTCCAGTTTGTGTTTCATCCAACCTTGCATTATGCATGATTTACTCTGCACATACATAACAGTATACAGTATTGCAGTTTGTAGCAATAGCAATTACACTTATATACCACCCCATAGCACATAGTGAACTCTCTGGACAGTTCAAAATGTAAATAGCATTTTCCCCTCAACATGCTGGGTACTCATTTTACTGACCAATGCAATCTACTTCCCAGCTGTCACTCGGATGTATGGAGAAATGCACTCTAGCTCATCCATAATAATGACCAAAAAAAAAAAAAAGAGGCCCAGATGTAGGACTTTTATGGGGTACGGGGGTCATGGTGAAATAATTCCCTAGCAGATGGGAGGGTCTCTTTACAGTAGATCACTCCCATTAAAGCAAACTTTTCCGGTGTGAAAGTGACCTTTTCCTTTACCGCCATCTGATCGCACTCTAAGACTGAAAAACTGCAATATTCACATCCACCTGCACAGGAACTTTAAAACTGGATTGAAGTTTTACTGTCAGGATCATTCCAATGCCCTCAGCAAAAAAGACCAGTTTGGGCACAGAGGCTACCTGGATTGGCAGCATGAGTGTCTCAGGCAAGTTGGCGGTTCCTCTTTTTGAACTTGAACATTTTATGAAGCAGAGCAACTTAGTATTACAAGATTTCTTTTTATGCCATTCCTGCCTAGCAGATATTTTGTTTTCCACCTCTGCCAGGTATGTCTTCTTGATCCAATGTTAAACACAGCTGTCATTTTTTGTGTGTGTTTTTCATTTGCGTGCAAGTGTATTAATAAGATGCTTATAGCTTCTTTGGCTTTTGCACATCACACACAAATTTGCAGAGGAGAGAAAAACAGGAGGTTAGGAGAGGGGGGAGTGAGGAAGTAAGTGAGCGTGCAAGGAAATTAATGCCCTGGTGAAGAAATTACAGCATCCAACTGCAATTCCCTTGCTCACATTTTTTTTCCTTAGAAAGCAGTTAAGTTCCATCTGGCTTCAGGCTGCCTGCCAAATTTAGCTTCAGAATAAGTGAGACTTTCAATTTAAGAAATTGAAGGGGGGAGGAGGACCAAAAGGGTACTGCACCCATGGAGATAGGAGGTAAAGGGTGGGGTGGCTCAAAGGCCTCATTGTTTGAGCCACGGTCCACAACCTCCTTGCAGATCGTTCATCTTGTTAGGGCTGATTATCTTAGGGCTTTAGCAAGGTTATAAGTAAGGGAAAGGAGGGATAGGTGGAGGATCATCTGTCGGATCAAGGAGAATAAGGAAATAATTGTCCTTGTTGGACAAGCAAATCTGTCCCAGTTCCACTGGGGCATACTTTAACCCAGTCATGGTCTACATTGGCACTCCAGGTGTTCTTGAACTTCAATTCCCAGAAGCCCTGATCAGCAGGAGTGCTGAATTGCGCTTCTGGTAATTGAAGTCCAAGAACACTTGGAGTGCCAAGGTTCACCATCACTGTTCTAACTTCATTAACAACTGTAATTAACATACATTTACACACAAAGTGGATCTCTTAATAACTATTAGAACTTATTTATTTATTTATTTATTTATTTATTTATTTATTTAATTCGATTTATAGGCCACCCAATCAGGGATACCCTACTCAGGGTGGCTTACATTATTATTATTATTATTATTATTATTATTATTATTATTATTATTATTATTATTATTATTATTATTATTATTATTATTATTATTATTATTATTATTATTATTATTATTATTATATTTTGATTTTTATGCTGCCCCACTCACTAATAATAATAATAATCATAATAATAATAATCATAATAATAATACAGATATACAATAGAATACACAGTAATACAAGAAATTATGCAGATACACAGTGTAGTAAGCACAGCACAAAATTAATGTCAATACCATAAGTACAGTCCTTTCCCCAGGCCGGACTGGGTGAGAGCGGCGTCTGGTGCTGGGTGCTGGCGAGGTCTTTTTAAAGCCACCAGCCTGATGCAGCTGTAGCTCTCACTCCCCATGCCGGACTGGGTGAGAGCGGCATCTGGAGCCAGGCAGTGGCGAGGTCTTTTTGAAGCCGCCAGCCCAATGCAGCTGTGGCTCCCTTTTCCCAGAGCTTATAAGCACTCAGTCTGCCAGATCTCAGGGTACCAAGAGCCTTGGTGGCACAGTGGTTAAACTGCTGTACTGCCACCAAAATGTTGTGAGTTCAATCCTGACCATGACTCAAGGTTGACTCAGCCCTCCAATCTTCCGAGCTTGGTAAAATGAGCACCCAGCATGTTGGGGGCAAAATGCTAATTAAATTGTGAGCCACCCAGAGAGTGCACTAGGTCCAATTGCTATTGCTACCAGTTAAGGTTTCAGGGAATTACTGTGCTTTTCTGGGTTTCCAGATGGGGAAACAAATCTCAAGACAAGCAGCACTGAAGTAGGACTGAACATTCTCATTTATCTTATCTATACATGCAAAGACAAGGAAGGACTAATTATTCTCCTCACCAGTGAGAACAGAAAAGAATTTCTGGTGCATTCTCATTGAAGTTTACAAATTGCCAGTAATTATGTTTAATGTCAAACTGGTCTCTTTTTGACATAATAACAGGCTTTCTCAAAAAATGAACAATTTGGGCAAATGCATGAATTACATGAGTAACCCTGAATGAAGGTTATTGTTCTTTTGTTTCAAAATGTGAAGCTCTGAATAGGTTGTTTAAATTTCCCTTACCAATCAGACAGTCCCTGTGATCTTGTTATATGCATGTACTTGGCCTTTCAAAGTGAGGTGGCATTAAAAAATTGATGTACAAATTGTTACAGAAACCTAAAATGAGGAGACTCCTCATTTTGGTCTTGAATGGAAGCAATGAATTTCAGGGTGCCTTTTAATTCCATGTCAAGGTCTCTTCATTGCATCCCAAAAATCAAACTAGTGAGAAGGAGAAACATAACAAGTAGTTGCCCATTCCTATGTCAGAGGAGAACATTTGATACTGATGTGTGAAATTGCTTTAATGTTTGGTTGTTTGTTCTTCTTCCTTCCACCCATTCTTGGCTAATGCCAAGGCTCAAAGTTCAGAGTGAAAGTATTTATTTGTGTTGCCCCTAGTGAATGCATCTATAATCTCTTTCTCTAGTATTGGCCAGACATTCCTCACTTTTTGAAAGGCCACTGTTGCCCCACTGTGACATTTGAGACAAGGCATTTGGACTAAGGAACCAGCAGCATGACCAGTGGTATAGTGGTAAATTCAGAAATGTATGGACCAACTGTGAGATCAGGGACATGCTGGCTAAGCTAAAAGGGTGATGACTAACCCTAACAAAACATATACATTCCCACTCGCCTTCTAATTTCAACTCCCCTCTGAAGATTTCAACCAACAACCTCCTGCTTAGAAGGCAAATTTGCATCCTCTAAACCACGGCGGCTCTGCTGTCAATGGAGCTGTTTTTGTAATCTTATCTTTGGCAGCACAGGAGGAGGCAGGCAGGCAGAGGAACACGGAGCCCTGCTCCTTTGCTCGATCGTTCTGAGCATCACAGCTCAGCTCAGCTCTTTGGATTGGCACCCAAGGGGGGCACCATGGTACTGGGGGGAGGGGGCTGGGAGTGCCCCAGGCTGAGTCCTGGTTGTCTGATAGGCCAGCTCAACACTGTCTGAGATTTACACCACACCTCCTGTGGACATACCCCTTCACAAACAAACCCCTTTTAAGTTTTACAGCCTTCTAAGATTGTGCAATAAAATGATGTTTTGGATTCTAACCTCATTTGGAATTCTGTCAAACAATGAGGATAATGTCATGACTATCAGTAACTGCTTATACAAAGCCAAGCTTTTGGTCCATCTTGTGTAATCAATACTGACAGGCAGTGATTCTCAAGAATTCAGGCAGTGATTCTTAAGAATTCAGGCAGGATTCTTCCTCTACCAACCCTGGCTCTGCCAGAGCTTGATCATGGGACCTTTTGCATGCAAAGCATGTGTACCACTACAGAGCTGTAATATTTCTCTCAACTAGCTGCAGAGGCAAAGAGAACAACAGATGACTGATGCTTCCAAGCAGGTGCCTCAAAACATCATACGTTGAAAGACATTCCCCCTTTCATAGATTTTATTTGGTAAGGATGTCTTACCATTGCCTATGAATGGTCCCTCACTGTTTGCAGAATTTTAAGGAAGTCCACAAAACAACCATCTTCCCCATGTTTCCCTTCTGGGCTTCCCCATCCCCCTTTCTTAAAACACACACAAAGACAGACATATGAAGGAGAGAAGAATCAGCAGCTACTCAATTGCTTTTGACTGGTGGTGGCAGCAGCTGTACATCTGGAAGTGAAGAAGGAAAACAGAAGGATTCATGAGGGAAGACAAAGAACCTCTGGACCTCTGTAAAATATTATGAAGGAATCAAAACAATTACATAAGCAAACCCTTGCCTAAAAGCTTGCCAGTAAGCCAATTAAAGATGAGCTTTCTTCATGGGACTTTCTGTCATGGCATATTTCTGAGTAGGCATCACACAATTCAAGGAGGGGGACTCCACCTCACATTGGTGCTGACCATTATATTCTTTTTCATTTTGTTTCTCATGTGGGCCAGAGTTTTTAATGCCACATTAATACCTTCTGCTTGCTTGCCCTTTGAACGTTTGTGACCTCCACCATTTGTCTTTGTCCAGGGAAGGTACACAACAACGGCCTGAGGGAGAAGACTCCATGGCCTGGCAGGAAGCTGAGAACATTGCCCCCTCCTCTGGGCCCACAACAACAGCCTGAGGGAGAAGATTCCATTCCCTGGCGGGTGGCTGAGAACATCTCCCCCTCCCCTGGGCCCACAACAATGGCCAGAGGGGAGTTAGTCTATGTTCTGCTTTGGTTTTTACTGTACTGTTGCTGTTTTGATTGTAAGCCACCCTGAGTCTCCTCAGTGAGTGGGCAGCAATATAAATCTGAACAAACAAACAAATAAATAAATCATGAACAAACATCTGAACATATCTCCATATCTGTCTGTGGGACTATATAAATGAAAACAAAAAAGATTTTTATTATTTGATATGATTTTTAAATGGAATCTTTTCTAAGCCATCATCAAAGCATTGATCTTTTATAGCATACAGATAAAACCATATAAATTATTAGGTCCCTTTGCATGGCATTGCAACAGTGCAAAAACATGGATCTAGAACACAGATCCTTATGAATCCACATTATCTTTACATGTGATCTTCCCTAAATTGCTATCAAACAATAGATCCTATCTCTGCCCATGGATTTTTGAAATACAGATGGAATGTGATTTAATGGTGGCTTGGAGAAGATCCCTTATAAAACATTGTGTGGATTCATGAGGATCCATAAGTGAGATTTATGATTTAGTCCATGAGTGTTTATTGGATTGAAGTTTTGACAGTGGTTTGGTGGAAGATCCTCTATAAAAAAAACATGTACGGTAGATCCTTGAGAATATATATCTTGGATTTATATTTTCACCATGATAATGTCAAGCAGTAAGGGATCTGTGATTTTAATGGTTCAGTTTGTAGGCAAAAGGTGGGATCTTTGATTTGAGAATGATTTGGGGAGGATCCCGTGTAAATATGTCAATCCTTGAGGATACATATGGTACCTTTTATCCACATTTCTGCACAATATTGATATGTTCAGTGAGGGATCTGTAATTGTTATGGTTCAGTTTGTAGGCTCAGAGGGATCTATGATTTGACAATGGCTTGAGTAAGTACAACTCATATTGACTCATAAGGCTCTGAACTTCAGAATTATGTTTTTGGACAATGGCAGTCACATGCAGTGAAGGATTTCTGGTTTGTATCCTTAATGATCAGGGTGAAGATGTGATCTATAATTTGCTGATGGTTTTAGAATGATCCATGTAAAAATCATAAGGATTAGGAGGATCTATTTTATTTATCATCATACTTCTATGCTGCCCTCCTCATGAATGACTCAGGGTGGCTGACAACAAATAAAACATACCAATTATACAATCCCACAATATAAACCCACCCATTTTTCCATTTATGGATCCTATTTTTACTTTCTTCCTTCTTCTGCTCCCTAAGAATTCTTGCCCCTTGAGAATGAAGGGGGTATCCTCCCATCCCAGTTTCTTTAGAGAGAAGGCATCATCCTGCAAATCTGGGTATCTGAGTTGAGCTTCTGTGTGAAACCAAAAGTTGTGAGGGGTGGCATCTGTGGAGCTGAAGTAGGTTACACACATCAATACTGGAAAGAATTCTTTGCTGCCTCTGATTGCCTATTCACTTCCCCTTTAGGTGGTGGCCAGTTTGGTTGCAGAAGGAAGAGTCAGAAACCATTTTTGGCAGAGTAAGCTGGCAGGAGAGCTGCCCCTTTCTTGCTTTCTGATATCACATGGCTCTGGTCCTTGCATGTCCTGTCCCTGTGGTGCCCATTTCCTGACCTTTGGCAAGTGTAAATGTGAGTGTGATTTATCCATGGCAACCTTAGTCCCAGAAATTACAGGATGACACATCTGATGTAGGGTGGTAGGACTATATCACTACCCTAAGCCTTGCAAGAGTAGTGCAGAATGTGAAATATCCCTTCCAATTCAACCCTGGACTGCTTCTGTGATATTTCATGACATATTAAAAGATCCTTTCCTTGTGATGTCACAACAATCCAATCCAATCTGTATCACATTTTGGCCCTGGAAAATGTGAATGTGATACTGTTGACTTGGCAACTCTAACTATAATTCAAAGCCAGAAGTAAAAAGAGAAAGTTTCTGAGAAAAACCATACTTATTTGACAAGCAGTGGTTTACTTGATGTTGATGGCCTGCAATGCTCATCATTCATAGACAGTGGCAAGGGCTGCTTGCTTTCTTGAATATTCTGCTCTATTAGTGCAAGTGCTGCTTACCTTAGGTGGCTAAACAAAGTTAATAATAATTTCATGTTAGAGATTATTCTGGGTTGAAAGGATTTTTAGGAGATGCCTGAATGAGGATCCTTTCATGTCCACAGCTGCAGCTCTCGGGTATCGAAACCCAACCTTCCAGTCTCCAGCTCAGCGTCTTAACCACTAAGGCACCAGGGGTAAAATTCACACACCCATGATGCAACACTATAACAAAAAGCTACAATTCAAAGTGATGCAGCACTACAATGGACAATAAGTAAACCATAGATGTTAATAACCCTATAAAATAAAAATAAAATGATTAAAACATTTTTAAAATTATTATTGACAGCATTTAGGGAATTCAGTTGTTAAAGGCAGCTTTAAATGATTTGGTCCTTACTATCTTTCTATGGGAGCTGTTGGCCTATAACATCTGGGAGACCACACATTCCCTGTTCCTGATTTAGAATTAGTTCAATATAGGAGGATCCATGCAGACACTCATCATGCATTGACATCTATACCTTTTATTACATCCATAATTGCGCTCCTTTTTGTACAGATGAATGTGAAAGTTGGAAGCACAGCATGACACCATGATAATTGCATGGCTCAGTTGAATTTTGGTTCATTTGTAGCAAAGAGTCATCAATAAAGTTGTTCTACTTCACATGTAGTATTCAATGGCATCCCTGGAGAATATGGTACTAGTAGGGATCCAATGTGTGTGGAACAGAAGGGGAAATTTCTTTACAGTCCCTTATGCTGTCAAATTATCACTGGTGAAGATAGGAAAATGTTAGACCAAGAATTGGTGAGATGCTGCTATGAACTGTTCATGAAAGGTGCAGAACACATTTACAATGAAGCTTTACATCTTGTTGTGTGGTCTCCAAAGGAAAGGAGAAGAAAGGAAGCAAGATTTTAGAAAAACTTTCCAAAAAGAGTTGCTCAACGGTTTTGTGTTTTCTTTTTGTATTGAAAAAATAAACTTGGACAACAAATTAAATATTTCATAGTGGGAGGTTATAAATAGACTTTCTTTCTTACTTTTTTAACAAGCCAGTTCAAACAAATTGTACTCAATGTCGGACAGTTTGATTAAATTTTGATGACATAAGACTTTCTGATCTCAGGCTCTTCCACTGCTCATAAAGGGCAGGGTGGATAACATGTACCCCCCGCCCCAGCTGATGATGGAGTATACCTCCTATCATCCCTCATCCATGTCTCTGCTTGATAGTAGTGATGGGAGCTGTGATGCAGTAGCATCTCTAGGGCTGCATTCTGCCCATCACAATTATAAGGGAATTATTACAATGATTCAGTGTTTACATACAGTGTTTTTAATGCTCAAGAAACACTTATTATGTTTACTGTGCTTATCATGGGTAGCAATTTATTGCTGTTGTGCCAAAATCGACCCTCTAATGTTACAATTCTGTTTTTATCCCTGTTTCTTAGCCCAGTGTAACATTTCTTTCAGTAGTATTTGAGTCTGCTAACATGAGGGCTAAAAGAAGAATGTGGAAAATGCAGCTTAAAAGTAATTTGTTCCCACTGCTCATTACACTGACTGTAAAGTGAATTCTTGTTGTTGCTTGTGACAAAATTTCAAACAGTAACCTGTTTCTTGAGCTGCTATTACTTTCTTCTACTGGAGGGCATTGAAGGGGACAGCCTTAAACCCAAAAAGCTTCCAGTCAAAATATCTTTAAAAGTGCCTTTTAAAAGTAATGTTTGGAACTAACTAGACAAATATCACTTCTTATACCAGCACATATGATGAGGGATCCAAGTGGCAATTTGTTAATATGTGGAAATTCACTGCTGTAATCCTACTTCTTCAATCGGTTTTTAGATCCACTGCTGTAATCCTAATTCCACTTTCTGGCTAAAAGTGAGGTGGGATGTGGAAGGGCATAAAAAGAAGCTCTAAATGTCCCTCAAGTTCTCAACCTTTCCACATTGTATGGGGGGTTCAGAGGAGAGTGTCTGCTTCTGTTCACTTGAATTAAGCATCTGCATAAATCTGCTTGTTTCTGAGTTTTGTACAAAATATACATCACTCTTTTCCCTTTCTTTTTTGTTAAGCACGTGGAAAGATATTGTGAATATCTGCAACAAGAATGACAAGATTTGCCATCACTGAATAAGGATAGCACCAGACTTAGGACAACCTCTCCCTCCAGCCCTTATATAATTCTCTTCAGTTGGCTACAATTGCCTGCTTCTTCACAGGACATGTAAACTAAATTTGATCTCCAAGTTTTGTGATACGGGGATGGCTGTGTTTCTGGATGCCTTCATTTCCAGCCAAGCAAGAGTTATGTCCTTTATTGCAAGCCAACAGAACAGATGCAGAGAGATTGGCAGAGCTCTGTTTATGAAACTGAGGAAAGACAATAACATTAACATTGCCTAAGGTGAAACCAGATACCTGAGATTGATTTTTAGAAGTGGCCATGTTATTTTGAAGCTTACTGTTAAGTCATAAAGCCTCACCTTAACATTTGGCCAGGATCATTTGGAGGGTTTTTGGAAATATCCTTTTGCTTCTTGTCCTCTTCCCCAGCCCCAGCTATTTAATGTGCAGTCTCATGAAATGTCCTTCTATAACTAAAAGCTAGTCCGTGTTTATTTTTGTGATTTTGGTCATCTAATAGAGGGATCCTGCAGTCATGCTTTGGAATTTTGCCCAAAGATCATGTGGTCTTTCACAATTTTGGCCAGGCACCTATAGTTTAGTTACAACAGTTTAAGTGCCTTACCATAAACTGCAGCAGTGAACTGCCAATGTTAATTGGCTGTCCCTTGCATTTCTCATCATCTACTCATCACATGAGTTGGTGCATGACTAAAAATAGGAGAAGCAACTTGTTAATTAGTGTTGATTTGCTGGTGTGATTTACTCTGCTGCACTTATGCCAGTAAATTGCATAAAGCAAGATTCACTTCTGCACAAATGCTTCTAGTCTCGCTCAACTCAATGCAAACAGAAGGGCTGCTTCAGACTTTCCTACTCAACATAGGAAGATCAGGGATTAGGGTGGATGAAGACTACCATGAGTGTCTAAGTATTCTTTCCATGTTTATCTTTAATATTAGCATACTGAATGCCTTGGTAAGATTGTTGTATTGCTTCAATGCCCTTAGAATCCATGTTTGTTGCATACACCATGAAATTTAAAGGAACCAGAGTTGACCACAGTGGAAAACTGAGGCATCAGATTCTCTGCTGTAACTAAAGGTGCATCCATTTTTAATTATGTATTTCCCCCATTATTCTCCTTCCTTTGTACCCCCTTATGCAACATGTTTTACAGACAATAAAGTCTCTGGACTGCCACTGAGGAGATTAAACTGAGGAAAGAAGAGAGAACCTGGCCTGGCTTCATGCATAAGAGCAGCTGAGACAACAGAGATGTAGGCTTGCTGTCTTGCCAAGCTTGGTCCATTTGGTTAAAAATAATTTATCCTCTCAAATTAAAAATTTACTGTTCTGAAACACGGATAAACCATACTTCTCCCTCACTTGAAGTTAAATAAAGAAACAAAAGGCCTGCTGCCAGCTAACTATTGCCATTGGTATGGTAATATGAGAAAAGTGAACATAAATAGCTTGTGAGCAGAGCATGATGGGACCAAGGTTTCTTTTCCCCTGCTTGAAGCACAAATCATCCATAGAGATGGACTGCAATCCACAAAAGTACAAACTAAATTAAATCTGCTGTTTTTAAAGGTGATAAAAGTATCTTTTCATGGTAGTATTAATCATATTATCTTTCTTATAGTATGATAATGTTATTTTCTTGAACACTTACAGAAGCTGGAAATATTATAGAAGAAATCTACTACAAACTAACAGAAACGTTAAAGACAATAGTTACCAAAGAAAATAATGAAAAGATTAATTCCTTTGTACTTTGATGAGTCCTTCATCCTCAGTCAACCTTCCTTAGCTCATTCTGAATGAATTTCCCTCTCCCACAAGATATTTCTAATTATCTTGAATGCTTTTGTCACTCTTGAACAGGTCCTCCGCAACCTCCAGCATTCTAAGGGCATTGACCCAACTCATTAGGAGGTTGGCAACCAGCGTTCGACAAAATAATATAGTGTGGGATCGGGTGGAGGAATTCAGAGCAGAAGATAAGACACCTCTGACTTCAGCACTAAAGTCCAGATAAAGCTCTCTATTGCTTCACCTGCATCTGTCATCAGCACAATCAGTTGCTCCAAACTCTGTGAGATACCTCCCAGTTGAACTGCAAGATGGGGAATTCCAAAATGTCACCAGCAGGTCAAAACAGGAGCCATACTATGAAAGGCTCCAGAACTGCAGCTGGCAGGTATTTGTTGGCATTTGTATGAGCAAACAAAGATCTTCCCTTGGTTTTCATTAGATGCTGCTAGATTATATGGGAAATGGTTTAGCCATAGACAATCTTTCATCTCCTATTGCTGCAGGTCTAGTGCAAGCAAGCATGGAAGCAAGCAAGCAAGCAAGCATGGAAGCAAGCAAGCAAGTAAGCAAGCAATAAATAAATAGTTATACTTATATTCTGTAGTCTCAGAAAGATATTAAGAGCCCAAGCTTATGAGAATGGTTGAAAAAGGTTCACTTTATTGGAAAACAGAGTTCAGCCCTGAGCTTGTGTGACTCAGTTAGTTATGAGGGGAAGGGTGCTGAATGGTGTGTGACTGTTGAAGATGTTTATGAAAATTTCTTTCCCTGTATTTATGTACTTATTGTCCAGATCCTACAGGTTTTCCAATGCCAAACACAACAAGGTTGCAGCAAAATAAGCATTATCCTGAGCAGTGAGCTGCGGGCATTGAGTTCTCTTCTGGAATAAAGAGAGAGGAAATATATTTTGATTTGCTATGTGTTGTGTTGTTATTTGTTATCTATTGGAAACAAACGAGAGTGTGATACTACAGAAATGGTGGTACAGAAATGAAACAAACAAATATGCTTTTGCACTTGAATTCAGGCATGGACACACAGAGAGAGGGAGAGAGACAAATATTTCTTGTATGACATGCTTTCTTAAAGATGACTAATCTGAATGTTGCTTGTATTCAGGCAGGTGAGAGTGGCCATCATGGCTCTCCTGCCTTCAACATTTCCTCTTCCTTCCCCATTTTACCCTCATCAACCCAGCCACATTCCCTCACTTTGCTTTCTGCCTCTACTCATTTGCTTGTCTCCTCCCATTGAGTTGCACACCTACCTACCACTTTTTGCCACATTCTCTTACTACCTTTGGGGACCCTTCTTCAGGCTTCCTTTTGCTGTTGTTGTTCAGTCGCACAGTTGGTTCTGTCCCCTGTGACCCCATGGACCATTGCACATCAGGCACCCCTATCCTCCACCATCCTCCTCAGCCTGCCCAGCTTTGTGCCCATTGCATCAACAATACCATCTAGCCATCTTATTTTCTGTCGTCCCCTTCTTATTTTGCCCTCAACTGTTCCCAGTATCAAGGCCCTCTCAAGTGAATTTTCTCTTCTTGTTTGATGTCCAAAGTACTTTAGCTTCATCTTCACTATTTGACTTTCCAAGGAGCAGTCAGGGTTGATTTCTTCTAAGATCGACCAATTTGTTCTCCTCGCTTTCCAGGGTACACTCAAGACTCTTCTCCAACACCTTCGTTATGATCAAGAAAAATAGCCAGAAAGTAAAGTATGGTAATTTGGAATAAAAGCACTAGCTAGGAGGCTGTTGTGTAATTTCAGAACTGAAATAGAACTATTTGTTTCTTCCATATGTTTTGAGATCATATATATGAGATGGGATCAATTTGTGATATAGGTCAGAGTGAGCCGGTTTTACAAGTCTGTAGGAAGCCAGGGGGTGGGGGTGGGGTGGGAGAGATTTGGACCATGTTTAGGAGGACTTGGTCATTCTAGAGTTTTTCCAGATGATCCAGTAACAGCAGAGCAGATGTTCAATTGTTCCTCACTTGTTGCATAAGTTCCAGACATCTGCTTTCAAGGAAGCATTTCTGTTCCAGGATTTATATTATTTTCTAGTACTCAAATTGCAGTATATTGCTGCTCTAATCTTTTTTTCCCCCTCAGCTAGCCAGGCTATTACGATTTGAAATGTTGTGCAGGATGCAGTCAAGAGCCCCAAACACCTATTGGACAATGTCCATTATATCAGTGATGCCAAGCAATATAGCCAATCTTGCAATCTCAGGTGAAGTTGTGGTGCCAGGACAGGAAGCTGTCAAAACGGGGCTGGTACAGGGGTTGCAGCTCAGCCCCCGATATTTTTAAAGTTTGCCTTGAAATCTCAGCTTTGTCTGCTGCTGAGATAACATGAGCAGTCTCTGTAACTGAGAAGTTAAAAGGTCTGGTTTTGAGGATGGCAGTTAAATAGGTTGAAAGGAGGTGAGGTGGTTTTTTCTTGTTTTGTTTTTGCAAATAAGGAGCCTAAACATACCACTTAGATATGAGACAGTGGCACTGTTTTGTGTGCCTAAAGAAAAAATGTACTCTGTCAGCAGCAGATACTGTATCTGAAACCAAGAGACAAAATTTTACTCCATTTTTAAAAGATCTTCGCATTCTCACCTCAAGGTGAATCAAGAATAGCCCCTAATCTAAAGAGAATTTTTGGAGTTTACATGTACTTTTCTTCTGTTTTCTTCTGATTGCTCACCATACCACTCTTATCTTAGTCTTTCTCACTTTTCAATTATTATTATTTTAATCTCTTTTAATTTTAGGCACACAAAACCACTGAGATCTAGCCTTTTAAGACTAAAATAGATTGAGGAGTGCCAGAAGTCTGGGCCTTGACCTTCTGCTGCAGTGTTGAGGAGAAATGGAGAGGTGTTTGACAAAGTGTGCTCAAAACTCATAGTGGCAGACGTGAAAGAAGATGATATTGAACTAAACAGGGAGAGATTAAAATAAAGAGGCTCAAGCTTCCAGAGTCATTCAGGGTCCCTTCTAGTTCTCTGACAGAGATGCAGAATGTTTACATTAAAACTAAATTGAATTAAATCAGTTTTCAGCCAGAATATGAAATTTGGCCTTCATCTTTTTTTCCCCACCACACAAAATTCACATGGCTCAACTATTATGAGATTATCTATTTATTTATTGGATTTATATATCACTCGTCTGGGTGTTAACCCACTATAGGCGGTGAACAAGTAAAGAAACCAATTAACAGAGAAGCTCAAACATACTCAATATCATGTGTGAAAATGCCCTAAGGATTTTGTAAATTTGTGATTGAGACTTCCAGAGCTGTCTGGTTCAAGTGTGGTTGCAACAAAGCTGGCAGAAATCACAATGATGTGGCTTATGCGGGCCAATTTTAAATCACCATACTACATACCATTTGACGTTGGCCAGATAAAGTCCACGGACGCTTGTAAACTACATAATGCAAAGCCATTAAGTTAACCAACTTGGATTTTGACCAAAAGCTCTGCCGTTTTCCAAACAAGTGAATAATGCAACATTCTGTCACTTAAGCGAAACACTAAATTACTAGTATTTTTTCGGAAACTCCCTTTAAAAAACAGAAGGACATTACTCTAAAAATACCTGCACAGCTCTTGCATTATTTAGAGTTAGAGTTCAGATAGTCCACTAAGAAGCTGCTGTTCAAAATGGTGCCACAAGCCAGCTGAAGAGTAATGACTGTTAGTAAACACAAAAGTACTCCTCTCTGTATAGTTCTCCATTGTATTGTAATAGTTCTGGCACCACCAGTGTGGGACTATAAAGAACAAAAAGGGATGGAGGCAGAGGCTTGTTGAGAAGGGAGGAATATATAGCACCTTTTCCCCATCCCCTGTGGCCAGATACACCATCAGGTGTATCTATGTGACCACTTAGACCAGGGATTCTCAACCTGCAGCCTGAAGAACGGATGTGGTCCACAGCACCATTTCATGTGGCCCCCACCCGTCCATCATACCAGGAAGTGCCATGTGATGGAGGAAGGGCAAAATGGCTATCTGGCACCTGAAGCTGTCTGAAGGAGCATGACCCGGCCCCTGGCTTTAAAAGTTTGAGAACTCCTTAGACCACCGAAAGCTGTAGTACCTGCTTTGCTTATAAAATAGCTGAACTTGATTTATTTTCTATTGACTGAATGATACAATAGCTAATTCAAATACAGTCAGTGCTTTTTGTTCTCAATTCATCTTTTTAGGAATTAGCTATTACACTTATATTCTGCCCCATAATGCTTAGAGCCCTTTCTGCATGGTTTACAGATAATTAGCATTTTGCCCCAAACATGCTGGGTACTCATTTTACATGCTAGCAAAGTCATGCTCATAATAATACAGGCTAGGCTCCAGCAGTACATGGATTGATAAATTCCAGAAGTATAGGCTGGGTTCTGAAAGGTGAACTAGAGACCAAATTGCCAATATTTGCTGGATCATGGAGAAAGCAAAGGAATTAACTTCTGTTTCGTTGACTACACAAAGGCCTTTGATTGTGTGGACCACAATGAGCTGTGGCAAGTAAATAAAGAGATTGGAATACCAGACCACTTCATCTGTCTTATGAGAAATCTGTACATAAGTCAAAAAGGGACAGTTAGGACAGGATATGGAACAACCGATTGATTTAGAGTAGGAAAAGCCAGCCTGGAGGGAGCAGCAGCTGTGCAGCTACAAAACCACCACCAATGCCACTGCCCTTACCAGACGCTCCCTCAGCCAGCTGGCCTGGAGGGAGCAGCAGCTGTTTGGCTCAGGAGGCTACAAAACCACCACCGCTGCCACTATCAGACATTGTGTTTTTGTATGGTTTAATTATCTCAGTTTATTATTGAAGTGTTCCTGTATTGTGACAGTTTGATATTTCGTAATTGTAATTGTGATATTTGGTTTTCTGAAATGTTTTTGATACCATGTAACTGTGATATTTTGTTTCCTTGTAAGCTGCCCAGAGTCACTCTGTGAGTGGGGCAGCATACAAGTTGAACAATTAAATTAAATTAATTAGTTTAAAATTAAAAGGAGTATGACAAGGTTGCATATTGTCACCCTGCTTATATGCTTATATGCAGAGTATATAATTCACAATGCACAGCTAGATGAATCACAAGCTGGAATTAAAATTGAGAGAAAAATCAACAACCTGAGATATGCAGATACTATCCTAATGGCAGAAAATGAAAAAGATTTAAAGAACCTCTAGATTAGGGTGAAAGAGGAGAGTGTAAAAGCTGGCCTGAGACTCAACATCAAAAAACCCAAGATAATAGTAACAGGCGCTATCACTCCCTGGCAAATAGAAGGGGAAGAAAAGGAAGCAGTGACAAACTTTACCTTCTTAGGATCTAAGACCACTGCAGATGGTGACTACAGCCATGAAATAAAAAGATGTTTAACTTTTGGGAGGCAAGCTATGAGAAACCTAGGGAACATGATAAAAAGCAGAGACATCACCCTGCCAACCAAAGTCTGCATAGTCAAAGCAATCGTATTCCCAATAGTAATGTATGGTTGTGAGAGCTGGACCATAAGAAAAGCTGGGTGCAGAAGAGCAGATGCCTTTGAAATGTGGTGCTGGACGAGAATTTTGAGAGTCCCCTGGACAGCAAAGAGATAAAAAATGTCAATCCTGAAGGAAATCAATCCTGACTGCTTCTTGGAGGGACAAATACTGAAGATGAAGCTCAAGTACTTTGGCCACCAAATGAGAAGAGAGGACTCACTGGAGAAGACTCTGATGCTGGGAAAGATCAAAGGAGAAGAGGGTGACAGAGGATGAGATGGCTAGATGGAATTGTTGACACAATGGATGTAGAGGTGAACGGGCTGCGGAGGATTGTGGCGGATAGGGGTGCCTGGCATGCAGTGGTCCATTAGGGTGCAAAGGGTCTGTCAGAGAGCGAGCTAAGAAGGAAGGAGGAGACATCTTTAGCCCTAGAGCAGCTTTTCACCTGATCACATGACCAATAACTGAGAGAATAGAGAGAAGGAAGGATGGAACCCCAAATTATGTGTTGTGTGTATGTCCTTAGTTAGTGGGGCATTCACTAACATTCTTCACTGGTATTAATAAGATCACAAAGTAGGCTCCCTTTTGAGATTTTGGTTATTTTCTCTAACTGGACACAAAATTGGCAAGACATAGAACCATAAAAGGGTTGCAGAGGCAGGACCAGGGGAAGAAAAGACAGACAGAAGCAGGACCAGAGGATGGAAGAAAAGAAGGGGGACTGTGGGCTGGAATCTCAATCACATTCCACTGAGTTTAAAGAGAACTCCTGATTCAATTCACTAGTCAAGTATGTGGACTGATTATGATTTCAAATGTAATAAAATTTGTGATTCAAATCTCAGTAAAGTCAAATCATTCCGATTCGACTTTCCGGTGTAACCACACCCTATATGGCATATAGTTTGCCATTAGCATGGAACAGGATGTGCTTAATTTGGCTTATTTTGGGTTCAGCTCCATTAAAATTCTCCATTGTTCATAGGCATTGACTTTCTCTTTCCTCCATTTAGTGAAAGCGGCAACAGTTATAAGTTTCTAGTTGTGTGGAAATTAAAAAGGTTAAACGTACCCTGCACAATTCGACTACATACACATTAGCATGAACTCAGTTGGGTTCTGAAGAGGTAATTGGCCATAGGATATGTCTACCACAGATCTTTAATCATAAAGACACAACAGTTCTAGCGCCCATCTTAGTTACAAGGACAGTACAATAACTGTTCAGCAAAAGAGACCATCTGGGAGCCTTGAGATTGCAAGAAAGCTTGTTCACAGTTATTATGTTGCTGTTCCTTTTGCATGTGAAAAATTATAGAGCAGGATGTAGCTTTGGTTGTGTTAGAAAATGATTTAGTTCAAACCTATTTGAAAAGTAGAGCAGTCGGTACACAGTCAAGTGGTAAAACATAATCAGGTTTGTTCCCTCACATTTCCATTTTAAAATGTCTTGGGTTGCAGGGCAGGGAAAACTACTTCCCTGAGACTGTGAAGAGCTGCTGTCCATTGGAAAAGAAAGAGAATGTTGGAATAGCTCCCAGAAGCTTTGTAACACTAAAGTAGATGAGTTGAGCTCAGCATAAGCAGCAACTTAGACAGTGATGGGCAGCCAAAAGTTTTACTACCACAATGTGGGCAGAGCCAATGGCATGGGTGGAGCCAACATCATGGGCGGAGCCAATGTCACAGGCAGAACCAACATCATGATGTCATGGGTGGAGCCAACGTCATGACATCATAGGCAGAGCTGCCTGCTTTGGGATTGGGCTGGCTGGAGGTGCCTTCCACCCCTAGCCACCCTGATCCCAAAGCAGGCAGCCAGCCCGGGCTGTCTGCTATTGGATCGGGCTGGCTGGGAGTGGCAGGCACCTCCAGCCAGCCCGATTGTAAAGCAGGAAACTTGCCCAAAATGGCTGCTTTATCATGTGTTAAAATATCAATTGATGCTTATGTGCTGAGCACTGGAGGTGCGCATGCGTCAATTGGTATTTTAAGGCATGCACACTGATAAAGCAGCCATTTTGGGCAAGTTTCCTGCTTTACAATCGGGCTGGCTGGAGGTGCCTGCCACTCCCAGCCAGCCTGATTTTGGGCTGCAGTGTCCGGCAGCTGGAGAGGCGACCGAACCGGTCACTTCAAAAAAAAAAGTAACAATCCTGGGAAAGTTTTTACCCTTCCAGAAGACCACCCGGAATTGTTACTACCAGTTCTGGAGAACTGGTTGGAACTGGCCCATTCCCAGCACTGAACTTAGGTAAAAGTCTCCCTTGCTCAAAAAGCCAGTCATACCTGACTCTAGGAGTTTGATGTTCTTCTCCATTTACAACCAAACAACCAGTGTTGTCTGCATTTCTAGATGTTCTGTGGTCATGTGGCAGGCATGACTAGATGCCGAAGCACACAGAATGTTATCTTTCCTGCTGAAGCAGTATCTAGTTATCTAATTGCAATTTCCTGTTTTCAAACTGCTAGGTTGGCAGGAGCTGGGACAGATGATGGGACCTCACTCCGTTGTGCAGCACTCAGGTCTCAAACTGCTGATATGCCAACCTTCTAGTCATCAAGCTCAGCATCTTAACCACTAAGCTACTGTGGCGCTTAAGCAGGACCTTACAGGATGGTAAATTTTCACTTGTCTCATCCTCACAGTAAAGAATAAGAAATCAACAAATCACCACATTCTTCTATTCATTTGTAGGAGCCTGTAGAGTACCAGTCTACTCTAGTTGGCGCTAATGGTTTTATTCAGGCCAGGAGATTTACAAGAACAGGCTCCTTGTTCTGGAGATGAACCAACCTACTCTTTTTACCTGTGTTTCATGTAAGGCTGTGTAAAAATGCTTCTGCTGTCTGATTTACACAGACAATTATTTTAAAATCTATCTCTCAGCTCCCCACATCCCCCCCCAATTCAGTTGGCAAAGGATGCATTGCACCATCCTTGCAGATGGATATCCCTGTTCCTCTGTGTTTTTATACATTGTGACATGTCAGCATGCAGCAGGTTGTATTTTTGATTAGTCAGTACACCACTTGTGTTGGCAGAATTCAGGACAGATGTCTCAAATCAAGCAAGAGTAGCATATGTGTCGACAGCACACACCCTTGTATCTTCCAATGCCTGTTTTGATTAGGTGAGGATGCAGAGTGTCAACAGATTCCACAACTTGATGCATCATTATTGTGGCTGATGTTATCATTTGCCATTCGTCTTTTGACTCTTCAAGACCAAATCCCTGCTGTAAACAGCTAAAGTGAAATCTTGTTATACGCCAAGTGCCACAGCACATTGTTTCATTGTTTTCCCAAAGGTCAAGATTGGGAAAGGACTATATCATTTGCAACATCTGTTGGAATTTTGTATTGGTTACCTTTTTGGAATCTTTTTAATGGTTGTTATTGCTCCTTCATCATCTCTGAAGATATTCTGTGTGATCCAGGTTCTTTCAATTTGCCTTAGAATGCTGGCTTATGCAACATTTAGACTGAACCCTCCTTGCTCTGTCAGTATCTGGGAATCCAAGGGACACATAAAAGCAGTAAGAGAACCTATAGCAGCCTTCTCTGAACTATTCTGTCAACCCAAGATGTTGCTATGCTTCCATTGAGAACCTTTTGATTCTGCCATCTCTGCAGAAAGTGTTTTTCAATCAAATCTGATTTTTATTTGATTTTATGACCTGCTATGTGCCTGCAAGCCAGGTGAAACACAGCTAGTTCATTGTGAATCCACCCCAGAGAATAATCTGGCTTTGATTGCCAATGGCCTGACAAAAAGAAGATGGATGAGGCTTGATGTGCTCTGCTATTGTCTCCTTCTCTTTCAAGACGAAAGTGAAGGTGACCTGATGTGTCCAGAAAGCCATACATAGCTGGCTTCTGGGGCAATAGATGCATCTGGAAGTAATTTGCTCATTTTTTAAAGTTCCTCCAACACTTCATGAATCTATATAGAAAGGCAATCCACTGTGAATTCCCTTCATTGCTCCCTCCTCTTCCCTCTCCCTGTTCCATCAGCCTCTTCTGCTCATCTATGGGCTACCACCCTGCCCCCCCAATTCTACCACATCTTTGAAAACAGGAAAATGAGATTCCACAGATGAGCCTTTGCAGGAGTTGACAGATTGCTCCTTACATCTTTGCTCCATCTTGCATTTTGAAATCATTATTTTGCAATGTACAAAGCAGCATTTTTTTTTAAAAAAAACCCATAATGGTAAACATTGTTTCATAACTGTTGAAGGTAAACAATAAGGCCTTTGAAACCATTCCAAAAGTAGTGAAAAACTAGAGTTCTTGGGGTGATTTTTTAGGTGACAATTTTTACTTAAACAATATCTGGGAATTGAAGAGCTACCAGAAATCACAGGAAAGACTATGGAGTTTTTGACTCCATTCCCTACTTTGAACAGCTACCATCTTCTGGTGTTTTTGAATCTCCCTTCTGTTCCAAAAATAGTTCATAATGCAACATGGAGTATGCTGTTTCAGAAGAAACAAATTGTTCTCTGTTTCATTTTTCTTCACATAATTAATTTAATAGTTCTTTTGATCTGGTCCAACAGTTCTTGCATGAAAGCTTTTAAAATGTTCTTTTCCATTTTACAAAATTCTTTTTAAACTCAGCCCTTGAGCCACCTAGGCATACCAACATTGGAGAGAATCTTCTGCTGACTCTCTTCTCAACCCTCTCCAAGATTGGTGAAGTTTAGAGTTAGGGTTTCCAAGTTCCAAATCACTCATTGGATTTTCTCCAAACCAGCTGGTGGTGGCCAAAAACTTCTGCATAGTAAGGTAGAGTTGAAGGTTGCCCTTACTCGGAAGCCAGTTCAGTGCTTATCTCTGTTTATAGCCAAAGAGCCAATGCGGTCTGCATCTGCAGACATTTCCATGGACACATGCCTCAACACCAGAATGCACGGAATGCTGTTTACCTTACCACCAAAGTGGTACCTATTTATCTATTTGCAATTTCTTGCTTTCAAACTGCTAGGTTGGCAGGAGCTGGGACAGAGATGGGAGCTCACTCTGCCGCACAGTACTCATGAATCAAACTCTGACCTTCCAGTTGTCAAGTTCAGCATCTTAACCACTTGAGTCAATGCACTCTGCTCAGTACTGTGTACTTAAAGCCAGCTCTATTTCTGACATTGTAAATTTATTTATTTATTTATTTAGTTCAATTTATATGCCTCCCTACTTGGTGCAACCGACTCAGGGTGGCTCACAACAATTCACAAAATCAACAATATATTACATAATCACAACATATCACAATACATTTGAAATTAAACCTAATAGAAAATACAGTACAGTATAATACAACAAAACAAGGAAATAACAGCAAATATATCAATGTTATGTGTATATATCATAAAACAGTTACAGACAATCACTTCCCTCCAGACAATAATTACAATTGCACAGCAGCAGAATGGCAACAATACATTAATATCATCTATACATCACATGGAACAACTTGCAATGGTCTTAGAGCCACCTTAGGGGCCTCATAGTTTTTGTCTGTTTCCCCTTCTCTGAGCCGGTCGCAGGTGTGTCTGGATGAGGCCTCCTCCGGGCGAGGTGGCGGGGCCCAGAGGAAGGGCGGGAGAGTTCTATGCCCGTCCGCAGCTGAAAATTCCTTTTAACACCTCCGGTCAGGATGTCGGGGCTCGGAGGGTGGGCGGGAGGTTCCTCTGATCGCCCGCAGCTGGTGGAGATTTTCTTCTCCTCCGGGCGAGGTGGCGTGGCCCGGAGGGAGGGCAGGAGAGTTCTCTGCCCATCTGTGGCCAAAACGTTCCTTTTTAACACCTCCGGCCAGGATGTCGGGGCTCGGAGGGCAGGCGGGAGGTTCCTCTGACTGCCCGCAGCTGGCGGAGATTTTCTTCTCCTCCGGGCAAGGTGGCGGGGCCCGGAGGGAGGACGGGAGATTTGTTGATGAAGCAGCAATAGCAGAACCCTACTGTGACTGGTGGGACAGGAGGTTCAGGAAGGGAGGAGAGATCGGAGGAGAGATCTGAAGCAGCAGTATCAGGTAGAGGCAAAAAAATGAGCATTCACATACTGTACAGAGACACACCATACACACACCAGTTATATACAGACAAGCATTAACTTACACAATCCTCTTTCATTCATCCTGCAACCAAGCTGAAAAAGGCAAATTGCCTGCAAATTAGAAATGTTCCAAACTTCTGCTGCTGCTGCTGCTGTTGGCCCTGGTTTCAAAGCTGGCCAGTTGACTCACACCTTCACAACCTTCCTTTCTCCCTTCTCTTTTTCACAAACACATAACTGCAAACCACAAGGCTGGGAAATGGGTTGGGGAGGAGTGTAGGCCTCTATCACTCCCGTCAACATGAGATGGCTGTGAGTAGCCTAGCTAAGATGGGGCAAGGCTCTGTTTTGCCTTATCTGTTGTTAAGTAATTAATACAACTTAATGGCAGACTGAATGACATTACAGCTCTGAGCTTGCTCATCCTTAAATGACTCTTTCAATGATGCAGTACAGCTTTTCCGATTGAGGAAGTGTATACATCAGAAATATTTGCCATGTGAAACAGTGAGTCATAACATCGAGAGACTGTACAGCACAGTGGTAAATGGGTGAAGGTGTACCTTCTCAGATCATGGGCAGAGTATCTGCTTTGCATTCAGAAAGACTGCATCCAACTCAAAGGTGGGATTCCTTTTTTTTTTTTTTTACTACTTACTCTGTGGGAGTGGTATGGTTGGTGTGGCAAGAGGGAAAGCCCTGCAACTATGCACCCAAATTAGGACTACAAGCAGTGTTTCCCAAATGCTGGTTTTTGGACTTCAATTCCCAGAAGCCTAAGTCATTTCCCCAAAGCACTGATCAGCCAATGTACTGACTTAGGCTTCTGGAAATTGAAGTCCACTAGTGGACTGTGTACCCCTTGTTGTAAACCACTGGGCTACAGTAATACCTCAGATAACGCTAAGACTTGGTTCCACAAGTCTTGGTGTTATCCGATTTTTAGTGTTATCCGATGCATGTTAAAATCCTATGGGATGGATCGGATAACGTTAAAGCTCCATAGAGATACATTGTAACCGCACAGGCTTTAGCGGTTGTTATCCAATCCATCCCTTAGGACCTTAACGTTATTCAATCCAATTCTCCTCCCTAGATTACTTAACGTTATGCGATTTTAGCATTATCCATATTACTGTACTTTATTTCAAAACATGGATGGGTGGCGCGAACCAGAATTTCTGCTACCAGTTCTGGTGAACTGGGGTGAACGAACCTGCTGAATCCCACCACTGATGCCACTTCTGGTTAAAAGAAGGTGTCCCCCAGTCAGAAAAGAGACAAAGTATACTAAATGGAGAATTCTTTACTTATCTTAAAGTAGACTATTCTCCACATGGTGCATCCCGCACAACGTGACATAGTCATGGCTAAATAGTCTACACATTAGAAAAAGATGAGACCAAACTGCTGCGTGCGGCCTCCTTGTCAAAAGCTATGTAGAAGAAGATCTACACCAAAGGATCCTTCACAGGAACCTCAAGTCTGCAACACTGGTCCCCCAATTACCATCTTAAAGTATTATTACCCCCATTCCTTCCCCCAAAGCAATGAGCTATTTTATACTTTAATCTTGTAATGTTTATTGTGAGCCACCCAGAGTCGCTTCGGTGAGGGGGCAGCAATATAAATAAATAAATAAATTTACAAAAAATATGTTAATTAGACAGTCCCTGACCCAAATTCTGCATTTTAAAAGATTAAGGATATTAATATTTGCTTATTTTGCTCTTGCAAGTGAGAATGTAACATTTCAGAAGTGTTCTCCCCATTTGGTGAAATCCTAAGAAATTGGAATGCAAATAAAAGTATTTTCGTTTGTTCAACTGTTTTGTATTTGGGGACTTGTTTGCAAAAGAAAACCCACACACCCAAATTTGATTCTTGGGCAAAAGAAATAATATATTTACCTGTAAATTCCCTACAATTCCCCCACATCACAATGTTAGCAAGGTCTCTGTTGCAGTTATGTTTGAAGAAAATGCTGACAAGCCAGAGAGGCTAATGTACTCCCCTCATTGTGGGTGATGTAAACACACTTTCAAAATGCTCAGTAGGGCTAGGTTTGCACTTTATCTATTCTGGACATGTTCTTTCCAGGAATGTTCCTCTTCTCCCTCCTCCTGTCTCTTCATTTAGTTTGATTGATTCAATTACTATTTTTTTTGTTCAGTCGCACAGTCAATTCCAACCCTCTGTGACCAGTGATGGGATTACCCCGGTTCCATCCGGTTCCCCGGAACCGTTAGGAACAATCTCGGAGGGTTCTCCGAGAGGGTAACCCATTTTTAAGGCGTCCGGTTCTGGACGCCTCACTGAAAGAAAAAAAATTTTTTAATTGGAGCAAAAATGGCTCCAATTGACTGCGCATGCGCAGAAACTCAATCTGACACATTGCGCAAGCTGGAGCCGCCCCTTTTTAGAGTGGCTCCGGCAGCAGTGGTGGCAGCCCTCAGAGAAGGGCACCTCCCCTAGCCGGCCACCGAGCTCCCGCAGGCACGTTGGTGCCTGCCCGGGCCATCTGCCGCCGCCGCGCCCTCCTAGGGACTTGGGCCCGACAAACCCCCATGCCCTGGGTAAGCCCGGCGGGGCTCGCCACCGCCGCATCCTCCTCCACCGGGCACCTGCAGCTTCCTCGGGGCGGTGCCTTTTCGGCCCGGCTCTGGCTGCGGCCACGGGCGGCCAGGGCCTGCGGGCAGCGGTGGGTCTGGGGCCTGCGGGCAGCGGTGGGTCTGGTGGCAGCTCCAGCCGCGGCCAGGGGCTGGAGCCACCGCTGCCCGCAGGTCCTGGCCACCCGTGGCCGCAGCCAGAGCCGGGCCGAAAAGGCACCGGCCTGAGGAAACTGCAGGCGCCCGACGGAGGAGGATGCAGCGGTGGCAAGCCCTGCCGGGCTTACCCAGGCCATGGGGGTTTGTCGGTCCCAAGTCCCTAGGAGGGCGTGGCAGCGGCGGATGGCCCGGGCAGTCACCAATGTGCCCGCAGGAGCTCGGTGGCCGGCCAGGGACTGCAGGCGGCTGTGGCGGCCGTGGCCAGTGGCTGCAGGGCCGGGCGCAGCCTTCGTAGGAGGAAGCAGCCGCAGTCGGGGGCAGCGTGCCTTGCCGGGTGGCCCTGGGCCACATGGAGGTTCGTCGGCGCCAAGGAAGGTAAGTGAGGCTTTTATATTTAGGGTGGGTGGGTGATTTATTTGTGTTTTGGGTGGGTGGTTGTACTTTTATTTAATTTTTTAAATTTCTTTATTTTATTTCTTTAAGTTATTTACGGGTCTGTGTTGTAGCCGTCTGGTTGGGTGGGTTGAGGGGAGTGTGTGTGCGTGTTTATTTTTTTTTATTTTATTTTTGGCCTTGCCCACAACGTCATGATTTCATGACCTTGGCTCCGCCCATGATGTCATGATGTCATGACATTGGCCACGCCCATGACGTCCGTGACGTCATGGCGTGGTAGTAGAATTTTTGACATCCCATTACTGTCTGCGACCCCATGGACCACTGCCCGCCAGGCACTCCTGTTCTCCACCATCCCCCTCAACTCGCTGAGCTCTGTGCCCATTGTCTCCACAATACCATCTAACCATCTCATTTTTGGCCATCCACTTTTTCTTTTGCCCTCCACCTTTCCCAGCATCAAAGCCTTCTCAAGCGAATCCTCTCTTCTCATTTGATGTCCAAAGTACCTTAGCTTCATCTTTACAATTTGACTTTCTAAGGAGCATTCTAGGTTGATTTCTTCTAAGATTGACCCATTTGTTCTCCTCTCTGTCCAGGGGACTCTCAAAACTCTCCTCCAACACCACATCTCAAAGGCGTCTATTCTTCTGCGCTCAGCTTTCCTAATGGTCCAGCTCTCACAACCATACATTGCCACAGGAAATACCATTGCTTTGACTAGACGAATCTTTGTTTGCAATTTGATGTCTCTGCTTTTCACTATGTTCCCCAGGTTTCTCATTGCTTGCCTCCCAAGAATCAATCGCCTTTTTATTTCATGGCTGCAGTGAGTTTTGATCCCAAGAAAGTAAAATCTGTCACTGCTTCTACTTCTTCACCATCTATTTTCCATGGACTGATAGGGCCTGTTGCCATGATCTTTGTTTTCTTTATATTGAGTCTCAAGCCAGCTTTTTCACTTTCTTCTTCCAACCTAATCAGGAACTTCTTTTCAAAATTTCCTGCTTATCTCCATGGGGCAAGATGGTTCATTAGATGTTCTTTTAACTTGACCCAGCATATGGCAGCAACTTCCTATCTTCTTATATGGTATTGAATGTCACCATGCACCATAATAGCACTACATACATGATTATGCTTTGTACACTTTATTATTTTTATCAATAATGTAGGAAGTAAGTTGCTCTACATGTTTGCTGCATGTCACAATATGTCGTCTATGACTTCAGAACAGACCTTATACATTATTCCACCTCTTTGTTAGGAGCAGCCTTATGTTAAAAGGTATCTCATGACTAACATCTCATGGGCTTCTTGGATCTCTAGTAGCCAGAAGAGTAGCGTGCCTTGGCGGGGCCCCGTATAAAAATTTGTTTGGGGGCCCTTAGGAAGGGTAAAGATTTTTTTTGCTTACGCACGTTGGGGGCCTCCGTGGTCCGGGGCCCCCGTATAATTGATACGGCAGATACGGTGGTAGCTACGCCTCTGCTAGTAGCTCTCAATTAGTTTGCTTTGTTCTGTGAGTTTAGCATCAACTTCATTTGCATTCTTATTGTTCAGATGCAAAGTTCAGAGGAAACTGTCCTTGAAATACTAACTGAAAATCATCTTCTATTGACATGCTAACTATAGTGCCATTTGACCCTTATACAGATCACTGGAAATTACTGCATTCCAGGGAACAGTGCAAAGAAACAATTTGCAATGCCTCATCAAAATTTATTTGTAGCATTTACTACAGTAGAACCCAAGAAAGCAGATGAAGGATATGCAGAGGGTTCAGATAATCACAGAGGAAGCAAGACCCTCCATGCTTTGCACACCTTTATCACTGTATCCAGGCTATTCTCAAGGATTTATTGGATTGCATTCAAACTCAGTCATGCTTAGAAAGGAAACACTGAGATGAATCTGACTTCAGTTATGGCAAATCTGACCTCCTGATTTCAGTGGAACTGCTTTAAGCATGACATGATATCAAAACGGACATTAAAGGGAATATAAGGTGGCTTAGTGGCTCTGCAAACATAAACATTCACCCATATTTTTCCCCATCACAAGATTTTGTAAGTGGGCTGCATTTGAAAATTGAATTGCATCTATTTCCATTTGCATACTTTATTTCAAGTGACCTTGGTCCTAATTTGTCTCTAGCAGACTTATTGTGGATTATTCTCAGAAACGGTAGACATAATTCACTCCCCATATGGGTTTGTTGAATACACAAATCAAGAGCCTTGCAAGTTTGCAACATTTATTGTGGTGGTTTTACTCACAGTCTTCTTTATCATAATCAGCTGGCTGCATTAGATATATTTTTCCATTGTGTGGTTCACTTACTATCTTTCTGTCTGCATGCACATATAATTGGTATGCCACATGCTGCATTAAATATATTACACCAGCATTTAGAAAATAACTGGAATGTATTACAATCCAGGGTCTCTGCCATGCTCTTTCAAATATATTACATGGGATGACACATAATATATTTTCAGCCTATTCTATTAATTTTACAGTCTTCCCTTTCATTCTTTTATTTCTTTCATTTATTCTCTTTTTTGAGGGAAGCATTGTTTAACAAAAATGTTTTATACTCTATCGGATATATTTGTACCATGTGTGGAGTAAATTACTTGAAACAAATAAGAGGTATGTGGGTTATGCTAAGCATTCTGGATCTCTCTTGAAAACACCCAAGTCAAGCCTTACTTCTTTCCTTTCCCTGCTTGTTCTGGAAACAGTCTGTAGCCCAGTACTTTGAGTCTAGCAATTGGCTTGAATCCTGTTGCTTTGTGTAGTAGGTTGCATTGGAATGGGCCCAGTGGTGGACTGAATTTTTTTTACTAACACACTGTGGGCATGGTATGGTGGGTGTGGCCAGAGGGAAAGCCCTGCATTGCACCTGAATTAGAACTACACTAGTACCTTAGATAATGTTAAGACTTGGTTCCACAAGTCTTAATGTTATCTGGTTTTTAACATTGTGTGATGCATTGATCGCACAATGTTTAAAAAAATAGCCCTGTTCCCTTTCTGAAGAGGAAGGGGAATGAGGGAGGGGGCATCCGCCTGACTCTTTGGAAAGGGTAGCAGGGATTCCATGCTTGGAATTCCCGCTGCACTTTCCAAAGAGACAGGCTGATCGAGCCAAGCGCCAGTTTGGTTGGGGTGAGGGTGCGTGTGCCAGGCTCCCCCAACCAAACTGGCAATGTGAGCATTGGCAGCAGGGGTGGCGGACATGCCAGACTCAGCTGCACAAACAGCTACAAGGACATTTGTTTACAACATCCTGATGGCCGCTTTTGCAGTTGAGTCAGACATGTCCCACCACCCCTGCTGCCTCCAGAAGGCTTTGAGGAAGCAATTCCATCAGTCCCCATCATTCTGCGAAGTGCAGGGACTTTGCTGAAATTAAAAAAAGTCTGGGGGACTTTTTCAATTGCAGCGAAGTCTGTGGGCTTCGCAGAAAGATGGGGACCGATACGATCTGTCCTCCCAACCCTTCTGGAGTCTGCAGACCTGGCGGGTGGGCCAGTGACAGCAGCAGAGACAACCACAGGGGCATCGTAAAAAATGCCCCCATGGTTGTTTCTGCAGCTGTCACTGGCCCACCCGCTGGGTCAGCAGGCTCCAGAAGGGTTAGGAGGACAGATCGTATCAGTCCCAGCCATTCTGTGAAGCCCATAGACTTCATTACAATCGAAAAAGTCCAGGGGAATGACAGGGACTGATACAATCTGTCCTCCCTCATCAGAAACACATACCCACCGGTCTGGATTGCTATGGGGCTTAGCCATCCAGGCAGGAGTGGGGTGTTCTGAAGAGAGGCTGGGGACTCTTTCCTCACCCTCTCTTCAGAAGCCCCCCCCCCCCAACCTGGATGGCTAAGCCCATTAGCAATCCAGGCCAGGGGGGGGGGGGTTCTGAAAAGAAGCTGGAGAAACTTTTCCCCAACCTCTCTTCAGAAACCCCTGCCTGGATCGCTAACAGGCTTTGTCATCCAGGTGGGGGAGGGTTCTGAAGAGAGGCTGGGAAAAGGGTCCCCAGCCTCTCTTCATAACCCCACCCCACCTGTTAGCAATCCATAGATCAACGTCAGGAAATTTAAGGAAAACTTTTGCATCACATAACGTTAACATAACATCGTGCGGTGCAAAAGTTTTCCTCAAATTTCCTGACGTTATCTGGTTTTGACATTGTGCGGTGCACACATTAACTGATGTATTACTGAACTTTATTTCAAAATTGGATGGGCGGGGCTAGCCAGAATTTCTGCTACTGGTTCTGGCAAACTGGTGCGAACCTGCTAATGTCCACCACCGAATAGGCCCTCAGTCGAACTTATGGAGGAATTGACTCAACAAATCCCCACTTTCTGCTCTAGTGTGTAGAAGGGATCTGAATGAATATTGCACTGGCCATCCTGCCCAAACTTTCAAGACAACCTAATCAGTGATTGAGAACACTTGTGCACCTCTAGGTTTCTATGATTGCACATCTTTCTTTTTTTCTCAGTCATTATTGTTGGCTGCTACTTGTATCTGAGTATACATTTTTTCCTGAAAATGTTTTCAGGGAAAATGCCACTGGTGTGAATTTGTTTAAGGTGGATCCCAGCTTGCCATGAAGTGGCCCACACACTATGATCATGAAGCCATCTCCTGTGGCACGTACAAAATGAGACATGCAGAATTTGACACTGGGACTGCAATGGACTACTGCACTCTTGAGGATATTGAGAAGGTGCGCTTTCACAGCAAGTCCATCTGGCATGTCCTCTTCCACCTCCATGACCATTGGGAATCAGAATAATGAAGTAGTTCCTCCTCCGCTCATTTCACTGTTGGGCCAATATGATGGTTTCCAATGGCATTCCTCCACTGGCATCACCCCACCTAACGGGGATTACTCAACATGTTGGCCCCTTTAGGGGGTCAGGTTATTTACAGCAGACCAACACTTGACATTGAGTCACTAGCTGTACTCCCTACTCCATTACCATAGCGGGATGTCTTGCCAGACAGTCTTTCTCAATACAGGTCAATGAAACGGTAGTCAAATCCCTTGCACATTTTCTCTGAACATTTCACGAGCTTTTCAAAAGACCTATTGGTGCAGATAACTGTCACTATTAGGTTCAAATGGTCTAAGAAGCAGCTGGATAAATAGGGACGGGTCACCTTCTAATCACTGAATTGAGGATAATTGTGTTTTTCTTTCTTTTGGAATCTCTCTAAGAATGCAGGTAAAACATAATTATTGACTTAATCCACATTCCTAGAGTTAGCAGATTGACATTGTCATACACCTCCATTGTGTGCCCTTGTCAAAAACCTTTACTGGTGGTGGTGGTGGGGGGTGGGTGGGGGTGGTCTGTCAAGCCAGTGTCACATGCTGGTTGGTATGCTACTAACACAGAAGCTTCAAGTTCAAATCCTGTCAGACATGAAAAACTTAATTCAGAAGAGTGCAGCCACAGAAATCATTGGGTGACCTTGGATAGTTGCTATTACACCATCTCAGAGTACCTTGACATTCTAGGACCTTGACATTCTAAGTGGAGACTACAGAGTGCGTGCCAGAAAAAGAATTCTTTAAATTCTTTTGTCTGTGCCAATATTTAGCACACAAACATATCTCTGTTTTTCAAAGCAGAAATAACGACAGAAGCAAGCATGTAAAATCTGATGGCTGAAATATCTACCCAGCTTTGTTTACCTGCTACATTTACCTACCCTAGCCTGGTGCCTTCTAGATGTGGATGGAGTACAGTTCCATGCAACACCAAGCCATCAAGCACAAAGGTGGGATGGGGAATAATCTACTACAGTCTGTAACAGATGCCTTGTCTTGACCTTCCCTAGCTTCAAAACAAGCTATGTGAACTCATGTCAAGGGACAAAATATGGAGTAAGGTTTGGTTCATCAATATACAGTGAAATGACGTATAACAATTTTAATTAGTTCCAATGGGTCCATTGTTGTATGAAAAAATCACTGTATAATACATGTATCGTATAGCTATTTTCCCAATGGGATGATCTGTACTATGATGAATAACAACCCTGCACTGTTAGCGAGAGGGATTTGCCCTGCCCCCCCCTGCTGTAACAACAGAGGGGCAGGGCAAATTCCTATGGCTCACGGCGCTGGTTTGCCTTTGGCCAGAGGAGCCCTTTCCCCATCACTGATGGGCTGTGGGCTGCTGTGTTGTCTATGGGGCAAAAGAGGGAGATTTATCCCCCCCCCCAAGCACCATAGATAGCACAGGCACTGCCCTTAGCAAAATGGAGTCTCGCTGGGTCCCCTGCTGTTTGCGCAAGGGGACCAACGAGACTCCATTTCTCTATCAGTGCAGGGGTGCCTTGGGCTGGAGAAGCCCTTTCCCAGGAGTAAAGTGCTTCTCTGGCCCAAGGCACTCCTGCTCTGTTACTGAGAGAGATTCTCGCTGGTCCCCATGCGGAAACAGCAGGGCCCCCAGCGAGAATCCCTCTTGCTAATTGGTGGCCCAAGGCTCAGCCAGCCGGCTTCCTTGGGGTGAGAGCCTGCATGCTTTCACCCCAAGGAAGCACGAGCCCAAGCCTCAGGTCTGAGCCTCAGGCTGCCAGTTTCCTTGGTGTGAGAGTGTGCAGGCTGTTTCCACAAGGGAACAAGCGAGAATCGATTTCTCTAACAGCACTGGACTGCTTTCCCCCCAGAAATGTACTTCCCAGGAGTACAACAGCCCAGCACTGCCAATTCACAAAGGGGCTTTGGGGCAGGGGTGAACAGCAACAGGTTTGCACACACACACCCGGGAGGGGGGGGGAGCAAAATTGGGTGGCCTTCAGGCAGGGGGGATTCGAAATTTGGTGGCCATGCCCACCTCCCTGCCCTGCCACATCAGGTTTTTGTCCCTGGAGGTGGTTCAAGGTCTCCCTTGCTCAAAAGCCAGTTATATCCAACTCTAGGGTGCAGTGCTCATCTCCATTTACAGCCAAAGAGCCAGTGCTGCCTGTGTTTGCAGATGTATACATGGCCATATGGCAGGCATGACTAGATTACCCATGATGTAGGCTCTGTCCATGATTTAGGCTCTGTCCACAACATAGGCTCCACCCATGGTGTGGTAATGAATTTTTTTGCTGCCCACCACTGCTTTGGGGGCTGGGGGAAGGCTCCCCCACACCACTCAAAAGCCCCCCGACTTTTGCCTTTAAAAAAAAATAATTTGCATCATAGGATGGTGAAAATCGTTGTATGATACAATTTTTTTAAGGCACTCGTACGATTCCATCACTGTATGATGCAATCATTATACGATGTTCCACCATACTGAAACTAATGTCTAGGTTTCTCTGAAGATCTTGAAGAGTTACTATTTAAAATTAACCAGCTCCTATTAGTTGCTACATTATTTTATAGTGACTCATTCTTATTGTTTGTTATGGTGTTGAAAAGGTAAATTTTGTGCAAGTTGTGCAATCTGTCTGTGCAACACTAGCACTCTTTCCTTTTGAAGAGTAAAACCCACAGAAACAGCAAGCACAAGTTAATGGTTGATTGTTAAGAAAGACAAAGATGCAACCAAGGCTTCAGAGCCTTCAAATACCATGCACCAAAGCAGCAACCATCAATGTTTTGTGCAATTCATGCATAACTTTGCTTAACTTGAGTAAAAAAAATTTTTAGTGGTGCTTCACTTACTTCGTGAGAACATATATCCTTCCTTCATGTGGGGGAAGGAAAATCATGTTGTGGTTCTTCATCCTCTTGTACAGAGGCATTTGACAATAACAATAATGTGCAAAAGTCTTAGCCCACCACCAGCTGGTTTGGGGAAAATGTAATGAGTGACTTGGTCGGGGACATAACTCAACCCCCTGAGCCACCTAGAGACACCAAAATTTGAGAGTCTTCTGTTAATTCTCCTCTCAACCCTGTCCATGTGTGGTGAAGTTTGGAGTTAAGATGTCTGAGTTATGCAGCACCCAACTCACTCATTGAATTTTCCACCAACCAGCTGATGGTAGCCTAAGACTTTTGCACAGTACTGCACTTCCCTATCTCCATGCTTCGCCCAGGATTCATTCATAGATATCCTTGGTGAATATTGACATATGCAAGAGTGATTGTCAGGATTCCTTGGTGCATGTCAGAAAAGGAGGCCACATCTAGTTTTGGATATTCATCTGCGATTGTGTCAACCTTTACCCCATTTTTACTTATCCACAGTCTGTTTGCCATAATAGCGTAGGATGGATGAAGTGGGTAGCCTTCTTTATTTGCACAATACACATTCATTTCTTTTATTCTGGCTCCATTTATTTCCTTACATTCCAAACCAACATTATTTTAAAGTCAGAAGGCTGAGATCATTCAGCTCAAAGCTGTGCAGCTAGCTCCAGCCAATCAGATTCCCCTATGAATCTTGCTACAGCTAGACCGCACCTATTAAGGATGGATTTGAATGAAATGACCCATTCAGGAAAGTGTTTCATCTCAGGCTTGGAGTGTCCCCAAATTTTATAGCTACTCTCTCTCTCTCTCTTTCTTCTTTTGCTTAAAAGCAATGGCAAAGAAGTTGACAAATGACTTCCGCTGCTTGGCAGGTTGAGGGGTTCCAACCCAACCTACTCCCCAGGATTTGCATATCAAGTGATGAGATCATGAGAACTTTAGTTGGTGCATCTCCCTCCCCTCTCTCTTTTTTTAAAAACCAACAACAACAATCTGCCAACAGATAAGTGATTGTGTCTCTCCCTTGGGAAAGGCTGCTGTTTAGTGTATCATTCCAGAATAAAGCAAGGAAAGGAAGTGAGGGGAGGCAAACTTTCAGATGTGGTGGGGTTGGGACAGAGGGGAAAGAGCCTCCGTGTTTTCTGAGTTTCTTGGCAGGACAAGAGGAAAAGAAAGTAAGAAATCATTCTCTGACCCAGCCTTCTGGTTGTACTTTTGGGTGGCCTGATGGAAACAGAAAAGTCCTTAGCATACCTTTCCTCTTCACTCCCCCAACCTGCCGAGGGGTCATGGAGGGGACACTGTGTGAAAGAAGGGACCCCAAACGAGAAAGCAGCTGTACATAGTCTAACAATGAGAAGAGGAGACCTCCCTTTCAGGAAAGAGTCAATGTTCATCACTCTCCTTCAGCCCCTTCCTCCAAAGATTTTGGCATCTGGGAGCACGGTACAGATTGGCAGTATTCAAACACAACACAATACAGTTGTGAATTTAGTTTAACCACATGGTTGATGAACATGTGGGAGACCTCTGTACGTCACACACATCCCCTTTGCTAAAGAAGGAATGGTTCTGGTAATCAAGAGGGAAAACTATCTTCCTCTTATCTTCCCTTCTCCCCTTGTGAACCTGGCTTACCCTCTTTGGTAGCTCAGCTTAAGTTTGCATGCCTATCCCACTTTCTACATCTGTTTTAGGCTGGTGGAACAGGTGACAGCCTATGAAAAGCCTTCTCCTGATAGGCTGGTGAAAGCAAATAAACAAGATAAACTCATACTTCATTCCTGTGTCTGAAGAGCAAATCACAGGTATGTCATAACATTTGTTATAATACCCTGTGTTTTCAAAAGCCACTTTGCTTGTGAATGTTGGTGGAGGGGAATAAAGAATTCAAGAAATGGTAAACAAGGGAAGGATGCTTTACATTCTCCCTAGCTTTGTTTTCTATGCCAATTTATTATTTTGTTGGTTTCAAAGAGGACCTGGAATTTTCTAAAAAAAAATTTGTATGGAACTCATTGTGTTAAGTCATTCTTTTCCATCAACCAGGTTGTCATTATAATTAGTGTTGCTCTAATCACATAAGTGGTCATTTGTGTTGTGTGTTAGTGTTTCCTTTACCTGTGAACCAGGAGAATGAAAGGAAATATTCTCTGGTTCCCTTTTGTGATCAATTCTGACACTGTACTTTGCAAAAAAAAAAAAAATCCCCCCAAAAACACAACAAAAGATAACTTCCCCTCACTCAACTTCCTCACCAAGGAGAATCTGTAGCATAAACCCTAAAAAAGTCATTTCATGTGTTAACAAAAAGTAGCTTGTGAAAGAAACTAGAAATAAGAAAGAAACAACAAAGTAACTAGAACTGAAGACTTATAGCTAATAATAATAATATAATAATTTATCATATTAATGTTTCTGTAATCTTATAATTGTTTGCTATATTACCCAGCAGCCTGAAAAAAAAAACTAGTTACAAAGTTATAACTAGTTACTTTCAAGCTCTGGTGTCAAATGCATACTTTCCCTCACAAACATGCATGCATTTTGAACCTTGCAAGGCAGGAAGCCCTGCCTCAGGAATTGAGTCAATCCAATAGCAAGAATAACAGTGACAGCAAGAAATGTTCGATTCAAATGCAAGCATCTCTCTGTCCCTTGTTTTCTACCATATACACTCAGACTTGCTATATGGATACTGTAAAACACCCTCTGTTGTCCCTCACATTACTCCCTCAATAATGCAAATATATGAGAGGAATGTAAATGTGGATGACCTTGGAGGACCAAAACTTCATGGGGGCAGTTCATCATTGTGCCATAGACCTCATATCGCACCTATGGCGCAAGCCTTTTGCATACACAGAATCCCAAGGAGTCACAGAATCATAGAATGATAGAGTTGAAAGAGGCACCAAAGACCTTTGAGTCTAACCACCCTAGGGCTGTAGCATTGCCCACTCTGAGTTAGCAGTTTGTTGCCCACCCACATCTAGATTCTTTGGTATGGCCCTGAACCACCCCACCAAAGCAGAACATCTACAACTAGAACATTGCTAACTAGCTAACCTCTGTCTAACAATCTCTGGGAAAGGACATTCCACCCCACCCCCCTCCTTGGCAACCAACTCCACTATTGTACAGCTCTTGGTATCAATAAGATCTTCTTAATGTTTTGGTGAAATCTCCTTTCTTGTAAGTTGGCTCCATTACTTTGGTTCCAACCTTCTCTGGAGCTACAGAGACGTCTTCTCCATCTTTCATGAGACAACTCGTCAAATACTGGAAAAGTCTAAAATATCACCTGTTAGTCTTCTCTTCTCCAGGCAAAAAATACCTAGCTACCTCAAACATTCATCACAGGGTTTGGTTGCTTTAGCTCTTCCCTTCTAAGTTTCCTTTCTCTGGTCACATTCTAGCTTACCAATATCCTTATTAAATTGTAGTGTCTAGAATTGGACACAATATTCCAAATGAGGTCTAACCAAAGCAGAATAGAGGGGTATTATTAATTCACTTCCTCTGGAAAGTATACTTCTGTTGATATAATTGAGTGCTGCATTTCCTTCTTTCCTTCCTTCCTTCCTTCTTGGCAGTGTATCACACTGTGGAATCTTTTTAAGTTTGTGGTTTGCTAAGATGGCTAGTTCATTTCCCCGTTTCCCTAGGGTCCTTGCAGACATTTTTCTGAAAAGCTGACATGCTAAAAAACTAGCCCTGGTTATGAAACTTGTGATGTTTCAGAAGGGAGAGTAGCTTATTTGGAAGGGATATATTCAGGGTGAAGTACAATTGTACCTCGCTTAAAGAGCATAATGTGTTCCACAGGATTCCTCTTTAAGCAAGTTTGCTCTTTAAGTGAAACACCATTGTAAGGATCAATTGTGACTTCTGGCGGGGGTGGATTGCGAACCCTGATTTATTTGTTAAGTGACTTTTTGGTAGGTTTTAGTTGTTAAATGAAGCAACCATTCAGAGAAAATTATGTTCTTTATGCGAGTTACTCTCTAAGCATGGTGCTTTTATGCGAGGTTTTACTGTACAGTTGTACCTCGCTTAAAGAGCATAATGCATTCCACAGGATTGCTCTTTAAGCAAGTTTGCTCTTTAAGCGAAACACCATTGTAAGTGACCAATTGTGGTGGGGGATTGCGAACCCCAATTTATTTGTTAAGCGAGTTTTTGGTTGGTTTTATTTGTTAAGCGAAGCGAACATTCAGAGAAAATTCTGCTCTTTAAGGGAGTTATTCTTTAAGCGAGTCGCTCTTTATGCAAGGTTTGACTGTACTTCATTTCTCCTTCCCTCCTCCCTTGTTTTACAATTTACATTATAATATAGATGTCAACAGGCAAAAAAGCTGCAACATTTCAGGTGAAGAGGTACAGTGGGTAGAGACTTATGATGACTGAAAACTTGCTGAAGGCTTTTAAGACATTGAGGCTTGGTGGCATTGTAAGACTAAGCATCTCACATCCTTATCCCCAGCCCACCTCATGATATGATAACCATCCCACCCAACTGTATGCTGTCCTCTGTATAGAAGCATCTATCTGACAAGGGGAATATTAGTAACATGTTTTGCCAGTCTACCCATTTTTATTTCCACTAGCATCAATGCAAAGAGAAAGTAACTTAGTAGCCAGTTTGCTTACTTTACCTGAATTGGGAGCCAGAAATGGCCATGTGTAAAGCTACTTCAGGAGAGAGGCAAGGGGAAAAAATTACACATGCAGTGTTTCTCTACTTGAAATAAATGCATCAAGAGGAGGAAGCAGGCATACACAGAGGCAAGTGGCAGCTCAGTTTCCCTGAGAATGTCCCACAGGCCCATGACTAGGAAGCAAAAAAGTGAACTGTCTACTCAAGGAAACAGTGTGACTGAACTGGGAAAAATCTAGGTATGGAGAAGGAAAAGGTAATGGTGGTCATAGCTAGGTATGATCCCTGAAAGAAAACCTGTAAACCAAAAATGATACATGTTTAAGAAAAAAGGGATATAAAAATATTGTGCATTTCTTTCTTGTTTCCTTTTGGGAGGGCAGTCTTTCAATGCCATTAGGTCTGTCAGATGATCTGAGAATCTTTTCATGCAATAGTATTTGTAGGGCTGTCAGAAACCATGCAGATAATTTGGGCTATGGTGGGGCTGAGGGGTGGGAAAAGGGAATTTGTGAAAGACCCGGGAAAGCAATTATACAGTTTCTTTTTGCTCCATTCATTCCCTATAGCAGTGATGGTAAACCTTGGCACTCCAGATATTCTTGGACTTCAGTTCCCAGAAGTCCAAGCCCCCATGAATCCACACAAATCCTGGCACTAGGTAAGCAAGAAGTAAGAGAGATAGAGAATCAAGGAGACTCCTAACTATAAATTACTTTTACATTGATAACATTTCAAAAATGTGTAATAAACTTCCTTACTAATACTTCTTTTACATCTTAGACAATTTAAAGGGCCATAAGTATGCCATTACCCATCTGGGCAAGTTATCCAGCTATGGTAATAGAGTAGATCACACAGCCAGCGACTCAACACCACGTGTCAGGTGGTGGTTAACTAACCTGACAACCCTGAGGATTAATGGCCTTGGGTGCCGAAGTCCACAGGGAAGGTTGATGGTCCCCGAGTGATTTAAATCCCACTTGAATCCATCTTGATGGAGGTCAGCAGCTTCATCAATGCTGGCCTGGGCTGAAGAGGACTGTGTGTCAAAAGGAATCAGGACCAGAAAGTGACTTGTGGAACTGGATCAGTGATTTGGGGATCATGGTGTGATGCAGAAGGCAGATGAAAGGCCATTTAGTTATATTCTCAGGAAAGTCTTCATAGCTGATCGCCATGAAGATCGCCAATATTTGGATTCATATGTGGAAGAAGAAGAAGAAGAAGAAGAAGAAGAAGAAGAAGAAGAAGAAGAAGAAGAAGAAGAAGAAGAAGAAGAAGAAGAAGAAGAAGAAGAAGAAGAAGAAGAAGAAGAAGAAGAAGAAGAAGAAGAAGAAGAAGACCATTGAAAGTTCTTTGTTGGGATAGAAAAGTTAAAAAACTGTATTGCTTAAGAGGAGGTGGGAGTGTGTTTCTCTTATTAATTAAAGAATGATACCCCGTATTTGCTTAAACCTAAGGCACAAAGGCACACAGAAATATACCAGCAGCAGGCAAAGACTTTTCCAAGCCACTGAATCCATCATATGGGCTGTGGGCCAACAAAGTTGTCGCCATTTGAGCAAAGCACTGAGTTATGTTGAATCTATGCAAATCTGGCCAAGTATCCCACAGGAAAAGATTGCTTCCTGATTTCTTCTATGGACTTGTGCTTCAATTAGAGAATGAAAGAAATGGCACGTAGAGAATGCAGCCTCCCAGGCATTCGTCTCAAAAGAAATTAGAAGCGACCCATCTAGCAAGCAACTCATTTCATGGAAGGTGTCTGTCTCAAATTATCTACATGGTTGGATTGAAATGAATAGGCTGCCTCTCTAGATACCCAAATAAAGTGGTAGCTGCTTGTGATTGTTTTCTACTAATGCAATGTTAGAGAGCTTGGTCGTCCCAAAGCTGTGTGCAATGTTCTACTTGGCAGAAATGCTATCGTTTGCTTACCCTATAACCAAAACCTTGTTGATGTTCTCTAACATTCTGAAATAGAGTGGTCCAGGACATCTTGCCACCAGAGAGAAAGAACAAGATGGCAGCTTATTCCATTCAGAAGCCAACTATAGATTAACAGTGTACTCTCTGGAGTGTGGGCCATTTATATGGCATACACAGCAGAAGAATGGTTCAAAAGGAAGAGCTGGGAGGTGGCTCTGTAACCTGAGGCATTTCTCACACTCTGACTAAACCAGGGGTTCCTAACCTATGGCCTTTGAGCCAGCTCTGGCCCATAGCACCATTTCATCTGGCCTGTTGCCCCGATATCACTCTTCTCCTTTTGTGTGTGACACAGGTGGTATAATGCATTGCATCAGCAGGATCCAGAGTGTGTGGTTCCATTCTCAGCTTCCCTCCCACTTCACAAGTATTTCCTTTGAGCTACATTCTCATCTAAGGGATTCAAACATCTTGTTGGTCAGTGGGACTCTTACTTCCAAGTCCTGGGAACCAGCAGGCTGACAGGGAGAGCTGATCCTCCTTCTGCTATGAATTTGGTGATTAAAGGTCTGCATGAAGATGAGAATGAAGGCACAGCCCACACTTCCCCTGTGGGAACTGCATCCAGGAACACTTTCCAGCACTCATTTCATCTGGGATGTTTCGGTTTCCCGTTTAATTGCCTTTGTGATATCCTCAAGTTGAAGTTCAGGCTCTTCTGCCAATAAACAACCTCTGCTGCAATTAGACCGTCTGATAATAAATAAATAAATAAATAAATGAAAAGAATGTGTGCAATTCATGAACTGGGATGACCTTAGCTGCTGTCTCTGCAAGTTTTCTCTCTATTTACATTTCTCTTGCTTGTGTCCACTTTGCAAGTTACATGTTAAATGTAAGACAGTGGGAAGATTTAGAGAGATGATAGGTGGAAAAAATGGAATCCATCATGGACTCGGAATGCAGGTCCATTGAGAAAAAGCCAAAGAAGCTGCAGATTTCCTTTCACATGGTGTTTGTTCCTTGTCTTGTGGTGAGCTTTCTCAAACATTTGACAGTTTATTGCACAACACAGTAGAGAAAGAGAAAGATACCTGAGCTAAGACAGATGTAAGACAAGAGGAGGTAGGCACAGCATTGTACAAGGGTTAGCCACCCTACTGGTTAGGAGCAATGTGTTTGGAAGAGTCCCAGGTAGGCCTCCTGCCCCAAATACCAGAAAGGTTCCACATTGTGCCATATTTGAAGACATCTTTGAAATATGTCTTCCTGAGAGTGTAGTGCGGATAGTTTTGTTGTTGTTCAGTCGCACAGTCGATTCTGACCCTCTGTGACCCCATGGACCACTGTCCTCCAGGCACTCCTGTCCTCCAGGTGGAATTGTAGGGCCACACAAAAACTTGTTCTGTCTGAGGCAAAGCTCATGATGGAGCTTCTTCAAATTCTGTTTCCCACATGCTGAGCATAGAATAATTAGATGCATAGAATAATTGGGTTGGAAGAGGCTTATGGGGCATCTTGTCCAGCCCCCTGCTCAATGTTGGAATTCAAATCAATATAGATCTGACAAATGGTTGCACAATTTTATCTTTTTTTTTTAATGATCAGACCAACACTGGTAGTGGGAGAGTATCTTCCTCCATACCTGAGGGCAACACACTAGAATAGGGATAGATTAGAAAATTATAGGGCATGCTATCCAGAACACATAGCTTTGTCTTCCAGTGTAAGGAAAAATCCAGGGCCCCTTTGCCACAGTCTCGCCCCGTACCAGCTGCTGCTGCCACTTAAGTTCATTGTTCCTGTCTACCTAATAGTAGGAGCAGCCTTCTTAGAAAATCAGGCAAACTATACTAACTAAGCTAGATCAACCATTGGATTTTGAAGCAATGTGAATTGCCCCATGTGCCAACATATTATTCTGATTGTCTGCTGCAGGTGGAATGGAAAGCAGCCCATCATGATCTTTGCCTCAAGCAGAAACCTCTTAAATGTTTCAAGATTGTAGGCAATCCCCTTGCACAATTGCACACATTCTGCTTTCAAGCCAACATTAGATTTATTTTAACAGAGCTTTCTATTGTGGTGGCTTTTCTCTCCTAGGCAGTGGGTGGGGCTTCCACACAGTTACTGTTCTTCCCAGCAAGGGTAGCCTATTCACTTCCATACTGCTTTCAAACAAATCTAAGTTTTATTTAAATAAAGAGTTTCATGGAGCTCTCTCTGTTACTGTGATCACTGTTTCCCAAGCCTGAAGGAGTAGCAGTGATCCCAGCCGGTTCCTGGTTTCTTTCAGCAAGCACAACCCATTCATCCTGTATCTAGTGGCTCTTTTCATATTGTTAAACTGAAGTTTGTTTGGTGGCTCTGTTTTTCACTGAACCAGGAGCCCGAGATTTAAGATGAAGGATAAAAAATTTCTGACTTTCCAACACTCAGTAAATAATATTTTCCTTCTTCTCCTTCTTCCATCAGCCATGAAGACTGTCCTGTGAATATAATGTCATGGCCTTTCATCTGCCTTCCACACCACAGCATGACACCCGTACCACTGATCCAGTTCCATCAGTCACTTTCTGGTCCTGATCTCTTTTGGCATGCAAAGTCCTCATCAGCCCAAGGCCAGTATTGATGAAGCTGCTAACCTCCATCAAGATGGATTCAAGCTGGATTTAACCCACTTAGGGACCATCACCCTTCCCTGTGGACTTTACCACTCTAGGCCATTAGTCCTTAGGGTTGTCAGGTTAGTTAACCTGAAACTCGGTGTTGAATCACTGGCAATAGGGTCGACTCCATTACCATAGTAGGATAACCTGGTCAGACTGGATCAATAAATCTACTTTGCTCTAGTTCCACTGTAACACCTCCATAGACCCATTTCTTTATTAGCAGCTTTCGCTCTTCATTACATACTGAGACAGCATGCATACAATAATGGCTTAAGACCAGTGGTGGGATTAAAAAAATGTTTACTACCTACTCTGTGGGCATGGTATGGTGAGCATGGCCAGGAGGAAAGCCCTGAATTAGGACGTCAAACCTCGCTTAGCGAGCAACTCACTTAGTGAAAAACTCGCTTAATGAGCGGGTTTTTCAAAAAGGGAGCTGACTCGCATAACAAATATTCACTATGCAAGCATTTCTATGGGGAAAACTTGCATAACGAAAAAAATTCACTATGCGAGTTTTTCACCTTAAAAAGCTTGTTTTGCAAGTTTTTCCATAGGGATTTTTGCTATGCGAGTCTGACTCACATAGCAAAAAACTCGCATAGTGAGCAGCCTCACAGAATGAATTAAATTTGTTATGCGAGGTATTACTGTACTTTATTTCAAAACTTGAATAGGCAGGGACAGCCGGAATTTCTGCTAACAGTTCTGGCGAATCCCATCACTGCTTAAGACCCATTCTCTCCCTCCTCACTTACCTTTAGAGCTGTAACTACATGCCTCTCTTATATCTGTGTGGCTTACATGCCTTATATCTATGTGGCTTACATGCCTCTCTTATATCTATGTGACTTACATGCCTTATATCTATGTGGCTTACTTGCCTCTCTTATATATACGTTTTGGCTTACTGCAGCAGCCGGGGAGGTGGGGGAACTTCAGAAACAGCACGGATTGGGTCCCCTGACCTCATCGGAGATGGCAGGGGCAGCAGGGAAGGGGTATTTTTTGTCCATTTCAGGCTCTCCGCCACCACTGCCACGTCACACAAGATCGGCACTTGGGATGGGTAGAATGGGTGCGCGCACCCATTCCCCGCTCCCAAGTTCCAATCTTGTTGTGGGATCAATCAGTGTTTGGGAGGTGTGGAGGAATGGGTGCACTCACCCATTCCTCCACAATTCCCAAGCGATGATTGATCCCACAACAAAAACAGCACTTGGAAGGAGGGAAACCAATTTTTGAGCATCCAGCCTCCTTGGAGTCAGCACATGCAGGCGCTGACTCCAAGGGAGCCGGATGCCTGAGGTCCAAGCCTCAGGCACCTTTGGAGTCGGCACCTCCGGGCACCGGCCCCAAGGGAGCCGGACGCCCGAGTCTCTAGCGTTCGGCACCCTTGGAGTCGGCGCCTACAAGCACTTACTCCAAGAGAACCGGATGCCTGAGGTTCAAGCATCTGGCCCCCTTGGAGTCTGTGCCTCCAGGCACTGGCCCCAAGGGATCTGGACACTCAAACCTCGGGCAGATGCCTCCCCGAAGCCTCCCGAAGCCCCTGTGATCGATCACTGGGGCTGGGAGAGGGCTTTGTGGAGTCATCCACACGGGCACATGTTTGGTCTCCGAAGTCTCCCTCAGCCCCATCAATAGATACCTGGGGCTTGGGGGAACTTCCAGGAGCCATCTGCACACCCGTGGATGGGAACAGGGCTTTTTTTAAAATGTTGTTCAATCAATGCATTGGACAACGATAAAAATTGGATAATGTCATGACTTGTGGAACCAAGTCATAACGTTATCCAATGTACTAGTGTATTTGGTTTGCCTTACTGCACTGTACAGTAAAACACGAGATAACGCTAAAACTTGGTTCCACAAGTCTTGGTGTTATCCGATTTTTAGTGTTCTCCGATCCATGTTAAAATCCTATGGGATGGATCGGATAATGTTAAAGCTCCACAGAGATACATTGTAACTGCACAGGCTTTAGCGGTTGTTATCTGATCCATCCCATAGGACCTTAATGTTATTCGATCCAATTCGTCTCCCCAGATTACTTAATGTTATGCGATTTTAGCATTATCCAACCCAATCGTTATCCGGTGTTTTACTGTATGTTAATTTCTTCGTCCATTTTACCATCTTCATTAAATGTTGTTCCTAGCTATTTGAACTCTGCCATTTGTTTTATACCTCTATTTTGATATTTAAAGTACCATATTTTTGGGACCACAAGATGCACTTTTTTCTCCCCAAAAAGGGGCGGGACGAGGGTGTGTCTTATGGTCTGAAGGTTCAGAATATTTTTTTCTTGTTTTCCTGCTCTAAAAACTGGGTGTGTCTTATGGTCAGGTGCGTCTTATGGTCTGAAAAATACGGTATGTTGTTTCCTTCAAGTTGCCATTGCCTCAGTCTTCTCTTTATTGATTCTCATATTATTAATCATGAACATAAAGTGTTCATGAACATAAAGTGTTGCTGTACTTCCTTAGCTGTTACTGTACTTGCTATCAATGCCTGATCATCTGAAAAAAGTAATTCATTGTCCATCGTGCCATCTTTTTGAAATCAGTGCTGCCTTCCACCGGTTGCTACTGGAACAGCTAACTCAAGGTATGGAACAGCAGTCAGACTTCTAGTTTGGGTGATACTAAATAAAAATCAATAAAGAGAAGACTGAGGGAGTGGAAGTTGGAAGGAGCCCGGGTAGCACAGTGGTTAAACTGCTGTACTGCAAACAAAAGGTTGTGAGTTTAGTCCTGGCCAGGGTTCAAGGTTGAGTCAGCTTTCCATCCTTCCAAGGTCGGTAAAGTGAGCACCCAGATGTTGGGGGTGAAATGCTAATTAACTTGTGAACCGCCCAGAGAATGCACTAAGTGCTATGGGGCAAGATATAAGTGTGATTGCTTTGCTCTGCTTTGATAGTGTGCATGTGGGCAAAACACACCCCTCAAGAAGCATTACATTACTGGTTGGTCAGTGGGGGAGAGGGCACTGATTGGAAACAGGCCTTCCAGTAGTACATCAGCAGCAGCAGAGGCTCATCCAAAAATCTGACCTGAAACAGGGCCGCATGACAATAGGACAAAAAATGTATTCTGTATATATGATGTTCCTGTCAACCTGGCAGTGTGAAAGGAAGAAATTGCAAGTTGATAAATACAGTAATACCTCGGATAACGCTAAGACTTGGTTCCACAAGTCTTGGTGTTATCCAATTTTTAGTGTTATCTGATCCATGTTAAAATCCTATGGGATGTATCGGATAACGTTAAAGCTCCATAGAGATACATTGTAACCACACAGGCTTTAGCGGTTGTTATCCGATACATCCCATAGGACCTTAACGTTATTCGATCCAATTCTACTCCCCAGATTACTTAACGTTATGTGATTTTAGCGTTATCCGAGGTAAACGTTATCCGAGGTATTACTGTAGGTACCATTTTGGTGGGAAGGTGTGTCTAGTTATGCCTGCCACATGTCCATGGAAACATCTGCAGATGCAGATACCGCTGGCTCTTTGAATGTAAATGTAGATGAACCGTACAGTTGGATATACAGTAACTGGCTTTTGAGCAAGGGTGACCTTTACCTTTATATGCTGAATATTGGAGGATTTGATACATGTTGCAGTTTAAAAGGGAGGAAAGGAAACAGGCCAAAGCAATCAAAGGTTGATTAGGTTCTTCGTAATCGTCACCAATGATAACACTAAATGTTACTGGCAAAGGCTTGCCAATGGCAAGCCAAGCAAAATTATATCTTCAGATATCTTATCTAGAAATTAAACAAATCAGCAAGAAAGAGCACCTCTCTTCTTCCCAAGTAGAATTGGCTGTGGTTATAGCCTGTGGAATTTAAGGAGAATGGTACACTATTGTATGGTGTTTGATGGGAACTTGTCAATCGTTGTTGGGGGGAGGGATGTTATTATGTTATGTTATATATTTATACCTTTGTGTGCCCTGTACAGAGTGATGACTTAGTCAGTCAAGCATTATAGAAATAAAATAAATAAAAACAGAGAGAGCCTGGAATGCTTCTAAAAAGACAGAAGTAATATATATTCAATTATTGGCCAGAGACAGGTTTTATTGTCCCAAGGCAACATTTCACTGGGTTTGCAGTTATGATGTTTCTTTTGTGTTTGTAATTTTCAATCCCTTGCGGATATGATTTATTTATATATGTATTTATGCCCCACCTTTCTTGAAGACTGGAACTCAAAGCAGCTCACAAGAGGAATTAATGGACAAAGGTACGGGTAAACACATAGCTAATTGTAATTTTAAAACACAACTAAACAGATTATATTGCTAAAAGACAATGGAATTAAAAGGCGTTGAAAGCAGAGCTGAAAGGAAAGTACAGCAACTATCCAGCTTAAAAATCCTTCCTTGACAGACAGATATTTACCAAATGTCTGTCTGAAAAGGTCTCTGCCCACCAATGGGAAGACAAAAGGGAGGGGCCGCTCTGATCTTCCATTGGAGGTAATTCAACAATAGAAGGAGAAGCCACCAAGAAAGCACTCAGTTTGCAGTGGCATTGTACTGCGTAACAATCTGAAAAACAATGTCCCTGCCATATATCTGGAATAATTGCCAAAATGATGGTCTATTACTGAAAAAGCAAGAATGAAAAGATGTTGGAGAAACAATTGGGGAAGGCTGGCTGCATGATCACATACTCACTTGTCTGGTTCTATTCACAGACAAAGCAAAACACACACACACAATGATTGGAAAAATAACTGCACCCTCCTAGGGAACAGAGATTGTCAGTCATCCTTTGTCTACAATAGATTGCTCAGCCACTAGATATCCTTGTTAGTTACTCAAGCTCTCTCTCTCTGTTAGTAGGCGGATGTAAGACAAACAGTTGTGGCATTACACATTTGCTACACTTCTCTTGCTTCCAATGTGTGCTTCAAAGAAGATTGCTTTTGTTACATTTCTGGTCCTTGTTAATACAAAACAAAGTTTGGCAAGCTGGGTCAATACAAATAAATGGTAAGTACAGTAATACCTCGGATAACGTTTACCTCGGATAACGCTAAAATCGCATAACGTTAAGTAATCAGGGGAGGAAAATTGGATCGAATAACGTTAAGGTCCTATGGGATGGATCGGATAACAACTGCTAAAGCCTGTGCGGTTACAATGTATCTCTATGGAGCTTTAACATTATCCGATCCATCCCATAGGATTTTAACATGCATCGGATAACACTAAAAATCGGATAACACCAAGCTTGTGGAACCAAGTCTTAGCGTTATCCGAGGTATTAGTGTATTTCTCTTCTAATACTGAGGACCGTGCTAAAATAACTGGAAAAAAGATAGGAAGAATGATCTGTTTATTGCCAGATAGCAGAGTCTTGATTGATAATGTTCTTGAATGACAATCCAAGCTTCTGCAAAAGGGGAAATCCTGAAATAGCTTTCCTCTAGCAAAGGATGATAGGTGTCACAACCTAGAATAGCATGGGGTCTCTGTATTGGGGAAAACTAGTCTAGCATCCCTTTGAACATGAATCTCTTTCAGCATACTCCTGTTGTATGCTTTCATCACAAAGAAGGCAATAATCCAGAATGGGGGACTTCGAAGGCAGTCTGAGAAACAGAATCGAGGAAAATTAATTTTTGGACTAATGCTCTCAGAATCCCCAGGTGGCGTGGCCAATGTCCATGCTAGCTGGTGAAGTCTGGGAGCTGACATTAAGAAAGAGAGAACTTTGCTAAGTGATTTGGGTTGTATCGTAAAAAGTAGACTGCAAGATATACGGACATAGCTGGGGGGGGGGGGAGAGAAAACTCTCTTGAGCTAACAGCCTGCCCCTCCCAACCCAACCCAGGCTGCCAATGTTATATATGTGAGTGTAACATTGTTGCCCCTTCTGAAATTTTTTTTGCTCCTCCTGAAACACTCTCCCCTCTAGAACCCTGGCTACAGCCCTGGCAAGATATTCACCATGACCAAAGCCAGTGAAAAAAAGAACAAACAACGTCCATGGGAACATCTGAATTTAAAAGACACATTTTCCCTTATGGTCCAGTTGACAGGATAAATGTCATTTTGCTATTTTGGCCTACTTGATCTATGTTGAACATCCTTACTCCTTCATGAGAACTGCCAGCTCTTCAACTTCATTTTTCTTCTCTGGTCCTCCTGTCTTTACCATTTATTCAGGAAGTTTAAATCTCTAAAGCACAGCTCTGAAATAATAAGTTCTTTGCAAGCAGAAAGGTGCCAGGCCCTGTTCCTGACTCCTCTTCCAAAAAAGGCTGCTCAAAGGAGCAACTTACACTTTCGATGGATGCATTTTTCCAAGGAAAACAGAAAAAAATCAAGCCATCCCCAAGAATAACATCCGATTTCATATGGCTGGCCTATTTTATGTCTTTGAAAACTGGCACATTTTAGCCAACCTACTTTCTGGGAAAGAAAGAAAAAGCACAGGAAAGAGATCCACATATTTATAATCTTTTTCAAGTAGGCACAGTTTATGCTTGCTCCAAGTCAGCTGTGGTGAGGACTGGCTTGTTACCATCATAGAAATAGTCCTTAAAGTGCAGCTGGACCTTTCACATGAGAAGAAACATTGCTGATGCTGAAAATGTGTTCGTTTTAAGTCCTGTGACTTCACATGGAAAGTATTGCACTACTTAATTAACAGCAATGAAGAGAGATGAGGCATTGCCTTGTAAAACAAGCAACCCAAACACTCCAATCGCTCTCCCAAAAGAAAATAAATAAGTTAAATATCAGGGTCGAGGAGTTTCAAATTCTAGCCCTGAAAAAACACACATGCACACCCACTGAAAGGGCAAAGAGGGAGTACTTGGGACACGGTTCGCCTTTTTGGTATTGCAAAACACCCCGGCTGGCCGGAACCTGCACCTTTGCTTTTCCATTCAGCATGCATGAGAGCCCCAGTGCAAAGCAGAACAGAGAAATGCATGTTGCTTTTCTCCAGCATTTGAGAAAACTTTAGACATGGAGCCTAAGAATCCTACGCAAGTTGCAGCACAGTCTTTACAAACCTGCTGGGTAATAAGCAGTAGAGTGAGGAGGAAAATATTTGTAACAACCAATAAATGGGAAGTGAGGAACATGTTGTCCCACTGCAGCCTGGAAGCATAGTTGGCAGGGCTGTGGGGACTGCCTTCTACCTATTAGGGATTTTCTTCTCCCACTAGACTGCTCCATTGATAGATGTAAGGAATTTTCCTAGCATATACTATAGACGTACAGTAATACCCCGGATAACGTTATGACTTGGTTCCAGAAGTCATGACGTTATCCGATTTTTAGCGTTGTCCGATGCGTGCATCGAACAATGCTAAAAAAAAAGCCCTGACTTCAGGGACAAACCGCTTTAAAGGCAGGCAGGGAAAGAGACCTCCCTGCCTTTAAAGCCACCCCCCATGAGCAGCGGTCTCTGCGACTGCAGTAGGGTCAGGGAAAGCGCCTTTCCCCCTACCCTACTGCACTCACAGAGACTCTTTGTCTCTTTCCCTTCCTGTATTTAAACTACAGGGAGGGGGAAAGATAGAGGTGTGATTGGTTCTCTAGATAACCAATCACGTCTCTCTCTTTTCCCCTTCCCTGTAGTTTAAATACAGGGAGGGAAAGGGACAAGGAGTCTCTGCGACTGCATTAGGGTCAGGGAAAGGCGGGTGCTATTCCCTGACCCTAATGCAGTCGCAGAGACCGCTGCATGTGGTGTGTGTGTGTGGATTGGGTAGTTCTACCCAAACCACCCCACACCCGCAGACCATTGCATCGGATAACGCTAAGAATCATTATCCAGAATCGTTATCTGATGCAAAAAACTTGCATCGTTATCCGATTCTAGCATTATCCGATGCAATCGTTATCCGGGGTATTACTGTACCTATGAAGAAGCTCCATGGAACTGCATGGAACTCATTTTAGAGTAGATATGCATAGGATTGTATCATTAGAGATCTCTAGAAGCCCTGGTGGCACAGTGGTTAAATGGCTGTATTGCAGCCAAAACATTTCATTTAATTTCATTTTTCAACTTATATGCCGCCCCACTCTCCAAGTGACTCTGGGCGGCTAACAAACTTACAAAATATACAATAAACAAAGTCAACATCACAATACAAAATATCACATCAAAATATCACATATACAATAACAAAAGCAAAAATAATAATCACAATACAAAATATAGCATCACAAAACATTTCAAGGCGTCTCCAATAATAGTTGCAAAATATCAAATCATCAAACACTTCAAAATATACAAAAATATATGCAAAAAAACTCAGCCAACTCTACCCCAACCAACTATTGTCACTTCCCTTCAGGCCAAGCCGGCCAAAGGAGCGTCTGGTAACAGCATTGTGAGTTTGATCTTCACTAGCATAGTTGGCAGAGCTATGGGGATTGCCTTCTGTCTATTAGGGATTGTCTTCTCCCACTAGACTGCTACATTCATAGATGCAAGGAATTTTCCTATCATATAGACCAGGGGTTCCCAACCTAAGCCCCATAGGCTGGATTCGGCCCTTGGCACAATTTCATGTGCTTCCACCCCTCCAAGGACATTTGAGAAACAAAATGGCCATCCCTTTGAAGCTATTGGGACAAAATGGCCACCCCATCATTCAGGCATGACCAAATGGCCATCTGGCCCTCGAAGCTGACTGAGAGAGTGTGACACAGCCCCTGACTTGAAAAGGTTGACATACCTAGGAAGAAGCTCCATGGAACTACATGGAACACGTTTGAGAGTAGATATGCATAGGATTGTATCATTAGAGCTCTCTAGAAACCCTGGTGGCACAGTGATTAAATGGCTGTACTGCAGCCAAAACATTGTGAGTTCGATATATTATGCGTCCATGTGTCCAGAGCATGGAGAACTATGACAACAGGGTATTTCTGACCAGGCAAGGCAATAATGGGTGTACCATCCTAAAGATGATGAAATGCACTCGTATTTCATTGGACCTTCAGTTCAATGCATTGTTAGTGGTTTGCCACCCAAACTTGGTGGTCAGAAAGCCCATTCGAAACAAACATAGAAAAATTGACAAAGAAATTGGCGTGGTCCTTACACAATAAAATGGAGGAGAGGAGATAGCTTTATTAGACCACAAAATAAAAATGCCAAACAATCTGCTAGCCTTCATTGATCAAACAAGCTAATGGATTATTTGAATTTTCAGCCATCTAATAAGATATTGATAGCTGGCCAGATAGCTTAGTGAGTTATGTATATGGCTGCAGAGCCAAAAGTTGGGAGTTAGATATCCTACTGTGCCTCCCGGGAGAAAGAGCCAATCTGTGTGACCAAGCTGCATAGTCCAGGATGCCCACAGAGGAAGGGAATGTTAAATCACTTCTATTTACACTTTACCTAGAAAATCCAGCAAAGCGTCGCTGTTAGTCAGAATTGATTTGGCTATTATCAAGTTAATAAAAGTATCAGCTCTCCTCTGTGTGTATTGTGTGAAGAACACAATTTTTTTGAAACTATGGAAGATACCAGAAAAGGCCTCCCCCACCATTAAGGAGATAGCATGGACTCTTAACATCAGCCAAACAAGACTGCCAACTGATGAAAACATCTGCTTATGCCCAGTGGTGGGATTCAATTTTTTTACTACCTACTCTTTGGCATGGTATGCTGGGCATGGCCAGAGGGAAAGCCCTGCATTCAGGCACATGCTGGTATATCAGGCAATCAGGCCTCTGGCGCCCTGAAGTGCCAATAGCACTGTATGGGATTCCCCCCAACCCCCCAATAGGTGCCCCCACCACTCCCTGTCCAGCACCTTCCCATGGTACCCTACACACTCCTGCTTGCATTGCACCTGAATTAGGACTACTTTATTTAAAAACTTGGATCGGTGCGGCCAGAATTTCTGCTACTGGTTCTGGCGAACTGGTGCGAACCTGTTGAATCCCACCACTGCTTATGCCTACTAGGTAACACTATTAATTTGGCTTTACTGTAATTGACTCCTGCCCAGTGGCGTCGCTAGGGGCAGCTGGGGGGCTCCGGCCCCATGTGGTGCTTTTTGGGCTATGTATGTTCTTGGAAGAGAAAACCCAGAAGCCCTAGCGGGAGCAGGCACCAGCATCCACCAGGGGGAGGCAAATTTGGCTTCAGCCCCAGGCGGATGAATTTCATGTGACATTACTTCTCCTGCCTTCCTATGGAGGCTATCACATTTCTGTGTTGCCTTTCCCCTAAGCCAAACAGACATTTTGCACTTCACAAGCAGGCAAAGTTTGTGTATATGGGGGAAAGTGTATGCAGATTATTATTATTATTATTATTATTATTATTATTATTATTATTATTATTATTATTATTATTATTATTATTATTATTATTATTATTTGGGGGGGGCTTTTTTTTTGAAGGGTTGGGAAGTAAATTACAGACAAATTCTACCAGAGATGGAATTTGAAGCCCAAGGCTGTTTGCAGCCAGCATTTGAATTGACCTTAAGCAGAGGTTGCCAACCTTTTGAAGTTGGGGGCTGGGTCACACTCCCTCAGACAGCTGGTGGGCTGGACTAGTGGTCCAGCCATCACTGCCCAAATTGACCATGGACTCATTGAATAAATGAGTCTGTGGCTGTCATAAAAGTATTTGTAACAGCAGTAAAAGAGTCCACGGCTGATTCTGGTGGTGGCAGCAGTGGCTGGAGTGATGACATGGGTCAGTTGATTTGGTGCCATGGACCAGATCTGGCCCACAGGCTGCAGGTTGCCTACTCCTGACCTTAAGAAGTGTACTTTCCAGACATCTGCCATGAATTTTTGGGACTCTGGTTTATACTTTTTCTGCACTGTCCCCGAAATATTAGTGTATGACCTGAGAAAGTAGGCTTGATCTTTTTTTAGACATCTAATAAATGCATAGCTTTTCTTCCATTTTCACTTTGAACAAGTGACTTTTAGTATTTATGACTATAATATTCATTTGTTACATTTATACAACACCTTTTCTTCAGGAAATTCAAGGAGACATATACAACCAGCTCCCATCTCTGCTTCATCCTCGTAACAACACTGTGAAATAGGTCAGCCTGTGACCTGTGATTAGTCCAAGGTCACCCATTGAATTTTGTGGGCAAGTGGGACATTTCTCAAGTTCTTAGTCCAAAACTCTGCTTGCAAATCCCTTGCATTTTAAACCATCAAAATGTTTGTGGTACTTTGGCTTTTCGACCAACTGCTGACAAATTTAAGCAGACAGGATTTGGCCTGTAATGAGTACTGAGAAGGAAAAACAAATCCCTCAGTTCAGCTGAAGTTCTCAATGTTCACTTTAGAAAGATGACCATCTCAGACACAATACGCCTCAGCCAGAATATACTTTGAAGGGATGGATAATAATCTATCGCCAGAGCTTGCATCAGAGTTTCAGTCTGTTAAACCCACACCCTAAGCCATATTTGAGCACAGTCATTGCTTTATTTGAAGCCAAGCAAAGATGAGAGAGGGAGGCTGATGGATGTTAGTCTATTGTGGTTCTCTATTCAAAATCCCTGAATGATCTCTCTCAAGATTTTCATGTTAATATTAAAAATCATATGAGATTTAAGCTCTGTCAAACCCCACTGTGTAAGTGCCATAATCCCCAATCCCAAAACAGAGTCTCCCAGCAGTAGTTTCTGCATTTGGCACACTGCAAGAAGCAGAACCACATTACTTCACTTCCAGTTCTGAAAGTAAAGTCTGTCCTACCAGAATGGTGGTAGGATCCATGACATAAACACTATGGAGAAGTGGCTGGGAGAACTGGCATGATTGTATTTCCTCCTGAATATCTCCTAGAACCAGTTTATCCCTCAGGGCAACCAATGAGATTTTCTACCTAAATGTGGCCTGAAGCCAGACTACAGTTGGTCATCCAAGAGCATCTGTCACAAAGCTTCTACTGTCTCAAGCATTCTGTCCAAGAAGAGGACATGACATTCATGAAGGAAGCTGAGGTACAGAGACAAAACTTCATTCATTCCTATGACACAAGGGTGGAGGACTTTTTGGTCCTTCAGAACTTTTCCATGACAGCTCCCATTAATTGCATCCCACCGGGATGTTGATAATGGGTTGTATAAATTGTAGATCAAAACATTTGGAAGGTCAAACAATCCCTACACCTACTGTGAAGTCGACATAAATATCATAGCAAAAAAAAAAAAGTTAAAATTGAGAAACTAAGGGCCTGATCACATGGAGAAATAGATCACACTTCAGAACACTTGAGGGACAGTCTAGTGTAGCTGGTCAGCAAACATGACCCTCCAGGTGTTCTTGGACTTCAATTCCCAGAAGCCCTGATCAGCAAGTATACTGACCTGGGCTTTTGGTAACTGAAGTTCAAGAATACCTCAAGAGTCAAGTTTGCTGGCCCCTGGTCTAGTGCATGAGGAAATGTGCTCTACCTTGACCCTGATTGATGCCCAAGTTGGAGACAGAAATGGAGACAGAAATGGAGTGATTCTCTGACAGACAGGAGGGCTGATTTAAGAGAGTCCCTTCTCATTAAAGGCATCTTTGCAGACATCTGACTTCACCCAAAAACATCTTAGACAGCTTTGTCTTTAGATGCTATGAAATGAAATCAGAATAAGTGTCAAGTGAATCTTTATGGCCAACAAGATTCCATATGTGGGGTACCACCACATGACGAAAGCATTTTTCTCTACTGGCCATTCCCCATGTGAGGCCCCTTAGTACCATCACAATGGTATTCCATTACAGCAGGCTGAAAAGTCCTAAACTTTGGTACTCGTTCCAGTATGAATTTCTGTTTTCATTTAGGAGACAAAGAGCTGTGGCTTTAAGATAGGAGTTCTCAACCTTTTTAAGCCGGGGGCCGGGCCATGCTCCCTCAGACAGATTCAGGGACTGTATGGCCATTTTGTCATTCCTCCACCACATGGCACTTCCTGGTGTGGTGGAGGGGTGGGGAGGCCACATTAAATCGTTCTGCAGGCTGCATCTGGCCTGCGGGCCACTGGTTGAGAATCCCTGCTCTAGGGTCACTATAGACCAAGTAAAGATGAGCCCATGTTGTACCTTATTGGAATGATGGAAAGGAGATACCCAAAGGATTGTTGTTTTAGGACCCCTTCTTAATAGAAATAAATCAAGAGATGAATTTTAGAGATTCATGTGGGTGCATCTCACTGCAAATACTAAATGGTCTTTTGTTGGGGGCAAATCCAATTACAGAGCTCAGCAGTAATCCATTTAAAAAGCCAACAAAGTTGAATACAGTAACTGTAATAAGTTGCAGGTGCAGTGAGAAAGCTTGTAATTTCTAAGTCAGGTACTCATGACAGCTGCTATTCCCTATTCATGTGATCCCAAGAGAGCAAGTGTCTATTAAATACATCCTTCTGGTTGAAGAGGACTGGAAAACCCTTATATGAGCTTTCTCACATCCTTGTTTTCTTTAGAAAGAACTCTAGCTACACCTTTCTCCCTCTCTACCTCCACCTGATAATCTAATATCATAGTTGTCATCATTGGCTACAACTCGTATCTGAGAATGTATTTTTTCCAGAAGCAGGAAAAGCGGTGTGAATTTGTTCAAGGTGGATTCCAGCTTGCCAAGAAGTGACCCACACACTGTGATCACGGAGCCATTCCCTGCGGCACATATGAAACGAGACATGCAGGATTTAACACCAGGACTGCAATGGACTGCCACAGCCTTGAGGATATTATCAAGGTGCACTTTCACAGCCAGTCCATCTGGCATGTCTTCTTCCACCTTCACGACCGTTGGGAATCAGAATAGCAAAGTGTTTCCTCCTCCACTCATTTTGCTGTTGGGTTCAGTATGATGGTTTCCAGCATTATTTCCTCCACTGATGGGGACCATCACCTCACTGAAAGGGGCTTATCTGCCCATAACTGTTGACCCCTTTAGGGAGTCAGCTTAGTTAATCACTACCTGACACTCAGCATTGAGTCGCTGGCTCTACGGTCTACTCCATTACCATAGCGGGATGTCTGGCCAGACAATAATCTAATAAGGGCCCAAATAAACAGGACTGCTGTGTCAGCAAGTTCCTACTTCCTGAGACTGCAAGACCTAAGTTAAAGATCAGGTCCATTTTTCTCCATCAAAGCTATGGTCTAGCAGAGCAAGAACTCTGTGGATCAAATCTCTGGGGTTTCAGGGACTAAGAGAAGTTCTGCCATCCCCATTCAAGTTTCCCTAGTCCCTCTAAGTTTAATTACAATTTTCATTATAACCAGAAAAGAAATGGAATGATTTTCCCAGGAAGATGATACTGTTGTAAATTACCCCTGTATTGTATATTATGTTGGTTTGGTCTTGAATGGGCAATTAAGGGTTCTTAACTTTACAAAAGAACTGCTTCTCTGTCTTCTACTGTATGTGGACTGGTCCAGCTGCAATTTTGCCATGGTTATTATGAGGACTGTCCTAATGATCATCTACACTTTCCAATTTATCACTACCCAACTGCAGAGCTAGGTCTTACAAAGTTGGGTCTTGTGATGCTACAGAGGCAAGGCATGGAAGGATTTTAAGCAGGTCTGTATTTGCTTCTGGGGCAGCTAATGGTGGAATGGTGGGCACAAAATGAATTGGGGAAAATTGACTTTGAATCTGGGTAAAATACAGCTAACTGGGTAGTAATACTATAACTCAGTATTATCTAGTTAGCTGTACCACTCAGCAGCAGAGCAAAATACTTTCTCACCACTACCATCTTTGGGTAGCTAGAGGTGTGTCAGAATGTAGGCTGCAGTCATAGCAGTTCCAACTTATCCAGCAAGGGTTCACACACACAAAAGACAAACTTTTCACCCTGTGATTGATCTCCCTGCCTGGAGGGTGAAAACCCTTAAGGCTTTAGCTGGCATCTTGGAGAGACATATCAATCTGACCCGGGAAGGCCATGAGGACACTGATCATCCCATGACCCAGCTAAGACCTCTGGAAGAAAACCAATAGAAAATTTTGTCTTAAGCTCTTCAGGGTCCCACAAAAAACTGCAAAGGTTTCTTCCCTGCAGGCAAACAACCACTCATAAACCTAACAAGATGACATTTCTTCCCAAGACAGGGGAAAAGGGAGCTTCCAGAAAGCCATAGCAAGACTTTTTTTTTTGGGGGGGGGGGGATATAATCTCTGGAAAAACAAGGGACTTTGGAGATCCAGCATGCTAGCTTTCTGGTGGCTATTTAAAAATCCTGCACATAAGGGAACTTTCAAAGGATTTTGATCAATTTTATCTGCCTAGTTATCTGAAGTGATTCCACTTCAGTCCAGTATATGGCACTGTGCATCTGTGTTCTGCAGAGCCATTCTAAATGGCACCTCATAGCCCCCTATTAGTTTTCCCAAGTCTGCAAAAAGGTAATTTGAGAATGACCATAGGAGATCACTGTCTTTGAGGGTCAGGTGGGGGATTTGTTAATGAAAGCCAAGAACCAACTATAAATGTGTAACAAACAGAAACCTTCTGCCTTGAGAATGGGGTGGTGTGTTTTCTCCTCCTCCTCCTCAGTGAAGCTAGAAGCAGCTGCCTGTATAGGAATCTATCTGATATGGACACATGTCTCTCAAAACCTGAATTATTCCATCCATCCACCCTAATGTTGCAATATAAATCTAGATCTTATTCCATCCATTTATGGATACATGTTTACAAAATGAAACCCCAAACTAAGCAAACAGTGGAGTGAGCACATATGGATGTTTGTTTGTTTGTTTTCTTCTTGAGGAGAAAAAGACTAGCTCTTTTAAGAATATGCTTTGTTTTTCCCACACATCTGGTTGCAGTTAGTTTGGAGATATAATTTTCCAGAACTGGTCACTTATGGGTAAACCATGCAATTAAAGTATTTGAAAAACAAACAGCTCTAAACCACTGATTGTTAAGAGTGTGGCTTTGCAAACGATAGCCCATTTTCCATGAAGCTTCCAACCCCAGACTGCCTTTTGGGAAAGGGATAGGACATCAGATTTACAGGGCAGCCAAGATGAGGCAAAGGCAATGATGAAAACAGTGGTCTGTTTTGTTCTTGTCTTTTTTTAAAAGCACACAGTTGGATATAGACTAGCAAACTGGAAGGCGGATGAATCTCCTTAAGAAAGCTCACTTTGTCTCAGGCTACACTGTTTCTCTTTCTAACCAAATATTCCCAGTCTGATCTGTAGTAGCTATGCAGGGTCTTTTCCAAAACCTGCTCATTTCCGAAGGAGACAGGAACAAATGAACACAGGACCTTGTCCAGATGTAAAAGCATCAGCACAGCATTTTATAGCTCCCTTTAAAGATGGTGGCCAGCATGTTCTTATCTGTGCTTACTCCATGCAGGTTTTAATCAGCTTACTTTAATTCCATGTTTTACCCATAAGTGATCAGTTCTGGAAAATTCCTGAAGCAAAATTCCATCCCTTCTATACTCCAGACTGTGGCTGTGTGACATGAAACCTTCCAGGGGTTGTTAAGAGTTGCTCCTATCATCTTTCATGTTGGGAACAGCTGAGGGGAACTGCACTCCAGTGGCAACTGAAGGGTGCATGTTCCCCTTGGTCTCTGCTGCAGGACACATGTGAGAAATATTTTGTTGGCTTTTCTCTTATAAAACATCAGTGTCACCATTCTTCATGAGGACAACATGTAGTCCTCCCGGTGTTGCTGAACTGTAACTGTTGTCTGCCCAAGCCAACATAGCCAATGGTGAGGGTGCGTTTTACTTCCACTTCCAGGAGTGATGACGGCTTCGTGGGCTGGATGAATTGGTGTTGGGGTTTGCATCTGGCCTTGGGCTTTATTTTGGGCACCCCTGTTCTAATGTATCAGTTACATAGGAGTGAGCACCATGGACCTCAGTTGGGTTTACTCAGAAGCAATTATGCTGTTGATCTCAAAATGGATCACATCATCCTCTGGCAAAATTAATGCTGCTTTTGTACAATTACCAGCGCATGCTGATTTTGAAATATAAATTTATCTTCTCCTCTCTTCATTTGCACCCCCAAGCCTATGTAAATAGTTAATAACTGGAAGGCATTCACATACACAGAAATGCTTGAGAGGTAGAGAGGGAGTGTGGTGGAGCTCAGCCCTTGCAAAGTTACCACACTGCTGGGTCTTTTTTTTTTAAAGACTTTTTAAAATCACTATTGCTTGTATTGTAGGACATGTTGGTGCCTCACCTTTCCCTAGGAATGTCAAATTCGGGGCCAACTTTCCTTTATCTTCTGATTCTTTATCACAGCCAATTGGCAAGCCTGCAGGTAGCAGCTGGGAGATCAAAGACTTCTTATCTTCAGTTTTATTTATGCAACTATTACGTCTGAGTCCTTGTTTGTGCCAATACATTCCCTGCTCAAGGAATGGTAGACATTCCTGCCATAGAAATATGGAGATACTGTCCTACACAAAATCTCTGCTGCAAAGGAGCAACATATAGCTTTCATCAGTTGGATTCATCTTTAAGTGATCAATCACAACAGTTCAATTTGTCAGCAGAAAATCGTCCAGTCCTACGAAACCTATTTTCAATTTTCAAACAGTACTCTGATCCTTCTTAAAACATATATAGAAAAGGGAGATCCTCGAAGTGTATTCTAGTTTAAGGAATAATGACATTCTTCTGACTTTCCTTCTGGTGAACTCTACAATCCCAAAGTAGGCCCAATAGAATTAGATTGGTTCTAAATCGTATCAAATCAGTCAATCCTGAAGGAAATCAATCCTGACTACTCATTGGAGGGATAAATACTGAAGATGAAGCTCAAGTACTTTGGACACCAAATGAGAAGACTCACTGGAGAAGGCCTTGATGCTGGGAAAGACAGAAGGCAAAAGGAGAAGAGGGTGCCAGAGGATGAGATGGCTAGATGGCATTGTCAATGCAATGGGCGTAGATCTGAGTGGGCTGAGGAGAGTGGTGGAGGACAGAGGAGCCTGGCATATCATGGTCCATGGGGTTGCAAAGGGTCGGACTCGACTGTGCGACTGAGCAACAACAACATACGTACTGCTATGATACACACCAAATATAAGGACTCACAGCAGGAAAAATCCAGCTTCTGTTTTAAAAATCTAGAAATTGGAATTAAATGCAAGTGTCTCCCACATAGGCTTGAAATTGAGAATTTATTGTAGAGTGTCCTGCTTAGGATAGGACAAGGGATGGGGGAAGTGACATATAAGGCTGCTTCAAATATAGGGCCAAATCTCACACACACACACACACACACAAAGACCCCCCCCCCATGCTTGCATTTATCACACTAGTTCACTAATGTTTGCAGCTCATAGTTAGTTAGTTAGTTAGTTAGTTAGTTAGTTAGTTAGTTAGTTAGTTAGTTAGTTAGTTAGTTAGTTAGTTAGGTAGGTAGGTAGGTAGGTAGGTAGGTAGGTAGGTAGGTAGGTAGGTAGGTCCGTTCGTTCGTTCGTTCATTGGTTCGTTGGTTCGTTGGTTGGTTCGTTGGTTCGTTCGTTCGTTCGTTCGTTCATTGGTTGGTTGGTTGGTTGGTTGGTTGGTTGGTTAGTTCATTCGTTCGTTCAAAGCTCTGAATGAGCTCCAATGTGAAATTTCTGGTTCCTGTAGCTAAACATGTGTAACATTTCCCTGAAATCAATCTCTGTATTAGAAGACTGGAGGATAGCCAATGTAACACCAGTTTATAAAAAAGAAGTCTGGTAGCTGTTGGAAAAATGGGGAGCATGGGAAGCATCCAGAAAACTACAATCCAGTTTGGTTATTATTTGTCCTAGATCTGTCCTTTAGTTTTTAAAACTGGCTTTTAGAAATGGCTTTCAATATAGCTTTTGATCTATGATTAAAGTTTTCTTCATCTATTTTATTGTACATTGCTTTGGGAGCCTCTCCAAGTGAAGAAGTGATTAATGAATACTTAGCAGCAACATTTTAAAATACAAATTGTCAATCAACTAACAAGGCAATCAGTGCTGGAAAAGGATCAGCATGGCTTCTGCTAAGCTAAATCCCATTGCATTGGCCTTTTCGATGTGTCAGCATGTTGGTAGGTGTCATCTGATAGTCACTGCTTCTTTAGGCTTCCAAAGCTTTCGACTAAGTTCTTCTCTAAGGACTCGCGAGCAAATTAGGAGTCATGGGAGAGAGAAAAAAGAAAATCATCCCAAGCAGAAAGCAGGGAGCAAAAGTCTCACAGTGAAGAGAGATGAGTAAAAAGGTCCCTCAGGACAGCCTTGTTATCTTTTAACCTGTTCATCAACAAGCTGGAATTGGTGGCCAGTATTTGCCAGTTGTTTTGTTGTTGTTGTTCAGTCGCACAGTTGATTCCGACCCTTTGCGGCCCCATGGACCACTGTCTGCCAGGCACTCCTGTCCTCCACCATCCCCCTCAACTCACTCAGCTCTGTGCCCATTGTCTCTACAATACCATCTAGCCATCTCATCTTGGGCCATCCCCTTCTTCTTTTGCCCTCAACCCTTCCAAGCATCAAGGCTTTCTCAAGTGAATCCTCATCTGATGTCCAAAGTACTTTAGCTTCATCTTCACTATTTGACCTTCTAAGGAGCAGTCAGGGTTGATTTCTTCTAAGATTGACCTGTTTGTTCTCCTCGCTGTCCAGGGGACTCTCAAACCCCTTCTCCAACACCACATCTCAAAGGCGTCTATTCTTCTGTGCTCAGCTTTCCTAATGGTCCAGCTCTCACAACCATACATTGCCACAGGGAATACCATTGCTTTGACTATGCGAATCTTTGTTTGCAATGTGATGTCTCTACTTTTCACTATGCTCCCCAGGTTTCTCATCGCTTGCCTCCCAAGAATCAGTCACCTTTTTATTTCATGGCTGCAATCACCATCTGCAGTGAGCTTTGATCCTAGGAAAGTAAAATCTGTCACTGCTTCTACTTCTTCACCATCTATTTTCCAGGGACTGATAGGGCCTGTAACCTCTTCAGATTGGATAATGGGCATTATAATAGCATAATAACATTCATTACCAGCAAATGCAATGTAAAACATCCTGGGGAAAGAAATCTGAACTTGCTAATATACCTCAACTGACTCAGAGCTGACAATTCTGCCTAAGAATGGAATTTGGGATTTGTAGCAGAGAGCTTGGTAAAAACGTCAATGTAGTGAGCAGCTATTGAAAAGAAAAATTAAAACAGCAGTTGATTAGCCAGTGTGTGACTAAAATGTTGGATCAAAAAGATTTTTGGTCTGATCCAGCATTGATTCTTCTCATGTTCCTATGTTTCTTCATAGAAATCACAAGATATGTCATGATAGCAAATCATATATGGTTTTATGATGAAGCAGCAAAACAATGCCAATTCAGGGTAAAAAAAAACTTTCCTTAAATACTGACTTGCTATAAATATTCACTTCAGTCTTAACTAGCACCTTTGTGATGATATAAATTTAATATATAAATTTGAACTAATAATAAATAAATAATAATGATGATGCCAGTAGTGCAGGAGCTGCAGCCAGTTGGGGCTACCACCAGGATCAGAGTAGGATGCTGCTTACTACTCTCATCACTGCACCCTCGCTGCCATGTACGGTTACTGAAAACCAGGTCACCTACACCTACAGATATAGACCACAATCCAGCCAAAACGCTGGAGTCTAGTGATTACACAGTAGAGGTCAACAGGCAAAATCTTGTTCTACATCTTTGCGTCTACAACTTGACATTCCACCCACGATAGTCAGTGGCAGCAGCTGCAACTCATATCTGAGAATGCATTTCTTTCTGAAGCAGGAAAAATGCTGTTGGCATGAAATTGTTTAAGGTGGATCCCGTTTGCCATGAAGTGACCCACACACTATGATCATGGTGTCATCTCCTGCGGCACATATGAAATGAGACATGCAGAATTTAACACAGTGACTGCAATGGACTGCCACAGCCTTGAGGATATTATCAAGGTCCACTTTCATAGCCAGTTCATCTGGAATAGCCTCCATGACCATTGGGAATCAATGTTCCTTTTCTGCTCATCATTTTGCCATTTGGCCCAATATGATGGTTTCCAGTGGCACTTCCTCCACTGAGGGGGTCATCATCCTACCTAAAGGGGCTCATCCACCTGTACCTGTTGGCCCCTTTAGGGAGCCAGGTTATTCACCACGACCCAATATTTGGCGTCGAGTCACTGGCTGTATGGTCTATGCCATTATCATAGTGGGATGTCTGGCCAGACATGCTCAGGATAGTAATGCTGGCTCAGAGGCAGAAGCACTGTTCTCAGAGCACTTATGCTGGCTCATTGTGTGATTGGTCCTCCTGGGGACGTGTGACTGATTGTGCAATTGCATAGTGATTCTCCTTTTCCAGGCATAACACTTAGCATATCTGTTCTGGCTATCTGCAGAGATCTGGAGGCTGCACACAACCACCCTTGGAACAGAGAAAGCATTCTTGCAACACCCATGCCAATTTTTTTCTTTTAAAAAAATAGGGATTCAGACTGGAAAAGACCCCTTATGCCATCTAATGTCCATATTTGCTCATACCTGGTTTATCTTTAAATTTTTAATAATAAAATGGCTGTTTAGAGGGGACAAAGAAGGCCATAATAATAATTTTGGAACTGCAGACCTGGAAGGGACCTAAATGGATCAATGAATCCTGCCCCTGTCAAAGAGGCTCAGTGGGGAATTATACTTCCAACCATACCTAAATCAGGTATGTCATGCTCTCTCCAATATTACCTACTTTTGCTTGCCAGCATCTGCCATATTTCAGACAGACACTCCATTCCACCTAATGGTAGGACTGGTCTTTGGTTCCTTTCACAGGGCTGATCCCTCCCCAATATTTGGTCTGGTCCTAAAAATTGAAGCAGTGGCTTTTAGTGAGTCCTTTTCAGAATCCTTAAAAGCAGAATTATAGAGTGCTAATAACTACCCAAATATAGTATTAAATATTTAACTGTGGGAGATGGAGAGCTTCTGTGTGGAAGAAGTCCTTGGGGAGTAGCTATGGGGTGGCGCTGATGGCCCAAACCCATCAGGGAAATACTCTGTGAGAAAATAAGCACCATCTTATCTGTGATTGGCTGCTTGGATCCTTCCCTTGCCATATAATTGCCTGTGAAATTGCAGCCCATACGGTTAAAATATTAACCAGGATAGCATTACACTCCTTAATCCACAGCTGAGACAAAGCACAGATCAGGGGTAATCCACTTGACAACGTAGTGCTGACTGTGTGATGTGGGAGATGTCAATTAGCCTTTAAGTGGAAACACATTTTTGCAAGTTACATAATATGGAACCCTTTTTTTATATGCTGAACTCCCCCCCCCCCGCCCCAACATCTTTCACTCCCTGAAAAACGTAAAAGCTAAAAATTATGACAGATTCACCATCTCTGGGGCTCTTGTTGCCAAAAAATGAAAAGTGCACCTGCAGTTTTATATTGCTCCTAGACCCATCATGCAACACTGTTTATTTATGAGGCTTTCAGAAATGAATTATGCACATGGATTTTAGGAAAAACCTCCTTCTCCCTTGACTCTGTCATGCCTACACAGGCTGTTGGCTATTACAGCACCCCTGTGCCCCAAAGCAATCAATTAGGTGATGTGCTGGGTCTGTGACATATTCTTTTTGACAGCTGAAGATAGGGAGTGTTTCAAGGAGACCATGGGAGGAACACTTGCCATATCATCCTCAAGAGACATCCTAAACCATGGAAGCACATGGTCTCCCTTCCAAACTGCATGCACTTGCTCCGACACAGCTTGCTGGATGGGGCATGGCTCTGTCATATTCTCAATATTTTTGATCCCACAAACAAACAAACAAACAAAAAACCCACAGTGATGCAAGGAAAACTTTGTGCCCACCCCACATGACTCTTATTTTGATTTTTGTGAATTGCAAGAAGTCCTCAAGACCTTGAAGTTCCATAAGAGGGTGTCATGTCATCATGGCCTCTTCAGGAGCCATATTCAAGTCCTACATTAGCTGCTGAAGCAATTGCCTATCTGTGCTGTGAGATATGTCTTGCATTCTCGGGTACTGTCTACCCATCCGATCATACCACCACCCTAATGCTCTCACACAAACCAAAGGCATGCACCATCCTTTCAGAGGTTTAACTGCATCCTGTATGTCAGGAGTTCCCAACCCAAAGCCTGCTGGCTGGATCCAGCCCATGACACCATTTCATGTGGCCCCCACCCTTCCAAGACATTTGAGAAACAAAATGGCCACCCCTTTGAAGCTGTTGGGACAAAATGGCTCTTCCCCCATTGTGTAGGCAGGGCAAAATGGCCATCCGGCCCTTTGAACCTGACTGAGAGAGCGTGACCTGGCCCCCAACTTGAAAAGGTTGGGAACCCCTGGTGTATGTCTTCAGTTTTGCCAGGATCACCCCTTCTGTCCCATACTGTGATGATTTTATTGTGTCATTCACCATGTTAGCTCAAAAGGAATATGTAGATATTTATTTATTTATTTATTTATTCAATTTGTATAGCTCCAAAGAGTTTAATGGGTGTGAATCTTCTTGGATATAGCTGGTGCAGCCAGTCATCCTCCATGCAACCCCCACATTCTTCCACATCATTTTTGGGAAGACCCTTGGTGCTGAAAGACTACAGGGGAAGGAGAATCCATCCTAAGAGCAGATGCCATTCCATCAATGGGTGAAGACAGTGTGAGTTCATTTCCTGTCTACATCAGCACTCAGTGCAACATCATAACCTATATGGGAAGAAGGGTACAACACTTTCCACATTTTTTTAGAAAGACCTTTCCAAGGGCCTGACTTGCAGGTAGTGTAGTGTGATATTAGGGCAGTTTACAGCAGTGGCTCACTATTGGTGGCTAGCAGGCACTGCCTCTCCCACCCACCCCCACCCCGGCCTGCCATCAACTTTCTGCAAATGATCAACATAGTTGCAGAATACATGTCTTCTTTTAAAATTCCTACTCAGAAAAAGCAATGCTTTTGGACCACTTCCCTTATTAGTATTCAGTTTATCAAAAAGAACCAGTTCTGCTCATTTTGAAAGACTGATAAGAGAATTGCCATAGCGCCCACATTGGCTGTTCTTCAGAAAAACACAGGTGCCTGATACCATACTCTGGCTAAAAAGAAGCAAAGAGAAACAGGCAGTCATTGACAATGTGATTTCTAAGCCTCCCAAAGCAGATTTAGAGCTTATGCTTCAGGTCATTGTAGACTTTCCCTAACCACAGATTATACATTTCATGCAGTTGGTCTGCTAACTTTTTCTATTTCAGCCAAAGTTACACATTCCTTCTATTCTCTTCTAAAATTCGCATGCAACAGCTGCAGGCTGCTGGATGTCAGACTGATTCCTCCCTCTTCTTCTCACCCTTCAACCCAACAACTTTGTCTCTTTTTTCTTTTTAATATATTTTGATGCTGTGTTAAAAATGAGCAGGTATTTAGGACACAGACTTCACAAAGCAGAAACCTCTAGGATGGATTTGCTATTCTCACTGGCTCTGTCAAACAGTCTATGGTCAATTCTTCTGGCAGTCCTTTCCTGTTTCTCCATTATAGCTCTTTGGCCAGTCTGGGAATTGGAGTCTCATATATAATCAGTCAGAGAAAGACCTTTATAACTGCAGAAGTCAGACTAAACTCTGTTCTCAGTGTGTCTGGTTGTTTTCTTTTCTTCCTGTTCTATATCTATCTGGAGAGGAATTCCCCAATGTTGCTGATATTTCACTATAAAGATATAATATGAGGAAAGGGGAACATCTGTGCCTCTCTATAAATTAGTTAGTTAGATAGATAAATCTGAATCTTTGTATAGATCCTAATATTGAATCAATTGTTGAATGGTGAGCTGGCCCTAATTCAATGGGTCTATTCTTGTTGGGATAACCAACTAGATTCAGACAATTGAGAGGAAAAGATTTTGTAATTCTTGTTAGAACAAGTATCTCTTCATATTTGAGAAGCATGACTGGCCTTGCCATACTACTAATGGATATGTTTTATTTTTATTTTGTTGTTTGTTGTTTGGTTAGATAGCTCAGTGGTTTATGTATCTGGCTACAGAGCCTGATGCTGCAGGTTCAATTCCCACTGTGCCTCCAGAGAAAAGAGCCAGCCTGTGTGATGTTGGGCAAGCTGTATAGTCCCAGAAGCCTCCTAGAATCTACCTGATGCACATAATTATTCTGTGACTAAAATCTAGGAATAAGTCAGGCTTTGAGTAGGCCTATTGAATCGGTAGGGATTTGGATTTAGTAAGGTGAGACTTACTACTGGATTTCAGTCACTATTACTTCATCTTTACCACAGCAGGAGGAGAGGGGATGCAGTTGTAAGTAGTTTTGCCACAAGTTCAGAAATAACTTGAGTGGGCATGAGAAATGTGCATCTTGACTTAGGAGGCGGTAATTTACTATTCCACCTTGTGCAGAAAAATTCTTTAGCTATCCCTAAAAACATCAAATTCTATGAAATTCTGATGTAAAAAGTTACAGAAAGCAATATTTTCTCTTCTGCTTTGCGACAGAATTATTTGAGTCAATTGGCAAAGATCTTGATATATAGTTAAGTGTTTGTGTTCTACAGCAAAGCATAATCGGTATGTTAAAAAAAGTCAATTGAATTTTTAAAAAATATTTAAAATGAAACAAATCTACTTCCAAGAGAGCCATTTTGTGATTTGTTTTTCAGAGCTGGTTTTCCATAGTTATTTGTGGTTTCAGAAACAATTTAAGAGAATTGCATTTTTTCTTCTTTCAATATGGCAGGACATGGAGATATTATATGAAAGGACTGTCAAATCTGGTGGCCAAATAGGTTTGTTGTATGCTGTAAGACACAATTAGTCATCTGGATTGGGATTGGGATATATGAAGTAGGGCTTCATATATTCTGAATGTACCCCACTTTCTTATACACCTGTCTCCAATTTCCCCACCAAAGCCGGTATAGTTATGGATTCCTATAAATGGAAATCACCAGATGTATTTTGGTATGAAATGTCTGTCAATGAACACGTTCTTCATTTGTTCATCTTTGCCTTCTCATTTCTCTTCAGGCTGAGGCTGGATGTCATCATGACTATTGTGATTTTGGAAGTGGCAACCCCAAACAATGACGTTTTATTGAACAGACTCCAAATCTTTGCTCAGAACTAAATCAGGCTGTTGTGTTTAGCTTCCATGTCAGTAGCTGTCTTTATTTTTTTCCTTCTGAAGCCCTTTAATGTCATTATATTTTTAGGCTGAGTTGATGAACAATGGGTGTAAGAACAGACCCTTAATAATGGGTGAGAAGTGATGTTTTTTTTTAATGACATCTACCTACCCAACAAATACTGAAGTTGAAGCTCAAGTACTTTGGCCACCAAATGAAAAGAGAGAAGCCCCTGATGCTGGGAAAGATCAAAGGCAAAATGAAAAAGGGCAGCAGAGGATGAGATGGCAAGATGGCATTGTTGATGGAGTGGGCGTAGTTCTGAGCAGGCTATGGATGGTAGCAGATGACAGAGGAGCCTGGCATGCTGTGGTCCATGGGGTCACAAAGGATTGGACTCAACTGTGCGACCAAGCAACAACACCTACTCAACTCCCTAATCTACATCAATTTTAACACTTCTAATTTTAATGTGTCAAAAACTAAACATTCCAATATCGGTAGCTAGGGGGAACAGTGTGCAAATTAGCTTATGACAGCACTGAAAAGAAAGACTTAAACACTTCTTTCTCAAGTAGAGCCAATCAGATTTGTAGCCCACCTACACACACACACACCCTCATGGTTACACTAATGTACTATAGATGTACCAAATCATATCCCAGTAAGTTCTGAAATACTCCATCCAGCATGTCTCCATTTCAAAATTACATGGAAAGAATCAGTGTGCTCTTCTTGTTAGTACCATAACCTTTTTCCTGCTCCAAATGCAACCACAACAGGAGACATCCTCAGCCTATTTTGTCAAAGGAGCAACCTCTATTAAAGCTGTTTGCGCACAGCCTGCTTCTGAAAAGAATGGGCACGTTTGTATAGTTTGGAGACAGGGCTGGGCAGCGGAAACCTCCCCAGTGCCTACTCACCCTGTCCAACAAGAAAGTGCGTTTTCCAACTGGAAACTCTTTCTCAAGCAAACATCTGGCATGAGATGTATCTTGGGCATTCAGTGAGTTATTAGTCAAGGCAAAAGAAAACTGACTTATCATTTTTTTTTTCAGACCTGCATGTCTGGAACGGAGGTAGAGGAGCGATTAAGAATTAACTATCTATCATTTTAATAGTGATTATCTAAAATGCTTTTGATACTACTGAATTTTGGAAAATTACTTCCTTGTTATGTTCAAAGGCTGCTGCTGTCCAGGATGACATGATATTGTTTTTGCTTGCTTGTACAGCCTAAAGTTCCATGTTACGTTACCCAGTGTACTCAGCAGAAACCACTTAAATAAATTCAGAAGTGGAATTCATGGCTGGATTTGTGTTTTCCTTCATTTGTGGGTGTCAAACTTGGAAGCAACTTTACAGCATGGAATAACACAACAATAACATGTCTGGGTGATACATAGACTTATTAGAATCTGGTGTGGTCTGCTGAAGGACCCAAGAAGACTTCTCGAACATTGTAGCTTATTATGCCATAAATGAATAGAATTTATCTGTCCCAGAATGCCACAAATGGATCATCTGTCCCAGAATGCCACAAATAGATCAATGTCTCTGTCCCAATATGCCACAAATGAATCATTGTGCTCTTCCAACCTTGAAGGTTTCTCATAGGTTAGTGTATCTTACACTATATTGGGGATGCCTTCATACCACAATCAGGCTGTGCTAAATCCAATAACGTTCACATATACAGTACAACCAGTACATAGATGATCCAGATTAACAAAACCCAAGATGTGTATTTCAAGACTTTGGAAGTGAAGAAACAGCTGGCTCTTCTTCACTTTGGTATTGTTGTTTATCCCACTGGATCACTCATTACAAATTTTCTCATCAAAATAGAACCTGTTAAGGCCTAAATAGTAATAGCAAAACAAATTGCATGCAGGCTATTGTTTCTTGAAATAATCTATTCCAAGACACCCCTTGTCCTTTTCTTCTGTTCCCTTATATCCTAAGGAGGTGATTACATTTTTTGCAGCAGGGCAGAAAAGAAAAGACCTCCTTATGTGACTGGGGAAATGCAGTAGCACCAAAACTCGCTCCCTTGTTGATAAATAGGCTGTGATGGTGAAACGACTGTGGAAATGAAAGTAAACTTCATCTGTAGGGAGCAAAGTTAGGGATACAGTGGTGTGGTGAAATTTTGCAGTTTCCCACTGTGCCTGACCTGCTTAACAACACAGTTCAAATGAGGTGAACACTCGGGTTTGGCCTGTACTGCACCTTTTCAAAATTGTATGGCCTCTCCAGTAAAGGTTTATTGTGGCTTTTCATGTCTGTACCAGTGCACAGTAATAGAGCCCTGGTTATTTTGCGAACTGTGAGAAAGTGATGCAATGTGACTCTAAAGAAACTGCCTCCGGGCAGATTCTCAGTCCTTTTTTAAAAAATCCTGTCTCTGCCATTCTCTAAGCCTAGATTTTGTGCATCTTATTTTTCTGCCTGCTTTGCTTCTCTAATCCTCCCAGACTTTAGCGCATGCCAAGACATTTTGGTTCATTGCTTTAACCATACATTGCTACTTGGTGCAGTCCCAAACTGGGATCTCAAGGAGAATCCTTCTGGCTTATAGGGAGGAAGTGGCACATGAAGGCCCTGGAGATGTCTTTGGCTGATGAGGAAGCTGAGATTTGGAGAGGCATTACAAGAAGGCTAGGATGATATAATGGTGCTAGAAGACCTGCAGGATCAACCACAGCCCTGTGAATGAACCTAGGGATACTGAATCCCAAGCTATTTCTCCATATAAAAGGACCACATAAGGTCCTCACAGTTAGTTCCTCACAGGTTGACTCAGCCTTCCTTCCTTCCTTCCTTCCTTCCTTCCTTCCTTCCTTCCTTCCTTCCTTCCTTCCTTCCTTACTTACTTACTTACTTACTTACTTACTTACTTACTTACTTACTTACTTACTTACTTACTTCCAAGGTAGGTAAAATGAGTACTCAGCATGTTGGGAACAAAATGCTAATTACCTGTAAACCACCCAGAATGTGTGTTAAGCAGTATAGGGCGATATATAAGTGTGTATGCTATTGCTATATAACATAACGATTTTGAATTTTCTGCGAGAATCACTCAAAGATATAGGCCAAAGTTAGAGACAAGATGGTCTGTCAGGTCCATTTCCATGGACCTTCTCCCTTTGCTGTCTCTTGGCACATTCTATGTTGGGTTTGTGCAGATTTTTTAATAGAAAAACATTCTGTATGCAATTTGTGTGTCTTTTTGAAATAATCAAGTGTCCGTACTCTGATTGATTAAAGTATGTCTGTGCAAGCTTTATAAATGAACACACAGTTCTTGTGCATTTAACCAAACCCATCTTTTTATTTTTGCAGAATGTCCTGCAAGCCTGGAAGCATACAGATTTCTGACCACAAAAATGTGTTCAGTTGATACATTGTGTAAATAAGATAATTACATGCTATCAAGTTGATTACAACTTCTTATGGAAGCCCTTTCCAAGGCTTTCTAGGTACGGAGAACTCAGAAGTGGTTTACTATTTCCTTCCCTGGAGGTTCTCTGGGACTGTGCAGCTTGCCCAAAGCCACACAGGCTGGCTCTTTTCCTAGGAGGCACAGTTGGGACTAAACTCCTGACCTCATGCTCTGCTCACATATCTGCTCACTAAGCTATTTAGTCAGCTTTAATACATTGTGAAGAATCCATTAAAACTATTTCAAAAACCTTGAAACAACAAACATCTGATGCATTCCAGATGGGGTAGAAGTCAGGATAGTGATACTAGCCTGAAGTATTGGTATTAAAAAATTTCAAAGGGGTATTCGACAAGAGTAAAATATGCAACGATGTGGGGTTGCTGCAATTCAGCAACATGTGGACTCACAAGCTGCCAAGCCCTAATTTACAAAAACACATTTCTTTCTTTTTTTTAGAATGTGTTTCTAGATATCCCCCAAATGGGCCCTAAACTAGGAACTGAAGACTATTCAGCATAGCTTTCTATTTCCTGTGCCATGACAGCTTGGACTATTCTTTGCCTAGTCAGGTGTTCATTGCCCATGGAAGCTAATGGGAACATATGGGCTAGCCCAGGTTATTGGGTGTCAACATGCAGGTCAACTGTCTCTTCTGAAGCTGTGTTCTGTATCGGTCTGAAGGGTGGCTATGCAAGAAATGAATTTACTCATGAGTAGGACTTCTGCCCACGCATGGTTGGTTCCTGCTTCTGAGCTGCCACCAATCTAGCTCAGCAACCCAGGATATTAGTTTAATGTAAATAAGGTACTTCATAGCCAAGTACACGGTCCAGTCATCTTCACATATTTTAAAAATATATTGCAATCAGAGTAAGTTACAGAAGAAAGTTTATCAAAAGTTCAGAAAGCACAAGCTGCATTGGTTACCAGTATGTTTCCGGGTGCAATTCAAGGTGCTGGTTATTACCTTTAAACCCCTATATGGTAGTGGGCCAGGATACCTAAGAGACTGCGTCACCCTGAGAACATCTGTCCGTCCCACCAGGGTGGATCGGAGAGGCTCCCTTCTTATTCCATCAGCTAGAGAGGCGCACCTCTCTAGCACTAGGAGAAGGGCCTTCTCTGTGTCCGCCCCAGCCCTTTGGAACCTCCTACCAACGGAGCTGCGTCTACAGACAGAGCTCCTGTCCTTTCGGAAGAGTTTAAAGACCTGGCTGGCAGGGCAAGTGTGGGGACCCAGGAACTTGGGATCCCAGGTAAGGTGGCTGATCTAATGGACAGCCACCCTTGCGGCTTCACCTTTTTACGCTGTTTTAATCCTTTGGTGTTTTTTTCATAGTTTGTAATAGTTTTCGGTATTAGTTTTAAACATTAGTTTTAATCTTGTGATTTTAATTAATATTGTAAGCCGCCTAGAGTCGGGTTTACCCAATGGGGGGGATAGTAAATAGGAGGAAATAAATAAATAAATCATAGCTTCTCTAATTGGGCAAGCTTAGCCCCCCCTTTTTTATGGCTTAAACACCTACATGTTTGTAGCTCACCCTTAACTCGGATCAAGAGAGCATCTTGGCTCCTCCCTCTGGGTTTTATCTTCTCACACGTGGTCCACCCTCTTGCCATTCCCCTAAAGAAATCCAGCCAATGATTACACAGTATCACATGTCCATCACAAATTAGGTTTCATTTCTTCCAACCCATGAGGCTAGCATGTTTTCAAATTCCATACCTCTAAGGTATATGCTATGGGCCCTCCCACTTATAGAAATCTCCATCTTAGAGCAAGGCTGAACCAAGGCACAAATTCTGCCCTGACAAAGCCCTATGGTGTTAGGGCCTACTGCTGCCTCCCACAAGGAGACATGCATATGTACAGAAATCTATGAGTCACATATGAAGATCATTGTACACAGGGACTATGTGTAAGAATTCTTGCCTGCAGCTCTTCCATGTCTGAGATTAGGGTGAATTGTAGACATGCCTTGTTTTTTCATAATTGGGGATAAGTGCTTCTCTGGACTATCTCTTCCAAATTCCCAAACCCTTCTGGCCAAGATTCTTTCTGCATCCAGGTCTCAGTCTCATAGCTTTTCTGTTTGGGGCCTGATCCTGGCTTTCTCCTCTAGTCATCCTGGAAAGATTCCTTAGTGAAGATCTGGTCCCAGGTTCTCTGAGGTAAGGACCACAGAAAATTGCTCTCCAATGACACCTTACCTAGAAGGCTTAGATATTTACTCTGCCACTCACCTACTCCTTAAACAATTTTTCTAGCAGGCCTGAAATTCTAGCTTTCCTACATGACATGAGCACCATAAACCTCAGTCTGGTCTCTAATGCTGTCCAGTAGACATGTGCATTCATTTTGATTTGGAGTCTAGAATTCTTCTTTCTGTGAGTTGCACCTGCCAGACAAATACCTAAAATGTGCTTTCCAGGATAGGACAACCTTGGGCCTGGTTTGCTGCAGGAAAAGAAAGCTGCCCTTGTAGGTTATGAAGATCTCACAACTCCCTTTGTGAAAACTGCAACCTCAGTCAAAACCTTGAGAAACAGAGCTTGACTTAAAAAAAATTAAAATAGCACCTCACTTAATTTGTGGGGAGACATTCTTATCTTTAAAATACAACCATTCTTATTACAGCTTCCAAGACTGTATTCAGGTGCCAACAGAGAAGGCATAAGTTATTTATGTTGCCATATTTCCATGCTCACTGGGCAACATGCAAAAGAGCAACTTGCGCAGCTTCTCCTGAAATGTGATGCATGAAATGTTTAAAGATTCTGATTTTCAATTAAATCTTTCTTGGTCACAAAAGCCCAGGGCTATTTGATGAAAATAACATCCACAACTTTATTTTCCACCCAAAGCCATTTCCATTTTCACTTCTTTGTTAACCATATACTGTAGTTCACAACTTTTACATGTACTTGGCAAGGGAAATGGCTGTTTGTGTAACTGAGAGCATGACTTGTAATACCTTGGTTACATCTGCTAGCTCGATTACCCCCTGCAACTAGAAAAATTAATCATGTATGTCTCACATTTGCCAAATCTTAAGCAGCCCTTTGGACACAAAAACCTCCAGTAAAGCATTAATCTTGCTCCACTCGTCTCTAATTTAGACAGGTTTTACTAGCCTCAAGGCCATGTTCACTGGATGTGTGCTCCCATTTATCCAGTAAACTTGCTTCAGGCTTTCCTCCATATTGGTATAATCAAAGGCAAAAAGCCAAGGCCCAAAGCACTCCTACATTTCCCCCCTGGGCTGCATAGCTGTATTTTACATGACACAGAAAGAAGGAACACTGTACATTTACCCCAGCTGTTTGTTCATGTTTCCTTTATAATGGTGCGGGAAAGGAATCTTTTTCACGCTTACAGCAGGGGGAGTGCAATGAAGAGAGTTAAGAAGATTGGTGGACACAGTCAATATATTCTCCACCAGTACCAGAACCACCAAAACCGGAACTATGTCAGAAAACCCAAAACATATTTGTAGTTAGAAGGCAACTGCCAGGTATGCCATTGTGTGTCCAATACTTTTTTGAAGTCTGGTCTTTGGACATTATGGTGTAGGATAAGATGACAGAATCCTAGGTGGTAAAGTGGCCTGTGCTGCCTCTGGCTTCACATAGACTTTTTGAATGTTCCCTCAAGTCACATTAGGAAACAAATAATTCAAAAAAGAATGAAAATCCCAGTCCAGTGGCTGTTTTCTGTTTCCAGACAGGCTTTTATTGTTCATTATAGCAGAGCACTCAAAATGGTAGCTCCCTGCATTTACCACCAGTGTAAAGACCATGTATAGCCTTTATCACCATCACAGAACTTTCTTCCTCATTCTTATGAATCATAAATAAGAACAATCATGTCCTACAATATCCCATATATAGCATTACCCCAGGGTACTGTGGGGAAATTTTGTTAGTTTACTGCAGGTTTGCTTGCTTAATGAATGAATCGCAAACATGCTCCCTTAATTGTTAACAAAGGAGGGATGGGAACAGCTCAATGGCCCCAGTTACAAAGGTGTTTTCATCCCAAGGCACCATGCTGTGCGATTTTCTGGACTCTTTGTTTCTAATCCAGGTATGTGTTTCCATAGCAAGTGGACAAGGCACAGCTGGACAGGAGATCAGTAGTACACACACACACACACACACACACACACACATTTTTGATGACTCAGAAGTCAAACCAGAAGTCAAAACGAGTTCCAATTGCTGTTTTTTACTTGAACGCATCTGGGAGTAAAGAGAAAAAGGAGAAAGGAAAGGATGAAACCATGGACTTTATGCCAACTCCCCCTCCAGTATAATCATTATGAGTAATGACTTCCAGATCTTTTCAGTCTATTCCTAGTTCTTTGAACTGATCTCATGCACACAGTGAACCTGCAAAGTTCTAGGTCTATACCTGCCCTGATTGTACTTTAGTCTGCCTCCAGAGACTGTGATGAGCTAAGCTGATCACAAGCTGCTTCACTCCACAGTCTTTTATCCTGAAAAAGATGGAACCCATGCTTCAGCATACCCAATGATAATTGATGGTATGCTCAGCCAGAAAGTGAGCTCAAGATTTGCTTCTGCCATGTATTCATCACTGCAAATTGGGCGGCACTAACAATTAATGAGAAAATATTTTCCAAGGCCCTGGCCCCAGGTAGAGCACGACTCTTGGAAATAACTAATTGGAAATAACTAGCTATTCATAATTAGCTTCTTTTAAAAAAATAATTACAGGATAATTCTTGGTTGGATTCTTAGCGGGTTCAGGAATATGACTAGGGAAAAGTTTGGGAGTTGAGTTCCCTGCTTGGCTTCTCAAGAAAAAAGGTAGATGTTTAGGCTTTCAACAAGCTGTCAAAGCACCACCAGAAAGTCATGACCAGCAAACCACTACAGAGGACTGGAAAGTGTTGCGATACACTGGAGTCAACTTGACAACACATATTTATTATTATAAAATAACAACATTATATTATCATGACAACATACGGAGGCATAATTTCATGGTTTTGTGGTCCAATTGTAACTTTTCAAGTACTTCTGTGGTTAAACTTTTCTTTCTTTCTTTCATGTCCTGATCAGACCCTAGACTGCCAAAATGAATCCACTTTCTTCACTTTGTTGTTGCCCAAACACAAATCCTTATCAGTGCATGTCTCTGGCAACAAACGGCAGACTAGCAAATGGGCTCTGTATCTCTCCACATTCACACTGTGTGTTGTTGTCCACCAGCAGTCCCCATTTGAGCATGTAGGTCTTGCATTTAGAGACTCCAACCCTCAGCCTATTCTGGGTCCTCCAGGTGACATTTGGGAGACTGAGATCTTCAGCTATATCTTGAAGTTACAAAAGGCAAAACCAAATTAGAAGATGGAGGAAGGAACTCTTTGGGAAAGGAACATTATTAAATGTTTGCCTGCAAGATGGAACACAGTAGACTTTTTCCATCTCATTGTTGCCTCAGTACCCACAGACAGATCTGTCTGTTTGGGCAACAACAAAGTGAAGAAAGTGGATTCATTTTGGCAGTCCAGGGTCTGATCAGGACATGAAAGAAAGAAAGAAAAGTTTAACCACAGAAGTACTTGAAAAGTTACAACTGCTGTAGATTTAAGGCATCCTTTCACTAATGGTAAATGATAGACAAGGAATATCACATGCTTCAAGTGCTACTTCATGCTTTGCCTTCTGCTGATGGCTCATGATCTGTCTGTGGGTACTGAGGCAACAATGAGATGGAGAAAGTCTACTGTGTTCCATCTTGCAGGCAAACATTTAATAATGTTCCTTTCCCAAAGAGTTCCTTCCTCCATCTTCTAATTTGGTTTTGCCTTGTGTAACTTCAAGAATGTTTGTTCTTGCCATAAAGTTCTTCCTGAATCTGAGCCAGCAGGCCTGAGGCTCATATCTGTTCAGTGGGTGTCAAGGGTCATTCTCTTGTTTAATTCTCTCAGCATCTGCTGCTACTTCTCTTCTGATCTTAGGTGGAGCAATATCAACAAGGAGGTATATTTTCTCAACTGGTGTAGATTTAAGGCATCCTGACACTAATGGTAAATGATAGACAAGGAATATCACATGCTTCAAGTGCTACTTCATGCTTTGCCTTCTGCTGATGGCTCATGATCTGTCTGTGGGTACGGAGGCAACAAGGAGATGGAGAAAGTCTACTGTGTCCCATCTTGCAGGCAAACACTTCTAGCACTTTTTAAATAACTAAAAGTAAATGTATTGGTTAAGTTTAAGTAACTGAAGAGTAAAACATTGCTTTTTAAATGGTAGCTACAATTATTCATTTATTTTATTTATTTATTTATTTATTTAGATTTATATCACCGCCCACTAGCCATGGTGACTCAGGGCAGTTTACAATCAGGAAAAAATAAAAAAACACAAAAACAAAACAACAATAACACACACACAACACAAACATCTAAAATCCATTCCTCCTTCCGGCCAGAGGACGTTAGTCTTTTCCTTCCCTGGGCAGATAAGGCCCAGGATTAGGGAGTGGGAACTTCCATCTAAAAACCTTAAAACTTTTAAAAATTAAAAATTAAAATCTGAAAAAGATTAAAACTGATTAAAAAAACACACCAGATGCTGCAACAACTAATTTAAAAGTAGAAAAAGAGAGGGGCTCAGATCAACCAATGTGCTGGGGTCATTATACCTTCCATACCCCACATCTGTCCTGCCAGCCATGTTTTTAGATTCTTCCTAAAGGGCAGCAACTCTGTCTGGAGACGTAGCTCTGTAGGCAGGAGGTTCCATAGGGCTGGAGCAGACACAAAGAAGGCCCTCCTTCTTGTGCCAGAGAGATGTGCCTCCCTGGGCGATGGAACAACTAGGGAGCCTCTCCGGTCCGCTCTGGTGGGACGGGCAGATGTTCTTGGGGTGAGGCAGTCTCTTAAGTATCCTGGCCCACTACCATGTAGGGCTTTAAAGGTAATAACCAGCACCTTGAATTGCACCCGGAGGCAAACTGGCAACCAGTGCAGCTCCAAAAGCAGAGGCGAGGCATGTGCATACCGCCCACACCCCATCACAACCCGGGCAGCCGCATTCTGGACCAGCTGAAGCCTCCGAATGGTCGTCAAGGGCAGCCCCATGTAGAGCGCATTACAGTAATCAAGTCTGGAGGTGACCAGAGTGTGTGTGATCATGAGCAAGGAGTCCCGATCTAGGAGTGGGCGTAACTGGCGGATCACACGAAGTTGTACAAAAGCCCTCCTAGCAACGACTGCCACCTGCTCTTTGAGCAGTAGTCGCGAATCCAGGAGGACCCCCAGATTACGCACCGGGTCTGTTTGGGGCAAAACCGCCCCATCCAGAACCAAAGATGGTAACTCCCGAGATGACGCATAGAAATGAAGTGTACTATTAGCTACTTTGGGAGGTCAGAATTTATAACTGTAACAAATTATTGTTAAGAAGCAAATTTCCAAGTTTTGAGATTGCATTTTGTTCACCATCTCTCTGGAACACAGGGCACAGAGCAATTATGGAAGGTTTGTATTGTATAATTCACAGAATAAGTATGGGTGAGTTATTTCTACTGTCTTTCAACAAATGTCTAGACTTTTACCGAATCAGTTCCTTCCATTTGCCCTAGTGTGAGCTGGCATAACAAGGTTGGCAGATTGAGGTTCAAAAATGTAAAATGTAACACAATCTTTGTGGAGGAACTTTCTGTGTGCCCCCAGTGATCCAATTAGGCTATCAATCTATCAGTTGATTCTAAAATAACTATTGCAAACACCACAACCTCTGCATTCCAAGTTTTTTTTCACCAGCACCAGAGCAGGAGTTGCTTGGGGGTACACAGAAAGAACCTTCTCAAAAACTGTGGTATATTTTAACCAGAATCAGGTGTACCCTGGTAATGATAATCTTGTGTTGCTGGCTAATCTTTCTCACACAAGGTGAAGCAAAAGGAACTGTAGAATGAATTCACCAAAAGGTGCCTTCATTTTGGCAGTTTCACATCTTGCCTAGACATGGAAGAAGAAGGAGTTGCTTGCAGAATTTAAAATGTCTTTTTGAAATGAAATGGAAAAAAGTCCAAGATACAGTTATTAACCAAAGTAGGATGTCCACAACATAGAGGAATTGATTTCACTTACACAGTCTCTAAAACACTAAGCTAAGGTGGTAAGGGCCTTATCTTACTCTGTGGGAATAGAAGTCCCTGTTTCTCCAGATCTTTCCTGAATCACAGCCCTTTCCTAGATTTCTCCACCCACTGTATACTCCTTGTTGTTACTCACCCCTCCCTGCCTTACCTCTTTAGAGTTGGCTTAGCTAGAGAAGAGTCAAAAGTCCCCATACCTAAATTGTCACTGGTATCAATTTAAACATTGTAGACACTGGGTTTTGCTTTTGTTTTTTGTCTGCAGAGAAGAACCTGTGTAAAACTCAGTCTCCCTTAAGGCTGGAATCCACACCTGCTTTTTCAAATCTCTACACAGGCTGGCGTCCATTTCACCCAACAGCAGAACCCCCTTTCTCTATGAAACCTCTGTTTTCCCAAGCTGGTGGCCTTCAGCCCTCTCTGGTTATCAGCAAACTGCCTGCTCAGTGCAACATCTCCCTTTGATGTCGTTTCCTCTCTAGCCCAGTCTCTCATAACCAGTGGTGGGATGTCAAAAATTTTACTACCCCACCGTGATGTCATCACAGTGTGGGCGGAGCTGATGTCATGATGTGGGCAGGACCAAAGAAAAAATAAAAATAATTATAAAATAAAAATAAGCATACACACACAAACACACCCCTCAACCCACCCACCCACAACACAAACCTGTAAATAAATTAAATAAATAAATTAAATAAAAATTACATTAAAATACAAACCCAAACATAAATCAACCCACACACACACACCAAACACAAAACCTTCACTTACCTGTTAGTATAAGTGCCTGGGCAGCACCACGTTGCAAGATGGATATGGTCATCGTACCGGTTCTCTAGGATAATAGGCATGCATGCACACCAAGTGCTTGGCGCACTTGCGCAGTGAAAATATAAGCCCCGAAGGTGGTTTTTTTTTTTTTCCCCCAAAAAAAGGGGGGGAAAGCTGCTACCGGTTCTCTAAGACACTGGGGAAAGTTACTACCGGTTCTGGAGAACTGGTGAGAACCTGTTACATCCCATCACTGCTCATAACCATAGGTAAAGGTCACCCTTGCTTGAAAGCCAATCGTATCCAACTCTAGGGTTCAGTGCTCATTTCTGTTTATAGCAAAGAGCCAGCACTGTCTGCAACTGCAGACATTTCCATGGACATGTGGCAGTCATGCCTCAACACTGGAGTGCACGGAATTCATTCATTTATTCGATTTGTATACCGCCCTACTCGGTACAAACGACTCAGGGCGGTTTACAGAAACCATACATATAAGACAATCAAAAGTAATATAACAAAATCAAAAGTCATACAGTATAGTACAATAAATATAACAATACAGTACAGAAGTGCAATAAAACAAAACCACACTGCAAAATAAGGTTACAGAATACAATTCCAATTACATATACATGACATAGTCTCAATAATGCAATACAATATAAAAATACAGTACATAATCCACCAATGCTGGATGCTGTTTAGCTTCCCACTGAAGTGGCCTATATTTATCTACTTGCAATTTCTTGCTTTCAAACTACTAGGTTGGCAGGAGCTGGAACAGAGATGGGAGCTCACTCTGTCATGCAGTAACCAGGAATCAATGTCCCTCTGTCCCTCACAACCATACTGTGATGGCAAAACACTGTTTCTTTCATCCCTAACCATCTCCTTTAACTGGGCCCTATGAGTAAACCTGGCAGATCAGCAGTGACTCGTTCCCTCAGAATTCATGAGCTAAGTTTTGGGGGTGGGGGAAAGATACTTGTGATGTTACAGGAGGTGAACCTTTGTATGTCATTGTGGGAAGTGGGCCTATGTGTAACATTTGCAAAATGATATGTGTGCATAAGGGAGTGAAACAGATAATGTGGAGTTCCTGCATTACCTCTGAAACAAAGATTATGTGCACAGCACACATATAAACACCTTCACAGTAAGCCTTGGAACCAGTGGCGAGTAAGGAGGTGATGGCTGCCCAGAAATTTAAGTAACCACACACAATGAAATTGAACTTTCTCTTTTCCCCAAAACCTCTTACTCAGAGATTTGTCTACCCACCTGTAGACCTAGAAAACATAGGCCTTCCCCAAGACCTCAAGCTGCACTCTGAAACCTGACCAGCCTATGTGGGGATGTTGTGCTGGGTGGCCTTTGCAGGGGGAAATGGGATGCAAGGTCATAGCATTCAAAATCCCAGACACATATGTTCAATCCAAGAAAAATATTTGGACTAAACTACAAGTTTGTGCAGGAGAGATCCTCTATATATTATTTGCATAACCCATAGTGGGACGAACTGTAAAACAGCTGCATTGTTAAAGTATAGAATATGTTGACATGGGAATGTGTTTCAGATTGAGAAAGTACAGTATCAAGAACCTGAAATGAAGAAGTATTTGTCCATTTCTGAGCCAATCTGAAGTGGCACTCAAATTGAAGCGAGGCTCTTTGAAATGCTGAATGTTGCTTCAGCATTTTAAAAACCTGAACTGTCATTGTAAGACTAAAGCAGTGCTGCAACTGTAGAACTGGGAAGACCAAATCAGAAAGAGATTGACCACTGAGGCACCAATGAAAAGACCAAGATCTTTTGGAAAACCCAATCACAGAGTCTTTGGGAAGGAATTAATCAGCCATTTTGTGAGGGATGTGTTAGAGATATTGCTATTTGTGTAACTTTCATTTGCAGGAATTTTCATTTTCATTTCCCCTCGCAGGAGATTGTGTGTTAAAGAATGTTGTCATCCCCCCCCCTTTTTTTTTTTTAAAGCACCTGCAGTTCTCAGAACAACTGAGTTAGTCCCTTTGGCTGTGAAATGTGTTCCATTGTGCAGGAGCTGAGTGAGGCAAGTCACAGTAGCATTAAGAGCAAGACCAAAGTTATCTCATTTTCCATGCTACTTTTTAAAATGCCTTTTGCTTATTTTTATTCTTGCAGCCCTTTGCCCGTTCCTTTTTTCACTGTGTATGCCTGCGTTCCATAGGGAGTGGGTGGCAAACATGATATAAAAGGTGGTGATCGGGTACTTTACCAATTGGAGCAATGAAACTACTAACTGAGGATATTCCTCCCCCTCTCTCAACAAACATTTTTATCAAGTAAATTGAGTAAATTAGAATAAAATGCACCCTTCCTAGTGTAGATAAGGGAAGGAATGAAACAACAGGAGCTTCCATTGCACATTGAAGGTCAAGCAGTTGTTGATGGTACCGAATTTCATTCCCCAGCCAGGTTATCCTGATATGGTAATACAGTAGATCGTACTGCCAGAGACTCAACACTGAGTGTCAGGCGGCGGTTAACTAACCTGACAACCTTTTGGACTAACGGCCTTGGGTGTTGAAGTCCACAAAGAAGGGTGATGGTCCCCAAGTGGACTAAATCCCACTTGAATCCATCTTGATGAAGGTCAGCAGCTTCATCAACGCTGCCGTGGGTCAAAAAGGGCTCAGGACCAGAAAGTGACTCACAGAACTGGATCAGTGATATGGGTGTCATGCTGCGATGCGGAAGGCAGATGAAAGGCCACTGCATTATATTCTCAGGACAGTCTTCATGGCTGATCGCCATGAGAATTGCCAATATTCTGATTTGGATACTGCAGAAGAAGAAGAATCATCCTATGTCAGAAATCTTTATTTTCCTTGCATTTATTTAGAAATACTCAGATACAAATTGAGTAAGGCCACAAATCAACTTGAAATGAAATGACTATGATTTGTAACACAAATAATTTGGAGTGCATAAAAATGGATAGGGTCCACACACACCTCGTATTAATGTACAATATTGTTTTTGGACAAGAAGAACTTCAAGGCCCAGGCAACCATTAGGAAGGTGTTATCTTTTCCCAAATCTCCTGTCAGATGTTGGAGAGTAAGCATGCAGTGGCAGAGGAGCAATACTAATTTGTGGATTCAGCCTTTTGGAAACTTGGAATGCTTACTTGAATACACTATCCCCTTTATAAAGAATCCCACCCACATACATGTGATAGGAGACATGATCGTTCTAGCAAACCAAGTTGGTGATGTGGGGAGCCATGGCAGCTCCTTACACTTCTTGGTGGGGCAAGAAAAGGTGGGAGAGGAAAGAAAGTGGCCTCAGCAGTTCTAAGAACAGCAATCTAAGCTCAGTGGAAGGTCAGTGCAGGAAAAGGTCAGAGCAGGAAAAGGACAGGGAACCTCAGGAAGGCCTTCTTCTCTACTCTTACCCCTGCAGAGACCTTTTTTTTTTTTTTTAGCGTAAGCTGAGTTGTGCCCAATTGCCTCCAATACCAGAGATCTTGAACTCAGCATCCAATCCAGTGGTGGGATGTCAAAAAATTTACTACCCCACCATGATGTCATCACAGTGTGGGCGGAGCTAATGTCATGATGTCATGATATCATGGGCGGAGCCAACATCATGATGTCATGACATGGCCATGCCAAAGAAATAATAATAATAAATAATAATAAATAATAATAAAATAATAATAAAATAAAATAAAAATAAGCATACACACACACACCTCAACCCACCCACCCACCCACCCACAACACAAACCTGTAAATAAATTTTAAAAAATAAATAAATAAAATAAATAATACATTAAAATACACCCACCCACCCCAAACACAAATCAAACAGCTTTAAGCTTTAAGCTTATTCTGGCTAATCTTTCTCACACTAGGTCAGATGGAAGGAACTGCAGAATGAACTCTCCACAAGATGGCTTCATTTTAGCACTTTTCAACTTTTCAACAGTTAAAGAAGTTAGGTACTAAGTCTTTGCCTAACCAGTTCTCTAGGATAATATGCCTTAATGTAAATGTAAAACAGCTGTACCTCCTTAAGGGTTCTCCAATTGGAACAGCAATTGGAACAGCACAGGTGTAGCTTATTGATGAGGTAACTCCAAGACTTTGCTTAAAACCCCCAACCCAGGCTGCCAGGCATTTTTAGGAACTGTGGTAGTACATCAATATAGGTAAAGGTATTAAATACACATTAAAATATACACAGACACACCACATCAAAGGGTGAGTCACTTACCCTGGGGAGCAGGCTATAGGGAGCTTCAAGCTAGCAGCTCCTCTTCCTCCTCCCCACTTGGGAGGACAGCAAAGAGGCCATGCATATGTGCCAAGCACTGTAGGCATGCATGCACACCAATGAAAAGGTAAGCCCCAAAGGTGGTTCCCCCAAAAAGCTGCTACCGGTTCTCCAGGACACTGGGAAAAGTTACTACCAGTTCTAGAGAACTGGTGAGAACCTGTTACATCCCATCACTGATCCAATCTAAAAAACCTTCTACAAATTGAATGTGACCTCTTGATACTTACCCTGCTGGACTTCTGATCTCCCTGTTTACATAGTATTTGTACACATAGCAATGACTATGGTACCAAACCTAAACTTGTCATTACTTTAGTGTTAATTTAAGATTAGGGATTCCTATATGGAAAATGTTAACTAATTCCTTAATCCCACATTAAAGACATTTACTTTCAAAAAGTAATTAGTTGCTGTTAAAATTTCCAAGGCACCCCTCATAACCAGTTAGGTTGCCCTTGCTTGAAAGCCAGTCATATCCGACACTAGGGTTTGGTGCTCATCTCCATTTATAGCCAAAGAGCCAGTGCTGTCTGTGTCTGCAGACATTTTCATGGTCATGTGACAGGCATAACTAGATAACCAGCTACCAGAATGCACAGAATGCTGCTTGCCTTTCCACCAAAGTGGTACCTATTTATCTACCTGCAATTTCTTGCTTTTGAGCTGTTTTGTTGATAAGAAGAACTGGGACAGTCACTCCATTGTGCAGCACTCAGGTCTCAAACTGCTGACCTACCGACCTTCCAATCATCAATTTCAGCATCTTAACCATGAAGCCACCACAGCCCCTTTCACTCCTTAAGAGTAACACTTTACTATTTCTCAGAAATAACTACAACAGTTGCTACAATTTAGTGTCTCTTTCTGTCCACCCTATTGTTCCCTCAGTCTCACAATCAAGCACAAGTCAACTGCATGAAGGATAGCATGAAGGGACTGCTTGAGCTATCTAATATTAATGGACTGAAATTCAATTGCTTAGTATAGGAAGTCACAACTAGGGTAGGCCTATTAAGTCAGTAGGGATTTGTAAACTCAAGTCTTCTGTAAATTCCATTGATTCAATGAGCCTACTCTAGTTGTAACTTCCTATGCTAAGCAACAGATTTTCAGCCAATGTCTACCATTTATTGAGGCCAAACCCACAGAAACTATAGTAGTAATTATAGTTCAGAAAGAGTAGATTTATGCCTTAGTTAGAAGCAAGGAGGGATTAATCAAAAGTACAGTAACTAATTTCTTCCAAGTTCTCTTTGTACCTAAAACATGTATTTAGAAAAAGTTACAATGATTTCATGAGTATTTGCACACAAAATGATCGCAAGTTAAAGGACTATCTACATGTAGCAGTGTGATACATAATAATGATTTTGCAAAAACCAACAACATGTCATTAATAATGAAGAAGAGTGTAAATTATAATGGAGAAGAGGCACTTTCGATGGCCTCCATCTCCTTTACTCAAAATTACTCTCCTCTGTGGTATTTCATCTGGTGTCATCAAAATTCATGCTCACAGTGCCACTAGGTCTATTAGATTGACTGGAGTTGGAACTAGCCAATGTTCTTGCTTTCAAGTGTTTTAAGAGAGGGGAAAATAATTTGTTCGTTTACATTTTGGTAATTCTTTTCCTGTTAGTGTTGGAGATCTTGTGTGCTAAGGGCAGACAAGGTTTAGTAACAGGACGTTAAACCTGCTTTTCCTATACCTTTAGACTGCAGCCACACTTGGAGCAGATTTTGGATTTAATAGTTTCTCATTAGTGTTTGTTTGAAGTGAGTTTTTAAATAGACAACTCTTAGTGCTGCCAGTCTAAAGACATTGCACAACTGTTTTGTGTTTTCTTCTTTAACAAATTTCCTCCAATAAGAAAAATAAAATAAAAACAGGTGCTAGAAAACCATGGGAGTATTATAAACGGGATAGTCATTTGTCACCACCAACCAAATTCAGCACATGAGGCATTGCAGCTGTACATCAAAAGCCATATCTGGAAACACACACAATACCACTTCTTCTAATACTGCTTCTTCACCTCCCACCAGAGGTAAGATGTAATCAGGGCTATTTTTACTTTGAACGTAACTGGTCTAAACAATGTTGTTTTGTTGCATCCAAAGATTCTTCAGCCAACATGTTCCATCCCTTTTCCACTATTTATTTCACCATGAATTATCAGCTCCAACAAACTGGACTTTTCATTTTTCATTATGTTATGGAAACTATAATAGTCTTACATGTGCTATGAGCTTCACGATTCTGGGGTGGCTTTGTTCATTCACTGTGGAACATTTTATTTAATTACTTACCAACTTTATTTCTGTTCTGTCTTTTGCATAAAAAGGAACCCAGATCATGTCCTTTACTGGTCACCCTCTTGACCCAAGAAATTCTTGATATCCTGCAATGCCTACCTTTTCTCTATCATATAGTAAATTTAAAAAAAAGTAAAAATGTTGTGGCACCTTAAAGATTAACTACTATAATTAAGGTTAGCTTTTGTGGATCAAGTCCACTTTGTCAGACATAAAAGTGAGACTTCATTGCATTAATTTATAAGTGACCTCATGATCCAGTTGGGATACAGAGGTACACAATGGTTGGTTAGTATAACAGGTACAGTTGGAAATCTGTGTGGTTTTTTACACCTAGTAATAACCGAAGATCATAACCAGTTAATGCACACTGTTTAAGTCATGTTTGATTATACTATTTTATTCCCTTCCTTCATAGAAGCAGAATTTAGTCAGGCTTTCTGTTTAAAAAAAAACCCAGCAATATAAGAATGTTGTTTATTTCTGAGCAAATCTATGTTTGCTATGTTACCAAACATCAGAAAGGCCAAATATTTTGGTTTAATCGTCATCTCCAGTAAACTGATATACGGTAGTTACAAACCAAAACTGATGCTCCTTGTTCTTTTCTTCTCATTCCCATTTAAAAGCTAAATTGTTTAACAATAATAATAACAACAACAACAACCCATACCTCTTCACAAACAGAACATGGCTCAGTGGTTCCATTCCTAGGGGGTTTTTTTTACAACAGAAAACCTGACTAAATTCTGCTTCTATGATGGAAGGAAGGGAAGAAACACAGTTTAATTAAATGTCACTTAATCAGCATGTATTTACAAAGTGTTAAGAAGGGCTGGATGAAACATATTTAGGGTTATTAGGAACTTTTATTTCCTAGGTCTCCAGGTGGGAAATCAAATCTAATATGAACAGCTCTAGAGTAGGAATATGCATGGTGAAAATGTTCATGTGTTTCTCATTTCAGGTTCTTTTGCAAGTGCTTATTTTGTTCTCATATTGTTTCTACATGGGTCCTTTAATTTATCATCCTGTGTGGGGTTATTTTGTTCCAGGTTTCCCATTAGTGTGTTCTGGCAGTCCAAACCCACTAAGGGACCCTTAAAAATATTCCAAAAAAGGAGAGAAGAAAGGCAACAAAGAACCAATCCAAAACTTCTAGTAAAGGTAAAGGTTGCCCCTGCTTGAAATCCAGTCATATCCATCTCGACAGTTCAGCACTTGTCTCTGTTTATACCCAAAGAGCCAGCACTGTGTGTCTGCAGACATTTCCAGGGACATGTAGTAGGCATGACTAGACACTGAAATGCAAGGAATTTTATTTATTTATTTATTTATTTGTTGGATTTATATAACCGCCCTTTTCGCCTAAGCAACCCAAGGCAGCTCACAACTTCAGCTAATACCCATACCCAATACCATTTTAAAAAAAATACTATAAAACTATCTAAATACATCCATAAAACCACCCCAAACCCCTTAAAAAAGGACGCCCTGGCAGGAGTAACAAGAAACCCGGAGAGTACCCGGGAATCAAAGTCTAATCTTCAAGTCAGTGAGTTCAGCGTCTTAACCACTTGAGCCACTGCAGTCTCCCAAAACTCCTAAGGAACCCTTAAAAAGCAGAGTCAAAGCAAGACAGAATCAATCTACTCCAAAAGTTGGCAATAGTACAATTAATAGCCATCCTCCCAGCCCAGTGGCAAACTGGCCCAGTCACAAAGTCCAGCCCTCAACCCATATCCACCAAGAGAAGGAAATAAAATTGTGCAAAAAAGCCACCAAAATATGCACTTTTACAGAATAAATACTCAGTGGCACCCAAATGTTTTTTTTTTTGGGGGGGGAGGGAGCACAACATGGGGAAGTATCAAACATTCTACCAATTGGAAAATGGGGTATACACACTTGGAATGGGATAATTGATGATATTGGTGTGTATAACTGCGCTAATTTCACCAGTGAACAACAGCAGGGATCTGGTGTTAAAATTTCAAATTAAATTGGGTGTTCCTTCCTATATAGTCTCACCTTTATATCAGCCATTCAAAGTGGTTGCCCTTCAATCCAAGATACACCACTGATTGCTAGAGCCAATAGATACAGAATGTGCCTATGGCAGCTCATGTTTCAGTTTGGAAATTTTCACTCTTCTTTCTGCCTATTTTCATAATTACAAGAAATTCTCAATGAGCTGTCTTAATTTGCACCGTCTCAGCCCCACCACCAAAGGATGTTGTTTGGTAGGACGGGGTCCAGTGGTGGGATGTCAAAAATTTTACTACCCCACCGTGATGTCATCACAGTGTGGGCAGAGCTAACATCATGATGTCATGTCATGGGCGGGGCCAAAGAAAAATACAAAATAATAAAAATAGGGAGCTTCAGCCTATAGGGAGCTTCAGGCTAGCAGCTTCTCTTCCTCCTCCCCGTTTGGGAGGACAGCAAGGAGGCCGTGCATATGCGCCAAGCACTAGGCGTGCATGCACACCAAGTGCTTGGCATGCATGCGCAGTGGGGGAACCAGTGAAAAGGTAAGCCCCGAAGGTTGTTCCCCCCCAAAAGCTGCTACAGGTTCTCTGAGACACTGGGAAAAGTTACTACCGGTTCTGGAGAACTGGTGAGAACCTGTTACATCCCATCGCTGACGGGGTCATTCACTTGCCGCCAGCCCAAGTGCCAAAGAGAACATAGTTCAATTGGGACTTTGCATAACTTGAAGTGAGGGCAGCCAACACCTCCTTGCCCCACCTGTAATGCTGGCTTCTCCCCCTTCCTCGATCCCTTTCACTTGGCAACTTATTCCAGACACAAAAAAGAAAGGTCTATTCATGGGCTGGCAGGTGGAAGATTAATACTGTCAAGGGAAGAATTTGGAAGCAATATGACTTCAAAAACAAAATACCTTGGATGAAGGAGAAAGAGGGAGGAGTAGCATTTGCCTGAAGGCAGAAGTGGGTGGGGTGGGGGTGGGGGGAGAGAGGGTAATACCAACTGGCCTGCTGCCTTTTCATTGCTGGAGCAAGAAATGCTGTCCTTTTCCCACCTCCATCCCTGTTAACATGAGTCGCTGAGCCCTGTATTTTTGCAGCTGTGCTTTTATTCCAGTGTGCCTCTTTTGGCAGGTACCTGGGGCACAACAGCTTGTAACCAAAAACTATACCACTGTAGAGCTTTAAAGGGAATGTTAGGGGTATGTAACAAACCCCTTGCTGGGAATGTGAGTCTCCTCTTCCAGTTCTATACCTGGCGCAGTCAACTTGACCTAAATCAAGTTCTTGCTTCAAACAGTGCTCTAGGACATATTTATTCAATCCTGCTACTCTTCGCACCTTCAACTTTGCCCAATGGCGCTTCTCCAATTAATGTGGAGCCTATGTATATATTTATATGCTGAGCATATAAGGACCAAGAATGCAATCTGTCCTTGCTTCACCAGAAGCATGCAGGGTTTATGGAAGAGTGTTTGCTTCCTTTCTGGATGTCCTTAGAGTGGAAATCTCTTTTATGAGGTGTCTTGAGGAGTCAAAAGGCTCTTTTGAAGTGCAAAGAGGAAATGAAAAATTGTATGGTAGAGGTGCCTCCAGTTTGACAAAGAGGAGTTTGCAGAAAAACTCCAGCCATCCCAGATGAAATGGGGAAAGGAGGGAGTGAACTGAAATTAAGCAGAGGACCCCATGTTAGAGATCAAGCCAACACATACACATGTATGCATGCACGATATTTTGGAAGGTCTGTAGAGTAGAGGAAGCATGAAAAAGACTGAGATAAGCAACCTTTCCATAATGCAGAGCCCCAGGATACAGCTACAGTCCATGGTATGCAAGCTGCAGGAGATGCTACAAACTCTTGCAATTTGGAAGCTGCTATACAAGACCGTTTTGAACATGGTTATTGGTAATGTAATTACTCAGGAGAAAAGGGCTGGAAACAAGTGCATCTTTACAGAGTCTCTTTCTGACTGCAGCAAATCAAGAGGCCTAGTTTTATTTCCCCCTCAGAATAAAAGCAAAACAAAATAGTTTGTTGAAGTCCAGTGCAGAAATCATAACACACTAATTTTTAAACAGCCACATAACAAAAATTTCCAAATATTACCTAAACAGCAAGGATCCATTCAGAGAAGGCAATTTGCTATATTTGCTGCACAATGCTTCACATTCATTGGAGATCCTATCTATTGCATGCTTTCTCTGTCTGTTTTTCTTTCAATTGGCTTTCCTTATCCACAGCTATGCTACAGCTAGGCTAGAGTTGCAAGATGCAACTTTATTTCAAGTTGTGAGCCAATTTGTATGGTGATGTGGTGACATTTTAATCTAAATATATAGTTAATTATATTAAAATCTGGTTATCCACATAATAATATGCTTTTCTTTTATTTACAGCACACTTTATCAAAGGTTGGCTGAAATCAGCCAAGAGCTACATTGTTATTGTTCTTTTCATTCTGGAATGGTTTTGGTTGTCTTCATTGATGTTATCAATTTATCCCTCCTAAGTCATTCTTGGCATTGTGCTGACTGTGTAACCAATAGCCAAAACAGACCATACTTCTTTCAGCAACATTATCACATAGGAGGTAACTGGAGTGCTGCTGAAGTAATGGTTTCTCAAGCCATGCATCCCTCTGCTGTGGGTCTTTCATTAACATAGGTTCTCACTTGCTCAGAAGCGTAGCGTGCCTTGGCGAGGCCCCGTATAAAAATTTGTTTGGGGGCCCTTAGGAAGGGTAAAGATTTCTCACAAAAGAAAAAAAATGCATAAAATTAAAAGAAATATTTATTCATCATAATTAACTATCAATAAACACTGCTCTCCGTCCGTGGTTTATCATCGTATCATCGTATCGTATGTACATCGATTATTGTGGGATTCCCCCGTTGAAGTAAATGACTTAAACGGGGAAATCCCGCAGCCCGCGATAACCGATGTAGGGTGTTGCTAACTTTTGAACACACGCTTTACGTGGGAAAAAAATAAATTGCTTTTTTTGACTTTTGTCATTTGTGAAATTAAAAAAAAATTGGGAAGTTTTTATTAATTTTTGCTTACGCACGTTGGGGCCCCCCGTGGCCCAGGGCCCCCATATAATTGATACGGCAGATACGACGGTAGCTACGCCCCCGCACTTGCTAGTTGTAATAATGTTAGTCCTTTCATATTATCTGTTATCATCTGACAAAGTTGAGCCATAGTCCCCCTGGAAGTTGTTTTGAAGTTCAACTATTTGACTCATATAGAAATTTATTTTTTATTTTTTATTTTTTTATTTAGACTTGTATGCCGCTCTACTCAGTAAAAACTGACTCAGAGCGGCTCACAGCATTCACAAATGACAATATTACAGTGCAAACCAAAACACACTACCATATAATATAACAAAACAATTAAATACAGTAAATACTATACAGATCAATACATATACAATATTATAGTGTAATTAAAATACAATAAATAAATATTATCACAGCACAATCCTCAATATACAATAAACAATTCAACAGTGTACAATATACAATACAGGAAAGAGCAAACAACAAGTAAACCCTATCAATTCCAAACACGGCTTTAAAGAAGTCCTAGAGCCCAGGCAACATCTATGCCTCAGCAAGTCTGTGCTTGCCTACGTTACGTGGCAAATAAAAGTACTCCATACATGCCTTTGGATGATGACACCAGTATCTTGAGAAGATGATGCACGTTTTCCTATTTAAACATCAAAATCAATGTACTTCCAGTCCACAAGTCCAAAACCATATGTTGATACCAGGGCTGACCAGCTGTTAATAGCAATATTTTTTTCTTGCTGCACCAAGTTCTATCCTAAACTCCATCTTAACAAATCACAGTACAGTACTTGTTTCTCAACAATGATTTATTGTTCCTCAGTAACAATGATCCCTTAGAACAGGGGTTCTCAACCTTTTCAAGTCGCAGCCCGAGTTATGCTCCCTCAGACAGCTGAGCAGGATGGATGGCTATTTTCTTTTGCCTACACAATGGGGGTGGTCATTTTGAGGTGGCCATTTTGTCCCAACAGCTTCAAAGGGATGGCCATTTCATTTGGGAGGGAGATGCCAACCATCAATGGAGGCTTTGGACTCCCCCTTCCCCAACTGACACTAATGAGATTAATTGCCTGGTAGGGGAAAGGGTGAGTGGGGCTTTTTAAGGCTGGAGGTTATCCTTGGGACTGGAGTCCTAGAGGGGGAGAGGGTTGGCTGAGATAAGATCAGGAGCCTCCATGTAGCACCATTTCATGTGGCCTGTTGCCCTCGCTCCCGCCGCTATCACCAGTAGCTGTGCCGTGTGTGGTTCCTTTTTAATGTAAACAGCTTTGAAATGCTATTTACATTATAAAGGAACTACATGTGGCACAGCTTTTGACAGTGGCAGTAGAACAGGAGCAAGGGCGATGGTCCACATGAAATGGCACCGTGGGGCGGAGGTGACCCATGGACCATAGGTTGTGAACCCCTACCTAGATTATGTGAATTTCATGGATCTCATTGGAAAAGAGATCTACCCATGACATTTTATTGCCTGAGGCAAAGCAGCACATGGTTTCCAAAGACCTACTCAAGTCAAGGTGCATATTATCTAAATCCAGCCAAGTCATTTTGCCATATGAAAAGCTACAGCCATGGGGGAAATCGACAATGTGCCAGGGTGAGAGGTTCCAGTTGCCAGTCCCTAGAAGAAGAATGGAAGGCAAAAGCACCACAAGAGGCCTGACCAGTGGCCAAGGAAATGCCCAGGGTGCATCTTAGTCACTTGTCCACCTGAATAACTTGTGACAGCAAGTTCTGGAAACCTTACCAAAAATACCCAAAGGACTCTGGCCAATAACAAACAAGACAATAGACCATTTCCTACAGTTTCGTTGCATGCAAAAGTTGCTGCCTGGGTCACCTGCTTCACTCTGTCCAGTGGAGAAGCCAGCACCTATATAACTAATGATTGCATGCTGTCAAGTCAGTTCTGACTAATGGTGATCCTTTCCTGGGCTTTCTAGACAGCAAATACAGTACAGAGAATTGGTTTACCATTCCCTTCTTCTGGGGGCACCCTGGGACTGTGCAGCTTGCCTAAGACTACATAGGCTGGCTTTACTTGGTACTCACTGTGGGAATCAAACTTCCAGAGTCTGCAACCAGATAAACCACTCCTAGCTGGGTCTTTTTTTATGCTTTGAAAATGAAAATTAAGCAAGGCTTTCCTTACTTGTTTTCTCACATGCGAAGATCTGTTTTGACATGATTATCTGTTATCTCAGGGCAGGCATGCCTCTTAAAGATCAGTCAAGATTGCTGGCCTGAGCTCCTCTAGTCAGTTTGTTACATGCTATGGACATGTAACAAAGCTGGCAATTGAAACCATGAAAATAGAAGTTTCAAAGGAGTTGGGTGAACTGTTTGTCCTACCAGGACAAACAATGCTGTTGTCTTCTCTAAATACTGTATGTTTTCGGTATTGCTGAATGGAAAGTGTGGGAATAGTTATTCTGAAGTATTCTGACATAATTCCCACAGGGCACTTCTTTTTGTTATTGTCTGTCAGACTTCTCTCACATTCTCCTTCTGGCACTGAAAGAAGCGAAATCTTCGTTTCCAATCCTCTGGTCTGAAAACTGAGAAGCTACAGTATGACTTTAGGTCACGTTTTGGGAGGTGGGGTGGCCAAGATTTCTCTGTGGGCAGAGAGAGAGAGAAGCAATCACAAGTAGCAAGTGCCTACATCAACAACTACATGTGTGATGTAGGCAAGGAACACCAAGAAGTGAGAGGTTAAGACAAAGCCAATTTGCATATTTGAAAAAGCATGTGGAGAGTCCTCCAGGAACAGATAGTATTACATCACTATGTAATTAACTCATTCTGCGTAAAAATCCTTCATGTACTTCTTCTGTGTCTAGGCCAGACGTGAAACTACCAAAATGAAGGCATTGTTTGGTGTGTTCTTTCTACAGTTCCTTTTGACTGACCTAGTATGAGAAAGATTAGCTGACAACACAAGGTGGCTGTTACCGGGGTACACCCAATTGTGGTTCAAAAATACCACAATCTTTGAGGAGGCTCTTTCTGTGTGCCTCCTCCGTGGCATTAGAACAATAACCCAAACCTTTCTACAGGAAGCTCTTCGGGGATGAAGCTAGTCTGAAATTCTTCTGTGTCACATCCTCAATTTCCACACAGGATGTCTGTATGTTTTTCCGTCTGCCTACCTCTCTGTCTCTTTATGGATCTATAAGCCTACGTGTGCAGTCTTCTTCCTGGAATTTCAGATGGTACCAGAAAAATGTGTTTGCCAGAACTGATGAGGTAGGGATAGGAAAGCAGAAGGCAGAGTGGTGAAGGGCATATTGTTAGCAGAAGAGGGGAAATTGGAGGAATTCATTATTTGTGACAGATCTTTTCTTTGGTCAAGGCCAGGATTTTTCATTGCCATAGCTTAAGCAACAGATACACCACCTGAAGATTTATATTAGACAAGCAAGGCCAAAGAAGGAAAAAGAAAACGAACCCTCTGTTTTCTAAACTTACGAATGGGCAATTTGTGGTTCTTCTGGTATTGTGAGCTGCAGATCCATTTAGCCTCATCCAGCATAGTCATTGGCAAAAGGTGATCACAGTTGCTCTCCAACAACACCTTAAGGGCTACATATCTTCCACGCTTGAATTCAGATTCTTATTTCAAAAACTGCTAGGTATCTGAACACAACATCTGCCAGACAGTTTGGAATAAGAGAGATCATACAGGCAAAGGATTTGTTCTACCAGATTCTACAGTTCCTGCAGAATATCACTGAGCACTCTTAACACAGAATTCTTCTTTATGAAATATTTAAACAGAGATGACATATCAAAGCATTTGCAGGTTGCTTATATTTTTCATTGTTCAAGGTGTGGGACTTTAATCTTTTTTTAAATAACCCACAAATGTCAGTCTTGTAAAATATATTCTTCTGACAGGTCCAAAGAGAGGATGTAACCATCTTGAAATATAAAAAGTCAAAAAGATGCATTAAAAATTATATATATGTGAGGCTGCAAATAAAGTTTAGCCCCAAAGAGGCTTTGATCAAAATTTCTTGCATATCATCTGCCAGACTTGTTTCATCTTCCTTTATCTCTAAGTCTTCTTTGACTTCTCTTTGCCCTGGACTGTTTCCCAGTTCCAACCTGCCTATTCGCAGGAACTAATTCAGCTCTTCAAATAATGGATGGATGGTCAACTGTGAAGAAGGATTCTGATGCTGCCATCCCAAGGTAATAGAAATGGGTAATGAGAGATCTTTGCTTCTCTTGGAAGGAACATCTGCACAAAACTTTTAAACACATTTAGAAACCATTAGGCATATCAGAAAACAAAAACAAAAAAGTAATAAAATAAAAACACCATAGCACTTTAAAGACTAACTGCTATATTTTCATTGTTAGCTTTCGTGGATCATGTCCACTTCTTCAGACAAGGAGTGAACTTGATTCACAAAAGCTAACAAAAATATAGCAGTCTTTAAAGTGCTACAGTGTTTTTGTTTTATTACTTTTTGTTTTTGTTTTTTCTGATATGCCTGAACCACAGACTAACACGACTACTATTCCAAGAAACTATTAGAAACCATTCATGACTGCCCCATCCCATAAAGAGAATTTTAAAATGATATTTTTGGAATCAGTTTCAGGACTAAAACCAGAGGCAGCATTAGCCCAACTCGTATCCAAGAAGTAAAGAGTAAGTAATAGCACCCTGATAACTGTGATTTGTTGGGGTTTTGCTTTAAAAATACATTTTATGTAGATAGAGCTCTGTCAAGGGGTTGTTCCATTGCATGCACCGCTTTTGAGATATTTGGCTCATTCTTGGAATGTCCTTTGAGGAAAGCCTCTGACCTATCCAGCATGGTACACTATTGTGACAAATTTTTACTGATAGGTACGAATGGTCTGGTGAGTGTAGGCATCTTTAAATGCATTTTTGTATGCGGCAGAGGACTTGGGAGTGCTCTTAGCTGAAGAAAAGACATAAAGTCCTTGTACTATGCTCAAGTTCTTGGGTATCAAAATTGATACATTGTAACAAGCATGTAGGGGCCTGGCAGACAAGTGAAGCAGTTGAGGGAACTTTTGGGAGTGATTCTTGGCAGCTAAGAAGGTCTGCCTTACGAAAATGCAGTCATTGGTAGGGCGCTTGAATTTTATGTTAAGTTATTTGTAGCAGCAGCACAGCAAAGCAGGGCAGGTTTTAGGCAATTTTATGTTTGGATGCAAGTGACCCAGTTCTCCCCCGTTTTTAGCCCAGCTAATAAACACACTTGGACTAGATACTTGAGAGAAAGAAAAATATCATTTACTCACAAAATGAGGTCAGATGATACATGTGCCCCTGAGTCTTGTTGAAGCTGGTTTAGAAAGAAGTACTGCATAGTCTTTCTTCTAGCCATGTGGCCTGGAAGACGGAGGAGCTCAAAAAGACATATTTCCTCTTCCAAGTCAGAAATCAAGCTAGAGAAGGCCAGAAGAAAACAAAGGCTTTAAAACATGCAAATAGGGTCAGGCGATCTCCGAGGCAGGAAAGAACCTTTTTAATTGTAATTACAGACAAAACAACTTCCTTTAGGTCAGGCTAGTCTTTTCTTTCTGGTTACTGTATGCTGGGATTGCCTAGAATGCTGAACATTTTGCATCTAGAGTTTTGGCACTCAACAGAGCCTTTCTGGATAGGCTTTGTGATGCAGTGATGGATTTGAAGCACCCTTATCACAGGAAGAGACTTGCAGCAGAGATGATGAAGGATGAGAGGATGTGGTTACAGTGCTTCAAAGACATTTCATTTTGGAGAGATAGATTGTGCTTGCAGTCAAGTTTTCAAATCCATTCAGATGCTTCAGGAGCATTAGGGATGGACCTTTTCTTTAGAGGTCATTGGTGTGTGGCCCAATAGCTGGCTGCATGGTGTGAGGCAGTTTAACAAAGGATTTAATATTCTTAGAGTTCTTTCTATTGTTGGTAGCCACCAGGTTGTGGCCACCTGAGGGGACTAATTTGACAGTACATTTCTGGTGCAACAACATGACTGTGGTGTACATGGTTATATGAAGTTGGTTCAGCAATTTTCTTTAATATTTGTGCATTATATTCTTCTTTTCTTAGCACACCATGTCCCAGGTGTAGATAATGGAATAGGTGACTGGTTATCCTATTTACAGATGCAGTGGTTCAGCAAGCTAGTGTCAGATGTGAAAGTGTTCCAAAATGTTCCCATTAGACCAGTGATGGAGAACCTTGGCACTCTGGTGTTCTTGAACTTCAATTACCAGAAGCCCAGATCAGCAGGAGTGCTGACATGGGCCTCTGGTAATTGAAGTCCAAGAACACCTGGAGTGCCAACAGTTCACCATCATGGTGTTAGACCTTTGGTGAACTGGAGAGCAGAGGCATCACCACTAGTACTGCTAGTAGCCAAAACATCTGATGGAGCTTTGAGTACACCACTGGGCCCCAGCCACTGTGTGTACCATGCCCTTTGGGGATTCTTGGCTTCATCAGATCCTTTGTCCCATTCTCTTTTCCAAAAATATACAAGTCCATAGTGCCAGTTTATAGCACTTTGCTTCCAGAGCAAATGATAAGTTGATGCCATTTGACTGGAGAGGGGAAAATTTAAGAAGCTGACTGGACTCACATTTGAATATCAGAGCATGCCCACACAAGTTTTATGGCCCAGTCAATGGAGCTCAGGGGCCATTCCTAGTTACAGCATCCACATGTTATTGGACATTGGAGTGCCCCAACCTCCCCCCTGGAACACTCCTTTTTGAACCCCTGTTGGGGGGTTCTACTATATTGGGGTACTCACTTTTAGCCTGTTCACAGTGAGTGTGGTCACTGAGAATGGGTGAAAATTGAGCCTTGTAATTGTCAAATGCAGTTTTCTGCATGAACTTCTGCTATGCTGAAGTCATTAATGAGCAGCTGCTGCATATCAAGAATTGAACACTTTGCTTGAATAGCATATCGCTCCACCCTCCAAATGGGTACCAACACTTTTCCAGGCACTCCATCTGAATAGTCCGGTCATGCCCTTATTTGAATGGAATGGGGTAATGCTGCTTATGGTGACAGGCTAGTTTAGAGAGCCCAGATGAATTTAGTGGTTGATCCTTTGTCAGAAAAGAACATCTGGAAAATTATTAGCACATCTGGGAGATTGTTACTGCTGCCCCTGAACATTTGCTTATGGAGGTGGTCTTTTCTACCTAAGGGGAAAGCTGACCCTGGAAACCTTTCACATCTGTGGAAAACAAAAGATGCACTTCAGTGCATGGGTGTTATTTCAGTCCTCTTGGAATAACCCTTCTCTTTTGTTTTCCCTCTGGCCCATTTTCTCAGTCTCTAAGCAGGTTCCCAGGCAGAAGACATGACAGTGGACATTAATGTGGGGATGATTTTTATTAGGAGGAAAAAGAGTCTTTGATATAATGAGGCAATATCCATTGGATGATGCAATCAATTTATTTTGGCTGGCCCTCAACCACCACTGGGTCTGCATATTATGACAGGGTGGTGCAGTTGCTTATCCTTCTCTCGTCACACAGGCCCCAGGGTAAGTTTTGTATTTTTCTCTCCCTCCTTTTTTTCTCCTGCACTAAATACCATGACTCATTTTTCTGTAAAACAATCCTTCCGAATGATACCAAAGTGGCCTCAAAATTCAGAAACCTTCCAAACCACCCCAATCCTGCAGTGATGGTTACCTCCCTGGCAGAACAATCTTAGGAGTTCCTAACCACAGAAAATCTATTGTTGGCGAAGGGAGTGGAGTGGAGCGGAGATGAGAAGGAACATTTTGGTTTTCACAGCATGTTGGGGGAGATTTTCCTCAAATCCCTTAATTTAAGAATAATGAAGTTGTCCCACCTATCCACATACATAATGGGTGAGCAAGAAAACTGAATGGTGCAGTGATTATTACCTTCCTTCAGTTATATATGCCCTCAGAACTAGGATTGCTAAGTGTATGTGTGTGTGTTTAGTGGCTCCCAGCTCCTGCTAACCTAGCAGTTTGAAAGCAACAAATTGCAAGTAGATAAGAAGGTGCCAGTTTGGTGGGAACGTAGACAACATTCCATGCACTCCAATGTCTAGTCATGCAGTGCGCTCTGATGTCTAGTCATGTCAACAGAAACATCTGCAGATACAGACAGTGCTCTTTGGATATAAACAGAGATTAGCACAACAGAGATGAGCACTGAACACTAGAGCTGGATATGCCTGACTTTTGAGCAAGGACGACATTTACCTTTACACATCTCCATGCTTTCCCAATTGTTGCCAGGGCTCACAGCCACTTGAAACACATATATTAAAACCATTGTGTTCTTCAGGCGGTTTTGGTTTGCAGTAAAAAGTCCACTGCAGGTTTTCTGCAAAAGTGTAGTTCCTACCTTGGTGAGCCAACAACCCATGGATGAAGGGAAGAGACTGGGGAGAGTGCTGGGAAGATTGCACAAATGTATTTGTGTGGCTACGGTTGCCATACATCCCAGAAAAACAGGATTGTCCCAGATTCACAGTCGAAAAATTGTCTCGGCTGGTTAACTAAAATCATGCTAGAGTCCTGGAAGAGAGACAGAGCTTTTCCCACTGTATTTCTCTGACTTTCATAGCTCTATCAAAATCCTCACTCTCCAAGTGTGACGTCACCCTGGGCTGTTCCCCTCCTCCTTAGCAATGGGGGTCTTGGGCAAAGCAGCCCTTTGAGACCTACAGTGGCGGCTTCCGGAGGGTTTCTGGGCAGCTGTGAGTGTCTTCCTGGAGAAGCCCCAAGTGGTGAATAAGCAGCTGTGTAGCGCCTGCTTGGAGAACTCCTGCAGGGCCTCCCAGCTTCAGCCCAAAGCCAGCAGCCAGAGGAGCCCTGGAGTACCCAATCAATGGGCGCCAGAGGTTGCCTGAGAAGCTTTTCACTCCTTGGAGGACTGGGAGAAGCTCAGGATGGAAGGCCCCATGTGGGGGGGGGGGAGACGAGCTGGTGTGTGTGATCCAGACTCTCATGCCCAAAGCCCCACCCCCATGCCTGCTAAGGACCTTGTGCTCAAAGGTGACTGATAATCATATAATCACTGGGTTGGAAGGGGCCTTTTAGGCCATCGAATTCAACCCCCTGTTCAATGTCCTGGTTTTGTGGGACAGAATTATGGCAACCCTATGCATGGCTATTACTCCCAATGGTACAATCAGACAAAAACCGCCCTGTGCCCACCCCAACATATTGCATTGTACTGTATTGTAATGTAATGTATTGTCTGTAAGCCGCCCTGAGTCGCCACGGCGAGTGGGCGGCAATATAAATTTGAACTAATAAATAAATAAATAAATAAATAAATAAATAAATAAATAAAACATATGCACTCATTAACACAATCCCAGTCTCTTCCCCTCATCCATGGGTTGTTGGCTCACCAAGGTAGGAACTACACTTTTGCAGAAAACCTGTAGTGGGCGTTTTACTACAGGTCAGCTGCAAACCAAAACCACCTGAAAAACACAATCATTTTAATATGCGTTTCAAGTGGCTGGATGGCATGGCAGCCAATAAGAATGTTGGTGGTGGCAGGGTTCCCGTAGACATTGAGAACACTACTCCCATCCACTGTGGATCAGAAAGGGCACTATTTTAAACCACAGTAAGGCTTACACTATGTGAAGCAACAGAAGTTACTTTGCATTTCACTTGATTTTTGTGTAGTTTTGGCCTAAGTCTGGATCAGTTGCGCCATTTGGGTCAAATCAGTGATTGGAGTGATGAGAAACCTGGGGAACATAGTGAAAAGCAGAGACATCACATTACAAACAAAAATTCGCATAGTCAAAGCAATGGTATTTCCTGTGGCAATGTATGGTTGTGAGAGCTGGACCATTAGGAAAGCTGAGCACAGAAGAATAGATGCCTTTGAGATGTGGTGTTGGAGGAGAGTTTTGAGAGTCCCCTGGACAGCAAGGAGAACAAATAGGTCAATCTTAGAAGAAATCAACCCTGACTGCTCCTTAGAAGGTCAAATAATAAAGATGAAGCTAAAGTACTTTGGACATCAAATGAGAAGATTCACTTGAGAAGGCCTTGATGCTTGGAAAGGTTGAGGGCAAAAGAAGAAGGGGCGGCCAAAAATGGGATGGCTAGATGGTATTGTAGACACAATGGGCACAGAGCTAAGTGAGTTGAGGAGGATGGTGGAGGACAGAAGTGCCTGGCGGACAGTGGTCCATGGGGTCTCAAATGGTCGGAATCAACTGTACGACTGAACAACAAATCACAACTTATGTGCCTTCTTATTGCATAACTACTGGGACAGAAAATAGGAGGAGATTACCTGTTACCACTAACCCTTGCCTGCCCTCCTTCCATGATGTCATAAGGTCTCACCCAGGTCTCAGGTTTTTTTTACTGTGAAATCTCAGGGAATTGGATGTGGCTGACTTGTCACCCAGAGTCAGGTTCTGCAAGATGTTCAATAGACTGTGCAACTCTCTTCAAAGTATGGTTGTACCGTGAAACAAAGGAAGTCATTAATTCACTCTGATTATAGATTGAACAGCTGGTTCAACGGCTTCAAGCCCAAGTGTGCTTAGAGGCCCCCTGTAGAGGCAGCCACATAAGTGTGAAATGCCTAGTGCCTGCTCTTAAAAAGAAAAACAAACTATGGGAGCTTGAGAACCTGGAGGGCAAGTGAGAGATGTTTTTAAGTTGCCAAAAGTTCTATCTTTTTAAAGGTTCCTGAGGTCCCTTTTCAATGCTAATTAGTGTTCAGCGTTCTAACTTCCAAATGTAGCTTCAACTAACTGCACTCACTTTTGGGAGGTTAACTGAAAGGGGCAAAGATGGGCAGGAATTTTCTCACCCCCTAGCAACTGAAAAATTTCTACTTTTTAAAAGAATATAACGACTTGAACAATTTAATGGGGAAGGTTATAGTGTCTGTGCAAGAAAGAAAGCCCAAACCACATAATGGTGTATGAAAGTTTCTACTCAATCCTTTGTGCCGGGGGGGGGGGGGACACCAAAAAAATACAAACCTCAAACTGCACTAATGTATCCATGTTGGGGCTCAAATATCTCATTTTTAACCGAGACTTTTCTCATGAGGATCTGAAAACTGGGATGCTAACACATGTAAAACACATTCTAGGCAGTATAACCCATTAAAGCTAACGTAACATTAATGCTTAAGACCACTACCATCAACAAAACACAATAGAAAAATAACACAGAGTTATTTACACTCCAAGGGTACAGGGATTCAGAAAATAGAACAGAGATTATCCAAAAGATATATTACATTTTTCAGTGTTTAAATTGAGTCTGTGCTATCCTGAGTTAGGCAAGAGAGACAATAGAGAACCCTCCCCTATGCTCATCTTCCTTACTTAGACCCTCCCTTGCTGTGTAGTATATCAGGCAGCAAGGGATCTCCAACATTTTCGGTGTTGGGCAAGTACTTCAGCATTCTCAGACATCACGTTCACGGTTTCTAACCCGGCCATGAAAGTTCTTCGCCAAGTGTTTTGAGGCCATTCTTGTCATTTGGCATTCAGAAGCATCCAACAGGGATCCTGCTTTTCTTCATATGAAAGATATGGCCTGCCATTTTAGTCTCTTTGAAGCACCTCCTCATTGGTAATATGGTCATGGTATCAAATCTTTAAAATTTGGTGGAGGCACCTCTGTTGGAAGACATCAAGTCTCTTGTTGATACTTGCTGGTGCCTTTTCAAGTCTTGTAGGTATAAATGGCTGTCAAGGTCACTATGGAGGCAAGAAATCAATTTCATTTCAATGATATGAATTGTGAGGACCAGATCTTATTCATTCTCTGGAAGACGGCATTTGATATCCACCTATGTATCTCCATTTTGGGTGATGACACTGCCCAAGTAAATGGACCTCTCTACTTCCTCTAGCTTCTGTGACCCAAGTATGAGTCCCAAGTATCCTGGTCATGGAATTCATATGCATGACTTTTGATTTATCCTAAGACCAATTTCCTTTTCTATGCTCATTTCAAAAATTTAAAATGTATTTTCTCTACTGACACACCATGTTATTGAATTGCAATTGTCCTACACTTTAGTTAAAAGTTAGTATATATAAATGTTAACTAATGAAAAATAATGCATTTATTACAGGCTCTGCCACCAGCTCACCAGCCAGTACTGTGGAAAAAGCTGACCTTACCTTTTCAGAATATGCCTCTTGACACCAATGAAAATTAATCAATTTCATTTGCATAAAATTTCTCAGAATCCTATTAGTAGTCACCTCCTACTCAAGTCCTGCATTGAATTACAACAATGCTTTTTCCCCTTCCAGCACTGAAAGGTGAATGTGCTTTGGTACATTTTATTTATGGTGTACATTTTTACACATTTCTGCATAAACAGTAACATATTTCTGTGCATTTTTAAAAAATATACAGAAAACAGGCTGTTATATCTTGGATGTATCATAAGAAATAAGGATTTACTGGAAAAAAATAATGCTAGAAAAAGTGAACAGCAGTAAGGAAAAGGGGAAGTCCTAACATGAAATGGAGAGACTTGCTAAAGAAAACCACATATTTTGCTAATGACCAGATTAGAAGGCTCCTAATTCATAGAGTTCCTATAAGGCAGAAACAACAATCTGTAACCATAATCATGCACATTTTTCAAAGGTACACACAGTTTTGTGCCTGAATTTTTCTTCATCTAAATGCTCTATAGACCTCAAAAATGTACAGATTCCTGTGGTATGTATATTTATAAAGGGAAATGCTTCAACCAAGAGATTTATTTTCTTGTCTTCTATCCAACCACTCATTACACCTACAGCTGCTTAGCTTTAGCATGTAGAAGCATCCGTATGAATTAGTATTTTACTACTCACTATTGGGTGACCTTTCTAGACTTTATTACAAACTACTACCCTTTCTTTATTCATTGCCATGTACTTTACATTTTTTCTTCCCCACCCCACCCCATATTCTTCTCTTCCTATCTATCATGTGTTAGTTGCACATGTATATGAATTGAGCCAGAATCAGGTTACTTAACAATGTTCCTAACTTCTTTCTCACTGAATCTTACATATGAGTAGACAGTGCCAATGACGCAATCCCAGCATCAGTTGTCTTCGTACACTTGCTCTTGGACAATAGAGTGCACAGTTGAAAAGGACAGTGTTCACGCCTTATCTGAATATACTTCCAGGAACAGAATCCTAACCTAACCTAACCCCAACCCTTCAGAGCTAGACTTATAACACTGGCCATCTAAAACCCAATCTGAAATTTTAATACTATTATATCCAGATAATTTTACATAGTCCTTGCCTGAATGGAGGATGGGAGCTACTGGGAAGAATTCATTGCATATTATTTCCTTGTAATGGATATTTGTGGGAGTAGCTTCTCTTTCACAAAACCATGTATTGAATTTGTAGCAAACATCACACACATGCTGTCAGCCTGGCAATGCTGTCCGAGTCACAGCTCCTTCAAAATCCACATCAGATATCCACACTAACGTATGAGGTTGGTCTCATATTCATTTCAATGAGACTTTTATTTTAAACTAAACCAGAGGCTGTAGGTTGGCCCAATGCTTATTTGAACAAGTTGTCACGCCAGAGTACAAAGGACATGAATGCAGACGGACATAAGAATCTCCCTTACACTGGGTCAAATTATGGGTCTATCATGATCAGTATTGTCAATGTTCACAAGCATCAGTTGTAGAAGTTTTCAGGCAGGACATTTTCTCAACCTATTTGGATATGTTAGTGATTTGAACCCACCACCTTCTACATTCATCTCCTAAGGTTTATCACAAGGACTCATCCCATTTAGATGTTACAAATGGGTCAAGTGGAAACCTTCTACTATCTATGGATATTTCATGTAAATCAGAGCCTCCATTTTCTAGGATTCCTGAGTTAGTGGGAAAGTCCTCATTGGGGGCTAACCATCTTCAGACTAAGCAGGCAATGGAAATGGTGAGGGAGAGGATGAAGCTTGAATACTCTTCTCTTCTCATGGGCCATCTAACTCGTCTTGGTAACTGGTATTGTTTGTAAGTGCTCGGTTGGATGGTGGGCTAAATCCAATGGCACTCCTTCAATTGAAAAACATGAAACTTAATTAGCTCTCAATGCTTAGTAGGTCCCACTCGTTTCAGTGGTCCTTTGTGCTCCTGGAAGGATTAATACTGGATTTATACTAATTTCCCTCCCCTCCACCCCAAAAAAACCCCAAACTTCCCCCTCAGTGCTCTACCAATTCTAAAACTGACCCAGCATCACTACTGTGATGCCATGCCACATCTGATAGGAAGGACCAGGCATCTGTAGTGAGTGGAGGACCAGCTGCAAATTTAGATGATAAAAGATTTTGTATAATGCCAACATCTTACTCAACTCAAGTCAAAAGTGAAGTTTCTAAACATGCAGATACCAAATGTTTTCTTAACATTTTAGAGGCATGGCAAGATGCTTAGCATGGAGTGAAATCCTTCACCCATTAGACAGGGCAATCAAAAGTCAGAGATATATCTGGTTCTAATGGTTTTGGAATAGGCAGTGACCTCTCATGCCGACCAATGGCCCATGGGTTGCCACAACCCTCTTGGGGTGACTGCTCTCAGATTTTCCAGCACAAGTGGACCTACTGGGGCAACTTCTGTGCTGCCTGAGAACAACAATAAAAAGCAAACAGGATGCAAAGAGAAAGAGAGAAATGTCCAACAGACTCCATTCCACTTTTGCTTGACCACAGGCAGTGGCAAAACTGCAAGGAATGGTCTCCATCCAGTTCCACCATGGAGGAGGAAGGCGTACTGGAGAAAAGTACCTCCACAGTCATGCCTCCTCACAAATCCTGCCAGCGCACTCCCCTAATCCCTAGGCTTCAAAGGGTCCCCTATACACACACACCAGATTCTATTTTGCTCCCAGATCAGTCAGAAGTGTTTGCAAAAAGTGAAGAAGTCAACCAAAGTCATCTTCATAATGGATGGGGGAGGCCACGCTAGGGTGAAGTGCTTCCACAGTCAAGTATCTCTGTGCTCACAACCAGTGCAGCCACTCACACAACCCCCTCCAGGACAGTATCCATGAGTAATCAGATTACCAAGAGTGTGTCTGAACAAAAGTCAAACTACCCAAACTACCCAGCACTGAACTACCCATCTACCACACATAAGTGTAACAATTCCCAAAACCAGCCTCCACACACCAGGGAAAATAAGTTATTGGCCTGAGCTTTTTAAAAAAAAATATCCACCTCACTTGTTGCCATTTCAGTTCTCATGCTGGTTATCTCTCATTTATAGTTTGGCTCTTATCCACAACTAACTTTGGCTAGGATGAAACTTCAGTTGTAGACAATCTTTGTTTCTGTTCAGTATCTAAAGGATAACTGCCATCATTTGAGGAATGCATTCCTCCCCTTTCACAAATCTAGATACACAGCACCAGTCATATATGCACAAACATATGCGCAAAAGACTGATTCAAGTGAGTTGCTGCCAGAGGATCTAACACATTGGTTCCTAATGTGGGGCACATGCCCCACAGGAGGAGTTCAATTTCCAGAAGCCTAAGTCAGTACATTGGATGATCAGTTTTTTGGGGAATTGACTTAGGTTTCTGGGAACTGAAGTTGGAAAACCAAAGGTTGGAAACACTGGTCTAATGGCTTAAAAGTAAGTTGAATAGTTGTTTATTTCAGTCCTCTTGATCAACATTTTTTTCCAATTTCCAGTTGCTCCGCTCCTGAATTATTGCTGGTTCCTCTTTGTGAAGATTGCTTGTCTTGCTCCTGGTTCTTACCTCCATTTGGCTTCCATACACCCCCTGTGTTAGTTGGCTTCCATACACACCCTGGATTATGACACTCCTGTACAGCTATGATGGTGGAGGAGGCAGAAACAGTTTACACATGTCTGATTACTAGAAGCTGAGGTGTGGTTTAGACTGACAGTATATGCAGTGGCGTCGCTAGGGGGGCTAGGGGGCGGGTGGCCCCAGGCGGTGCTTTTTGGGCTATGTTTGTTCTTGCACTACAATTCCCATAAGCCATAGCAGGAGCGGGCACCAGCATCCACAGGGGGTGGCAAATTTGGCTTCAGCCCCAGGTGGCTGAAATCCGCACCATGTTACTGAGTATATCCCAGTGATGGCAAACCTTGGCACGCCAGTTGTTCTGGAACTTCAATTCCCAGAAGCCCTGATCAGCAGGAGTGCTGACTTGGGCTTCTGGTAGTTGAAGTCCAAGAACACTTGGAGTGCCAAGGTTTGCTATCACTGGTATATGCCCTCCTGGGCAGACATTTGACAGTTTTGACATCTGAATAGGTAGGGTAAAGTAACTGTTCCCATTCTGTAGAATCTATAGAATCAAGGGCTGTCCAGATTTTGACTGACTGGGTCATATGAAAAAAGGAATTATTGATTTGGTTTATTTGATAAGGTTGAATAACAAAAGAATTTGCAATTCTAGACCTTATGTCAGGATCTGTGGCCCTTTAACACCCCTCTACTTTTGGGCCCTAGAAAACACTGCAAATAACAAAGCCAGCAGAGATGATGGTATCCAAGTTGAACTTTTCAAAGCCCTAAAAGCTGATGGAATCAAATTATTACATTCTATATGCCAGCAGATTTGGAAAACACAACAATGGCCACAAGACTAGAAAAGATCAGTATATGTTCCAATCCCCAAAAAGGGAAATGCCAAGGACTGTTCAAATTATCAAACAATTGCGCTCATCCCACACGCTAGCAAGGTGATGCTTAAGATAATACAGGATAGACTGCAACAGCATGTGGAGAGAGAATTACCAGAAGTGCAGGTGGGGTTCCGAAGAGGCAGGGGGACTAGAGACCACATCTCCAACATAAGATGGATCATGGAAAAAACTAGAGACCACATCACCAACATAAGATGGATCATGGAAAAAACAATGGAATATCAGAAACAAGTATACTTCTGTTTCATTGATTAGACTAAGGCCTTTGATTGTGTAGACCACAACAAAATGTGGCAAGTAATTAAAGAGATGGGAATCCCGGAACACCTTATAGGCCTCATGAGAAATTTGTACATGAATCAAGAAGCAACAGTTAGGACAGAATACGGAATGACAGAGTGGTTTGGAAAAGGAAAAGAAGTAAGACAAGGCTGCATTTTGTCACCCTGCTTATTCAACTTATACAGAGAGCACATAATGCGCAATGCAGGGATGGAGGAATAATAATTTGGGATCAAAATTGTTGGGAGAAACATCAACAATTTGAGATATGCAGATGATACCACCCTAATGGCTGAAAGTGAGGAGGACCTAAAGAAGCTCCTGATTAGGTTGAAAGAAGAAAGTGAAAAAGCTGGCTTGAGACTCAATATCAAGAAAAAAAAGATCATGGCAACAGGCCCTATCAGTCCCTGGAAAATAGATGGGGAAGAAGTAGAAGCAGTGACAGATTTTACTTTCTTGGGATCAAAACTCACTGCAGATGGGCATTGCAGCCATGAAATAAAAAGGTGATTGATTCTTGGGAGGCAAGCAATGAGAAACCTGGGGAGCATAATGAAAAGTAGAGACATCATATTGAAAACAAAAATTTGTATTGTCAAAGCAATGGTATTCCCTGTGGCGATGTATGGTTGTGAGAGCTGGACCATTAGGAAAGCTGAGCACAGAATAATAGATGCCTTGGAGATGTGGTGTTGGAGGAGAGTTTTGAGAGTCCCCTGGGCAGCAAGGAGAACAAATAGGTCAATCTTAGAAGAAATCAACCCAGAATGCTCCTTAGAAAGTCAAATTGTAAAGATGAAGCTAAGGTATTTTGGACATCAAATGAGAAGAGAGGATTCGCTTGAGAAGGCCTTGATGCTGGGAAAGGTGGAGGGCAAAAGAAAAAGGGGGCGGCCAAAAAATGAGATGGTTAGATGGTATTGTGGAGACAATGGGCACAGAGCTCAGCGAGTTGAGGGGGATGGTGGAGAACTGGAGTGCCTGGCGGGCAATGGTCCATGGGGTCGCAGACGGTCAGAATCGACTGTGCGACTGAACAACAAACTTTTGGGCAGATACACGAGACTTATGTAAGTAAATGACTATGCAAACAGGTTTAGCTTCCACTCTCACAAAGAGTGAAATGGGTGAGCAGTGCCCATATGTATAGGCATTTACAATACAGTATTCAAGATAAGCTCAGTGCTTATACAGTATCTACATTTGGCCATATGGACATCACTTGTGAATGTAAAGGAGCCCTTGTGATGCAGAATATTTTGTAAATGACATCCATAAACATAGGACAATATTGGGGGAAAATTAATATAGCAGTAAAAGAAGAAAAATATAAACAAATAATTGAATCCCATTCTTTGGAATGACCTCCCTTTAGAATTTTCTGGAAATGAAAGAAGAACAAGACTGTAGCAGCAAAAGAACCATGTTTTAAAAATTCAATTTCTTTTTTTCCTGGAAAAAAAAGACAAATTTTTTTATTGGGCATTCTTTGTACCCCACACTTGTCCCACAGACTATATCCTTGATCATTAGCAAAGGTTAACATGGAAGTCATATTTTTTCCCCCTCAGAAGTCAACATCTGTTCCTATCAGAAGAGAAGCTGAGTCGCTCAGTTCATGAGGAAAAAATGCCTCCAGAAAAATCTGCCCAGAAGAAACTGTTGTTGTCATTGGGTCCTCTGTTGTTATTATGTCTTTAAGCTGTAACCCAAGGTGGTCTATTTTGATGTGTTGCAGGAAGAATCCAGGGAACGTCTCCCTGGAGTTATTACATGCGTAATAATAACATGGCCATCGTTTGTCAGAAGGTTCACTGCTAAATGAGTCAATAATAAGAAAAACAACAATCCGTGCTATTGAAATGAGTTGTAAGACTTCCAAATGTCTTCCCTGTATGTTTTAAAAATTACCAACTCAACTATCTCTATAAGGACCATTTTGTTATGTTTTAATATCTGCCAAAGTAAGCCCTGTAACAAAATAACACTCTCTGCCAACCTGCTTTACCCTGAGGCATTAAACACTGTCATAATGGGAGACTAGGAGTGTCTGATTGGGGGATAATTGCCCTGTGAATGATGGATGAGGTGTGGCTAACTTACTGAGAAAAACTATTATTATTATTTTATTATTATTTATTGAGATTTATATCGCTGCCCACTCGCCGTGGTTTGCCCTGAATCCCCAGTGTCCATCTTTCCACCTTTCTCCCCCACCTCAGCCACATTTTGCCCTGCTTTCACCTGAATATCTTTCTCCCCATTTTTTATCATTCTTAGCTGTCAGCAGACACATGCCTCCACAGCATTCCTCATTGCTGCTATTTCTTTCTCCCTTATCTGGGCTGGTGAAAGCCTGAGACCCAGTAGCCCTTCTTTCCAGAGGGCCTTCCATGAGGTGTGAAGTGGGACCAGATGGCCTATCAGGTACACTGGAGGTGACCCTTCAGCAAACATCCCTTTATGTCATTGTAATGATTTCTCTTTCTTTCTTTACTTTTTCTTGATGGGTTTCTCAGACATGGAACTACTTCTACAAAAGTTTGCTGCCAATTCTGCTGACTTTTGAAAACAACCCCTACATTTGTAGGCAAAGAGATGAACATCAGCCCAACTCATGGGAACAGGCACTGAGAGATTTCCATTGCACATTAAAGAAATTGAATTCAAGGCATTTTCTTTTCTTCTACATCCTTTCCAATGTCCTCTATGCTAGTTTTGAGAGTCACATTTTCTATATTGCAGTTTCTTGGCTGAATTTTTTAAATGGTAAAGCAAAGCCCTAAAACAGTAAGCCAGCTGTTCCATAGTCTGGATACACAAAATCTGATGATCCCTCCCAGGAAATGGTTACTGTCCAGAGATTGGGGCAAACATCCATCAGCCCCAACATGGCAGGCCTGTGGAGAGGCCATCTGAATAAACAGGGAAATTTACTCGGCCATTGTGTACCCCTCCCTTGTCCTTGTGAAGGAAGTCAGCTGTGCTGTTCATGAGGTCTCTTCCAGGAATATGTAGAGGATGGAAGGGTGGAGGGAGGTTGACTGGGAAACTGAAGGCCAGCCAAAACAAAGACCACAGCTACAGTTCCTGCGTGAGCAGCCACTCTCCTCCTGCATCCCATTAATGTTGCCTGCTTTCATCTTCAAAGCTCTAACCCAGCTTATGTGTCATTGGTCCTTTCATCCTTCAGCATCTTGTCCTCCTCTTAATGTCCTCCCTCCTTTAATCCATGCAGGAATGAAATATTTGTCTAATATGGGACATATTCCACTTCTTTCCTATTTTGATTCACATATAATTGAACAAACTTTATACATGTACATGTACATGTACATATACAATGGTACACTAGTACCTTGGATAACGCTAAGACTTGGTTCCACATGTCTTACCGTTATCCGGTTTTTAACGTTGTGCGATGCATTGATTGAACAACGTTTTTTAAAAAAAACTGCTTCCTTTCTGAAGAGGAAAGGGAACAGGGGGGCGCAGGTGCTGATCTCTCCCCAAACGCCCCCCCCCTGTCCCAGCCTCAATCCCACTGGGTTATTCTGTGACTGTTGAAGCTGGGATCTCCCCTGGTAATGTGCTTGTCTCGTAAAAGCAAAGGTACAGAGATCCCAGCCTCAACAGGCAGAGAACAGCCCAGTGGGATTGAGGCTTAGATCTCTGCCGGTAATATACCCTTGCTTTTGCAAGGCTTGTCTTGCAAAAACAATGGTACATTACCGGCAGAGATATCAGCCTCAGTCCCACTGGGCTGTTCTCTGCCTGTTGAGGCTGGGATCTCTGCTGGTAATGTGCCTTTGCTTTTGCAAGGGGAATCCCCGGTCAGCTTCCCAGCCACATTGGTCTCTAGCCCTGAGGGGTTTGGGCCAGAAATCAACATCAGGGAATTTGAGACAAACGTTTGCATCACACAATGTTATCTTAATGTTGTGTGATACAAATGTTTGCCTCAAATTCCCTGATGCTATCCAATTTTAGCATTATCCAAGGGAAATGTTATCCAACGTACCACTGTACCTCGCTTAAAGAGCATAATGCGTTCCATGAGATTGCTCTTTAAGCGAATTTGCTCTTAAAGCAAAACACCATTGTAAGTGACCAAGTGTAACTTCTGGCGGGGGGGGGGGATTGTGAACCCCAATTTAGTTGTTAAGTGGGTTTTTGGTTGACCATTCAGAGAAAATTCTGCTCTTTAAGCGAGCTAGTCTCTAAGTGAGGTGCTCTTTATGCGAGGTTTTACTATACATATACATATACATACAGTAATACCCCGGATAACGATTGTACCGTATAGCGCTAAAACTGCATAATGTTACAAGATTTTTGGAAAAATCTTGTATCAAATAACGTGATTTTTAGGGTTATCCGGTACAATCGTGTGTTGGGGGGTTGCATTTGGTAGAACATCTACCCAATCCACCACCACCACCCCCAGTGCCTGCCCGCACGATGTTTGGAAAGGGTACGGGGAAGAACACCGTGCAGGCAGTGGCGGCTTTGGCGAAGAGCGGAGGAGGCGAAGGAGCTGGAGAGAAAGAGAGAGGGGAAGGAAGGAAGGAAGGGGGCGCCGCCGCCAGCGCCGCCGCCGCCAAAGCCGCCGCTGCCTCGCCAGTTGATCCTATTGTTTCTTAAACTGCCTCCTTTCTTCCTTTCTTTGGCGATCCCAAAGAAAGGTGACTTGAGCCCAGCAGCGGCCGCAGCTTCGTCGTCTCCCCACCACCACCCAAAACGAACCTTAGCACTTGCCGCGGTGGTGGTGGGGAGACGACAAAGCCACGGCCGCTGCTGGGCTGAAGTCACCTTTCTTTGGGATCGCCAAAGAAAGGAAGAAAGGAGGCAGTTAAAGAAATGATAGGATCAACTGGCGAGACAGCGGTGGCTTTGGTGGCGCCGGCGCCCCCTCTTCCTTCCTTCCTCCCCCTCTCTCTTTCTCTCCAGCTCCTTCGCCTCCTCCGCACTTCGCCAAAGCTGCCAAAGCTGTCGCTGTCTCGCCAATTGATCCTAATGTTTCTTAAACTGCCTCCTTTCTTCCTTTCTTTGGCGATCCCAAAGAAAGGTGACTTGAGCCCAGCGGGGCTCCCCCTGGGTGGGTGTCAGGGTGGCTGAGGAGTGAAGTTGTCGGAGGCGGCTGACGACTGACACTGGCTGTCAGTTCCGCCCCTGCCCGCCGGGCTTCGTGCTCATGTTGGCGCCTCCCCCCCAGGCTCTTGTGCACCGCACTGGCTCCTTACCTTTCAATGCTGCTGTTGGTTTTTGGGTGGTTTGACTGATTTTTGAAGGGTTGGGGGGACGTTTTTATTTTTGGAGGGTGGGATTGGGCTTTTTCTTTACCCCTATGGGGATGCCTTGAGTTATGAACAAATTCAAGTTACGAACAAGGCCACGGAACTGATTTCATTCATAACTTGAGGTTTTACTGTACCTATACCTATACCTATACCTATACCTATACCTATACCTATACAGACACTTTTATTGTGTCAACCAAAAAAGTATAAAAAGATAGGCAAACTTTCAAATTCATTGTAAGCAAAGAGAACAGGAGGGGATGGAGAAGGAGGGGGAATGCTTGACTTTACGTCCTTGTGGTCTGTATGGGCGCTTGAGATGCTATAGAGTGAGAAAATTAAGGAGATAACAATACAACCTTATGTGTGGGGTCGGGGTGGGGGTGGGCTGTTTGTGTTGAAAGGCTGAAGAATCTCTATGCAGAATCTCTAGCTTGGCATATCAAACCACACCTCCTGACAGTGCTTTGTACAGCAGTATGCAAAATGATGTGGCCTGTTGTCACAGCAAAGAAGACTGACCCGTTGATAGGAGGTACTGTGATTAGTGTGGATGACGCAGTTGTGGCAGCAGTAGAATAGTGGCTCTTTTTCTTCTTTGGAGAGCAGAGCAGTTCTTATACACCCTTCTATACCCCTAAGTGGGTCCAGTGCCTTGTTGTATGCAAGTGGATGCTTTCTCATGATTGGTGTTGCAATAAATGTCAAGTGCCATTCCAACCAGTTTCTGTAGGTGGAATGGGGCAACACAATGCAGAGAAAGAGTGTGTTTAGTTATGGAGGTATAACTCTCACTGCCCTCATAGTAATTATAGGAGGTGAAATGGACAATACCCATTCCTCTTTATCGTTCTTGACCTTAGGGTCTGAAGGTCATCTTGGGCTAAAGCCAGCTTTATTGCCCATCTACTGAATGGTTCTATGACCAAATGTTCCAGGAAATGGATGCCTTTAATATGAACATTTTCATCCTCATGATCTGAACACACTTATCTAGTTATGCAAGGCTAATAAAAGGGACCCATTAGTACAACTCTCTTCTTTGGAAGCGTACCTTATTTCTTTCTTCATTTTAAGATCAGCCTGATAATTCTGGTTGAGGGGAGAGGATAGAGTACTACCAGCAAAAATAACAAATTCTTTGCAGGATCCTCTTACCTCTGAGATTTCTAGCATGTTGGAGTCTAAGTCCTCACTGACAAAGAGAAATCCCAACCCTGGAATCAATTCCTGATCATTCCCTTAAAATGTATGTCCAGAGGTAACTATCTCAATTCTGTAAATCATGATGTTTGAATTCATCCCTTCATCTGTGGTCTCTGTGTGTGCATGTGTGTTGCTTCCTGAATTTGGATACAGCATGCAAGGGTTACAATTTCAGACTACCAATCCCAGAATACCCAACTATGGTGGCCATTGGCCATGCTGGCTAGAGAGCTATAGTAGCTTTAGTCCAAAAACATAATTTGTATGAACCTTGTTTTTCATATCCTAGCACTGTTTCCTTGGATTCCAGAGAGCATGGAAAGTTAGTGGCTCACATTAAAAGAGAACCAGGTATTTTCTTATTAAGTGTGATTTCAAAGATCAGGGTGAATCACTCGAATCACTTGCACTGTATGTAGCATCATCAGTGGAAAAGGTTGACAGGACAGATAGGCTGGACCCTGACTAGACTGTGCAGCAGATCTGTCAAGCAGCTGAGATAACAAGAACACACGTGGGGAAAGTTAAGTGGAGGAGGAAATGGGTGTTCAGTGTGCGCTATAAATTATCTAAGGAGAAAAGTCAGGGCATGCATGGGAGACTACAACCACTATTAGCAAAGGTCAGAACAAGCCACTAAAATGGAGAGGTACACGTGGGATGCAGCATTAGCCTCTAACCTAACTGGTTTATGGGAAAACCTTGCGATAGACATGGGAAAGGAAATCTTTTTGCCAAATGTTAAAGGTCAATAGCAGAGAAAAACCCAGGTAGTGTTGCAAATGTCTCATGGAGGCTGAAGCATAAGCTGCATGCCACATTGCTGGTCCTTTCACTAGCAATAGGGAAAAATTTGTCCGTTTCAATTCCCTCCTCACCACATTAAACTTTTAAACTTCATGTTGTTTTCATCATGAACATGCATCCTGAACATTTTAGTCAATGTTTCAGAAATAAATGGAACCCCCCCCCCCCGCACTTGTGCCCCAGTAAAATCCAATTGATACAGCTATTTTTTTTAGTGAGGAAACCAAGTTGTACCCATTTGCCATAAATATGTTAAAGGGGAGTTTCTTAGAAGAAAAAGAAGTAGCAATCTAACAGAACACCACAATGTGGTTGAATGCACTTCCATGCAAACCCAAACATGTAAGAGTCAAGCTAGTCTTGAGTCTGAATGAACAAAATTATTTGTTTGAGTCTCCTCCTCCTCCTGCTATTTCATTATTCTAAATCATGTTATTTCCATCTATAATAAAGGGCAGCGTATGTGTGTGTGCATGTGTAAGTGAGTGACTGAGAGAGTGAGAGAGAGAGGGAGGGAGGGGGGATGAATTCTAAGGAGTAGCTATGGTTGAGTGCTTTGTTATTTAATTATTATTTTTTGGAAAGTGTTTAAATTAACTAAAATCTGCTTGTAGTTCTTGCCTGGCACTAGTTCACAAACTTTCTTAATCTCACCTCCCCAGCAGTAAGGAAATGGCAGTCACATTCAGATGTTCATTTCTCCAGAAGGCCTCTAACCAGATCTTTACCATATTTCCACCAGTTGTACTCCCCTCAAACTCACCTCAGTTAAAAGAGAGAGAGAGAGAGAGGGATGTTACTTGGGAAAAGGTGAGAGGCAGGTGAGTAGAGGGAGAAACTAAATGAGTCCTGAGGTGGAGGAAGTAAATAATAAATAAAAAAGAAATAAAAGGAGTGACAGAGGGAGAGATAGAATAGGGAGAAAAAATAGGATTGAAAGGTTTTGGGCTCTTGCATTCTGAGTAATCCTGAATATGAAGAAATTTGTTCTCAAAAATTAACCAAAATTTACTTCACTATAGAAAGTATAGCTAATTGATTTCGACACGGCACAATTAGGGCAATAAATAAAGTTCATGCAGCCTTCATTATTTCATATGTCCATCTTGCCACTCAGCATGCACATCAAAAATGAAGACAGACCTAATATAAAAATGAGGGTTCACAACACATACTTTAGGGGCTCCATAGCTTAGTTTCTAGATGTGTGGTGAAGGTATTATGGCATTGCCAATATTAGTGCTAAGCTGAACATTCCTTCTATACAAATTTCAGCTGTGCTTATACAATGTGCTAGATTCAGAAAATAATACTCTTTTGAAAAAATTGCGAAGGAAGAAGTCTGGGAGAAATTATCATGGGTGAGTTTCATGATTCTTATGCTTACATTATTGCTATTACTGTTATGAATAACAATAATAATAATTAAATACAAAAGTGATAAGTAGAAACAATAATAAAGTAATAATAATGTACAGAAAGTACCCAACATTAAGGCAAGAAATTAAAAGACATAAAAGCAAAATCTGGTCATCTTTCTCCTTTTATTGATTTCAGCAACCAGAATCATATCAACAGCTTTGGTTACCAAGTTAAAGCAATCACAATACAGTAAAACCTCGAATAACACTAAAACTTGGTTCCACAAGTTTTAGTGTTATCTGATTTTTAATGTTATTCGATGCATGCATCGGATAATGTTAAAATCCTATGGTATGCATTGGATAACATTAAAACTCCATAGAGATACATTGTAACCAGCACAGGCTTTAGCGAACCTTATCCAATGCATCCCATAGAATGTTAACATTATGTGATGCAACCCACCCACCCCGGATTGCTTAATGTTATGCGGTTTTAGCGTTATCTGATGCAAACATTACCCAGTGTATTACTGTACCTGATACTGTACCTGATAAAATTTAAAAATTCAGTGATTTTGCACATGTCATCTTACCTGCAAATTTTTGGGACCTGACACCTAATGATTAGGATTGATCCCTTGGTCTTCCACCAAACACCAGCAACCCTAAGAAATAAGAAATGCAACTATAATAATAATAATAATAATAATAATAATAATAATAATAATAATAATAATAATAATAATAATAATAATAATAATAATAATAATAACGTGCCACCTAGTAGATTCCACCTTACAGTCATCATTTCCAGGGTATTCTATGTATGTAGACAAAAGTAGCTTACCATCCACTTCTTTTGGGGGCGCTCTGAGAATGTATAGCTTGTCCAATGTTCAATAGGCTGCCTCTTCTTCCAGAAGCATAATGGGGAACCAAACCCCCAATCTCTGGCTTCACAGCCAGATATATAACAGACAGGGGTGTCTAGCCAACTAGTGTTACTTCTGGGAGTCTAAAAAGTGGGTATGCAGGCCTTGCGTTGAATTTTATAATCTTTTATTAAATAGAAGGCAAATTATTTCCAAAATGTCTTCACCTTTTCTCCTCAGAGGTTGCTTCCTCACCATTAGGACCCAAGTATTACACTGAAGGAGAGGGCCTTCTGAAGGAAGCAAAATGGTGGCCAGAGTGGTAATACAAGCATAATATGCATACACTGCTGCATAGAAAATCATAATTAGAGTAATCCCATTTGATGAGGTGACTTAGGAAAATCCTTCTGATTCAATGGGCCTACTCTAGAGTGTCTCATGGTACAATACTAAGCAACAGAGTTTGAGCCATTCTTTAAATGGAGGGTACCCTTTTCTGCCATTTTACAAATTAAAAAGACAGTTTTCCAAAAAGATCATGAGGTATAGCACAGCTTGGGACACACTGCACCTTTTCCTGCACCCTCATGAATGGCTTGCATCACATGGAATAGGGGCTTGTGTGGTTCAATGAAGCTAAGAGCTATGCTATGTAGGGCCAATCAAGACAGACAGGCCAACGTGGAGAAGTCAGACGGAAGAAAATCCACTGGGAAAGGAGATGGCAATGCATTCTAGTATCCTTGCTAAGAAAATCCCATAGACATTATCAAAAGGCTAGAGGAGATAATGTGGGAAGATGAGCCCCTCAGGTTGGAAGTTGTCCAATAAGCTACTGGGGAAGAGTAGAGGGCAAGGGCAACTAGTCCTAGAAAGAGTGAAGTGGTTGGGCCATGGCCAAAAGGATTCTCAGCTGCAAATGGTGAAAGGAAGGTCTGATGCTGCAGATGGTGAAAGGAAGGTCTGATGCTGTAAATAACATTATTGCCTAGGAACCTGGAGTGTAAAATCTATGAATCAAGGCAAGCTGGACATGGTCAAACATGAGATGGAAAGACTGAACATTGGAGAGTAAGAAATCCAACCCTAGGCTGCTCCAATATGGGGTGCCTCAGGGCTCAGGGCTCTCTCCTCTCATATTTAACATCTACATGAAACCGCTGGGTAAGATCATCCATTCCCATGGGGTGAGGTATCATCAATACGCAGATGATACTCAACTGTATATCTTGGCCCGTGGAGATCCAAGTGATGCAGTGGAAGTCCCTTCCAGGTGCCTGGAGGCTGTGAGGGCCTGGATGGGGGAGAATGGGCTACAGCTGAATCCTGACAAGACTGAGTGGCTGTGGGTCGGTGGCCCTGTGTTATCTCAGGAGCTACCATCTTTGGTCCTGGATGGCGCAGTGCTGCCCCAAACAGACCCGGTGCGTAATCTGGGGGTCCTCTTGAACTCACGACTACTGCTTGAACAGCACGTGGCAGTCATGGCCAGGAGGGCTTTTGCACAATTTTGTATAATACGCCGGTTATGCCTGCTCCTAGACCGGGACTCCTTGCTCATGATTACACATGCTTTGGTCACCTCGAGACTTGATTATTGTAATGTGCTCTACATGGGGCTGCAGCTGGTCCACAATGCGGCTGCCCAGGTCATGATGGGGTGTGGGTGTTATCCTCATGCCTCACCATTGCTGCAGGAGCTGCACTGGCTGCCAGTGTGCCTCTGGGTGCAATTCAAGGTGCTGGTTATAACCTTTAAAGCCCTATATGGTAGTGGGCCAGAATACCTAAGAGACCGCATCGCCTTAACGACATCTGTCCATCCTACCAGAGCAGACCAGAGATGTGCTCTGGTTGTACCATCAGCTAAAGAGGTGCACCTCTCTAACACAAGGAGGGAGGCCTTCTCTGTGTCTGCTCCAGCCCTATGGAACCTCTTGTCAAGTGAGCTGCAGCTCCAGATGGAGCTGCTGCCTTTTAGGAAGGGGGTCAAGACGTGGCTGGCAGAGCATGTGTGGGGTATGGGCCAGACAGATGCCCCAGTCTGTTGGCTCATTTGAACCCCCTCTCTCTGTTTATCTTGTTTTAGCTTTTTTTAAAATTTTAAATCTTTTAATCTTGATTTTATATTATGTTTTTATTGTGATGTAGGTGTTGAGAGTTGTGTTAGCCACCCTGGGTCTTTTTGAGGAGGGCAGCATAAAAGTTTGCTTAAATAAATAAATAAATAAATAAATAGATAGATAGATAGACAGACAGACAGACAGACAGACAGACAGACATCTTGGGAATCAGTGAACTAAAGTGGACAGGGATGGGCAAATTTTTACATCTACTACTGTGATCCATTGCAGGGGAAAGGTGATACCTTTTATAAGTCACTTTAAAAATTCAAAAAAATGCAAGCTTTGGTAACTCAAGGTTACTTCATCAGGCACTCTTATGGCATGGTTTCCAAGCCAATCTCCATTCTTAGATGTTTCATGGGAAGATAAGCAGCAGGTTGTGTCTTTTTACAGTTCCAAAAACAGGAAGCTAGGGATCTGCATATTACTCTCTTCATATGGCCCTCTTTCAAGCCAGTAAGTTTTCTTTGTGGCGGTGTGGGGTGTGAGCAATTCAAACTCAGTGTCATCCAGAATTGGGGAACAAATTTACTTTGCCCACTAGACATGGCTGCACAGTTTATTTTTCCTTAGTCAACTAATGAAGATACCACAAAGAGCCACATTTTAAAGTGACTTTGAACACCATCACAGCAGAACCACTGATTTGATGAACTTCCACTAGATAATATACCTATTTGACCCTGATTTGGACTGATCTGGACTAATTTGGTATGCCAGTGAGAATTAGGACCAAATATGGAAAACTGATTAGTTTAGAAAAGGAAAAGGAGTATGACAAGGCTGTATATTGTCATCTTGCTTGTTTAACTTATATGCAGAGTACATCGTGTGTAATGCAGGGCTGGATGAATCACAAGATGGAATTAAGATTGTCAAGAAAAATATCAACAACCACTAGTATGCCATTGACACCACCCTAATGACAGAAAGTGAAGAAGAGCCTCTTGGTTAGGGTGAAAGATGAGAGTGCAAAAGGTGGCATGAAACACAACATAAAAAACCAAGATCATGGCATCTAGCCCCATCACTCCTTGTCATTTAGAAGGTAAAGATAGGGATGCAGTGATGCCTTTGATTTTTTAGGATCTAAAATTGTTTCACAGAGTGACTGCAACCATTAAATAAAAAGATACATCCTCCTTGGGATGCAAGCTATCCCAAACCTAGACAGTATATTAGAAAGTAGAAACATCACTTAGCTGACAAAAGTCTGCATAGTTAAAGCAATGGTCTTCCCAGTAGTAATGTATGACTGTGAAAGTTAGACCATAAGGAAGGCTGAGTGCAGAAGAATAGATGCCTTTGAACGGTGTGTTGGAGAAGAATTTTGAAATTGCTCTGGATTTTAAGGAGATCAAACCAGTCAATTCTTAAGGAAATCAACTTTAACCGCCTCTTGGAAGAACAGATAATGAATCTGAAGCTCAAATACTTTGGCCAACAAATGAGAAGAGAGGACTCAATGGGAAAGATCAAAGGTGAAAGAAGAAGGGGGCAGCAGAGGATGAGATGGCTACATGGCATAGTTGACACAGTAGGCGTGATCTAGGTCAGTGTTTCCCAACCATTGGTGTTTGGACTTCAACATATAACAAACAACCTGAGGAAAAAACATTCCAAAATTCAACAACTAAATACATGTGCTCCCCCCCCCCCATCAGAAGTATTAGGGAGTAAAAACATGTGCCTTTTACTACTGTTGGGTTTGTCTTTTCCCCTTTATTAACACAAAATCAATAAATGTTTCCCATATAACTACAAACCTCTCTACCAGTTGCCTGCCTATTATATTACATGTGAGTTAATCATTAATTGCTACATCCCAGACTTCCCTATACCAATCACTTAACAAAATATTATCCATTCTGAAGCAACATTTAATACCAACTTTGAAACAATCTTCTCACATAATATATGGCCAACTCAATGCTGGAAAGTTTTCTCTCTGGTTGTTGGATGGAAATTGCAACTCTCAAAATTCCAAGAGTTGACAATATTCTCATCCCACCCCCATGGAATAGGAGAAGTTAGGAAACTGAAAATGTATTTAAAGTGAAAAGGCTTTTTCTAAAGTACTCTACTGGAAAACTCTTCACTTCTGCAAAATTGAGAGATTTGTTTTGGCAGAGTCTTAAAGGTGGAGTATGAAGGAAGGGATGGAAAGGGCACCAAAGGGCAATTCATGTGCAGAAACCAAAGGAAGGAACTGGAGAGGTGTGGAAAGGAGAAGGTGAGACGATGTGCCAATGGCAAGTAGCCCTGCTTCCTGGAGCTCTACTCGCAGGTTGCTTGGCTCTTAACAACCCTTGATTTTGTATTTTTCCAGTATTTTCTCTGAAATGTGTTCCTTTTTAAGGCCCATCCAGCCAAGGCAGTATTGGCCATGTGTGTTTGTTCAAAATGACTTCTTCTTTACTTCCACTTTTACCACTTTGGGTGTTGAAGGAGATACAAAGTTATTGTTCTTGCACTTCTAGTGGACTCCACCAGCATTATTTGGCGTTCTTGTAATGTTCCTTTAATGTTGTCTCTTCATCTTCCTCTTATGGGACTGAGGTGGCTTAGTGGTTAAGACGCTGAACTTGATGAATGGAAGAGCAGCAAGTCTGCATTTTGAGACCTGCGTGCTGCATGATGGAGTAAGCTCCCACCTCTGTACCAGCTCCTGCCAACCTAGCAGTTTGAAAGCAAGAATTTGCAAGTAGATAAATAGGTACCACTCCAGTGGGAAGATAAACAGTGTTCCATCCACTCCAGTGTCTACCGTAGTCATGTCTGCCACATGTCCTCCTTCCGTTTGGTCTGTCTCATGGTCTTTGTCCTTCTCCTCTTTCCACATATGCCTTGATATGGAATTCCAAGATATTCTCTCCAGAAAGGCAAACCACTTTCCTTGTTGTTTCTGTATGTAGCTTAAGATTGGTTCTTTTTCAGTTCTTCCTGATTCTCTCCTTTCTAGTCACTACAGAAGTCTTCCTCAGACATCTCATTTCCATGGTGACCAGCATTTGTTTATGTTTTCTGTAAGTGTCCAAGTTTGGCACTGGTAACATAGGTGGAAATGAATATGCTTTGACTGAGGTGTTTCTTTGTGCTGGTTGGTACTCCTTTATGTTGTAAGAGAATTGCTAACTATCCCAACATTTGGTTTGCCTTACTGTATCATATGTTAATCTCTTTGTCTATTTTGCCATCTTCAGTAAATGTCGTTCCTAGGTATTTGAATTCTGCCACTTGTTTTATACTTGTTCCCTCCATTATAATGTTGAAGGTTGCCATTTCCTAAGTCTTCTCTTTACTGATTCTCATGTTATTTATCTTGCATTCTTGGTTAATGGACAGAAGGTGTTGTTGAAATTTCTCAGCTATAGTTGGTATCAATGTCTGATCATCTGCAAAAAGTAATTTGTTTCCATTCAGGGCGTTTATCTATTTTTGTTTATGCTGTCCATGCAGGTGATAAATAATAATAGTGATAGTACACATCCTTGCGTCACTCCAGATGTTACTACGAAGGGTTCCAATATTCTTTACTTGTTCTAACTACACTTCTGCAGTCACTATATATGTTTTTACACAATCTAATAAGATTTTGTACTCCATCTTTGATCAATATTCGCCATTGCAGTTTCCTGTCAACTCTATCAAATGCCTTCTTTTGGACTACAAATGTGACTATTACTCTTTTCTATATTTTTCCGTATTAGTTGTTTAAGCATTAAAAATGCATGTGTACAGCTTCTGTTTTTTCTGATGCCCATCTCCTCTTCAGTTAGTTGTGGTTCTATAACTGGTCTCATCCTCATTTCTACTATCTTGACACATATTTTCCCTGAATATCTTAAAAGATATGCTGAACCATATTCCATTTATTGGTATGGGTCAGCCATTACACATAGTAAATAAACTTCCTTCTGCTATCCCCACTTGGCTTTTGAAGGTGATAATGGTAAGATGTCTTCTAGAAAAAATGACTTGGATCCTAATTCCCTCTAGATAATGTAACAGTTATTCACAGAACAGGGCCTTTCTAACACCTCCTTCCCTCTGTAGCTTCTGTGCTTCCAGCTTCACCAAAATAATATGTTCCTGGACATTGAGGAAACTTTGGGAGTAATATGTTGAGTGATGTGCAAGAAGCTGCATGTAGACAAGGAATTCCATTAAAAATACCCTACAGCCTCCACTCATCTAAACCAACTCAGGAATGCTATCTCAAGTAAAGATTATGGCAGTGTATGTGCTGGCCCACTGTTAAGCACTGCTTTTCGGTTCTAATAATAATTCATGTAATGAAACAGACACACGTAATACAAATACAAACTTCAACTGGCAGAATACATCTCAAACCTGAAGTCAGAAAAGTTATTCTTTTTAAATTATTGACTCCAAAAATCTAACAACTAAGTTTTCTAAACTCTGTTTGCAGTCACATGCAAAATCATTCTGGGAAAGAGGTGGGATTCACACATTGGTCCTGTCCCAATATCCCTGCAGTCCTTACTGCCCCAAGAACCCTTCATGCCTTTAACATGAAGATCGGGAAGAAAGTTGTGTAAGCATTAGCATGATGGCAGGGGAAAGGGAGATTAGTGGTTGATGTGGAAGGAATTGGAGAAGCTCTGCATCCATTGAATCCAAAGCCTCCTCCACCCTCATCACAAACATGTTCCTAAGACAAGTAACATGTAGACCAGGCTTCAAGCTAGTGCAAACATTTAGCAATAGTAATAGCAATTACACTTATATACCACCCCATAGTGCTTAGTGTACCCTCTGGGCGGTTCACAAGTTAATTAGCATTTTGCCCCCAACATGCTGGTTACTCATTTTACTGACCACAGAATGATGGAAGGCTGAGTCAACTTTAATCCCTGGTCAGGATTGAGCCATTCGAAAGCAAGAAATTGCAAATAGATAAATAGGTACCACTTTGGCAGGAAAAGTAATAGTGTTCCATGCTGTCCAGTGTCTAGTCATGCCTGCTCCATCAACATAGAAACATCAGACAGTGCTGGCTCTGGCTGTAAACAGAGATGGACATCACTAGCTATCGGGCAAGACCATTGTCTTTATTAAGTTGAGACATTTGGTTAAAAAATGTTAAACCTTGGGTGATGGTGGTAGTGCTAGTTCACAAGTACACTGTATAGAGAAATCATCATCTGTCAGAAGGTTCGATCTGTAATGTTTTTAGTCAGTGACAGCTGTCACATTTCATACCTCTGCTTCCAAAGCAGGAAGGAATATGGGATTTCATAAATTTATCAGTGCACTCTGTATTCTCTTTTACTTTGTTAAATCCACACAAGAAACTATTGTTAATATGCCATCCCCAAGTGGGACAGGAAAAGATATGATACATCTTCCCTGCTAACTCATCTCATTTTTCTTTGGGGAGAAGCTGGAAGGGGTGTGCCCTGTTTACTTTTGTAAAGATTTTTTTTTTATTTAAAAAATCACTTTGTGGTTCCCAGACACTCCCAGGTCCCAAGGTCTGAGCTGATGTGGATCCTTGGGTTGCATCCTGTTTTGTCATCTAATCACTTAATTGCCCTTCTCAGAGAGCTTACGCAACTGACCTTTCACAGGGCAGAAAGTCTCCCTGATGGTGCTTTTCCCTCTGCTGACAGCCGAAGAGCAAGTGAGAAACTTCCTCCAGTTAATGCAAAAGCCATCCCCAGAGGGGCAGTGAAATCCGCAGGTGGGGCAAAGCATTGGAGCCGAAATTCATAACATTCACTGGACAGAAATTCAACAGATTACATGATGCAAGTGTTTGCTTGGTTTCCCCCACGTTCCCAAAGTTAATTGCAAGATACAACTTTAGCCATCCTGCAATTTGGGCAACTGTTTCATCCAGTGATTTAGAATTAGAGATTTGAGCCGAATGAGCTCATCTCTTACTGTAGCATTTGGAGAGCATTGGAACCTTTTCCCAACTCTCAGCTGTATCTTTTATCTCAAAGTTCAAAAGATCACACTTCTTTTAAAGGCCCAAAGAGGAGAGACCAGTTTCTTGAACACAAGTATTCAGGTCATTTGGCAAAAATCCAGGAAGAAAGATGCTGGGAAAGTCCAATATAAAATGGATTAATTTTTATTGGTGCAGCAAAACCAATCAGACATGAAGTCTTGTTCCATCTCCTCTAGAGTCATTGTCCAATATGAAACAAAAGGCTCCTTCAGATGTTTTTAGGTCCAGGCTTTCAAACATGAATCCACTGTTAAGCAAAAGAATCCATTAGTCCTTTATCATGAATAAAATATGCCCAAAATTTGTGGTGTCCAAGTTTGAATTAATAATAGAGGTAAAGGTCTCCCTTGCTCAAAAGCCAATCATGTCCAGCTCTAGGGGGTTGGTGTTCATCTCCATTTACAGCCCAAGAGTCAGTGCTGTTTGCATCTGCAGGCATTTTCATGGCCATGTGGCATGACTAGACTCCGGAGTGTACAGAATGCCATTACCTTTCCTGTCAAAAGCAGTACCTATTCATCTACTTGCAATTCCTTGCTTTTGAACTGCTAGATTGGCAGGAACTGGGACAGATGATAGGCACTCATTCCATTGCGCAGCACTCGGGTCTCAAACTGCTGACCTACCGACCTTCTGGTTGTCAAGCTCAGTGTCTTAAACACTGCCTTCAATGCAAGGGTAAGCATTATAACACTAGGAGATTTTTCTTTAAAATTATTATTCTATTTTTACTCCAGGCCAGATTTCTGCCAACAGAAAAGTCTATAAATTTAAGTAATCATTGATCTCTGTTTTCCTTTGAAGACATTCAAGAACATAAATATTCAGCTTGCAGATAATATGGAAAAATGACCCTTCTCTTGTTCTTTAAATTAACTTCCGTGCTTTTCTATGGTGCTTTGCTTTCCTGTTATGCACAAAGTCTCCTTTGCAACATCCCATGACCAACATTTTTATCAGTAGTAAGCAGACTATTCTTTGCCACCTAATATGATAATACTTTTTAATCAGACTTTGGCTTATCAGTGTTGCAGTTTTTAAAAATAGTTTATGCTTGCTGTCTCACCTATACTCTCAGGTCGTCTCTGCTCCAAGCCACTAGCATACTTCTGTAGACATGTGTCCCCCCCCCCCCCCTGTTATTGTGCATAAACTGATTTTTTTCTCCATTTGATTATGGGCTGTGACTAGTTCTTTTATTATGGGCCACCAGGGTTTTATACTCACTTTTCGCTTCCTTTTCATAGCAAACAGAGGAAAGGCTAACAAGAGAGTGCATGACCTGTTCAAGGTGGAGGACACTGTCCCTTTTTTCTTAACAGTTTAGACAAGTTGTCACAGGAAAAAGCTCCTGAGAGAGAGAGAGAGAGAGAGAGAGATCCTAATGAAGTCTCCAGTGAGAGCAATCATCCTGAAACAAAATCCATATTATAAAATAAACCAAGGTTGCACTATAAAACCATTAAATGCTAGCATAGGAAGAACTCATAATCTATTTCATATGTGCAGCATCTGTGAATTTCTCTTAAATATTTCCTGACTGATGCTCAGCAGATCTATGAGACAGTCCATAATTCTGTGGTCTACAATATGCTTCCAAATAAGAAAGTTCTAGCTTTAACTTGTAGTATCTCTTCTAAATGACTGTATAGCAGATGACAGGAAAAACTCTCTTTCTGAGATTCTGAAGAATTGCTGCCAGTTACACAAATCACTATTTATCTATGTCTGGCCAGACATCCCACTATGGTAATGGAGTAGACCATACAGCCAGTGACTCAACACCGAGTGTTGGGTGGTGGCAAATGACCTGGCTCCCTAAAGAGACCAGTGGCTATGGGTAGATGAGCCCCTTTAGGTGGGGTGATGGTCCCCTCAATGGAAGAAATGCCATTGGAAACCATCATATTGGCACAACGGCAAAAGGAATGGAGGAGGAACTCTGATTCCCAATGGACATGGAGGCAGAAGAGGCCATGCCAGATGGACTGGCTGTGAAGGCGCACCTTGTCAATATTCTCAAGGCTGTGGCAGTCCATTGCAGTCCTGGTGTTAAATCCTGCATGTCTCATTTCAAATGTGCCACAGGAGATGGCTCCGTGATCACAGTGTGTGGGTCACTTCATTGCAAGCTGGGATCCACCTTAAACAAATTAATGTCAATGGCATTTTTCCTTCTTCAGGAAAAAAAATGCATTCTCAGATATGAGTTGCTCCCGACGATGATTTATCTAGATAAACAGAGATGAGCACTGAACCTTAGAGTTGGATACAACTGGTTTTCGAGCAAGGGTGACCTATATCTAATATGGGAACAGTAGTCATGTGTGATGATGGTGGTTTAACAGAAGAGCATGCTTCATTCTTCTTAAGTCATAGCATTCTCATTTTTGTTCTCCATCTCACCTACGATATGCAATTTAGGAAACAATCCACCCAAGTAAAATATTCTGTGTCTCAATAACATCACTAGGAATTCAGGATCTTAGTTCTGACCAAATGGTGTCCCCAGTTATTTGTGCAGAATATGAGCTTCATGAAGGTTCATTACAAATGCTTGAGAGTTGAAACGCAAATGAAAGTATAAAGTTCAGATAGATATGCCTATCATTTGAAATTATCCAGAAATGGGCTATCAGTTGTAAGTAATTTGGTTGTGAGAGACTGCTGCCAAGAGCATTAACACTTCAGTGTCAAGACTTATGAGCAATATTGAGAAGATGGTGGCTGACATAGAAAATATATGCATACTGCAAACTAGAGTGATCAGATGTGATTGGGAGTTACTTCTAGTTGCCCTGTGGGAAAGAAGAGAGTCTGCTGTTTTTGTGTAACCCTAGGATGTCCTCCATGTCATCCTTGAGTGTCACTACAATGGAAACTCGGCAAGAGAACTCCAGAGGTCATCCTCTTGTCCTCTTTTCTCCCAAAACTTTACACAATATTTTGTTTAATATTCTTCTCCCCCTTTTAAATAAACTATTTTGTTTAAAAAATAGGCATGACACTGCATTTATTAGATGTTCTTTTGCTGTGCATTATGAAAATCAGATTACAGGCTAAAGCTGATTTACTCCCCTCCCTTCCCCCCAACCCTAATTTTATCAGTTTATGAATCTCTGAGAAAGCAAAACATGTGACTGCCAGCACTCTGTGATGGTTGAGAGATATGAACTGAGGAAACACAGATGCCTTTGAAAGCTTCATCCCAACTCTGCCCCCCTTCCTTAAAATACAATCTGTCTCTATCATTATCTGTTATATGTCAAATAAAAATACTGGATAGATGATATAGTCTGGAATTTCTTATCACCCTTTCAGCTGCAATTATAGCTCACTGAGTACAATCCTGCAAGAAGACTGCCAAATTTCTTACTCTAAGCTGTCTTTTAATCTAATCAGCCTCCTACAGAGAAGAGGCATCTGTGGTTCTTTGCCTACTGAGAAGCATGACATGTATGGGGAAGTGTGCAAGTGCGCGCACACAGCAAAGGGATAGTGCTCTTTCTCCAGGGTCTGACAAAGTGCATTGTTGTTTCCAGACACTGTTGCAAGACAGCCAAGGAGAAATGTCACCACCCACCATATTAATAATCATCTCATCTAATTGCACCTGCCCAAATTAGGCATCAGACCTAATTAAAAATGACCTCCACCCTGGACTTTGCAAGGAGACAACATGGGATTCCTAACCACATGGTGGCCATCTGGAGTTGTAGCTCTGAAGCCCAGAGGAAAACATCTGTGTGACACATCAGTGTTTATTAATTGCTTTCAAAGTCTGGGACGGGGGTCCAAAATGTCTGCAGGAAATCAGCACAGAGGCAAATTTGGCACAGCTGATACTGTATCCCCGCCCCCTCCTCTCCAGAACAGATTCAAAATAAAAGACCAATTTATTTTCATGTTGGTTGGAATATGTGAAAGTAGTGAATGAAAATTCGAGAAACAATGTGCACTTTGGGCAAAATGAGATTCCTTGTATTCAAATGCTATAATGTTTCTTTCAGGTAAAAAATTGTTTCCAAGAAAACTAATTGGCTGCCTGCTTATCTGATCTATGCAGGGGTGGCAGTCCATGCCTGGCAACAGTTCGCGTTACCGTTAATTCAATACCTAGATATTATCTATCAAGCTTATGTAGACTTTCCAGGACAGGAGTGGCCATTTGGCCGACCATGCATTGGGATGAGCCACACACACCATTGTGGCTCCAATTTATGGCTTCTTCTTGCCCACTCTCTGGTGACTGTTATAATTGTGGACACCTGGTGTACCTTTGCCGGCACCTCTCGTCCACCAGTTGGCAAGCCAGGCAGTTCAACCCTGGTTGGTTTGTTGGGAGTTCGCGGGTTAGGGGTGTTGTTCCAAGAAAGTGTACAGATACTGACAGTGCAGTATGTACAGAGGCAGCCACCCGGCCACTGCCTGCACGAAAAGTGGCATAGCATCGCAGAACAACATCAGAAACACAATAATCCAGCAATAAATTCATCAATAGAATCCTTCATAGCATCGCAGAACAACATCAGAAACACAATAATCCAGCAATAAATTCATCAATAGCATCCTTCATAGCATCGCAAAACAACATCAGAAACACAATAATCCAGCAATAAATTCATCAATAAAACTATGGCTAATCCAATAAAAATTAAAAGATTAAAAGCTTTAAAAAGTTTAAAAAATAAGAAATTAAGAGGAAGAGGGGACTTATTAGATCAACCAGCAGGCTGGGGTCACCATGTTACCGGTACTCCATACCCAGTGATGGGCTGCTCCCGGTTCAGACCGGTTCACTCGAACCGGTAGCAGGCATCTGGAGGGGATCACCGCGGGGGGGGGGGGTAGTGAACTCCCGGGTGACCGGTTCGGTCACCTCTCCAGCTGCCCTCCGGATGACAGTTCCGGGCAGCCCAAAATGGCTGCTCGGAACTGCGCATGCATCAAAACTCCATTTGACACATGCACACTGAAAAATAGAAGTGCACATGCGTCAAATGGAGTTTTGACACATGCGCACTTCCGGGGAGCCATTTTGGGCTGCCCAGAAACAGCGCAGCGCCTGGAAGAGCGGCAGCAGACTCTCTTCTGTGCACTGCTGAGCCAGGCTGCGCTGCCAGGCTAGGCTGCGCTGTGCTGCCGGGCCCAGCCCGGCTAGGCCAGGCAAGGCCACGCCACCGCTGTGCCTCCCTGCCTGCCTGCCTGCTGCTCCCTGACCCCAGGGTAAGGTAAGTGACGGGTTTGTGTTGGGGGGGGTTGAGCTGTGTGTTTTATGTAGTTTGTTTTAATGTCCATTTAATGTATTTATGTATTATGTGTATATGTATTTATTTTAATTTATATGTATTTATATGTATTTATTTTAATGTGTATTTTTTTATTTTTTTTACTTTGACTCCACCCACAACATCATGTTGTCATGATGTTGGTTTCCCCCACGACATCATGACACCATGATGTCGTGATGTTGGCTCCACCCACATCATCGGCTCCACCCAAGGTGGGGTAGTAAAAATTTTGACAGCCCACCACTGTCCATACCTGCCCCACCAGCCAAGTTTTTATGCCCTTCCTAACTCAGTTGGCAAGAGGTTCCATAGGAGCAGAGCGGACACAGAGAAAGCCCTCCTTCTAGTGCCAGAGGGCTGCAACTCTCTAGCTGATGGAACAATTAGAAAGCCTATCTTGTCCGCTCTGGTGGGATGGGTAGATGTTCTTGGGGTGATGCAAGTCTCTTACATATCCTGGCCCAGTACCATGTAGGGCTTTAAAGGAAATTACCAGCACCTTGAATTGCACCCAGAGGCACACTGGCAACAATTGCAGCTCCCGAAGCAGTGGTGAGGCACATGCATAATGTCTGCAACCCATCACCACCCAAGCAGCCACGTTCTGGAACAGTTGCATCCTCCGAATGGTCATCAATGGCAGCCCCATGTTGAGTGTGTTACAATAGTCAAGTCTGGAGGTGACCAGAGTGTGTGTGATCATGAGCAAGGAGTCCCGATCTAGGAGCGGGTATAACTGGTGTATAACATGAAGCTGTGCAAAAGCCCTCCTGGCCATGACTGCCAACTGATATTTGAGCAGGAGTTGCGAGTCCAGGAGGCCCCCCAGATTTACGCACCAGGTCTGTTTGGGGCAAAATAGCCCCATCAAGAAACAAAGATGGCAGCTCCCGGGATAACTGAGGACCCCTGACTCATGAAAGGTATTGAATTGAGCACAGGTGTGAAAAGGGACCTGCCCCTCATGAAGTGCTGGTGGGCCAACCTCCGCTTGGTCTGGTCAGAGATCCTGCCCTGTTTTACTTGGTACTGCAGTGAAGAATGGCACAGAATTGACAAGGCGCACTGCAGCATGAACAAAGCCATGGCTAAGTTTATGGCCGAAGGATTCAGCACAGTTATTGAGCATCCTGAAATTAAAATTAAAATTTATCGGAGGTCGGTTTACAAAAATTTCTCAATTACCTGTGATGTGGCATTGAGGCCAAATTAGCAGCTTGAAGTGGGGCGTCTGTCTGTAAACAAACATCCTTGCTGGTAGTAGTGGGGTAAATGGTAATCAAAACTATATTAATTGAGCATACATAATGGGGTTCCTGACCATAACAGAAGGACAGAGGCACTGGAAGCATCTACTGTCGTGTGAAGGAATCCTCAGTTTCAAGGGAGCAGGCTTGTTAGCCTGAAGGAAAATGTGATCTATGAGGTATGGAGTGAGACGTCATCACTCCATACAAGGTCATAATCAATAATCTGGATATGGGTAGATTAACCTATAAGTTAATAGCATTTACTCACTAGAATGCCCATTTGCAGGTCATGTTAATATTGTATTGTTATATTTATTAATAAAGTGGCCCGTGTTTTGACCAACAGATGGTTGTTGTCTGCTTCCTGGGGTGGATTGGGTGGCAAAAGCACAATGCACAATATGAGCCAGCACACAGAAGAATGCAGCAGTTTAGGAAACGGTACAAAATAGACAACCCCTGCTGGGTGTTTTGAAACAAAATGCATTTTGATAAGATAATGCTTGCCCCAGCTGTGCATTGTGTATGGTATTTGAACTGATTCTGAACCTGATAAAACTGTTGCAAATGCAGGACATTTTGCCAGTCAAGGGGCACCCTAAGGATGGGGGGGATGTAAAACCAGAAGGAAGACTGAAAGGCGCTAAGATCAGAAAGCAAAGAGAAGTTTTCTTTTTAAAAAAATGCAGAAGGAAATTAGAAGACATAATCGAAAACATCACTATACAGTCAGGGGCGTAGCTTCCGCCGTATCTGCCGTATCAATTATACGGGGGCCCCGGGCCACGGGGGCCCACAACGTGCGTAAGCAAAACAAATCTTTACCCTTCCTAAGGGCCCCCAAACAAATTTTTATACGGGGCCCCGCCAAGGCACACTACGCTTCTGCATACAGTTAACCTAGTGAAGCTTCATTGCAAAGCAGATTCCAGAAACAGAGGAGCCCCCACTAAAAAGACCTTTTATCTTGTAACTATCCACTTTGCTTCATTTAGTGGGTGCCCTTAGTGGAGATCTTCAGATAATGACTTTAGGATCTGGTAGACAGACACAGAAGGGGAAACTCCTTCATATAACAGTCCTGGGTGGTTTTAAGGCTTTGACAATTAAATAGCTGCATTCTGAACTAATTCAGCAATGAACTGAGAGCTAGTACAGGTAGAAACGTTGCATTGATGGCAACCGAGAGAGGGAATATGTGAGGGTACCTTCAAGTGGGGAGTACCCTCAAGGATAGACTAAATGTGGACCATCAGGAAATTCTGTTGATTTCCAGAATGTCCAATCTGGGTTCCCAAAGTTGTTCTTAGTGGGAAGAAACTGTTCTCAGAAGGTGAAGTTATGGTGTTTGCCTCAGGCTACAAAGCTTGCCAGTTTTCATGGTATGTCAGGCAGGAAGTGATCCAGCTGGCCCCTGGGAAATACACTCTAAGCTCTTATTAATCCAAGCTGTAGAAAACTGACCAGTTCCCAGAAACAGTAACCTGCTTCCTCCATCGGTCATCAGAGGAAGTTGGAATAGATTATCCCTGTGTGCTCAACCTAATCATTTATCTAAGAGTGATCACGGAAAGGTCAGCAATATAAATATCTAGCCCTCTTGAATCACAAGTAACACCTGCGTTTAAGTCTACTAGAGAAGACTATTAAACTGACCAAGAGAAGGTGGAGATAATTCCATTGCAGACATCTTTAGAGGAAAATGGCAACTTAAGTGAGAACTTTGTCTTTAGAACATTCTGAGCAATGTATCACACAAATTCAAGAGAAAACAGTTACCAGAGTGGGGGCATATTGTCATACACATAGGTCAGCCATGAAGAGGCCAAAATGATTAGTTTGTTTCCTTCCTTTCTTGTATGTATAGATGATACTAAGGCAGATAGTTGGAAGCAAAGCATGTTATCAAATGAAATGCATATTCAGGAATACCATGGGGCAAGGTATAAGCTGCAGATTTATTAAAAGAAGGAACTTCTGGAGTGTTAAGAACATCTGATGGTTATAGCAGAAGGTTTTCTCACTTCCTGTAGAATACAAATTACCTGGCTTTATTTAATGATTGGATCTTGATAGTTAAACACAGACTTTATTTGCAAATACAACTGCTTAATCACAAAGGCCTGTAGAATTATATATCTAGAAGACCAATGGATTTCTGCTGCTAACAATACATTATCTGCAATGTTTAGTTTGATACAAAGAAATTTGTAATATCTTAATACATTTGAGGGGACTGCAGTGACTTAGTGGTTAAGTCAACCTAGCAGTTCGAAATTAAGAAATTGCAAGTAAATAAATAGGTATCACTTCGATGGGAAGGTAAACAGCATTCCATGCACTCTGGTGTCTAGTCATACCTGCCGCATATCCACAGAAATGTCTTCAAATGCAGACAGCGCCAACTCTCCGACTATAAACAGAGATGACCACTGAACTCTAGAGTCGGATACGACTGGCTTTCGAGCAAGGGTGACCTTTACCTTTAATACATTTAAGCTATCAGTTTGGAAAAGGAACAACACGAAAAACTATGCTCAATGATGGGCTCATGATTCCTAAGCTTGTTTGAACAGTTTGGATAGTCAGCAGCAGTTTTCAAGTTGTAAAAGCATGAGAATAGAGATCTCTCCTAGCCCACATAAATTCTTAGCACAAGAGCTTTACATGGAGGTGAAGAACTCTAAGGCATGTTCTCCCGATATTAAAAAAATGTTAAAGAGCTGACCTGTGCTAAAGAACATAGTGGAATTAGAGGACTGTAAATTGAGCCAACTAGTTAACCATCTATTACTTTCATGCTCTACATTTTCTGAACAGAAAGCAGACTCATGAAGTGGGGCAAGCTGAAAGAGAGGGGCTTACCAAGAATCAAGCAAAGAAGTCAATGGAATGGAAATGTAAGTCTGAGATACTGAAATCCAGCAGTTTAATCATGTTTACAATTGTTGGTTCATTTTCACCTGTTGCCATTATCTTGGTTTTCTTGATATTAAGTCTCAAGCCAGCTTTTGCACTTTTAGCATTCAAAAAAGTCACTTCTCTAAGCTCTGGTAATGCTAGTGTATAGCCACAACCAAGGTAACTAACAAGGAAAGTAGAAAGATAACTCTAGAAAGAATTACTCAGCTTTGCACAGTAAGCAAAATATCAGTGGTGCCCACCCATTTAAAATTAATTAATTCACAATTAAACCTATAGTCATGGTTGTTTAAGCAAAATATCTCAACGAAATTCAAGAACTTCAGGGTGTTTCGGGAGAAGGAATAAAGTGATCTTTGCTCAGACATGCATCTCTTCCACTCACTTGAACAAAATGTCATGACTCATGAATTAGAAAAGCAGATTATAATTATTTTCAATGCATGTAGACCCATGGTTCCCAATGTGGAGCACATGTCCCATGGGGGAGCAATTTGATTTTTAAGGGGCCAATTCGAGAATGAGTTAGATCAAGTAAATGGCCTTTTAGGCTTCCTCCACATGAATAGAAGTTCACTTTTGAATAATAAGAATTACATGTCATGGGATGCAGGGGATCAGGATTTCAGAGAAGCTGAGGTGGGGCATGGCCAAAAAAAGGTTGGGAACCACTGCTCTAGACTTACCACATGGGACTATAACAACAGGAACATTGCAAGTATCAAGAATGTACAGTAAATAGAAAGCTACTATGCATTATATTGTATAGCTAGGCCAGACCAGACAATATAACACAGAATCCTGCTTCCAATGGTGGCCAAATTCCAAAATAACAAAGCTTAGGGAATTCTGCCATCTCTACTCCTGATACACACATGTGGGATAACCTTCTTTCACGGAGGTCTTTCCTAAAAACCCTATTCATTGGAGATTATCCTGGATTGTTTTTCTTTCCCCTCCTTCCCTTCAGTCTTCAAAAATGTAGCTTTAGCCACTGTCTCCAAAAGGCCTCTGCTTCACAACCAATATAAATCTTCAAACCCCTTTAAGACCTCCCTTCCCCAAGATTAGAATGATTGGGTAATGGGGACTTCTCTCTAGTCATATTTCTATAAATCTGGGAATGCATTAGTGGGCGCAAGGGCTTGTGTGCAGAGGTACGTGTGAGCCATTCCATCCAGAAGTAGGTCTATAGATAGAGGTCTATTAGAATGAATTTAAATCTAAAGCTCATAATGAAACTTTCCTAGCTGGCAAATGCACTTTTTTTTAATGGCCCAAGGCTCTGGGAGAGGGACTTCACTCCTTTAATCCTAGATAGTACATGTGAAGAAAGAAAAATGGCATGTTTGGGAACTGAGACCAAAACATGACAAGGAAAATTAATGTACAAATGTGATATGGGTCTACGTACATCTCCCATTCTTTCCTGATGAATCTGACAGCAAATTAGAGAACATCAGACATATCCTGCTGAAACAGAACAAAAATTCATCTAGTCCTGCATAGTACCGTACTTGATAATGCCCCTGAATATAATGGCTCCTTCTTTAGCAATCTTCTCTAAGTTTTTTTAGTCCTTTATAAATATCATCCAAACAAGCTGTCCTCACTGCATTATCTGGCAATAATCACCATCACCATCATTTCAAGCATTTGCAGAAACCCTAAAGGCTGTTCGTACAAGGTGGATTTTTTAAAGACACAGCTCTAACAAAACATTCAAACTAATCAAAGTTCTATTACTTGCATGCTGCATGCTATTCCTTCATTTCTAGAAGAAATTGGGATGGGAGCCTTGTTTCCACACAATTAGTCAACACTAAAGATAGGTTAAACTGTCAATTGCAGATCTACACAATTGGATTGTTCCAGTCTTAAGTTTGTTGCTGCCTGGAAGCATATTTTAAAAGCCTGAATAAAATAAATAATAATTTTAACAGTCTTTTCTAAATGTGCACACAATTTTCTTAATTCTCCTACATTCTGACTTTCCTCTTATACAGTGTGTCTTCCTGCATCATTTTCAGTCATAAATTAATTTTTATGTGCACTTCCCCCAAATGTACTTATTTTTTGTTTATTTGTTTTTAAAGCTGGAGAACTGTCTTGCCAAGAAAAAATGGAAAAAACGCATACTTCAGCATTTAGACTCATTTATTGGTTCAGCAGATATAAATTAGCTATGTTCATAGGAAAATGTTGAAAAAATAATTTCGCTCCCACCTAATTGCATTTTGGCTTTTGGGTGTTCCTTTCCAAAGAGGAAGTGCAATACAGTATTTATGTTGGTCTTCAAAGTGCTACAACATTTTTTGTTTGTGCTTTGTTTACTCTCTTACATGCTTGAAACACAGAGTAATACGGCTACTATTCCAACATATTTATTAACTGTGTTACATTTATTCAACTTGTGTTCTATTGTTTTGCCAGAAATAGCACTCAATAGAACTAACAACAACAACATTCAAATAGAAATAAATACATGTCAGTAGTAAACGTTTAAAATACAGGTGAGGGACTGTGGTGGCTTATTAGTTAAGATGCTGAACTTGAAGAATGGAAGGTTGGCAGGTCAGCAGTTTGAGACCAAATACTGCACAACAGAGTGAGCGCCCATCTCTGTCCCAACCAGTGATGGGATGTAACAGGTTCTCACCAGTTCGCCAGAACCGGTAGTAACTTTTCCCAGTGTCCTGGGGAATTGGTTGCAGCTTTTGGGAGGAACCACCTTCGGGGCTTACCTTTTCACTGGTTCCTCCACTGCACATGCGCACCAAGCACTTGGTGTGCATGCACGCCTACAGTGCTTGGCACGTATGCACGGCCTCCTTGCTGTCTTCCCAAGCGGGGAAGAGGAAGAGAAGCTGCTAACCTGAAGCTCCCTATAGCCTGCTGCCCTAGATATCCTAGAGAACTGGTTAGGCAAAGACTTAGTACCTAACTTCTTTAACTGTTGAAAAGTTGAAAAGTGTCAAAATGAATTCATCTTGTGGTGAGTTCATTCTGTAGTTCCTTCCATCTGACCTAGTGTGAGAAAGATTAGCCAGAATAAGCTTTAAGCTCTGGTTTAAAAGCTCTGGTTGATTTGTGTTGTGGGTGGGTGGGTGTTTGGGTGTATTTTAATGTATTATTTATTTATTTATTTAATTTATTTACGGGTTTGTGTTGTGGGTGGGTGGGTGGGTAGGTGGGTTGAGGTGTGTGTGTGTGTGTGCGCTTATTTTTATTTTATATTATTTTTTAATTTGTTTTCTTTGGCCCCGCCCACAACATCATGATGTCATGACATTGGCTCCACCCATGATGTTATCTCTGCCCACACTGTGATGATGTCATGGTGGGGTAGTAAAAAGTTTGACATCCCACCACTGGTCCCAACTCCTGCCAACCTAGCAGTTTGAAAGCAAGAAGTTGCAAGTTGATTAATGGGTGCCACTTCAGTGGGAAGGTAAACAGAATCAACTTGACCAGATTAAAACCAATCTAGGAAAAGTACAAATCCATACAACTTGTTCATCTTAACTATGCAGATCTTTATTAGACCTACTAAAAAGGCACAACATTTTCTTTGTGTGTAGTCATGCCTGCCAAATGTCCATGGAAATGTCTGGAGATGCAGACAGCACTCGTTCTTTTGCTATAATTGGAGATGAGCAGCAAACCCTAGAGTTGGATACAACTAGCTTTCGAGTAAGAGTGATCTTTACCTTTACTACACCTATGAGACTGCCTTATAGGAGCCCAAAACATAGAATCAACTTGACCAGATTAAAACCAATCTAGGAAAAAGTACAAATCCATACAACTTGTTTATTTTAACTATGCAGATCTTTATTAGACCTACTAAAAAGGCACAACATTTTCTTTGCAAACTTTCAGGACTAAAAAAACAAACAAACTTAAATCCATAATCAGGTTTAAGCAGTTCACAGGCATGGAGGGAGAGTGCCTCACCCCTAAATTTCAGAATGCTCCCCTACCCACTGGGTGCCACTGTAATCAGGAATGATATTAGAAAAATGAAGCTGGAAAACAGCTTAATGTTAGAGCAAAGTAGTCTACATAAAGCTTGAAAATATAATGGGGAATAAGCTGTACACATTGTCGCTATGTTAAGATTTCACCCTGGGTTTTGCTGGAAACAACAAAAAAAAAGGGCCATATAAACCAAACTTGCAATTTTTATTCTGAAGATATAACAGCCCCTGCAGCCCACATAATGGTCATCTTTTGCCACTCATCAAAAAAATACATGAAAAAGTGCTGAAGATACAAAACAGCAATCTACCATACACAATGGCAACATACAGTCTGCATTTAACCAGCTGCTCTGAAGCTGCCTAAATTACATCACTCCAACAGAAGCACAATCAAGAAGTAAACTATGTGTAATAAATGGCTTGTGTCTAGAGGTCCTTAACAGCCACCATCTCCATTGCCACGCTGTCTGGACATTGGCTACATATTCCTAGTGGAATTGAGTGGGATTCACTGCAAAGATACCAATTGCTAATAAATGCTTTGTCCTAGCCTGCTCTTGTCTGAGTTAATCAGCACCCCTGTGAGCCAACTGGATGTGAAATTCTTTATCAATAATAGCATGCAAATGCAAAAGAAGAATCTGTTGATTCCAACAAATGATCTTGGCTGCCAATGTGTACAGGCAAAAGTATTCAATTTGTTCTTCCTGCAGTACATGACTCTGCCTCTTTTGAACTTGGTGGATGGAATGAAACAAGGTCTGTTGCATTCCTTCTTCTCTTGTTCACCACCACACTGTTAGCTTCTTGTTTGCTTTATTCTGCAGGAATGAATATGTCGCTTTCTGAACTAAATAGCACCAATATACATCCAACATTGAGAGAGATTTTTGGCTCAAGAGGTTATTTTCTGTGCTGTCATTTGGGCATGGAAAGAAAGAAAGAAAAAGGAAGGAAGGAAGGAAGAAAAAAAAGAAAAGAAAAGAAAGAAAGGAGCTCTGAGAAAAGTTTTAAAAAAGAATCCATTGTTTTCTCGTCAGCTAGTGCTTTGAGATTCCAAGTAGCCTCAAACTATTTCACAGAATATTTGAAAATAAATATCATTCATTCTCAAGCTGCTTAAAGACACTCAGCCCATGCAGACTTAGGATTTATGATGGAAAGAGTGATGCAACTTTAGCACTATTTCAGCCATGTGGTGTTATCATTGGACAAATAGCTCCCACCCTGAGTCTCAAAATTGCCCTTCTGGGTGGTTGTGGATACTAGCTAATTAACACTTTCCTAACACCACTGCTTGAAATGTTAACTGGAGGGATCCCACATGATGCAACATAACTGTCTGCCACTATATGAAGAATTTGAGATGTCATGCAGAATAACTTCCTCCTAAAAATTGCTCAATCAAAAAAGCTGCTTTGGATTTCTTTGAAATCTAGACTTTAGCAGATTAGCTATGGGAAATTGTGCATTTTCCTTTAAAAATTAGGGCTCAGAAGATTGAGGAAAAGTCATCTATTACCTTCATTTCATATTCACTGCAAGGAAAACAATCTTGTTAACATTAAAAGGAAAAGAGAGAGAGTAAACCTTCAGAAGAAAGAAAGAAAAAGAAAGAAAGAAAGAAAGAAAGAAAGAAAGAAAGAAAGAAAGAAAGATCTAGCTATATTTGAGCAACACTTTAGCACAGATAATTCATTCCATGTTTGTGCACTTTTGACTTGCCTCTTGCTTGGCCTCGTGAGAACAAAGTAACGCCAAGGTGTTATAGAAGAGAAGAGCTGCTCCCCTCAGTAAGGGACTTGGCTAAGGGTTGAGTGATTACTTCAGAGGAGCTAGGCTGCACCTGAGTACACAGCACTTCTGCTGCAAATGCACTCAGCTGACCAGCTCTGATGACCTCACTGCAGATGGTAGAAACTAGTAAGTGCAAAGAGAGAGGGGGGAGGCACTCAGAAGCACAGGCAGGCAGGAGAAAATTGGACACTGCATTCTTCTCTCCCAGTTACGAAGTTTGCAATTTAATTTTCTAGGACCAGGGCAAAAGACTCTAGGAAGATAAACGCAGAACCTACTGGTGCATTCAGTGCCTTGGAAATCTGCAGGGTGAAAGAATTGGAGTAGGATTTCAAATTCATAATTTCGCATTAGCTGGGGTTTCATCCCTGACCACCTGAAATTGCTTTCTATGGTAATCCCAGGATTTTCTAAGTACTGTACTGTGTACTCAGAATTTGTTCAGTACTCACTTCTTCTAGGGGTGCCTTGGGACTGTACAACTCGCCCAAAGCCTCACGAGCTGGCTCTTCTCCTGGGAGGCACAGTAAGGAATCAAATCCCCAACCTCTGGCACCACAAGCAAATACATAACTCACTGAGCTATCCAGCCAGTTTAATAATGACATTATGTCAAGTCAAATTCTGACCAGTGGTGGGATGTCAAAAATTTTACTACCCCACCGAGACGTCATCAGTGTGGGCGGAGCTAAAAGCATGATGAGGGTGGGGCCAAAGAAAAAAATTAAAAAATACAAAATAATTAAATAAAAATAAACACACACACACACACACACACACCTCAACCCACCCACCCACCCATCCATAACACAAACCCATAAATAAATAAATAAATAAATAAATTTTAAAAATACATTAAAATACACCTAAACAGTGGGGGAACCAGTGAAAAGGTAAGCCCCGAAGGTGGTTCCCCACAAAAGCTGCTACGGGTTCTCCGGGACACTGGTGAAAGTTACTACCGGTTCTGGAGAACTGGTGAGAACCTGTTACATCCCATCACTGATTCTGACCCTTTCCAGGGTTTTCTAGGTACCGAATACTAAGAAATGGTCTACCATTCCCTTCTTCTGGGAGTGCCTAGGGCAGGAATGGCAAACCCTGGCACTTTAGGTGTTCTTGAACCTCAATTCCCAGAAGCCGTGATCAGCAGGAGTGCTGACTTGGGCTTCAAGTAATTTAAGTCCAAGAACACCTGGAATGCCAAGGTTCACCATCACTGGCCTAGGGCAATTCAGCTTGCTGAAGGCAACATACCTGCCTCCCAGAAGGCACTGTGTGCAATCAAACTCTGGACTCCTAGTTCTCCAACTCACTGAGCTTCCTACATATTTTATTTATATTTTTTGGAGTCCATAGCCCATCTTTTTCATAGAATACCTGATTGATGTAGTAAGGTAGCAATGAAAAGAAACAAGTTCTGACAATATAGAGGAGGAAATATAAAAGGCCAACCTGATTTCGCTTTCTTTCCATTCTCTAGCACATTTCAGTAGTAGCAGAAATAATACTTAAAGAACCTAAATAATAGCCTGGCAAAACAAAAATGTGTTAACAAGCTGCCTGTCTTTATAGAATACACGTTCATAAGCCTCCAGAGAAAATGAATTCCATATATTCAACACTGCAGTTGAATTGTTTGGAGTGTTTACAAACCATAGCTCACATTGGCAACATTACTAACAAGGTTTCTTGAGAAAACGTTAACTGTTCATCTGCAAGGGTAATGAATGCCTGCCACAAGTACAAGTGCTACAAGTGCTTGCTGTTATGTCAAAGCATTCCTACCACATCCTTCCTTGACTTCACCCACCCCATATTTCTCCCACCTGAGCCAAATGATGTCCACCGGCAAATACACCAGCTAGCATAGCTAAGGAAGATGGAACTCCCATGTTAATTAAAAAGTATGCTGTACAGTGAAGTACAGAAATATTGGAACAAGAACAACTTTTTTGGGCATATGGCTTCTGCCATTCCCAACTTTAAACCAATCTAAAACTGATGATTATATGTTATGGAATTTGTGCCTCTGGTCTCTTCTTCCCAACTGTTAATCCACATTGCCCTTTAATCTTACAGAAGGTTTCTTACTTATGTGAAGTGGGTAGAGAGACATGGGCTACCCAGCCCACTGCAAGCAACTGAATATGCTGACAGTTTTAAGGTCTAGTGTTCATATCTGTTAAAGACTTGAGAAAGGGCTTTCATTGTTGCTACTCTTACATGCTAGAACTTCTTCCCTTGGGAGGTAGGGTTGGCTCCTTCCCTCCTTTCCCGTGCCAACAGCTGAAAGCATACATATTTAGAGAGGTTTTAGGAGAGCTAGGAAGCGACTGAGATGAGAGGAAGCTTTTGCTGTTGTTGAAGAAAGCATTTTAAATGTAGAGTTTTAAATTTATAGTTTCTGAATAATGTTTGAAATATGTATAGTTTTAAACCTGATCTCTCTTTCTTTCCATTCTCTAGCACATTTCAGTAGTATGTATGGTTGTGAGAGCTGGACCATTAGGAAAGCTGAGCGCAGAAGAATAGACGCCTTTGAGATGTGGTGTTGGAGGAGAGTTTTGAGAGTCCCCTGGACAGCGAGGAGAACAAATAGGTCAATCTTAGAAGAAATCAACCCTGACTGCTCCTTAGAAGGTCAAATAATAAAGATGAAGCTAAAGTACTTTGGACATCAAATGAGAAGAGAAGATTCACTTGAGAAAGCCTTGATGCTTGGAAAGGTGGAGGGCAAAAGAAGAAGGGGCGGCCCAAAATGAGATGGCTAGATGGTATTGTAGAGACAATGGGCACAGAGCTGAGCAAGTTGAGGGGATGGTGGAGGACAGGAGTGCCTGATGGACAGTGGTCGATGGAGTCACAGAGGGTCGGAATCGACTGTGCGACTGAACAACAAAAAGACCCGTACTCAGTTCATTTTAATTAGTTATTTATATTAATTGTTTTTATAAACTGCCGTGGGTCATAAGGAAGGAAGGAAGGAAGAGTCCAGTTCCTATTGATTATGGTGCACAGAAGGTCCTGGGCCCACTCTGCACTTAAGTAAAGGATATGCAGATCATAACCAACCTGTCCATGTATTCTTCAGAAGACATTCTCACCCACTGTGTCCCTGGAATTATAATATTCTCTATGGATTTCTGGTTCTCTGTTAAAACAACCTACAAATGCAGAGAGCACGAAAAGCTGTGGTTTGGCAGGAGCTATGCAAAGCCTTAGTCTGTGATTTACCTGCTCAAAGGCCATGTTTCTACACACACACCCTTCCACAATTCCATTCTGTTAAAGTAATAATCATTCAGTAATGTTTGGTAAACTAAGCAGACTGAGAGAACATGGAAGCACAAGTCTTGCTCTTCACTCATTTGCAAAATGCCTGACAAAGCAGCTGTAAGTGAATCAATACGCCATTGGTGACCTCAATCGGAGCCCTCCCAATTGGACACTCCCATGATGGTTGTGTTTAGGGGAGATCTTGACCTTTATTTGAAATGCAGTTTTCACTCACTTTATCCTTCAGTGTCAGTAGCTCAATCTACTACATTACTGTCAATTTCCCTCTTTTCTCAATTCAGTTTGTCAACCATGTTTTTCACTCTACAAATGCTAAATGAGATACAAAAGATCTGTTGTGGTGTTGCTCCAGCCTGGGGTTAAAGAGTGGCTCTTTGCAGAATGCAGATAAGCCGCCTAGAGTCAGGTTCGCCTGATTGGGGCAGGATAATAAATCTAAATAAATAAATAAATAAATAAATAAATAAATTCAAAGGTTGTGCAAATACCACTGATTTAGTTCTTATATATATATATTTGCTTTAAGACAATAGCAATAGCAATTACACGTATATATCACCCCATAGCACTTAGCACACTTTCTGGGCTGTTCACAAGTTAATTAGCACTTTGCCTCCAGTTTGCTGAGTACCCATTTTTCTGAAGGATGGAAGTCTGAGTCAACCTAGATCCCCATCAGGATTGATCTCACCATGTTTTGGCTGCAGAACAGCAGTTTAAGCACTGTGCCACCAAGGCTTTTAATAGAGTGCATGCCTGTCAGTATGTAATAGCAGGGTTTGCTAACCACAAAGGAGCTTAACTGACATCTATGGAGGCTACTCATAACTAATCATATTTTACAGTTGGATGCTCCGATCCACTTACTAACATACTACACCTTTTAAAAGACCTTTCATCAAATCTTCTATGAGGCAATAAATCAGTTCTCCATTCTCAGCCTTGGCCCCTCCAAGTAAGGACAACTTATAAAAATCTTTTAAGCCAAGACAAATCAGTGAGACAAAAGTTTTCAGTACTGGAGTGGGGAAATTTAATCCTCACCCCAGACCAGGTGGCTTTCATTGCTGCCAAACTAGGATCATGGCTGCCAAATCAATATCACCGCTGCCAAATGGGATTTTACCAAGCTGGTGGTGCTGGTGGGGTAACATGATAATTGGAACCAGTTGAACCTGAGACGGTACCCTTGAAATCACAAAGCTGCCCAAACACTTTGTGCACGTCCTTCCTTAAAGCAATGTATACTGACATTTGACATAGGCTTAATGAGAAAATTTTTGCAGCAAGAATCTATTTATGTAAATTTAAAATTAGAATGAAATGGGTCACTTGCTTCCTCTCTGATTTTTGATCAGGAACTCTCGATGAACTGTAAAAGCCAATAATGACGAACAGCTGAATCAATGCAGAGGCCTTCTGATTATAGCAAAGGATAAATGTTCATTGGCTTTACTTCCAAAAAGTCAACTAGGAATTCTAAAACCCTCAACTCTGTCAACCAAGGAATAAGCTGGAGGGGTTTAAAGAGAAAAGGCTGTCCCCCGAAGCTCTTGATGTTATCCATTGCAGGGAGAAAATTATCTGACACATTCATTAGCGGTACTATGATGCTTCTGATGCTAACAAAGAAAAGAAAGACCCCCTGTTTGTCGATATGGTAGATAAGGCTTTCTCAGATAAAACTGCATTTATACTAGCAAGAACAAACTATTATGTGATATTTAGAGCTATTAAATATGTTGAATTAGCCTTAAAGAGGAAGGAAGTTTTTATTCCTCTCAGAGACCATATATGTTTTCAAGCACATTTTGGTCAATAATTATATAATCATGTAACATATTAGTTAAACATTTTATGTTATTCTCATTATATTTCATCCTTTGTATGGTTTACTTGTTTAAGTTCTTCTAGTGTCTGTAAAAAGCTTTAACTGTGTTGGCATGATAAATTTTACTACCCCACCGTGACGTCATCACTGCATGGGTGGAGCTAACATCATGATGTCATGATGTCATGGGCGGGGCCAAAGAAAAAAAATAAATGAATAATAAAAATAATAAAAATAAGCACACACACACACCCCTCAACCCACAACACAAATCTGTAAATAAATAAATAAATAAATAAAATAAAAATTACATTAAAATACACTGACCCACCCACCCACCCCAAACACAAACCCGTCATTTACCTGTTAGTATAAGTGCCTGGGCAACACCATGTTGCAAGATGGATATGGTCATCATACCAGTTCTCTAGGATAATATGCCTTAATGTAAATGTAAAACAGCTGTACCTCCTTAAGGGTTCTCCAATTGGAACAGCAATTGGAACAGCACAGGTGTAGCTTATTGATGAGGTAACTCCAAGACTTTGCTTAAAAACCCCAAGCCAGGCCACCAGGCCTTTTTAGGAACTGTGGTAGTACGTCAATATAGGTAAAGGTATTAAATACACATTAAAATACATGCAGACACACCACATCCAAAGGTGAGTCACTTACCCTGGGGAGCAGGCTATAGGGAGCTTCAGGCTAGCAGCTTCTCTTCCTCCTCCCCGCTTGGGAGGACAGCAAGGAGGGTGTGCATACACGCCAAGCACTGTAGGCATGCATGCACACCAAGTGCTTGGCGCGCATGCGCAGTGGGGGAACCAGTGAAAAGGTAATCCCCGAAGGTGGTCTCCCCAAAAAAGCTGCTACCGGTTCTCCGGTACGCTAGGGAAAGTTACTACCGGTTCTGGCGAACTGGTGCAAACATCCCATCACTGGTTATACTAAAGCAAATGTTTCAATAGGGACAAGCAGACTAAGACCTCAGTTAACCTGTGCCTTTTGGAAGATACCCCTGTCTGATACATGCCTGTGTCTGCTAGTATTTTTGCATTACTGCATCTGTAAGAAAAATCTCATTCCTATTAACAGGGAAGTACAAATGGTATAGTGGGTATTTTTAATATTGGTAGAATTATTTTCCCTATTCCTGCAAATAATGAGTAAGTAAAAATAGAAGAGGAGGTCAACTATTACAAATGATAACAATGACCATGAAGAAGAAAACAGGAATGGGAGAGAAAAAATACCGGTGAAGCTGTGACCTAACCACTCAAAATGATAGAAGAATGTTGTTTTGTCAGGTCTCGTACTGTTACAGCAACAACAGCAGCAACCCTGCCAAAAGACATTACCTTTGTTTTTGTTTTGTTTTGTGTTTTGGTGGGGGTGGGATTGCATGGTGGTAAGGCTACCCATGCCAGAAAGAAAAGAGCAACAGTGATACTAGTAGTGATACCTTTAGTTATAGGAACACTGGGAGCAATCTCAAAAGAGTTGAAAAAGCATCTGAATGTGATTGGCATTCATCAGATGACAATCGAGCAGTCACTGAGAGTAGCCCTAGTAGGTACCAGTAGATTAGTCAATGCCTCACTGACTCTTAGGTTCATGGCTAGCATCCTAGCAGTGGGGTTCTTCAGTCTGATCACCTGATAGACCATGTACACCTATGATGATGATGATAATGAAGAAGAAGAAGAAGAAGAAGAAGAAGAAGAAGAAGAAGAAAAAGAAAAAGAAAAAGAAGAAGAAAAAGAAAAAGAAAAAGAAAAAGAAGAAGAAGAAGAAGAAGAAGAAGAAGAAGAAGAAGAAGAAGAAGAAGAAGAAGAAGAAGAAGAAGAAGAAGAAGAAGAAGAAGAAGAAGAAGAAGAAGAAGAAGTTGTCCCTTCTTCTGGGGGCATCCTGGGACTGTGCAACCTGCCCAAGGCCAAGGAGAATGACTCTTCTAGGATGCACAGTGGGAAATTGAAATTTTTGAAATGGTAGTCATGTTAGCCTGTGTTTCAAACATATCAGAGAATAAACAAAACAAATCAAAAAGACAAAAATGTTGTGGAACTCGAAAATTAACTGTTGTATTTTAAAATTATCTCTTGTGGATCAAGTTCACTTCTTCATATATAAGAGTGAGACTTCATGGCATCAATTTATACACATCAGGCACAGAAGTACACAATGGTTGGTTAGTATAACAGATAAGTATACAAATTAATGTGGCTTTTTACAGCTGGTAATAACAGAGACCGCATCGTCCCAAGGCCATCTGTCCATCCCACCAGGGCGGATTGGAGAGGCTCTCTTATCATTCCATCAGCTAGAGAGGCGCATCTCTCTAGCACCAGAAGAAGGGCCTTCTCCGTGTCTGCCCCGGGCCTTTGGAACCTCCTGCCAACTGAGTTACGTCTACAGACAGAGCTCCTGCCCTTTCGGAAGGGCCTTAAAACCTGGCTGGCAGGGCAGGTGTGGGGCTCCAGTAATATGGGGTCCCATGTTGGGTGGCTGATCTGATGGGACAGCCACCCCCCCTCACTCTTTTAAACTTTTTAAATCTTTTAGATCTTTGTAAATTCATGGTTTAATTCTTTTTAATTGATTTTTAAGTAATTTTGAACCTCAAGGTTTTAATTTATGAATTTTCTGTAAGCCGCCTAGAGTCAGGTTAGCGTGATTGTGGTGGGATAATAAATCTAAATAAATAAAAAAAACAGAAAGTCCCTGGTTGTTATTAAAATTTGCTGTGTAATTTGACCCTGTTGAGTTGCAAATGGTTGGTAGATGGATGCAAGACAAACATTATGGCATTACGCATTTGCTAATGAGTTTATTCAACAGACCTAGCATGGGGAATTGAATTCCCAACCTCTAACACACTAAGGCATCCAGCCAGCCTGTATTATCTGTGTTGACAGTACTGTATCTAGTATTGTGGTCAGTTATAATAATGAAGTTAAGAAGTTAATTTAAAAACCAATTATACAAGACAGCCAATATGCTGCACCAATGCAAGTCTATCGCTTTGCATTACAGCTAAGTCACATGGCCCAGAGAGTTACTGTAAAAGAACCCAGAGCCTGGTGATCTCATTTAGAGACCTTCCCCTGCACTTTGACAATTGGAGTGTACAAGAGAACTGTTGAGCTTCACTGGGACTGTAGAGCTGCAATCTCTGCTTCTCCTAGTGCTAGCTCAGCATTTAGTTACACTTATTTAACATTTTAATTGTAAAAACGCTGAGACTTAAAACAAGCAATCAGTGAGGGTTTCCACTTTTCCTTGTGAGTTCCCCCAGGCTCTTTATTTCACCCTGCAGATATACAGTTAGTTTTCCAGGAATCAGACACATGTAGCAAACAAGCATCCTTTTTATTAGCAGCATTTCCTCTGCATCTGCCCTACAGAAGTGTATCTAACTCTTTATTTAGTCTTCTAATTTATATTCCCTCTAATGATGGACTTCTTCTGGTGGACTGATGGGATCCAGTGGAATCAGAGGTGGGGACATTCTTTCTTGCCACTGCAGCTACCACCATCCTCTCCAGAAGCAGCTCAGAGGGAAAGAACATTATGTATGATAATGAGCACAGAATTGGATTGAGCCTCATATTCTTCACAAACGATTGACAAACATACACTGCAGAGTTTCCAGGGTTGCCAAGTCATATGCCCGACTCCTTGCTAAGAAGGAGAGCCTGGAAAACTGATATCTTTACAAGGCCATCGGAGTAAATAATGAAAATACATAAACCAAACAAAAATGGAGGAGGTAATCCTGTTGTTATTTTGAATTCAACTAGTCCAGCACATTTATTTTATATTTTGTTGATGTAATTGTTTTAGTCTGATAGAGATTTTCTTTGGAGAAGTAGCTTTAGAAAGGGGTTAGTGAAACTGAGAACAAATCAATAATTTTCTGGTGTTTTCTTTGACACATTTTTTCAGGAGTTTAAACATATCCTATTCTCCATGAAGCTCAAATAGATCATGATGGACATTTTTCAATCACCTTAATGAGGCTTTGTGACTTTAAATTTGAGCTGTCTTCAAACATGAAGCATGAAAGAGCACTATGGCTGATTATGGAAATCTCTGTGTCCAATTCTGGTCTTATGGTAACAATGGATTGCCTGACTTGCACCTCTGCCTTCCCTAATCACTAACCAGGCACTGAAATAGCCTGGATGGCTCACTAGTACAACCTGCTAAGACAGCTTTCCCAACCTATTGTCCGTTATATGTGTTGGTCTACAGTTTGTATCATCCAAAGCCAGCTGTTGTCGTCTAACCAGTGATGGGATGTAACAGGTTCTTGCCAGTTCTCCAGAACCGGTAGTAACTTGTTTCCAGTGTCCTGGAGAACCGGTAGTAACTTTTAGGGGGAACCACCTTCGGGGCTTACCTTTTTACTGGTTCCCCCACTGCACATGCGCACCAAGCACTTGGTGTGCATGCAAACCTACTGTGGGTGGTTAGGTGGGTTGAGGGGTGTGTGTGTGTGTGCTTATTTTTATTTTTTTATTATTTTGTATTTTTTCTTTGGCCCCACCCATGACATCATGACATCATGATGTTAGCTCCACCCACACTGTGATGACATCACGGTGGGGTAGTAAATTTTTTGACATCCCACCACTGCGTCTAACCAATCTGAAGACTATGCTAAGGTATTCTTAAGTTCACATGTCTTCTTGGCTAAGATCCAATGAGATACAAAAGTTAAAGCCATTCTGGATAACATCAAAGGGATATTAACCTCTGACTTGTCATGTGCCACCGATGGTAACTGCACTAAGCAATAGAAGGAACATGAAAATGTGAGCAAATATTTACATGTATGTGCACAGATCCTCAAAGAAGAAGAAGAAGATGTTGATGATGATGATGATGATGATGATGTTGATGATGATGATGATGATGATGTTGATGATGATGATGAAGATGACAAGTAATGAGGAAGGAACCTATAAATACTTCAAAAGGAACTACTACTTCCTCTCCTTCAGCTTTAGCATTTTTCTATTTTGCATTCTTCAATTGTATTGTAAACCACCCAGAGTAGTGTTTACAAAAGGCAGTATTTAAATAAAATAAAATAAATTTAACATTTCCCCTATGTCACAATCTATAATGCATTTCATAATATTTTTGGCAATAATAAAAAATTGCGAGGAGGAGTTAGATTGTCACTGGCGATCAAGGTCAAAATTATCCATACTATGTGAAAGAAGGTCAGGGAAGAAAGATGGAAACAGAGCCAATTAATTTGACATATGATATTGGAAGAAAGCCCAACAGATACCATATACAGCCAGAAAGGCAGAAAAGTGGATGTTCAATCAGGTTAACCTTGAACTCTTATTAAGCCAATAATAAGTTAATTGGGCCTATTGTACCATGCTCATCTAATGAAAATAGAGAATTGACCAGAAAATATAACATTGCTGGGAAAAGAAGGGGAGGCAATTAGGAAAAGAGGTCGACCTAACATGAGATGGGTTGATTCTGCTAGTTTGCAAGCCCTGCGCAAAACTTACGGGAAAAGACAATATGGATATAAATGGGGATATAGGAAGAGAGAACATGAAGTGTTGCTTGTGGGTCTGTTAATGATAAGACATTTTGGAGCTTATTCACATGTATAGTCACCACACATCAAAGGTGACTTGATGGTACGCAGCATCTGGGATTAACAACACCCCCCCCCCCCATTTTTAATCAGTTATATATTGACAAGTCTAATTCTGTTAATATCAAGACTGCTTCCAGCCACAAAGCATGAAATAGTAAGTTCACAGTTTAAATGAATGAACTTCTCAATATTTATTCTCAAAACTTTTTAAAATATATTTTTAAATATTTTTACAACTAGAAGCGGAATCCCTTTTTATAATTGTTTGGCAAGAAAGAAGTTAAAAAGTTTTCCTCCTGAGTGTCAGCTATTTACTCAAAGGCTCAAAGGTTCAGCTTGCCTCCAAGCTCACTGAACCTGCAACAATATATCCCTACTTTAGAACATTTGTGCCAGTAAGTCTGTTCCACAGTTATTAAGACTCACTGTTTTACTCTTTTAAGAGCCCTTTTTGAAAAGGAGCAAAATCTTAGTCCCTGCAGCCAGGATTCCTTCTAAATAATATTAAAAGGGAAAAAAGGGGGGAGTGGGACCAACCATTTCCCTTCAAAATTAGCAAGTACTTTCAATATAAGCTATTTTAAAAATCTGGTGACATAAAAGGTTGTTTGTTTCTACACAGGGAGTAAAATAGTTTTACTTTTAAGAAAAAACATAATTCAAAAACCCATTGTCCAAACTCCCCCAAGTTTGGCACAAAGCAAGAAGAGACTATTTGCTACATATGTGCCAACCTTGGTGTTGATTTGAACTTCAGTTTCAAAGTTACAATTTTTTTTGGAGGGGGGGGTTGGGGTGAACCTATTTTTAGAATTGCCTTGTAAAACATTGTTTTCCTCTGCTGCATAATAACAAAGCTTTCTGTGCATTGAAATATTGCATCTTGCAAGTTCCCAACATGCCCCTTGTCTTCTGGTTTTCTAGCCTCAGATAGTGTGTTACGTGTATGTGAGGGAGGGAGACAACAATTATGTAATACCATACTTGATATTTACACAGTCTACTCAGTAAACTTGACCTAAATCCCTCAGGATAATTTTTACTCCCCCCTGCTAATAATTCTTTTATATCCTTTCACTTGTTTACATTTGTGCCTTACTCATCACTGAATTAATTCAGATATTAAATCTGGCCAAATCCTTTCCACTTTGTGAGCAACCATGTTTTTTCTTTCTCTTTTTCCATTTTACTTTTGGGATGACATTTGCAATTTCCATTGTGACTGTGTGTTTGTGTTTTAATAAATACAGTATCAACACAGCATTTGAAAAGAGGCTTATTATTAATTCTGGCTCCATGACGGCTTTGCCAGAGGACAAGGGAGCACCGTATAACTCTCTGATGATCGTCCAAAATGAGAGGAGGCCCATCACTCTGGGAGTTGCTGAATAGGGAGTAATGAGAGAAACAGGATGAAGTGGAGCAAAGGAAAATATTCCTAACAGTGAGGTCCAGGAGGGCTGTGAAACAACATCCCCAAGAGAAGTGATGGAAACCCCACAGGTTGAGTCACTGAAGGTTGGACTGGCCAAACCACTGGGAGAGAACAACAGTCCCACACTGGCATCTTGGATAGACTTGCATGACCTGGTGGATCTTTTTGATCTTTAGTTTCTATGACTCAGTTGAAAGGGTGGAGTGGGGGGAAATGTGAGGTAAGAGGATTAGGTGGCAGGTGGACATCTGCCAGATCATTTTTGACTTTCACCATAATTAGAGCACTACCAGGGATGATACATCAAATTAATATCTGAACAGCTATGTTTGTTCCAAAGAACAGAAGATGAAAGTACTGTAGCTGAGCAGGCATGACTTTTGTGAGGCCATTGAAATATTCAAAAGACTAGAAGTGAGCTTTGAATTGTTCTGACTTCCCCCTTCCCCCTTGTCCTCTTCTTGCTGTTTCTTCTTTGGTCATTAATTGTTTTCCAGTTTTAAAAAATAATAACAAGGTGATCTTAATATGGAGATAAAGGACTAATGAGATATCCAGCATGGGCAATGGATCAAGCAGCATGTGCAGCATGGTTTGTACTAAAGTGTGTATCCCACATCTGCCAACCACACAGAAGGTTACAGGCAAAAGTAGAACTTTGTTATCTTGGCTTGTTGGGAGCATAATAAAAAGTAGAGACATCACCCTGCCAACAAAAGTCCATATAATTAAAACAATGGTATTCCCAGTAGCAATGTATGGCTGTGAGAGCTGGACCATAAGGAAGACCGAGAGCAGAAGAATAGATGCCTTTGAACTGTGGTGCTGGAGGAGACTCTTGAGAGTCCCCTGGGCTGCAAAGAGATCAAATCAGTCAATCCTAAAGGAAATCAATCCTGATTTGTTCAATCCTGAACAAATACTGAAGCTGAAGCTCAAGTAATTTGGTCACCAAATGAAAAGAGAGGACTTGCTGGAGAAGGCCATGATGCTGGGAAAGATGGAAGGCAAAAGGAGAAGTGGCCAGCAGATGATGAGATAGCTAGATGACATCATTGATGCAGTGGGTGTAAATCTGAGTGGGCTAGAGAAGATGGCAGATGATGAAGGAGCCTGGCTAGCGGTGGTCAATGGAGTTGCAAAGAGTCAGACTCAACTGTGCAACTGAACAACAACAAATCACTGTTTTGATAAGGTATGTATTATAAATGTGATACATGTTCTCACATTTTGCCATGTGAAGTTCTACTGCTCAATAAAAAGTGGATAGTACAATTCAATAGATAACACTGGGAGAATTCAAGTACTTTCATTGTGTTGCCTGTGCCAATATGTCTCAGATTTTAATTGAAGTTTCCTTTTTCACAGTGCAGTACCTGTTCAGAAGAGGGCCATAAATCTAGCGAGGCAATTTGAACAGAATTCTGAAAGTTACTTTTAAAACTAGTTAATTACAATTATACTTCCAAGTCCCCAATTAAAGTTACTTGCTGTTACAGTTTAAATTTTTAAAATGTTTTTGCTGGTTTTGAAAGGTAATTAAAATAAATAGTTCTTTAAAAACAATCTTATAATATCAGAAGCTGTTCAACTGTGTTACAAATCCCATTCTGCATATCCTCCACCTACTGCTGGAAGTTTGGGTTTTGATACCTGAGAGCTGCACTTGGGGACATGAAAGGGCCTCATTCGGGCATCGTCTAAAAATCCTTTCAACCCAGAGTAAACTCTGACATGAAATTATTATTACCCCATAACTATAAAAGGAACATGAAAGTTACAGAGCTGTACTGCAAAAGGAGCGACATTATCTGTTGTTAAGTCACAGTTGTAACTGTTAGGGATTTTTCATAGAATCATAGAATGATTGAATTGTAAGGGGCTGATGAGACAACCAAGTCCAACCCCCTGCTTAATGCAGGAATCCAAATCAAAACAGATCTGATAGATAGTTGTCTAATTTTCTCTTGAATACCTTCAACATTGGAGAATTCATCACCTCCCAAGGTAATTGGTTTCATTCTCATACTGATCTAACAGTTAAGAATATTTTCTGATGCTCAGCCTATATCCGGGATCTTGTAGTTTGAGCCCATTATTATGTATCCTGTACTCTGGGATGATCAAGAACAGTTTCTCCAGTCTTTCCTCCTAGGGTTTATTTTCCAGTCTTCTGATCATCCTTGTTGCCCTTCTATGAGCTTGTTCCAGTTTTTGTTTTTTGCATCCTTCTTAAAGTGTGGTATCCAGAACCTGACTCGGTACTCTAGATGTGGTCTGACTAGTGCCAAATAGAGGTTCTGGAGATTATATTTTTGTTAATGCAGCCTAAAGTAACATTAGCCTTTTTGCAGCCATATCACCCTGTTGACTCATATTCAGCCTGTGATCTACCACAATTCCAAAATCTTTTTAACTTGTAGTATTACTGAGCCAAGTATCCCTCATCTTGTAACTGTGCATTTGAGTTCCCCCCCCCAGGTGTAGAATTTTACACTTATCCCTGTTTGATTATTTCTTTCTGATTAGCAACAAATGAGCATGGTCAGGAGTGAAGAGAAACAAGTGAGCAAAACTGGAAGAGAGATTGGGACTTGCCTCAAATGCCAGAGGTGGGATAAAGATTTATAATGATAGGTTAGTGGCAAAGCACAATCAAATTAGGTTGCAAAACCCCCTTCTCACTAATACCCAGTGTTAGTGAATGCAAGTGGTTTTATCCCAGATGAATGTACTTTAGGGTGCCTCCAGATGGGGCAAACATTATGTTGCATGTCTCAGTTAGTCAAAGTGGATCTTGAGGGAGAGCAGGGATTATCAGGATTCATATCCACACTGAAATTTAAAAATCTGTGTCTCCAAAAATCCCTCTCTTATGAGATCTTTGAAATTTTTGTCTGAACTCTACTAAACCTTTTCTTCATGATGTTGTTTAATGTAATGACATGTTAATTAAAAACATCCAATTGAGATATTCTTTTGACAAGGGTATGAAAATCACTAGAAGCATAGAAAATGTAATGGCACTAAACTTCAGAACCCGCCTAGATCAATCAGTCATGCTTTCAGGATGGAAAAAAATATACTCAGGAAGCCCAGGATGTGTCATTCTTATTGCTATGACAACCATTATGTCATATGATTTGATGTGGAAAATATCAAAATAATAAGTGACAAAACAGGTGGTTTGACAAACACTCTGGATAAGCCTTTAGTTTTACATTATTGGGAAATGCAACTGGCTACTTTCCAGCACTGACTATTGGGGTTTCAGAGTTGAATTGTAGGCAGCTGAGACAGAATGAATCAGAATGAGGGAAGATCCAGGCTTGGGGCATATGAGGAGAGGTAGGGCCAGAGATTAGGACAACTCACTGACACAGAAAACTGCTCTGCTTTTAGGCAGAGGAGCTCTAATCATAGAAAGAAAATCAAGGTGTTACAGCATGTCCTACCAGGTGCAGCAGAGTTTCTCTAATAACACAAGAGCACTCTACATATCTCTCTCTCTCTGTGTGTGTTTTTAAAACTAAGCAACTTTCATAGAAAAACTCTGCATATATTCAAAAGCATGCAGCTGAGGTACAAAGCTGTCAGAAGTTGGCAAACCTGTTAATAATGCTTGTGAACAAAACATCATTGTATGAATAGAAGTGAACGTTGGCAAAAGATTATATATCTGGACAGAGAACACCACCTGGTTGCCAATTTCATCTTGTCCTTCTTGAGAAGTATCTAGAAGGATAAATGGCTTTTCAAGAGAAGTGCGGGGACAAATGGCTCTCACTTTTCAAAAAGCCAGGTGTTTTGCTTTCAATGTAGCATGATTTATTAGGAGGTTCTGGGAAATGTCTTCATTTAAAAAAAAATTGACACAACTGGAGAAAAGCTATTTAATTTTGGTAGCTTTTCAGTCACATTCTATAAAAAACATATCTTTATTAGGCCACATCTCAAATGCCCCCCACTTCCCAAGGAGGAAAAAAGTATATCTGTGTAAAGAGAGAAGGACATACTAAACAACAGGATGATTACGGTTTGATGTAAAAGAGAGCACCAGAAAATTCAACAAATACAGATAATCATAAAAGGGTATTTTAGAAAGAGAACTTTATTGTTTCTACTCCACTACCACAGAGGATAAACCCAAAAATAACTGATGGCTGTTTAGAACATTAAAACATTTGGCTTTAATTTTATTGCTGATAAACTAAAAGCCCAGAAATTGAACATATCAAAACAACACTAAACCAAATAGATTAATCTGGGTTTTTTTAACTGCCAGAACACAGTGCTTTCAATTTTAAACCAAATTTAAGGATAAGGAGAAAGTACTGTTTTTATATTTGGGTCTTTTTCTGTCTCTTTCTTCCCCAGATACTGAAGAGGCAGATACTGAAAAGGCATTCCTTCTAGTGCTAGATTGACAAGGTTTTCTAGCTGATGGTACTTTTAAGGAGCCTCTCCAATCTGCTCTAGTGGGACGGACAGATTCCCTTGGGGTGATGTGGTCCCTTAAGTACCCTGGACCACTACCAGATAGGGGTTTAAAGGTCATCAACAGTACCTTGAATTGCACCCAGAGGCACACTGACAACCAGTGCAGCTCCCGTAGCAGGAGTGAGACATGGGCATAACATCCACACCCCATCATTACATGGGCAGCTGCATTTTGAACAGCTGCAGTCTCCAAATGGTCATCAAGGGCAGCTCCATGTAGAGTGCATTACAATAATCTAGTTTGGAGGTGACCAGAGCATGTGTGACCATAAGCAAGGAGTCCTGGTCCAGGAGCAGGTGTAATTGGTGGATGACATGAAGTTGTGCAAAAGCCCTCCTGGCCATGACTGCCACCTGCTCATCAAGCAGGAATTGTGAATCCAGGAGGACACCCAAATTATGCACCTGGTCTGTCCGAGGCAACAGAGCCCCATCCAGCACCAAAGATAGTAACTGCCAGGATAATGCAGGACCCCTGACCCACAGCCACTCAGTCTTGCCAGGATTCAGTTGTAGCCCTTACATCATGGATGTAAGGTGTTGCTGTAATTCTTTAGCTGTACTTGCTATCAATGTCTGACCATCTGTAAAAATCAGTTTTATGTTGTTTCCATTTATGGGCTTAGCTTCCTCACCACCATCACCACAATTCTAATGGTTTTATATGGTATTGTGGTATGGATAACTGCCATTTCAGATAATCATGATCACTCCCTCTCCAATGAATATCCCATGTTGTGTGGTGAATGTCATCTTACGGTTGGAGTTTGCCCAGCCTTTTATTGAGCAACAGCGTAGGACAATTTTCTTGTCTTGCTATGGGAAAGTTCTTTTAGATTGTTCTGCCAGAAATCAACAGCTAGCATGCTAGACATCCTGGGTTTATTACAAGAATTAATTGTGAACATAGGCAAAAAAAAATATCAAGATTATATATATGGAAGCAGATACACTGAATAGATCTGGCTAGTATTCAAATGAAAGGTCAACAAGTATGTTCTCCCTCCTTCTTTGGTATTTCTATTCCCAAGTCAGTCCCATCATATTTTTTCCATCTCATTATTCCACATTATTGGCAAGCCGTTTTATATGTAAGAGTAAATATTATCTCTTAAAGAAAGATGCCAGGAAGATTGTAAGGACAACTTTACTCCAAGAGAATTTGTCCATGTGACAACACTAGGTTGGATCCTTTTTTACATACTCTGTGTTCTTGCCCTTTATATGCAACTACAAGAGAGCATTTTATTATATATATTTTCACCTCCAAGGCAGCAAGATATTTTCTTCGCTTATCAAATAGTAAAGTAAAAGTCACCCTTGTTTGAAAACCAGCTGTATCCAACTCTAGGGTTCAGTGCTCATCTCTGTTTATAGCCAAAGAGCCAGCACTGTCTGCTTTTGCAGACTTTCCATGGCCATGTGGCAGGCATGACTAGACACCAGAGTGCACAGATCACTGTTTACACTGGGGAACAGTGATTTTGGTGCCTCACAATTTTCACCTATTTCTGGCTATATTTGGGTCACTGATTCCAAAAATGCTTTCAGTTATGCCCCATCAGCTCTAGTTTTTTTAGATATGGTTTATTCACATTAGGCCAATCTAACCATACTGGGTGCATATATAACCAGAGACGTAGCAAGGGTGTAAGCCGCCCGGGGCGGAGTGAAATTTTGCTGCCGCGCCCCCCCCAAAATTTTTTTCCCCGCCCACACAAACTTTTTTTTGGCCCACCCAAATATTTTCACACCCCCAAAATAATATTACTAAAACAATCAATTTACGAATGGTGAGGCAAATACAAATGTAGTCATAAGAGCAATGTATAATGACATCATCGATATCTCATGAAATCAGTTGAAAAATTTAGGCACCAAGAAAAAAAAATTTTTTTGTTCCCCAGTGTTATTTTTCCACCAAAGTGGTACCTATTTATCTATTTGCAATTTCTTGCTTTCAAACTGCTAGGTTGGCAGGAGCTGGGACAGAGACAGGAGCTCACTCCGTCATGCAGTCTTCAAGTTCAGTGTCTAAACCACTTTAGCGACCGCAGTCCCCTTATCAAATAGAAGTTTTTTGCAAATGTCACAACTACAGAAAATTGCAATCGATATAAACTTTTTTGCATTGAGTTTTTTTAAAAAAAACCCAGAATCATTGTGTAGTTTGTTTTTGTATCCACGAGCAATCAGACATTCCTTGTCGGCATGCTGTGTGTGTATATATTTTCTTTTCAGAGAATATAATCAGTCGCTTGCATCCAGTCACTTGCTGATGGGTATGTTGTGTATGCATATTTGGCATTTGCAATATCTTCAATTAAGTATGAGAAATTTGTCAAAATTGAGATATTTGTTTCATTTTCAGGCAACCTCAGGGTGAATCAAAGAGACACTGTTAAATCCTATGTGGAACAACACCACAAAGCAACCTTCATATCCCATTCAGCATTCTTTGTGTTAAAATCTGATTTAAACTGAGGAAAAGGGATATTCAAAATAATAGAGTACAGTATACTGGATTCCTAGCAACAAAGAAGATGAGTGACAGCTGAACCTCTAATAAAGTTGAAAATATCCCATAGACCAGTGATGGCTAACCTATGGCTAGCATGCCAGACAGGGTACTCAGAGCCCTCTCTGTGGGCACACATGCCATCACTCCAACACAGAGCTCACCCCACCCCTCCGCCCAGCAGCCCATTAAGAGTGCTTCCTCCCTCCCCCCAGCATAGAGTTTACGCTGCCCCTCTGCCCAGTAACCCAATGAGAGTGCTTTCTCCTCCCCAGCACAGAGTTCACCCTGTCCTTCTGTTCAACAGTCCAATGGGAATGCTTCCTCCCTCCCTCCCTCAGCACAGAGTTCACCCTACACCTCTGCAATGCGGATGGCAGCCTGTTGAGTTTGGGCACTCGGTCTCTAAGTTTGCCATCACTGCCATAGACTCTCTAACCACAGAGGCACTAGGGATGGCTCAGACAGAAGTCACTTGGCAGTAGATATATTCTCTGGTAACTATTCCATCAGCCATTTTATGGAACTGTAAGATAAAGACAAAAGACTTGTGTCACTGCCTAAATAGCCTTTCTGCATTCCTGAATGCTCTTGTTTTTCTTTGTTCTCTCACTTATGCTTGAAATCTTATTACATTGTCAGAATTGTGAGAGTCTGATTGTTGTGTAGGCTTTGAGTGGATAAGTCACACAATTAAGGTGCTAAGAATCTGTTTCCCCTGCACTTCCAACCAAGCTTTTTTTCCCTTTCTCTCCCCCCCTTTTTTTTCGGGTTATGTTGTGGAAATATCAAATCACTGCCTTCTGCCCTGAATGACTTTGGGTGCCTAGCAAACCAGACATCCTTACTCTGATGTGATTTCCTCCTCCTTCCCTTTTCTGACCCTTCTAAAAATTGTTGCAGTGGTGCATGTAGGAGCCAGGGAAAGAGCATTTGAGCATAGGAGGACATAAGTGACCTTAGAGGCTAGATTTTTATTAATGCAAGACATTAAAAACTGCACACAGGTGGACTTTATTTTCCTCGCTGAATAAAGACGCCAAGGTATCCAAGGTAAGATCTAAGGATCAGAGAAAGTTGGACAGCAAACGCACAGCTCATTTTTCCTTTCCAGGTCCAAGCACAAATGTAACATTTTTTTTTGTCACTTTCCATGAAATTTATGGCATTAAATAGCTGCCTTCAGGTCACAACTGCTTGCACTTCCCTTGATTTGTAGGAATGCTTTTAAAAGAGGAATCTGGAAACATGGAGAAAATATCATAGACCAAGTAAAATAAGAGTCTGGGTTGCAAAGCTATGATCTATATGCCCTTTACTGGGTTGAGAGTGAGGATGGGGTTTTTTTTTACACATACCTAATGTGTACTTTGTTTCACGTAAGGAATAGGTGCTACTTTTAGACAAAGGTGTTTCATGCAAATTGCAGAAATATCCAGAAAAAAGGTGTTCTTTTTGTTATTGTGGCACTGGACATGTGTCACTGATTTCTCAGCAGCTTGTTCTGGAAAGAATTAGTTTTGCCAGATTTGTCACATCGTTTGGTGAACAGCCTCCTTCTGCTTAGTCCATGGACCACCCTTGGTATAGGAGGGTGCCAAATCATTTTTCCATGCCACAGAGTCCTAGTAACAGAAGGTGAGGAGAGAAGATAATTTCCTTTTTTCTATCACAAACTTTCAAGGTCATGGTTCTCTCAGTAGCATCAGTGATTATGACAAGTGGGAATGGGAGAAGGAAGCGGACAGAGTAATGCTTACTACAGATCACCTGTTGCCTGGGCTTTGCTGTTATTTTCCTGCCTGTGTGGCAATTAGCAAGTCTGCAAATCTCTTGGATGCAATTGACCAGTTATATCCTCTAAAAAGGGTGCATTGGTTTTTAAAGAGGTAGCCATTTTAGTCTGTTTCAGCACAAAAAAGTATTGTAATACTTAAAGACAAAAAATCATTTCAGTATTAAGGTTCTTGGATTACAATCCATCTTGGTTTAGACTAGTGGATCCCAATGTGGGGCACCTGCCCCACAGGGGGACTTACATTCTCAGAAGCTAAGTCAGTACATTGGCTCATTGGTGCCTTGGGAATGAGGCTTCTGGGAATTGAATTCCAAAAACCAAAGATTGGGAAACATTGGTTTATACAGTACACTAATTTTTGTTTGCTTAAAGATCGGGCATGGTTCTAAGTTATTGTTTTTACTAGTCCAGTTCTATGTGTTCCTACTCAGTAGTAAGAGCCAATGAGTATAAATAGACTTACTCACAAATATATATGTATAGGATAGCAGGTCTAGACAACTTACACAAGGTTGTTTTGCATATTCATAGCTGTATTGTTTTTAGTAATCATGGCTACAGTTAATCTAATTGTACTGGTTTAACATTCTTGACCAAATATGTCCTATTCACAGAACTAAAACAAAAATGAAGGAGACATCATCACAACAATCCCTGCTGAAATTATGAGACCAAGTCTCTTATATCCTCCAAATAATTCTACCTGCTCCATTATAAATCCACTGCCCCCTTCCAAAAACAGTGTGCAGACATACCGCAAGAAATTGATGGTAGTACTATATCTCTCCCAACAGCCCAGCTGGAACCTGGAAGCAGGAGAAACCCCAGACTCTTGTGATTTGCAACCTACATTTTCCATGATATCCGATAAGTACATCCTGTACCTTTGGAAACTTCAGTTAAATCAAAAGGGACAGGACCAGTGATGGGATGATAAAAAATCTTATACCACTCCCTGACGTCACAGACGTCGTGGGTGTGGCCAACGTCATGACGTCATGGGCGAAGACACCGTCATGACGTCATGACGTTGTGGGCGGAGCCTAAAAATAAAAAATTAATTTAAAAAATTAAAATAAAACACACACGTACACACGCACACACCCATCCACCCACCACAACACAAAACCATAAATAAATAAAAGAAAGATATAAAATAAAAATTAAATAAAAATACACCCACCCACCCAAACACCCACCAACCCACCCCAAACACAAACCCCTCACTTAAAAGTAAAACAATACAAAACAGTACTTACCCTTGGAAGCGACCGAGCTCCTGCAGGAGGAGGCGGCGCAGCTAGCCGGGCAGCCCAGGGCCTTCCGGCTGGAACCCTTGGCGGGCGGGCCCGGCTCCCGGCGGTGGCCGCAGGAGGAGGCGGCGCAGCTAGCCGGGCAGCCCAGGGCCTTCCGGCTGGAACCCTTGGCGGGCGGGCCCGGCTCCCGGCGGTGGCCGCAGGAGGAGGAGGTGCAGCTAGCCGGGCTGCCGAGGGCCTTCCGGCCGGAACCCTCAGCGGGCGGCCCTGGGCCTCGGCGCTCGGCAACGGCCACAGGAAGAGGAGGCATGCCTAGCCGGACAGCCAGGAGGCCCTGGGCTGCCCGGCTAGCCACAACTCCTCCTCCTGCGGCTGCTGCTGGGCACCAAGGCAAAGGGGTGCTCGCTGAGGGTTCCGGCCGGAAGGCCCTGGGCAGCCCGGCTAGCCACAACTCCTCCTCCTCCGGCTGCTGCCGGGCGCCGAGGCCGCCCACCGAGGGTTGCGGCCGGGATGGCCTGGGCTGCCTGCTTAGCCACACCTCCTCCTCCTCCTGCAGCCGTCGCCCCAGGCCAGCAGAGCGCGCCTCCTCCTCCTCCTCCGGTTCCAGCAGCGATGGCAGCAGCGGCGACGGGTGGCGGTGGAAACGGCAGCAGCAAGCGGCGGCAAGTGGCTCCAGAGGAGGCTGCAGTCAGGGGCGGCCGGGTCCAAATTTTTTAAAATTGAAGCAGAAATGGCTCCAATTTAGTGCGCATGCGTCAGATTGAGTTTCTGCGCATGCGCACTAAATTGGAGCCATTTTTGCTTCAATTTTTTTTTTAATTTTCCTGCCGATGAGGCGTCCGATCCGGACGCCTCAAAAACGGTTAAACCCCCACGGAGAGCCCTCTGGAAATCCTTAAAACGGTTCTGTGGATCCGGTCAGAACCGGTGTCATCCCATCACTGGACAGGACTTTTAGAAGAAAAGAAAGTGATGCCTATAATTTAACGTGAGATTTAGCCTTTTCTCATTCTGTAGATGGTTCTAACTGAAGAAGAAGGGGTCTCTTCCATAGTTGTTTAATTCAGGCTAGGAGTTAAATACATCTCCAAGGATGACACTAAGTAATATAAAACACAATCAAGAGTTCTAGAAAAGAGCTTGGCAACTCTTCTAGAAACATTCCTTCTGTATACTGCTGGTGGTGAATTCCTTTCACTTTTCTACTTCAAGGAATGTAAACGGTAAAATTTGTATATTACTTGCAAGTGCTTTGTCCTAATCTTCACTGTATAGATATCCCAAAATCTTGGCTCAGAGATTTAAACCTGGATTTAGGCATTTACTGTATTGCAGTATCACCATTCAGCGACCTTTCAAACGCTCATTTTGCACTTCTCTCTCAATGCGATTATATTTGTCCACAGTTCTCTTGCCATGGTTATTCCAGCTGGTTTTCAAGGCTGGGCCAACCATCTGATGATCAGTTTAGCCTTCCCTGCACTTGGACAGCTTGGATCTAAAAGCTTTAGAGTAGGAGTATTTTAAGATCATTGTTTGGTGGATGGGAGGAAAGATTAACATTGTGCTTTTTATTATCATCATCATTTTATTTTTGCTTTGCGCTCTGAACGGTTTTAGTTGTTTTTCAACTTGTATTAGAAATCTACAGCTGCCAGGCTTAGAGCTAAAGAGGAAAGGTTTGTTAATAATAAAGATTGCTATTGATGACAAATATGGGATCTGCAAACACAGCCACTGTAGCAGAATAACTTTGCACAGGTATGTGGCCAAATTTATAAATATTGTGAGGCCTGATTCTTAGTTTCCTGCCTGTAATCTTGCAATGAATCTACCATATATCACACTGATTGTAGCATGTTCTTAAAAGCTGTAGTGGGAGCCAAAGTCTTTTATATTATCTATGCTAGATGAATCCTGAGTGTGGGTGACTTTGTCCATTTTCAGTTGATGTTCCACAGCATAACTGTAGAAATGTACACTCTGGAAAGGCATGAAAAATATCCTAGCTCAATTATACCTACAAATGGTATGCAATGGTGGAATTCTTGCCTTGTTCCTTACAGTAATGATCCTGTAATACTGCCTCCTTAGTTCTGAATTATTCTTATACACAGCTTGCAACACTTGTATTACAGTTATTATTATTTTTTTAGCTGAACTGAAACACATCAAGTTAGATTAATAGGACAGGGATCAGGACTGATAAAACATGATCTCTTGGTCTTGATTTTTCATATTTTGTAATCAGTAATTATATTATCCTTTGCAGTATTATTACAACAGCACAGTTCTATCAGGTTTGTGGGTCCTTTTACTCACCCTGGGTCTTTTTTACAAGGGTGGAGTACAGATATATACACACTTACATGCATTCCCTAAAGTTCCATGATATTTACTAGGACTCTTTACAACTACAATGTTACAGAATTGCATCATATAAGTACAGTACATGAATGACGTGTGTTTCTGCAGAAATAAGCCTCTTTTGTTATTTAGTGGAGCTTCCTCCCAGGACAACAACCCACCATCCCTTCGTTCTAAGTGCTTCCCAGTCATTGACTCACTACACCATGGGAAAGGTAGTCTTGCTACCCAATAAGTTCTATAGCAGCAGTCCCCAGCCTTAAGCCCCCAGAAATCTTGGCCAGCACAGCCAATTCTAAAGACTTCAGGGAGTTTTAGTCCAAAACCATGAAGGGCCCAAGGTTGAGAACCATCACTCTATAGGGAAAGACTCTCACTAACAACCCTCCCCAGTGGTACGCTAAAGAAATTCCCAAGAAACATTGAGACTAAGAGGACATTTCAGTGGCTCAAGTCACTAAGACACTGGCTGGGAGGCGGAAGGTCAGCAGTTCGATTCCCGAGTACTGCAGGACGGAATGAACTCCCGTCTCTGTCCTAGCTCCTGCCAACATAGCAGTTCGAAAGCAAGAAATTGCAAGTAGATAAATAGGGACCACTTCGGTGGGAAGGTAACAGCATTCCATGCACTCCGGTGTCTAGTCATGCCTGCCACATGACCATGGAAACGTCTGCAGAAGCAGACAGCACTGGCTCTTTGCCTTAGAAACAGAGATGAGCACTGACCCCTAGAGTCGGATACGACTGGCTTTCGAGCAAGGGAAACCTTTACCTTTACCTAAGAGGACATTTCTTTCTTCTCACCAGCAATAGAATAATTGTTGCCACCAAACCTCAGGGCAACAGATCATTTCAGTACAGGCTGTGCAGCACACAGAGCTCAGTCCTCCATGACAGATTAATGGGCAGGAGACCAGGCATGGGCTGGACAGGGGGATTCATCCCGGTGCACTCTCACCTTGGGGAGCAAATAATAATTTTATTATTATTTTATCTGCCTGATGTGTTGCACTTTAGATTAAGCCATTGCTCCAAGCTCCCTCCTTCAGCTTGGAGCAATGATTTATTCTAAAGTGCCTAGTGCCAGGTGGACCAAGTGACAGGTGGTGACCAAGCAGTTCCCAGGGGAAGCCATCTCCACCGTTCCTTGGTCACCACCCCTTGCTTCTGTCCAGTGCCCTCCCATGGTGCCCACCATACCCCTGCAGGAGACAAAGAAGAAATAGCCAAGGTAATAGACAACCTCACCATTATGTTACCTGTGGCAATTGTATCATTCTGCCTGATCACATGGTTGAACCTGCCACCATAATTTAACTCAGTTCTGGGTAGGTGTTTGAGGTTTTTTCCTGGCCAATGAATATTTTATTGCTATTTTTCACTAACTGTGTTTTCAGTGTCTGCTTTGGTACTTCATGTTGATACTGTTCATAATTATTCCAGAGTGTTTTTTAATGTAAGCCACGTAAAACATTGCAGGCGGGCAAGATGAAAAAAGGAAATTGAAAAATAAACATTGATCCCATTTTACAGTTGTGGAACAGAAGCTTCAAGTTAATGTATTGTCCAAGACCACACAAGTAAATCCATGGCTGAGGTTGGATTTCAGTCATCCAATATGGAACACACTGCCTGTACTTTAGTCAAGTCAGCAGACGTTTGCATTTTGCAAATTCCACTTTCGTTCACATATCCTAACTGGGAAAAGCATCAAAGTTCTGCTGATTGATATTGCTTCTCAATGCATAGCTTTTTGGGCAAGATCCATGTTTTCATCTCGATATGTCATCATTCATCTATATATATTATCAGTCATATATATGAGAGAGACTTTTGGTCAGTATGGCATTGGATAAAAATATTTGGAGTTAGGCGAGAAAGCAAAGGCAAAGGCAACAGTGAAGAGGAAATAAAAGCTTTTCCAGATGTTATTCTTTGGATAGCAAGCTCACCTGGATGTCACAGAAGAAAAGAGCTTTAGAAAAGGCCCACAGAAATGAGAAGAGCACACGGTCCATTGGCTGGACCCAAGATTGTTCCCATGGATGCAACAAGTTTATAACACAAAGTTCGTGGGATACATATTTTCAACAAATGTGTGCACCTTTTGCTTTGCTCCATAAATTCCTCACACAGATGGGAATGGGCCCTTACTGTAGCTGCAAAGGTCTGGGAACAGGAAACAAATTCTAAGGGGAAAGCTGGAAAAGGAAGGAAACAAGTTTACACTTGTAAACTGCCTTTCTAAGAGCCAGACCAAGAAAGTTCTAAAGACGTGTTCCACAACTGTTTCATAAGCTGTTGCTGGACATTAGGATCTATGTCATGAAAGGGAAGATTTGCATTGTCCCTATTGTGTTGTTGTCATTATTTCAAAGATTTTTGAACAATGTAGTTTTAGTTAATACTATAATGGGTGCTGTTTTTCTGTTTTGTTTGCTTCAGTTTTCCAAATGGGAAAATAATTAGGATGGAGGGTGATGACTCTGAAATGGGAAAACCTCCAATATGAGTATGATTTGGGACCCTGGAAAAGCAATGGCTAGCCTCAGACTCTAAAGCTAGCTACATTTCCTTTATTACAGCCGAAGTGAAAATGCAGTTTCAACCAGGTCTGGCCTTAGTCTAAATAACTTATAATTATGATTATGATGTATGCATTTGTACTCCATTTCATGATCTGAAACCAACGTTTACATTCCTGTCTTAAAAAATCTCACATGTTTGCATGGTTTTAAATTTTTTTGAGATTAAGCATACATATATGTGGGGACATGAAAGGAGCCTCATTCGGGCATCCCCTGAATGGAGTATCTCCAGAGTAATCTCTGATATGAAATAATTACTGTATTATTATATGGGGACATCATTACTTAATTTCTCATATAATCTCTATATATACAAGGAGATGTGTATACCAGATCTCAATGTGTCAGATAAGTGTAAAGAGCTTATCCTACATGGGTTAAATCCAATGTTGAAGGAATCTAAGGTGTGGTCAGAAGGCCTTGAGGTATTAAGATTGTAGATGTCTGGGAATGCTGAAAAGAAACCTTCTTATCTCCTTTTCATCCCAGCAACCAGCCTTGGTGTTAATTACAAGGGACAGACTGATGATGGACATCTGGGCAGGGATGAAGTAAACTTTGGGTGGGCCAGGGAGAAACTAGCCCTGTGACTCTAGCATCACAATTCCCCATTGTTTGGGAGAACATAAGGAGATGGGGCAAGGGGTATAACCAGTGGTGGATCGCCTAGATCGCCTACCCAGTCACATGACTGCCTGGCCACACCACAGAGTGGTAGTAAAACTAATGAATCCCACCACTGGGTATAACTATCCCTTGAGAATGGCTAGGGTTTGGCTTTCCTTGACAGATTGTTGAATGGTTCAGGTTGGCCATAAGACCCAGGCCATTGAGAGCTTTCTGTGAGGGTTGTACTGTGAAGTACAATGAAGTTTAGTTTTACTGTAGTATAGGGGAAAGATTGACATGCTAGTCTGACTAAACAGCCATGAGGCAGTTGGGAATAAACATTGTATACATACAGTGGTGGGCATCAGCAGGTTTGCACCAGTTCGCCAGAACCAGTAGCAAAAATTCTGGCTGGCCCTTCTGCCCATCCAAGTGTTGAAATAAAGTACTGTAGTCCTAATTTGGGTGCAACACAGGGCTTTCCCCCTGACCACGCACACCATACCACACCCATAGTGTGGTAGTAATTTTTTTTTTTTAGCCCACCACAGGATACATACTTGAGACATGCCCTCTGCCTACACTCAAGCAAAGTTAAGTAGGCAGGGAAAGAGGTACATGGATGTAGCTTTTTTTCTTAGTATATCTTCCATTTCAGATAAAAGATTCTGGCAGACGTGCTTCTCAGCCACAGCTGAAATGTTCTTGGAAAACATTTATTCATTAGTGTTTCTCCCTAAAACTAAACTTGTTTTCTACACTTTTCATTACTCAAAAAATGTCACAGCTATTTTCCCAATCATTAAAAATCATGTGTCATGGCTGCAACTTTTTAAAAATATGTGTATGTTATATGTGTGTTTAATTTTAGAAAACAGGAAGCTCTTTTTATTTGCCTGCCCACTCAGGACCATTTATGATGGAAGATAGTCCTCTGGAAAGCAAAAATTGCTTTTATTTTATTATTTTTTTAAAATACAAAGGATGGGAAAATATTAACATGTTTAACTATTCAGTGATATAATCAGTGGTAGGCTCCAACAAAATTTACTACCACACTGTGCGCATGGTATGGTGGACTTGGCCAGGGGAAATGCCCTGCGTTGAACCTGAATTAGGACTGCTTTATTTTAAAACTTGGATGGGCGGGACCAGCCAGAATTTCTGCTAACAGTTCTGGCAAACAGGTGTGAACCTGCTGATGCCCACCACTGGATATAATGTCAAGTATAAGAAACTAAAAGAAAAAACTACAGTAAGAAAATTTTAACTAATATACTATACATTAAATCCATCTGTTTGTGACCCCATGGACCACAGAACACCAAGCTTCTCTGTCATCCACTATCTTCCAGTCTGTCCAGGTCCACTCCCATCATGTCAGCCATGATGTCTAAGCATCTCATCCTCTGCTGTCCCCTTCTCCTGTTGCCTTCAGTCATTTCTTGCATCAGGACCTTCTCCAGTTAATCCTCTCTTCTCATTACATGGCCAAAGTATTTGAGCTTCAGCTTCAGTATCTATCCTATGGCTAACCTTGGCACTCCAACAGTTCTTGAACTTCAATTCCCAGAAGCCTTGATCAGCAGGAATGCTGATTTGGGCTTCTGGGAACTGAAGTCCAAGAATACCTGGAGTGCCAAGGTTAGCCATCACTGTTATAGGATCTTGAGCATAACTTTGCTAATGTATAAAATGAGCACAATTGTATGACAACTTGAACATTCTTCGGCATTACTCTTCTTTGGAATTGGAACGTAAACTGACCTTTTCTAATCCTGTGGCCACTATTATGTTTTCCAAATTTGCTGGCATATTGAGTGCAGCACTTTTATATAATCATCTTTTAGGGCTCTAAACAGCTCAACTAGAATACCATCATCTCCACTGGCCTTGTATCAGTAATATTTTCTATGGTCCACTTGACTTTACACTCCATGATGTCTGGCTCGAGGTCAGCAATCAAACCATTGTGGTTGTCAGGGACAATAAGATCCTTCTTGTATAGTTCCTCTGTGTATTTTTGCCATCTTTTCATAATTTCTTCTGCTTCTGTTAGGTCCCTACCATTTTTGTCCTTTATCATGGCCATTTTTGCTGGAAATATTCCCTTAATTTCTCCACTTTTCATGAAAAGATCTCTTGCCCTTCCTTTTCTATTGTTTATCTCTATTTTCACTGTTCATTTAAGAGGGCCTCCTTATCTTTACTTGCTGTTCCCTGGAAATCTGCATTCGATTGTGTTAATCCTTCTCTGTCACCTTTGCTTTTCACTTTCCAACTTTCTTCAGTTATTTGTAGAGCCTCAACAGACAACCACTTTGCTTTATTGCATTTTTTTCCTTTGGGATGGCCCTAATTGCTGCCTCCTGTATGATGTTATGAACCTCTACACATAGTTCTTCAGGCACTCTGTTGGTCAAGTCTAATCCCTTAAATCCAGTGGTGGGATGTCAAAAAATTTACTACCCCACCGTGATGTCATCACAGTGTGGGTGGAGCTAATGTCATGATGTCATGGGCGGGGCCAAAGAAAAAATAAAATAAAATAAATAAAAATAAGCACACACATACACTCCTCAACCCACCCACCCACAACACAAACCCGTAAATAAATTAAGTAAATTAAATAATTGGCTTCTCAATCATTTCTTTCTAAGCTCAAACGGCAATTGTGTTGGATTTCAGTATGCTGTATGGTAATCATCACTCCTGTCTTAAAGTATGAAGTTTCAGACCTTTTAAAAATATTCTAAATGTTATACTCTTATAAGAGTATAATGGTAAATGAGCAAGAATACACCTGCTTTCAGTATTCAGCATTGAAGTGTCATGGCACTCTAATTGTAGCAGTATGTAATTTTTCTGAGAATGACTGTCCAGCAACATAATTTCTCCCATGAGTCCCTTTTCCTCACCCTCCCAAATCCATGTTGACTTCTTCATTCTTTTTCACAGCAAGTCTGAAGTATGTTAGGGAGCAACTGTTCTAAAAATATACTAACCATATTGTCTAGTTTGGCTCTGAAGCAGCTGTTTGGTTCTACCCAATGATAAGATTGGATTGATGTTTTTGCTAGTTCCTGTGGTTGTCATTCTGGACTACAACATTGAAAAGGTCATGGATTTCTTAGCCCTAACTAAGCCATGATGCTTCATCTGCAGCTCTGCTCCCAGTTGCATCCTACATCCATGAATGATGGTGACCCATTCTGGTTAGTCAGTCCAAGTTATTCTTGCTCAGAAATTTTCAAAGACTCTGGGTACCAATTGTAAATTAAACAGGATGTAATTATGCTAATTTACCTCTGGTGTTTAATAAACCTGGTGTTTAATAAGCCATGAAACCTGGCAGTTCACTAGTCTCAAGTTTTTAATTTCAGAGTTCTGGTCCCCTGTTATTCTTGTTTCCCTTGTTCATACCTATCCTGCAGCAACTGTTTTTGACTGCCAATTCTGTAACTAGTCTCCTGGCATATCCATGTGCTTACAACTGTATGTTTTAAAACACCACCATGTTCCCATCCTTGAGATTATAGGGAGGTTTGCTTGTATGTTGCCAGAGCAACCAGGGAAGCAACCTCCTCAGATGACCATGTGAGTCCACAATGACTTTAATAGCCTTATTGGCAAAACCCATAGCCCACAATGATATAACCAGAGCCTTTGAGAGAAGTGGCCCCCTTTTAATGAGGAAAAGGTCTGCTCACTTGCAACTGTTAATGTCGTAAAGGTCCTTTTATGGCTAAGTCAGAAATAAATAATTAAACGCTAAAAGCTTCCATTCTAACATGAGGCCAACTAGATGTGCAAGCCTCCAAAGCTGCCAATTATTTTAACGGTTTCAACCTGTTTCTCCAGCACACACTCTCCTCCCTCTCTCCCAAGGGGAGATAGAAGCATTTCTGATTAGCTCTTCAGAAAGGGAAGGAAACACATTAGGAGGTTTTATATTGAGCTGCACCATTCAATTGTCTGGAGAACACAACAAATCATTACTTGCAGATGAAAGATTGAACAGGTGCTGCTTGACTTTATACAGCAGCACGCACAACGCCACAACCGCCACTTGCAACTACTGTTCAAGAAAGGACATTTTTGTCTGCTTTTTACTGTAGCTGTATTTGTTGGAAGGGGGTGCTGTCATGAGGGTACCCCAGTGTATTTTTTTTCCCCTTTAGAAGAAACATTCTGGGAATTGCCCTTGTGGAGGATTACAAATCTGAAGATCTCACAGGCTGCTCATGTTATGGAACAGGACCTATTTCGTTCCAACATGCTTGCCAGCTTTCTCGACTGATATTACACATTTGCAAAACAGGGACACTTCACATATATAGTCTCTCTTCTGTTTCTGGATATGGATATCAGAAAAGGAGAGTGTGGGGCAGCCACACAGCTGGGAAATTAGCTGCTGTCTGGCACTTGCTTCTTCTCAGTCCTCAACAGCCTTTCCACCTAACCAGTGATGGGATGACAAAAATTCTACTACCACGCCATGACGTCACGGACATCATGGGCGTGGCCAATGTCGTGACGTCATGACATCATGGGGGGAGCCGACGTCATGACGTCATGACGTTGTGGGCGGGGCCAAAAATAAAAATAAATAAAATAAAAATAAACACACACACACACACACATCAGCCTACCCACCCACCCAGACAGCTACAACACAAACCCGTAAATAACTTAAATAAATAAAGAAATAAATAAAATAAAAATTAAAAAAATACAACCACCCACCCCAAACACAAATAAATTACCCACCCACCCCAAATAAAAAACCCTCACTTGCTTACCTTCCTTGGGACGATGAACCCCCATGGCCCGGGGCCACCTGGCAAGGCGTTCCGCCCCTGACTGCGGCCTCCTCCTCCTCCTCCGAAGGCCGCGGCCACAGGAGCCACCGCCTGCAGCCGCCGCCCACAGCCGCCGCCTGCTGCCGCCACCACCTTTCTGGCCCGGCTCCGGCTGCAGCCATGGGCAGTGGGCAGCAATGGCTCTGGCGGTGGCTCCGGCTGCGGCCACCGAGCCTCCCTGGGCTGACTGCTGCAGACAAGCCCCCATGCCCAGGGGACGCCCGGCAGGGCGCACCACCGCCACCTGCAGCCTACTCCTCCGCTGGGCACTACAGCCGGAGCTGGGCCAAAAAGGCACTGGCCCAAGGAGGAGGAGGAGGCCACAGGTGCCCGGTGGAGGAGGCGGCTGCAGGCGGTAGCGGTGTGCCCCGCTGGGCATCCCCAGGGCATGGGGGCTTGTTGGCAGCAGACAGCCCAGGCAGGCCTCAATATGCCCTGGGGGAGGTGCTCTCCTCTGAGGGCTAGTGCTGCTGCCGCCGCTGCAGCTGCGACCGCCGCCGCCGCTGCCGCCGCCACCCTGAAAGGTTCCAGCTCCAAAATAATTTTTTTTAAAATCGGAGCAAAAATGGCTCCAATTGACTGCACATGCGCAGAAACTCAATCTGACGCATACGCAATGCATCAGATTGAGTTTCTGCGCATGCGCAGTCAATTGGAGCCATTTTTGCTCCGATTTTTTAAAAAAAATCTTTTGGTGAGGCGTCCGGAAGCGGACGCCTCAAAAGTTGTCTACCCTCCCGGAGAACCCTCCGGGATTTGTCATACCGGTTCCAGGTAACCGTATGGAACCGGGGACATCCCATCACTGCACCTAACAGAAGGAAAAAGAGAGCAAATCAGAGCACAAGATATAAGGGCCTTATCCATCAGCTCAGTTCATAGTCCTAATTTCCTTCCTTAACTATCTCGGTTCAACTGGTGGTCATAAGAACTTCTTCTTGTGCTGTATCCAAATCTGAATATTGGTGACCCTCATGGTGATTGGCCAAGAAGACTGCCCTGAGAATATAATGCAATGGTCTTTCATCTGCCTTCCGCATCACAGCATGACACCTTGATCCAGTTCTGTGAGTCACTTTCTGGTCCTAATCCCCTTTGGCACGCAAAGTCCTCATCAACCCCAGGCCAATATTGATGAAGCTGCTGCCCTCCATCAAGATGCATTTAAGTGGGGGTGAATCCATTTGGGGACCATCACCCTTCCCTGTGGGCTTCGGCATCCAAGCCATTAGTCCTCAGGCTTGTCAGGTTAGATAACTGCCACCTGACACTCTGTGTTGAGCCACTAGCAGTATGGTCTACTCTATTACCATTGCAGGATAACCTGAGCAGACTACTTTCATGAGAACTACAACATAATACTAAGAACTGGTGCCAGATTTTGTTTTCCTTTCCCCTTCCTATCCTCTTTTCTATTTTAAGGTACATCTTTATTAGCAGAATGTACTTTATTTGGGTCAGTTTTTCCAGATTTGAAATTGATCCAAAGATTGAGAAATACATGACGCCCAGCTGAAACATGCATTATCTTGCCGAAATGTGTGGGTTGTTTTAAACCACTCAAGAGGGGCTGTTTATTTTGCACTGATTCCTGAACTGCTATATTCTTCTGTGTGCATGCAGTTTGTCCCATAAAGTTTGCAGGATTCCCCACAGCCCAATCTTTGCAGTTATAGCACTGCAACAGTTTGGCAGTCTGTTTGCTGTCATGCACAACAGGTCAATATAATAAAACAAATTGGTGGTAGAGGTGGTAACTGCAGCAGCAGAAGATTCTCCCCTCCTTCAGAGTAGAGGCTGGACATCTAACAGGTGACTGGAAACAGTGGTCAGGATGAAGGAAGGGGGCAGGAGGAGAAGAAGCAGCAGCAAAAACCTTGTAAGGGGTCATAAGTGAAAGAGGAAACTGAGAGGTTGCTTTATGGCCATAATTGTAAGTTGGAACAAGGCAAGGTTTTATAAAAGGGTGGGCAAAACAACAGAAGCCCCACCACCACCTTCACCAATTAAAAAAATGGTAGAAACCTACCGTATTTGCCGGCATACAAGACGACTGGGCGTATAAGACGACCCCCCAACATTTCCACTCAAAATATAGAGTTTGTTATATACTCGCTGTATAAGACTACCTCCTCTTCCGCACACCTTCCACACACCAAATAAAAAGTAAAAGAACATCAGATTTTATTTCAACATGTTAATTTATATTCAAATGCTTATGACATGCAGAAAAACTGTCACAAGGCTGTATGTTATCAGACATGTACAGTAAACATAAAACAGTGCAAGTTTATTAAACGTTATTCACCAAAGACAATTTACTAAAGCTGAATAGAACAATAAACCTATGGGAACTGCCATGCTGTTTGTTTTCTAATCTGTTAACCAAATTGGAACTGTCAATGATAGAAGGAAGATAACAAATAGAGGGAGAGAGAAAGTGCCAGGCAAGTCCCTAGCAAGTTTGATGGTGTGACAGTTTCCCTTTAAAAGCCTTCTAACTCCTGTTCGTCATCTGATATTAAAAGTTGTTATCCGATCCATCCCATAGAACCTTAACGTTATTCGATACAATTCTCCTCCCCAGATTGCTTAACATTATGCAAAGTAAACGTTACCCGAGGTAAACGTTATCCAAGGTAAACGTTATCCGAGGTATTACTGTATTTTATTCAACTGAAGTGTACCCGGCGTACAAGACGGCCCCCCACTTGGAGGCATGTTTTTCAGGGGTAAAAAGTCATCTTATACAACAGCAAATACGGTAATTCAAGACACACATGACACACACCTTAACATGTTTTAAATCTACATATACAGATTGTGAGATGTCAGGTAACAGGACATGGATGGAATCTTTTGTAGCCTGTGTTGCACCATGAATATGCCACAAAATAGAATGGCGATCTCTAGTGCAAGAATTAGATCTCTTCTCTGAAAAACTTTACTTACCAAAGCAGAGGAACCTCAGTTTGGACACAGAGGTTGCAATTTGGTAACAGACTACAATTAGGATCACCCCTTAAATGGTGGAAAGTATGTAATAGTTGCCTCACCAAATCGCCACTGATTCAATGGGTCTACTTTAGATATGAATTACTATTGAATTCCAGACAAATTCAGATATTTTGGTGCAGTTGCTCCTGCTCAGTGTTGCCCCTGCATGTCAATGCATTTGCTGCTTGTCATGCCCTAAGCAATCTGAGCTGGTGTGTGAAATAATGACTATCCTTTAAGCAACCAGTTCTTTGAAACTCCCTTTATAGTAAAGGTTGTAACTCTTTTTGTTAGGGTATCTCTTACCACTTTACACCGAACAAGTAGCACATTGCAGGCTATATTCAAATTTTCTGAATGAGCCAACAGTGCCCATAACAGCATCTTTGACCAGGCCACTCCTCTAGAAGTCTGTCTTAGACAGACATCCTGTGTTTTACGTCCCAATTTACATCCCAAGTTTAAAAGCTTTTTTTCCTGTTTTACAGTATATCAGCTAGCTGAAACCAGCATGTCTTTTCCAATGTAAGTTCCAAATCATTGACAAGCTGAGAGCAAACTGAAAATATATGTTAAACCCGTCACTTAGGCCATTAGCATCAGAGATTTAGCTGTTCTCACCCCTAGCAAAACAGCAGTCCATCTCCTTTAAGTGGGCTCCTTCCCTTGGTATCAAATTCTCACAAACAGGTGAAGCTTTACCTCAGTTTTTCTTTCTTGAAGTCATCCAGTGAAACATCATGCCCCCCCCCCCCGCGGCAAGAACAGGAAGGAGGTGGCAACCAGATCCTAACTGCCATTTGACATTGCAGAGGGCTAGGGCAGTGGTCAGCAAACTTGGCTCTCCAGCTGTTCTTGGACTTCAGTTCCCAGAAGCCTTGATCAGCAGGAGTGCTGACTTGGGCTTCTGGGAATTGAAGTCCAAGAACACCTGGAGAGCCAAGTTTGCAGACCTCTGGCCTAGGGGGAGCTACATTTGAACTATGGTTATATGATTCTCACAACTTTTCGGGATGCTCCGGGCACCCACCAATAGCCGGGGGGTGGGGGGAGAGATTTAGAAGACTGTATTAAATTTTTTTTGGTGCTGTGTTGTTTTGCTGATCGTAAGCCGCCCCGAGTGGGCAGCGATATAAATCTAAATAAATAAATAAAATAAATCCAACCACGAGATTAATGATGCTTTCTTGAAATTCATGTGCAAGATTTACTCTCCATTCTCTCAAAGCTAAGGGTCATTTAAACCAGATAAGAAATGTAGCAAAGTTTAAATTCACATTTTAATTTTATTTGCCAGCCTGACCCTTTGATTTGGTGCCGCCTTCCTTCTTTTTTTAAAAATAACCTTTTTAATATCTTGATGTTTGGCTACATTGTGTTAAAAGGAAATTTCTCACCACAATCTTGTTCATGTGTAACAGCAGCATTAATTTAAGGTGCCACTTGTACTCCAAGCCAAATATTGTTTCAAATATTACTCATTGCAAACCCCCAAAATAACATGTTTTCATTAGTGTGTGGGAAAATCCTCTTCTTCCTCATTGCCTCAAAAGGAAACACATTTGTACAAAAGGAGGAGGAGGAAAAGAAGGGTGCTGTCTTATATATTGGTTCACTGCATGAAGAGGCCACCTTAGTGGTGAAGCACTTGGAACAGCTGCCAATTTAATCACAAGTGTTTACAAACCAAAAGATATGATCTGAGATGGGAGGGGGGGGGAACGATCTAATCCACCTGATCTACTTGCCCGTGAATACACAAGCTGGCTCTTCTCCTAGGAGGCCACAAACTCCAAATAACAAAACTGCTGAGCTATCCATCCAGCGGTATATGTTTCTCAGTGATGGGATGTAACAGGTTCTCACCAGTTCTCCAGAACCGGTAGTAACTTTTCCCAGTGTCCTGGAGAACCAGTTGCAGCTTTTGGGGGGAACCACCTTCGGGGCTTACCTTTTCACTGGTTCCTCCACTGCACATGCGCCAATCACTTGGTGTGCATGCACACCTACAGTGCTTGGCGCGTATGCACGGCCTCCTTGCTGTCTTCCCAAGCGGGGAGGAGGAAGAGAAGCTGCTAACCTGAAGCTCCCTATAGCCTGCTCCCCTAGATATCCTACAGAACTGGTTAGGCAAAGACTTAGTACCTAACTTCTTTAACTGTTGAAAAGTTGAAAAGTGCCAAAATGAAGCCATCTTGTGGTAAGTTCACTCTGTAGTTCCTTCCATCTGACCTAGTGTGAGAAAGATTAGCCAGAATAAGCTTTAAGTTCTGGTTTAAAAGCTCTGGTTGATTTGTGTTGTGGGTGGGTGGGTGTATTTTAATGTATTCTTTATTTATTTATTTAATTTATTTACAGGTTTGTGTTGTGGGTGGGTGGGTAGGTGGGTTGAGGTGTGTGTGTGCTTATTTTTATTTTATTTTTTATTATATTTTAATTTGTATTCTTTGGCCCCACCCACATCATGTTATCATGACATTGGCTCCGCCCATGATGTTAGCTCCACCCACACTGTGATGATGTCATGGTGGGGTAGTAAAAATTTTGACATCCCACCACTGATGTTTCTTCACTATATGAACAGGCCACCTTTCAGTTGAAACACTTGGGGTAGTTGCCAGTTTAATCACAAGTGATTGCAATCCAAAATATGATTCAAGATAGGGGAACATTTTTAATTACCTCTCCCAAGATCACATGACTACCATAGTCACTAGCCACCTGTGGTATGACCCAAAAGTATAAACAGTGATGAAAGTGAAAGAAAAAGCCACCTAAAACAGATACTGTATTGCAAGATTTAAACTAGATGAACCACTTACATATTAGGGACATGTGAAAAGGGGCTTCATCAGCTACCTGTGCATCTCAAATGTCTCTAATCTGATAGGAGATCATAGGCTGATGAAGATACACCTTTTTCTTTACATAGAAACACTCTGTACTTTTTTGTTCCTAGGTGGCTAGGACCCCTTTCTCATGGTGCCAGAAATACAGTGTCAGCAGCAAAGAATAAGCTTGCAAAGAATGAAATAGTCAACAGAGAGATTCCTGAATGGGATATGAGTACTTTGGCCTGCTTCAAGCCTCTGGAGACAGAGGCTGAAGTTTGAAACAGAGAGGGAGAGAGCTGTCTGTAAAAGCTTTTGTTTCAAACAAAGCTAAAGTTGGTTTAGAAAACAGAGTCTGTTTGATTCTTTGATTCACAATCCTACAAAGCTGAAATAAAGCTAGAATGTGCAGCTTCATAATCTCATCAGGGTTGTTTTAGCACACAGCAGGGTTCATATGACTTTCCTAACACTGACCAGGTGGAATGGTCATGGAAAGACATCATTCTAGAGAAGAGGTCCTGTTAGTCATGCTCATGACATAGGCCTTGTTCTGTTATGAGAAAACACTTTCAAAAAATTTTGCCAAATGCATTTAAAATTTTCTGCTCTTTCACATGAATGCACCTTAAGATGAACTAAGAACAGTACTCCAGTCCTTGGAATTTCCATCCTTTCCAGGAATCAATAAAAATAGTTGAAGTGTAGTACAGCAGAACCCTATATAATGAATGCCTCTTACAGCAAAAAAATAAATAAATAAACAAATCGTACAACGAAGAGGATTTGAAAAAACCATTGTGCCCTGCATAAGGAAAATTTTCGTTATACAGTATATTGCAATGCATCTCTATGGGGAAAATCATACAATGAAAATCTCTATGGGGAAAATTGTACAATGAAAACAATTTTGTTGTACGATTTTTTTCCATAGAGATTTTCATTGTACGATTTTTCCCATAGGTATTTTCATTGTACAATGCATGCATCGTATAACAAAAAAAATCGTATAATGAAGTGCCTCGCAGAACAAATTATTTTTGTTATACGGGGTTCTACTGTATTTGAATATACTCTATAAACTATTTCTTTTGTAGCATAATTTCTTTTCTTCAAAGATGCAATATATTCTTGTGCTGAACTACGAATTTCATGCTAAGATCTGTTTTTAAAGTGATATGTTTTAAGCTACAATCCTGTACATACATATCTGGAAGAAAGCCATTTGAACACAATTAGAGTTAATTCTGAACACTTATACTTCTGAGGGGGCATGGCTTGCACTGGCTGCCAATTCTGATCATACAGACATTTAGGTTTTGTACTGCAAATCAATTTTTAGAAGTCCATAAACTCCATTTTGATTTAGTGAGTTGCAAGCTATGGCTTTATAACTAAGGCAAAACATGCTAATATAAGTTGATTGACCAAATGATTAATCCATATTACGAAGCTGCTTGATGGAGAGAAATGTTAAAGATTTGTGTCAAAATACTTTATTTCTGTATAAATATAGGCTGATTTTTAATTCAGAATATGACACATAATCAATTTCCAGAAGGATGATTATTTTAATTTGACCAAGAAAAGAAAACATAGCAAATTCTGAATAAATTAACAAACAAAACCAGAGTATTTTGTGATGCTCAAAGTTTTTTTAAATGTAAAACAACAGTTCCAGTGGGCCATAAGATATTTACAGACCTCTATTATTTTATGTTGGAGAGACCTTACTCTCCAGAGGTAGAGAAGAAGGTCCACAAACAGAAGTCTTCACACTGCTGTATAAACGACCATCGTCACTACTTTACTGGCAATTTTTCAGTGGTAGGGCCCAAAGTGCTGGATGTAAAGCAAGTGACAGGGAAGGGTAGGATTGTTCAGAACTAATTCTTCTTGGTCCCTTAAATAGGCCTTAAAGCAGTTCAGAAACTGCACCAGCCCTCAAAAATGTCATGGATAATTCCCTGCCACCACCAATCATGTGAGGGGTCATAAAACAAAAGGACTATAGCAGGGGTTCCCAACCTATGGCCCGTGGGCCAGACCAGGCCCACGAAACCTTTCCATCCAGCCCATCACCACCTCTGGTGCACCCAGAAGTGGAAGCGGATGCATTTACTTCAGTCATAAAATGCACCCATGTGGAAGTGGTCATATTTACAACAGCTGTAAATATGTCTGCTTCCACTTCTAGGGTGTATAGCCTGGACCACTCAGCTGACCAGGGGCATGGGCAGGCCCACAGCTTAAAGAGGTTGGGAACCCCTGGACTATAGTGTCAAGAAAAGATTACTTCTCCTGATTGCAAAAGCTGCCAAAGAAAATAAAAGTAGTGATAGTTCCAACACCGCTTATCCTCTCTGCCTACCACAGGATAGGATTACCAAGAGCCACTTTATCACATGCTGTTTATGAAGTGTACATAAGTGTTGAGAGCCTTTTTAATTGATAGGGAGGATTTGGGGGTCCTGTTGAACAAAACAAAACCTTATGTTTGGAATGCTGAGGCATGTGCCAGGTGTATGACTGAGCATGTAACCAGGTCCATAACTGACAAGGGCCTGGCATCTTGTCAGTCACCTGTGGCAAACTATGCAATCTCACTGTAAAGCCCAGTAGAACTTCAGCCAATACTGCTTTACTACATTTACAGCCCACCTTCCTTCCAGAGATACCTGGATGCTATCCAGGTACTGACTAGTCCAAGATCAACTTGGTTTCATCAAGATGACTATATCTCATGGTTCCGTGTCATTGAAGGATGGGCAATAATGTTTTTCATCATTACCTTCTTCAACCTTCATTAATAAGATAAACAATATGTCATAGCTCATTTCCATATTAATTGGAGTCCTTCTCAGACACATCAGAAAAGTGGCACTAGAAGTTGTTTGTACATATCTCAAGGTTCATTGCATCTTATAGCTTCCAGTCAACTGATGCTTTCTGTATTTCTACAACATTCTCAGCTACCAGAAATACAGTTGTACCTCGCTTAAAGAGCATAATGCGTTCCACAGGATTGCTCTTTAAGCGAGTTTGCTCTTTAATTGAAGCACCATTGTAAGTGACCAATTGTGGGGGGGATTGCGAACCCTGATTTATTTGTTAAGTGAGCTTTTGATTGGTTTTATTTGTTAAGTGAAGTGACCATTCAGAGAAAATTCTGCTCTTTAAGCGAGTTACTCTTTAAGCGAAATGCTCCTTATGTGAGGTTTGACTGTACATATAGAATTTATCACACATTCATGCCAAGGGATCAGACATAATACAATGAGGCAAAAAAGGTCAGTTTAGAACCATTTCAGAGGGTCACAATCAGTCATTAAACCTAAAGCCACATTTAGGGTTTGTGTTTAATGGCGGTGTAGCTTTTGCTGTAAAATAAGCTCAAGTTCATCTCCAGCTGTTGGCATATTTCATTCTTTGGTCAATTTTGTATCTGGGAGAAAAGAAGGAAATAACCACTTTTAAACACTGTTCCCTTTCCTCATTCTCCATCTCCCCCACACAGCCTGCCTCTGTTCTCTTCCCTACCATTTACTTGCAAGGATATCATGAAACCAAGGCCACAGTCTTCCCACTGGCCTGCTGTAATTTTTTAGTATTTCTCACTGGAGTTATCCATCAACAAAAGTTACATGGTCTTGGAAATGAGAGACATTCCTCACATCAAGGTTATGGGAAGGGGAAATCAGGTGCTGTGCCATGATCTCATAACAGTAACTAATGAGAATTCTAAAAGTCTACAAGGGGTTAATCATGCTCAAATGTTAAATGATTGGCTTACCATCACAATGTTGAGGGCCTTTCCCCAGAATCCCTGCTTTAAAAAGAAGGGAGGTGAGGTGAGGGGGAAGTGAAGTAGAAAGATTATCACCTATGTAGCTAAAGGGAAAAACTGTGGCTATATATATATAGGTAGTGAGTTATTGAGATGTGTCGCTTGCCCTATGCCAGAGATTTAGGCTATAGAGCTATGGATTTATTTCAGTCCTCTATGCCACATTGGCTCTTATCGCATGCATGCTTGCTTGCTTGCTTGCTTGCTCTCTATCCAGATGCCAGCCTGATGGCACCTCCTTCCTAGAGCCTTATCTCTATTAGCCTGCTATTTTATTTCTCCACTATAAGTCATTCTGTATTAGGGAATAAGAAGCATACCAGAATGTGAAATTTTACTTTTTAGTCTATACCAGGGTGGGGAACCTTTTCCTTTTGGAAAGCTACATGTACTAAATAATTTCAAAAAAAAACCCCTTAATTTTAAAGTTACTAAAATAAAAAAATAAATAAAAGACTAACAAAAATGTAATAATAAAAATAAAAGTATTTGTTCTGTAAAATGTGGATTCAGGTAAATGGCTGCACTTAAGGACCTAGAAAGCCGCATGTGGCCTTAAGGACAAAGGTTCCCCACCCCTGGTCTATACTATTCACAGCCAAACAAGTGATTATTGAATAGGTAGATTAGATTTGGGGAGTTTTAATTTAAGACAGTAAGACTGCCCAACTTATTTATTTATTTATTTATTTATTTATTTATTGTTATGATTTGTATTGCTACCCAATTCCAAAGACTCTGGGCGGCATACAGATATTAAAACCATCACAATTTTAAAATCACAATTAAAACTCCATTAAAAACTACCACAAAACATTCCCTACCCTCCCACCAGTTTAAAAAGAGGGAGAGAGTGTTCTTAAATCAGCCAGCAGGTTGGGGCCACAGCACTGCTGGTGCCCCACACCTGCTCTGCCAGCCAGGTTTTTAAACCTTTCCTGAAGGGCAGCAACTCTGTCTGGAGACACAACTTGGTTGGCAAGAGGTTTAATAGGGCCGGTGTGGTCACTGAGAAGGCCCTCCTTCTAGTACTAGAGAGACGTGCCTCTCTAGCAGATGGAACAATTAGAGAGCCTCTGCGGTCCGCTGTGGTGGGACGGACAGATATTCTTGGGGTGATGTAGTCTCTTAAGTATCCTGTCCCACTACCATGTGGTGCTTTAAAGGTAATAACCAGCACCTTGAATTGCACCTGGAGGCATCCTGGCAACCAATGCAGTCCCGAAGCAGTGGCAAGGCATTTATTGAGGTTTCTGGCCCACTTAGCACAAATTTGACAAAGAAGTTCAAAGAATCATACCAATACAAATTAATGTAGACTGGGTTTTGTTGAAAAAGACATTATACATTATCATTTTTTTTTAAAAAAAACACCTCTATCCAGAAATGCAAGATGCACAGAAATGAGAAACCTAACAACAGCAGCAATAAACATAGCCAGCAGAACCTTTGATAGTTTATACTGTTCTTTCCTCTCCTCTTGTTTCCACTAACTTTTCTTTAGCACCTAGCTAAATTTCCAGCTAAATACTGGTTTTCTGGGAGGACAGTATGGCATGTAATACCAGAGCATGGAAAAGTTTCTTCTTAAATTACAGCCCCCATGACTCTCCAACCAGCACTCATTCCTATTGTTGTCAGTGCACTCTTTGCAGACAGCTCTGCAAATAGCTTTCAGCTGTTTGAAACTAGTTAGGATTATACATTCCCACACTGCAATATTTATCCAGACTCTTCAGTTTATTCATATGAGGTCTTGTCAACATGTAGATGGCTAATCATATAGAAATTCTTGTTTAATCATATAGAAAGTCTTCTCTCCCTCCCCCTCCCTTCCTCTCCCTTGCTCACTCTCTCTCTCTCACACACAAAACAATTGCCAAAACAATGATGACATATTGTTTCTTATATCTTCAGTTATATAAAGGCTAGAGACTTCTTAAACATGAAAAATTTGGACTTTGGCATGACAAAAAATCCAGATAAAACCTGGTTAAAGAGGTAATAGGGAAACTCTAGTTATTCTTCTTGATATGGTAATCTTCTTATGCTCCTTACACCTGGGGTGCCCAAACTACAGCCTGTCGGCTGGATCTGGCCCCTGACACCAATTCATCCAGCCCCCAAATCCCTCGTTGCTCCTGGAAGCGGAAGTACTTCCACTTCCGGCAGCGACGAGGGCTTCGTGGGCTGGATGATTTGGCATTGGGGGCGAGATCCAGCCTATGGGCCATAATGACTGGGCCCCTGAACTACATGACCAGCCCACAGCCCAAAAAGTTTGGGTATCCCTGCCTCACACTCTTGTTGCCCCCCCCCCAATTCTCTTTCTTCTGCTTTTAACTAATAAAGATAGAGAATTGTGGTCAGTGAAATAAGTTAGTCAATTGTGACTTGCAACTGTGCATTTTCTTTTCCACAATATTCCATCTAGTTGGCCAAAGTGTTCACCATATTTCAGTTGTCAAATTGTTCTGTTAACAAATGGGTGTCTAGGGAAGAAAACAGGAGCACAGGCTACAAGAAAAGATAGAAGTAACAATCCAGGAGTGTAACTGAGGTTTTAGAGTAGAGATGGGTAATATGTGTTCCTTCAGAGGCGTTGGACTGCAACACAGTGGTGTAGAGTGGGTTTCAGCTCCTCAGGGCGTAGACCAAATTCTCCACCCCTTGAGCGGGGCCCAGGATGCCAGCGGTGGGGGAGGGACCCTATTTATTGTGAAATTTTGACAACCCAAAAAAGTTCCACCCGGGACGCCCGTCCCCCATGCTACACCTCTGCTGCAACCTCCCTAAATTTGAAGTTCCAGAATTTCAAGTGTTACATGTAGCAGTGCCAGAGAAAATGAGGTTTCCAAAATTACATTTGTGCTTCCTTATCTTTTTGTTAATAATTGTTACATTAGTGAATAGAATAAGATATTTTTGGATTAATGTCTCCATCTCATAATCATACCTCCATAAGATAGTTGTTGCTCACATGCCCTCCTGCTATAGCCCAAGCTCACAAATGTTCACCCAACTCGCTGCTGTTGCTGTTGATTCTTTAATTTAGTAAATGCAGTAATTATTCAGAGTGGTAGACAATTTGGTTACTATCACTTTGGTCAGGAATATAAATATCTGCAATTTTGTCTTTTTGCTGCCTTTGACACTCGTACACCTTACATTTGTACAAGTTAAACTGTGAAGTTATTCATTTATCAAATGCCTTCATATATCCATACTGCACACTCAAGAAAGATATCCTGAAGTGTGAAGAGCTTAGTAAGAGGAACAGTGCCTGAATCACCCAGAGTATTGCCATATCTGATTTCACCCATTTTATGATGTAATCCAAACATTGTCCAAATTTGTCTATTTCTCATCATTTTTTCCATTTTATGAGGCAGCCTAAATGCTATCCAAAGTCTTCTGTTCATTCAGTCACTTCAAGCTTCAAGGCATCAACATGTTCCATAATGATGAGGGCATAAATTGGCAATGAATAACATTTCATGACTAGGTCAAATAGAATTGGAGATGGAGGGGGTGTTCCTCTTTAATAACTCAATTAAGTGGGAATGAGTCACAACACAGACAATGTATTAAAACTCTTGATAGCAGATGTTTGTTGATGTAGTTAAATTATCAGATGGATTTGAGGGTGGTATACAAACACATGAATACAATTAATCACATCAGTATAAATACCAAGAAAATAGTTTTAAAATTATTAGATCAGAAAAGGAGCACACCTAAAACCACAACAATCACATATCAGACAGAAACATCTTTGTTATTTAAAATAGTATATCAAGCATTTTTAAAGCCTACCTGGCACTAAGAAGACAGCAATGCACGGCGGTGGTGGTGGTGGTGGAGATAGTGACTTAGACAGAAGGTGTTCCAAAGCCATGACAATCTCACATACAATCCATTCCTTTGTGCATATTAGCATGCAATGCCAACCATGTCCAAGCAGCAAGAAGTTTCACAGCATCCAAATGCTTTAGGAGGGCATAATTGGAAATGTACAATAGTTTGATGTCAGGTTTATTTTTGACAAGGATGAGCGAGCCTTTCTCAGTTGGGAAGTTTCATTGATCCCCTCCCAGGGTGGGGTGGGGGCGCTACACAAGCAGTTGAGGCTGGGGGAAACCCAACAGAGAAATGAATTCCTTGTGCTAAATGAGTCCTGGTTTACATCTTTAAAACAAGGAAGGACAATTTGGATCTATCCAGATATTGTTGAACTGCAACTCTAACCACCATTAATGGCTCTGTTAGTTAGGGCTTAATGATCATTTTAATCCAATATCCAGAGGATCACAATTTAATCCACTGTGAGTAAATTAATTGCAAAAATCTATTCCATTTTATTTTGCATTCATGTTTTCTATGGCTTACTGTTTAGGAGAAAGAGATACTGTACTCATTTTCCAAGTGGCCTTAGGGCTGATGTATCCACTCTACCATAACAAGAACCTATAGGGACAATAACCTATGAATGGATAAGAAAATGAATAAGCAAGTGAAAATGCATTTTCTTGCACACTCTTGGCAATAGCATCTTCCATAATAAAAATAGCCTATTTGGAAATACAGTAATACCTCAGATAACGTTTACCTCGGATAACACTAAAATCGCATAACATTAAGTAATCTGGGGAGGAGAATTGGATCAATAACGTTAAGGTCCTATGGGATGGATCGGATACCAACCGCTAAAGCCTGTGTGGTTATAATGTATCTCTATGGAGCTTTAACATTATCCGATCCATCCCATAGGATTTTAACATGGATCGGATAACACTAAAAATCGGATAACACCAAGACTTGGGGAACCAAGTCTTAGCGTTACCTGAGGTATTACTGTAGTTATGTGCTGAAGGGGGCAGGAGGAAGAATTTTCCTTCCTGACAGATATATCATCCTCCATATACAAAACAGATTCTTGGAGTTCTGCCTCAATATGTTTTCTGACTTTGACTAGCACTGTGATGTGCCACTTTGGTCACTTAAAGGAGTGTTGGTTCTGGTCATTATTTTGCTCTTCCCACCATTTCCAGTCTGCCTCTCAAACTGCTTAATGGTACCACACATTGTATTTCCCCCCCATGATGGTCACACTTTCTCCTCTGTTTCCTGTTGTTATGGTGCATGGGTGGGTGGATTAAGGGAATCAACAGAGAAGCCATATCCACAGCTAGCAGAACCATCTTAGCCCATGTGTGATTTATGTATGTCAAGTCATACCCTTACTTCATGCCAACATTGGATTAGGAAGGGCACATGAGCACAAGGAATTCACGAGAAAACATATTGATCCAATGAAAACACAGATGCTACCCTCCAAACCATAAGCAAACCAAGCACCCAGACACTCATAAGGACCAGTCAAAGTAGCAGGTATTTGTCGTCAGCTGCTACTCATGTCCAAGTATACATTTTTTCATGAAATTCGTTTTCAGAAGAAAAAAAACATTGGTGTGATTTGTTTAATGTGGATCACAGCTTGCCATGAAGTGACCCACACACTATGATCATGGAGCAATTATCCTGTGGCACATATGAAATGATACATTGAAGATTTGACACCAGGACTGCAATGGACTGCTGCAGCCTTGAGGATATTAACAAGGTGCGCCTCAAAGGCCACTCCATCTGACATGGCCTCTTCTGCTTCCATGACTGTTGAGAATCAGAATAGTGAAGTGGTTTCTCCTCCACTCATTTTGCCGTTTGGCCCAATTTGATGGTTTCCAGTGGCATTTCCTCCACTGAAGGGGACCATCACCCCACCTAAAGGAGTTCATCTGCCCTTAGCCATTGACCCCTTTAGGGAGTCAGGTTATTTACTGCCACCCAACACTCGGTGTTGAGTCACTGGCTGTACTGTCTACTCCATTACCCTAGCAGGATGTCCGGCAGGGATTACAGCATATCCTTTTGCTATCAGGGAAGGTGGACAGTGAACCAAACACATAATGAGGCAAGAACATGAACTGTGTGTTGAAGGTCAGCAACAGTGGTTGCTTTAATTACATGTCGTCATGACAGGCTAGTGCCTCTCTAGAGATTTCTCACTCTCTTGTTCATTCACTTGCTGTCCCTCGGATGTTGCAACAGCAGTGGTGGCAGCTGACTCACAGCCTCTCTGTCCCCCTTTCCCCTCTTCTCCTCTCTCTTTCTTAATCATGTTGACATGACATCTAGCTACACAGCTGCAGCAGGGTGGAAGGCAAGGCTTCAATGGCAGCAGAATGGAGGAAACAGCTTCCACAGCACCATGGATTTATTTTCCAGCTGTTGCTCAGTGCCATGCAGAGAAATGGAAAAAGACCAGAGATATAAATGAGAATGCGGTCAGTCGACCATCCACCCTCGCCTACATGGTCATACGCACAAGGGACACATCATCATCTCCCAAAAAAAAAAAAGAACACCCACCACAAACTTATGTAATTGTGAGACAGGAAATCATCGTTGACACTATTACTAATTTCATTCATACCCGTAATGAATTAGTTTCTTTAGACTCGCTATCCTGAAGGGTGACTTTGTACCCGGGGAGGTTAATTGGGATTGTAATGTATGTGGAATCTATGGGCAAATCTATTTTCTCTTTCCAGCCTTCAACAATTGCTAATTTAGTGCACAGTTTGGAGGGCAAATCTGCAGGGCTAACCGTGCCTCAGTTCCCAGTGAGGCAGTCACTTCAAACAGGTCTCCTCAGGCAGGGGATCATGACAAAACCAAATTAACAGATGGAGGAAGGAACTCACTGGGCAAGGAATAACATTAAAGGAGGATATAGCTGAGGAACTCAACCTCCTCTGCATCACCTGCAGGGCCTTAGTCAGGATTCTAGATGTGGGTGGGCAAATATTTTTTCAGTGTGGGTAACAAAGTCTCTTTCAATGCATTCCTATGGGAAACCACACTTTGCCAAGGTGGACAAAGTGATAATTCAGGGTGGGTCAAGCCTGCCCTGGCCACCCCCTGGCTATGGGCCTGATCACATACCCTGAATAGGCTGAGGGTCAGAGTCCCAAAATGTAAGCAGAATATGCTCAAGTGGGGGCTTCTGGGAGACAAAAACATGCAGTGTGAATGTGGAGAGATCAGAGATGGGATGTAACAGGTTCTCACCAGTTCGCCAGAACCGGTAGTAACTTTTCCCAGTGTCCCAGAGAACAGGTAGCAGCTTTTGGGGGGAACTACCTTCGGAGCTTACCTTTTCACTGGTTCCCCCACTGCACATGTGCACCAAGCACTTGGTGTACATGCATGTCTACAGTGCTTGGCGCATATGCACGACCTCCTTACTGTCCTCCTTGCTGTCCTTGTGTTGTGGGTGGGTGGGTGGGTTGAGGGGTGTGTATGTGAGTGTGCTTATTTTTTATTATTATTATTATTATTTATTTTTTCTTTGGCTCCACCCACAATGTCATGATGTTAGCTCCGCCCACACTGATGACATCACAGTGGGGTAGTAAAAAATTTGACATCCCACCACTGGGAGAGATACAGAATCTAGCTCATTTACTGGTCTGCAGATAACTGCCAGAAACATGCACCAATGAGGACTTAATTTCGGGCAATGACAAAGCCAAGGAAGTGGCTTCATTTTGGAAGTCTAGGGTCTGATTGGGGCATGAAAGAAAAAAACCTCAGAGGGGGTAGAGGAGATATGCAATGACAGGTTTGAAAAAGAAGAGTCAAGCTCTTCAAGAAAACCACAATGCAAACTACGTAGAGAAGTGTTACAGAACATCAAGGGCCCTCCTGGGGCAATGGCTGTTCCACCTCATCAGCAGCATGCAGAACTAGTTCCTGCTTGAGCTTTATGATGTTGTCTTTTTCATATACTGTTGCATGTATTTGGATTAGACTGATTCTCTGTTACCTAGCCTCTCTGCTTCCTTGGAACCATTTTTTAAAAAAAATCAGCAGAGCTTTTGTATTGCCAGAAAATGCATCCTTTGAATGTGAAATGAAAACCACAAAAAAATTGAAGAGGAACTCACCAAAGAACTGAAAATGGAAGAAATATATAAAAAAAATCACACACATCCCTAAGGTAGAACACTTTCAGGAAGGTCAAACACATGTGAAAATTGCACCTTAAATTATGGTAATCAGTTCCCATAATACACACAAAATCCAAGTTAAGGTGAATCTGAGTAAGAGAACTTCTTGGGCAGATTAGAAAGCTTCCTGGGCTGGATCAGCCTTTCAGACTGGAGGTTTTATATCCTTGGTGCAAATGATCTAATTGTATTATGAATAAATGCTGAAGATTTATATAGTATCAAATGGGTCTTGCATGAAACATAACTTGAATGTGCAAGAATGGCTTCATAGATTGTACAACATCCTTACATCACATTCTTCCACTGTAAATAGATTCATGCAACTTTTGCTCACATTTCACTTGCACTGCGTAGTATCTCATATAAAGGTCTTTAAATTATCAATCATCACAACAAATTCCAAACACAGTACGAAGCCACAAGAATCAGCTGTGAATGATCCCTTGAGTTCAACTTGTTCTCAGAGGAATGGAGATGAATATTTCTAGCTGTTCACAAGCACTATAGCTAAGGATAAATGAATCCTTCAATATTGCTTCCCCCACATTTTCTAAGAAATCTGAGATTGTTCCCATTAAATCTATGCAGAATAGTGATTTTTTTTTTGAACAATTTTATTTTTAAAAAACCCAGAAATTAATCTATCTGGAACGAATCCAATCCATACAACTCTTAATATGAAGAGGATTATGTTATTCATCCCTATTGTGTGGTAATTAACAACAAGAAATCTCCCAGAAATTAAAGTATGGCAATATCAAGTTAGCACCCAAAATGTGTTTTACATTTTAGGGATTCAAAGCCAATTTCTTTTTTAAAAAAGGACTTCAGCCTGAGTGGAGCCAAAAACAAGAGAGATAGTAAATAAATAAAATTAAAATGCTTAAGTAATGAAAAGTATCTGAGTCTCAAAGTAGGAGATTCTGTCATATCTAGAAATTGTCTCTGATGTGTTTTATGACCTCCAATTTTGTGTCCCCCCCCCCCACAACTTGAATTGCTTAAATCTCAATTTCCCCACTGAATGCATGAAGAAATGTGTACATTTTGTAAAGTTTTTATTTAAAATTGAATCTAACAAAATACTCTCCCAGTACCTGGTTGTACCGAATAGTCCTGTTAACTGAAAGCCAAGGTGGCGAATATAGTCCATTTCAGGCATTTTGTCCCAAAAGATAACAATACTGGAGAGTTTTGTACCTATTTCTCCCCCACATAACCAAATTCCAGCTTCTGCTTCTGGTGCCTGAATGAGTTTCTTTTGTGGAGTGGGGATGGAGGTAGAGGCTATTTTATGAAACTTGCTAATAAAACATCATAAAACTTCATAACTCCCAGAAAATCTGATAACTGAGCCAACAGGTTGCTTCATTGAGACTGTGTCACATACTTGCCTCTTATCAAAGATGTGTACAAATGGCAACCAAGGGTGCTCCATCTTTGAGCAGACCAGGCTTTCAGCTGGTAAAGGCAAGAAGCTTAGGGTGTGTTTTCCTTTGTGTTCAGGCACCTCAATAAATCTCAGTGTATTAAGATCTTCCATATGCTGGGGGTTGGGCGGTTTAATAAATTATTTTGTTCTTGGCTGCAGGCCCATGAAGAACTGCTTGAGGAATCTGCTGTGCTGTGTTCAAAACCACACCCTGATTGGGAGAGGCAAGTGCCAGGGTAAGCTGGGAGCACTGGGAGAGAAAAATAAAACCACCTCCCAATGCATTTGGGGTGCAGATTTTTTCCAGGGTTGACCCTGGTTGACCCATTTTAGCGCAGTTTGCAACCTCGCCTTCATCACCTCTGCAGCACAAGTATTAGCAGAGGAACAAAGCAATGTTTAAAAAGCACTTCTTGTGTTCTCAGAGAGAATAAAGCAACCACTTTCTCTAAAGCCTCTTTGTGAGAGTTGAAAGATAAGATCACAACTTGTGATGACCTTACCAGCAATGTTTTTAAAAAATCAAGTAAGAGGTACCGGTAATTGGAAAAGAATAATGTTCAGTTCTTATTATTGTTCTCCCCCCAGCCCCCAATATGTAAACTGGAACAAAGGATGTAGTTTCAGGAAAATATACAGTCCCAAACCTGTTCTAACTGGAAATGGGTTTTAACTATGATTTTTCCCTTGATCGGAATTCTAGGTTTTACTGAGCCATTTAGTTAGTACTAATTTTGACTAGTTAAAACCAGTTTTAACTAGAAATGCATCTGTCATTGTCAGTTAATTCTAGTTCTCACAAATGCTGTTAGTCAGAACTATTTTTAACTGCAACATATACATTTTTGGCACCCTATGTACAGTGGTGGGATGTCAAAAATTTTACTGCCCCACCATTATGTCATCACAGTGTGGGTGGAGCTAACAACATGATGTCATAATGTCATGGGCGGGGCCAAATAAAATAAAATAATAAAATAAAATAAAATAAAAATAAGCACACACACACACACACACGCCTCTCAACCCACCCACAACACAATCCCGTAAATAAATTAAATAAATAAATAAAAATTACATTAAAACACACCCACCCAACCCAAACACCCACCCACCCCAAACACAAATCAACTCACCCACCTACCCACCCCAAACCCGTCACTTACCTGTTAGTATAAGTGCCTGGGCAGCACCATGTTGCAAAATGGATATGGTCATCGTACCAGTTCTCTAAGATAATATGCCTTAATGTAAATGTAAAACATCTGTACCTCCTTAAGGGTTCTCCAATTGGAACAGCAATTGGAACAGCACAGGTGTAGCTTATTGATGAGATGACTCCAAGACTTTGCTTAAAAACCCCAAGCCAGGCCGCCAGGCATGCCGGCCGCTAGGCCTTTTTAGAAACTGTGGTAATACGTCAATATAGATAAAGGTATTAAATACACATTAAAATACATGCAGGCACACCACATCCAAAGGTGAGTCACTTACCCTGGGGAGCAGGCTATAGGGAGCTTCAGGCTACCAGCTTCTCTTCCTCCTCCCCACTTGGGAGGACAGCAAGGAGGCCGTGCATACGTGCCAAGCACTGTAGGCATGCATGCACACCAAGCGCTTGGTGCACATGCACAGTGGGGGAACCAGTGAAAAGGTAAGCTCCGAAGGTGGTTCCCCCCAGAAGTTGCTACCGGTTCTCCGGGACACTGGGAAAAGTTACTACCGGTTCTGGCAAACTGGTGCGAACCTGTTACATCCCATCACTGCCTATGTAGGATTTTCAAGGTGAAGCACTTAAGAAGTGGCTTTACCAATCCCACCCACCAGAAAGTTTCCCTGGCAGGAATGGTGGGTCAAACCCAGGTCTCATGAATCCCAGTCCCTTATTTGATCCACTACACCACATTGGATATCCTTCTGCTCCATTAATGTTGTCAGATTCCCAGTTCTGAAGATGTTATGTCCTTCTACATAGGCTTTTAAATGTCATAGAATATGACTCAATATTGCAATATTGAAAAAATAAGTTTTTTTATTAAAAAATTCCCACAGTTCCCCAGGTAACATGACCACTGAAGGCCATGCTGGTTGTGAAAATCTAACATTTTGTAATCAGTGGTATGTAGAAGTACACAAAGATGAGATGTCACTCTTCTGTTTGTGATTTTTAGAATGACAAAATAAATTGAATTCCTTTCAAAACTCCCTACTCTTCCAGAATGTTCCAGCAAATTTGGAAGTTAACGCCTCTAGTCATCCTGATTTATGGAACTTTGATTCCCAATAAATAGTGTTTCTTTCAAAGCAAACCTCTGTTCCTTTTCAGAAATGTAATTATATTTTCCCTTGTTTTCTAACTATTCAGTTTAGACAAGACTATAGAATTATAAGACCTGCCTTCCTCTCACTCAGGAACATAGGTTATAAAGTAAAACTTTGCATAAAGAGTACCTCGCTTAGAGACTAACTCGCTGAAAGAGCAGAATTTTCTCTAAATGGTTGCTTCAGTTAACAACTAAAACCAACCAAAAACTCGCTTAACAACTACATCGGGGTTCGCAATCCCCACCACCACCAGAAGTCGCAATTGGTCACTTACAATGGTGTTTTGCTTAAAGAGCAAACTTGCTTAAAGAGCAATCCCATGGAACGCATTATGCTCTTTTAGCAAGGTACCACTGTATTCCCATATGGAGGGTGAAATCCCCATAAGCTCTGCAGTAGGGCTATACAAGGGGAAATGTTTCATTATTCTATTCCTTTGTCATTATTAAAATGTTTTTTTTTGTTTGTTGTATTTAAAACACATTTGATTTTGCTACTCTGTTTTGATTTCTTTTACTTTCACAAGGGACATGCAGATGCTCTTGAGACTTATTAAATTCTTTGTGCTGCTATGCATCTGCCATTTTCTTTTACTGCCCTGCATTTTGTATGATGATGCTAGCATTAATTCTTTTGAGCTCATGTCATACTACACATTGCTATTGTAATTCAATTCAACTTTGAAAAGTAAGATATAGATAACAACTCTTAAAATGTTCAAACATTTGAGGCAAAAGGCAAATCAGAGAACATGGATTGAACCTGAGGTTTACATTATCCCTCAAAATGAGGTTTTACAGTTTGGGCATACTTTTGGATTCATCCCAGAACCTAGACTCCAATGTCTCTGACTTCAGCTCTCACACACTCTTAATAATGTACTATGCAGTGGTGATGATTGTGATGTAATGTTCTCTTGGGGTGAAAGCTGAGATACCAGCAGGTTGCAACAATATGCCATGTTTTAACTGAGGGAATAGCACTAGGAGCAGTGATGGTGAACCATAGCACTCCAGATATTCCTGAACTTCAATTCCCAGAAGCCCTCATAAGCTGGAGTGCTGACTTGGGCTTCTGGTAATTGAAGTTGAAGAACACCTGGAGTGGCAAGGTTCAGCATCATGGCTGGCCTCTCCTAGGCTCTAAAAGTTCAGAACGAGTCCATCCTCACCCCCCTCATCCAAAATAGGTTTCATTCCTATTGCCAGACCAATAGTTTTCCTAACCAGGAACATTTCTGTTCTGCCTTGTTTATGCATTGTTTGTTAACTATCAAGAAGCACATTGCTAATTCAAAGCAAAAATTACAGATTGCTGTAACTTCTTTAGATTGAGATGAAAACTGTTTGATGAATGATGTGATCAGGACAATGAACTCCAAACCCTCAAAATAGAACTACACTAATTTTAATCACAAGGAAATGGGTAAGATAAGGAAACAATAAGCAGACATTGCAGAAATTGTAAAGTTCATTGGAGAGGGGGGAAATTAGGTACATGTGCAACAAATAAATAGATTAATAATAATAATATCTACTTTGTCTGTTTCCTTGCTTACAGTTCCTAGCTTCTGATTTCAGATTCAGACTTGAGTTTGGCCAATGACAAAGCCAAGAAAGTGGCTTGATTTTGGCAGTCTGTGGTTTGATTGGGACATGAAAGAAAAAAAAAATCAGATTTTCCAGGTTGATAACTCTTGCTCTGCACTAGCAATCAGATAACATCTTGTATGATTGCATCCTAGCTGTGAACAAGTTCAAGCTATTCCAGGCTGGATGTGCATAACTGCTTGGCAGAGATGGTCAGGAAAACATTGATTTTCTGGATTAATTGTGTGTCATCAAATCAATTTTGGCATATGGTGACCCTTTCCAGAGTTTTCTAGGGAAAGAATACTAAGAAATGATTTATTGTTCCCTTCTTCTGGGGAAGGGGTTATTCTGGGACTGTGCAACTTGTTCATGACCTCACAAGCCGTCTCTCCTCTCTAGAGGCAAAGTGGGGAATTGAACTCCCAGCCTCTTGCTTTACACCCAGATACCTAAAATCACTGGATTTCAACTGCTAAAATCTCAACATCTATAGCATCTGCCGTTTTGTTGATACATCAGGGACACACAATAAAAGTGAATATAATGCATGCATATGTGATGGCATTGCCTAATTTTGTCATGAGAAACGTGTGTGGGAGACAATATGTGACATTTTGGTTTTCTATCGAGAAAAGGGAATGAACAAAAGCAGCAGCATCAAGAATATTTTTTCCTAGTTGCATGATCTAATCAAGCCAACTCTCCAGCCTTTTATAACAATGTTTCAGCTGCTTTACTATTTCCCTGCACTCCTGAATCACTTAAGATGCTTTCACATTTATTGGCTTCTGGCTGACCCAAGACAAACTTGGATCAAGAACCGCCACTGAGGACAGAATGCCAGCATGCTGTGGGAATTCTTTGCACATGAATCCCCATCATTCAGTACTGCGGTGATACCACCTAAGTCAGCCTGACCCAAAATGAACGTGTTGTACTAAACATTCTGCTTTTCCTTGTGGAGGTCAGTTGAGCTGATTTAAAAATAAATAACCCATGGTTCCCCACTCCAGCAAAGTTCACAATGGACTGAAACTCGCAATTTAAAAAACCCACATTGAAATAAGTTCCTGTTCCCATTAAATACTAACAAAAGCGACAGTGTAAAATCAATATAATAAAACAGCAATTTTCTCATTGTGCAGAAACATTAAAAAACATGCACCAAGTTTCTTGTTTCTCTGCCACATCATATCAAAAATAAAGCTCCTGGACAAACACACTCCTAGTTTCTCCAGTCTTCAGATTAATTAACGAAATTCAATTCACCCATTGAACTAACCACACAGGTGGTAAACCACCTTTCAGATGAAAGGAATAGCAATTACACTTACCATATATACTTGACTATAAGTTGCCCCAAATATAAGTCGAGGTACCTAATTTGGAACTCTAAAATTAGGAAAATAGATTGACCCAAGTACTGTATACGTTAAGGGTGGAAAATGCAGCAACTGCTAGTGAGTTTCAATAGTTAAAATGCATGAATATACAGTAAAATTAATTAATTTAGACATTTGTGTGGGTATATTTTTGAGTGTTTACATTGACCTGAGTATAAGTCGAGTCCCATTTTTGGACCTCATTTTGGGGGCTAAAAACCCAACTTATACTTGTGTATATACAGTATATACAGCCCCACAGTGTTTGTGCACTCTCTGGTTGGTTCACAAGGTAATTTGCATCCCCCCTATTGCTGGGTACTCATTTTACTGGCCTCAAAAGGATGGAAGGTTGAGACAACCTGGAGTCCCATCAGGATCAAACTCAGATTGTGAGCAGTTTTGGCTGCAGTACAGCGGTTTAACCACTGCACCATGATGGGCCAGATCTTCCAGAATTTAAAAATGAGGGGAGATTTTGGCAACTTTCAAAGGGAAAATTTACTGTTGGGGAGAGTGAGTGGAAGCTTACACAATGCAGAAGCAGAAAAATTGGAGAAGCAGAAGCTGAAGGCTCTAGGGTCAATGGATTTGCAATGGGCAGCACACTGAAATTCTTCCTTCTCACAGAAAGGCCCAGTAAGATTGATACTACCACAAAACAGAGTGTCACTCCCAGGACTGGTGTGGAATACATAACTATGAGTGAACCTTTCAGGATAGGATGAGTGAAAAATAACATTGAAGAGGATGTTGTTTTTGGCAGCTTCTGAGAGTTTCAGAGTATAATGCTGCACATTGAAAGAAGTTATCCCTTTGTCAGACCAATTTGGTCTAGAATTGACTTTAACTCTTTGAAATGGAATCCCCAGTTCTTCTTACCTTGTGGAATCATCTTAGAAGTCGTTGAGGTGGTGCCTAGCTGGCTACAGTTCTACAGATATTTTTATGTACAAATGCTAATAGAACTATCTTTGGATGTACAGTAATACCTCGGATAATGCTAAGACTTGGTTCCACAAGTCTTGTTGTTATCCGATTTTTAGTGTTATCCGATGCATGTTAAAATCCTATGGGATGGATCGGATAACGTTAAAGCTCCATAGAGATACATTGTAACCGCACAAGCTTTAGCGGTTGTTATCCGATCCATCCCATAGGACGTTATTCGAGCCAATTCTCCTCCCCAGATTGCTCAACGTTATGCGATTTTAGCGTTATCCGAGGTAAACGTTATCCAAGGTATTACTGTACTGTACTTCACTATCACAGATAGTAAGAACAATAAACTTTGTGAGAACAACAAAGACATTCCTTTTGAGAATCCTTTGTCTTTATAGGTAACCTGTCAAGGTCATATGCTGGAGAAAAAAAGGAGGAAAAAAATTGAATGGGTAGTAGTAATCAATATTAAACTATTGTGAAGAAAAAGGAAATACAGATGTCATGCATTTCCTCTTCTTTTGCATCTCTCACATCTTTTGAGATACTAAAGATCCATAAAGATGGTATGCTCCTTTTCAACATCTGATCTGAAACTAGACAGAACCTGAATAGTAGAAATTAGATGGGAAAACACAAGAGAAAGCCAGGTGTCCCCAGGTAAGAAACTTGCCAGAACCCATCAGGAGAGCTTGCCAATTTAAGTTGGGCTGGATGGATCAATTATTTGACTCAGCTTCCTATACTTCTGTCTCATGTTTCCACTTAAGAGGTATGTATGTGCAATTATTATATTGGCGATGAAACAGAAGATATGTGTGCATCAATTAACCTCCCAAGCTGTGCTGTTCTTATCTGCTGGCAACCAATAATTTCATGTATAAAGCTCTTCTCTATGGGGTGTGAACTTAATTTGCTCCAGGGCAAAAACATCTGGCTGAAGTCAGGAAGTTGATGCTGGCTGGATTTGGGGCTGGGGGGTGGGCGGGTGGGATCCCATAGTTAATGCATTCTTACCTCATCAGTAGGTGTCACTATAGCAGAGGACAAAGTGCAATGGAAGGAACTTTTCCAGGGGGAACAGGGAGAAAGAATCCTAGCCAGCCAACCAGAAGCAGGAGCTGGCTGAGTTCTGCCCAGCTCCAGCCAGAAGAGCAGTGATGGAGCTCAGTTTATGAGTTGCTTGTAAGGAGGCTATAGGAAATGAGAGATTAAGGAAATGAGTCATTATGTGATTACAAAGACATGTGGAGTGCACACATTTGTGGCCTATAATGCTGCTTTGAACAACCATAAATTTCTTCTACAGGGGCTTTGGGAAGCATTCCTGCTGAACTCAAATGTGGTAGCGAGTTATAGTCCAGCACATGGAGCTGGAACAAATGTGTTCAGTATGAAATCTCTGAAATGCTTTTAAACCCAGTTCAATTCAACATTCCTCTTCTAAATCAACATGAGTTGCAGGAACCAGGAGGGAATTTTTTTGGGAAAGGTGGGATAAGGGTGAGGAGATATAGTCTTCTTTCTTGCCCAGCTTTGACCTAGATTTCGGCCCTAGTGGGGAGCTGTGTTTCTGGAGATTTCATAAGGCAGCTTACTTTTATGAAAGTGTTGATCCCCTAGCCCAGGGATCAGCAAACTTGGCTCTCCAGATGTTCTTGGACTTCAATTCCCAGAAGTCCTGATCAGCAGGCATACTGACTTGGGCTTCTGGTAATTGAAGTCCAAGAACACCTGGAGAGCCAAGTTTGCAGATCCCTGCCCTAGCCTTAGCTACATATTTTCTTGTTTCAATGAGTTCTAGTCTGCATACTACAGAAAGATGTGCCCAGATAAAGTGAAATCTATTCCTTGTCCTCTACATCCCATTTTTCCAGGCATGGCTAACAAGCATGCCCTGTGCTATCTCTCACATCCCATTGTGTGGGGGGGGGGGAGTCAATTTTAAAGCTAGATCTCTATGGCTTAAGCATCAGCTGAGATCCATAAATTTCCACCAAAATGTATTTCCACAAAAATGTATTTCCACAAAAATGTATTTCCACAAAAATGTATTTCTGGTATACACACCATTCTGTGAAGTGTAGTCCTAATTAAGTTGGAGAGATGGATTGTTAGTGTTTTCCTTTAGGTGCATGGCAGAAGTTGCTGTCTGAATGGATGGGCATGGGGATTCCACACTGTTATCCTTTCCTTAAGAAAACACACCAAAAGTGAGGCCCAAATGTCTATTTGGGGGCTGAGGATAACAGGAACATGCCAATATGTATCAGCTCCATTGCTTTCTGTAGGACATTGAAAGGTTCTGCATACTATGGACTTAAAACACAGCCATAGAGTAGGACATATTTCTTTCTCCCCACTATGCATAAATTGAAGGAGATTACTGAATCTGCAATGTGAAGGATTTGTCTTTCCTGCTGACCACCTGAGTGCCATATGGATCATGTTTCTAGGCGCCTGACCTATTGGCAATTACAGCCATAAGTGGACATTTATTTAGCCTGAAACAAAAGCCAAATTTTTGAACAGAAGTCTCAATTTTATCCATTCATTCTCCCTGATATGCAGTGAAACTGAATCAATGTGAATCCTTGCTGTTCAGTTTAACTAGATTGTGACCTGTGTTGCACACTTACCTTTTTATACAAACTATCTACTGAAAAGCTTACACCAGAGCTAATTGCACCACAGAGATTTCTTGGCAAGGTGCCACCTATTCATAATCATGCTGTGTGTCTTATATTCAGACTCAGGTACTCATTACTAACAGGCATTGTATCAGAATGATGCATTTAACTTAGGGTTAGAAAGCAAGGCCTTTATTGTCCCTGTGGAGTCCCCCCTACCTCTTGGATTTTTCCGTTATGGTATGTTCACCTAATTGCTTCCAGGGTTGCTTGAAAAGAGCTGGAGTTTCCAAGCCTGCAATGACTTGGAAAGGTTAAGTTGTGACTATGTCTAGAGATTTCTAGTGTTTAGGTGCATGAAGTCATGTTGTCCTGAGAATGATAACACAATGAAGAGATAAATCAGCATGATAACACAATGAAGAGGTAAATCACTCCGTCACACTGTGGAGAATATTTTTCAGAGCATTTTAAGAAAAAACACATGTAATACTGAAGGAAGTATTTCCCAAGGAAATTTAAAGAACGATCCCCCCACCCCAAAAAGCTGAACATTAGAACTGAATGGAAAAAACTAAATATATTTTTTAAAAAAACTACTTAACAATGAGTAGAAGGTTCAAGGGGGCAGGACAATGAAAGGATGTTGACCATATGACTATGAGTTGCTAAAAAGCAAGCAAGATAAACTGGAATTCAGCATAATCTGGAAGTGGTTTTGAAACCCATGTAATGAGACCAGGTTTGTACTGATTCTGATTCCTGTATTCTGTATCAGCAGCTATCTTAGCTTACCTTTTGAAGATCAAACAAAATAACTTTAGAATTCTATAAGTACTTCAATGTAGCTCAGGCAGACACCAAATCCCATCACCAGCTCCATGTAGGATTTCTAAGTAGTGTATAAACCCTGTCTCTTCATATTCCAAGCTCTGAAGAAATAGCAGCAATACATCAGTCATGGTAAAACTACAGTTGAGAAAATAGTTGCTTAGCTTTGGAGATACAACAAGTACACAAAAAGTTTCACATTCTCAGCAGTTTTCTAAGTCTCATTATGCCAAGATTCTCCAATAAGACTTCCCTCTGTCTAAGTGACATTTCCTGCCTCCCCAGGAAAGTGAGGCCCTAGTCTCACCTCCCACCCACCCACTTCATTTATTCATCCATTTAATTTCATTTTCTGCCTATTGCTCAATGTAGGAGCCAGCAAATTTCTTGCACAGTTTGAAATGCTTTCCAGTGCAAGATGCAATTCTGTCCAGGACTTATAGTAAATGTGCTCACCATGGAATGTTGTTTGCCCTTTCTGCGTGAATCCTATATAGGAAAGGTGCTGATTTATGCAGAAATTATGATAGCCCTGCACCACGAGCATTTATTTCACAAAATGTGTGAGAAAGCCTGCACAATTCCTGCACGGGTTTTCAGCTAAAAAATAAATGAATGAGAAAATATATTTCCCCCTCCCCCCCCCCCCATTATTTCCATAAGCAGGTAAAGGTAAAGGTCACCCTTGCTAGTAATCCAGTTGTATCCGACTCTAGGGTTCAGTGTTCATCTCTGTTTATAGCCAAAGAACCAGCGCTGTCTGCATCTGCAGACGTTTCCGTCGACATGTGGCAGGCATGCCTCAACACTGGAGTGCATGGAATGCTGTTTATCTTCCCATCGAAGTGGTCTCTATTCTTCTACTTGCAATTTCTTGCTTTTGAACTGCTAGGTTGGCAGGAGTTGAGACAAAGACAGGAGCTCACTCTGTCATGCAGCACCTGGGAAGTGAATAAGCAAGGCAGCTTCAAAATTCACACCCATGTTTAGAAACTACCAGTAATTGCAAAACTGGAGATGCAGTGCTTTGCTGAGTAATTTGATTATTTTTACTTGATAAAATTTGGGGAGTTGGGAAAATGTGGCTTCAGGATTCTCCTGCCATCTTCTGTGTGAATTCATAAATATTCACATAACTATTTTTAGGAATGTGTGTGTGTGCACGTGTATGCGCATGTGTACATGCACGTACGAGTGCAGACACACACACACAAATAAGAAATGGGTGGCCCTCAGATACTGGGAAACATTTTACATAATCCCTTAATTTGGATTGTCGGGGATTAATGGGTGTTATAGTCCTACAAAGTCTGAAAGACCACTCATTCTCCAGCTCTACTCTACTGGATTCATATATCTTGCATTGAACATTTCCATAATTCCAAAATGACCAGGGTATTTATAAAAATAATTATCAAAGTGGAGTATGCATAAATTTTCCACAGCTTTCTGTTTCATTAATTCACTGGTATCTTTTATCTCTGCCCCATGTAAATTGTTTGTTTGGAAAATTCATAAAACACTTTTTAAAAATCCAATCTCCATTTGACTGTATGATACCACTGTGGTGCTTTATGAAGATTTATCTTTCATAGATGTACAAATATTTTCTTGCACATTGTGGAAATACACACCCATCATGTTCAGTAGTCCAATCATTCAATGAGACAACACAAATCAGATATCTGGAATGGCAACACTGAGAAACCTGTCTCAAACCACTTCAGTCTAACTGGACACTCTATGCAAGACGTGAAAGTTTCAATTCTGGAACAGAGAAATTACAAAACTAGGATTGAAAGGGAGACAGCAGAAATCAAATACATCCATCTGTTAGTTACCCATCACAGGGGGCTAAATATTAATGAAGGGTTTCTGGGGCATTATCAAATTTGATACATAGATTGCTATATAATTTTATATTGCAACTTTCCTGCCAATTCTCTTTAGTAAAACAGAAAGAAACCAGGTACAGGTGTTTGTTTGTTTTCCCCTGACATGCAGGCCACAAGTTGATCAGAGACCATAATGGGCTTTCTCAGCAACCTTGAGATTGAAAGGGAGTCATTTAGAGTTTATCTGAATAATCTATTGTTGCTAATGGCTGTGTGAAACTGCATTCTTGTGCTCGCTTGTCTGTCATCTTGCTTGACCACATCCCTTCTCCCTTTGAGCCCCTGAATTTGGTATATAAAGAACATGCCTGTAAGTTTCACTCTTTGTCTGATGAAGCGGACTTGATCCACGAAAGCTAACAATAAAAATATAGCAGTTAGTCTTTAAAGTGCTATAGTGTTTTTTATTTTATTTTGTTTATTTTGTTATATAGTCTGTAAAATTAAACCTATTTTGCTTTTTTTATGTGCTCCCATAGAGAGAGAACAGGGTTAAAAAATGTATAAAACCAACTTTCTTCTTTCCTTCCTCTCTTACTCCATTAGGTATCGAAGTAGATGAAAGGTTCTTGTTCTGGTACTTCTATCAGTCGCCACCAGTGTTATTTTGTGTTCTTGTAGTATTTCTTTGATGTCATCTCTCCACCTTCCTCTGGGTCTGCTGTTCTTTTGTAGTCTTATGTTGTTTCGCAGTGGCACTTATGGGGTTGAGGAATTTTTTAAAGTGTTCTCTCCACCTTTGTATAACTTTTGGGGCATCTATTAGTGGTCTTCCATTCTTGTCAAAACCAACCTTAATGCAGTCAGATCATACTACTGCTTTCAATATGCTTGTGAATAATTGTAATCTAGAGGAGAGGGGAGGCATTAAGGAGCTGGAGGCACAGGATATGGTCTTGTAGAAGGAAAGGAATAGGACACCAGAGAATAAAACAGAGAAAAGTCCAAAGGAACATAAAACTTTGGACAGCTGATGTTGGAAGAGTTACAAAGAGCATGGCTGAGCAGCAAGGTAAGAGCCAGAAGAACAGAGAGGCAAATCCTTGTGTAGGGGATAGGAAATGAAAACAAGAAGATGCATTAAATAAAACTGGCTAGACCCATGTGCTATCTTCGAACATTCCACAGGAACAGAGATGGTTGTGGGTGAAGTGGATTTTGTGCGGCCAACTGCTCTGGTTTCTGTATTGTTTCAACTCTGAAACAGAAGGCAGAAATTTATGCTTTATCACACAGAAGTGCTCTATCTATGTAATAAAAAGCAACATATTCAGATAGTTATAATACTGGAAACAGGAAATGAAATTGCTTCCTCCTGAACTGTGCATTGTTTCACTCTGATGGATTGGAACATAGTTTGGCTCAGCGTGCAACATTCAAAGGAAACGGTGAGAAGGAAAGTGTGGGTGATGACTCTTCCTTTCCTTACACTGTTTCATCTGGACATTCTGTCACTCACATTCTGAGAATCTGCACCTCCCCAGGGTAAATTGGTTAATTGGCTTAGGGCTGGAGAACCTGTGGCTCAACAGATATTAATGAATCACCACTCCCATCCAGAGCTTGAAAAATGAGACATTTTGAAATATTGCTTCCAGAATCCCAAAATTATCATCCATCATCATGAGCTAGGCCAACTGAGGCTGATGGGTAGAAGAGTCTGTAACAAGCAGAAAATCTCAATTCCCCCTTTTTATATTCTCATCAAGAGAAACAGCTAAAATGTTGTCATTGTCGTCTTTGTTTTGAGATTTTGTTAAAGTAATGTCATGATGAAGCCTGCAGTTTTGTTAAAGACAGAAGAACATATTGACTTTCCTTACAGATCTCATGTTCTTTTGTAGCCCCCTGACCTGCATCCCTTCTCTAGTATATTGAACTGGATCACAGGTGCAGCTTACAATGAAGTCTCAGTGCATTTGCAAGGGAAACATGAAACTGTTGTATGTGGCAGCCCTAAACAGCATATTAGAGAGTCAATCACACCCCAGCTGCAGTTCCTTACAGGTGTCTTGTGACAAGGTCAACTCCAACAACTATCACCAGTTTGCCATTCAGCCCGGTGTCAAACTGTGACAATCAATCTTTGCTTTGTGTTGGTGGAATGAATGGAGGTTGCAGGAGGAAGGAAGTCAAACTGACTGTTTTCTAACCATACAGATTGAGGAATGGTGATGGATAAACTTCTTATAGGTACAGCTGTCTTTTAATCCTGCAGGTCATGGCTAGTCAATGGTAACTCAGAAAGTGCTGGTAATTCAAAGCCCCTGTGTGACACAGTGCAAATCTATGCCATTAACATTAGAGTGTCCAGCTGAAAAATACCCTGTGACTTGCCTTTTTTTAACAGCTGTATAAAAAAGAAAATACAGGTGGTGTACACTTGAATCCCCACTACTACCATAAGAAACTGTGTCTCTTCTATTTTCTATGTAACAAATTAAAGATCCTGGAACTCTACCTTCCTTTATATTTGGTCACTCAGTCCACATTTGATACTTCTTTTTAAGAATGGAAAAATAATTTTATTTCCAATTCACATTACTTTTAATGGTAATGGTAATGGTAATGGTAATGGTAATAGTCTGTCAAGTTAGTTTTGACTAATGATGTTCTTTCCAAGGTTTTCAAAGTACAGAATACAAGATTTAGGTTTAGCAAAAGAAAGTATGGCATCAAGTCAATTCTGATTTATGGTGACTCTTTTCAGGGTTTTCTAGGTAGAGAATACACAGGAGTGGTTTACCATTTCATTCCCTTTTTCTAGGGATGCCCTGGGACTGTACAGTTTCCCCCAAACTCCATAAACTAGCCCTTGTCCCTGAAGGCACAGTGGAGAATCAAAGTCCCAAACTATGGTCAACCACTAAGCTATCCAGCTAACTGTTTTTTCAGAAGTAGTTTACCATTCCATTTGATGAGGTGCCCTGGGGCTGTGTGTGCTGCCGAAGGCTACGCAGGTTGGCTTTTCTTCTGGAACAAACAGTGGTAAATTGAATTTTCAGCCTCTCCTAACTGTCCAGCTTCCTTATAATTCCCTTACATCTTGTTCATTTATTCATTTATTCTATTCATTCATTCATTTATTCATTCATTTATTATTTTAAATGGGCATTAATATTTGCTTTTAATATATTCACATATGTATTTTTATTGGGAACATGTATTTTCTCAAAATACTTTTTTTAAAGATTTAGAAAGCTGAGATAAAATGTTTCATATTAATATGCATAGTTATGACCATGCAATAGTCAAAGGCCAAAATACTAACCAAATCAAGGCTACTGGTGCATCTCTGTGGCAACTGCAGGGCAGAGAAAAAGAGAACTGTTTCTTCACAGGATAGAACACACACATATCCAAGAAATCACTTGTGTTAAATCCAGCACTTGTGGGTTTAAGTATATAAACATTTGAAAGATGCAAAACTAAAAGGGGAGGAGGTGAAGAGAAGCTGTCAAACCTTACAAGGAAGATCTCGATCTATTCCTAAGAAGGAGACTGACAGCTTCACTACTCAATGAAGTCTGAGACCTCTTCTAAGGTGACAGGGAGGGACTCCAACTAAAGTCAGTGAGCTGTTAAATTCTTTTGCAGCTGCTTTCATGGGTATTTTGCTTAGCTGCAATGCAAAACAAGAGACTTGTGTTGGTAGAGCACACCAAACTTGTGCTCTTGAATTTTCTCTCTTCTCATTACTGCTGAAACTATTGGGACTTAAAGTCCATGTATGTGTGTGTGTGCATGTGTACTTCAGTCAATTAATGCCTTCATTTTTGTCTACACTTTTTAATGGTTAGGTTGGAACTTCATTGTAGGACGCTGAGGTCTTTCTTTTCCCATTTCTCTTTTCTTGTTGATGAGGTAATGTCGCTATTTGAAAAAAAATTGGTTATTCCCCTTTGCAAGCAGAATATGAGAGAGGAAAAATGATAGCAGAAAAAAACAGGAGGAGATCAGGTCAGTCTCACCTTTCTCACTCTCTCTCTCTCTCACACACACAGCTGTGGTTGTCCAAGAATTTTGCCAAACATAATCTTGATGGTGCTGTGTTACCCTTACCCCAACTGCCACTCCCAATTACTGTATAACAATTTGTGGTTTTCATTCATGTGAAGGGCATCTTTCCTTGAGATTCAGTAACATACCCACATAATCAGCACAGACACAGACAACAGACAATGTAAGAGTATCAACAAATGGGCTCAGGGCAAAGTGGGCCCCCCATAGGCCTGTGCTGGGCACCTTGGGAGGTTGCTGGACAGGGAGTGATGAGGGCGCCTATGGGGGTTGGAGGGAAATACCATACATTCCCGTTACCCCCAGTGCCCCCCCAATCTTCCTAGATCAATGCAGGGACTCATCAAATAGAGGCAGTAGGAAAGAATTTAAGTACAAGTTAGGCAAGCATTATATCTCACCTTTAATTAGGAACAATCCTTCCTTAATTAAACAAAAAATCTCATTGCCCAGGAAGAAAAGAGGTGGTTTTAACTTTTTCAAGTTAAGATCCACAGATCCACAGATCCACATCAAACAAGCAGAAATAGATCAGATGTCCCTGGGATGAGGGAAATGCAAAGCTTCTATCGAAATCATAGAACACATATCAAATTTATTTATTACCAGTTTGCTTGTACCTATTCACCAAATAAGGGACTGCTGTGACTTAGTGGTTAAGATGCTGACAACTGGAAGGTCGGCAAGTCAACAGTTCATGACCCAAGTAATGAATGACAGAGTGAGTTCTCATCTCTGTCCCAGCTCCTGCCAACCTAGCAGTTTGAAAGCAAGAAATGACAGGTAGACAAATAGGGACCTCTTCGGTGGGAAAGTAAGCAGTGTTCCATGCACTCTGGTGTCTAGTCATGCCTGCCATATGTCCATGGAAACGTCTGCAGACATAGGCAGTGTGGCTCTTTAGCTATAAACAGAGTTGAGCACTGAACCCTAGAGTCAGATACGTCTGACTTTTGAGCAAGGGTGACCTTTACCTTTAGCTGATTTTAAATAACAAAGATATCAAAAACTTTTATCAACACACAGCCACCAAGCAATGCAATCTCAGCATAATTCCAACTATGAGATGTTGCACACAGCCTAATAAACGATGATACCTGGCTGGGAGTAGAATACATATATCACATGGCCTTACCCAGTTCAACAGAGGTGGTACATTAGTGTTTCCCAACCTTTGGTTTTTGGACTTCAATTTCCAGAAGCCTAAGTCAGTACACTACCTGATCAGTGCTTTGGGGAATTGACTTAGGCTTCTGGGAATTTAAATCCAAAACCAAAGGTTGGGAAACATTGATGTATTAAACTGCCTTAATCAACTTCAGCCCATTTGTTCACCCAGCACACCAATATCTTCTCTAACTTAAGAGACTGCATCACCCCAAGAACATCTGTCCATCCCACCAGAGCAGACTGGAGAGGCTCTCTAGTTGTTCCATCGGCCAGAGAGGCACATCTCTCTGGCACTAGAAGGAGGGCCTTCTCTGTGTCTGCTCCGGCCCTATGGAACCTCCTACCAACTGAGCTACGTCTACAGATGGACTTGCTGTCTTTTAGGAAGAACTTAAAAACATGGCTGGTGGGACAGGTATGGGGTCCTGGTAGTACCATGACCCCAGCTCGCTGGCTTGTTTGAGCTCCCTCTCCCCCCTGGTCTTTTAATCTTTTATCTTTAAGTTGTTTTTAACTTTTTAATTATTATTGGGACCTGTTGATTTTTATAAATTTTAAAAACTTTTAAAATTTTATAATTGTAATTTTGAAGTTTTTAATAATGGGTTTGTGTTGTGTTGTGTTATGCTTTTATGATGTTGTAAACCGCCCTGGGTCGCCCCGGTGAGAAGGGCGGTATAAAAATGTAAAAAAAATCCCTTCTTCCCAATTTTTGCTAGACAACCCAAAGTGACAGGTGTTTTTAACCACTGTTTCAGTCTGCATGGTTATTCCTCAAGAAACAGATGGTCTCTAGTCAGTTCTCTTTTACATAGTGTGGAACGAAATGGGAAACTAAATGAAGCCAGATATAGGCAGAGTATCAGGGAAAACTTCTTAACGGTTAAGGCAGTACGACAGTGGAAGCAACTAGCGCAAGGGTTGGTGATTGCTCCAGCACCGGAAGCATTGAAGGAAGAATTGGACAACAATCTGTCAGATCTGCTTGGATTTAAGATTCCTGCATTGAGCAGGTGGTAGGACTTAATGAACTAAAAGGCCCCTTCCAACTCAGTTATTCTATGATTCTATCTTACCCATAAGCAGCCTTCAGTCCAAGCAGAAGGAATTAGTGCTACTAATGTGGGATAAGTTCTCCACCACTACCAAAGATCACCACTGATTCTGTCACTTTCTTGGCATAAAAATCAATTCCTTATATGTGGTGTGCTGGAAAATAAATAAATAAATAGAATTTGTGTGGGAGCATCAAGGTTGGGGATTTCTTGGGAGAAAAAGAAGACATTCTAGGCGAAGCAATTCCTTCCCATCTCATGTGGAAACACTGTTCTGTTGGTGGGCCTCTGGTTATACAGAAATGAATCATGCTCCCAGTACAACAAGGAGCATAATACTATAAAACAATATGTGCAAAACTAAAATTTGGGGGGCCCAGATGTCACAAGGGCTTCTTGGAAGGAAGTGAACTTGATCCATGAAAGCTTACATTAAAATACAGCAATTAGCCACAACTTTTTTGTCTTTTTGTTTTGTTTACTCAATGATATGCTTGAAACACAGTCTAATACTGCTACCATTTCAAAAATTTCAAATTGGAAGGAAGAGTGTACACTGAGGATTAAATCAAGACTCTGGGTTACAAAATACCAGTTCCTTATTTGTTAGTGCACTGGCACAAAATGTTAAATTGCTTAATTTTAATTCACATTAATTCAAACTTGAAAGCTGCTTGCATGAAACAAATACTGCGGGGCTTTCCTAACCCCTAGCATGCGAGAAGGTACGGCAGCAGCAACCCATCACACAAACCTTTCCTTTCCCCAAATGCAAAGGATGGCTGCTGTCTTTCCAAAAATGTGTGTGTGTGTGGGGGGGGGGTCAGTTGAATGGCAGGGAAGGAGAGAGGCAAGCAGGCCCGGAGCCCTCTTTGTCCACGCCCTACCTGCTGCTTCAGCATCGGAATCCACTCCTCTTTCCCCAAGCTGTTCCACATCGACTCTCAGTCTGGCGAAGGACAAACCAGAAGCCTGCCCTATCTCAGAGGATGACGGGTGATGTAGTCCTCCAGCCTTTTGAGGGTCGGCAAACTACTGAAAGGGAGGTGGTGAAGACCCCCTGGCCCTCCTGACTATGGCCCTGCCCTCCATCACCCCCTCCTGCCCACATGCCTCATGTACAAAAGCGCATGTTCCCTCCCTCCCTCATGCACCTCTCTCTCCACCCACCCCAACCCCTTTTCAAAGGGAAGCTCTGTTCTGCTCTACACTGTCAGCATCACTCGCTCCATGCCTTTCATCCACCCCGTGTGGCGTGGCATGGGAAGCCAGGCAAATGGGCAGCTTGGATCCAAGAGGCACCTTTTTTAAAAAAATCCAAGGGGCGTACCAGGAATCATCCCAGAAGCCTGCTGGGCCAGCATGGCCCTGGTTCTCCAACTGTATGCCATTGTTTGGATATGGACTGAGGTAAATGAAAAGCCCTATTTAAAATCATACTTTAAAAAGAATATTGATACTTGTTTACAAAATAAATACATATCAATGTGGAACTAGGAGACAGCTGTGAACAGTTGGAGTGCCAAGGTTCGCCATCACTGATAAAGAGAAAAAAATGATAAATCTCCCCTCCCCATGAACTGTACACTATGTCCCTCACTCTGCATTTGAAATTAGCTAAACAAACTTAGGAAACAAAGTACCTGATTTGAGGCATGGTTCACATAAAGCACAACATTTAATTATATTTTAATTATGTTTTTACTTTACTTGCTTTTTGTTACTTTATATATTTTTTAAAATCTGTACTTTGTTACTGTTAGCTGTCCTGAGTACCTTTATTTAGAAGAAAAAATGATTCAATGAATAAAGTTAAATAATGTGTTGCTTGTCCCTTAGCCCTGGAAAGACCTCTTAAAATTATTATGGGGTGGGTGGGTGGGTTGCAGGATAGACAGGAATTGATCCATGATGGTAAATATACCAGTGCTTCCCATTCCTAGGAGGCAAGAATTAGTGCCAGTTTCTGCACTAAAGAAGTCACTTTTCTACCTTTGGTCCTCCAGATGTTTTGGACTTCATCTCCCAGATGAAGGGATTCTGGGACTTGAAGTCCAAGAACACCTGGAGAGCCAAGTTTGCTGACCTGCTATAGAGCAAAAAAGCATGATGACTCCACATCTTTGTGTGAAACAAGAAATGAACTGGGCTTCCAATGTTGGTGCTATAGAATTCATGATTTTTCCACCTTATCTGTTTATGGGTATAGCATATGACAATTATTTTTGTTATAACCAACTTGCAATCTCAAATCCTAACACTGTGCACTGTAAATGCACATAGGGACATAGGTTGAAGCCCTCATTAAAGTAGAATTAAATTAAAGAAACCCCAACCAGAAAAACAAAACTTTACTGGATTTTTTGCAACATTCCCTTTAGCAGCATCATTTGGATAAGACAACAATTTCCTTGGAAGAAACAGTTGCTTTCTTAGAATTTGTGTTTCCAAGAGATAAGATGACCCCGGGTAAAAAAGGCAGCTTTAATAAACTGCATACCTCCTGCTTTGCAAAGCCAACTCTGCCTTGTATACAACTGAGCAGTCATTTGAACACTGCCCAAAATAGAGAGATGAGCCAAGGTCCCATTTAAGGACACAAGTATCTTCTTTCTGGTTTATGAGAACTGAACAAATTAGTTGCAGAAAGTTAGAAATAAGTTTCTTATCACATGGTAGCTGGGGGGTGACTTTTATGTATCAATAAGTGGAAATTTGTTATTGCTATGCACTGTTAGGTGACTCTTGACTTGCAGTACCTCAAATCAAGTAGGCATATGAGATGCTCAAAGAGTGGTCTCCTATAGCCACCTCCCGCAGAGTTTTCATGGCAAAGTGAGGCTTTGAATCTAGGTCCCTTGAATACCAGTCCCATGCTCTATCTACTACACAGGTAAAGGGTGCCTTTGCTCGAAAGCCAGTCATATCCAACTTTAGGGTTCAGTGCTCATCTCTGTTTATAGCCAAAGAGTCAGCGCTGCCTACGTTTGCAGACGTTTCTATGAAAATGTGACAGACATGCCTCAACACCTGAGTGCATGGAACACTGCTTACCTTACTACCAAAGTGGTCCCTATTTATCTACTTGCAATGTCTTGCTTTTGAACTGCTAGGTTGGCAGGAGCTGAGACAGAGACGGGAGTTCACTCTGTCGTGCAGTACTCGGGAATCAAACTCCAACCTTCCAGTCATCAAGTTCAGCATCTTAACCCCTTGAGCCACCACAGTCTCTACCTACTACACAACACTGCCTTAAATGGAAATTATCTGAGACTGATGATGCTGAAGCCCAATAAGCAAAAGACCCTATTTTCCAGCCCAGACTTCAAGGTAGAGTGACTATGTTTCTGCATTTAAATTGCTGAAACTTGTCCTATGTGTCTTGGCTTTGAGTCTAGAAGAGAGCTGGGACAAAAATTGGAGTGAAACACCACAATTTTGGAAGGGAGGCCTGGGAATAAAAGATATGTTCCTAAATGGTAGAGATTCAAAACAAAATGAAAATGCTTGATTTTCCTCCCATCTTCTGGCAACTGCCTCAAGGCATAATGAAAGCAAAGAAAAATGCCACATGAGATGGCTGTTGTTTTGTCCTGGTCAGTCAGCACTATCACAAAGATTGACATTAGCGTTCAGTCTCTGAGGCCTACACATACACACATGAAGACATTTACTTCCAAGCATGTATAGGGAGAGATGTGCACACACATGGACACACTTAATCTCAAATGCACTTAAAGTGAAATTGAAGAGGCAAACCTAATAACAGGTACCTGTTTGAATCAATCTTTGGTAAGTGATTCTGTGCATTCACGGGAAGATAAGGTCATTTTCCCCCCCAGAAAATAAAGTAGTGCATTTAAATTGAAGCATTCAATAAGTAGCAATGTTTAATATATTGATAGTGTGACATAAGCCTTCAACATTCCACCTCAGTTTCATGTCCTCAGGAAATCGTGTTATATGCAATGCATGGAAAGAAACACCAGCTGAACGTTTGCTTGTACAAATGCTGTTGAACACCCTACATAGAGAAAACTAGATTCCAAAGTCATAAAGGCACATATTCTTCACGCTCTTGCCTTCTGTGTGGTACATTAACAGAGTGAAATAGCTGAATTTAAGCTTGTTGGCTGAGGAGTGACTTGTGAGTCAGCACTCTGCATAAATTCCATTCCTCTACAGCTGAATTCCTTTCCATCTGGCAAACTGAAATGCTTGGGGAGAGGGAGAGGGAAAGATAGAGAGAGAAAGAACATGAATGAAGGAAGGATTGGGTAGAGATCAAGAAAGACAATGTCAAATGGGGAGACATCAGCAGAATTCAAGCATGGGGAAATAAATTTTTACCACAAACCCAAAACTTTTATGTCTTTTCTCACAAAGTGATTAGAATGGCCATAAAGCATCTGAAAACAGCAAAGTAGCTTATGAAATTCTGGGCAGACAGTCTGGAATGCCATGGCATTGTCTTTCAATGAACCAGGAGATGGTTGCTGCCACCTCCTCTATATCACACAGAGCATCATCTATCTTCTCCCCTTAATGATGGTGCCAGCCCTGACAGGAAAATATGTATGTTTTAGATCAGGGGTACTCAAACGTTTCAGGCACTAGGCAATTACAGCTTTTAATTTTTACTTTTAAATTATTTATATGTATTTATTTTGCCCAGGAGCACTTTTTTCTGCCCTACCTATTCATTATATATATATATATATATAAAGTAGCTGTGCCTTTATGTTTGTTAGAGATATATATACTAAATGTTCCTGTGAAAAGTAATCCAAATTACACTTCAGTGCTGACAGTGAATGCTTTCAACCAGCAGGTCCAGTGTGCCAGTCATGTGGTTCCTCCCACCTGGAAGTGGAAGTAAAACGTTCATGCGTGTGCACAGAACACACCCACACATGCACAGAACGCTGCCATAAATGACCCACGGCTGTCGTAAATGTGCTTATGACAGCCACGGGTCATTTATGGCAGCATTCTGCACATGTTCAGGTACATTCTGTGCACATGCATGCATGGTTTACTTCCGCTTCTGGGAGCGGCGAGGGTGCCATGGGCCAGATCCAGCCCACGGGCCATACTTTAGGCACCTCCATCTTAGATAATACATCCCAGAGGCTTTGGAAGTTACACTGAAGATAAATTAATCTGATGACATGTAGAAGCCATTCATAACTAAGCAGTGAAAGGATAAGGCCCAGGCACACAGAGCATCATCTTACCCCTGATTAGTGGTAGAGTATTTCAGTGTATCATCAGTTATACTTCCCCAAAGCAATTTACCATGCTTTGCAGCCATCTCAAATTGACCCCATCTTCCTTGCCACCTATGCTTCAGGGGGGCTTGGAAAGGATCTCCTTCACACCATCTGAAATCAGTACAGGAAAGAAAGTGCTTTTTAAAAATCACAGTCTGGGAAACAATTTATATCTTGCCCAGAGACTGTGACTTGGCAGAAATAATGGACCAGAAAGATTAATCCTGAAATTCCAGCATCTCTTCCTTGCTTATCCCTAATGGGTTGCATGTGGAGATCACTTTGAGCTCTTTTAAAGTGTTTCCTTTGCTTTCTGATTATAAGCCTTCCACTTGTTTGTATGCACAAGCTAAGGACCTTGCTTGGAAAAGGCTCTCTCTTGGCACTCCAAGTAGGCTGTATATCTGCATTATGAGCTATGGATGGGTTTGCCTTTTGAGCTGTGGAATGGCCCTCATTCCACCTTCTTCTATGGCTGTTTTATATACACAAAAAGAATGAGTGAGTGAGTAAGTAAGAGAGAGAGAGAGAGAGTTCCCCGCCAGCCATAGCTTTTAACAGCACCTGGCGGAAGAGGCAAAAACAGCCAAAAACATGCTGTAAATGCACCCATGGCTGTCATAAATGCATTTATGACAGCCATAGACATGTTTTACAGCAGTGTTTACAGCAGGGGAAACCACCTGTCTGGCCCACTCAGGTGTCTGAGGGGGCATGGTCCAGCCCATGGTGGGAAAATGTTGAGAACCCCTGATCTAGAAGACCTGGGTTCAAAGCATCCCTTGTTTGTCAAAACTCACTGGGAGTGTGGTGGAACTGGTAGAATCACTCCTTAAATACCTCACATATCTCAGAAACCATACTATAAGTCAGAATCAGCTTGACATTGCAGGATTTATGTTTGTAGACTGCAGCGGCTCAAGTGGTTAAGATGCTGACTGGAAGGTGGCAAGGTCAGCAGTTCGATACCCAAGTACTGCATGGCAGAATGCACTCCCTTCTCTGCCCCAGCTCCTGCCAACTTAGCAGTTTGAAAGCAAGAAATTGCAAGTAGATAAATAAGAACCACACTGGTGGGAAGCTAAACAGCGTTCTTTGCACTCTGGTGTCTAGGCATGACTCCCATATGTCCATGGAAATGTCTGCAGACGCAGACAGTGCTAGCTTCTTGGCTATAAACAGAGATGAGCACTGAACCCTAGAGTTAGATATAACTGGCTTTCAAGCAAAGGTGACCTTTACTACATGCTGTATTGTATACATGCTTATATATTGCATTACATTGCAATTTTAGTATTTCCTTTTGCTTTTCTTTGCATTTACAATGTTGTTATAGTCTGGTTTTACAATGATGAATTCACTTGATTCTTTTTCCTATCTCTTTGCCTTTCTGTTTCACCTTTTTCCATCCTTGAGGTTGCTTGCCGACAGCAGCAAGCACTTGTTCTAGCCAGTAACAATCACCCAAGGACAGGGCCTGTGATTCCTACAAGTTCAATCCTGGACTGCAGCAGTCAACTAAAATATTGCAAGTTCTTGGAAACATATATAAAATGTAAATATAATGGGTAGCTCCGGCTCAATGTTTTAGTTTTAACAGGTGTCCAACTAGCTACTGAGGGGGGGGTGGGGGTGACCAAAAGACTAAAAGGAAGGTGGGGAGCTCTATAAAGGGCAAGAGGGAATTTTGTTGTTCAGTCGCACAGTCGATTCCGACCCTCTGCGACCCCATGGACCACTGTCCGCCAGGCACTCCTGTCCTCCACCATCCCCCTCAACTCGCTCAGCTCTGTGCCCATTGTCTCTACAATACCATCTTGCAGGGAATAGCAGGGGGGAAAGAAATGGTTGGCATGAGTGTGCAGCCTTTATGCCTTTTTTTTTTTTTTTTTGCAAAAAGTGTTGTGTTGATTTAATGGTTGAAGTTCAAGTATCTGGCTGCAGAGCCAGGAGTTGGGGGTTCAATTACCCCCTGTGCCTTTTTGGATAAGAGCCAATCTGTGTGTCCTTGGGCCAGCTGCACAGCCTCAGAAGAAGGCAAGGGTAAACTACTTCTGTGTATGTTCTACCTAGAAAATCCTGTAAAAGGGCCCCCATAAGTCAGAACTGATTTGACGGCACACAACTATTATCCTACTAGGTCAGACAAAAGGAACTGCAGAATGAACTCATCAACTAGTGGCATCATTCTGGCAGTTTCACATCTGACCTAGACATGGAAGAAGAAGTGTATCCTTTGTCAGTCATACAGTTATGCAGGCATTATTTCATCATATGTTCACACTATGTGAAGAGGAAAGCAGTCTAGGCCCATGCCCTCCATCCTTAGCTTTGCCACCCTCCTATACATTCAGACATGACCTAGATTCACAGTCCTTATCCCACTCTCCAATTGTGATAATGCATTGGTAGTTGCTGATTCATTTTTAAAAATATAATATTTGAGGATATTAAAAATGGTTATACACAGTACCTAATGCATCTGTCAGAATTTGGCATAAATGTGACCTCCCATTCTAATGCATACATGGCTCTTCCATTGCCCAGAAAGAGCAAATGTACAATATACTCTTTGGCAGATAGTTTTTATTTTAAGAAAGATAAGATCTTGAATTTTCTGCTAACCTTTCCCATTCCTGTTCTACTATATATCAAGGGCATGTTTTCCAGCAGAATGAATTGTAGCCTTTTTAACCAACTCTATTAAATTTTAGATTTCTGTTTTTCTAATGAAGGTGGGAAGGACCATATGAAGAAATTTATTAGATCACACCAGAGGCCTTTTGTGGCAATTTTACACTGTAAATTTTGTACATCTTTACATGCATGACAAGTGACTGGGGTTTGATTGACAGCTATATGTGGAATGTTTGTGCCAGAAGTTAAAGCAGTTTAGAATTGTGGAAGACTGTGAATGGAGCTATGATTCATAGCTGGAGAGGTTCTGTTTTATATATTGGACATCACTGCATGAGAGAGTTAGTACAAGCTCTGTGTTGGTTACCTTTGTCAGAACTGCTGGATAATTCCATAATCTAAGTATCTACTGTTGAACAAGAGATTGGGAGTTTAATTCTCCACTTTGGCTCCTTTACAAGGATTGGACTCAATGATCAATAGGGTCACTTCCAGGTCTGCATTTCTAAGCATGATGATGATGTCATCGTTGTCGTCGTCATCATCATCATCATCATCATCATGAGTGGTGGTGGTGGTGGAGGCTAGTGTATGCATCCAGCCCTTGTTCATACTGGGGCACATGTGAGTTGGGTGAGATCATTGGGGTGGTCATGGATCGGGATCCTCTAGCTAACATCCAGCTCAGGTTGTCGGCACTTGAGGTGGCAGATACCGCTGTCGCAGGTCCAGGAGGCACCTTAATTAGGATAATGGTGATCTGGTCTTTATCCATGGGGAAGCTGTCACAGTAGGGAGCGATGGGCAGGATAAGGAATTTGAGGGGTCAGGAGGAACTTTCTTGCACATTGCACAAAATCACGGCTTGTGGATACATATGCGGCAGATTCAACGGGTGAGTTGAACTAGTAGATGGTATTTTAGAACAGGTTGTATTATAGGAGGCATCCCTTCCCTGGTTCAGTCTTGAATGTGGGGGGACTTTTGGAACACATTCTCCCTGCAGCTCGTCTTTTCCGCTGCTCCATATGGGCTTAAGGAGGTCTCGGCCATGGCAACGTTGGCAATCCATTTGCCACATGCTAGCCGGGAGGATGTAAATACAGGGTGTAACTTCTCATAAGTAAGACATGGCACAGAAACGTTTGCACAAGCATTATCACACAAGAATGTTCACTTTGCTAGCTTACATAGTTTGCACGTGCTGCCTGGTGGAACGAGGGCAGAATTGGCAAATATGTACAGGGAGCACGAGTTTACATTGTTTCTAGCAGTTGATGGATGTTGGAATCTTTCATAAAATTAAAGAGGTGGAATGGTACAAGCATAGGGCTGTACAGGTTTTGCATGCCCCGGTTGCCCATTCTGTGTCTGGGGGGAGATAGGTCACAGCCTATAACAATTACGGTGTGGTGCATTTGGATCCGGCCAGGTAGCTCTTTTTCTTAGGTGCAATTTTGGGCACAAGCCACCTCTAGTTTCCAGATTCCACAAGGCTGTAAAAAGGGATTTCATGCATACCAGGTGGTTTTGCGATTAGACATTAGTGCAGAATAACCAAACAACCAGTTCTGGCTGCATAACATGACCTTAAGTGCCATTCTGCTGCAGACTGTCGGTCCGTGGTTATTTGGGCTTCAGAAGTTTTCTCTCCTACCTTGCTTAATGAAAGTTGGTTGGTTGCTACAACTGGATCATTGTGTTTACTGCTCTGCTAAGCATCAGGTAATGGGTTTGCTAGCATTAGACCACTGTTCATGCTACAAGGTTTGCAGGAATATCAGGACATATCCATGGCATGGTGGGGATGCTGACGGGATGGAAACAAAAGCAGAATATAAAGTGCAAATGCCAGGATCTTTGCATGGTCTGGATTGCATGGTGTGTTATAATTTGTTACATATATTGGGCAACAGACTTGATTACTGCATTTTGGTAGGAAATGGATAGTTCTCTGGGAAGTTTCAGTTTCAGATCCTAAAATTGATTCAGGAGGGGGAGCTGGGCACATAAAAGATTTCTGGTTTCTGCATGGATGAGAATGGTCACCAGTGATGTTTCTAATAAGACTACAATGTAAATATGTGTTCTTACCATGGAGGTAGATATTGTACCATAGAGGTAGGTATTGTTCATATCCTTATCTCTGCATGCAAAAAAATGGAAGACCTAAGAATTATTTAATTTTACAGACTGACAAAAATGCTTGGTTTCATTCTGCCAGAAAGAAAGGTTATTTCTTTAAGTTAGAGGACAATGCACAGCAGACTGCTGTAAGGTTAGGAAGAAAAGGGGGGCACTGGGTCGAAACTGGTGGGTTCATTCAACAGGGTTGCCATTCTGGCAAAGTGCTTTGTTAAACATACACGTGGTCAAAGTAAAGAACATTCATTCATATTAGTGACAAAAGGGGGGGGGGCAGCGTTCCATCATGGATTGCATGGGGAAAGGTATTGGGTATCTTCACAGTTTGGGCATCCTTGGGGGTTTTCATTTCACCTATTAGTTGCATTTAAGTTTAATTTTGAGATACATTTTTTGAGGCAACAAGATGTTAATATACATGTTTATAAGTTCAACAGGTATGAATTTTCAGGGGTATTTGCATCAGCTTGCACTCATTTATTACAGAACATCAGGACCAAGTGACTAGGTTACTAACATAATGTCCCGTCTACAGATCTTGGGTTTACAGTTCAAAAGCAAGAAATTGCTAGTAGGTAAATAGGTACCACTTCTGATGGAAGGTAAACAGTGTTCTGTGCACTCCAGTGTCTAGGCAAGCCTGCTATATGTCCATGAAAATGTCTGCAAATGCAAACAGTGCTGGCTCTTTGGCTAGAAACAGAGATGAGCACTGAACCCTAGAGTCGGGTACAACCGGCTTTCAAGTGAGGGCAACCTTTACACAAGTGATTTGCTCTCCTGTATTGTTTTCCCATACAGTTTAAGATCATCCATATACCACAGGTGTAAAATCCTTCCAGATGTCCTTGCACTTTATATCCATGACCTGTATTATTCAATAGTATCATCAATGATACTGTAGATATTTCAAATTGCAAAAGCAATAATGAATCAACTTGAAATATACCTCTCCTGGCCTTGACATTTCCTAACTCAATACCACTTATGATTAGGGTGGTGTTTCATTATTCTTGTCAAACCTCTCCTGATGTTATTGTTGGTTCCACAAATCTGCACTGTTTCATTTATCCAAGTATGGATATTTGAATGATGACTGGATAGCTTAGTGGTTTAGGAATCTGGCTATGGAGCTAGAGGATGGGTGTTCAATTCCCTTCTGTGCCTCCTGGGAGAAGAACCAGTCTGTGTAGTCATGGGCAAGATGCACAGTCCCAGGATGTCCCCAGAAGGGAATGGTAAACCAATTCGATGTATTCCCTACCTAGAAAACCCTGGTACAGCGTCACCATATGCCAGAATTGACATGATGACACACAATTATTATTGTTGTTGTTGTTAGTGTCTGGGAGAACCTAGAGAGACAACAAGTAAAGTGGTTTGTCCATTGGGAAAGAATGTCTTGGAATTCCATATTGTACAAGGCTTATATAAAAAGAGAAGAAGGACAAATAGCACGAGGCAAACACAAAGGAAAGTGGAGCAGCAACATCAAAGAAATATTACAAGAACAAATAATGCCAATGGAGGTCACTAGAAGTGCTAGAACCTGAATTTCCCTCGTCACAAGAAGGAGGAAGAGGAGGAGGTTCTTGAAATAGTAAATATTGACAGATTGAACTTGCTCAAACATGTCTCACTCCCTGTTTTGCAAATGAGCTTGTTTTCCTCATAAAGTAAATATAAGCTTCATTTGCAAGCTTGACTGTACTTTGAAGAAACTGCATACAGTAATACCTCGGATAACGCTAAGACTTGGTTCCACAAGTCTTGGTGTTATCCGATTTTAGTGTTATCCGATGCATGTTAAAATCCTATGGGATGTATCGGATAACGTTAAAGCTCCATAGAGATACATTGTAACCGCACAGGCTTTAGCGGTTGTTATCCGATCCATCCCATAGGACCTTAACGTTATTCGACGCAATTCTCCACCCCAAATTACTTAACATTATGCGATTTTAGCGTTATCCGAGGTAAACGTTATCCGATGTATTACTGTATCTGGAGTAAAAAGGCTATAACAGTGGGAAATACACATCAGCACTATAATGTGATTTGCTTTGCAGGAAACAATCAGTCTTAACCTGACCAATAGTTTTGCAGAATTGCTGAGCCACATTTTTGCAGTTATCCTTTTGAGATTCACTGGTGAGTGCCTGCTGTGTCTTTAGTATTGGATGAGGAAGGCCCTTATGTCATTTGCACATAAATATGCCACTTCACTCCAGATGTTAATCTGAAAAAAATTTCCATGCAACAAAGAGAAAGAAGAAAAAATTAAACAGATCTAACCTTTCACTTTTGAAACATATCATTTTCTTTGGGAGCGATTTCCCCCTGAAACGTGGCTGTTTGTTTAACATTGTCTCTGGCAAAGGCTGAGAACTTACTGTTTCAAATGCAGGAATTTCTCTCAGTGAAATATATTAAATAAACACAACCAAAGTGTCTGTTTATGTCAGTGCTATTAACTGCTGAGGTTGAAATACAGCCATTCCACCAGCTTTCCTCTCAACAGCCATTCGTTACTTATTTGTGTTAAAAATATACTTCCCTATGATTGAATGATGGAAATTTTTGAGCTGTTCCCTGTTGCCTCTTTGGTTAATTACTCCTGTTGCTGCAAATTCCATCTATTAATTACTGCATGTTTCAACTGCTAGCACTCTCTGTAAGAAAATATAACTCAGCAAAATAATCACAGCTCCAGAAGATGTTATTTCCCCTTCAGTAAGTTAGCCTATTGTTCTGAGTCTATTATATAATCATTTTAGGACTACAGGCTGCAAAAAAGAAATGTGGATTCCAAGGGCACAACCTGTTGAACATCTGTCAGTCGGGACTCTTCAGTGCATCCAATAAGAAAGACAGACTTGGTTGTTAGTTTCTTCCTAAGCAAAGTCACTTCGTTGAAATGTTTAGCTCCATATTTTCAAGTCTGACTTTACATTCTAAATGGATGCTATCTGATTCTAGCCTGACCAGCTCTTTAGAAACATATTGCAATGATATGAGAGACTCGAGGACTACAGTTGGCTGTTCATGAGAGCTCCTGAGGAAGAACTATGCTTCAAAAGCACTCAGCATAGTTCAAAAACCAGAAACTTAACTTCTTGTGCACTTGGAGATTTTCCTCCTTCCATTTTTTCCTGCCTGCTGCCTTTTCACTGTTCTTTCCCCCTGAACAGTTCAGCCATTAAGGTTTGTGGAGTTGGCCAATCTCAGTGTCAGAGACAGTGCCTCATATCATTTTGGGTTCAGCCTTCCTTCCTCTGCCATGACTTAGAACTCAATACCAACAAGATCAGAAGTAACCTAAAAACGAGGGACTAAAAAGAGGAGTTACATGCAGAAGTCTCCACAATTTGATGACATGACTGGAAGGATGAAGATGTTGCCATCTTATTCTTTCTTCTGGAATGGTTTCTTTTTCCAAAGGATATGCCAAGCAGTCACCAAATATGCCCTTGTGTTCCTAGACTATCTTCTAGGGCAGTCTCTGGATATCTGGGGCTTCTGGCTCCCTGCACCCGCACAGCAAGGTCCATGTTTTGGGGCTGGTGGGAGTTGTCAAGAGAAGTCTTGGGTAGTAAGGAAGACCACTCTAGAGTTGAGACTGAAAAATATTACTGCCTACCACTCTCCTTTCCCTCTGTTTCTTCTTCCTGCTCACCCCAGTTTTCTAAGTCAATCCTTCCACCCTAAGGAGGCAGATGTTGGGAATTCAATTCCTCACTGCACAGTCCAGAAAAGCCAGCCAGAAGAAGGCAAGGGTAAACCACTTCTGAGTACTGAATATGTTCACCATAAGTCAGAATTGACTTGACAGCACACAATTATTATTAATAAACTACTCTCCTGGGAATATGCACAAGACAACATGAGCTGTTTTGTTATTGCATGTTTGCTGAAAGAATAGGTAACAGCTGTAGTTTTTATTCTAGGAAGAAAGGTCCCTGAAATATTCACTCTAAATCATTTACTTACCCTTTCTTAGAATTATAGGAGATGGGGTAGGCTTCTAAGAAAGACTGCAGACACATGCTTTTGTTGCCAGCACAGATGAGAGGCATTGTCGTTTCCAAACAATGAAACAGCCAAGGCATGGAAAAGTTGGCTCACTCAAAGTGGAAACCTGTCACACTGCTTTCTAGGGTTACCAACACCAGCTAGAACCTACTTGCTGACAGCTACACAAGTATAGTAATCAAAGAATGTGTTGTCTGGGTGATTAAGCTTGCCTGCCTTCACAAATCTCTCTTTTTTTGGGGAGGGGGGGACAGTTAGTTGCTAGAGCTGGGCTATAGACAGGGAGATTCTTTTGCTTGCATTCAGTGTTTCTGTATTTATTGAAAATATTTTAGGTCACCTTTTAGTTTACGAGGAAATTGTACACTATGAGATTTAATATACACTTCAAAAGAATACATAAAAGCAATAGACTAACCTATGGCAGAGCAGATGTTCAAATACCTGCAGCACAGACACAATGTTAAGGAAAGACAACCCAAATCAGGTGTTTTAAGGAGACTGCATGGAAAACAACTACCATATATGCCAGTGTACAAGACGACTGGGTGTATAAGGCGACCCCCCCCCCCAACATTTCCACTCAAAATATAGAGTTTGTTATATACTCGCTGTATAAGACTACCCCGTCTTCTGCACACCTTCCACACACCAAATAAAACGTAAAAGAACATTAGATTTGATTTCAACATGTTAATATATACAGTATTCAAATGCTTATGACATGCAGAAAAACTGTCACAAGGCTGTATGTTATCAGAGATGTACAGTAAACATAAAACAGTGCAAGTTTATTAAACGTAATTCACCAAAGACAATTCACTAAAGCTGAATGGAACAATAAACCTATGGGAGCTGCCATGCTGTTTGTTTTCTAATCTGTTAACCAAACTGGAACTCTCAATGATAGAAGGAAGATTACAAATAGAGGGAGAGAGCAAGTGCCAGGCAAGTCCCTAGCAAGTTTGCTGGCGTGACAGTTTCCCTTTAAAAGCCTTCAAACTCCTGTTTGTCATCTGATATTAAAAGTTGTTATCTGATCCATCCCATGGGAACTTAACGTTATTTGATGCAATTCTCCTCCCCAGATTGCTTAACGTTATGAGATTTAAGCGTTATCTGAGGTAAACTTTATCCAAGGTAAACGTTATCCGAGGTATTACTGTATTTTATTCAACTGAAGTGCCCCCCCCCAACCTGGAGGCATGTTTTTCAGTGGTAAAAAGTCATCTTATACACCAGCATATACGGTACTATAGGCAAGATTGCAAGATCAGCCATATTCCTGAAACATCAGGACTAGATGAAAAAAGACCAAGGGATAAGCTCTTTTAGTGCCACAGAGCAAGGTATGGATGGGATGGGAATGCAGAGTCCCCACACACACTAGTCTTTCTTCCATAGTTCCTTAGGTAAAGGTAAAGGTCACTCTTGCTTGAAAGCCAATTGTATCTGACTCTAGGGTTCAGTGCTCATCTCTGTTTATAGCCAAGAAGCCAGCACTGTCTGCATCTGCAGATGTTTCTGTGGACATGTGGCCGGCATGACAAGACACCAGAGTGCATGGCATGCTGTTTACCTTCCTACTGAAGTGGTCCCTATTTATCTACAGTGGTACCTCGCTTAAAGAGCATAATGCGTTCCACAGGATTGCTCTTTAAGTGAGTTTGCTCTTTAAGTGAAACACCATTGTAAGTGACCAATTGTGGGGGGTACTGTAAACCCCAATTTATTTGTTAAGCGAGTTTTTGGTTAGTTTTATTTGTTAAGTGAAGTGAACATTAAGAGAAAATTCTGCTCTTTAAGTGAGTTACTCTTTAAGATAAACGCTCATTATGCGAGGTTTGACTGTACTTGCCATTTCTTGCTGTCAAACTGCTAGGTTCGCAGGAGCTGGGACACAGATGGGAGCTCATTCTGTCGTGCAGTACATGGGTATCGAATTGCTGACCTGCCAATCTTCCAGTCGTCAAGTTCAGTATCTTAACCATTTGAGTCACAGCAGTCTACAGCTGCTTGCATTAGTGCAAAACCATGGTTCATGAGCCACAACGTTGGTGCTCCACTCCTATCCATGCCCCAAGCAGAGTGATAATCCTAAGGCTAATGCACTACAAAGCTAGGGGTAAAGTCAAAGGACTTGGGAAATCACTACTGAGCACATAAACATAGCATGCCATTATGATACTTGGATAACGTAATTTGGGGGTCCTCCTCGACTCGCGACTACTGCTCAAAGAGCAGGTGGCAGTCGTGGCCAGGAGGGCCTTTGCACAACTTCATGTCATTCTACAATTACGGCAGTTCCTAGACCGGGACTCCTTGCTCATGGTCACACATGCCTTGGTCACCTCCAGACTTGATTATTGTAATGTGCTCTACATGGGGCTGTCCTTGGTGACCATTTGGAGACTACAGCTGGTCCAGAACGCGGCTGCACGAGTAGTGTTGGGGTGCGGGCATTATGCCCGTGCCTCACTGCTGCTGAGGGAGCTGCACTGGCTTCCAGTTTGCCTCTGGGTGCAATTCAAGGTGCTGGTTATTACCTTTAATGGTAATAACCATGGTAGTGGACCAGGATACTTAAGAGACCACATCGTCCCAAGAACAGCTGCCCATCCCACCAGAGCGGACCAGAGAGGCTCTCTGGTTGTGCCATCAGCCAGAGAGGTGCACCTCGCTGGCACGAGAAGGAGGGCCTCTTCGGTGTCCGCTCCGGCCCTTTGGAACCTCCTGCCAATAGAACTACGCCTGCAGATGGAGTTGCTGTCCTTTAGAAAAGGAGTGAAAACCTGGCTGGCAGGTTTGGTCTGGGGAGTGGATGGTTCAATTTCCCCAGCCAATTGGTTGGTTTGACCCCAGTATGGCTGTGTTGTAATTTTTGGCTTTTAATACCAAGTTCTTAAAAGTTTTTAGAGTTTTTATTTTTTTAAAATGATTTTATAATTGTTGTAAATCACCCTGGGTCCCTTTTGGGAGGAGGGCGATAAACAAATTTTAAATAAAAAAAATAACAGACACACTATAACCTTCACACTAAGCCAACACACTCTAGTGGCAGCTGGACATGGGATGCCCACTATGTATTTTGCAATAAGGCTTGCATTTTTGTGTGTGAAAATCCTGATATTTTACGTTCTTCAAATGGTATTTTGCATTTTTCTCATTAGATTCATATTTTTCTTCTAGCTGTGAACACATTGGCTAAGTAGCCATTTTGTTCCCTTCCATGAACTCCTCTCATGAATTTCCTTCTCTGCCTTTGCCACATGACAATCAAATTTGAGTAACAGAAATTTAGCACAGCACTAAACAGTGCAAAGTAGTTAGTTTATTGCACCTGCTTTCTAAGAAAAGAAATTTGGGTGGCTTGAGAAAGCTGCAGGGGCTCTGGAAATTGAGGAAAAAATGAAATGGACTTCCACGTGTTTCCTACTGAAAATCCAATCTAAGATGGTTTCACAGGACAATATTTTTCTCTGGTGGGTACAAATGCAATAATTGTCAAGTAAGGTAAAGTAAAGGTTGCTTGAAAGCCATTTGTATCTGACTCTAGGGTTCAGTACTCATCTCTGTTTAGAGCCAAGAAGCCAGCACTGTCGGCATCTGCAGATGTTTCCATGGACAGGTGGCAGGCATGACTAGATGCCGGAGTGCACGGGATGTTGTTTACCTTCTCACTGAAGTTGTACCTATTTATCTACTTCCCATTCCATCATGCAATACTTGGGTTCTTGAACTGCTGACCTTCCAGTCATCAAGTTCAGCGTCTTAACCGCTGAGCCACCACAGTTCCCTAATTGTCAAGTAAAATAAAAACTTACGTAAAGAGGGCCTCACTTAGAGAGATATTGTAATACTGTGATATATGTTGCCCTATATGTTAGTCACTCTGAGTCGCTTCGGAGAATAGAGCAGCATACAAATCTAAACTAATAATAATAAAATTAATAATAATAACTCGTTTAAAGAGCAGAATTTTCTCTAAATGGTCACCTTGCTTAACAACTAAAACCAACCAAAAACTCACTTAAAAACTAAATCAGGGTTCACAATCGCCCCACCACCACCACCAGAAGTCACAATTGGTCACTTGCATTGTTGTTTTGCTTAAAGAGCAAACTCGCTTAAACAGCAATCCCATGGAACGCATTATGCTCTTTAAGCGAGGTACCATTGTACTTTGGTGTTAAAAAGATATTAATAATGAGTGTGAGGTACCTTTGGATCTTCCAGCATAAATGCTAGTCTTCCAGTCTTTATGAATAGTTTGAGTCAAGGTATCTCCCCTGCCAGGAAATGTCCCACTGGTGGTGAGTGTACATAGTAGTTTGTTAAGATTTTTGTGTATTTTTTTGTATTTGTACAATGTTTTCTATGTTTATTTTGAATAAAAAATAGAATGCAATCTTTTAAAAATTAATAGCTTGAGTTGAATTAATATTTCTCAATCAGGCAGGAATTAGTTGTTCTTAACTGTAATGAGTTCCACCTTTCCCTGTCATATAAAAAACAGGTGTAGCTTTCTTTCTGTATTGATTATGCCAATTATTTCAAGTTATTTTATGAAACCTGAAAAAAAGATGAAATGTTCTGAAATTTTGGAGGGCTGTCAGTTCTAGTGCCAGCTCTGTGATTAACAATTACAAATGGATGCTGGCTGTCAACACTAGGAGATTGTGTGGCACACTGGAGAAGATTTATATCCCTTTGAAGCCAGTACTGATGGGATAGATTTAAATGAATCTTAAAGTGAATAAAGATTTACTCCTTATTTGAACTACTAATGGTTATAGATCCATGGAGGTCCTTCCAAAAATAATGTGGAAAATGTTACACCAAGATAGTATGATTAATATACCGGTATGTGTTCTATAACATTTCTTTAACGATAACACAAAAAAAAAGATATCTAAGCTATACAAGCCTGGCTGAAACATCATGCCATTAATTCCCCTTCCCTGCCTGATGAAAGGATCTTGAATCATGAAAGCTTGCAATGTTTGACTTTTTAAGTGATCCTAGAAAAGATATTGCTTTCTTCTTGCATTTATTTGATTTTATGTATAGATCACATGGCTTGTCTTTGCTTATTAAAAATTGGGGGATTTTTGCTGCATTGTTTTCAACGAAACTTTTGAATTATGACCACTCATTTCCTCAAAATGTATCAAATGAGTGAGCACTACAGGCTACGGTCTGGACAGGCTGTGAACTGTTAGAAATGAAGTGCATTTATGATCACTAGCAATTGTTTCAAGAATTGGCCATGAAAAAATTATACACCCCACATTCTTTGGACATTTGCAACTTAATTCAGTGTTAGTGCAATGGAAGCAGTTGTAGTGTTAGACTAGGACTCGTGAACTCTGGATTCAAATTCCCACTCAGCCATGAAAGATATAGGGCCAGTCATACACTATCAACCTGTCTTCCCTCATGGTGTTGCTGTAAGAATAAAGAGGGAGGAGAGGATTTATTTATTTTATTTATTTTGTTTAATTTGTTATCCCGCCCCAATTAGGTCAACCCAACTCTGGGCTGCTTACAATACAACCAAAAATGGCATAACTTAGACAGCAGTATGTAGTAATACACAGCCAATATGGCATTCCGACATACCACACACATATGAAAATTCACAACATTCGTTAAAATTGAGAATAAAGTTAATTAAATATTAAAAATTAAGTTAGAATTAAATTAAAATTAAACATTTAAAAAGTTAAAAATTATAAATTATACTTACATAAGTTCAAATAATCATAGGCCAGAGTAGGGGGGAGGGGTGGCTGACTCAATTAGATGCTGGCTGTCAACACTAGGAGATTGTGTGGCACACTGGAGAAGATTTATATCCCTTTGGAGCCAGTACTGATGGGATTCAACATTCTTAGATCCCCACACTTTGCCCTGCCAGCCAAGCCAGGCTCGCCTCTCTAGCACCAGGAGGAGGGCCTTCTCCGTGACCGCTCCGGCCCTGTGGAACCTCCTGCCAATCGATCTACGTCAACAGACAGAGCTCCTGCCCTTCCGGAAAGGCCTTAAAACCTGGCTGGCAGGACAAGTTTGGGGATCAAAAAATACTGGATCTCATGTTGGGTGGCTTATCAGATGAGACAGCCACCCTTTGCTCTTACCTCCTTATTCCTGTCCTGTTTTTAAACAATTGTTGTAATTTTTTGTAATTTTATAACTTGGAATGTTTAATTCCTTTTAGCTTAATTTTTAATATTGTATTTTTAACTGTTAATAGGGTATTGAATTTTGATCTGTGGTCTCCAACTATGTATTTTTTAAATTTGTTATGTAAGCCACCCAGAGTTGGGTTTTTACCCGATTGGGGTGGGATAGCAAGTTGGAAGAAATAAAAAAATAAATAAATAAATTTTAAGGCCCTTCCGAAAGGATAGGAGCTCTGTCTGTGTTTGTAGCTCAATTGGCAGGAGATTCCACATGGCCGGGGCGGCCGAGGAAAAGGCCCTCCTCCTAGTGCTAGAGAGGTGTGCCTCTCTAGCGGATGGAATCCTAAGCGAGCCTTTCCGATCCGCCCTGGTGGGACGGGCAGAAGTTCTTGGGGCGATGCGGTCTCTAAGGTATCCTGGCCCACTACCATAAAGGGCTTTAAAGGTAATAACCAGCACCTTGAATTGCACCCGGAGTCATACTGGCAGCCAGTGCAGCTGCCAAAGCAGTGGTGAGGCACGAGCATAACGCCCGCACCCCATCGCTACCCAAGCAGCCGCATCGCTACCAGAGCAGCCGGATTCATATATCTTCTTCTTATTCTGCCATATCTGAATCTGAATATAGGTGATCATCATGGCAATCAGCCATGAAAACTGTCCTGAGAATATAATGCAGTTTCAGTTCCACAAGTTGCAAAGTCCTCTTAAGCCCCAGGCCAGTATTGATGAAACTGCTGTCCTCCATCAAGATGGATTCAAGCGGGATATAATCAGTGGTAGGCATCAGCAGGTTCGCACCAGCTCACCAGAACCGGTGGCAGAAATTCTGGTTGGCCCTGCACATCCAAGTTTTGAACTAAAATAGTCCTAATTTGGGTGTGACACAGGGCTTTTCCCCTGGCCACGCCCACCATGCCATGCCCACAGTGTGGTAGTAAAAATTTTTGGAGCCCACCACTGGATATAATCGACTTGGGGACCATCACCCTTCCCTGTGGACTTCAGCACTCAAGGCTGTTAGTCCTCAGGGTTGTCTGGTTAGTTAACCACTCCCTGACACTCAGCATTGAATCACTGGCAGTATGGTTTACTCTATTACCATAGCAGGATAACCTCACATATAGTGTCTCAAACTTATTACAGGAATGATGACATATAAATTTAACAAACAAACAAATTGAAAAAAAGAATAAAACAGATACAAATATTGAAGTAGAATTAGTCTACCAAGATTTCCTTCCCTGACATTGGTAACAGCCACCAAAGCAATCTAGTCAGGAAGACAAAGGAGTGGAAAGAGACTTCCACCCTGTCTATATCCTCCTCTTCATTTTTCACTCCATGTGTGACCAGTGGTGGGATGTCAAAAAATTTACTACCCCACTATGACATCATCACAGTGTGGGCAGAGCTAACATCACGATGTCATGATGTCATGGGTGGAGCCAACGTCATGATATTGTGGACGGGGCCAAAAAATAAAATAAAAATAAGCACACACACACACCTCAAGCCACCCACACACCCAACCACGACACAAACCCATAAATAAATTAAATAAATTAAATTAATAAATAATACATTAAAATACTCCCACCCACCCAAACACCCACCCACCCCCAACCACAAATCAACCAGAGCTTTTAAATCAGAGCTTAAAGCTTATTCTGGCTAATCTTTCTCACACTAGGTCAGATGGAAGGAACTACAGAATGAACTCACCACAAGATGGCTTCATTTTGGCATTTTTCAACTTTTCAACAGTTAAAGAAGTTAGGTACTAAGTCTTTGCCTAACCAGTTCTCTAGGATAAGATGCCTTAATGTAAATGTAAAACAGCTGCACCTCCTTAAGGGTTCTCCAATTGGAACAGCACAGATGTAGCTTATTGATGAGGTAACTCCAAGACTTTGCTTAAAAAACCCAAGCCAGGCCTGCCAGCCACCAGGCCTTTTTAGGAACTGTGGTAGTACAGTACGTCAATATAGGTAAAGGTATTAAATACACATTAAAATACACACAGACACACCACATCCAAAGATGAGTCACTTACCCTTTGGAGAAGGCTATAGGGAGCTTCAGCCTAGCAGCTTCTTTTCCTCCTCCCTGCTTAGGAGGACAGCAAGGAGGCCGTGCATATGCGCCAAGCACTATGGGTATGCATGCACACCAAGTGTTTGGCAGCATGCGCAGTGGGGAAAACAGTAAACATCCCAGCCCGCGATCGCATGCTGTTATCAGGGCTTGGGTTGAGGGGAGGAACAGGGGTGTGCACCAGTCCCGCCCAACCCAAGCACCGATCACAGTGTACGATTGGTGCTTGGGTTAGGGGGGGAACCAGCGTGCATGCCCCTTCCTGCCCCCAACCCAAGTGCTGATTGTGTGAGTGCTTGGGTGGGGGGAACTGACATGTGTGCCCATTCCTGCCCCCAACCCAAGTGCCGATGGCAGCACAGGGGTGTGGTGGCTGGGCAGCGGAACGGGGACTCCCTGGTTGGCTTCCCAGCCACCCCACCCATGAGCCTGCAGTAGCGACGTGGCTGCGAAGCCAAATGGAGAGCACCCGTTCAGCCTCACAGCCATGCCGCTGCTAGGATTACCTCAGATAATGCTAAAATATTGTTATCCGATACATATCATGAGGAATGACATAAAGTATAGAATACTCCAACTCATTCTGCAAGGAAAGATCACTGGGAAGAGAGGCCCTGGTGATAGATGGACTCCATGGCTGAAGAACCTGAGAGATGGGTGTGCCATTTTTTTCATTTCATTTCACATTTATACCCCACCCTACTCAGGTAAACCTGACTCTAGGCGGCTTATATGTTATAAAAGTAACAGCAATACAATCACAAAATTCCACATTATCATAGTCACAATCATCACAGTATCAGAATATATATATAAATATATGTCCTCAGAAGAGCTGTTCTGAGTTAAGAACAAGAAGACTATTGCCATGATGATAGCCAATATCCAGAACAGATACAGCACTGGAAGAAGAAGATGGCTATACTAGAAGACTTGGTTATATTCACAGATTTATAGGATTACCTTGATTCTCCTCATGCTGAGTCTAAATAACCCGAGATGAAGTATTGTTCCTTGTGCTGCATTTAAACAAATCAGTGTCACAACAGCAGTATACTGGCCTTGAAAAACCAAACAAATTCTCTGTGTTGTGGTTTTTTAAAACAGGGAAGTAAAAAAAAGCCCACAGACCCTTAAATTCACATTCTCTTGTGAAGCTGTGCCAGAGGATTTTCTCCTAGGCCTCCTTCCAGAGCTAGGTGGGGAAGGGGAAGGTGCTTTGTTAAAACAACACTTTGTGTATGTGTGTGTGTGTCCTTTTTGCTTCAGTTCAAAGTGTCCGTATGCTTTGAAAAGTAAAAGGATTTCAGGTGGGGAAAATCTATGAGACTCAAAGCTGATCTGCATTTCCCATTGCATCATGTGGTATAGTAAGAATAATTTTGTGTCAGAAATTATTCTGGGTTGAAAGGATTTTTGCAGAAGAAACTATACTCAGGGAATACCCAAATGAGGCTCATTTCATCTTCCCAAGAGCTGGGACAGAGACAGGCACTCAATCCACCCAGGTCTCAAACTGCTGACTTGCCAGCCTTCCAGCTAACAAGGCAAGCTTCTTAACCACTGAGCCACCACAGCCCCATGGGTAAAATGCAAATCAGCTGGTTCCAGACCAGTAACTCTCTAGCTGTATAGTCAGGTTCTGAATTTCTATATAGCATGGGTAGAGAACAGCTAGGAAAAAAATTAGAATGAGGAAACAGAGAAAGACAGCAAGAGCGCAAGCTAGCATTTTACTCAAAAATCCTAGTCGGTAATTACTGAGCTAAGCAGATGGAATTTTGCAAAAGTTTTAGCACGGCTGTCGAAACCGCAAGAGCAAATTCACTCCCTAATGTAAGCCAATTTAAATTAGAAAGGCCTTACACCCATTCACATCTGGCTCATCACCTCTTGTGAACAGTTCCCTTCCTTTAAAGATTTTACTACATGCATGATCTGCATAAAGTGAACTCCAGTTATAGGCTTTGCCACTAAATGGCCAAAATGTTTTGAGACATGCCGACTCAGAACGAAGCCACGTGATCTCAATGTTTTGGGGTTTCAAGGAAGACTGCTCTTCTGGCTTTGGTTATCTCAAGCGCGCTGAAGTTGGACTTATAATTGTGGTCTCAATAAACAAAAACAGGAAAAAAAATGAATGAATTTGCTGCAGGAAAGGGATCCACTACAGCTATCAGGAGTTAAAGTGGATGCTGATCTGAAATGCTGGCGTCAAAAGGCCAGCACTTTTGGAATTTATTTATTTTTGTAGTCCTTTCCACTTTTTAAGCCTTCATTTGTCCATAAACATCTGACCTTAGAACAGCAGCTTTGGAAGATGGAAAGAAAAGGTTTCCAAGTCTTTTTTCTTAGAACTGGATGTTCTGAAGGAATGCCACAGGACATTTGGTCTGATATTCCAGAAAAGAAACCAAATTAACTTTGGAAAGGAAGAAGTGGGTTACACCAAGTACAACCAGTGGATTTTAATACTGTCTTTCAGCAAGCCACGAAAAAGCATTTCTATGCCTGGCCGAAACCCAACAGCCATGAAAATGTAAGTTCAGCAACGTTCTGAACAACTGGAAAGATGGTACCAAAAGAGAAGAACGGGTGGCTGTGTGGAGAGGTGCCAGCTGGCCTGCTCATTCACAAAGTGAGGAAAAGTTTTGAGACATTGTTATGGAACAGCTTTTCACATTTTTTCATAAGTTGACAGAGGAGGATAAATGAGTGTTGTTGGGTGCTTATTACACATCTGCAGTAAATATGTATGTTCTGCTGGATGATCTGGAGATAAGGAAGAGAATTGGCCTCAATTGAGTAATAGTATGCCTCTTCTCTCATCACACTCAAACTGGAAGCAACTCATTAATAATGATAGATTCTCTTTTTCCAATATAGAAGGCTTGATTACATTGCAGCAGGATTGTGTCTTCACATCATTCTTTTTATGGCATGTGTACCTAACTTTCCATTTACTTTTTATAGTTGTCTAAATGTTGCCTGACCCATCATTGGAGGAGGACTGTCACATGATTCAAGGGTTGCTTCATGTTATTGCTTTGTCTCTGGTGGATATTTAGGTGGACAATGTTCAATGGCACGAAAGCATGTTTTGTACCACAGGCAAGTAGCTTCTGGTGTTCAGATTATTTTAAAGTAACTAAGAAATAGCTCTCTTAATTATTTCTGACAAACAGGGAAGTAAATTATATCTTTTTCAAAAGATGTAGCTGTCAAAGAAACTAGGGGAGGATTGGAAATGCGACTGTAACTAATTAGTTTTTTTTGAAAGCAACTTTCCCAGCTCTGGTACCAACTGTGACTTCAGAAGCATAGTATTGTGTGGGAGAGAAGATGCAAACCAGTATCAGAGATTTTAAGGAACTGTGTTTCTTCCAGTTTTACAGATGAAATCAGTGGAAATTTATAACAATTGCCTCAGTGTATAAAGTTGTTCAAAGAATTAGCCTACATTTCCAGGCTACAGTCTAAGAGCCTGAAGACTAAAAGTCAGACTGTTCATAGGAGAATTGTCACCCCTTTTCTTGGTTGTGGGGAATCAGTAAATATCTCCTAACAATTCGGGACAGTCTTCCATCTGTGGTGACGACATTCTTTCTTTCAAGTGTGTAGCAAAGCCAGCAGGACAACATGATGCAGATCTTCCTGACTGCAAGAATGCAGCTGCAGATGGCAAGGATCTCTGTTTTAAATAATCCTGACAAAATGATCAGCCCATCAAAACAGAGAATGCCCAGGTTTCAAGAAAAGTTTCTCTTTGATTTTCTTCCTTTATATGTGTATGGAAAGTTTTTTCCTCTCCTCTTCCCATGGGAAATCATTGGAATCTGAGATGTGCCCCCCCTCCCTTACAAACTGGCACAATGCACTTCAAACAAACAATATCAAACCCTTCTTAATCGCCATTAAAAATGGAACCAAGTAATGAAGAGGAGCTTGCCTGGGGCTTACCTGAGAAATGTGTTCAGCAGGTGTGGCTTGATGCTACACTGCCATTGTCATCAAGATAATTGAACTGCACTTTTCAATAAGTCAGAATACACACAAAGGTACAGCACAAAGGGGATGGAAAGGGTTACATTACGTACAGCTGTTCAATTATTTGTCTCCCTAATTTGTTTCCCACTTAAGTGTTTTCTCTCCCATCATCTGACACAATCCTTTGCATCTCCAGCCTGATCTCAGCTGCCCGATTTCTATGTCCTTGTTCCCCTGTGGAGTCATCCTCTCACGCTATTGCCTTGGCAGGGACAGCAGACAAATTAGTCCTCAGGGAGCCACTGCTAACGAGATGCCATGAACCCACCCATCCCCAAAAGTTGCCCAACTATCTTCCCTCCTTCTGGGGACTTGAATGCAGTGTCTTGGCGACACACTTAGCCTCTGCCAGTCCAGGTCCTGGGAATTTTAGTTTGTTCCCAAGCTCAGATGTCCCTGTTGACAGCATGGGCTAGACGCTGCCAAGTCAAAAATCTAGGGAATGAATAGGCCTTATTTTTAATTTTTAAAAAACAACAACACACACATATTTTAAAGCAGAACCCAATTTAGCAAAGACAAAAACATCACCTATGTATTAAAAACATTAAATAGCTCACAATAGTAATAATTTCATGTCAGGGGATACCTGAATGAGGTTCCTTTCATGTGCCCAAGTACAGCCCTTGGGTATCGAAACCCGATCTTCCGGTCTCCAAGCTCAGTGCCTTAACCACTAAGCCACTGGGGGAGCTGCAAATAGCTTATGAACTGCAATTTAAAAACAGCCCTGTGTGTACCATATGGCTTAGTCTAAACACATTAAGCTAGCCTGCCTGTTTCGTTCAGGCACCATGGAACATAATGTCCCTTCAACAATATCAACCTGAAACTGCCAGTCCAGCTGGGTTTTGTGCATGGAGTGCAGCTGTGAATTCTTAGTCCTTTTTTCCAGGCAGCAAAATTTCTTGGTCTAGCCCTGCGTACATTTTTTTGGGGAATAAATTAAATGGAGGAGCTGAGAGGGCCACAAAAACAGCTTTTGGAGCTGTGTGGGCCCCTAAGTCATATGACTCCCAGCCCAGGTTTAGAGAGAAATATTTCTCTTTCTCTTGATGTAAATTTGGACCACCCTCCTTGATCCTGACTGGAAACAAATTAAGAACAGGAAAAGGAAATTGTGTATCTGCACATTATTTAATTAACAGATGGAACTGACAGATGTGGGATATGGAAATAATCACTGCTTTAAAAACCTTTGGGGAAAAAAGATGCAACAAATTCTTAATGCCTTGATCTATCCCTGCCTGTTGTCCATAGTAGGGATGTGGATTTTACCACTCCTCACTCAAAGTGGGAAGTGAAGTGGTGAGATCTTTCCCCTTTGTCCCTCACTGCATGATTTCTTTCCATTAGATTTTCTTTTTCCTATGAAATCTTGTGGGAAATGCCATGGGATTTCTTGGAAATGTCATTATTTATTTTTAAGAAAGTCAAAGATTTACATGTTGCTTAAAGTTTCTATGCAACATGACTTTTTTTTTTTCTGCTCAGGATTCACTGGAAGGGAGAAATTTGACAGTTTCTTGCAGGGGAAGAAAACCCCAGGTAAAACAATATGGCAATGGGGAAGAAAATGGAACTGAGGTTCTATTCTCACAAGAAGCCAGGGAAATTTACCGTTATCAGGGAAATTCCCAGCAAGGAGTCCCAACATAGCAAGAATGGGGAAATCACTGGGAATCAAAAAAAATTTAATTTAATCCACAGTACTTAAGCAGTCTATGGGACAGAGAAGCCCAATCTTCAGAGGCAGTACAGCTTTATAAAACCAACTCCTGGTGAAAACAATTAGTGTGCAAAACAGCTAGTCTGCTTTTGGTTTTGGCCAAGGTGGAAACAGGATATTGGGCTCATCGTCTGGGTTCTACTTCTGTTTCATCTACAGTGATTTATCTGTGGCTTCTAAAAGGGTCCATACAATATACTACTAGGAACACATGAAGCACATATGATGATAACAAAGTGCGACATTCCATGCACATTTCAGCACAAATAAAGAATGAGCCCTACCCATTGCTTGAGGGATTTTTTCCCCATCTACAGACATTTAATGGGATTTATCAGAAACAGTTTTGGCTGGTTAGTTCTACTGCCTGTTCCAGAAATGCTGCTGAGTTTTAAAAGGGGAGTTCTGCAGCTGTATTTTTTTCACATCATATTCCACTTAATAGCTTTTTCGCAACCATCTGGAAACTAGAAGTTGGGGCTGGGGCTGGGGGACTAAAATTGAAGTGTTTCTAAAGGACAAAAGGACAAGAGATTCCAAGGAAGGTTGCCAGCACTTAGCAACCAATATAACCTAATATACACCGTAAGGATCCAGGTGCAAACTACACTGCAGTGGTTTTAAGCTAGAAAGCCCCAAGTGGTTTTGGATTCGGCTACTTCTAGGAGGATCTCAGGCAATCCTATACAAGAGCAGACAAGTGCAAGACTAGCAAGACATTGTGTTTAAGAAACAGAACTCAACAAGTATTCAGAACTAAGCAATTTTATAACATTGCAATCTGCCAAGGTGGCTTTTCTCTTGAGAGTTTAGAGTCTGAAAACAGAAAGAACCACCTGTCTTCCTTTCTCTAAATGTATTTTGGCTCTACTCAGTGCACAGGAAAATATGTAAAAAAAATTAACAGCATGGAATGCCAAATATTAGCCATATATAGAATCTGGGACTACTATGCATTTAAAAGCAAAGAAGTAATATACAGTACTGGAATTTCAGAGAGAGAGAGATTTTAAAAAACAAAGGGTTAAATCCATTCCAACTATAAAAACCTATTCTGCAAACCTATTGAATCAATGCCTTACCAAAGACTTATGGAATCATCTGGTTATGCCAACTATGGTGTTCTGGACTCTGTCATCCAAAAAAGTAACTTTACTCATCTTTGTTTGGTAGAGCAAGTCGATGTTGATTTACAAGAGAATTTGGTAAACTTACTCTTTTTTTATCTACAATTCCCAGAATCCTACAGCCATTACAGCTAATGGTCATGCTGGCTGGGGAACTGGCAGAGCTGTTATGCAAAAACGTAATCCCCCTCCCCTGATGCAGAAAGAATTCAGAATTATATAAGGACAGATGGCATGTTAACACAGCCTATAAATGGTAAAAGAATGAAAGGAAGGAAAAGAAAAGAATGTCTTTCTTCTGTAAGCACATATTAAAGCTTGATCAGCTAATCCAAGGAATTGTTTAGCTAAACCTCGGGTTTTACAGTGCATCGGGTTTTACAGTATACAGTATGGAGTTGCAAGGCGTCAGACTCAACTGTGTAACTGAACAACAAAAACAACAATCATAATTTGTTTGCTCATCAATACTTGAAACTATGTAATTATAATTATTTGCTGTCAAGTCAATTCTGACCTACGGTAAACCATTGTAGGGTTTTCTAGGTAGAAAATATTCAAAAGTGGTTTACTGTTTCTTTCTCTTGGAGGCATCCAGGGACTGTGCAACTTGCCCAGGCTACAACAGGAAGGATCTTCTCCCTGGAGTGGAAGAATTGAACTCCCAACTTCTGGGTCTGCAGCTACACTCCAAACTCAGCCAGCTATATAGTTCATTCAAAAGCAACTAGAATCCAACAATGGTTGCTATACAATAAGCTTTACTGCTTCTATTGGAGTGGATGAGCCAGGGAGCTGGACTTTGTAATGATGCTATTGTGCCTTTGGGCTGTATGGATGTTATAATATAAAGTAGTTTCTACATGGTCTGATAATTATTTTTCTTTCTCCTAAATTGCTGCCTCTTTTGCAGTAGATTGATTCTCTGTTTGTTGGCCTCTACTATTTTAGACTAGGTTGTATGATTCCTTACACCTTTTGGAGTACCAATAGTGAAACATGAATGTGAAGCCCACAAGAGATTGACCCTTTTACATAAATACAAAAAGACTGGTACAGGGAAAATATGAATTTAAAAGAAAATGAAAAAGGTACCCCAAAAGGACCTGAAGTGAAAGAGAGATGAAAATGTTTGTCACGTGCATCTTTATTTACTATACAGTGTTACCTAGATCTAGCAAGCAAGTTTAGAATTAACCAGTACTTTATTGGGTCTCAGCTGTGTCTCTCTGGCTGCTTCCAGGTTCATGCAAGAACTCAGATGTCCCTGTGAGCTCAGGTAGCCATGTCGGTTGTTTTACAGAGGAAAAGCCTCTGTTTGAAGGTCTTGCCAGCTGAAATTTATTTATTTATTTATTTATTTCCCTCCCTCCTGGCTGGGCAACCCAGTTGAAAGACCAAAATCCCTAAGAAGAGATATCAGGAAAACTAAAGTGGTGTCAAACTAACTCAGCTGTGATGATCAGGAATTAACACTGTTCTGAAAAATGCCCAGTCAATATTCTCCAATTCTCCATCCAATGCCCATTTCAGAGACTGATGATAGAGAGCAAAGTGTCTTTCAAGGAGATTTTTTTCCTTAATGTTGCTGCTGCTGCTAGTATTGTTGTTGTTGCTCCTTCTGTTGTGTTCTACCAAGTTACCTCTAATGTATGAAGACCTTTTGCATGAGTGACTTCCAAAATGTCCTGTCACTAGTAATCCTGGTCATTTTGTGTAATCTCAAGGCTGTGACTTCCATTATGGAGACAATCCATTTTATATTTGGTCTTACTTATCTTCTGCTACCTCAATGTTTCATAGCATTATTGCTATTCCCACCAAATCTCACCTTCTCATGATATACCTAAAGTATGACTGACTCAGTTTCATCATTTTTTGTCTCCAGAGATAGTTCAGACTTGAACTGATCTAGGACCCATTTTGTCTTCCTGGTTGTGCCCAGGCTATCCATAAAGCTCTTCTTGAGTACCATATTTGAATGAATTGCATTTTCTCCTCTGTTTGTTTTCTTCAGGAAAAGAAGAATAAGTGATTCTATCAAAGAACATAAAGCTTCCAGTGAGCACCAGGGCTTCTCAGAATATGTTTTGAAAGTATCTTGCACTTCAAATGCAGAAACACATGAAAGTTAACAGTTGTTAAGCACACAAACCAGCAGGGGTAGAAATGTTCTCCTACCAAGCTGGTGTCCTCTCTTATGTCACTAACCACAGTGGGGAAGGTTTTTGCAAAGTTAGCCATCCATAGCAGTGCACAGCTGGGCTATAAATCCAAAAAGTCTGTTTTCCCAGCATGGAGAAACAGTTAAGCCAGTCCAAAATGTATGGATTATGTTTAGTCTACATGCACCTTTTAAAAAAATGGCAAGAAAGGATAATTTATAGGGTTTACAGGCTAAATATGTTATTGAAATTAACTACCTGTGTCCACAAATTTGAAAATATATGTAACCTAATGGGACCACAATTACCTCCCCTTAACGTTGATTTGTCAAGGTTGACACCTTATTCCTTGGCCAACCTAGGTCCCCCTGCAAAGCCATAGTTTCCCATGCATCGGCTTCAGAGCACTCAGAACATAGAGCTTAGAAACATTATTGATGTTGATTGCTAGCCAAACAGCCAATATTGCCTCTAGAGAGGCTTGTTTCTCTAAAGCAAGTATGTCCTTTCACATGCATTAAAAGATAAACACAGAAGTATATTCAAATGCTCACTTCTTTCAGGTAGGGAGGGGAGGACACATGTAAGACCACCCCCTTCCCAATGGTCTACCTTCTAAAGCCAGGAAACACTGTTTTTAAGGTTCAGTCACATCTCAGTGGCAGGTCATTCTCTCCCCCCCCCCCCCCCCAGTTTTCCTGTCTGGGTCATTCTAAGTTTTGGTCCCAATTCCCAGATAGAAAGGGGAAAATAGGAGCCTAGAGCCATACACAAGTAATCTGTTTACAGGCTTCACATTTTTGCTGGAAACTAATTTGAAGGTGAAAAACTACTCTATCAAGACAAGCCTCGCCATTTACAGCTGTGGACTTTTTGGGACTTGTTTTAATAATAGCCATAAACAGTCACCATTCTGCTCTATTAGCCAAACTCTATTGCAAAGGGACTGGAGCTTTTAATGAAAGAAATTGCAGGAAACTGCCTGGTCTTGTGCAAAGGATTTTTATTTATGTCAATTTTGTGTTTTCTTTGTAAAGGGAAATTCTCTATGAAAACTCTCAACTTTATATATCTGGATGGTCAAATCAGGGCTGTGGCTGTCTTGCACTAAATGGTGGGACCAGAAGAAGCATGGTATTATTGAGATAGTGTGGGATCTGTGTGGATGCACATGTTTCATGGCTTGTTTTATTTTGCTAATTGAATTAATTACCCTTAGCACAGCTTTCACTCTAAATTAGATTTTAATTTTCCAACATATGGAAGCCTGCCATGATTTCAGGTGGGTTCTGCTGCTATTGCAAAGGTGATATACTTTTCAGTCATTTGCCAATCATATCACATGTATGATCTCTAATAAATACTGCAGTGACTGTAAAATATGGAGGCCAGAGATCTGATGTCTTTTAAAAGTTTTGGAGTATAATTTTCACACTGTCTAGGAGTTTCAGCAGCTGTTGCCAAAAACTTCTGGAGGGAAGTAGAATGCCTACTTCTGCTGTAACTAATGTCAACTGAAGTCTGGCATTCATAGTGCTGTAATGCTTTGCAATATCATATGGAACACAGCTCATCAACTCTAGTCTAGGACAGGCAAAGGGGAATGCACTCGTGGGAGTTATACATGATTTGAAATAGAATTTCAGCATAGTCTGAATTATACATTCAAGGATCTAGCTTCTTCATCTTCTAGCCCATCCATAATGTTAACTTCGTGTAGGAGAGACTTGCAAATGCAAGATTCCTCATTAAGAAGGTTAACTTCCCAAAATTTTAAGCTAGTCCTTCACAAATTGTTCCTGCTTAAGCGATCATAAAAATGCATTCTTTCTGGGGAAAGAAAAATGAACATGAATGCTCCCAGCTGCTGGCATATAAACCCATTCTTTCTTCCTTAGCTGCCAAGACCAGCTTCTCTGTCCTGAGAAAGTCAGCCAAAAGCTTCCATACTATATTCTTCTCTCTGAGACGCTGAATGCTGGTCTATTTCTGGTGAGGGTACCTACCAAGACTAATGTCTAAGCCAAACAATTCATAGCTGCAACTCCAAGCTCCTATCTGAGCAAGTAAGATAAACAAATAGTCTTCTTTGTTATCGCTTACTAGCACACAACAGAAGAGCAGGCTGGAGTCATGTAACACATCTTGCACATTCTCCACATTTTACATCCCACAAAACCTTCACTTATACTCAAGTAGACATTAAGGCAGACGGCTGAGGAGGAATATTCTGGATTCCAAAACACTGGGTGAAGGAACACACTCTCTCTCTCTCTCTCTCTCTCTCTCTCTCTCTCTCTCTCTCTCTCTCTCACACACACACACACACACACACACACACACACACACACACGGAGGGAGGGAGGGAGGTTATATACCCACAGATACCACTTTGTCTTCAAAAGAAATCCAAGCAACACTAACCATAGCTAATTAAAACATCAAATTGAATGAAACATTATGCAAATCAGCACAGCTACAGTGACAAAGACAAGAGACATAGCTCAAGTGGTAAATACTGGTATAATAGGGAGCTAGTAAGAAAGATGATTTAAAAATTGAGTCTGTCAGCCTCAAAAGTTTTTTGCAGTAGTCATGTCTTGACTAGATGGTAAAAAACACACATAGGATGCAATTACATGCTTTAAAAGTCATACATTTGCACTGAAATTGCTACAGGTGAAACTGATTTAATCATTGAAGATCCCAGAATGCATCCTAGGTACACATTATTTGGTTGTAATATGACAATACAAAATTGTTCCTCTGTAGAAGACACAGCAATGGCTATACAAGCATTAAGTTTTGATGAGGTTGCTGGAAAACTTACTGGGACACTTGAAGAATTAGGACAGTATTACAACATCAACCATTTAAAGCCTAATCCAAGCAAGACTCAAGTTTGTGCTATCTACCTTCAAAAGCAAGAGGCAGGGGTTGAGTTGGATGTCATGTGGCAAGGGAATAGACTACAGCATTGTTCAGTACTGAAATACCTTGGTGTGACACTTGACAGGACACTCTATTTTAAGCAGTCCTGCATGAATACCAAAGCCAAAGTTAGTACAAGGAACAGCATCATCAGAAAACTCACAAACTATATATGGGGAGGTGAATTATCTATGCACCATACATCAGCTTTGGCCCTGAGCGTCCCTGCAGCTCCAGTATTGAGCAGATCCATACATGTGAAACAAGTTGATATTGCTGCTAATGAAGCAATGCATATAGTGATAGGATGCCTTAAACCTACACCAGCTGAGGAAATATATCATCTGGTTGGTGTCGCTCCACCTACGAAAAGGAGAGAAGTAGCAGCGTGCATCAAGAGAACTAAACAAGAGATTGACCTTCAACATCCCCTGAATGGATATGTGCCTCAAGTCTGATGGCTCATATCAAGGAGAAGCTTTATGGCAAGAAGAAACATTATTGAGGGTACGTAACAGCAAAAACTAATTAGAAGATGGAGGAAGGAGCTCACCAGACAAAGAATAACGTTAAAGGAATATATAGCTGTTGAACTCAACCTTCCATATGTCTCTTGGAGGACCCTGAACAGGCTGACTGTTGAAGTGCCTAAATGTAAGACCAACATGCTCAAGTGGGGACTGCTGGCAGATAACAACATGCTCTATGAATGTGGATCGATACAGAACCTAGCTCATTTACTGGTCTGCCAACTACTACCACCAGAAACATGCAGCAATGAAGATTTAATTTTGGCCAAAGACAAAGCCAAGGAAGTGGCTTCCTTTGGCAATCCAAAGTCTGATCTGGACACAAAAGAAGAAGAAGAAGCACCCTACTCAATAGTGAAGGTAGGTGGAATTTCAGTTCAGGTTAAAGAACTGAAAAAAGAACTTGTATTTCATAGTAGTCTACTGTACAAACTACCAATTACATCCGCTCCTGGACTGGGACTCTTTACTTATGGTCACACATGCTCTAGTCACCTCCAGACTAGATTATTGCAATGTGCTCTACATGGGGTTGCCTTTAATGACCATTTGGAGGCTGCAACTGGTCCAAAATGCAGCTGCCAGTGTGGTGATGGGTTGTGGACATTATGCCCATGCCTCACCCCTGCTGCAGGAGCTGCATTGGTTGCCATTGTGCCTCTGGGTGCAATTCAAGGTGCTGATGATGACCTTTAAAGCCCTACATTGTAGTGGTCCAGGATACTTAAGAGACTGCATTACCCCAAGGACATCTACCCATCCCAATAGAGCAGACTAGAGAGGCTCCTTAAAAACACCATCAGCTAGAGAGGCTCCTCTCTCTGGGATAAGAAGGGCCTTTTCAGTATCTGCTCTGGCCCTATGAAACCTCCTCCCAATTGAATTATGTCTTCAGACAGAGCTGCTGCCCTTCAGAAAAGACCTAAAAACATGGCTGGTGAAGCAGGTGTGGTGATATGGTAGTCCCCCTCTCACTGGCTCATACAGTGATGGCCGCTTGCACTTTTAGGTATAATCTTAATTTGTAATTAGTGGGGGCATTTTTAGCAACAGGTTTTAATGGTTTTAAACTCAAATGATTTCTGTAATTTTTAAAGTTCTAAGTGTTCGTAATTTTCTGAGCGTTGGGATATTAACATTGTGAGCCGCACAAGAGCGCTGAGAGGGGCGGCTATATAAGTTGAGCAAATAAATAAATAGGTTCCAAAGTTAAATGAAGTACACTGGTAGAATACAAATAGAAATAGAAGCAGATAATCCTTAGGGTACTTAAGCCAGCATTTTAAACTGATTTTACAAACAAATAGTCAGTTGATATAGATTGAATGTCACATTAATATTCTTGCCCTCGTCAATCCTGGGCAAGAGTAAGGTGGCAGAATTTTGCATAAAGGTTCCGTATGTAGTTTAAAAGGAGCTCCATTGTGGCACCTTGTAGGAGTCTAGTTCAGAGGTTACAATTGCCTCTTTTTCTATAGTTTATATATATATATATATATATATATATATATATATATATATATATATATATATATATATATATATATATATATATATATATATATATATATATATATATATATATATATAAAGCATGAGCAAGCAAGCAAACAAATGAAGGATGATAAGTATGCTTTAAAATGAATCTGTTTCAGTCACAGATTTCCAAAACATTGACACACAAATAAAACAAGCCAGCTATGTAGAAATATAGTTTTAGAGAAAGAGGATCATAAAAGTATTTGATGGCCTTCAATATCTCTCCTAGTTTTTTTTACCCTTGATAGTAAAAGTGATTATTAATTATATCTTCATATTTTTGCTATTTGCTACTCAACCGTACCCAGAAGTAAATCTCACTCAATTCAGTAGAACATAATTCCAATGAATTATGCACCAGACTGCAACCTAAGCATGTATTTGATTGAGATAAGTGCTTTGGAAAATGGCCATGATTAACATGTTATTTGGGAAGACGTCAAATAAAAAAATACAATTTCTCCTTCCTTTCACAACAGAGATTGCAGATATGAATTTTATGTAGGAGTCTGATATTTTATCCACATCTCTTAGCTCACATTCCATAGAATTGTTTTGTGGCCATTTCTTTTTGTCAACAAGTGCATAGATATGATAACATAATCTTTAGGTTCAACTTGGTGTTTTATGTTTATTCATGCCAGATATTTGGGTTGTGTAAGCACTACAACAAAGATGTGCACTGTTGAGCGGGGGTGGGGGAGTGGCATTTAGCAAAACACATTTTTATACACCACACATCTGGGAATATATATAATTGATCTCGACTATAAGAGTTTTTATACAAAACATGAAGATTTAGAACTGCCTTCTTTTAAGGAGATTCTGTCTTTTAAAGAGATTGTACCAATATTTTAGTATTCATTTTTATTACTTCAACTCCCTTCTCGCTACCTTTCCTCCTGACACTTCCTTATAGACTATTGTCTTTCATGCACTGTATTTTTAGCAGTAGCAATTACACGTACAGTAATACCTCGGATAACGCTAAGACTTGGTTCCACAAGTCTTGGTGTTATCTGATTTTTAGTGTTATCCGATGCATGTTAAAATCCTATGGGATGGATCGGATAACGTTAAAGCTCCATAGAGATACACTGTAACCGCACAGGCTTTAGCGGTTGTTATCCGATCCATCCCATAGGACCTTAACGTTATTTGATCCAATTCTCCACCCCAGATTACTTAACGTTATGCGATTTTAGCGTTATATTCGAAGTATTACTGTATAATACTGCCCCATAGCACTTAGTGCACTCTCTGGGCAGTTCACAAGGTAATAGTTGTGTTGAATGTTAACAGAAAGCTAATTATTTCACATGGTGGTGGCCACTTCTCCATCACAAAAAAGAAGAAGGGGAGACATTAGTAAAAAAGAAAGATAGGAATGAAGATCAAGTTAACCACCACCACCCAGGGAAAACATTTCTCACAAAAGGAGGACAACTCAATTTGCATATACTGTACTGGTTTAAACCAATATATGTAAATATCGTCTCAACTATACAGTATTACTATAGTTACTATAGTTATATAGTAATACAGTTAACTGTAGTAATACAGTTTACTGTATTGCTACAATTAAAATGGGACTGCATTGGCTCAAGTAGCTAAGATGCTGACTGGGAGGTGGTCAGCTGTTCGATTCCCGAGTACTGCAGAATGGAATGAGCTCCCATCTTTGTCCCAGCTCCTGCCAACCTAGCAGTTAGAAAGCAAGAAATTGCAAATATATAAATAGGGACCAATTCGTTGGGAAGGTAACAGCATTCCTGGGTCTAGTCATGCCTGCCACATGACCATGGAAACGTCTGCAGAAGCAGACAGTGCTGGCTCTTCGGCTTTGAAACAGCCTGGGCTGTGTTCAAAGCCTAGCGGCACCCAGGCTAGCTAGCCTGGGTTCGCCTTTGGCGACAATCCTCCCCCCGCATGGAGGGGGGGATTGTCACCAAAGCCAAACTGAGTTGCGGCTAGCAATTGCCAGCCGCAGCTCGGTTCAGCTTAGGTGACAACCCACCCGTGCGCGGGTGGGTTGTCACCCAAGCCAAACCAACCGCCAGCCGCAGCTCGGTTTGGGTTGGGTGACAACCCCTCACTGCGATTGAACTAGGGTCGGGGGAAAGGCATGCACTTGCCTTTCCCCTGACCCTAGTTCAGTCGCAGCGATACATCACTGCGGGTGGGGGTGGTGGATTGAGTAGATGTTCTACCTAGTCCACCACCACCCCACAGACGATGCATCGGATAACGCTAAAGAATTGTTATCTGATGCAAGTTTTTTTCCAAAAAAAACTTGCATCGTTATTCGATTCTAGCATTATCCGATGCAATAGTTATCTGAGGTATTACCGTATGCTACTGCTCACCACATTACACTGGACTATGACTACATAAACACTGTGCAACACCCAATTGAGGTAAAGATAAGTTATAAATCAAATAAATAAATCAGAGTACTGTATTTAATAACTCTCTAAAATGCCCTGTACCTTTTTTCTGCAGCTTACTGAAAATGAATATAATATATAAAGAAAACAAACAGAGATCACTGTAGTTTTGCTGAAATGTCTAGCTAGGCAAGAATCCAGTATTTTTGAAGAATATTCTGAACAGTTTCTTAAGAATGTCCACTCCTGGGACTGACATCACATCTGACATTCATACAAAACTGACATGCCATGCCATATTCTTCCTGCCCTTCATTAGCAGTTATGTCAGTGTGCGTGGTTGCTTCTTTTCTTAGAAAATGACACACACACCCAAAAACATTTTATTTTTTAAAAGAGAGGGTTGTGTGTGATTAGATACACTTACACGTCAAAGCCTGTACTTCATACAAATATCTAACTTTATAAATTCATTATTCATAACAGCTTATCCCAAACTTCTGGCCAATATGGTCTTTGGAAATTCTTCCTTTGTCCTCCACTCTGCAAACTTGAACCCAAGGAAAAGTACTGCAGGACTTACAAGACAGCTTGTTTTTCCAGATTTTATCAATCTAGTAAAGATGTCACCTGATAACTAATATTGTGTAGCACATAGAATGTCAGAATCAGGACTCTTGAGTTCAAATTCCTGCTTGTCCATGGCAAGGGAGTGAGTAGGAAAGCTACTGGAAAGGAGAACATGTAACACCAAAAAATAGGACAGTTCTTCAAATAGGGGACTGTTTCTTAAGAAGACTTATAGGCACCCTACTTCACCTGTACCCATGATCAGAATGAGCAATAATGCAAAGAGCAATAATGCTCTTTGCAGGCCTGCAGTCTGTTGTTTTTTCAAATTACCAGCATGGCCATTCTGTACAGCCCATAGAAGGTTTAAAGATGAAACATCTGAAGAGATATAGGTTATGGAAGTGTAAGTTAGAATATCTATTTTGGAACCAATATTCTCCAATCATTTACTATTTAATGGAACATCTACATTACTATGTCACAGATCAATGTTCTCCTATGCTCACACCATGGTTTTTCTGTCTTATGATGAAACTCACTTGACTGCCCTAAGCACACCAAACACATCTGGCTTAGGAAGAAAATTGGCATCATATATGCTTAAAGACTTCCATGTGAGATCCTCAGGAATCTCTATGTACATTTAAGGAAGAATCCTGCCCAAAATATTTAGGAGATACTACCGGTTGAAGGTGAGAATAAGAGAATAGATGGACCAATGATTCAACTCATGGTAAGCCGGCTTCCTATGTTGAAATATTCAAAAATCCAACTGTTTTAGACAGAAGGATGTTGTAGCACATTACCTTGATCAGAGTAGATCATTCCATCTAGAAGTCTTTAAACAGACATGGTATTGACATTTTTGGCAACTGAGACTCAAGATTTTTTTGCACAGTGAATACCATTTTATCAAGTTTACAAAAAAAAATTTCAATTGGAACACTTTCTCATTTATGTTAAAACATTTGAAAAAGTTCACATATTAGGACTCATATGGGGAGGGTGAAGAAGCAGCAAATATTTTAGAAATAGGCTAAAGAAGTGAAAACACAATGCCTAAAATTGCATGCTTAGATGCACTGTAATTTACCCACCTACACACCTATAGGCTCATTGGTGGAACCTGAGCAAGACAAACTGATAAATTCTATGTTCTTTCTCCCAAACGCTGGAAAGTCAGCTGCAAGACTACATTTAGCTTACAATAAAAGAGCATTGACTGGGTAATGGGAAAAGACCATGGACTCAGAGTTTAGAAATGTTATCTTTTGGGGCTAAAACTCCTTGGTTCCCAAGCCAGTAATGACAGAGGTGAAATTATAGTCCAAAAAATTTCCAGTTCCAAGGCTATGATCCAAAAAAACTTACATTTCTATACTCTGCCCAGTCTAGAAGTGCTGTTAAAACAGATTGAAGTTACAAGGGATAAAATCCTCTCAAAGAAAACTGTGCCCTTAAGGGCAAAACCACAAGCAATTTGATCTTCTCTCTTGCAATTCATCTCATCAGTTTTTTCTGCTGCTGGATTTATTTATTTATTATTTCGATTTATATGCCGCCCTACTTGGTGAAAACCAAGAGCAGTGCAATAGAGAGCCAGCTCCACATGAAGGGTGGCTTCTTTGAATGCCCATCTATGTTACACAACCCTTACAGGATTCTAGCCATTGGTTTTAACATTCTAGTTTAAATGTGGAGGTTTGTAGAAGATGCCATTTTGATGGCATTCTTACCTGGTTTTCTGAAATTATAGAGCCTTGAGGGGGAAAGCAGCTTTTATACAGTCATCTCAAACTGTTTCTTTATTTGGGCAAGATGTGAAGTACAGTCAAACCTCGCATAAAGAGTGTTTCGCTTAAAGAGTAACTCGCTTAAAGAGCAGAATTTTCTCTGAATGTTCGCTTCGCTTAACAAATAAAACCAAACAAAAACTCGCTTAACAAATAAATCAGGGTTCACAATCCCCCCCACAGCTGGTCACTTACAATGGTGCTTCGCTTAAAGAGCAAGCTCGCTTAAAGAGCAATCCTGTGGAACGCATTATGCTCTTTAAGCGAGGTACAACTGTATATGTTAGAATAAGAAAATGTAAGACATAAAATACAAGAAGGGATGAAGTGATCACGGGACAAGAATTCTCAAGAATTTTCACACAAATCAATTCCGCATAATACCCCAGACCCCAGTTTGTTTGTTTTGGGGTGTTTTTTAACCTCTCTCACCAGCACCAGTTGGCTCTACCAAGTTTTTCTGAATCAGATGTTGATAGGACTCTTCACAGGACCATGACTTTAATTGTGACAGGTCCCCCTGAGAAAGTAAGGATTATCCCAATATTGTTTGAGAAAGGTGTAATTTCGATGAACACAGCAGAGTATAATATAGGCTTCTGAATTCAAAAATAAAGAGAAGAGAAGCATCAAGTTGAGGCATCCTGGGTATTCAGACAACAGTGTAACAACTAAGACCTTAACAGGTTTTTTGAACAAAACTAAATCATCTTACTGTTACTGCCTTGGGTAGACTCTGGCAGCAAAACAAAAACTAAAAAATCTTAGCATATAAACTCCTGTGCATGGAACATGAAATTGGCAGGAACTGAAAACAAACTTTATTATTAACCTTGGCATCTCAGCTCATGAATATCAGACAAAAAAAGTTTCAGGATTCTAAATGTACCTTCTTTACACATACACACATGCACTAAGAGAGAGCTGGGAGGAGAACAGATTTTATCGCTCTATAGCCCTTGCCACCCTTGGTGCCCCCTTGGCCCACTGTTGCCATTGCAGGAAACCCGCACAGCTATTTTTGAGGTCAAAGCTGAAGAGGCTTTCATCTGCCAGGACACACACTGAGTGTTCCCAAGGAGCAAGTGTATCTGTCGATTCTAAGGCAATGTGGTTTTGGAACAACTCTAATTTAATCTGAAATTCAGAAATACAACCCATCTAACTTGGCTGTTCCAAGCACCATGCTCTAAACAATTCTGACAGGAAAACAGCTATTATTCATCTTTTATAAATGGCTCTGGAATCTCAACCCACAGCACCCCTTCATTTCTATTAATTTTACTGCTGAATCTAGTTCACTTTCCTTTTTTCTTCTTTTCCAGATCATTTCTAACCTTGCTCACATGGATTGGTATGGAAAATTAATCAACACAAACTATTTGCACTAGCATTACAACCACCGATGGGATGTAACAGGTTCTCACCAGGTCGCCAGAACCGGTAGTAACTTTTCCAAGTGTCCCAGAGAACCGGTAGCAGCTTTTGGGGGGAACCACCTTCAGGGCTTACCTTTTCACTGATTCCCCCACTGTGCATGCGTGCCAAGCACTTGGTGTGCATGCATGTCTACAGTGCTTGGCGCGTATGCAAAGCCTCCTTGCTGTCCTCCCAAGTGGGGAGGAGGAAGAGAAGCTGCTAGCCTGAAGCTCCCTATAGCCTGCTCCCCAGGGTAAGTGACTCAAACTGGATGTGGTGTGTCTGTGTCTATTTTAATGTGTATTTAATACCTTTACCTATATTGAAGTACTACCACAGTTCCTAAAAAGGTCTGGCAGCCTTTCTTGGGGTTTTTAAGCAAAGTCTTGGAGTTACCTCATCAATAAACTACACCTGTGCTGTTCCAAGTGCTGTTCCAATTGGAGAATCCTTAAGGAGGTACAGCTGTTTTACATTTACATTAAGGCATATTATCTTAGAGAACTGATTAGGCAAAGACTTAGTACCTAACTTCTTTAACTGTTGAAAAGTTGAAAAGTGCCAAAATGAAGCCATCTTATGGTGAGTTCATTCTTTAGTTCCTTCCATCTGACCTAGTGTGAGAAAGATTAGCCAGAATAAGCTTTAAACTCTGGTTTAAAAGCTCTGGTTGATTTGTGTTTGGGGTGGGTGTATGTTAATGTATTTTTTATGTTATTTATTTATTTATTTATTTATTTAATTTACGGTTTGTGTTATGGGTGGGTGGGTTGAGGTGTGTGTGTGTGCTTATTTTTATTTTAGTTTTTTAATTTATTTTTATTATTTTTATTTTTTTTCCTTTGGCTCCGCCCATGACATCATGACATCATGATGTTAGCTCCCCCCACACTGTGATGACATCACAGCGGGGTAGTAAATTTTTTGACATCCCACCACTGATTACAACCATGACAGAATCTCATAAGACTATCTGAGTCTATCAGTCATAATTATTAGTATAAAATGTAAGTTCACATATGGCATTTCCATGGCCATGGCATTTCCATGGTGAGATTATAGGGGTGATTGGAGATTCTTCTTTAAAAACCTGGATCATTTTCTCAGACCTTTACACAACTAGATTCTAATTCTACCATCTGCCTTCTTTGTGAATTAGTGTGTTGCATGAATGCTGTGGATACAGAGTGTGAACCATTTGATTTGGCACGTGTGTGAGAATGCATATCTGTACTGAAACAGCCCCATGTGTGTAGATGTGGTAGGGATGGTTCATATTTTCATAAATATTTGAATGCCTTATTCTGATTTTTCTAAAGGTGAAAAACATGCGGGAGAGGGGGAAGAGCACAGCCCCAGAACCCAACTGCTGGCATAGATAATAGATTATTTTGGGTAGGCTCTTTTCATCAAACATCCTGTGAAAGACTATAAAAATCCACAAATGCACAGCTAAGCCAAGGGCCACATTAATGTTGACAATTCCACCAAAGAGAGCTGAAAGTGGAATGATAACCATATCACTGCCTTCTGTATACTGTAGATATTTACTCATTTGTCTCAGAGGGCTTTCTGGTTCTTCTGGGCCACTATTCCTAATCCATATGCATTTGATATTTAGAAGCAGGGTTTAGCTGTCCAAGTTTAACCCACTGCATCTGTAAGGGTCAGGCAAAACCAGAATGAGGCTTCCCATCAAACACAGACAGGTTCAGCAAATTAGCAAGATCCGTCAACACTTTAGTTGTTGACCAAGCAATTGGCAGCCCACCAGCTTTAAGGGATCAGCCTGCAGTTATGGTACATCTTGGCTGTTCAAACTCAGAATGGGGCATTTTCTTCCTCTAAACTTCTGGAACTCAGATGCTGAGCGGGCCAGCCAGCCTGTTCTCATTTGTAAACTTCTGTATAACATTATATATGAATGAAAACTCTTTCATTGAGGCTGTACCACTCTGGAGTGTTCAGGAAATGGTGCTTCTTTTTGTTATGACTGAGGCAGGAGTTTGTGTATATCCTTTCACTTGTATGGAGAGCATGGAAAAAGAAAATAAATTGGATTCTTGTTAAAAGAACATTTCACTCAGACAGGGAATTCTGCCAACTTAAAAAAAAACATTGGAAAGTCCCCTTTGCAATCAACACTGGGGACTTACATACAGGTACCTCTTTCTGTCCAGGCAAAATACTTTACAGTAACATCTGCTTCTATATAGCAGAGATGAAATGAGGGACACTTGACTGCAACATCCATAGCTTTACTCCATGGATCACTACCTGATTCCCCTCACAGCCCTTCCTTCTTTCCCACATTACATATGGACTTTATGCCTGCACTTTTTTTCTCTTAGAATCACTTTTTGGAAACAGCCTGCTTTTGTGCTGTTTTAAAAGCAAAGATGTGTCTGTCCCTTTAGTTAAAAATATATAGTACTAGGAAGACATAACATCATTGGTGGGATTCAGCACGTTCACCCCCAGTTCGCCAGAACTGGTAGCAGAAATTCTGGCTGGCCCTGTCCATCCAAGTTTTGAAATAAAATAGTCCTAATTCAGGTGCAACGCAGGGCTTTCCCACTGGCCATGCCCACCATACCATACCCACAGAGTAGGTAGTAAAAAAAATTGAATCCCACCACTTCATAACATGAAATTGTAAAACACTTGCTGAGACACATCATGTGAAGTGGAAGGGTGCATACCACACAGGGTGCTCATCCATGTAGGCCTGTGCACAAAGCATTTATTCTTCCCCTTCCACTCAGAGATATTTATTTATTACACTTTTATACTGTCCATCTGGGATATTCCCACTCTGGGCAGTGAGGTATAGTATTATCACACTGCAAGTGGTTAAATTAGGTGCTGTGATGGATGGCAAATTGAACATTATTTATTTATTTATTTATTTATTTATTAGTTCAAATTTATATTGCCGCCCACTTGCCGTGACGACTTAGGGCAGCTGACAAAAAATACATTACAATACAATACAATATGTTGGTATGGGCACAGGGGGAGGGGCGGCAAGGTCCTTAACCTGCCCTGGCATCTTCCTCCCCTGGCAGTTGGTATAGGCACAGAGGGAGGGGCGGCAAGGTCCTCATCCTGCCCTGGCATCTTCCTCCCCTGGCAGTTGGGGTTTAGAAAAATTCAAGGAGGATGTGGCTATGGACAGCTACAGATTGGGTTGTCAAAATGTTACTTCCAGCATCAGGAGTACTATGCTTGTGCAAACATAAGTAAGAGAATGCAACTGCTGTTATTTCCCACTTGTAGTCTGTAGGCGACTGGTTGGGCTGGCCACCATGTGATGTGAAAAGAATGCTGCACTAGGCTAGCCTCTGTTTGATCCAGCAAGAGTCATCCAGGAATAAAACTGAAATCTGAACAATAAACCAGTGGCATTTTTAAATGGCAACAACTATTTTCTTTCCCCTGAAGCTAAATAAGTACAGTACATCTGTTTCCCACAAAAAAGCCAAAGGATTGCTCATGGTTAGTAGGGACTTAAGCCATTCAAATAGAGCAGGAATTTGCAACCTGCGGACCATGCGCTGCGGGCTGCGCCACCATTTCATGTCACCCACCACCACCTCCACCACACCAGGAAGTGCCATGTAGTGGAGGAAGGGCAAAATGGCCATCAGTCCCCTGAAGCTGTCTGAGGGAGCATGACCCAGTCCCCGACTTAAAAAGGTTGAGAACTCCTGAGATTACCTTTTGCCACAACCACCACGACGATCCAGAATTACTCTTCCTCTGATGACCATTTGGAGGCTGATGCCCTTGATGACCATTCAGAGGCTGCAGCTGATCCAGAATGCAGCTACCCACACGGTGATGGGGTGTGGACAGTATGCCTGCACCTCACCCTTGTTGCAGGAGCTGCACTGGTTACTGGTATGCCTCTGGGTGCAATTCAAGGTGCTGGTTATCACTTTTAAAGCCCTACATGGTAGTGGACCAGGTTACCTAAGAGACCGCATCACCCCAAGGTTCTCTGCCCATCCTATGAGAGTGGACCAGAGGGGCTCTCTGAAGGTGCCATCTATCAGAGAGGTTGACCTCTCCAGTGCAAGAAAGAGTACTTTCTTGGTATTTATTTATTTATTTAGATTTATATCACCGCCCACTCACCGTGGCGACTCAGGGTGGTTTACAATCAGGAAAAAAAAACAAAAAAACAACACCAACACACTCACAACACAAACAGCTAAAATCCATTCCTCCTTCCGGCCAGAGGACGTTAGTCTTTTCCTTCCCTGGGCAGACAGGGCCCAGGATTAGGAAGTGGGAGCTTCCATCTAAAAACCTTAAAACTTTTAAATTTTAAAATTAAAATCTGAAAAAGATTAAAAATAGGCCAGATGCTACAACTACTAATATAAAAGTAGAAAAATAGAGGGGCTCAGATCATCCAATGTGCTGGGGTCATTATACCTTCCATACCCCATGATATCTGCTCTGGCCCTTTGGAACCTCTTGTCGATGGACCTTCATCTTCAGCCAGAACTGTTAGTTTTTAGGAAAAGGCTAAAGAAATGGCTGGCCCAACAGATGTGGGGAGCGAATCACCATCTGGGTTTTTAGGCTATTTGTTTGTCTATTTGCCACTAAGATTTTATAATGTGTTTTATGTAAGATTTTTAATGGTTTTAAAAGGTATGTTGGGTCTTTTACACAAGGTTATGTGCAATAAAATTGTGAGCCGCCCAGAGTCGATTCAGTGAGTGGGTGCCATACAAATATACCGTATATGCTGGCGTACAAGACGACTGGGTGTATAAGACGACCCCCCAACATTTCCACTCAAAATATAGAGTTTGTTATATACTCGCTGTAAAAGACTACCCCCTCTTCCACACACCTTCCACACACCAAATAAAACATAAAAGAACATCAGATTTGATTGCAACATGTTAATTTATATTCAAATGCTTATGACATGCAGAAAAACTGTCACAAGGCTGTCTGTTATCAAACATGTACAGTAAACATAAAACAGTGCAAGTTTATTAAACGTAATTCACCAAAGACAATTGACTAAAGCTGAATGGAACAATAAACCTATGGGAGCTGCCATGCTGTTTGTTTTCTAATCTATTAACCAAACTGGAACTGTCAATGATAGAAGGAAGATAACAAATAGAGGGAGAGAGCAAGTGCCAGGCAAGTCCCTACCAAGTTTGCTGGCGTGACAGTTTCCCTTTAAAAGCCTTCAAACTCCTGTTCGTCATCTGATATTAAAAGTTGTTATCCGAGCCATCCCATAGGACCTTAACGTTATTCGATGCAATTCTCCTCCCCAGATTGCTTAACGTTATGTGATTTAAGCATTATCTGAGGTAAACGTTATCCGAGGTAAATGTTATACGAGGTATTACTGTATTTTATTCAACTCAAGTGCACCCGGTGTATAAGACGCCGCCCCCCCCCCACTTGGAGGCATGTTTCTCAGGGGTAAAAAGTCATCTTATACACCAGCATATACGGTAAATAAATAAATAAATAAGGAAGCAGCTTTCATTTTTGACAGCCCTTATGTTGCTTCCAACTACAGCCTCTTTTGTGGAAAGAGTAGGATAGCCCTTTCCACATACAAAGAGTCACAGCCTTGGTTTGCATGTGTAGTAGCTGACAATAGATACCACAAATGTTGTTCCCATGCTCATAAACATTCAAGCAGATTAGAATGCCCACCTCATTATCTTTGGAAACCCAGTAGCATGCTGTGACCATTGGAGTTCTAAAACAAATTTACTTGGTCTCAGGGTATATATTTCTCAGTTTTACCATCTCTCCTAGTTTTACTTCAGCTCTATGTTACCAACTCAGCCTGATTCTCTCTTTTCCAGAACCTTCTCAGAATGTATCCTTTATTTCTGCTGCTTCATATAGTGGGTTTTTAGCATGCAGTTGGGGTACACAGAAAGAGCCTCCTCAAAGTTTGTGCATCTCAGAAAACAAAACAAAACAAAACAAAACCAAATAAAATAAAATAAAAAAACACAGTAGCACTTTAAAGACTAACTGCTATATTTTCACTGATAGCTTTCGTGGATCAAGTCCACTTCATCAGACAAGGAATGAAACTTACAGGCACGAAAGCTAACAGTGAAAATATGGCAGTTAGTCTTTAAAGTACTACTGTGTTTTTATTTTATTTTATTTGGTTTATTTTGTTTTGTTTTGTTTTGTTTTCTGAGATGCCGGAACCACAGACTAACACGGCTACTATTCCAAAAAACTCAAGGTTTGTGGCACTTTTAAACCACAAACGGGCATATTCTGGTAACAGCAACCTTGTGTTGCCAGCTAATCTTGGTCCCACTAGGCCAGGTATTCTGTACGGCAGAATGAACTCACCAAATGGTGCCTTTATTTTGTCAGTTTCATGTCTGCCCTGGACACAGAAGAAGGATGAAGTTGGACACAAAATGTGCAATTAGTGGGGGAGTGTGCGGTGGGAAACAGATGTGTCATTATTTTATCACATTTTCATCTGATATGGTCAGTTAATAAAGGATGTGTCATTAGAGAAACAGAAGAAATGTATCTTAAGTCTGGCTGGATACCACAGTGGTTTAGGGAAGTTCAGTTCCCCCCTGTGCATCCTGGGAGATAAGCCAGTCTGTGTGGCCTCCGGCAAGCTGCATAGTCCCAGGATGTCCTCCAGAAGAAAAGAACCATAAACCAGTAGGATATGCTCTGCCTAGGGAACCCTGAAAAGAGTCACCATAAATCTGAATTGACTTGACAGCACATGATTATTATTAGAATTTGTTAAGAACTTAAAAGGACAGATAGTGTCTTGTAACCCAACTGATATAAAGTTGAGGAAATACTTCCATTCCTCACTTAAATCAAACAGCCCAAACCATATTTATAAACCACTTCTTCTTCTTCTTTTTTGGCCACTTCCTCACTTCACCAGTATTGAAGCTGGGACTGTGGTGGCTCAGGGGATAAGGAGTTCTCCTTGTTAGCTGGAAGGTTGGCAAGTTAGCAATTCAAGACCCAAGTACTGCATGATGAAATGAGCACCCATCTCTGTCCCAGCTCCTGCCAACCTATGGTAGCAGTTCAAAAGCAAGAAATTGCAAGTAGATTAATAGGGACCACTTTGGTAGAGATGAAAGGAGCCTCATTCAGGTGTCCCCTGAGTGGAGTTCCTCCAGCAAAAATCCTTTCAACCCAGAAAGCACCTTTGGGGGCTTCTGACACGATTTTAAAAAATACCAGTACTTAAAGAAACCACTCCACCTGAAATGTTTGGCTTTTCATGAGTGAGGGAGATGGTGTGGGAAGGCATTTGTGCTGCTGAAAACCCAGTTTTTAATCAAACCCTTGGTTTCTTACTTTTTGCTGCATGTGCCATTGGCATGCTGAAACCTCTACAGCTGAAAATTGTGTAGCCATAAAATATCTCAGACCCTGTGGTAGAATTAAAAATAAGTCAGACAGAGGATGGCGCCAGGTGCTATCTCCCTTGTTTAATCTCTCCCCCTTACATTTCCTCAGTTATCTACTTTCGTTTCTTTTTTTTTTAATGCTGAAGAAGAATAATTACTGTGAAACAGTAAGAAATGTATCCAAGTTTGAGCTCACAATTCTTGTGCTGAGTCGAACACTTGCTCACTTGTTTGTTCACTAGCTGAAACTTGAGGTGAGCAAAATGCAGCCTTCCATGTCTTGTCAGAGAGTTCACTGCCAGTTGTGCCATCTAGGACCAATGGGAGCTGTGTAACAATGGCTGGAAGCTGCAATTTGCCTACTGGTATCTCTGTTTCAATGGATGGCTTGCTCCAGCATTCAGCACAGCATTCAAAAGTAGCAGATGTGTTTTATAGAGAATAAAAGCAGAATTTAGGCAGCAACGTGATAAAACAACCTTCACCCTGACTCGTCAAAACCACATTACAGTTTTAAAGTCCCAATTATGTCAATGAAAAGTAAAATAAAATAAGAAGGCATTTAAAAACTTCTTCTGATCAGAGTTCCATAGATACATATGTTATTTTGTGAGCAGACATCCAGATTGAAATACGCTATACAATGCTTGTAACAAATTCACACACAAATAAAGTAAGTAATAAGGCTTCTATTAATCTGCAATAGATTTACGTTGGGGAACTCTGTTTAATACAATGAGGCTTCCTTCTAAGCAACTGTGCAAGATGCTTCAGCTGTGCATGATTGCATAGCAGAGAGAATTTTGGCAGGGGCAGCTTTTCACACCTGCAGCACAGAGATAGTGACAAGCTGTACCTAATCTGCCATAAACACAACATAATCAATTTAAGACAATGTCCTTGAGCAAATGTGTGCGATATGGGCAAATAAAATGTTGAGATGTTCTCTTTGTTTGGCTTGGTTTGATTTCCATTATAGGCTATAAAATGGGGTGCTAGACTCGAAGGTCTCAAGGACAGGCAAAGAAACTTTACTTTCCCCACTCTTGTTTCAGATGTGTGTGTTTTTTTAAATCTGGCATACATGGAGCATGCATCTATGAATGTGCTAAATTACTGTAGAGCTGGCACAGCAGCCAAAGTGCTAGAGATATGCCCAAAACTAAAAAAAAAATGTGTTGGCCTTGAAAATGCCTTCAAAGACAGAGCAAGGAGGAGATAAAAATTCAAGTAATGCAACATACCCAGCCCTAATCTTCTCAGTCTTTTTGTTAGAAAGGTTTCTATGAGAAATTGTTTTTTAACCACCCCACCCCCTTTTTTCCTGATACTTTATGGGAATGCTGTGCCCAGTAGGACCTCTAATTAGGAACTGCCAATTCTATATTCACATAGAAAGTATGCATAAGAGTTTGTTCTTACAAATAGTGAATAGCAATACAGTTGTACCTCGCTTAAAGAGCATAATGTGTTCCACAGGATTGCTCCTTAAGTGAGTTTGCTATTTAGGCAAAACACCACTGTAAGTGACCAATTGTGACTTCTGGTGGGGGGGGGGATTGGAAACCCAGATTTATTTGTTAAGCGAGTTTTTGGTTGGTTTTAGATTGTTAAGCGAAGCAACCATTTATAGAAAATTCTACTTGTTAAGCAAGTTACTATCTAAGCGAGGCGCTCTTTATGTGAAATTTTACTGTATGTTTATTAAGACATTTCACAGAAATGGCACACACTATGCTTTGGTTCTTTTCTTCATCCTCCATCATGCTCATGGCCACATCTTGTTGTCTCCACATTCAAACCCCTCTCCCATCTTTCTCCTGGTCTGCAGTTCACCAGTTTCTCTCCAACATTATCTTTCTGCTGAATGGCCAGCACCTGGTCCAATCTATTCTTCAAGAGGAAACAGCAGGACAGATGTGAAAGTAGCTCTGAGGTCAACACCATCAACAGTCTAAACGGCAGTGACAAAAGCAAGATCACTGTAAATTCTGTGCTTAAAACAGAGAGATTACAGAGTACTCCTTCTTCTCTCCTGTCCCTCCCTCAGCCAATATTTTCCCCTTAATTTTGGTGTACAGTAGAACCTCGTATAATGAAAATAATTGGTTCCACAAGGCACTTCGTTATATGACCCCCCCCCCCGGTTGTACGATGCATGCATCGTACAACGAAAATCTCTATGGGAAAAATCATACAAAAAAATTTTTTTGTTGTACAATTTTTCCCATAGAGATTTTCATTGTATGATGCACCCATTTGTTCCAAAATTCTCTTCATTGTACAATTTTTTCATTGTATGATGCATTTGTTATACAAGGTTCCACTGTATCTTAATTTTCTCTTTCCTCATGCCAACAATCCCCCCCCCCCGGGCCCGGTGACGTAAAGATCATTTAGTAACTTGTACTTAACCATCGAATTGGGTGGTGGTGGTGTTTGAGCCCTGTATTTCAGTGTGAGCAGCCAAGATGAGCCACACAGTTAGGAATCCTACTTATCCATAACCTCCTATCAACTAGAGATCAAAAGCCAAACAGTCTTCTGACTGGACATGTGCTGACACAACTTTCCTCTCCCCCATATGCCCCTGTTTCTGAGATAGTTTCCATTGGTGCTATTGACTGTGTGTGTGTGTGTGTGTGTTATATATATATATATATATATATATATATATATATATATATATATATATATATATATATATATATATGTACATATTAATAGGCCTGGACAAGATCCCAAGGTTTCATTTACATTTTACCCAGTGACATTCTGACCCAAGCAGCTTTGAAACCAGATCCTTTTACAGAGCTACCAAGCCACAGGCATGAGGCAAGTCGGGCTGACAAAGGTTATGGCTTTCTAACACTTGACTTTGCTCCGGCTGACTCTCCTGCAGGGAGAAACGCAGCGGGGGCGGTGAGGAAGAGTTCAAGCCAGGACATTAGGCTTCTCTAATATATTTAGTTCTTGTGCTTAGCTAACTCTGGTGAGCCCCAATTACAAAAGACTAAATTCCAGCCTTGACATTTTGCTGAGAAATCAACACAGGCCCTGAGTCAGTGCTGCTACTTCCGGTGCTCTTCTGAAGACGCCAAAATAGTCACAGATGGGGGAGTGGGTCCTTTGTTGGGTTTAGCATCAAATAGCTTTTCTCACCAATTCTATCACAAGGACATTCAGTAAATTCTGTGTTGCTGCTCTTGGAACCACACCAGAGATAGGCTGGCAGCACATCATGGAAAAAGAGGATACCCATCAACGCAAAATGAGGGCATTTTGCATTTGTGTGGTAAACTTATGCAGATACAGTCACCATTACACATAATTCCTGCTTTTTTTGTACGAATGAGTGCAGGAGCAAGCACTTTAGGACTGTGTCAGATTAAAGTATTAAAGCATCACACTTTATTTATTTATTTATTAATTTATTTATTACATTTTTATACTGCCCAACTGGGCTATTTCCCACTCCGGGCAGTACACAGACAAATAAGCAAATGCAACATAATAGAACAAACTTTCATAACTGTATTATTAATAATAATCCAATATTTGTATCCCAGTTTTCCATTCATAAAAGGGTAACATGATCAATTCCAAACTTTATTTTGTCTGAAATTTAAATTTAACATGGCAGTTACAAGTGTTTGTGTTTTTTTATTATCAAATCTTATACAAATTCAACAAAAACAAATTCCATTGAGTTCAATAGGAGTAATACTAGGATTTTCAAGATCATCAGAAATAAGGTCTCCTTTAACCACAACCTGCATTCCAAAAAGGATTTTAATGCTTTACCATATGCCTTTTTCTACTACTAAGACAAGTCTTGATTAGATGCCCTTCCCTGGTCGTACAGTGGTTAAGGTGCTGTACTGCAGCCAGAACATTGTGAGTATAATCCTGACCAGATCTCAAGGTTAACTCACCCTTCTATCCTTCCGAGGCCAGTATAATGAGCACCTAGGATGTTGGGGACAAAATGCTAATTAACTTGTGAACAGCCCAGAGAGGGCACTAAGTGCTATAAGTGTTATTGCTATTGCTATTCCCTACTACAGTGGTGCCTCGCTTAAAGAGCATAATGCGTTCCACGGGATTGCTCTTTAAGCGAGTTTGCTCTTTAAGCGAAAAACCATTGTAAATGACCAATTGTGGGAGGGATTGCGAACCCCGATTTATTTGTTAAGCGAGTTTTTGGTTGGTTTTATTTGTTAAGCAAAGCAAATATTCAGAGAAAATGCTGCTCTTTAAGCGAGTTACTTTTTAAGCGAAATGCTCTTTATGCGAGGTTTGACTGTATTGGATATTGGAATAGACATACATTCTCATGATTACTGCTTACCCCACAGCATTTTTGCATCTACCCTTTAACATACTATGATACAGAAGCTGCCTTTTGAGCCCACACAACAATACAGAGGCATATCTTTGGAGTCACCTTGACAATTATGGTGGCAACTCCTTGAACAGAAAGGGCAATTTGAACAACCCCAGAGAAGAAAACTGAAACTCTACTAACACAGGGAGTGCCTACAGAACAGGAAAAGGGCAAAGTGATTCACTGTGAAATCATTCTCAGGATGCTGGGATTTCCCGATTGAGCTTCCTTTATCAGATCACAAAGAAGTCAGCAGCCTTATATTAACACCTTATTAGTAGCTGTACTGCAGCTATCCAGATTTGCAGATGGCTACAGTAGAGCTCTCTTAACAAGCTGCAGACAAGGGCTGGCTGCCTATTTCCTCCTCTCTGCTATTTCCTCCACACTCAATTTCCCCTCCCTTTGGTCTCCAGCTGTTCTTAGTGCATCAAAAAATACTTCATCACACTCTCCCCATCTCATTCACCAACACATGTATACACACAACACCTCTGTGTGTGTGTGTGTGTGTGTATTCAGGCATACATCCCCCCCCTCCCCGTGGTTTCTGACCCTCTCTCCTGACTTCTGTTTGATGTGCATTCCCAGCACTCACACTTGGTCTGTTCCATACACATTTTCTTTGTCACACACTGCATGTGTATGTCATTTTGTGTTTCAGTCGGGTGAAGGTCACCTGATACTTGTCCCTGTTTCCAAGTCATTTAAAATAATCTTGCCTAAATGGGTTTTTAAACCCTGTAGCTGGCCTTGTAAAGCATCCTCCCAATTTCCTTCTTCCCCTTTGGTCCCCCATAGTGATTTTCTTTTTTCTTTCACTTATCCCTGGGGTAGCCTCCATTCCAAATAGGTGGGGTGGAATCTGCTGTTACCACAGCCATTGCCTCTTGCCTTCACCTCTGCTGCAGAGCTGTTTGGGCACAGTCTCTGTTGCCACTGCTCTGTGCCCAGTGGTGGGCTATCAATTTTTTTACTACCCCACCGTGACGTCATGATTTCATGGGCAGGGCCAATGTCATGACATCATGACATCATGATGTTGTGGGCGGAGCCAAATAAAAAAATAAAATACTTAAATAAAATAAAAAATCAATAAAAATTAAATAAAAATACATGTTAACATTAAAATAATCAACCCACCCACCCCAAACACAAACCCGTCACTTACCTAGGCAGGCAGCAGGCAGGCAGGAACCGTGGAAGTGTGGCGGCAAACCACTGCTTGCAGCAAACTGCCGCGGCAGCGCAGCGGCCTGGCAGCACGGCATGGTGAGGAAAGGCCACCGCCACTTCTAGTGGCTCTCCCTGCGCCCTTCCTTTCCAGGCAGCCATTTGACACATGCACAGTTCTATTTTTTAGTGTGCATGCATCAAATAGAGGTTTTATGCATGCGCTGTTCCGGACAGCCATTTTGGCTGCCCGGAAATACACTTCTGGAGGGGGGGCGGAGAGGCTACTGAACCAGTCGCCTGGGGGTTTACCACCTCCCCCGCTGACCCCTTCATGATTGGTGCTACCAGTTCAGGTGAACCAGTCCGAACCGGTAACAACCCATCACTGTCTGTGCTCAACATTATTGTTATAAAGGTATAACAGTTCTTTGCCATGACAGCTGACCTGCAGCACAGAGATAGTGTATGATATTTTCAGCCTGTGGGAAAGCCTGCTATTTTACCAGGTGAAGAGGCGCAAAACACAATATGTGCCAGGATTTGCATAAACACAGAATGATCCAGCAGTTTAGGAACTAATACCAAATAAACCAGCTCTGCAGGTAGTACAAAATAAGCCATGATTTGACAAGATAATAATGGGCACCTCATCTGTGCACTGTATATCCCTCAATATCTGAATTGATTCTGAACCTGGCAACACTGGCACAAATGTAGAACTTTTTGTAAATTAGCTTCATTGTGTATATGTGTTTGTGTGAGTATGTGTGGGCATGTGTGCGTACATACAGACACACATGTGATAGCTTTTATTAAATGTTCCCAAGAGCTATCTGTCTAACTCTTAAAACTGTGAGACTCTGTCTCTCTCTTTCTATCTTTGTGAGAGAAGACACTTTTCACACACTCAGAGACAGTTTGCTATCTTACTGAGAAGAGGAGTATAGTTTGCAGGACAAATGTGGGAGAAGAAGGTAGAAAAGAAGCATAGATAGGAACTTCAGAGGAGTGGGTTGGAAGAAGCATGACAAAACAGCCACCACAGCCCAGGCAAAGGTCTCCCATTCATCTTGTGTAGTCCTTGTCCACATTTCATTATTTAAAAGGGAAAGACAGACCCACTGACACTCAGCAGGGAGCTGTCATGTGACACAAAGAAGAGATGACTAATGCAAAGAGGCCATAAACCTCTTGATTCTTTGCCCATTTTCATTCAGGATCCATTCAAGGTCAAGGTTTGGGAAAGACTCAGCCAATGTTACATTAAAACTTCCAGAATTCCCCCAGCCAGACAGCCAGGAAGTGGGAAAATGGCATGGATTAAACTAACTTTACCTTGTCCTTAGAGAAATGAATCATGTGGATTGGTGCCTACAGACAGTTTTCAGTTAAAACAAAAGAGGAGATGGGATGGGTCCATTGGAAAATATCTCTGTGTATGTTTTAAGGACCACATAAAGCCTCTTTAAGAAATGAGAGTTTTCTTAAGATTTGTGCAGGCAGGCAGGCAGGCAGGCAGGCAGGCAGGCAGGCAGGCAGGCAGACAGACAGACAGACAGACAGACAGACAGACAGACAGACAGACAGACAGACAGACAGACCCAACAGTATTCGATAACTTTTGGCCCATATCCAGGGAAGGTATTGGAGAAGGCAGTGGCATGGCAGATTCAGGAGGTTCTGGATGAAGCGGATTATCTGGACCCTTGTCAGTCAGGATTCAGGCCCAGATATGGTACTGAGACTGCATTGGTCACACTGTTGGATGATCTCTGGCATGAGCGGGACAGAGGGAATCCATCCATCCTTGCTCTTCTTGACCTCTCAGTGGCTTTCGATAACGTCGGCCATGGTATCCTTCTGGAACAGCTCTGAGGATTGGAGATCCAGGGCACTGTGTGGTCCTGGCTATCCTTATTTCTGACAGGCCAGACCCAGTCATTGTGGTTGGAGGACAAGAGGTCCACTCCTAGGCTCCTCCAATATGGGGTGCTGCAGGGCTCAGGGCTCTTGCCTCGCCTGTTTAATATTTACATGAAACCACTGGGAGAGATCATCTATTTTCACAGGGTGAAGTATCATCAATATCCAGGTGATACTCAGTTGTACATCTCAGCCCATGGTGACCCAGGTGATACAATGGAAGTCCTATCCAGTTGTCTGAAGGCTGTAGGGGTCTGGATGGGGAACAAGAGGCTACAACTGAATGGCAAGACCGAGTGGCTGTGGATTAGGGGCCTCACGTTATCATGGGAGGTACCAAATTTTGCTCTGGATGGGGCTTTTCTACCTCAGACAGACCCAGTGTGTAATCTGGGGGTCTTCCTGGACTTTTGACTCCTGTTCAATGAGCAGGTGGCAGTCATGGCCAGGAGGGCTCCCGCACAACTTTGCATCATTCGCCAGTTACATCCGCGCCTGGACCGAGACTCCTTACTTATGGTCATCACCTCCAGACTGGATTATTGTAATGCGCTCTACATGGGGCTGCCATTGATGACCATTTGGAGGCTCCAACCAGTTCAAAATGCAGCTGCCCGCATAGTGATAGGGTGTGGGTGTTATGCCTATGCCTCACCCCTGCTGCAGGAGCTGCATTGACTAAAGGTGTGCCTCCGGGTGCTGTTCAAGTTGCTGGTGATTACCTTAAAAGCCCTACATGGTAGTGGACCAGGATACTTAAGAGACCGCATCACCCCAAGGACATCTGTCTATCCCTCTAAAGCAGACTGGAGGGGCTCCCAGATAGTTCCATCTGCTAGAGAGGCTCGTCTCTTTAGCACAAGAAGGACAACCTTCTTTGTGTCTGCTCCAACCCTGTGAAACCTCCTGCCAACTGAGCTTCTTCTCCAGGCAGAGCTTTTATCCTTTTGCAAAAACCTTAAAACCTGGCTGGCACAACAGGTATGAGGGGCAGCTGAGGAGATAGCCACTCTGGGTGAGCTTGTATAAGTATCACACAGGCTGTCAGTGTTTAGTGTTAGTTTTAGTGTTGGTTTTAGAAATATGATGCATTTGGGAGGGCATTTTAAACTTTAAACAATTTAATATTTTAATGTTTTTATTTTAATATTTTTGTAGAGTTTTTATTTGTCATGTAAGCCTCCGGAGTCACCTTAGCGAGGGGCTGGCAGTAGAAATGTGAGTAGATAGATAGATAGATAGATAGATAGATAGATAGATAGATAGATAGATAGATAGATGTCTTTAAGAAAGATGCAAACAAATTAGAGCAGGTATGGAGAAGGGTAACAAGGATGGATGATCAGATGACTGGAAACCAAGGAATATGAGGAAAGACTGAAGGAAGAGGGCATATTATGCCTTGAGAAAAAGAGACTGAGAGGGGGATATGATAGCATTCTTCAAATACCTGAAAGATGGTCATAAAGAGGAGTAGTGGGATCTGTTTTCCATCATACCAGAGTGCAAGATGGATAATAATGGGCTCAAACTAAAGAAAGCCAGATATAGGCTGGATATCTGGAAAAACCTCTTAATGGTTAGAGCAGTATGACAGTGGACCAACTGTTTTGAGAGGTGGTGAATGTTCCAACATGGAAGCATTCAAGAGGGACTTGGACCATCTGTCAGATCTGCTTTGATTCAGATTCCTGTATTGAGCTAGGGGTTCAACTCAATGACCTAAAAGGCTCCTTCCAACTCAGTTATTTATGATTCTAAGAGAAGTATGTATAGAAGTATAGTGCAAGAAAGTAAGATAGGAGGGGAGTTGATGCCCTCCAGCCACATCCACACATCCTTGTAAGAATCTGGATTCCCTGCACCCAGCCAGGTACTCTATTAGAGGTGGAACTAGCAAACTCATGGAGAATAAGTATGGCTTCCCTGTCATTCTCTATTGTGGCCTTAAATCAAGTCCATGCTTGTTCCAACTATTCCTGGAACATCAGCATGAAGTCTAGGATCAAACTGAAATGACGGAGTACAATCAGAGAAATGCTTGGGGGCTGTTTCTTCTTCTCCGCAATTTTCCTCTTTATTAATCCTTCTAGCCATAAAGCATGGGTAGTGGGACTGCCATGGTCTTAACGAGCTTCAATCAAGAGGACTGGCTTTGTTATTTCAAGTCTCACTGAGGAGAGAATTTGCAAAGCCTGCAGTTACCCATGCCTCAAAATTACAGGAAACAAGAAAAAGAGGAAAGTCTGGAGAGCTGCCTTGCTCTGCCCTTTTGACTCCAATCAAACCAGGTTATGCAAGCCCACTAGCGTCTCTCTTTTCTTCTCTTTTCCCACCTACCCTCTTCCGCCCAATGCCTTGAGCTATGCCAACCTTTTGTTATTATTTTTGTTTTTAAGTCACGCAGGATGCTCCAAAAGCTTCAGATGGGAAGCATTCTTTCCCTTGAGAAAATGTACAGCAGAGGCACCATTCAGATAATTTGCACTCCTATTTCTTAACTGGGAACCTGTGGTTTATCTTTTAATTGCCAAAAAAACAGACTAATAAAGCACAGCTCATTAAATGTCCCAGCACTGTGAGATGGTACGAGTAAGTTCTCCTGTTAAGTCTTTTCAGGGCAGTTAAAAAAGAAGAAGAAAGAAACTAAACCATGGCATTTAAAAGTTTATAGGACACATGATGCTTTCGGGGTTTGCATAAGAACTTTCCGGATACTCAATAAACAAAGCAATTAAAGGGGCCTACAGAGAATGGCATTGTCCTGTAACTTGGGTTACCAACAGCCATTAGCTGTTTTCCCAAAATGTGATATTGGAAGTAAATTAGAAACTGCAGTTTGACGTGGCTGAAGGTTTACACGTCACTATGACTAAGTCTGTTATCCTGTAGATACTTTCCCAAGGGTAAGCCTTGCTGAACTTGACTGAGCTTACCTCTGAGTCATCTTGCATAAGGTCAGATGGCAAACTTAAGTTTCCTGTTTTAGTTTGTATTTATATGGTGTAATGCAACACCATTTCATTTCACATCTCCAAACACTACTAATACATGTATGACTGGGATAAGGAACACGTTGACCCTCAGACGGGGTTGGGCTGCAGCTCCTATTAGCTGTGTCCCGTATAGCCAATAGTGAGAAGTGATGGGAACTGCAATAGAACAACATCTGGAAGGTAACTAGGGCCTTTTAAAATTTAAAAGACATGGCAAAGGAAGTACTTCTCAATTTTGCATGAAATCAAATGGAGGCCACTATCACTTGGCTTATTTTTTCCTGACTAAATATGTATATACTGCAGGATCTCTTGTTTAATAGAATTTCAACCCTATGCTATCAGGCCATCCCATGACAGTTAGAATTCAGGCATTATCTTACCAAAATTAATATCATAATAGTTTAAAACAACCTGGTTAAGTTAGGTAACTTTGAGAACTCTGCATGAAAACTCCAAGATCAGGGTCCCTTCTTCTGAGAAAACCACTGTTTACAGCACATTATTGGGAGAGTTGGCGGTTGGTTGCTCCAACCTTCATGGTGTGCTACAAGTTTTAAGGCAGTTGTCCATGCCATATGAACATCAGAAGAGCTCTGATGGGTGAGACCCAAGACCTTATTGTCCAGCATCTTGTTTTCATTGTGGAGAGCTACATGTCTCAGTGAAAACTCCACAAGCTGGACATAAATTTAGTAGCACTCTTTGCATCATATTTCCCAGCAACTAGTATTTGGAGGTATGCTACCTCTGATTAGGTAGCTGGGAGTGCTATCATGCCTAGTAACTGTTGGTTGCCTTATCCTCCATGACTGAAGTCCTATTCTAGTGATAGTCAAAAGTAGGTACAGTTGTACCTCGCTTAAAGAGTATAATGCATTCCACAGGATTGCTCTTTAAACGAGTCTACTCTTTAAGTGAAACACCATTGAAAGTGACCAATTGTAGGGGGGATTGTGAACCCTGATTTATTAATTAAGTGAGTTTTTGGTTGGTTTTATTTGTTAAGCGAAGCGACCATTCAGAGAAAATTCTGCTCTTTAAGCGAGTTACTCTTTAAGCGAGGCGCTCTTTATGCGAGGTTTGACTGTACTACACACATAAGGAGTTGGACATGCTAGCCCTACTTTCTTCCATTTGCATTTTCCTCACATGAGAGTAAAATATCTGAAGAGAAGAGACTAGTCAACCAATAAAGGCTGCCCATGTGAGCCAGATCACAAGAGAATCCAGAATGCTGGTAGACTAAAGCTCCAAGGCTTATGACTGACCACAGATTTTTCTCCATTTGGATTAGTTGTTGCATTCTATATAGCCAAAGAATTATCCTGAAATTTACTTCCCTTCTCCATGAAAAGTGGAGGGAAAATAATTTTTATAGAGTTAAGGAATCTTTGGCTTACACCATGAAGCTGGGATTGGGTGGATCAGGAATTACATAAAATCATCTCCCATTCCAATGGCAGAAGCCTCCTCTAGATACAACCCATCCTCTCTCAGTTTATTGCAGCTTATTTCCTTTTCACACAAGGTAATACTTATGAAGGACAACATTTTCTCTGTCAAACATCCCACCCATTTAATGGCAATCTCTTTACATACACGAAGACATATACAACCATACACACATTGTGTATGATTTGGCTGTTCTAAACAGTTGTTCCCTTCTTGGTCCCCCCCCCTCCCCTCATTTTGAATGTATCCACTGTGTTTTGGGGTATGGAAGGTAGAGTCATATTTAGGAACTTTAAAATGCTTTGAGGGAAGAAACTAATATTCTCTTCACACAGAATTTGCCCAAGGGACTCATTTAATGAGTAATAGAAACAGATTTTGTTATATCATATTGTCTTGTATTGGGAAGGAGGACAAGGAGGAAAAGGAGGAAATAGCACCATTTTTTATATTGACTAAATATTTCTGCAATATGGTTTTCATTTTTTGTTAATTTCAGTTCTTGGAATTATGTCCCTGGCATTTAAAAGGTTCCACAGCAACACCCAACATTACCTTTGACTTCTCTCTCTCAATCTCTCTCTCAATCTCTCTTTTAGCTATGCTTTTTACAATGCTTTCATTTTTCATATATATAATGCTTTCTGGGTGTTTTTTATTCTTGTATGTCTAAAATATATTCAGATAGGAGGCATTTAAATTTGTATTAACCATGAGATATTTCAGAAACAGGAAGAATTTCATACATTTCATAAAAGGAAAGTTTCAGTTTTTCATGTAATCATTCATTTCTTAATGACATTACTGTACCTTTTAAAGATTATACCTACTAAAATCTTTCAACTAGTATGCTTACTGACCATGCTATCTTGAAGTATTCTGAGATATGTAATCTTTTTGGTTAATAGCATTCTTGTACAGTATGTGTTAACACTGAGAGTCAGTGGGAAAGGTCTTTTCAACCTAATGTGATTATACTTTGAATTCTTCAAAACCAATTTGTCAATTAATAGTTGATCTTTTGTTTTTCTTGAGATTTTGCAGCACCCTTTCTGCTCTACAGGCAAAAAGTTGTTGGTTTTCAAATGTCCATATATCTGATTTGCAATTGGGCCTGTGAGTAATTTGTAAGTTGTTGGTAGACAAGTTATTGGTCTGTAGTGTCCAGACTCATTTCCCTTTTCTTTATCCTTCTGAATTAGGAGTGTTCTTCCAGTTGTTCATCACTCTTCATCTGCTGGTGTTTCCAAAACTTGATTCATCTGGTGTGCCAATCTTACATGTAAGTTTGTTAGCATTTTTAGCCAGAATCCATGGAGTTCATCTAAACCAGGAGCACTCCAGTTTTTTTTATCTTCTTAGCTTGTTCTTGTACTGCTTCTTTTGTAATCTGAAAAACTTCCATTTTTTATGCTTTTGCTAGATTTTCAACCTGCTTGATTCATATTACATTATCATTATACTTCCTATTGTTTCCCCACAAGCTTCTCCAAAACTTCAGAGTGCTTTCTCTGTAAGGGTTGTTGCTTGTGCTAGTTTCATGCCCATTTTCAAGGGTCTTGTAAAAATAATTTTGGTTGACTAGAAACTGTGAATTTTGCTGAAATTGCATTACTGTACTTGGTTATCATACTGCTTGATCTTTTCTGCAATGGCCAGAACTATTTGTTTCAACTCTTCAATTATAATTGCAATTCTCCTGTTGCCAAAGTCATACTTTGTTATCAGGCTGCTTTTGATCTTCCTATTTTTTAGATTTCCTTGTCTCAGATTCTTCAGATTACTCAAATCCAATTGAATGCTTTTAATCTTCAACTCCAAGCAAATTTTCCATTTTGGTTTTCCTTTTTTAACCCCTTGACAATTTTTGGACTTTCAAACCCAGTTCTTCAGTGGTAACATAAGCTGCTCCATACATTAGCTGATTTGTTTGAGCTAATGTTTCTGTTGGAATACATTGTACAGCTTCATTCACTTTCTTCAATATTTTGCCCAAGTTGTCCTTATTGACTTGGTTCAGTTTTGGCAGTTGGACTCTTTCTGCTTTTTTTCATTTGAGCTTTAATCTTTTTCATCTAATTCCTCACTGGACATTGGTGCTACAAGAACTTTTCCAGGTGTTGTTTTTGGTTTCACAGTGGCCCTATTGGTCTCTTCTCTTTCCTCCACTGCTTGCTTCTCTATTTGTGAATTAGCTGCCTTATAAATTATGCTCAGATCTGGATCTTGCACTGATCTGCTTATAATCTCTTGTAATTTGAGTTCAATGAAGAACCTGTGTTTCAAAATACGTAACACATCTCTGGTCCATTAGTCTTTGCTCACCAATTTCCAAATCTGGGTGATTTTCTTTCCAAATTTGGTATAAACATTTCTGAAATCCACATTTTGATGGCTCAGACTGGTAATAGGCTTCCATAACTGAATAGTTTTCTTTCCTTGTCCAAATTATTCTGGGTTTTTTATTGTCATCCAGTAGTTTATCAACTCCATGCCCTGGTTGCCTAGCAGAGGAAATTGAGCCCCATAGTCCATTTTTCAATGAATGCCCAGGAGCCATAGCATCCATCATGGGCCTTGTTAATCTGGGCGATGATGGAGTCGGGATAGGATTAGAATTATTTCTTATCTCCATATTCTATGGGTTGTAGAGCAGCTTTAGTCTGGTTCTTGTGAACATGCAAGCCCCCACCACCACATCAAGGTACTACTCCTTGAGGATGATGATTATTATTATTATTATTATTATTATTATTATTATTATTATTATTATTATTATTATTATTATTATTATTATCATTATCGTCATCGTCATCGTCATCGTCATCGTCATCGTCATCGTCATCGTCTTTAAATTGAAGCCTTACAGAGTGCATTCCCAGGTGAAAGGACAATTCCATGTCTTTAGTATATTGTTACAAGCATTTCATTAGATCCTACATCACCATAGGAAAGGTTTTTCAAAGAAAATTAACACAGGAGGGAGGAGAGGACTTCTACCAATCTACAGATAGATGAAGCTGCCTGCTTTTCTTTGGCATAAAGTTATCATTTTATAAAACACATGTTCTTCTCCTTCTATTTCTGAATCAGTTTGTGTCTTTTTGTATGCTATTTCCCCTCTAATGTCTGCCCTTTTTAAATCAGAAAATGTACTGGCAAACATAAAGAAAAAACCCATAAACTTCAGGATAGTTACCTTCCTCTTCATACATAACATGGAGAGTGTGAATGAGGTGCAAATAGATGACTAAAATAAACAAACAAACTAAAATGTGACTGAGTCCTAATAGAAACTTGTTTTAATCATTCTATGCATGAGGAGCCATGTATGTGCAAACAGTTCATTCAAAAGATAGTGTAGCTTTCTCTACCCTGCAGCAAAAAACAGATCATTGTCACATAAAATCTGCCACACGGTCTCCCTAAAACAGACACAAATGGTCTGAGACCCGTCAAACTAAATGCAGCCAACTAGCTATGTATACCTGTCCTCTGGTGACTTAATCAACCACTGGTATTCTCTGCCTCCTTGCAACTGACAAGACCATGTTGCATTGTAGAAGACTTGTTCGGATCAGTAGCTTGGCACGAAGCATAGACTTACTTCAAGGTAAAATACAAGTGTATGTGTAAAGATTTCAGAAACATAACTTGTCTGAGGTAAACATCGGCCTTGGCTTAAATACAAGAACCAAAATGGCTAAGATGGTGTTTTTTTTAAGTCAAGCTACACTCCATTGCCTGAATTGAGAAAATTGAGGCACAGGATTTTTCTTCTTCTGTTTCTAGGCCAGATGTGAAACTGCCAAAATGAAGCCACTTTTCATTCTGTCTATGTTCATTCTGCAGTTCCTTTTGCCTGATTTAGTGTGAGAAAGATTAGCCAGCAACATAAGGTTGCCATTACCAGGGTATGCCTGATTGTGGTTCAAAAATACCACAAGCTTCAAGGAGGCTCTTTCTGTGTGCCCCAGAGATAGAGGGTTAATGTGGTAAAATGAGAAGAGATCATGATAGCTAAATAAGGGAGACAAAAAGCAGGGTGAGCAACTAGTATAAATGAGTTCCTGAAGAGCATAAGGAGGCAAGAAAGATTCCTGTAGAAGAGACTGACTGTCAAGCGGGTTGTGTGTCTAAAATGTCAATACCTGATCTTAGCTCAACATCTTGCTGAGATGGAAAGACTTTGTTTTCAACCCAATAACCACTCCAATGTGTGGGAATATGCGAAAAAAATCACACTGATAAAGAAATAGGCAGAGGTTTGAACTGTCCTTCTGAATCTGTTTGCCAACACAGGCTGCAAATCTTTTTATAACTGCCCCTTGTTAACAAAAAGTCTTCTTCCTAGGTCAAGGACAGGGGAGAGGACAACATCTAATGGAAACCATTCCCAAGGGATTCAGTTACAAAGTTGCACCATCAGCTTCCTGGAAACATCTTGGCAATCCTTCTGGGAAAGACAACCCTCCACCTCCCTCCCTCTGACCCTAATAGGGAAACAGCAGACATGAATTGGAAGATGATGTCGTGAGTGGGAAAAGAGGTTAGCTACTGTGCTTGGTTCAAAGCATGGCACCCACAACAAACAGGAGCTCTTGGAAAATACCAAAAAAAAAAAAAAAAAAAGGGGCCAACTATCCCCCTTCTCCAGTTCCCTCTCCTGCTCCCCAGAATGAGCCAACATCTGATCTGTTCTAGTAAACCAGCTGCTTTCCTGAATAAGCAAAGCCACTGTAAAAGGCAAGACTCTTATGGGAGGAAACACACTGTTGGTTGAACAAGGGAGCAAAGTGGACTGCAAAGACAAACAACTGTGCTTGAAGAAAGAAGGCCAGATTGTGGGTGGAAGGCCAGATTTGTTGACCCTGCCACTGCTCCTGGAGTCGCACTATTTTGGACTTCTCGAAATAAAATTGTTTTTCACTGTTTATCTTTCTGGTTTTCTCCACAGAAACTGGGCCTGGAGTCTCTTTGATGGAACTCCAATGTCTGTTACTTCACTGGCAAGCTCAGGCCTTGCTTCCTGTCACATTCCAGAGTTTCACAATGAGCCTGGTGATCATGTTGCCATTGCTACCCACACCTTTCTTCCATGTCCTTTTTCCAGCCCATTAACTACCCAACAAATTATTTCTTCACTGTGACTGTTTGGGCACATGCCAGTGGTACCTATTTCCTTCATTTCCTTTGGGCCAGTCAGTCTCTCTTGCTTTTATAATCTCACAAATCACGTGAGACCTAAGGTTGAAGGTACATTAATCCCAAGGAGCAATTTGAAGACTCCATAGCCTGGCAGGCGGCTGAGTACCTTGTCCCCTCCTCTGGGCCCACAACAACAGCCTGAGGGAGAAGACTCCTTGGCCTGGCAGGCAACTGAGGACCTTGCCCCTTCCTCTGGGCCCACAACAACGGCCTGAGGGGACTTAGTCAGTGTTCTGCTTTGGTTGTTTTGTGAGGTTATATTTTATGATTTTTACTGTACTGTTGCTGTTTTGACTGTAAGCCACCCTGAGTCACCTCGGTGAGTGGGCGGCAATATAAATCTGAACAAACAAATAAATAAATTTCCCTTCCTTCTCACACCACACTTTTGGGCCTCTATTCTCTAGAGATCACAGGGGTAGCCATGGCTCCTCACAGTTTCAAAATAGGGTGCAATCAGATGACACCTTATCTCGTATTTTGAGCCACTTTGGGAATGCAATGGTCCTTTCCGTTTTCCAGCAGCCAAATGACATACATACAATCTCAAACCAGACCAATATTTATTCATGTATACCTGTACCTTTTGGGGTCCCTTTCAGGGGCTACCTTTTCTTACTATTATTTTTGTGAGTCTATTTTTGTCTATCTCCATTTTAGTCACCTTCAGGCATATGTGATAACTGACAGGGAGCCAAAGCAACAATCCCGTATTATGTCATTTTGGTGACACATCAATGCAATGATATGTCTGCTATGAATAAGTGAAGAGTGTGTGTGTGAGAGGTGGTGGTGGGGGAGAAGTCCAACCTTCTCCTACTTTCTACAGAGAGGGAGGACAGGAAATTACAGTGGTTGATATCGCCCCAGCCCTTTATGTTCTGATGCTATTTCTTCTTCATCATCATCATCATCATCATCATCTTCTTCTTCTTCTTCTTCTTCTTCTTCTTCTTCTTCTTCTTCTTCCTCTTCTTCTTCTTCTTCATCATCATCATCATCATCATCATCATCATCATCATCATCATCATCATCATCATCATCATCATCATCATCATCATCATCATCATCTTCTTCTTCTTCTTCTTCTTCTTCTTCTTCTTCTTCTTCTTCTTCTTCTTCTTCTTCTTCTTCTTCTTCTTCTTCTTCTTCTTCTTCTTCTTCTTCTTCTTCTTCTTCTTCTTCTTCTGCTGCTGCTGCTGCTGCTGCTGCTGCTGCTGCTGCTGCTGCTGCTGCTGCTGCTGCTGCTGCTTTCTGCCATATCTGAAACAGAATATTGGCGATTCTCATGGTGATCAACAATGAAGACTGTCCTGAGAATATAATGCCTTCCATATTGCAGTGTGACACCTGCACCACTGATCCAGTTCCCCAAGTCTCTTTCTGGTCCTGAGCCCTTTCAACACACAAAGTCCTCCTCAGCCCCAGTCCAGTACATTACTGATGAATCTGCTGCTGTCCATCAAGATAGATTCAAATGGGATTTTATCCACTTGAGGGCATTCACCCTTCCTGGACCACGGAACCCAAGGCTGTTAGTCCTCAGGATTGTCACATTAGTTAACCACTGCCTGATACTCAGTGTTTCACTTGATGAAAATACAATAGTGTGATATGTCACTTACCAAAAATTTTTTAAAATTCCAGGTTTCTTCAGTTCTCACCCAGTAGGAAGCAGAAGAGGAGGTGGGGGAGGTAGCTAAGGAGATAGCCAATGCAGATATGAAGTTTAATCCCAGCATGTAAGATATAGAGCTGGGGTTGACCGGAGTGCAGTCTGGCCATGTTATTTGGGATCAGTTTGATCCAGTTGATCCTGAGGAAGTGGACAGGCTTCTTGGATCTGTTTGTGCCACTGCCTGTGAATTGGATCCATGTCCTGCCTGGCTAGTCAAGGCATCTAAGGCTGTGTCAGGTGGTAGGGTCAAGGCAATTATTCATCTCTGCAGGAGGGGGCTTTTCCAGCACCCTTAAAACATGCGTTGGTGTGTCCCCTCCTGAAAAAGCCATCCCTTGACCCTACGGTACTTATCAACTACCAACTGGTATCCAACCTACCCTTTTTGGGTAAGGTCTTGGAGAAGGCAGTGGCACGGCAGCTACAGGAGGTCCTGGATAAAGTGGATTATCTGGACCCTTTTCAGTCAGGATTCAGGCCTGGATTTGGTACAGAAACTGCATTGGTCGCATTAGTGAATGATCTCTGGTGAGAACTGGATGGAGGTCATCCATCTGTCCTGGCTCTTCTTGACCTCTCAGTGGCTTTCGATATCATCGACCATAGTATCCTTCTGGGAAGGCTCCAAGGATTGGGGATCCAGGGCACCGTGTTGGCCTGGTTTTCCTCATTTCTGAGACCAAGTCGGTGTGGTTGGAGAGCGAGAACTCCAGCCCTAGGCCCCTTTAATATGTATTCAACTTCTACATGAAGCCACTGGGTGAGATCATCTGTTCCCACGGGGTGAGGTATCACCAATATGCAGATGACACCCAACTGTATATCTCAGCCCGTGGATATCCAATTGATGCAGTAGAAGTCCTATCCAGGTGCCTAAAGGCAGTCAGGGTCTGGATGGGGGACAACGGGCTCCAACTGAATCCCAGCAAGACTGAGTGGCTATGGGTAAGGGATCCTGCGCTATCTCAGCAGCTACCATCGTTGGTTCTGGATGGGGCAGCTTTTCCCCAAACAGACCCGGTGCATAATCTGGGGGTCCTCTTGGACTCATGACTCCTGCTCAAGGAGCAGGTGGCAGTTGTGGCCAGGAGGACTTTTGCACAATTTCGTGTAATACGCCAGTTACGCCTGCTCCTAGATCGGGACTCCTTGCTCATGATCACACATGCTTTGGTCACCTCCAGACTTGATTACTGTAATGCTCTCTACATGGGGCTGCCCTTGGTGACCATTTGGAGGCTGCAGCTGGTACAGAATGCAGCTGCTCGGGTAGTGATGGGTTGCTCGCGCCTCACCACTACTTCAGGAGCTGCACTGGTTGCCAGTATGTCTCTGGGTGCAATTCAAGGTGCTGGTCATTACCTTTAAAGCCCTACATGGTAGTGGGCCAGGATACTTAAGAGACCATGTCACTCCAAGAACATCTGTCCATCCCACCAGCGCTCTTACCAAACAAGATTGTACCCCAAAAATAAACCACCATAGAAAGATGGGGAACCCGATCTCAAATATTATGACAACTGTAATGCTTTTTTATTGTTCAGTCACACAGTCGATTCCAACCCTTTGCAACCCCATGGACCACTGACCGCCAGCACTCCTGTCCTCCGCCATCCCCCTCAACTCACTCAGCTCTGTGCCCATTGTGTCCACAATACCATCTAGCCATCAGTTTTGGCCGCCCCCTTCTTCTTTTGCCCTAGAGAAAAAAATATTGGATAGGAAGTGTCCATTACTAAGATTTAATGGGAAAGGGAGTGGATATGATCCATGAAAGCTCTCTTTAAAATCTAGCAGTAAATCTTTAAGGTGCCACAACATTTTTGTCCTCTTTATTATTTCTTTATTTTTATTTTTGTTTTGTTCCTGCTCTCTAATGGAAAAGAATCTCAGAGTTCATCCAGTATTATTACCTTTTACTCAAAGTTGCCAGTAGGAGGGTTGGGAGGAGGAAGAACAATAAAAGTGTATGTCTCCATTTTCAAAATATATTCTCACAAAATAAAGATAAATCTCTACAAACTCCCTCTCAAAGCTCATAGACTTGTTAGGGCCAAACAGTGAATGACCTATTCTGGAGGCCAAAGGCAACAAAACAAAGAAATAATGAGTAGGAGGAGATTCTAAATATGTTATAGTTGTAGTAAACATGAGCTTAAGCAACATGACACATCATAATTTATGGTTCTTTCCTCACAGTAGCTCTGCCAATGTCACATTTCCTCTTGTACATAAAACTCTTCTTTGTTTCAAATACTTCCCTAGAGTGCACACTGTGGACCAAGCAATTTTTTTCACAAGGTTGTGTGCCATCATAATAAATCAAATGAGGCAAATCATTGTTTACAGAGATTTGGGTAAAATGTTCTCTGTGTGTCCATGTGTATTGTTTTGGGAATAAGTCCCATGGGATTACATAGGGTTAATTCCCAAGTAAGTAGACAGAGGACTATATATTCACAGAATGATATTTATGGCCTTTGGCATCATTCTAGTCTAATATTAGGAACCCTTAATATTTTTTTCTATGTTTTAACACAGTGGCGTCGCGCAGGCTTCAGCCGCCTGGGGCAAAGAACAAACTCGCTCCCCCCCGCTCGCCGCTGCCACCGCCCCCACCCACCCCACAGGACTCAGGCAGAAGGCGGCCCCCCTGCTGACGAGCGGCGCACACGCGCACGCGCGTGCGCGCCGCACACCTCCACCCGCCCTCCGCCACCCACCCCCAACGAGTGCCCCACGCGTGCACACGCTGCCCACCTCCCGCCCAGCCAGCTGCCAGGGGCTCCCTGCCACAGCGCCCCCCACCTCCGACGAGTGCCCAATAGACAACAGCTCCGTGATGGGGACTGGAACCCATTCCCTTTCACTAAGGGCTGTGACTCTGTGCTGGAAGGGGAGGTGTTGGCGCCCCCCCCTGCTGCTGCGCATATAAGCCCCCCCCTGTGTATGATCCCAAAGCGTTTCCACGGCGGGAGGCATCCAGGGCAGACTCGCCACACGCTATCTCGCCCATTCAAACCGTTCGCCCAGCACCCCGTGGGATGTCTCCATGCGGGGGGGGGGGAGACTCTCCCGTGGCTTGCATTGAAGGTGGTTTCCAAACCGTCCAGATCACTGGGAACACCATAGGAGGGTAGAATAGACACGTCAACGTCAGCATTGAAGGAAATGGCTTTATTAGGATTCGAACTAGCAGGGAAAATACAAAACAGGCAGCGCGGGAAAATTCGAGAGTGCTTTCCCCCCGCCCCTTTATACTGAGCATTAAAATGACAAAACGGCAAACACCGAACGGGGCTCTGGGTGGGAAAGGGAAACTGGGGCTTATTTTGTGGCACAAACTCCAAAGGTTCGAGCCCACCTCAGGGGGGGGTGTCACAGAGGAACCCCCAAAACAGAAGAGAAAGGAAGGCTTTGCAAAAGGGTTTCCTCTAAATCCTCTCAGCGCCTGGATGGGTCGGATCCGGCCGTTGTCCCTTCCTTCCCTGGGGTGTGTGTGGGGGGGGCAATAAGCGGGAGGAGGGGATCGGTAAGTCAAACACGCTGCTTGGCTTCAGGTCAAGTGCCTTCTGTCCGTGCCTGTATTTTCGATTTATCTTTCGTGATTAGCCAGGAAGACGCCGGCTCAGTCCCCCAATCCTGCCCCAGAGACAGGCCGTGGGGGGCAGGGGTGCCCGCGGGGCGCCCGCCAGGGACAGGTGGCGGAGAGCCCCCGACCGACGGCCAGCCGGGTGGGTGGGCGGACGGAGGCGAGCAGCGCGCGCGCGTGGGGCGCTTGCCAGCAAAAGGGCCGCCATCCGCCTGGGAAGTCCTGCTTCCTAAGCCCAGGCAGAGGGAGGCCAAAGCGGTGGGGACATTTTGCCGCCCCCTGAAAGCCGCTGCCCGGGGCATCTGCCCCCCCCCCCGCCCTCCCCACGCTACGCCACTGTTTTAACAATACTATACAATATATTTTTTATTTCACCTGCAGGGGTACACAGAAAGAGCCTCATCAAAGATTGTGGTATTTTTTAACCACAACCAGGCATAACCTGGTAACGGCAATCTTGTGTTGCTGGCTAATCTTTCTCATCCTAGGTAAGGCAAAAAGAACTGCAGAATGAACTCACCAAAAGGTGCCTTCATTCTGACAGTTTCACATCTGGCTAGACATGGAAGAAGGTTTCTTCTGCAAAAAAATTTGTTGCGTTCTTTTCCAGCTGAATTTTATAATAATAAAACATTTGTAATTTAATATTTACTAGTAAAGAAGTCTGACCAAAAAATATTAGTCAGACTCCACGGATAACGTATTAGCATAACCGTCATTCAAATCTATACTCCAACCACAGAAGACGAAAACATTGGAAGATGCAAGGAAATTGATCACACACCAAAACAATGGCATGTTTTTAATCATAGGTATCTGGAACACAAAAGAAGGGAACAAAACAGAAGCAAATGTTATTGGAAAATTTTGCCTAGGGAACAAAAGTGAAATAGGAAAATAAATCATATAATTCTATCCACTCAACAATTTGTTCATTGCAAATATATGCTTCAAGCAACCAAACAGACAGCTGTACTTGTGGACATCACCCAACAGTCAATACAAAAATCAAATAGACTATGTAATTGGAAGCAGGAGATTGGGAAATTATATTCTCTCTGCAAAAACAAGACCAAGAGCAAGTTGTGGCACTGATTATGAACTGTTAATATCCAACGTTAAAGTAAAGATAAAAAAGAAAACTAAAACAATTGAAGTGTATTATTATTATTATTATTATTATTATTATTATTATTATTATTATTATTATTATTATTATTATTATTATTATTATTATTATTATTATTATTATTATTATTATTATTATTATTATTATTATTATTATTATTATTATTATTATTTCCATTTATAACCCACCCATCTAGGAGGTATCCCTACTTTGGGTGGCTAACAAGAAGAACTCGCATGTTAAAAAATATTAAAAATACAAAAACCCTATTGGTGGGGGGGGGGAGCCCAAATAAAAAACTTAGGACTGAGCCATTGTTGACACCTTCTGTCAGGAAAAAGACCTATTTCCTAATGTCTCCCAAGGGTTGAAATTGCTATTTTTCTGCTAGGCCTCATTATTGGCCTCATAGAAATCCTTTGTCTTCTCTCTGTCTCTTGGACAGCATGTTTTCCAACCATGTTTCAGCCAGTGTTCCCGTGTTATCTTTCTAGCTAGCAGAGCTGAGTGTTATGTCTTCACATGAATGTAAACAACTATTGTTTTGAGAAAGTTTCCTCTGTTACCTGATTGGCTAAGAGTAACCCACCTGACTGCAGATTCTCCATGTTTGTAGAGAAGTTAGTTAGTACGTTTCTGGATCTCAATGGCTTAAGACCCTGGACTGTAACTCTGTTTGCTGGTATGGGATTGCTCTTCTTTTTTTTTTTACTATGATTACCTAAAAGATACTGGACTGTTTACTGGACTGATCTTATGTTTATGACCTTTCGATCTACGCTTTTCCACGGACTTTACTACATGAACCTGAAGAATAAAACAGCTGTTTCTCTCTGAAGATTGTTGTTTTTCTTATCACACACACACAAGGCTGCATGCTACCAGAAGAAGAAGCCTCCCTTGTTCTGCTCTACTGTTAGAGCTCACTAAGTTCCTTTTAAACACGGCCCAGATCTCTCAGAGTTGGAAGGTAAGGGTTAAATATGTTCCAGAAATGAGCACATGCTCAGGAGCATGAGGGGGGGGGGCCTTACAGAGACGCCTGGAGTCTGACACCTTCTCAAAGGCCTCTTTAAAAAGAAACAATCTGAGCTGCTTTCTGAGTGTAGTAGGAGATGGGGGCTGGCACAATTCAACTGGGAGGAAGTTCCATTAAGTTGGTGCCACCACCAAGAAGGATCTCCTCCAAGTCGTGGCCTTCCTTGCCAATTTCAGGGTCGGCATTTGAAGCTGTGCTGTCTGGGAGGATTGAGTGGTGTGGACTGATGTCCTGAGGGAAAAATGCTCCACAAGATAGAAAGGTCCCATATTGTTGAGGGCTTTAAAAGTTAGAACAAACACCTTGAACCTGATATAGAAAGGGATGGGTAACCAATGCAGCCCTGCTAATGCTGGTGAGATATGATCGAATTTAAATAACATTCCTGATGAATTTAAAGTCCATGTAATCAATAGATTTCCATTAGCAAGCTCAATTGACTAGGAACCAGAAGGAATGTGGGTTGAAACCTGGGATGTTATGAGGAAAGAATGCAAAAAGACAATTCCTGTACAGTAAAACACCGGATAATGATTGGATCGGATAACGCTAAAAACGCATAACATTAGGTAATCTGGGGAGGAGAATTGGATCGAATAACGTTAAGGTCCTATGGGATGGATCGGATAACAACCGCTAAATCCTGTGCGATTACAATGTATCTCTATGGAGCTTTAACGTTATCCGATCCATCCCATAGGATTTTAACATGGCTCGGATAACACTAAAAATTGGATAACACCAAGACTTGGGGAACCAAGTTTTAGTGTTATCCAGTGTTTTACTGTACTAAAAAGAAAAGAAAAACCTAAATGGATGACAGGAAAAAAAACTTAAAACTGTAAAGGAAAGGTGGGAAGCAAAAGGAAAAAGTGACAGAAATAGGGTCAAAACTGTCAATGTAGTTTTCCATGACTAGTACACAGACAAAGAAAACTATTACAATAGCCGTTGTTGTTGCTGCTGCTGCTGCTGCTGCTGCTGCTGCTGCTGCTGCTGCTGCTGCTGCTGCTGCTGTTGCTGTTGCTGTTGCTGTTGCTGTTGTTGAGGAGAACAACAAAAGGAAGAAAACAAAAGATTTCTTCTGAAAAATCCAAGAAATCAAATGGAAATTTAAACCTAGATTGGGAATGCTGAATGACCAACAGAGAAACAACTATCTGACTAGGAGATAATAAAAAGGAGGTAGCAATAGTTTACTGAAGACCCAAACAAAAGAGATAAAAGGATGACAGACTCCTTTGAAGAAGAATCTTATAATGAAGAATCTACAGTTCTGGAAAGTTAAGTGAAAGCAGGTGTGGAAATCAAGATCATTGATATTCTTGTATTCCTAACCATTTTATATGGGTGTGAAAGCTGGACAGTAAAGAAAGAGAACAGGGAAAAAAGGATTCACTTGAAATATGGTATTGGAGGAGAATTTTACAGATACCCTGGACTCTCGGAAAAATGAACAAGTTGATCCTAGAATAGAGCAAATCAAGCCCGAACTATCATTGAAAGCAAAAATGGTGTAGTTGAGTCTGTTTTACTTTAGGCGTATAAAAAACAAAACACGATTTTTCTAGAAAAGAAAATAATCCTGAGAAACATTGAAGGCAGCAGGAAAAGAGGAATAGTAAATATGTGATCGATTGTTTCTCTAAAAGAAACTACAGCTTTGAATTTGCAAGTCAGGCTGTTGAGGACAGGTCATTTTGGAGCTCTCTCCTTCATATTTATTTCTTTGTTTGTTCAGATTTATATTGCCGCCCACTCGCCGAGGAGACTCGGGGCGGCTTACAGTCAAAACAGCAACAGTACAGTAAAAATCATAAAATACAACCACACAAAACAACCAAAGCAGAACACAGACTAACTCCCCTCTGGCCGTTGCTGTGGGCCCAGAGGAGAGGGCAATGTTCTCAGCCGCCTGCCAGGCCATGGAGTCTTCTCCCTCAGGCCGTTGTTGTGGGCCCAGAGGAGGGGATGACATAGGTCAGAAAGTATGTAACAACAAGTAAAGATGTGGCTCTTTGTATGTATAGTAAAGCTCCTTTGATCTGTGTTAGTCAAGTAAGAACAAAAATCACTTAAATAAGAACTGAAGAATTGTTCATTCAAATTAAATTGACATTCAAACATATCCTTGAAATTGAGATAAAGAGAAAGGAAAGGAATCCCATTCATCAGAGTAGCTTTGGAGTAGCTTTCTGGGACTTCTCGTTCTTCTAAGAGAGCAGGGCTATGTAAGTCTCTATTCTTTCTCCAGGTGGAATCCAGAGCTTTGGTGCTTTTCAAGTGAAGCTTGTGGCCAAGGTAGAGGTCCCAATTGGAAGCTTTCAGTTATCCCTGAAAAACAAAAACCAGCCCCAGAGATGTTTCAAACAGGTCATGAGTCCCTTTAGGTTTTTCTCAAATGATTTTTTTAAAGATAATCATCTTTTCTTTAAAAAGAAGAAAAATGGTTTTGTTTGGACAATTCTTTCGTATCTAGGCTAGATGTGAAACTGCCAAAATGAAGGCACCTTTTGGTGAATTCATTCACAGTTCCTTTTGCCTGACCTACTGTGAGAAAGATTAGCTGGCAACACAAGGTTGCCATTATCAGGATACACCTGACTGTGGTTCAAAAATACCACAATCTTTGAGAAGACTCTTTCTGTGTACCCCCGTGTTTGGACATCAATCCAGTTATACCATTTGTTCTTCTGGCATCAAGTGGCAGAAGAGGCGCAAATGCTTCATCAGGGACTGCTCTATTTAGGTTTGGGATAGAGATACAGTATAATCAGATCTGAGTACATTAGCCCAAAGGGAGAACTTTTTCAGGCTTTGTATCCTAGCACTTCATTGTCTGAATCTAGAGGGTGACATCTGACATCATCCATCCGCTGTAGAATAACTCTGTCCTCTAAGTCCTAGAACTGCTACCTTGAAATCAGCACACCTTTTATTCAAACAGACTGAAGAAAACAGAAGATGAAACTCCTTTGCATAATATTTCCATCTTTTTATCTTATTAGTCACTCTATTTAACATATGCCCAAATTCATAAATACTGTATATACTTGAGTATAAGTCGGGTTTTTAGCCCCCAAAATTAGGTCCAAAAATGGGACTCAACTTATACTCAGGTCAGCATAAACACTCAAAAACATACCCACACAAATATCTAAATTAATTTATTTTATCATATTTTCATGTATTTTAATTACTGAAACTCACTAGCAGCTGCTGCATTTTCCACCCCGACTTATGCTCCGGTCAATCTATTTTCTTAGTTTTAGAGGTCAAAATTAGGTACTTCAACTTATATTTGGGATGACTTAAAGTTGAGTATATATGGTAGCAGAAATACCAAAATATGAAACATTATGTCTTCTGTCCCCTTCAATGTTTCTGTTATGAATCAAGGAGTTCTGTAGCTAACATGTAGAAGTTGGCAAACTGACTCAATCATGTCCCTGAATTGCAAAAAGAAAAAAGAAAGAATTATTACAGAATGTCGATTGTGTGTTTTACTGAGTCAACAATGCGTTTTTTTAGTTTCTAAGTGTAGATATAATAGGAAAAGTTCAGAATGGATAGTCAAAAGATGAAAATGGATTAATCAGGACTTAAGTATCAGAGAGTCTCCTAAATAGGCTTTCAATTTAGTCTCATAGTGTCATCCCATCTTTCTACAATAAGCTATGAGCAGGGAAAGAATACCTTAAAGTCAAAAGCTGTGATTTATTATCATCATTAAGAGAGTCAGGGAGTGTAAGGGGGAAATCCACATGTTTATAATCCCACATGGTCCCATAACAGTAAACTTGAAAAATGATACCAGAATTGATCAACATTCGTCCAGCCCCAGTTGCTCATATGGCAACCTGGGATTGAAGGCAAAAAGCAGGCAAACAAACAGATGACCCAATCTGTGGCCCTCTTGGTATTGTCAGACTTTAACCCCCTGCCCTCGGTACACTTTCAGCTAAGATGTCCAGATCTGAAACAACAGCTGGTAAAGAACTCATAATTCTAGAAAACTCCAGGCTGATCTTGTTGCTTTGTCATCCTAGAAAGAATGATACTTAACCATCTAATGAACATAGTGGGTCCACTGCTCAGACGGTAGTACATTTTCCAACAGACACATTTGAAGAGTGTGGCATGTATTTATGATGGAAATCACCTTAAACTGAACCCAACAAAGTACCTGAGTACACAGTCATTTGTCCTACTCTTTGGTCCACTCTGGAGATGAACTGGTTAGCTCCTTTCGCCAGCAACCATACAATGTAAGTGATAGTGTGAACCAGCCTGTTCCCCGGAGGATTCATATCCACATCTTTCTGGTTCTCTGTCAGTGCCTACTGTTTTCTTAACTCCATTTTGGTTTGATTCTAGTCAGTGTGATCAAACCAAAGCCTGTCTGTCAAAGCCACTTAATTAGAAACTTCCTCTGGGCTGATGTTTTGTGTTACTTTTTAATTGTTGCCAATTCATCAGCAATGCTTTGAAAGGGTTTTTATGTGCTGTTCAGACATCTCTGATTCACTGAATCAGTTAACAACCGTTAAAAATAAATAGAAACCTTTATCTGTTGTATGGCAAGGAAGATTTAAAGGGAAAACTTTTCATTTCTAAAGTTTGTTGACAGCACTTAAACATTTTTCAAAACCTTTCTGATACATTAGCAACAATTGAAGAAAAGCACAAAATTCACCCCTGCCCTGCCGTCCAACAGGAAGTTTCAAATTAAATGGTTTCCCCAAAGGGACAGCTTTAAAGATGTTAAGAAATCTTATTCTGTAAAACAAGGGTTCCCGACCTTTTTAAGCTGAACACTGGGTAAAGCTTTGAGGGCCAGACAGCTATTTTGACCTGCTTGCATGATGGGGTGGCTATTTTGTCCCAACAGCTTCAAAGGGATGTCCATTTTGTTTCTTGAATGACCTTGGAGGGGGCCATATAAAATGACACCATGGGCCAAATCTGGCCCACATACCTTAGGTTGGGAAGCCCTGCTTTAAAAGGACACAATATTTCCTTTTAAAGTGAAAGAAGATCTTGATCATGCTAAACATGGTCAGTTGTAGTGTATTATGGGTTCCTTACTCAATCCTTGCAGTTGGACACAAAAATCACACCATGCACCTCTTCCTGACCTGAACCAACTTATTTAGACCAATTCTGCCTACTCCAATGTGGTCATCTAATGAAGCCCAAAGACTCAAATATGTTTATTCATCTGGAAACAAATTTCTATCTTTGAAGCTTCAGGTTATCTGGAAAAGTATCCAACTAAATCATCCCCGTTCCCTTCCATACTTAGGTGTTACTTTGGATTGTACATTAACCAATACAGAATACAAATAAAAATATCTCTACAAGTAGCAATACTTTTTGAAAGCTACTAGGAACTTGTGGGAGCACCCTACTACAAACACTAAGAACTACAGCCTTGACCTATGCTACTATGCAAACAAATGCACCAGCCTGGTGTGGTATAATTGAGCCCGTGCAAAAATAAATAAATAGATGTAGCCCTCAATGAAAGCTGTAGGTTCATTAATGGATGCTTGAAGCCAAATCTATTTATAAAAAATATTATTTAGTAGGCATTGCACCCAGCTGATATGTAGAGAAATAGCTGCTAATAATGAAAAATTCAAACCACAACATCATATACACAGCCACTCTTCAGTTGCCATCCTACACCTTACAGGTCAAATCAGGGAAATATTCTTCCAGGACATTTGTGAATCCTGGAAACCATCAGAGAATGGAAAGACCATAAAGTGGACAAAAAGAAGTACTAGCCTCTTTAAATGGATGGAGCCACAGGAATGCCAAACCCCTAGCCATAAAGATACCAGGGTTACTTGTAAGTCACTTGATACAGGTTGTCATTGGCAGAATTAAGATAAACATAAGAAAATTGGGGGGGGGGTGTATTGACATAGTCCTTTGTTAGTATAGAGAACAGGCAGCTTCACATTTATGTCAGTGTACTCTGCACCCCTGAACATGCACCATGGAAAATTTGGTGTAAACTACCCCAAAGGCTCTTGATGTAGCCATCATTGGGCAAAAATTATCTGATATATTTATTAATTGTACTGTGATGCTTTTGACACAAAGAAAGTTAGTCTGCAGCATACAATAGACTAGAAGATGAAATTGTGTGCCACTTTAGCCTTTCCTCTCCACCAGACACATTTTAGGGAAGATTTTGGCCATAGAAATAAGATGCTTCTAAAATTTGTGGCTGATATTCTAAATAAGTTTTTTAGTGGTGGTGGTATTTTAAAATTCTACAGGTCATGAGTAATTAATGAACAAAGATAAAATTAATCCTATCCCTTAGACTTTGAAATGTTTTTATTGTTACCAACTCCTTATATTAGCCCCAAATTTGAAGATTTTATAGCTGAAACATTCTCTGGAGTTGACTATCAAATCATATGACTGCAGTGGAAATAGAGGACAAAAATGTGAAATACCAGGCTTCTAAACCATTCAGGGATACAGATGAAAATTTCCAAATCTTTGGACAGGATGTGGATGACTGGATCTCCAAATATAAGAGGAGACTGTTGCTATAAAACTCTGTCATATCCTTGCTTCACACTGATTTCTTGCCTGATTTCTTGCCAAAATATTCTGCCAGAACTCAGCTAATGCAAAACTACATTAAAATTCATAATGATAATGTGCTGTGAGTAGTTCTGAGGACTGATTTCTGCATGCACACATAGCCTTTTCATTGGTATATTATTCAGTATAAAATGAAGGAAAATGCATTTCCTCATTTAAAGTAACTGATTTGAGAAAGCTTTTATCAGCAAATAAGAATCTTCACCCCTAACCCAACAGGGCATGAAAACCATCTGAGTCAGAGTGTGAGCACAATGAGAGAAATCAAAAACCAAAGGAACCGCAGGAAATGAGTCTGTGTGGAAATTAAACAAATAATAAATTTAGATCTGTCTTTCTGGCATGGTGCATCCCAAAGTAAAACGTTGTGTGTTGGACATATTTGTGATCTAAATTTTTTAAAAAGGCAGGAAAAAAATTAGAGTTTTATGGAAGAAATCTGAAGAGAGAAATGCTCATTTTGTTAAGGATATTTTAGTAGGCTTCAGGATCCTCAATGCAAACAGCTCACAAGGGAAATGGCTGTTGTTTTCATGGATTGGCAAGTCAGAGTGACCCAGTGATTTCACTGGAGTGCAATTTAGGGTCTGAAATTGCATACAGCTGTACTTTTACCTGCTGAGTAACCTTAGTCAAACTCGCTTGACTTTGTTTCTCTTTCATCTTCAGTATTTATCATGGATCTATTTCTTGATTCCAGCCAGACTTCAAGAAGACTGATGGCAGGCAAGCCCATACTGGGTTTTCAAATATTTTTTGTTATTAGACTCTCAATAAGAAAAAAAAAAGGATTCTTTTGAAATATGTTGGAGGAAAGCTCTGTGGATAATCTGGGTTGCCAGAAAAACAAACAAGTGGGTCATAGAGCAAACTGGGCCTGAACTGTCTCTGGAGACAAAAAAAAATGACAAAGCTGAGGCTGCCCTACTTTGGGCACAGCATGAAAAGGCAAGACTCTCTGGAAAGGACAATAATGCTAGGAACGGTGGAAAGCAGCAGGAGATGAGGAAGACCAAATACAAAATGGATTGACTCCCTAAAGCAGTAGTGCCCAAACTTTTTTTTGCTGTGGGCCGGTCCTGCCCCTAACATGCAGTTGTGGGGACCAGAGGCAGGCTGCTCCCACTGCTGACAGTTTCGACATAAGCGGTGGTGGCAAGCAATTGCGCTTTGTCCCTGCTGCTGCACCCTCTGGCTCGGTCCCATCACTGCAGCAGCCTTTGGCAATGTGGATCGCTGCCTTGGGGGAATTTTCAGAGCTTTCCCTGTTTCAAAATCTGCAGTACTGGGAGAGTCCCTTGAGCCAAGGCTGACGTTGGGGCGCTGCACCAAGGAACTCTCCCAGTGCCACGGATTTTGAAATGGGGAAGGCTCTGAAATTTCCCCAGGGCTGCAATCCACATTCTCAAAGGCTGCTGCAGTGATGGGACCGAGCCAGAGGCTACTTGGAACAGTGGGGACAAAGCAAGATTGCCGCCACCACCACTGACGTCAAGTGGTGGGTGCAGGTGGGGCATGTTTTCTTTGAAAACATCATGAAGGCAACTGATTGAAAACAAGGCAGATCCATTTGCATTTATAGTCTTGCATTTATAGTCTAGCCTGGGTTCTCAGCCTGGGTTGGATTAATGAGATGTACAGGCCTAATTGGGACTGCAGGCTGTAGTTTGAGCACCACTTCCCTAAAGAAACCATAGACTTGAGTTTGTAAGAGCTGAACTGAACTATTGAAGACAGGATGTTTTGAAGAACACTCATTCATAGGGTTTCCATACTTTGGAGACAACTTGACAACATACCACCACCACAACCACCACCACAACAACATTAGTGTTGCTGGCTTCAAGTGAATTCTTGTAGTACAATTCCTTATGTCACCCAAAATGCTCTCTTGACACATGGTAAGAAATGTTTGTAGGAGGCCTAAAAAACGCTAAGGATACCTCTATACCACTTAAAGCAGCTGGAAATTTAGGTCAACACTTTTGGATTTTGCAAAGTAACCCTGAGAAATATTATTTTGGACATAATAGAAGATTCTCTGCATCTTTGCGACATGATATTTCTGATGGTTCCTGGACTCTAGAGAAAAGCTTACAGGCATCAGTAACACAGCTTAGAAAAGTTATTTTTGGATGACATCTCCCACATTCCCTCAGTCAGGATCAGTGATGGGATGTAACAGGTTCTCACCAGTTCTCCAGAACCGGTAGTAACTTTTCCCAGTGTCCTGGAGAACCAGTTGCAGCTTTTGGGGGGGAACCACCTTCGGGGCTTACCTTTTCACTGGTTCCTCCACTGCACATGCGCCAAGCACTTGGTGTGCATGCACGCCTACAGTGCTTGGCGTGTATGCATGGCCTCCTTGCTGTCCTCTCAAGCGGGGGGGAGGAAGAGAAGCTGCTAACCTGAAGCTCCCTATAGCCTGCTCCCCTAGATATCCTAGAGAACTGGTTAGGCAAAGACTTAGTACCTAACTTCTTTAACTGTTGAAAAGTTGAAAAGTGCCAAAATGAAGCCATCTTGTGGTGAGTTCATTCTGTAGTTCCTTCCATCTGACCTAGTGTGAGAAAGATTAGCCAGAATAAGCTTTAAGCTCTGGTTTAAAAGCTCTGGTTGATTTGTGTTGTGGGTGGGTGGGTGTATTTTAATGTATTCTTTATTTATTTAATTAATTTATTTACAGGTTTGTGTTGTGGGTGGGTGGGTAGGTGGGTTGAGGTGTGTGTGTGTGTGGCTTATTTTTATTTTATTTTTTATAATTTTTAAATTTGTTTTCTTTGGCTCCGCCCACAACATCATGATGTCATGATATTGGCTCCACCCATTATGTTAGCTCCACCCACACCGTGATGATGTCATGGTGGGGTAGTAAAATTTCTGACATCCCACCACTGGTCAGCATAGCTGTGGAAATTTTGGGAGCTATAGACTATAAGATTAATGTTTCCTATCTTTTCAATTTTTATCTTGCTGCCTGTCTCCTAATTATCATTGCTATGCAGAAGACAATTATTAGAAGAAGGCCAAATAACGCATTCACTTAGTTGTTAAACTAAAGCCATCATGCATGTGTTATCCATCCCACTTGTAGGCCATAAATTTGTCAGCAAACATACATGCTTGTTGTAGTAGCAATAACAGCAGCTGTGGCAAAGAAATGAATTAGTCATTTAACTGGCAAATGCCATGGCAGAAAACTAGTTACAACAAAGAGGATATCAGGCATGATGGCATTTTTACGAATTCTGAAGTTGGCCATAACAAGAAATTGGCAGCAGTTTTAAGAACATTGGTTGTAGGAACAAGCAGTCGTAGTGCAAGCAAACAGTTTGGAGTGATATTTATGCTTGGGAGCAGGGAATCTGTGTTTCTCCTAGTGTTGTGAAACTCCGTTTCCCATCAACCAAGACAGTCTGCTATATTTGTTCTAAAGCATGGACTGAAGACCCATGATACAACCACCTTATTGATGGGAAGGGACTTTGATTAGACTGGTGCCTAGAGAGAAAACTTCTTCAGAAGCCCTATGTACCTCTCCTTGAATTCCATTTTGGATGAAAGATATGACAAAACTGCAATGAAGAAATAGATATCCTGTCTTCTGAGTTCCATAATTCCTAATGGTGTCTGTCAATGAGCCATTTCTTACAGTAGCATGTTATAGCTGGCTGCAGACAATGAAAGATCACCACATTTCTTTGAAAACATCATGAAGGCAACTGGTTGAAAACGAGGCAGATCCATTTGCATTTATAGTCTAGCAATGCTGTAGAACAACAGTGCAGAAGCAACAGTGGTAGGTCTTTATTGATGAGAAGGTCATTTGATGGAACCTCTCCAGTGTACATTTATATAACACTCATCTCTTGGCAACATTGCCTGTGTACTCAGAGCAGTTACTGGGATCAACACAGAAAATCTTTCCAAGAAAGAGAAATTATGCACATGTCTTGTTTTGCCAGCTAAGATTTGCATCCCTTGCTTCAGATTGTGGAAACATTCACCCCTCCCCCACCACCATAGCTGTAAATAGTTAGTTCCTTAACTTTTATTCACTCCACCTTTTTGCACTCACTTAGGAAATAGTAAGTATACTGGCTATTCTGAAGTGGGAAGGTTGGTGGGATTCTCTTTATTTAAATACCATACTACCTTCAAGGTCCATTAAGGAGGCTTTCTTATTTCTGGCTAGAAATTCACATCTAGTTAATGAACATCAGGGACTTCTGTGATTTTGCTTAGTCTAATAAAAGCAAGTGTTAGCTCTGTGTAGCTAATTTTCTTTTGAAGTATTGGGAACAACCATGTGTATTCTGCAATGGACTCAAAAAGTGTTGGCACAGTCTATGTTGCTACTCCATTTATTTTAGAAGATATTTAAAATCCCTACATGTAGGTCATAGCAAATGTCATAATTTTCCTTGTATCTAGGGAAGTTTTTGAGGTGCAATACCACCTTCTACCTATCCTGCTTATAGGGAATCAGACCATAGATTTATGTAGCACTTCTTCTTCCGGGTCTAAGTCATACATGAATCTGCCAAAAATGAAGGCACCTTTTGGTGAGTTCATTCTGCAATTCTCTTCACCTGACCTAGTGTAAGAAAGGTTAGTTGGCCTGTTGCTGTTGCCTGAGGTATGCCTGATTGTGGTTCAAAATTACCACAATCTTTGAAGAAGCTCTTTCTGTGTATCACTATGTACCACTGTCATCTGTGTTACTCTTAACACAGGATGGTGAGGCAGAGGTCTTTCCCCTTGCCCACCATATGAGCTTTCAGGTATTGTATCCTGGACCTTTGGTATGTAAAACATGTCCTCTGCCATTCAGCTTTGGTCCTTCTTATAAAGTCATGGTTTTCTTCCCTTCTTTCCATGGGCTTGTCTTGGAAAACAGTCTAGCAAATTATTCCCTTAAGTTTATTATACAGTTTGTGGCTTTTAAAATCAACATGTGTTCTTGAAACTCTATAAAGTGGCAAAGAGTTCCTAGCAGACAGTCCTCAGTTCAACTCTCCTTTTATTTGTGAAGGTCATTGGGTGATCCTGAGGGTTGGGTATTTGACTTTTCTTACTTTGGTGCCATATCGTGAGGGACTGAGATTTGGTTTAGCAAGTTACCTGGGATTCTATATGCCCCCACTCTAGAGACTTGTTCAAGAGTAGAATGGCTCTCATTATCGATGATGCTACAATAGGCAGGCTTGATTGAAGTTCAAGGGGTTTGGCCTTCCACCACTCTGTTGTACTGTGTCCTAAGTGTTTTCCCTATTTTCTTAAAATCTAAGCCTGAATTTGGTATATTATGATCTGAGTCACAGTCTGCTCCAGGTCTCGTCTTTGCTGACTGTATGGAGTTTCTCCATCTTTGGCTACAGATTATGTAATCAATCTGGTTTCTGTGTTGGCTATCTGGTTATGTCCATGTGTAAAGTCACGTCTTGTGTTGTTGAAGGAGGGTGTTTGCTATGACCAGTGTGTTGTCTTAGCAAAACTCTATTAGCCTTTGTCCTGCTTCATTCTGTCTTCCAAGACCAAACTTGACTGTTAGTCCATTTACTTCTTGACTTCCTACCTTGGCATTCCAATCTCCCAATAGAACACAGACATCATTTTTTTGTGTCAGCTCTATCAGTTGCTTTAATTCTTCATAGAACTGGTCAATTGTGGCCTCATCTGTGCTAGTGGTTGGTGCGTAGACTTGGATTACAGTGATATTGAATGGTTTGCCTTGCATCTGTACTGAGATCATTCTGTCATTTTTATATTATATCCCATTACTGCTTTTCTCACTCTTTTATTGACTATTATGGCCAATCCATTTCTTCTAAGGCTTTCTTGGCCACAGTACAGTAGTAGTTCCAGAGTTGAATTTGCCCACCCCTGTCCATTTTAGTTTGCTGATTCCCAAGATATCAATGCTTATTCTTTCCATCTTTTTTACCACTTCAAGCTTGCCTTGATTCATAGATCTTACATTCCATGTTCCTATCAAATATTGTTCTTTGCAACATCACATTTCCCTTCCCGCTATCTTATCCATCTTATCTTTCGACCTGAGGGGCTTGACATCCTGTTGCATCTAATTTGCCTTTTTTCTGTCATGGAGTTTTCTTGGCAAAATTCCTGACGTGGTTTGCTGGCCCCTATGCGTGGTGGCAGCAGATCTGGGATACATATTATCACAATTTAACATAGTATAATATACTAAAGAAAGTTAGTATACTATTCATTGCTACTTAGTATTGTTCTAGCTTTGGTTTTGTTAGTACTGGCTATATGTAGTTGAAAGTTAAAGAAGTGTCTCAGTATCTAATATCATATAATTATCAAGAAGTCAACTAATTAGAAGGCAGTCAAACTGAATAGTGATAACTCAAATACAGTAATTATCACATGCATGCATCAAGGAGTCTGTGATAAAAGCAACAGAAGTCTATTGTTTTATTGCACTCAGCAATGTTGTGGCTGTGTCCTCTCTTGGGCAGTGGCCAGGGTCTGGCTCACGTGGTTGGCAATGGTGTGGCCCATTTCCCCTCTTGGCTCACTCATTGGATGAAGGTGAAGGCACCATGTCTTCTCTCTGCTACAGTTGGTGGCAAGGAATAAGCCACAGGTGGATGAATGAGCTACAGCTGGATGAATGAGCCACAGCCCTTCGCTCAACCCAGCGCCTTCAGGGATCCTCCGCTGGTCTCTTCCTCTGAGAATTGGGGGATGGGGTGGGTGGCTTTTGCCCTCCTTCCCTGGATCAACCCAACACATGGAACTATTTAACTCATCTATCTATCTATCTATCTATCTATCTATCTATCTATCTATCTATCTATCTATCTATCTATCTATCTATTAACAATATGAGATTAGCATAAGCTTCAGCAGTCTTAAGGAAATTCTGTTGCAATTTAAAAGATATTTCCTAGTGTTTTGGTTTTTAAGAGGCTCCTCACCCCCCGGTTTAAAAAAAACAGTTTGGTGGTTTGAGGCAAGGGAATTGAACTCTTGTACAGAATCACTTGTTGAACCTCATGACAGGAAGGTAAAGGAAACCTTTCAGAAAACTGACCCACTGGGGCTCATCGAAGACAGGAACTTATGAGAGGAAACAGTTTTGTAAACCCTGATTCCGGAAATCTGACAAACAGGAAGACCTGGAAAAATATTCAAGGGGGTGATGAACTGAAGAGGAAAAGTCAGACCAAGAGTGGCCTTTCTGCACAGTGTCAAGGTACAGGGGAAGGGGAAGAATAACACTGAAGATAATTAATTGTGTGTTTCATTCATCTGGGGAAGCTTCAAAAATTCTGTGAGGGGAGTTACTCAGGCAAGATCAATCTGCTGCGATTTGCTCTGTTTCCAAAACGGCTAACAAGGCAGAGTTGTCTCTAACCATAAGTAAGACCTACTGAATTCAATGAGTTTGCTTCATGAATAAGTGTGAAAGCTTAAGATTCAGACAGGAATGGGTGAAAGGCCAGCACTGTTTATCACCTGATATAAACTGATTCATCCTTTTCTTGAACCTCTGTATAAACCTAATTCTGCAAAGATCTTGAATTAAAACTTAACATTCTCACATTGTTATGTGCTATACAACAACTGTAACATGGCTTCCAAGGTTGGTGAGATACATGTGGGCCAGTGGTGGGCTCCAAAAAAATTTACTACCACACTGTGGGTGGGGTATGGTGGGAATGGCCAGGGGGGAAGCCCTGCGTTGCACCCGAATTAGGACTACTTTATTTCAAAACTTGGATGGGTGGGGCCAGCCAGAATTTCTGCTATCAGTTCTGGTGAACTGGTGTGAACCTGCTGATGCCCACCACTGATATGGGCTAGTTTCGCCAGTTCTATCCCCAGTGAGTTTCCATGGTTGAGTAGGGATTTCAACCCAGATCTCCTGAATCCTAGTCCATCACCCTACACACTACACCACATAGGACAGTGATGGTGAACCTTGGCACTCCAGGTGTTCTTAAACTTCAATTCCCAGAAGCACTGATCAGAAAGAGTGCTGACTTAGGCTTCCAAGAACACCTGGAGTGCCAAAGTTAGCCATCACTGACATAGAGTATCCCAGTATTTAACTTAGAAATCATGAATTTAGGTATACTAACATGGCTACTATTCCAATGAATTTTTTGTTGTTCAGTCGCACAGTCGATTCCGACCCTTTGCGACCCCATGGACCACTGTCCGCCAGGCACTTCTGTCCTCCACCATCCTCCTTAATTCGCTCAGCTTTGTGCCCATTGTGTCTACAATATCATCTAGCCATCGATAGTCCCAAGGTTTCTAAGCAGAAAAAGAATAGAAGCTAGACTGTATGATGCAAGTAAATAGTACCACAGAAATAAAGTTAATTTGCAGAAGTCTGGATACAGAGCATTTCAAATAGTTTGAAGTCCACTGGTGATCTACTCAGTTCTTAATTCCTCATCAGTTAAAGCATGTAGAATATCCTGGGGAATTTGTGGTCTTCCCAATGATGTCAGACTGCAATTTCTCTTGCTTCTGAACATTGCCCATGCTGATTGAGTTTAATGGGAGTTGGGAGTCCAGCAATCTTTGGAAGCACACATATTTTCTGCCCTTGTTTTCCAGGAATGTTCTTACTGCTGGTTCTCAGACTAACTACAAATCTCTTTTCCCATGTGCTCCTTAATGATAAAAGCTGGCTTGCTTGTCTTGCAAATCAAACATGTTTTCAAGGAATCTTTGCAAGAGACTTATTATGAAGGCCTGAACACAAAACAAGAGCTGAGGTCAACTTCTGGCTTGATTTAAACAGCACAAAGGGACTTACTGAGTCATGGGCAAGAAAGACTGTCATCAGCTCAACAGTGTTTATAATGTGCAACCACCAACACCAAGTCTGTGACAAAACTTGGACCATATCTTCCATTATTGGGTGGATTTGGCTGAGCTTGGTAGATAATTAATGATGTGATATTAATAACATAGTCAAGGAAATCCTGACATTTGAATGGGTCCACACATGCCTGAAGGAAGAGAAACCAGGCCAGTGAAAGATTCAATCAGCTGTGTGGCTAAGCAACACAGGATCAAGCTGAAATCATCAAGTCTTCTCTGATGCCACCTGATCTTTTGTGACTTCTACTCTTGAAGCATAAGTGATTCAATTACTATGCATGATAAATAAAGATTCAGACTCAACCTTCACTCTTGATGTAATGGATGGGCATAGATTATTATGTGAGAAATGAGCTGTGAAATCCAGCCGTGGGATTCAGTGCTCAACAGTTTACTGCAGAATCTAGCATTTTCTTAAACATATTCTGAACAAAGCCTTATTAATGTCTGTGGGAGCATTCCAGAGAACATGGCTTAAGGAAGGCAGCCTTAAGTATCTGCTTAAAACACAAAGTGATGATCTTTGTGTTACTTTATGTCATCTCCTCCAAACCCTGAACTCTTCAAACTTAATCCATCAACTCTTTTCGACACCTTTGCACTCATGTACATCTTTCTGATAGAAAACTCATTTTCATGGTGGAAGCATAAAACAATTGCTTAACACTTCTCTCTTCGTTATTTTTACTAGGTTCTGCCTTTCATATCCTGAAACTGATGACACATTCTTTCTAGAGCAATCTTATTAAAGTAAATGAGATGACTTGAGAGAAAGAGGGTTAAAGTTGGCAGCATGAAGGCTAAACAGAGACTGCTAAAAAGATCCCCCTCTTCAGGAAAGCAAATGATAAATATCAGTAGAAACATATGTCAGATTTCAAATATGCACTGGTGTTGAGCCTGCCAACCCCTTCTTCTATGGGACTGGCAGTGGTGGAGTTTCCATGTAATAATTCCATGGGCTCCAGCTTTAGGTCATTGCTCCATTCAGTGTTTATTAAAAGTAGAGTGTCAACCCTGAGTCTCATGAGAGCTCAGTTCCTTTTACTAGCCTCTTGTGCATGGTCTAATTTATGGGGCTTGAATTGCCCTCACTAGAGTCTTCCAGTGTCCAGGTCACTGGAAGCATGCAAGGAAGATGAATCCTAATCCAGAGTGTGTTCCTTTAAGAGGCAGCCTATTAAGGCAGATGTAATAAACTAGGCTTCACAGTTCTGTTTTCCCTGGTACCTCCCTCAGTTTGCCTGCCATATCTTGCCCCTCCAGTGCTGCATCTGGGTCAGGATAGGTGCTTCTGCCAATAGGAGCCTCCCCTCTTACCTCTGCAGCCATGCAAAATATAGGTGCCTAGTTCTCCCCTGTCTGTCCCCATGCTTCCTCTTCCTCTGATGAGAACAATCCCCCTCCTCCTTGTCCTTCCCACCCTCTCATCCCTGCCAACTTAACCTCCTGATGCTGCTCCATGTCAAGCAGCCACACCTCCTCCACCTGTGGTAGAATATCGTTCATGTTTTAGGATTGGGAAGACCCCTACTCTCCAGTACTCCTTTGTTTTCGTGAGGTGGTACCCAATACGGACGGACGGACAGACAGACAAGCAGACACACACAAAGAGAGAGACACACAGGCACAGACATCTCCTCTCCAGTGTTGTTAGTTCTGTGTTGTATGCAGCCCTAATTTGGCTGGAAGCCACAGCAGGGACATCATACATGCAACAAATAACCTCGATATACTGTAGGAGTGCACGGGTAGCTCAGGCATTCCCAATGGTCTTGTGCAATGCTGTGTATGTTTTTGCCGATATGATGCTGATCCATCTGATGACAGAGGAACAGGCAGAGATTTACTGGTGAAGGTGAGAAAATCAGGTGACAGAAAAAGACACAATTGCTATGGAAGCCAGGATAGAGAGGACAGCGTGATGGCAGCAGGTCTGTGATACATCAACCAATGGATGGTGGACTCGTCGTCTCATCCCGGACATTAACACGTGGTCAACAAGATAGCATGGAGAGGTGGATTATTCTCTCATGCAACTGTTGATAGGGCATGGCTGCTTCAGAGACTACCAACACCACTTTAGGCTGGATGATGATACCTTGTGCCCCGTCTGCCAGCCCATGCAGGAAGACGCAGAGCATGTGTTTTTTCACTGTCCACACTTTGATGCAGAATGGGAAATTCCACAGAAGCATCTTCGATGACAGCTGTCTCCGGAAGACATCATTGGTGAGATGTTGAACACAGTAGCGTAGAATAGGATTCAGCTGCGCAGGGCGTAAACCAAATCTGCTGCCTCCTGGGTAGGGCCTAGGATGCCAGCGTCCGCTCCCACTATGCCCAAAAAGTGCTGCCTGGGGAAGGGGCCCCCAGGGGGCATGCTACGCTACTGGTTGATCAAGGTGACTACCTGGGTCGCGGTGTCCAATTACGCAGCCAGGATCATCTTGGAACTTATACGTGTGGAGAAACTGAGAAGAGAGTGGCCAGAGGCATAGAGGAGGAGGATGAGTAGCCAAATTGGAGGAGGGTTTTCAATAGCCAGTCTGCCCCCTGCAAAGTAATGCCTAATGGTGGTTCTGCGGGGTGGCGGGAGGTGGTTTTAGTGGGTAAAAATCCCACACACTGTTAAACAAGGGCTCCACAGTGTCTTTTGAAGATTTCCACCTCCCTTAATTAAAACAAGACACACCCACACACTCACACAGTGGGTCATCAGGCCCTGTCCCTCTTCATTCATCCAAGGTCTGTCAAGAAAAATAATCTATGTTATAGTTCTTTCTTTTCAAGTATTATGCTTGGAACATGCATATCAGAGAATAAACACAACAAAACACTAGCATTTTGAAGACTGTTATAATTTAATGTTAGCTTTCATGGATGAAGTCCTCTTCATCAGACATAGGAGTGAGACCTCATGACATCAATGATTGGTTAGCATAACATTTAAATATACAAATCAATAAAGCTTTATACAAATGGGAATGGCAGATGGTCTCTAGTTGTGATTCGAATTAGTTGTAAATTTCCCTTTTTTTTCAATTGCAAACAGTAGGATACAAAACAAACACCTGGTATTGAGCATTTGCTAATGAGTTTAACCTTCGGCATCTATTAACAATTGTGTGAGTTCATCCTTTGTTCTGTCAGACAGCCTATTTAGGTAAAGGTAAAGGTCACCCTTGTTTGAAAGCCAGTCACATCTGACTCTAGGGTTCAGGCAGGGGATCTAGAGACTACATTGCCAACATACATTGGATCATGGGGAAAACAAAGGAATATCAGAAACAAGTCTACCTGTTTCATTGACTAGACCAGTGGTGCCCAAACTATGGCCCGCGGACCCAATTAGGCCCATGCATATAATTGATCCAGCCTTGGCTGAGTACCCGGGCTCTCCTAGGACTGCCCCCACTGCCTGATGTCACTTACAATATCAGCTGTGGTGGCAGCTGTGGTAATCGCGCTTTGTCTCTGATGCTCTAAGGAATGGCGGAGTAGTTTGGAATAGGAAAGTAGTAAGACAAGGCTGCATTTTGTCACCCTGCTTATTTAACTTTTATACAGAGCACACTGGGGAACAGTGATTTTGGTGCCTCACAATTTTCAACTATTTCTGGCTATATTTGGGTCACTGATTCAAAAAATGCTTTCAGTTATGCCCCATCAGCTCTAGTTTTTTAGATATGGCTTATTCACATTAGGCCAGCCTAACCATACTGGTTGCATATATAACCAGAGGCATAGCAAGGGTGTAAGCCACCCGGGGCAGAGTGAAATTTTGCCGCCGCCACCCCCCCAAAAATTTTTTTTACTGCCCAACCAAACTTTTTTTGGCCCACCCAAATATTTTCCCACCCCCAAAATAAGTATTATTAAAACAATCAATTTACGAATGGTGAGGCAAATACAAGTGTAGTCATAAGAGCAATGTATAATGACATCATCGATATCTCATGAACTAGAGCTGCTGAAACAAAATGGATGGCATTTTCGGAATCAGCCACACAAAAATGCCCGAAATCAATTGAAAAATTTTAGGCACCAAGAAAAAAAATGTTTTTGTTCCCCAGTGTAATGTGCAATGCAGGGATGGACGAATCACAAATTGGAATCAAAATTGCTGGGAGAAACATCAACAATCTGAGCTATGGAGATGATACTACCCTAATGGCAGAAAGTGAGGAAGATCTAAAGAAGCTCCTGATTAGGTTGAAAGAAGATAGTGCAAAAGTTGGCTTGAGACTCAACATCAAGAAAACCAAGCTACTGTAATGGCAACAGGCCCTATCAGTCCCTGGAAAATAGATGGGGAAGAAGTAGATGCAGTGACAGATTTATTTTCTTAGGATCCAAGATCACTGCAGATGGAGATTGCAGCCATGAAATAAAAAAGCAACTGATTCTTGGAAGTCAAGCTATGAGAAACCTGGGGAACACAGTTAAAAGTAGAGACATCACATTGCGAACAAAAATTTGCATAGTTAAAACAATGGTATTTCCGGTGGCAATGTATGGTTGTGAGAGCTGGATCATTAGGAAAGCTGAGCGCAGAAGAATAGATGCCTTTGAAATGTGGTGTTGGAGGAGAGTCCCCTGGACAGCAAGAACAAATAAGTCAATCCTAAAAGAAATCAACCCTGACTGCTCCTTAGAAGGTCAAATAGTAAAGATGAAGCAAAGGTACTTTGGATATCAAATGAGAAGAGAGGATTTGCTAGAGAAAGTCTTGATGCTGGGAAAGGTGAAGGGCAAAAGAAGAAGGGGGTGGGCAAAAATGAGATGGCTAGATGGTGTTATAGGTCCAATGAGCACAGAGCTGTGCAGGTTGAGGAGGATGGTGGAGGACAGAAGTGCCTGGAGGACAATGTCCATAGGTTTGAAAAGAGTTGGAATCAACTATGCAACTGAGGCAAAAAAAGGTTCAGTGCTCTTTCTGTTTATAGCTACAGAGTGTCTGCAGACATTTCTATGGATGTGTGGCAGGCAGGCATCAACAATGGAATGCATGAAATGCTGTTTACCTTCCCACCAAAATGATCCCTATTGAGATAAAGCTAAAGGTTTCCCTTGCTTTGAAAGCCAGTTGTATCCAACTCTATGTTTCAGTGCTCATCTCTATTTCAAAGTCAAAGGGCCAGAGCTGTCTGCTTCTGCAGATGTTTCTGTGGTCATGTGGCAGGCATGACTAGACACCAAAGTGCAGGGAATGCTGTTTACCTTCCCACCGAAGTGGTCCCTATTTATCTACCTACGATTTCTTGCTTTCAAACTTCTAGGTTGGCAGGAGCTGGGACAAAGATGGAAGCTCATTCCGTCCTGCAGTACTCAGGAATCGAACTGCTGAACACGCCTTCCAGTCAGTGTCTTATCCACTTGAGCCACTGCAGCCCCAGGTCCCTATTTATCTACTTGCAATTTCCATCGTGTAACACTTGAGTCTCAAACTGCTGGCCTACCGACCTTCCAGCATCTTAACCACTAAGCCACTGCAGTCCCTGGCACTGGTAAAAAAACACTCCTTAAGCATGTCACATACCCTGAAAATCCTACTAGTATTGCTATAAATTAGATGCAGCTTGAAGGTAGAACATAAAAATATTAAAAATTTTATATGTATAAAAAAAATTAATGAAACCTTTCAAGGGTACAAAACTTGAGTTAGCCATGTAATGTCTAGCCACAACAGATTTCCATAGTCCTAATACTAGAAAGCACAAGAATTAAATAAATATTAATAACATGCCATTACAACAATTCTAACTTACAGCATCCTTTTCTTCAGGGTTTTCTAGGTACAGAGTAGTCAGAAATGCTATTCTCTTCCCTTTTTCTGCAGGCACGCTAGGACTATGCAACTTGCCCAAGGCTGCATATGCTGGCTCTTCTTCCAGGAAACACAGTAAGGAAGCCAACGCTCAACTTCTGGCTTAGCAACCAGAGGCTCCAGCTCACTGAGCTATCCAAATACATTTCAAGCTTTTGCTAATTGTGAAATTGTCCAGCGTCCTCTTGTCCCAGTTTTTCTTTCATTACATTAACAAGCATAACAAATGTATTTATGTACGGTATATACTGGATCATACACAGTACCAGTTTCTTGCTCAGATTTTAGACACCTTTCGTTTGTTTCTAATAGAAGACAATAGAGAGCATCTGCTAGGACATAAAGGTGTAAATCCAGTGCTAAGAGGCCTAGCAGTGGAATTACTTCCACTAGCAGAATCACTGATAGAAAGAAAGCACAATTTTAAAAGCTCTAGGAAAGAATTATGCTGCCTAGTACTACAGCTGCAGACTGGTTTCAGAGATAGATCAAAGATAACATTTTTCTCATTATATAAGCATCATAAATAAAAAGCAAAAAGCCAAGTTTAAAATCAAAGAAACATGGGGTTTAATTTATTCTTTTCCAAGTGAGCAGGATTTCGTGAAAAAGCTAAAAACGCAAACCAGAGACTTTGACAATAACTTCCTGGTTCTCAACTCTTATTATTATTATTATTATTATTATTATTATTATTATTATTATTATTATTATTATTATTATTATTATTATTATTATTATTATTATTATTATTATTATTATTATTATTATTATTATTTAAAAAAGGTATTTATACCTCATTGTTACTTTCTAATGGTTTGTTCCTTGTTGTTCCTAGGAAAAAATACTTTCAGAAATTGTACCTTTTGGCTTATACTCATTCCAATTTCTAAACTCCCACTTTTTGCTCGCATGCTAAGGATCAAGTCGATTCTATTTGACGGCAAAAAGCTCCTTATTTGAATTCAAAATATTTTCAGCAAACTAAAAACTACAGAGGGAAAGCAAATATATAACTCTGTGCCAATGGAATCCAGTGTTCAAAGTTATTTTTTTTCAGGTTCAAGTAGATCTGTTTTGTGAAGATCCATAAATGGATGGGTGTTTCCAAAGTGAGACTGAAAAAGAGAATAAGCAAAGTTTAAAAGCCATTATAAAGATAAGACTATGGCTCAGATGAGAATAGTTGTGAAATGTTTGTCCAAGAAAACTGTTTGTTGGGACATCACCACAAGATAAATAGCTCCTATTACCAATTAATTAATAGTATCCAGCACTAAATCCAAAATCAGGGCAGAACGATATGGAGCCAATCCATTAAAATAAATCATTGTGACTAGGTGAATTGAAATCATTCAAGAGAGCACCTTTTGTATTAATGAACTATGTCATTGGCCTAATTACCGATATAGTTTTATTCAACTTTAGCAGGCTTCCCCTCATACTGCATTCACATCACACACTTTAAACATCCCTCTAGACAGATAGCTCTTTAAACTAAGCCAGGAGATAAACAGTTTCAGAGGTGAGGTTGCCATTATAAATAGCAAACTGAAGAACCACAAACATGTCAACTAAGGAAGTTTTAATTGGAAATGATCTGTGTCATCTCCTGTCCCATGTCTTGGTGCTTTGTTTGAAGATGTCAGTTCAGCTTAGGCCATAGCTGCTCATCATCAGGCTAGCTTAGTATAGGACACGCCTTCTCACATGGTAACCTTGAAGGAAGAGGGAGAATATTGTTTTTTAAAAAAACAGATCCTTTGTGACCTTCACAATCTTCTGTCCCAACCTAACTTGCAGTCAGGCAATTGGAGGAAAAAAACTGAGATTACTTAATCTCTACATCCTTACTGCGATATCTAACCAGTCCCATTGGCGTTACTCTTTCCATCCCACCTACTTATCTACCTACCTTGTTTTTCTTATGACATATCATCATGCAATTTATGGCCTACCATGTATTCAACAGAAGATCTAGTAAATGGCCACGATAACAGCATTGAAGGAAACCACTTCTAGTCAAAAAGTCTAATAATTTTTAACATTTTAATTTTTTAAATTTATTTATTTATTTATTTATTTATAATTTGTACCCCACCCTCCTCCGAAGACTCAGGGCGGCTTCACAACTAAAAACAATTTAAACTTTCTTTTGAATTTCACCTATATTATATATGTATCCATAATTTTAAGCTGTGCAATGCTTTGATAGGAAGTGAACAAGTAATGTCTTTTGTTGTTGTTCAGTCGCACAATTGATTCTGACCCTCTGCGACCCCATGGACCACTGTCCACCAGGCACTCCTGTCCTCCAGCATCCTCCTCAACTCACTCAGCTCTGTGCCCATTGTTTCTACAATACCATCTAGCCATCTCATTTTTGACCACCTCCTTCTTCTTTTGCCCTCGACCTTTCCAAGCATCAAGGCTTTCTCAAGTGAATATTCTCTTCTCATTTGATGTCCAAAGTACTTTAGCTTCATCTTTACAATTTGACCTTCTAAGGAGCAGTCAGGGTTAATTTCTTCTAAGATTGACCTATTTGTTCTCCTCGCTGTCCAGGGGACTTTCAAAACTCTCCTCCAGCACCACATCTCAAAGGCATCTATTCTTCTGCACTCAGTTTTCCTAATGGTCCAGCTCACACAACCATACATTCCCACAGGGAATACCACTGCTTTGACTATGCGCATTTTTGTTTGCAATTTGATGTTTCTTCTTTTCACTATGTTCCCCAGGTTTCTCATTGCTTGTCTCCCAAGAATCAGTCGCCTTTTTATTTCATGGCTGCAATCAGAAGAGTAGCGTGCCTTGACGGGGCCCCGTATAAAAATTTGTTTGGGGGCCCTTAGGAAGGGTAAAGATTTGTTTTGCTTATGCACATTGGGGGGCCCTGTGGCCCGGGGGCCCCGTATAATTGATACGGCAGATACGGCGGTAGCTACGCCTTTGGCTGCAATCACCATCTGCAGTGAGCTTAGATCCTAAGAAAGTAAAATCTGTCACTGCTTCTACTTCTTCCCCATCTATTTTCCAGGGACTGATATAGGGCCCATTGCCATGATCTTTGTTTTCTTTATATTGAGTCTCAAGCCAGCTTTTGCACTTTCTTCTTTCAACCTAATCAGGAGCTTCTTTAGGTCCTCCTCACTTTCTGCCATTAGGGTGGTATCATCTGCATATCTCAAATTGTTGATGTTTCTCCCAGCAATTTTGATCTCAAATTGTGATTCCTCCATCCTTGCATTACACATTATGTGTTCTGTGTATAAGTTGAATAAGCAGGGTGACAAAATGCAGCCTTGTCTTACTCCTTTTCCTATTCCAAACCACTCCATCATTCCATTTTCTCTCCTAACTGTTGCTTCTTGATTCATGTACAGATTTCTCATGAGGTGTTCCGGTATTCCCACCTCTTTAATTACTTGCCACATTTTGTTGTGATCCACACAGTGAAAGGCCTTGGTGTAGTCAATGAAACATTAGTAGACTTGTTTCTGATATCCCTTTGTTTTTTCCATGATCCATCTTATGTTGGCAATGTGGTCTCTAGTCCCCCTGCCTCTTCTGAAATCCGCCTGCACTTCTGGTAATTCTCTCTCCACATACTGTTGCAGCCTATCCTGTATTATCTTGAGCATCACCTTGCTAGCGTGAGGGATGAGTGCAATTGTTTGATAATTTGAACATTCTTTGGCATTACCCTTATTGGGGAGTGTAATGTATACTGATCTTTTCCAATCCTGTGGCCATTGTTGTGTTTTCCAAATCTGCTGGCATATAGAATGTAGTAATTTGATTCCATTATCTTTTAGGGCTTCGAAAAGTTCAACTTGGATACCATCATCTACGAAAAATAGGTATTTTTGCTCCCCCAAGAATTTTAGAGTTAAACTGCATCTAAGGAGTTAAATGGGTTTGTCTCTACAACAGCTATAGAATCACTGTTCTGATGTTTAAATGCTCTTGGTGATCATGCATTATTTTGGTTTGGGGGAGCAGTCAGGTTTTTTATTTTTACATTGGAACTTTACCATTCATATAAATTAAAATATCAAAGCCTCCCTCACACATCTTGCATCATCAGAAGACCAGCTCAGATGCACTTTGAGAGTTGGGTTACATAAATTGAAGAATGAGATGGTACAGTCAGAGTTTGGAATAAGGTCATTAAAATTAATTGGTTATCCGTAATTTGTTATAATTTTTAGTAATGATTTTTAAAGTTTATTTTAATAGTTTCAACAGCAGCAAGCACTTGACAAAATATTAGCTACTCACTTTAATTCTCTACTTTGAGTTAATATGGAGGACTGTGGTAATTTAAAATTTAAAGATTAACTGATATGTTACAATGGACATCATATTTTTTTAAAAAAAATATTCACTAAAATAATTAAGGTGGGGTTTTTTGTGGGGTTTTTTTTTTAAATTAACACTCTATAACTTTAACAGACTCTGGGTAGAATGACTTATGCCACTTTCAGACTGCAAAAGAAAGATACATTTTTATGCCTGGCTGTTCCTCATTTCTTCCTTCCTTTCATGTTTATACAAACCTTCCTGTGCTTATTTTTTTTTCTTGAACCTTCTCATATCTATATCCTTTTGCTCTCCCTGTCCCATTTTTCTTACAATCTGGAGTGTCATACTTTTGAAGCTGTTTTAATCTTCTTATCGGTAACTCTTCCCAGTATTTTATGTTCTGTTCTTTTAAAAATAATCTTTAGCTCTTCCTTAGTAGGCAGATGTGCTTGTACATGATTATTCTCAGTACCCTGAGGCTGCTGGCCTACACCCTCCACACACAGGAGAAGAGTCAAGCAATAACACAACAGAATCACTTTCTCCCTCTGTTGCTTGATTTATCCTGGTCCTGCTTGCTAGAGAAATCCTACAGTCTACTCATCCTTCATGTCTTGAGCATGCAAATGCTTCATCCTAAAATTATGTGGGTGTTGCCCCCTACTCTTGTCCCAAACACCATATGGAGCTACGTCCCCATGAAAATGGAGCTGAAGCCCTATAGCAAAAATGAACCACTTTAGGGGCTGACATACTGCATTAGACTACCCCAAGAGACCTCAGGGGGTGGAATATTATGACATTGCCAGAATAAAATTACACTAGCAAAATAATAATTCCCCACCCCACCTCTAGTAAAAGGCACAGTCCATGTGTTTTGTTTTGTTTTGTTTTGTTTTGTTTTGTTTTGTTTTGTTTTGTTTTGTTTTGTTTTGTTTTGTTTTGTTTTGTTTTGTTTTGTTTTGTTTTGTTTTGTTTTGTGGGAGGGAGCAGTGTTTTATTCAGTATTTTGATCAATCACTCAAATTTGGTGGCGGAAGGCAGCAGGAGGTATAAAAACCTATGAAGGATAAATCTGATCCACAAGTGCTTGTGATTCACTACTGCCTTACAGCAGTTCTCTTCTATGACAGTGTGGCTTGTAGACAAGAGGTATGAAGCACCTTCAGCATACCAGATGCTTACACCATAAGCAGTCTTAGACAGCTGCAAGGCTCCCATATATGCTCTTCCCAGCACCCACCAACACTGGGAATTGCATATACAGTATGGGAGTGGATGGAAAAAGTTGAATCCCCTGGCTTGGGCTCAAAAGACATGAGTTGAGGGGGACTGGGACTGCTCTGGTGCTGAACAAGCATGAACACCTTAAATAAAAGAGGACAAGTCCACCCCCAGATCACCCGAGATAGCAGGGGGTTTTTGTGCTACTTCCCAGTTCTCTTCCAAACTCCTGGAACTGCTGCATCCTGTTCTCCAGTCACCAAGGTATGCAAGTGGAAGATAACATTACAACTGTTCTGGTATTTTAGCAATGGTATGTCAGATATTCAGCAGGGCATGATCATCATCAGAATAAAAGTAAGGGTAGTGTATATCAAGAACAAAATGTCTATCAATTTAAGGGAGTCAGACGGTGGTGGTGAAGAATTAATAAAATGTTAATATAATAGCACAATACTAGCCCATTCTTAACCTTCATCAAATCATTTTTATAATGTTGATTCTAATGCTCTTCCTTTTTCCTATTCTCTCAGAGAGAGGGAGAAAGCTGGCAGGTAGTCCCAGAATTGCTTGAGTCTGCTTGCCGCCTTCCCTTCCTGTTGATGCTTTCTGCTCTTTCTGCAGGAATACCTATAGTGGTGCATGAAGCAGTGCTAGTAATAAAGGTCTAAAAGTCACCAAAGACCAAACCCTAGAGCAGGGGTAGGCAACCTACAGCCTGTGGACTGAATCTGGCCCAGGGCATCAAATAATTCGGCCCCTGGCTTTGCTCCAGCTGCTCTCACTGCTGGCAGAATTGACCTCAGACTTGTTTACAGCTGTTTTAAACATGCTTATGACAGCCATAAATGAGTCCACAACTGAAGCAAATGCATTTATAACAGCTGTAAATGAGTCAGTGGCTGTTGCAAATGTGTTTACAACAACCGTAAACAGCAGTGAGCAGGGGGAGCACCAGTCTGGCTCACTCAGTTGTCTGAGCATGACCTGGCAACTCTTGCCTTAGAGTAAAGTGGCTAAAAATTCATCAGAACAGAACTACTCCATGCTGTTACCCTATGTTTGGTCTCACACTCCATCAGCATGAACATTAGGAGGGCACTGGCAGGCTACATGGAAGAAAGCTAAAGAAACAGACATTGTGTTGCTCGCTCCTGTCCTCTTGTTAATAAAAAGTATTATTGTGTTGTCACTTTTTGTACTAAAGCAGAATTTCCTGAGTTTCAATGGACAGCAGAGCCTCTCCCATACATTTGTCAGTATGCTCTTCTACTTCAAAAGAAGAGATGGGGTGGGGAGCTTGTCAATTAAATGTAAATTTCTAACTAGGGTATTACGTTGCCTTGCGCCTCCCCTACGTCTTCTTCCGCCTCTCCTCTTACGCCCTCTGCGTCGGTGGCCACAACCACCATGACGGCTTCTTCTGCTGCGATGTCTGTGATACCTTCGGAATCTTGACATTGTCTTTGAATCTTACATCTGTATTCTAGTTTCTGTCCAAGATGGTGACAGGTGCCTGGCTTGGTGGTTAGTGTTGATCTGCCTCAGGTGATATGCTGAAGGCTAACATTTCCTTGTGATCTCTAAGCCACCAATTATGACATAGATGAGATTCTTCCTCTGAAGCATTACATCACAATGGCCCTCCTCATGGTGTGCTGTGCTGTTCCTTGATTTATACCAGGGATGTCCAAACTAGATACAGCCCCCGACAGCAATTCATCCTGCCCACAAAGCCCTTGTCACTCCCAGAAGCAGTAGTAAAACACACCCGTACGGGCATGTTTTACTTCCGCTTCCAGGAGCGACAAGGGCTTCGCATGCAGGATGAATTGGCATTGGGGGCCAGATCCAACCTGTGGGCCAAAATGACCAGACCCCTGAACTATGTGACTGGCCCATGGACCAAAAAATTTGGGCATCCTTGATTTATACAGGTTTAGAAATATTTAAGATAACTATAATTGCTGCTAATCTTTGTGCTAACATTCCTATTCTATTTATCCTGGAGAATTTGACACCTAGAGCTATCCAGAAATGATACATTGTAACTTAAGAATGCTAATGGTTATAAGTTAAGAAATTGCCATTGACAGTATCATGCGAGCTGGGGAAAATGTGTAAAAACCATCACTAGTCTGTACTACTGTATTCTGTTGCTATATGGAGTCAAAGCTTGGACATTGTCTAAAGCATCTGAAAAGAGAATTGAAGCTTTTGAAATGTGGATCTACAGACAGCGTCTAAGGATATCATGTGTTGACCATGTGACTATTGTAGAAGTGTTGCGCCGGATGAATAAAGAACAAGAACTGTTTAAGACCATTAAGCAAAGAAAGCTCCAATGTTTTGGCTATACTCTAGTACCTTTGATAATGTTATGACTTGGTTCTACAAGTCATGACGTTATCTGATTCTTAGCATTGTCCAATGCATGCATGAAACAACGTTAAAAAAAGCCCTGACAGCGGGGGTGGTGTATTGGACCCAATCCACCACCCCCGCTCCGATCCCTTGCCTGGACGCCCAACCCCCGTAGCAATAGTGCACCCGGGCAAGGGTTGCCTTGGCTGAAATCACACCACCACCTGCGCAGGGGAGGGGGGTTGATTTTAGCTAAGCCAAGCCAAGCCCGGGTGCACGATCGCTCACCCGGGCTCGGCTCAGCTTTGGCAACAATCCTCCCCCATGGGGAGGGGGGATTGTCACCAAAGCCAAACCGAGTTGCGGCTAGCGATCGCCAGCCACAGCTTGGTTTGGCTTGTGTTGGCCGAAAAGCCCCGCATGAATGTGGGGTTTTTCAGCCAACACAAGCCTTGCCCAGGTGGGTGATCCCCCCCCCCATGTGCTCAGCTTGTCTTGGCCAACAAGCCCCACATGCATGCGGGGCTTTTCGGCCAACACAAGCTGAGCACAGGGGGGGTGATCGCCCACCTGGGCAAGGCTCATCTTGACTGATAAGCCCCATGTACACGCGGGGCTTGTCAACCAAGACAAGCTGAGCACGGGGGTGGGTGGGGGGTGGGGGGCGATTGCCCACCTGTGCAAGGCTTGACTTGGCCAATAAGCCCTGTGCGCACGGGGCTTGTTGGCTGAGCCAAGCTGAGCACAGGTGGACAATATCCACCCCCCATCCACAGCGATCCATCGCTGTGACTGCAGTAGGGTCGGGAAAAAGGTGCGCACCTTTCCCCTGACCCTACTGCAGTCTCAGAGATCATGAGGGGTGGGGGTGGATTGGGCTACCCAATCCACCCCCACCTGCAGTGATCCATTGCTGTGGGTGGGGATAGATTGGGTAGATGTTCTACCCAATCCACCCCCCCAACGATTGCATTGGACAACGCTAAAGAATCGTTATCCGATGCAAGTTTTTTCCAAAAAAACTTGAATCGTTATCTGATTCTAGCGTTATCTGATGCAATCGTTATCCGAGGTATTACTATATCATGAGGAACAAAATAAAGTATAGCATTCTCAAACTCTCTGGAAGGAAAGATCCCTGAGAAAAGAGGCCCCAGATGTAGATGGACTTCATGGCTGAAGAACCTGAGAGAGTGGTGTGGCGTGTCCTGGGAAGAACTGTTTTGAGTAGTTAAGAACAGGTAGACTATTGTCATGATGATAGCCAATATCTGGAACAGATACGGCACCCGAAGATGATGATTCTGTACAAATGAATGAGACCTCACAAGTCAACAATCTGCAACACAAGAAACAATATGGTGTTACATTTTAATGGATATCCTCAGCTTAAGGGAAATGCTGTGACCTGAACCAGATAGTTGCTAATTAAAGAGTTCATCAGGTTAGATCCTCATTTATTTGAAGTACTGTAAAATTATTGTACATGTAACTTCTCATATGCTTGTAAGGCAATCTGAAATTGAAGTGGGAATATTTTTAATTAATGGCAATCCAGTTCATTCAAGGAGGATTTTAAACAATCATAATATCAAGAATGTCTGAGTTGGAAGGAGTCAACCCCCTGCTTAATGCAAGAATCCAAATTAAAGCAGATCTGACAGATGTTTGTCTAGTTCTCTCTTGAATACTTTCAGTGTTGGAGCGCTCACAACCTCTCAAGGCAGTTAGTTCCACTGTCATACTGCTTTAACCATTAAGAGGTTTTCCCTCATATTCAGCCTGCATCTGGCTTCCTTTAGTTTGAGTCATTATTACATGTCCTGCATTCTGGGATGATTGAGAACTGATCCTTCCCTTCCTCTTTATCTTTCAGGTATTTGAAGAGCCCTATCATATCCCCTCTCAGTCTCATTTTCTCAAGGCTAAACATGCCCAGTTCCTTCAGTCTTTCCTCATAGGGCTTGGTTTCCGTTCGTCTAATCTTCCTTGTTGCTCTTCTTTGTATCTGCTCTAATTTGCTTGCATCTTTCTTAAAGTGTAGTGCCCAGAATTGGACACAGTACTCTAGATGTGGTCTAACTAGTGCAGATTTTTAGGTTTTGGAGACTATACTGTTAATGCAGCCTAAAACAGTGTGGGCTTTTTTTGAAGCCACATTGTAACAATGATGAACTGAAGTGGGGGATTCTTTAATTAGTGGCAATCTGTCAGTATATATAATAATGATGATGATGCCATTTCCAAATGGAGGTATGTAAGCCAATTTTGGATGCTGTATTAGTACTACCATGACATAGATTAGTCACTAGGTAACACTTGACTTACTTCCAGTAGTCCAGGAGTTTCAAACAGGAACATTTACAAATGTATGCACCTAGCTTTTGAATTCCTTGCCGTCATGAAGAAGCTGTGAGCATTAGATTATTTCCCTTCTTTCAATTTATAATCAAATGAACGACCGGACATAACTAAAGGCTCATAACTTTGGAAAATATGCACAAATACTTTTGTGTACAGTGGTTGTGAACTTAGGGCTCCTGATGTTCTTGGACTACAATTTCCATTGTCAGGATGTGTAGGAGTTATAGTCTAAAAACATCTAAGGGACCAAGTTTGGTAGCTAGTGCTTTAGTCATGGTCAATTGTTTATAACCACTACAATTCTGGGCAAATGTATCAGACATTTCAAGTTAATAGCTTTCAATTAAAAAAACAATGGTCTATCAGATAAAATCATGCAAACAAAATTGACATAGTTCCCTTCCTCCAGCCCCGAGAAAGAAATTATTGCAAGAGTCGGGATACCTGAACGGGGAGAGGAAAAGAGACACATAAGACCTAAAATCATAATATGATGGCTTGGTGCCACTTCCTTTTCCTACCAAAAAAAAAGGAGGTGAGCAGAGGAGTTACATCTGTCTTATTTCAGCCATTTCAAACAGCTGCTGTGCTGGGTGGGCAGACTGATCTGATTCCTCATGTTGGAAGTTGTAAGCCAAAACATCTGCAAGGCTAAAGGTTTCCTTTCCCTTGATTTAAGCTATACCTCCAAGCCTCCAGTGACCTGTTTAAAAAAAAAGTCCAAACTGGGTAAGACCCTATTTCTCCAGCTCCCCAACATTCCAATAAATGGGAACAGGGAAAACATGGGACCGGATGCACATTAAGTAAACCTGGTCTGTGGCAATGTGTTCTGTTGAGTTTCTTCTGGCTTCCAGTACACAAAAGCTTCTTTTCTGGCAAGAATCCTGTGATGTTTTCATTCCTTATTTCTTGTAATGCAACAGAAGACTTCTTCTGTTGGTACTATGATACTGAGCAGCCCAAGAAACCATTATGCATGATTGCTATTCTATTAAATGGAAGATGAGTTACCCAAAAAAAGAGATTTTTTTTTCTTCCTCTTATGTTGTTCAGCTGCAGGACCATATCAGATAAATATTGAACTCTGAACTAAGATGAGCTGATTCAGATAATTTTAAATCAGCTTTGAAACAAACTGAATAAGACTGACACATCTGGAACCACCAAATGACCTGATCTCAAGTTGTTCTCACCAATTCAGAACAATCTGGGGGCAAATGATTGTCTGTACTTTATAAAGAAAATATCATGATAGGATGATCACCATTCACACTATCCCCATAAAACATGGACAATGGTCAGGAATGGTTAGTAATAGAGTCCAACAGTGCCTGGGGATCTAAGGTTAGGAACTAATGTAGACCTAAACTGAGTCCACTGGGTTCTAATTGGATGTACTATGTGAGCAAAAAGTATAAAATATCTGTTCCAGTGCCATTTAGGTTCTGAAAGCAAAGCATAGATTTCTGTCTTATAAATAATGGTTAGGTTAGGGCTGTGTTTCTACACTCCCTCTCCTGGGAAATGTGTCAACTTAACAGATAGTACAAGAGAGTGTTGCACAGTCAAGTAATGGCTGTGCAATTAGAATGTGTGGTGCTTGCACCAAAAGGGTGAGATATAAATGTGAATAAATAAATAGATGTGCTAGATCAGGGTTCTTCAAAATTGGCTCTCCAGGTGTTTGTGGACATCAATTACCAGAAGCCATTTCATGTGCCATTTCATGTGCCCCTCACCCGTCCAAGAGAATTTGAAAAACAAAATAGACACCCCTTTGAAACTGTTGGGACAAAATGGCCACCCCCATCGTGCAGGCAGGACAAACTGGCTGTCTTGCCCTCAAAGCTGACTGACAGACCATGACCTGGCCCCCAGCTTGAGAAGATTGGGAATCCCTGATCTAAAAATTAAGCACATCAACTAACACTAACTTCCATTAGTAAGGTTGTTGTTGTTTTTAAAACACTCCATGGTTCTAATCAATTCATATTGAGTAATCATACCATTAACATGAGTTTCCAGTGGACATTTATTTAACAGGTTGCTATGGGACCAGGAAGATCTTACATTTGATTGTGAGATAAACAGGGACTTTATTTTTAGATTTTCATGCAATGTTGACTTGATTGCATCAGAGGAAAAGGAAAGACATCAGCAATAACTGAGGATAAGGAGTTCAATGCTATTTTTATCTGGGAGTGCTAACTTTGTGACTTCCTCACATTGGCCAAGTTATCAAGATGACCTATAGAAGCCGCTGGAGGCAGCGGTTAATTCTTATCATAAAGAAAACCATCCTGCTGATGACTGTGGAATACAACAAGAGAAGAATTAAAGAGGTCCTAGATAATTCAAATAACATATTATGCATTCCCTCAACTTTGTTTCCTTTTAACTAACTGATCACTGTCTCTGCACCATGGGATTTTATTGCATTTATGAATGTGAACACATACAGACCTGCACATGATTTATTTTTGATGTGTGTGCACATGTGTGTGCCAAATCAAAAACTATGAATAAGATACATAAATTGGGGTCAGTTTATGAAGGTTGAAACAAAGGTACAGTATTAGAATGGGTTTGCTATGTGATCATATTCAGACATTCCTCTGCTTTAAAACCTGTATGAAAAGCAGATACAAAATGGTATTTTGCACACTGGGAATAAGTGTTGAAGTTGGTGAGCACAAAGAAGGATTTATTTTTAGTTCTTCTTTGAAGAACTTATCAAATCGTATTCAGGACAAATAGAATTTGAAATAACCAAAATCTGGGTGTGAATGAAAGCAGAAATGCCACACTTTCCTATCCTTTTCCAAGACCTATTGTGGGGGAGACTCCGCCTGTTTGTGCATTCCTTTTAAATATTGCTAGGCATTGTCATGTTTGTTGCCATTTCTGGCCAGCTCTTGCTGCCCAAAGATGAGGAAAGCTACATTTTTGGGGGACACAACTACTTAACATGACCTACAGCCAGCATGTGGTTATGAAGTTCTGACAGCTGTAGTCCAAAAAAGTAACTCCCACTATATCTGATTATGTAGATCAGGGGTGCTCAACCTTTTTAAGCCAGGGACCAGATCATGGTCCCTCAAACTGTTGGTGGGCTGGATAGCTGTGACAAGTGGGGAAGTGATGGTAGCTCAGAGTGGTCCCCCCACTCCCACCACCACTGTTGCTGGCAGTGGGACCACCCCTGAGCCACCCACCACTCCACCCACACGAGCAGCAGCAGCAGAGGGACCACCCCAAACCACCCACCACTCCACTTCCACCCACACCACCACCACCGGTGACCACCACCACCCACCCACTGCTTTCCCCCACCCCCTGCTGCTTCCCTGCTTATCAGCCTGGAGGAGCTGCATGGCACCAAATCACTGGGACCAAGACCTCACTCCAGCCGCCACTTCAGCTTCCACCGCCACCACCTCCATCCTTGTCTCCTCCACTTCACTCCGCTTGTTGTAAGCTTTACAACATCCGCCCAGCTACAGAGTGCCATTATGGACATGGCAAGCCAAGCAGAGGAGACAACAATTGAGGTGGTGGTGGTGGAAGTGGCAGCTGGAAGGAGGGTGTGGGTCAGATGATTTGGTGCCATGGGCCAGATCCAGCCCACAGGCCATAGGTTAAGAACCCCTGCAGTGAAACAGGCCACTGTGGCATATGAAAATGCAGTTTTCTGTTCCCTTTGTGTTGCAATGGTGACCTGAAGAGCAGTATTTATCATGGTTTGATTTTCCAAATGTTTTGGATTTATAATCTCCCAGAAGCCCTCATCAACATGCCTGATGCACACAGAGTTATTGGCCAGAGCTTCTGGAGCACCAAGGGTTGAGGGCAATTGCTCTAGAGCAGTGGTTCCCAATCTTTTTTTTTTTTGCCCTAAGCATCTCTAAAATCCTGATGGCCTCCCTCTGTGACATATAATTCTTTTTATTCAAAAAGTTAACTCCATTTCACATAGAGGGAGCCTAAAAGGCCATTAACTGTTAATAACTCATTATCAAATCCCCCCTTTAAAATCAAATTGCCCCCCTGTGGGGTGTGTACCCCATATTAGGAACCATGAGTCTAGAAGAATGTTAATGTCAGCATTCCCGTAGCTGTCCTTGGACATGATCTCGTCAAGAGGGGGAGAGCCTTTCTGGAGAGTTTCCGATTTCATGGAATAAACTTAGTGCTCTCTCAGTAAGCCACAAACATCTCAGTAGACCTTTGGGCTGTGATCAAAGTATTGGGCTGAAGAAAAGTAAACGTTCCTCCTTCTTTGTGGACTGTGACCAAGAGCCTGTCTCAGTGTGTTTAATCTTCCATGAGAGATCAACAGAACAATTGGTGAAACAGAATTCTCCATTGGGCCCACTATTTGTTTGTTTGCTCATTTGAAAAATGGCAACCTTTTGAACTCACACCATCCTAACTCTGAGAATTTCCCTTTTGTTAAACATAACAAATAGAAATAAAATGATTACATAAATCCTTGCTAGACTATCAGGCTGAATCTGCTGCTGTCAGAACAAAGGAGGAAAAAGCTTGTAATCCATCCAGTGTCCTGTGCATATAATCAATCAGACTTCAAAAGATGACATTACACAAGAAGATTCTTCAATTTAATTATTTTCTTGTTCATTCTTAACCAATTACTGGTGAAAGCAATATTTGAAAGGCAAGAAAATATGGGTGAAAAATCTTATAACTGGATTGTAAGAGTCTTGCCCTTATCTTACTTACAAGGGGAGAAGACATTTCTGTGTGAGACTCTCTCCAGAAATCTGAAGTTATTTTGATCTCCAAAGGCTAGAGCAGGGGTTAGTAAACTTGGCTTTCCAGATGTTCTTGGACTTCAGTTCCCAGAAGCCCTGATCAGCAGGTATACTCGCTTGGGCTTCTGGTAACTGAAGTCCAGGAACACCTAGAGAGCCAAGTTTGCTGACCCCAAGCACTAGTGAAAGGCATCATGAAGGAAATCTTCCCAGAGAAGATTTTCAGTCCAGGAAGTGTCAGCAAACAGGATGGCTGCAGAATTATGGAGAGGTCTTCCTGAAATTATAGCTACAGAGGCCTACTCCAACAGTAACTTAAAAGAGCACTTTCTTCTGCATGGCTCCCAGACTGTACCATATGCCTAACTGATAGATTTTCATTCCTGAGGCTTGTAAGATCAGTATGAAGACCTATCTTTTTAAATTGCAATGATATATATTGTTTAATTTATTGTGATGAATTTATTTGTATATTTTAATTTTAATCGTTTTTAAATCATATCTATTTTATTACTATTGTTGAAGTAGTTGAAGAACCATGGGAAAAGAGTTAGAGATGGGCATGTTTAGCACCAGCACAGATGCTCTTCAAAGTCTTTTAAGTGTTGGGAAGATGGGAGGAAAGAGTTATCAGACATAAAAATCTACATTTTAAAACTCCATTGTATAGATTTGAAAACCTCAGAGGCAGGAAGCTTGTTTTACACCCTTAAAAACCCAACTTTAGCCACAGCAAATTATGAACAGCTCATCCACAGAAAAATAAGACATGACTGCTGACAACAAGTGCTGATACAGCACTGGGGGTGTAAAATGTGTTGCTATTTTTTTTAATGCAGAACTGATATGTAACTAAAGAGATGAGAGTTCCGCATACCCACGGCTTTGTAGGTTCCAATGGGAAAGGGTAAAAATGGATATTATAGATGTGTGAGAATTGAAAGCATGTAATAGGTGGAAAGCTTTGTGCAGACTTTCATGACTGATAGCTCAGATTTCACAGGAATAGCATGGATAATTCCTAAAGACTAAACAAAGCAAGCTAATTTGCAAACCCAGGTGAAAGAAGCTCCTGCTGCAAAACTCATTAATTCCCCACCCACCCCACCCCAACAAGGGATTGTTTGTGGCATCTGTTTCTGCTTGCATATCCAACCATCACTTCCATTTGGGCATGAAAACATCCAGTGTGTTTTAAAGAACAAGAAGTTGGTTCTCTAACAAAGTAGGCTTACTCAGTGTTGGAAGTTGATTTACTAAATTGAGTGGCCAATTTTGGTACAACATGGATTAGTGTGAGCTAAATCATATCCAGAGCAGGTACCTGAAGTGGCACTATAAACTGTCTAGTAGACTAGTGAAGGTAATAAAGGCAGACTACTTCAAAACAAAGGGGATTAAACAAGTTTACACAGGATAATCCAACCAACTGATTGACGGATTAATCCATCAATTGTATTCCAGTTTACTTTTCAACGGAGCCCCAAGCTATAGATTATAAGTAATTTACTTATCTATAACAAGTTAATCTTTGTACAGAAAATATGGGGAAGTTACATTTTAAAGGCAATATTACAAGCAGGAACAATACTTACTTTATTGTTTTAATAAACAGCATCTTCTAGTTACTTTCCAAAGTTACTTTTAGAAGATACTCTAAGAATCATTTTGACTGGATTTCCCCCCAACATTTATGCAATTTTCTTCACAGTTCTAAAGTTCCACCCCTAAATGGAACAAAGTAGACCGAAAAGATTGCAAGTAGCGGGGGGGGGGGGGGATGAAACATTTTTTTTTACTATTGTGACATGTAATGACATCACATTATTTTTCAAGCACTGTAGTAAATAATGAATGTAACTGGAATAAATCTTATTGGCAAATTACTGCAATTTGAGAAATCAGTATAGCTATTTATTGTTGTGTGGCCAATCATACAATAGCAAATGCTTGTGCTAACTTCTTAACTTGCTGCAATTTGCTAACAAGGTTTACACCTATTATTATTATTATTATTATTATTATTATTATTATTATTATTATTATTATTATTATTATTATTATTATTATTATTATTATTATTATTATTATTATTATTATTATTATTATTATTATTATTATTATTATTATTATTATACACCACCATTTTCCAAGGACTCTGGGCAGCTTACAGTCTAAAAGAGTTAAAACACATCACTTACAATTCAAGATTTAAAATCAAGGATTAAAAGACTAAAAAGTTTTTAAAAAATAAGTTAAAAACCACAACGGGGAGAGAGAGATGGGGTTATTTACAGCAGCCAGCCAACTGAACTCACTGCCTGGCCCACACATGCCCCACCAGCCAGGTCTTCACCCTCTTTCTGAAGGGCAGCAGCTCTGTCTGGAGACGCAATACACTTGGCAAATTACATTACTTTGGTAAGAATACTCATAGGATTAATTTTTTTGCAAATATATTGTTCTGCTATTATCAGGATGATCTCCCTTCTTTTCCCTCTCTTTTCTTCCTTTGTAAGTTATTATAAGCTGCAAAATAGTTATTGCTGCTGGGAGATGCCTAACAAGTTCATTGCAGCTGTATTTTTTTCTTTTATTTCAGCAGGGCTGGATGAAGCACAAATGGGAATAAAGATTGCTGGGAGAAACATCAACAACCTGAGATACACAGATGATACTACCCTAATGGCAAAAAGTGAAGAAGACCTAAAGAGCCCCTTGATGAGTGTAAAAGAGGAGAGCGCAAAAGTTGGTCTGAAAATCAACATAACACACACACACACCCCAAGATCATGGCATCTGGACCCATCACTTTCTGGTATATAGAGAGTAAGGAATGGAAGCAGTGACAGACTTTACCTTCTTGGGATCTAAGATCACTGCCGATGGTGACTACAGCCATGAAATAAAAAAAAACACTTACTCCTTGGGAGGCAAGCTATGGCAAACCTAGGCAGCATAATAAAAAGAAGAGACATCACCCTACCAACAAATGTCTGCATCGTTAAAGCAATGGTCTTCCCAGTAGTAATGTACGGCTGTGAGAGCTGGAGCATAAGGAAGGCTGAGCGTAGAAGAATAGACACCTTTGAACTGTAGTGCTGGAGGAGACTCTTGAGAGTCCCCTGGACTGCTAGGAGATCAAATCAGTCAATCTAAAAGGAAATCAACCCTGACTGCTCATTGAAAGGTCAAATACTGAAGCTGATGCCTAAGTACTCTGGCCACCAAATGAGAAGAGAGGATTCACTTGATAAGACCTTGATGCAGGAAAAAAATTGAAGGCAAAAGGAGAAGGGGGTGGCAGAGGATGAAGTGGATGGATGGAATCATTGATGCGATGGGCATAGATCTGGCTGGGGTGTGGAGTATGGCACAGGAGCCTGGCATGCAGTGGTCCATGGGGTCGCAAAGGGTCGGACTCAACCGTGCGACTGAACAACAACAATAGCCAACTAATATTTGTTCTGATAGTCTTTCTTGGAACAAAGTTTCAACAACATTTAGCAAGAACCACTCATACCGTGGGGTTACCTAACTGAGGCTAACAATTGAATTTAGCCTTATGATTTTTCATTTTATTATATGTAAACAGCTTGGATGATTTAGTATACCAAGTGTTAAATGAATATTACATGTAAGAAGGCAAATAAATAAAATGAACTTAGAGAAGTGATTTTCCTCAGGAGTGTAACAAAGGGAAAAAAACAGATCTATTTCTCTCTCCACGCCTACTCTGATCCAGTTACTTGCTAGCTATTGCTACTTGTTGGACTAGGACTCTTTCGTTTATTTATTTATTGTATTTATTTTTTCAACTTATATTGCCACCTCACTCCGGAGACTCCAGGCGGCTCACAAGAAGAATAGGAATAGATCAAAAATCTAAAAATCCCACTAAAACACCTACCCAAGCAATAGATTAAGAAATTGTTCTTGTTCAGTCGCACAGTTGATTCTGACCCTTTGTGACCCCATGGACCGTTGCCCGCCAGGCATCCTGTCCTCCACCATCTTCCTTAACCCACCCAGCTCTGTGCCCATTGCATCTGCAATACCATCTAGCCATCTCATTTTTGGCCACCCCTTATTCTTTTGCCTAAGATCGACCTATTTGTTCTTCTTGCTGTCCAGGGGACTCTCAAAACTCTCCTCCAACACCACATTTCAAAGTCATCTATTCTTCTGCGCTCAGCTTTCCTTATGGTCCAGTTCTCACAACCACACATCACCAACAGAAATACCATTGCTTTTACTATGCGAATTTTTGTTTGCAAGGTGATGTCTCTACTTTTCACTATGTTCCCCAGGTTTCTCATTGCTTGTCTCCCAAGAATCAGTCACCTTTTTATTTCATGGCTGCAATCACCCTCTGCAGTGATCTTTGATCCTAGGAAAGTAAAGTCTGTCACTGCTTCTATTTCTTCCCCATCTATTTTCCAGGGACTGATACGGCATGTTGCCATTATCTTGGTTTTCTTGATGTTGAGTCTCATTCCGTATTCTGTCCTAATTGTTGCTTCTTGACTTATGTACAGATTTCTTATGAGACATATAAGGTTTCTGGTATTCCCATCTGTTTGATTACTTGCCACATTTTGTTGTGATCCACAAAGTCAAAGGCCTTGGTGAAGTCCATGAAACAGAAGTAGACTTGTTTCTGATATTCCTTTGTTTTCTCCATGATCCAACGTATGTTGGCAATGTGGTCTCTAGTTTCCCTGCCTCTTCGGAATCCAGCCTGCAGTTCTGGTAATTCTCTCTCTACGTGCTGCAAGGCCATAGGCAGGATTCCAAATGTGGCTGGGTAAACATCGGGAGTTTGAGGTTGGGCGAGCTGCTAACTCAGGGTCGGCAATGCCCACCCTGGCCAACCCTGGCTACGGCCCTGCGTGCTGCTGCAGTCTATCCTGCATTATCTTGAGCATAACCTTGCTAGCATGTGGGACGAGTGCAATTGTTCGATAATTTGAACATTATTTAGAGACCATGATTCAAATTCTCACTTGGTCTCCTTCTTCCATGTCTAGGCCAGACGTGAAACTGCCAAAATGAAGGCAACTTTTGGTGAGTTCATTGTACAGTTTTCTTTGCCTGACCTAGTGTGAGAAAGATTAGCTGGCAGCACAAGGTTGCCATTACCAGGATATGCTCGATTGTGGTTCAAAAAATCCCATAATCTTCAAGAAGGCTCTTTCTGTGTCCCCCTTCTCACTTGGTAATGAAAACTCACGGGGGGGGGGGAGTAGAACTGGTAAAGGCATTATTTAAATATCTCACCTTAAAATCCCTGTTAAGATTTATGAAATGTGCAACTTGACAACACATACAGTAATAATCTAATTACTACTTGCATTTTTAAAAATCTGCAAGTGAAATGTATATCTGCATTTAATATCATATCTGGCTTGCCCCTTTGACTGTTGAGCATAACCCTGTTGGGTGAGTATAAGAGAGAAACACACACTTCAACTAAGACATTCTTTTTCCTTCCTTTTTTTACCCAAGAAATACAAATTAAATAGTTTTCTCTCCTCTGTTTACAGTGAACAATATTATAGTTTCTCCTTCCCTCATGTACATAAGAGGCTCCATCAACAATCCACCCATTTGTTCAGCAGAATGTAATGTCCTTGACTGAACAAATACTCCATTGGCTCGATCATCTAATGTGGTACCCATAAAAGTCTTGGCAAAAGGTTTTGTATTTTAGTTCTTTCATAAAACTCTATAAATTACAGTTTGTGCAGTGAAGTCTCGCTAATCAGACTTCAACAGAACTTTCTTTTATTGGGGGGTGGGGTGGGGAGAGAAGTAGAAGGAGAAGGCATTTCTGTTTAACAGCTGGTCCTTTTAAAAAAGAAAGAGAAATGTCAGCTAGAATCAATGGGATCAGATAGGTTTGGGCATATTTATAGCAGTTAGGCAGAACTGAGGATGCTTTCCTACTATAGAGTATATAGGTTGTTGAAAACATGGGCCACAATGTGAGTGCTTTAATATTCTGCTGTTCACAATTCTCCATGCATCAGTTTATCCTGTGTCCAAATTTCTTATTGTGTGAATTGTCTGTTGATCTAAATGTGTGAATTGTCTGTGGATCTAAATGTGTGAATTGCCTGTGGATCATAAATTAGGAAATATATATAGAATGAACTTCAGTTGAAGAAAAAGGGGTACAACTCAGTATTGTTTAACTGTCCTATATGGATCAAGCTACAGTATTCTTACATTTTCTCTTCAACAGCTAAGAGAAGAATGTGATAAGGGACCAGTTGCTAAAGGTTAATTTCTCAAGGAGTGGCAACACAATGAGGGAAATCCAAATTAACTCACATTCTCTTTCTCTGGGAAATGGCACCAGGCCATTCACTTCTCTTTGAGATAAGTGGCCACATTTGTTGTTCAGTCGCACAGTTGAATCTGACTTTTTGTGACTCCATGGACCACAGCATGCCAGGCTCCTCTGTCATCTGCCATCCTTTGTAGTCTACCCACATGTATGCCCACTGCATCTATGATGCTGTCTAACCATCTCATCCTCTGCTTTCCCCTTCTCCTTTTTTCTTTCCCAGCATCAGGGCCTTCTCCAGTGAGCCCTCTCTTCTCATTGAGCTTTAGCTTCAGTGTTTGCACTTCCAAGGGGGAGTCAGGATTGATTTCTTTTAGGATTGACTGATTTGATCTCCTTGCAGTCCAGAGGACTCTCAAGAGTCTCCTCCAGCACCACAGTTCAAAGGCATCTATTCTTCTGCACTCACTTACTGTTCAGCTTTCACAGCCATACATTACTACTGGGAAGACCATTGCTTTAATGGTGCAAACTTTTGTTGACTGGGTGATGTCTCTACTTTTTATTAGGCTGCCTAGGTTTGCCATAGCTTGTCTCCCAAAGAGTAAGCATATTTTTATTTCATGACTGCAGTCACCATCTGCAGTGATCTTAGATTACAAGAAGATAAAATCTGTCACTGCTTCCATTTCTTCCCCTTCTACTTGCCAGGGAGTGATGGGGCCTGATGACATGATCACACAAGCATGGTTGTCAGGGACATTACTGTCCTTTTTGTAGAATGCTTCTGTTTATTCTTGCCATCTTTTCCTAATCTCTTCTGGATCTGTTAGGTCCCTACCATTTGTGTTCTTTATCATGGCCATTTTTGTTTGATCTGTTCCTTTATTTTCCCCAATTTTCTTGAAGAGATCTCTGGTCCTTCCCCTTCCATTTTTTTCCTCTATTACTTTGCACTGTTCATTTAAGAATGCCTTCTCATCTCTCCTTGCTGTTCTCTGGAATTCTGCATTCAGTTGGCTGAATCTTTCTCTTTCACCTTTGCTTTTCACTTTCCTTCTTTCTTTAGCTATTTGTAGAGCCTCATCAGACAACAATTTACTTTCTTGCATTTCTTTTTCTTTGGGATGGTTCTAGTTGCTGCCTCCTGTATGATGTTAGAAAGAGTAAAATATGTGCTAATTTGGAATAACCTGAATGGGCAGGAAATTTGATTAATGTCATCACTGAACAGGGTGGCCTGTTAATCCCTACCCAGCCACAAAGAGAGTAGGGCTTTGCTGGGGGAGGGAGGAAGTGTTCTCATTGGGCTGCTGGGCAAAGGGGCAGGGCATACTCTGTGCTGGGAGGATGGAGGAAGCACTCCTATTGGACAGCTGGGCAGAGGGGTGGTGTGTGTGCCCACAGAGAGGATGGATAGGGACTTACAGACCAGGTAGGGACTTATGGGCTACCCTGTAGTTGCATTTTTCCTAACAAGGAGGGGTGCTGGTGTTTGTGGATCATCTGCCACATGACAATATAGATTTGGGAGGATTTGGGATATTATAACCCTTGACTTGGTGGGCAAAGGATGTCATTTGCTACTTCTTCCCCATCTATTTTCCAGGGACTGATAGGGCCTGTTGCCAAGGATGGGCAAAGGATGTCATTTGCTATTTCTTTTTCTTCTTCTTTTTTAATTTTCAACAATATTAAAAAAAATTAACAAAACAAACAAACAACAGAACAGGAAAGAAAAAAAAACAGTTACATACAAAAAGAATAGTTCCCAAGTACATCTTACAACGTTAAAGATGAGGAGGAAAAAAATACATATCAATATAATATAATATAATCACGTATTACTTTAGTTATTTTCTATACATTTACTATACTATATATTTTCACCTTTATATCAACTATCCTCTTTCACCACAATGTTACAACTTTATTATTTTATACATGGTACATATCACCCAGTGCACTAAAGTCCTTAAGTCTACCACCCACTCCTTTTACAACTCAATCATTCTGCCAAAAATACATTATATTTGATGCAGGTTTTCTCCTTTATTATCCATCAATGTGTGTTGCAAAAAAGGTTTCCCAATGTCCCAAAATCTATTTTGTTTTATTAACCCCCTTTTTATATTTAATTCTCATGTAAGTTTTTCATTTAATGCCATATCCCAGACATCAGCATACCATTTACCAATTTCTAAATTCATATCACCTTTCCAATTTCTGGCTACTTGTTGTCTCGCCAACACTAAGAAAATAGACAATAACGCTTTTATATTTTCCTCTAAATTCAATTCCTCTAAGTCCGTTAGTAAAACAATTTTTTCATTCAACTTTAAGCTGATATTTAAATTTTTTGCTATTTCTTGTTCCATTTTATGCCATAAATTGGAAATAATTTTACAATCCCACCACATATGTTTGTATGTCCCAATTTCCTGATGACATCTCCAACATTTTTTTGAGTTGCTACTATTTATTTGATTTAGCCGAACTGGCGTCATATACCAGCGCCACAACATCTTATAGTTGTGTTCTTTAACTATTGTAGACAGATTTCGCATAATCCTACTTTTCCATTTTTTCTTCCAATTCTTATCTGTAATATTAATACTCAAATCCGTTTCCCACAATCTTTTAAGAGTGTCCTGGGATTCATCTATATTGTTTATCATTTTATATAATTTACTTACTATTCCTTTTATCCCCATTGAACCTTTTCTTATTTTATATACCATCTCCTCGAAGTCTGTCAACTGCCTTGTTGGCTGTAATTTCTTTTTATATTGTTTATTCCACTTGTTCAACGTTAGTATCTGAAGCCAGTTCAACTTTAATTCCTTATAAATTTCTTTTTTTGTTTCTTCATTCTCAATTCGATTCAACCAGTCTTTTAGTAAAATTATATCATGTTTGTACATAATATTTTTTAATAATTCTAAATTTTTAACTGGGAATGTTTTAAGATCTTGTGTTATAGCATTTAAAGATAGGACAAAACAGCATTCCTTTGGTCAAACAGAGAAGAGTTTATTATGCATAATAATGATTCTCATGAGTGTTGTCACTCCAAAGATGAGAATAACCTCCATTGAAAGACAGAGCATTTTTAAACAGTTTTCCACGCATTTCTGTTTACTCAAAACGTCTTGACCTGGTTGGCATGACATGTTAGTGTCTGGTTATACAAATTATTATTTCATACTTTCATCATAACATTTGTTTACCTATTACAGGGGTCTCAAAGGAAACTTAAGCAACATATTCTATTTGCAATCAGGGAACATATACTTCTTATGACCCAAGTCCAGGTCAACCTCACCATTTCTGATCATGGGTTATTTAGCAAACATTACTCATTTAATCATCTAGACCTTATTCTAGTCCACGTAAGCATTACAGTTGCCCTTTGTAAGCAGAATTTCTAAATTGCCACGTCGCCTTAGTGCGGCCTTAGTTTCTTTAGCAGCAAGCAACGTTTTGATTTCCTTTTTATTCACATTTTATTTCTATTATTTGATTATGCCACATCACTTGCAACTCTAATATTGGAGAGGTGTTTGGTGCCAATTTATCTTTTAACTTTACCCATAAACTTATCATAGATTTTAGGACATTATTTCTTGGTTTTAGATCAAAAACTGTATTTTCCAAAAATTATCCCTTTGCACACACATTACTATCTTTCATTTCTATCTCCCTCCATATAAGGTCCTCTATCGTTAAAAGTTTTACCAAGCCTTTAATTTGGAACGCCCTGTAATACGATTTAATGTTAGGTAACCCTAAACCACCCTCTTTCTGGGATTTATACCATAAACTTTTAGGTATCCTTGCTCTTTTCCCTCCATTACAGTAATCATTCAATAAGTTTTGAAAAAATCCTAATTCTTTTTCAGATTGTTTAATTGGGAGGACTTCAAATAAAAAGTTAATCTTGGGTAGTAAACTCATTTTACAAACTGCAATTCTTCCAAACCAGGAGGTCTTCAATACCCGATATCGAACAATTTTCTTAATTTCCTCTTTTACTTTATCATAGTTTAATTTCTTCAAATCCTCTACGTTATCTGCAATGTTAACTCCTAAATACTTTATACTTTTCCTAATTTGAATTTTAAATTTTTCCTTAATTCTCCCTATCTCTTCCTTATTTAATTTACTAAAAATTGCTTCCGATTTCCCCCAATTTATTCTCAGGCCTGTTATCTCTTCAAATTTGTGCAGGTGAGTTTGAATCTTTTCCATATTTTTTATGGGATCTTTCATTATAATTAAAGTATCATCTGCATACAAACTTATTTTTGTTCCATTTATCCCTTCTATATTTGTATCACTCCTTATAGCTCTAGCCAATAATTCCATAGCCATTATAAACAAAATGGGAGAAAGAGGACATCCTTGTCTCATTCCCGCTTTAATTTCAATATCTTCTGTAAATGAGTCATTTACTCTTACCTTGGCATAGCTATTATTATAAAGTTGATTAACTACATTTTTAATTTTTTCTGCAAATTCGACTTTTTTAACAATTTTCTTGATAGTGACCCATTGTAGAGAATCAAAAGCTTTAAAAATATCTAAAGATAATAGTCCTATTTTGCCTTCTCTTCTCTTGTTTATTTCTAACAAATTTAACACTCTTCTTATTAAATCGGACATATATCTTTCCTTTAAAAAACCTGCCTGATCTGTATGTATATATTCTCCCAAAAAACTATTTAACCTGTTAGCCATAATTGCTGTAAAAATCTTTGCATCCTGATTAATTAAGGAAATTGGACGATATGAATCAACCAATTCTAAATTTTGTACTGGTTTTGGAATTAATACTATGATGGATCTAAGCCATGAATTTGGAGATTCTCCCCCTTCCAAAATATATAACCTAATTAATTTTGGAATAATAATTTGTTTAAATTCTTTATAAAATTCAGCTAGTAATCCATCTTCTCCTGGAGTTTTCCCTATTTTCAATTTGTTTATAACATCTAGTATCTCATTCTCTGTAATTTGTTCTTCCATTCTATCCCTGTGCTCTGCTTTTATACTCTTCCCCTTGTATTCTTGCAAATATTTTTCTAACTTACTGATATTTATTTTCTTATCTGTATACAAATTTTGGTTAAAAAATTTAACTATACTAACTTTCTCTACTGTTTTATTACACCTTTTCATATCCTCCCTTATTAATGTTCCTATCTCCCTTTTTTCCTTCTTGTCTTTCACTGCTTTCACTGCTTTTGCTAACATTTTTGAACTTTTATCACCAAACTCAAAATATTCCCTTTTCAAATAAATTAAATCTCTTTTAATTTTTTCAATATCCCTTCCTGCTAGCTCCTTCGGTAACGATTGTATTCTTTCTAGAGTCTTCCTCTCCTTTGTTTTAGCATGTTTAGTTTGCAATAATTTAATCTCTTTTTCCAGCTCCAATTATCTATCCTTATATTGTTTATTTTTTAAACTCTTGAATTTAATACACTCACCCCTAAATACTGCTTTCATGGCATCCCAAATTACATTAAAGTTTGTTTCATTATTATCATTGATTTTCCATATTTCTTCCCAATTATGAGTTATCTGATCTTTTATCCCCTTGTCTTTAAATAGTTTCGAGTCATATCTCCAAGTTCTAATACTTTTTCTATTTGTTATTTCACCTTAGGCCATAAAAAGTCATGGGCCATCCCTGAATGCAAAAGCAAAACACTTGGGTAGAGGGACCAGAGGAAAAAGGTTCCCTTTCCCCCTACATACTCATTTTGCTTTTGTATTCAGAGATGGCCCATGATCTTTTAATGCCTAAGGACAAATAGCAAATGCCATTCTCAAAGAGACTGGACAAGAGAGAACAATGGAACTATTGCCCTTGTATGGAGATAGAAGTGGGGAAGATTCCTTTTTAAACAGACAGTGCAGCAGACCGTTACCAAAGGAAGTGGTTCTATAGCAGGACAGTCTAACACAGTGATGGTGCACCTATGGCATGCATGCCAGACAGTGCACACAGAGCCCTCTCTGTGAGCATGCACGCCATTGCCCCAGCACAGAGTCTGCCATGCCCTTCTACCCAGCAGCCCAATGGGAGCACTTCCTCCCTCCCCCCAGCATAGAGTTCACCCCACCCCTTTGAAGCGCAGATGGCAGCCTGGACAATCGGTCTCTAAACGGTTCACCATCACTGGTCTAACATGAGTCCCATCAAGAGTTTTTGTATGCAATCTCCAACTAGCCCAAGCCAGGACAGTCAGGGATAAAGGATGATGGAAGCTGACTCGACATCTATCAGGAAAAGCATCTATTTCCTCCCCTCTTGGTTCTTCCAGAGATATAAAAGAAGATAATGTTGGCCAGTTTGGGAGCAGGTACTTTGGGAAATCTCACAAACACAAAGCACAGGATTTATGACGGTAAACTATTTTCCTCTCTCAATATACAGAAAGGAAAGAACTATTTAAAAGGGAGAATGGCCATCTGGGGGAAAATAGCATGCTTCTAGCCTTTCTTTTCTGGGAAACATTGCCTAGAAAATTGGCTGGGCATCAGCAACAGGAGATGAGGAAAGAGGAATTTTGAAGACCTGAATCATGATGACATGGTTTGGGGAGGGGAGGAAAGAAATATTATCACTCCGATTAACCTTTTAAAGGATTTTCTGTTTTTCTAATCTCAGAATAAGTAAACAAAGGCTAGTAAAGATCAGGCCTGCAGGGGATTCTACTAAACACAGACTGTAAACATCAATGTAAGATAAAGCAGATGTCTTGTTTGCCTTTCTCTGTATCCACTTTTATAGTTTTAAAGAAGGCAGAAATTCAACAGATGCAAATTTCTGCAATGGTGGGAGTACCGTAACATCAAGTAAAGTCCACCTGTTTCTTTGCAGCCTCTCATTCAAAGATTCTTCTTCTTCAGTGTCCTGATCAAACCCTGGATTGCCAAAACAAAACTGACGATTTTCCACCCTAAATTCCTGTCAAGAAAGAATAGTTCCAGTCCTAGTTTAGTGTTCCCAAAAGAAGATGAAATAAACAAGATGTTAAGGGATATTCACAAAGCAGAACTAATAATTGGTCTGGGATGGTGTCATAAGTCTGAGCCCTGCACTAAACTGGCACCCTTTATTCACAGGGTTTTTAAATGAAAAGAATCCGTGTGGTATGCTGGTTAGAGTGCCAGGCCAAGAGGTCCAGGCCCTATCCTTGACTGGGCCATAAAATTCACTGGGTGACTTTGGGCCAGTCACCCTCTCTCAGTCTAGCCTAGCTTACAGAGCTGCTGTGAAGACAAAATGACAACAAGGCAGGAAGGACAGACATAGGAGAGATTACACAGATAGAACTTAAATCTTTTTTCCCCCAAACTTGGATATGAAATACAAAATGTAGGTTGTTCCTGCAAATGAGAAAAGTTAAAGGGGTGGGATGTCCTAAAGGTTTTAGAATTACATGCCGCTAAATTTATGATTTCAGTCTGAAAAAGTCACATTTCCAATCTTTCCTGCACTGATGAGTGTGTCTTAAAACTTAGCTTTTCCTACCGATGTTTTTCAGACCCACTGGCTCTGGAGGAAATATTTGAAAGATAAATAGGCTGTAAGCTCACTTGCTCTCTCATGCTCATGCATGCACACACGCGCACGCACACACACTCCCATGAAGTTACAGAGATTCCCCCTAGAGATAAGCAATTGTTGATGCAGACCAAGTACCACTGCCTGCTCTAATGTATCTCGGTCACAGAGTCCATGTGTGAGATGAGGATCCTGATAAGGTAGAAATTATTCCACAGGCAAAGGCAAAAGCCAGCATCCTAGAGCACCACAGCAGAAACCGGGGAAAGAAAGAAAGAAAGAAAGCTATTTTAGCCTTGTCAGTAGTAATCCTATCAGATAGAGAAAAATGTACAACTGTTAAAGTTATTCTCAGCTGTCTGTATTCTTCTACCAGGCTGGGATTTTACTTGGAATCAAGGAAGAGTCATAAGTGAAAATGCTAATTGCTACATCTCATCTTTGTTACACACAAACAAGCCACATGTGCACACTTGCCAGCTGGTGGCACAATCCTCGACTGCAGAGTCAAAACACTGCTCAAATGGGATTCAAAAGACTGCCATAATGACATGGACACCTTTCATTCATCTCTCATTATTCTGGCAGGACCTTGTAGTTTTGGCAGTGGAATATCCAGGAGAAATTGGTCAGGTAGACAATTTCCCATCACTGAATCTGAATATTTTACAAAGCTTCACCTCAACATGTGAATACCAGAAAATGTGGATCGCCACTGAATAAATAGCATTTGGAAATCAAGTATCAAGTGGATCATCTGGTAAAAAACAACACCCAATCTCTTAAAATCTCCTAGCCAGAGTAGCCACCATAATAGTCCAAAATGTAATGCTTCGAAGCTCTGGAAATGGGCAAGGCAGCAGAAAAAAGCCAGGACTATCTTGGTATGCTTTGTAAACTGGACTGGGGAGCCTCATGGGCCAGATTAGGCCTGCAGCCTAGCAGCTGCCTATCCCTGATAAAGACTCTCCAAAAACTCATAAAGCTTGATTAGTCACTTGCCACAGCCATATTTTACATAAAAAAGGAGTTTTCATTGTATGTGTTCTCTCACACAAAAAAAGGTAGGGATTCATTGCTCACACAAAGGGGCAGCTTAGCAGCAAAGCATTTCCAGGGAGGAAAATACTTCCAGATTTGTGCTTAATACTAATTGTGTTTCTCTCTCCATTTGTTCACAGAAAGAAAATCTAGAACCTAACTACTGATAACTCAGCAGCTGGGAAAGGGTGGGAACGGGGCAGGTTGGAGGGGCAAATAAAGATCACTAGATTTTAAAGACACCTCACATTAAGAGAATAAAACATTTTCTTCCCATGTTCTATGTCAGGGGTTCCCAACCTAAGGCCTGTGGGCCAGATCTGGCCTGTGGGGCCATTTCATGTGACCCCTACACCGATCCAAGGGCATTCAAGGAACAAAATGACCACCCCTTTGAAGTTCTTAGGACAAAATGGCCACTCCCATCATGCAGGCTGACTGAGCCTGAAAAGGTTGGGAACCCCTCTTCAATGTACTCTGTGAGATTTTGTCTCTCTGCCTAGATACCTAGAGAAGGAGAATAAATCCTTGAGACTCCACTTGAGGCCCTGAGGCCTGTTAACTATATTTTGTACAATGGATCTTCAATACAATATGAGGGTGCTCAGGCTGGCCTCATGTGACCCACAACTGAATATCAAAAGCCCACTGCAAGTGATCAGTTCAGATCTCTGCTGGTTGATTTGGCTTTGCTTTAGCAGCCCAGTAGGTGGAAAGGAAGATGGAGGGATAGTGAGATAAGGGGATGGAGAAAGGGTGGCAAAGTGAATTTGAGGGGGCAGAAAAGGAGAGAAGTAGCTAATTTTTGGCTGTGGCATCCCTCTGTCATTAATTCCAGCTCCCAGTTATGTGGTGAGCCCAAATGCAAGCAGGAATAAACAATTTTTTGGAACAGTAGCTGTGTTAGTCTGTGGTTCAGGCATATCAGAAAACAAAACAAAATAAACAAAATAAAATGAAAATAAAATAAAAAACACTGTAGCACTTTAAAGACTAACTGCTAGATTTTTATTGTTAGCTTTCATGGATCAAGTCCAATTCTTCAGAAAAAGAGTGAAACTTACAGGCATGATTTTTATACACCAAATTCAGGGAGTCAATGGGAGAAGGGTGTGGTCAAGCAAGATGACAGACAAGCAAGCACAACAGCTTCACACAACCATTAGCAACAATAGATTATTCAGATTAGCTCTAAATGACTCTCTTTCAATCTCAAGGTTGCTGAGAAAGCCCATTCTGGTCTCTGATCAACTTTTCACCTGCATGTTAGAAAACAAACAAAAACACTGTACCTGGTTACTTTCTGTTTTGCTAAAGAGAATTGGCAGGAAAGTTGTAATATAATAAATAAAATCATACTGAATAGCAATCTGTGTATCAAATTTGATAATGTCCCAGAAATCCTTCGCTAATATTAAGTCCCCTGAGATGGGTGTCTAACAGATGGATGTACTGTATTTGATTTCTGCTCTCTCCCTTTCAATTCTAGTTTTGTAATTTCTCTGTTCCAGAATTGTAACTTTCAGGTCTTAGATAGAGTGTCCAGTTAGACTGAAGTGGTTTGAGACAGGTTTCTCTGTGTTGCCATTCCGGATGTCTGATTTGTGTCCATTAATTCTTTTGAGTAAAAATTGTCCTGTTTGTCCTACATAAACAAGCTTCTCTATGAACATATTTCTCTCCTTGCAGAAAAAGAGAGAACAAAGATTGGAGAGACTAAGTGCTCCCCCCTCAAAGCATTCTAGGGAGAACCAAGGATGTCACAAGCAAATAAGGTTCATGTTTGTCACTTACTGTGTTGTACAAGAAGCAGAGACAGGTGATGATTTCTTAAGCTCGACAGCATCCAACTGACAACAAGTTGTCATCAGCCATGGGCAGCGCACAATAAAGAGATTAATGCAACTGCTGTCCTTGATTGTTTCTCTTCCAACACCTGATGTGGAGGTTCAGTTTAGTTCTAATGAGCCATCCTATTAAACTCCAAAAGGCACAGTTATGCCTAAACTTGCAATATATGCATCAGACAATGGGCTTCATTTGCCTGTGCTTCACAAGAGTATGGTGGATGTCATGCTCAACTGTAAATGCCCTCTTGAGTTTGCTAACAAGAACATGTGAAAAACATTCTTACATTCTTCTTGGTGGTTCATTTCAATTGTGGAATTCTTTTCCCCTCAAGGAGTAGTGGGTGATTTTCCATTTGGCTGATATCCTAGGGACTGTAGCCTCCTGAACCACCTCAGATCCGCAGCGTAAACCAATGAAATTCAGTGATTTAGCTTCCCTCCTGTCCCCAAACAGTTGATAACTATTGAGACAGGCAATAAGAAATAATGAATGGCTGGAAATCAATAAATAATGCTCCAGTTGAAACCACCCCATCTATTTGAGACAATTAAGGGGGAGATAAAAGCTTTTTCAGATGAAGCTTTTTTCTTCACTTTAAAAATGGGAAGGGGAAAGATAAACAGTGCTGAGCCACTGCATGCCCAGACAGCCTTTAGAAAGTGGTGTCTCTAGATTTCAGGGACTTTAAAATATATATTTGGATGGTTTGTAGGCCATAAAATTGGCTTGAAAGGGGGGAGGGGGTTGCATGAGGCCTGGGCTACAAAATACCCATTCTTGCCCCAGAGACTCATACAGTTATGATGGGGTACGGGTGCTATGCTCGCGCCTCACCATTGCTCAGGGAGCTGCACTGGCTGCTAGTTTGCCTCTGGGTGCAGTTCAAGGTGCTGGTCATTATCTTTAAAGCCATATATGGTAGTGGGCCAGGATACCTAAGAGACTGCATCGCCCTATGAACATCTGTCCATCCCACCAGAGCGGACCGGATAGGCTCTCTGGTTGTACCATCGCTGTGTCCACCCCAGCCCTATGGAACCTCCTGCCAATTGAGCTACATCTCCAGTCGGAGTTGCTACCCTTTAGGAAGGGGGTTAACACCTGGCTGGTGGGACAGGTATGGGGTTTGGGTCAGACAGTTGCGTCAGCTTGTTGGTTCATCTGACCCCTCCCTCTCTCAATGTATGATTTTTTAAATCTTTTAACTTTGTTTAGTTTTAATATTTTAATATTAATTTTAAACTGGATTTTATATTGCATTTTATGTCTCTTTTTAAACCTTTGTTAGCCACCCTGGATCTCTTTGAGGAGGGTGGCATATAAGTCTGATTAAATAAATAAATAAATAAATAAACAGTGAGAGACCCCAGGAGGAGAGTCCTGTCTTAGCAGGTAGTTTGTCTGGTAAAGTTGAGTAGAACCTGAACTGTACTCTTACAAGCAGCAGGTGTGAAAATTCAACACAGATCCAGACTTTCCATTAGGTAGAGGGAGGAGTCCAGAAGCAGCACATTAAGCTGCTTATAATTCCCAGAGGACCACTAGCTTTCTCCTCCATGCAACAATTATAACATGCCATGACACAACATTATCCAGGGCTGCGGTCAGTGATGGGATGTAACAGGTTTGCACCAGTTCATCAGAACTGGTAGTAACTTTTCCCAGTGTCCCGGAGAACTGGTAGCAGCTTTTCGGTGGAACCACCTTCCGGGCTTACCTTTTCACTGGTTCCCCCACTGTGCATGCACGCCAAGCACTTGGTGTAATTGCACACCTACAGTGCTTGGCACGTATGCCCGGCCTCCTTGCTGTCCTCCCAAGCAGGGAGGAGGAAGAGAAGCTGCTAGCCTGAAGCTCCCTATAGCCTGCTCCCCAGGGTAAGTGACTCACCTTTGAATGTGGTGTGTCTGTGTGTATTTTAATGTGTATTTAATACCTTTACCTATATTGACGTACTACCACAGTTCCTAAAAAGGCTTGGCGTCCAGCAGGCCTGGGGTTTTTAATCAAAGTCTTGGAGTTACCTCATCAATAAGCTACACCTGTGCTGTTCCAATTGCTGTTCCAATTGGAGAACCCTTAAGGAGGTACAGCTGTTTCACATTTACATTAAGTCATATTATCCTAGAGAACCAGTATGATGACCATATCCATCTTGCAAGATGGTGCTGCCCAGGCACTTATACTAACAGGTAAGTGATGGTTTTGTGTTTGGGGTGGGTGGGTTGATTTATGTTTGGGGTGTTTGGGTGGGTGGGTGTATTTTAATGTAATTTTTATTTAATTTATTTAATTTATTTACTGGTTCGTGTTGTGGGTGGGTGGGTGGGTTGAGGGGTGTGTGCGTGTGTGTGCTTATTTTTATTTTATTTTATTTATTTTTTATTTTTTATTTGGCCCCACCCACAACATCATGATGTCATGACATTAGCTCCGCCCACACTGTGATGACATCATGGTGGGGTAGGAAACATTTTGACATCCCACCACTGGCTGCGGTGGCTCAGTGGTTAAGAAGCTCATCTTATTAGCTGGAAGGTCAGCAATTCAAGACCCAAGTACTGCATGATGGAATGAGCGCCCATCTCTGTCCCAGCTCCTGCCAACCTAGCAGTTTGAAAGCTAGAAATACCAAGTAGATAAATAGGGACAATTTCAGTGGGGAAAAGATTTTAGGAACATGAAAGGAGCCTCATTCGGGAGTCCCCTGAGTGGAGTTTCTCCAGTAAAAAATCCTTTCAAACCAGAAAGTACCATTGTGTGCTTCTGCCACAATAAAAAAATCCATATTATCCAAAGGCAATCATGTTTTTTTCCAAGTCCATGGCATTGTAAAGACTTTATTTCTAATGATTTTTTTGGAGATGCAGGTGATCTTTCCCACTGCTCTGCAGTTTAAGTTGCACTGGAAGATTGTTCATTAACGATCAGTTGAGTTCTGGCCATACAATGCAGCAGGCAACATACTGTCTTTGGGCTACCTGTAGCCATTTTTGTGCTTGTCTCGTTTTTCTGGCCTCTCCCTCAGAACCCTTAGTTTTTTAAAATATAATCTTGAAGTTGCCTACTCAGGGACATGGGGTCAATTTTGCCATGTTTTGAGGGCCTTCAGCATTCCTGTGGCTCCCATGCTTACAAATTAGAAACGGGCAAAGAACTATAGGCCATTACAGAGTATAGGGGGTGGTTCAGGTTTTTAAAAAGGCTTCCCGTTTTCCCATTGTTTAATCCACCATGGGTAGGAAAACATTTTTAACCGAATGTTGATATTTCAGTCTAGGAACAGTCTTGGCACAGCTCTCTCCAGCCGCAGGCAGGATCAGAGTAAGATTCAGCAGGACCAACCAACGTGTTAATTTATACATTTTAAGGTAGGCTATAGAAAGTTCTAGTCAAAATCGAGGAGTTAAACCTGCTAGTTAGAAAAACATAACAGTTCTATTCACCATTCAACTCCTTTGGTACATAAATCACGTTGCCACTCAAAACAAAAACCTGTCCTGTTATGCAAAAGTAATTCCTGTTGTACTTTCAGATAGCATTATTGATTAAACAAGCCACTGCAGAGAGCTCCTAATTAGAACCAGCTGTTCCTTAAGTTAAAAGATATCTGATGGTCATTGACCAAGCTTTGCTGATCTCCCATAGCTTACAAATTAATTTGCTTTGTGTTTTGTGATTGGTCATCAGGATTAAACAAGGGCTTTGTTTGCATGCTGATTACTCAAACAAAGAGCCCAGAGGAAACCTTGTTGCTGAAACACTAAAGAGCTTTCTTCTACTACTCCTAATGATGTAGTGCCTGATTTAACTCTCTATTAGTCCTAAAACAATTACTTCTGCAGAGTTTGCTGCTGTGGCTCCATTTTGCCATTGAAGAATAAAAACTATTGGTCACTCAGCCCTCACTTGCCTCCCTCACCCTGGATTTGCTTTCCATCTTAAACTTCTCAGAAAGTCATGGCAGCAAGGTGAGAGATTGAGCCATTGGTGAAACAGCATGTGGAAAACAGGGCTGGGAAGCAGAATGGGTGGTCTGAATGGGGTCAGGGTAGGTACAATTTGGGAATTGTTGTCCCTAAATGTTACTTTCTCCATTCCTCTGCAACATACGACCTACTGCCTATTTATTTACTCATGCCAGGGTACTGCAAAATTTGGAAGAATTGAATTAATATTCACTTATAAAATATGAAAAACCTTAAATACAGTAAAACCCTGGGTTATGATTGTCCTGGTTTACATTTGTCATGGTTTGCAATGGCAAATATAATAAAATTAATGCCCCGGTTTAATTTTTCCGGTTTGTGATAAAAAATCGCCCTATTTGAAACTCTAAAATGGCAGTCGGTGCCATTTTAGAGTTTAAAATGGCATCCACACACCCCGCTGGAAGTTGCAATTCATCACTTACTGCTGTGGAGGTGCCAGTGGTGTTGCCAGCATTTTTGTCACTATATCTGCAATGTCCATCGCCTCTTATCAGCATTGGGAGAGTCTGGGGACCTTATCCACTCAGTTCCAACCTTCATCCAAGCCCCCTGGGCAGCGCTACAGCCAGGAACACACACCTCCCCCAGGCACAGGCCTGGTGGAGGTGTGTGTTCCTGGCTGTTGCACTGCCCAGGGAGCTCAGATGAAGGTCAGAACTGAGCAGATAAGGTCCCCAGACAATCTCGGTGCCGGTAGAGGTAGAAAATGGGCTCCACTGGCGGACAGACAAACCACTCAGGAAGAAGCAGTGGCATGGAAAAGGTAGGGAGATCACTTAGTCGCTTTTGTGGGGTTGGGAGACGATCACGTCTGGCATTTTTTGGCTTTTTCGGGCAGTTTTTGGATTATCATTATTATTATTGGATTTTTTTATCTGGTAGGGATTGTTTCCCCTTTGTGGAGGTGGGGGACGATCGTGCTTGGCATTTTTTGATGCTTTGGTGGTTTTTTGTATTTTGTAATTAGTTTTGGTCTGATTGGGACCTTTTTTTATATTTTCAGTGCATTCCTATGGGGAAACGTGCTTCAGCTTATGTTTGTTTTGGTTTATGGCGGTGGCTGTTGGAATGGATTTCTGGCATAACCATAAAGAGCACCTCACTTAGAGAGTAACTCACTAAAAGAGCAGAATTTTCTCTGAATGTTCATTTTGTTTAACAAATAAAACCAACCAAAAACTCGCTTAACAACTAAATCGGGGTTCGCAATCCCCCCCACCAGAAGTCACAATTGGTCACTTTCAATGGTTTTTCACTTAAAGAGCAAACCTGCTTAAAGAGCAATCCTGTGGAACGCATTATGCTCTTTAAGTGAGGTACCACAGTATATGAAAAGTATGGACACACTAAAAGTATATTGACATATTAAAAAGAAATTCAACCATACTTATCCCAACTCAATAGCATTCTCCATCCCACCCATAAGGTCAACTTCTATGAACACGGCAAACATTGATATAAATGTTGTGGCTTCCTTTTCCTCACATTCACATATTGTTAGTGAATGTATAGGGGATATGGAAGGAGCCTTCATCAAGGCTCCTTGATGGGAGGTTTGGATTTGTTCTGTCTCTAGAGCAGTGTTTCCCAACCTTTGGCTTTTAGACTTCAATTCCCAGAAGCCTAAGTCAATTTCCAAAAGCACTGACCAGCCAATGTACTGACTTAGGCTTCTGGGAACAGAAGTCCAAAACCAAGTTAGGAAACACTTCTCTAGAGGAAAATAACTGCCAAATAATCTTTCCAGTCCAGCTGATTGCAAGCATAGGATATACAGTCAAACCTCGCATAAAGAGCGTCTCGCTTAAAGAGTAACTCGCTTAAAGAGCAAAATTTTCTCTGAATGTTCGCTTCGCTTAACAAATAAAACCAACCAAAAACTCGCTTAACAAATAAACCGGGGTTTGCAATCCCCCCTCCCCCCATTGGTCATTTTCAATGGTGTTTCGCTTAAAGAGCAAACTCGTTTAAAGAGCAATCCTGTGGAACACATTATGCTCTTTAAGCGAGGTATAACTGTATAAAATATGCCTTTCAGTCTTAAGAAAAAGACAACTCTTTGTTTGTTCATTTGCTGTTATCTGCTTCTTAATTTTGGTACCCTAGCTAGATAACATTGGTAGAGGTAAAGAAGAGGTGCAAAAAAAACTGTAGGAAATATCTAGGATTTTATTGTTTAATACTTTGGTCTCATCCCTAGTCCCTTTCATACCAGTTTTCATAGGAATTAAGGACCCAAAATTCCCACAAGGGCATCTTTTGCCCCGCATCGAGTTAAAACTGATAAAGTACAAAAAATAGATCTGTCTCAAGTTTAAACCAAGAATAAAAAGGGTGGCCCATACCATAAGTCCCTACCCAGCCTGTAAGTCCCTACCCGGCCTCTCCATGGGCATGCACCCCACCCTTCTGCCTAGTAGTCTAAAGGGAATGCTTCCTCTCTCCTCTCAGCACAGAGTTTGCCCCACCTCTCTGGCCGACAGCCCAATGGGAACGCTTCTTCCCTCCCCCAGCAGAGCCCTACTCTCTTTGATACCATCCTAATGGCAGAAAGTGAGGACCGAAAGAAGCTCCTGATTAGGTTGAAAGAAGAAAGTGAAAAAGCTGGCTTGAGACTCAATATCAAGAATACCAAGATCATGGCAACAGGCCCTATCAGTCCATGGAAAATAGATGGGGAAGAAGTAGAAGCAGTGACAGATTTTACTTTCCTAGGATCAAAGCTCACTGCAGATGGAGATTGCAGCCATGAAATAAAAAGGCGAGTGATTCTTGGGAGGCAAGCGATGAGAAACCTGGGGAGCATAGTGAAAAGTAGAGACATCACATTGCAAACAAAGATTCGCATAGTCAAAGCAATGGTATTCCCTGTGGCAATGTATGGTTGTGAGAGCTGGACCATTAGGAAAGCTGAGCACAGAAGAATAGACCCCTTTGAGATGTGGTGTTGGAGGAGAGTTTTGAGAGTCCCCTGGACAGCGAGGAGAACAAATAGGTCAATCTTAGAAGAAATCAACCCTGACTGCTCCTTAGAAGGTCAAATAATAAAGATGAAGCTAAAGTACTTCAGGCATCAAATGAGAAAAGAGGATTCACTTGAGAAAGCCTTGATGCTTGGAAAGGTCAAGGGCAAAAGAAGAAGGGGGCGGCCAAAAATGAGATGGCTAGATGGTATTGTGGAGACAATGGGCACAGAGCTGAGTGAGTTGAGGGGGATGGTGGAGGACAGGAGTGCCTGGCGGACAGTGGTCCATGGGGTCGCAAAGGGTCGGAATCCACTATGTGACTGAACAACAAAAGGGACTTATGGGGTATATTTTTAAAAAAGACTGCCAGGAAATGCAAATGTTTTTCATTGTTCCTTTTCTTCCGTGGGAAACTAGACCATCTTCCTCACTTCCCAGTTCACAGCAACACACATTTGCAGAATTCCTAAGAAGAAAAAGGAGGAGGAGGAGGAAGAAGTGATTGCCTGTTCATGCTCTCTAGCACTTTGTGAAACCTTTTTTTTTCACTGGAGAAAAAGATATACAAGCCAGAGCTGTAGCTCAATAACAGCTGTTCCTTACTTCAAGCTGGGCTTAAAAAGACCTACTTATTTCCAAAAAGGATCATCACCAATATGAAAGAACAATTGATTTCTTGGAGAATGTTGGATTCAGTGCAAATCTATTGTCAGCAATAGTTACTGAATCAACAGTTTCTAGAAACACATGTCTGTATTATCAATAGGGAGAGGGAACAAAAGAATGGATCTGGATCACAGTGAAGCCAAGCAGTAGGCTACCATGCTCACATATAATCTAATTCCATGATCAGATGTATGAGCTGCCATGACACAGTCAGAAGAAAAACAATTTAAAGAATTAAGCACATAGACATTTTCTGTGCTAACCTTCAAGAAAAGTCTGTGGCATGCCAGAATATTTAGTTTGTATATCCAGATGTTCTCTCAGACATCTAGATCTCAGTATAAGATATTTTCTCTGAAGAATTACACTCATCAGAATTAAAGTAGAAATCTAGGAAAATTCTTTGTACAATTACTCCACAAAGCCCTGCAAATCTATAAATGCCAGTAGGTTCTCAGGGCTTCGGATAGGATTTCCCCTCAATCCTACTTAAATATCTCTGGTATTTATTTGGTGTTCTCCGATCCAATACTAGCCAGGTCTGATACTACTTGACTTTCTAAATCAGGTGAGACTGAGATGTTCAGGGTGTTATGAAGTGCTAGCACTGCCAGATGAACCTATAAAGGAGGTTTATTTCTGAGGTTCTCTTCTGTGTCTCTGTACTTTGAGATGTAGGATGGATAGTAATATGAAACAAGGCCTTTTCTATAGTTGAATCCCCTATTTGGAATCTCCTCTCTCAGAAGGCTTATCTGTGGATGCCAGATATTCCTTTGGTGCCAGATAAAGCTGCTCTGCTCCAGGGCATTTCAACCGTCTTTGCTGTATGACGGAAGGTGTGGCTTAACTGTCAAAAGAACTGGATTTCCAATCTTTTTTATTCAGGGTACATTCACATGCTGCTTGCGTTAGTTTGCACATTCTTTGTGAAACTTTGCTCAAACATGTTTTTTTAACACTACAGCTGCCACCACCAAGTAGCCTTCCAATTTCCCTCTTACTCTTCAAGCCCCCATATGGTTTTCATTTTATTGTTTTACTTATCCTAATTGTTAGGTGGCTGGCCTCGGTTTTGAAAGAGGGGATCTGTTGCCAAGTCATGAGTGCAGATCTGCACAATGTAGCTCTAGCCCTGCTTGCTCAGGGGCTGGAACTGCAGGGAGAACTGGCCACACTTTGTAATTTGGCTCCAGTTCCAATACTTTGCTGCATCCCAACAGATCCCGGGTTGTGGGGGGGCATTTTTGGACTGTGGGGAATCTTGTAAACTTTACGGGGTAAACTATATGCACCAACAGACAGATATGCACAGAAGAATACAGCTGTTAAGAAATTGATGCAAAATAAAAAACCCATGACAGGTGGTTTAGAATAACCCACATTTTGGCAAGTTAAAGCATGCTTTGTGTTGTGTATTCCTTGGTCTCTGAATCCATTTTGAACCTGGAGAAATGGATGCAAATATAGTACTTTGTGCTAATCAAAATGCACCCTAAGCTAGATGAAAATCTACCACAAATATGAAGGAAATGTATTTTAGTAGATTTCTCCTCATTTTTACAGAAGATTATCTGAAGAGAATAGACTTATAATAGGTACATCATTCAGTGATTTGAAAGGTATCCTGAGTAGAAAAAAGAATTTCATTTTCTGAATAACAGCCATTTTTTTCTAACTTTCATTTCAGAAATGTTTCATTTATTATATACATATTTTGTAGACTTTTCATATACTTAATGCCAGACAGACACAAAATAACTTAGGTAAATTGTTTAGATTGCTTAACTTCATCTAAAGCAGGGGAGCCCAAACTTTTCAGGCTTCAGCCTGATCACGTGGTTAAGGGAGCTGGTCACTATGGCCCATGGGCCAGATCCAGCCCCTGATGCCAATTCATCCGGTCCATGAAACCTTAGTCATTCCTGGAAGCAGAAGTAAAACACATCCATACAGCCGCATTTTACTTCCACTTCCAGGAGCAACGAGGGCTTTGTGGGCTGGATAAATTGGTGTTAGGGCCGTAATTTGGGCACCCATGATCTAAAGCTTCATGTGAAGCTTCATTTGATTCAATGGAAGCTATATTTCCCTTGGACTGTTAGCAGTTTTGGTTGTTAGTCACAAGAGTTATAGTTCCCACATTAAATTCTACATGTTAGTGGTTATAATGCAGTCACTCTAAAGTCCTTAGAGCCATTTATACTCCTGAAAAACCAGGTTTGATTTATAGCTGGAAGAAACATAATCTTAATAACTTTCTATCCCCCCCTCCCGTCCTCTTTCAAAGAGTTTGTGGAAACTGGACACTAACTCACTCTCATTAACAGAAGCTGGCTAAGTTAAACAACTTTTGCATATTTGGTATCTTACATTCTCAGTAAGGTGACTACCGTACTCTGTAGCCAAGCACCAAGGCAAGAAATGTAATTGTTTAATAAAAGCCACAGCTCTCTATTTGATAATTTCACAAGATTTTGTGCTTTAGATCTGCAACTCATTAAAACACACTGCTGTTAAACAAGGAGACAGATCTCTTCTCCCAGGGTGTGGTTGACTGACTAGGAGCACGGCAGATGTTAGAGTTCAGTAGTGCAAAGACACATTTAAAGCTGTCTAGATAATTTTATGACCAGTAATAAGGTTTGCAGAGCAGCTTTTCTGCAGCCATAAGATAGGGGTAATCAGGTTTCATGCTTTGAGGTCTTAACTCATGATAATAATTAGCTCTCACATGAGACATTGAGAGCCTAAAGCGCTCTTCACAAACATGCACACATCAATTAATTAGTTGACTGCTCAAAGGAAAAATTCAACCTTGTCTCACAGAAACACTGCACCAATGGCCAAATGGAAAGAAAGAATTAAAATATAAAAATAATTATAATGGCAGATGCAATTGTTGTTACATGCCATCAAGTTGCCTCTGATTTATGGCAACTGTCTTCATCTGGATCTAATCATGCTTTCTGTATATGCTTTGCATACAAAAGATAAGAGGATAAAATGAATCCCTATCCAACATCTTTGCCAATATGAAGCTATTCTACCTCTCCATATTCTACCCTAGTGGTAGCTTCTTGTTCACAGTACAGGATACACATCCAGCTATCAAGTGCTGAGGCACACCCATTTATTTCAAAATGCTGCATAGTATCTCATGATCCACACAGTCAAAGGCTTTGCTATAATCTATGAAGCATACATTGGTCTTCTTCTGAGGTGTTTGGAGCATTCCAATAGTCAACAGGTATTTGCAATATGCTCTTGAGTACCTCTTCTTTTTTCCAAATCCAGCTTGAATCCATCAAACGTTTCTCAATCCATATAAAATAAAAACTTTCATTGCCAACACTTTGAACATCATCTAGATGTTATAGGAAACTAAAGCAATGGTCCTTTAATATTGCATCTCCATTCTTTGAAAGTGGAATATATACTGAACATATTCGGTATGAGGGTCATTAGTTGTTTTCCATATTTGGATGCATCTTGATTAGCAAAAAGTTCTACATTTGCATTGTTTTTGCCAGGTTCAGAATCAATTCAAATGAATGTCACACAGTTGGGGTGTGTTGCCAAAGCATTGTTTATTTTAAAGCACTCAGCAGAGGGTAATTTATTTTTTTATTGATTCCTAAACCTCTGTATTCTTCTGTGAACATGATATGTTGGCGCATATAGTGTATCGTACCGCTTACCCAATAAAGTTTGCAGGACTCCTCACAGCCTGAAAATGTTTTCTCCCCTCAATCTTTAAGGTCATACCATTATGACATTTCAACAGTCAGCTGTCATAGCAACGAACTGTTGAAACACTATAACAGTACAATATAATTTTAAACATTGGCACCATGTGTCAGGCGTGGAGCAGGGGCAGCAGGGGCCGAAGGGCTCTGAAACAGAGGCAGAGATGGATGCAGTGGGGGTAATTAGAAAAGAAAACCCTATGAGAAACCAGAAGGGAAAGGGAAATTGGGAGGGTGCTTTGCAGCAGTGGCTGCAGGGCTTTAAAAGAAACTCATTTGGACAAGATTCCCCAAAGGATGTAGAAACCAGGGCAAATCACAACTGCAGCACCAGACGTATTTGCAGGATGAATTCCCCAGAGGTTGCTTTGATGCTGGCAGGATTAAGCTCCTCACCTGGAAGGCAGCTCTAGGACTTGCAGGATTAGATCTTTGAAAGAACTGAGCAGGGCTGTTAATTGATAGGGCCTTCACCTTTGCCTTCAAATAGCTGATTATTTGAAACTAATTACCGTACTTCCAAGCTTGTGATTGCTGTTTCTGCCATATACATTTGCCCTGTTTTCACCTCTGATTCCCACATTTTGGGAGTTTTTATTTATTTTCCCCCATTCTGTAAAGCCTGTTTGAACACTAACAAGGTAAGTGGAACACAAGAAAATGATCAGAATCACCTTGCTTACATACACCAGCATAAGTGCAATGGTGTAAATCACACAGGTGAATTGTCATTAATTAAGTACTCAGCACTTACATTCCTCTCTATACACCAAGTCATGCAACCAGCATGAAGAATCCCAGGGGTGATTCCATAACTAGCAGACATTTGCCACAGTGATTTATGCTGTTACACTTAATCCCAGCATACATAAGCAATAGAGTTCTGGTCAATGTGTGTAGATGCCATGAGAGACCAATGCTGGTAAAACCACTTTGATATGTTTCTGATTCTAGGCAGGCACTGTCCTCATCTGTACTTTCTGTTATTCCTTTGTCAGGCCATGTACCTTTGTCCATTCGAGCAGATTAAAATCAGAAAATATTTGATCATCTCTAAAAAAAAAATCCATTCAGCTGGCTAGGTAGCTCAGTGGTTTAGATATGGTTGGGAGTTTGATTCCCCATTGTGCCTCAGGACAGAAGGGCAAGCCAGCATGGGTGTCATCAGAAGAAGAGAATGGCAAACCATCTCTGTGTATTCCCTACCTAGAAAACCCTAAAAAGGATTGCCATAAGTCAGAATTGACTTAATGGCATGCAATTATTATTACAGATCCATTCAGATCCCAGAGGCCTCTCCAGACTCTTTGGTTTTCTATATCATATTATCTTTCACTATTCCAGTAGACATCTTTGCATGTTTTTTTTTTCATGACCTTATCACAGCATTATAGGCCTATATATTTTGGGGAGACACATGCTGGGTTGGTTCTAAGCAACTCCTGACAAAACAGTCTCAGGAAGTGGGACATCCATTAATAAAGCTAGGCTGTACTTTTGATGCAAGATCATCTCTATCCAGGCCTGTTCTTCTTTCTAAACAATAAAGAAAGAATTGTCAGGGAAGCTATGTACAGAGAGCTTCAGATTGTCTGAAGAAGTTTAGCAACACTAATTCCTGGAAAGCAAGGCTATTTAGTTCAAATTCTCCCAATGGGCTTTTGTGACACATTCTTCTTTTCCCCTAGCATTATTCACAGCTTCTTTGTGGTATTATGATATTTAAATTGTATGGCTGATGTATATGTTAATTCCAGACATAAGACCTTTCTAAGATTTTTATCTGGTTTACTCAGTGAGGAAAAATACTAGATCCAAAAGGATGGTCATATGGAAACTACACATACAGATGAAATACTATAATTCACTTTGACAAAGTTCCGTCCTTCCCTCCCTCTGTCTCTCCCTCTTTCAGACAGACACACACAGTAGCTGAAGCAGAGGATAGAAAAGACAAGTCCACCAAATCAGATTTCCATTGTTACTTTCATTGCATAGTTTTGAAATGAGGAAACATGAAACATACTGCAGACATATAGATATATTGTATGCTCAAAACTGACTACACTTAGAGGGTTAGATTCCACATTAAAGCCAATTTTCCCCTTTTAACATCTTCCCTCCAGAAACACACATCAGACATTCAAAGAAGCTGTGAACAGTTGCAAAACAAAAGCAACCTAATTTGAGGGTTGATGCAAGTTTGTATTAGAATTATCTCCATGTGCAACTCCATCTGTGCAATAGTGATGATGTCACTAGAAGCAGCAAATTATAAATTTCTTTTGGCAATTTCAGAGTATATGTGATTTAGCTGTATTGTGTAATAACTGCATACTGTAAATCCTGAAATCACTTTAACCGGTGGTGATATGCCTTTAAATAGTAGCAGTTTGCCACTAATGTTGACATTATTAGGATTTCACAGGACTTCAGCCAGAGCGCGTTTTCTTCTTAAAGGAGCTTTGTTTCAAATGAATTCTTACCTGTAGTATCTATCTCTGCCCTTAGTTCAATGACAGTTACTGTGTATCAATAAAATTACATAGGACTAATATAACTGGCTATTCATTTTCAAATAAGAAATCATATCATTTATCAATAAAAGTTTAAATAGAGCAATATCTCTATCAGCTAATACAAATAGTATTAAAACTTCTTCTGCCATATCCGAATCCGGCCATGAAGAATGTCCTGAGAATATAATACAGTGGCCTTTCATCTGCCTTCCGCATCACAGTGATGCATTTCCGCAAGCAGTGGTGGGCTCCAAAAAAATTTACTACCACACTGTGGACGTGGTATGGTGGGCATGGCCAGGGGAAAAGCCCTGTGTTGCACCCAAATTAGAACTACTTTATTTCAAAACTTGGATGGGCAGAGCCGGCCAGAATTTCTGCTCGCGGTTCTGGTGAACTGGTGTGAACCTGCTGATGCCCACCACTGTCTGCGAGTCACTTTCTGGTCCTGAGCCCTTTTGACCCACAACGTCATTATCAGCCCCAGACCAGTATTGATGAAGCTGCTGCCCTCCATCAAGATGGATTAAAGTGGGATTTAACCCACTTGAGGACCATCACCCTTCCCTGTGAATGTTGGCACCCAAGGCTGTTAGTCCTCAGGGTGGTCAGCTTAGTTAACCGCCATCTGACACTCACCATTTTGTCACTGGGAGTATGGTCTACTCTACTACCATAGCAGGATGACCTGTCTAGACTTAGATTAAAACCTACCAGCTAAAACCTATAAAAGCCTACATATCCTACATGAACTTGTAAATTTGGAAGTACAGGTGCTCATGATAATCTCTATAGCTGCCACTAAGGTTGTGAATCTAGGTCAGGGTTGCCCAAACCTTTTGGGCCATGGGCTGATCATGTGGTTCAGGGAGCTGGTGCGGGCGCATTTTACTTCCGCTTCCAGGAGTGACGAGGGCTTCACAGGGCGGATGAATTGGTGGGCCTTAGTTTGGGCACCACTGATCTAGGTACTTCTCAGTCCCACAGTTTTCCCCAATCCCCTTCACCAAAATATGCATGTTTAACATAATAGATACACAGTAAATTAACCAATTAATTTTTTAAAAAAACAAGCAAACAGGGAAAGCACTTCCATCAGCAACAGCAAAAAACAAAGCAAAATTTAAAAAAACTAGTCCCATGCCAAAAACCAACTTAAAAAAGCAAGCAACTAAAACAAAACTGCAATCATATTCTCCTACCCAATCAAAACTGATTGGAATACTCTTATCCCTACCTCTTGTTAGTGTGGCAGCAAAAATGATTTAACAAAGGAAAAAAACCAAAGCGGGAATCCCCAAAGAAATAGAAAATAATAATAATCCCAAATAAGTCATGCTGGCAGAAGCAAGCTGCCGGGCAGCACCATCAAAGATAATTCCCCACCCTCCAAAAAAAAAAAAAAATCAAAGGAAAAAGCCAAAAAATGGAAAGTTTTTTCTCAACAGCCTCAAAGGTTGCGCACTGTGTGGCAATTGCCATTTCGTTGGTGTAAAGAAAGCTAGTGGCTTCTGGCAGTGTTTGATCATTAGTATATATGTTAAACAGTCTGGGGACTAGCACACTGCCCAGCGGGAGGCCATTTCTTTAAATTCTCCATTGGCTGCATTGTCCTTGGAAATTGACAAAAAAATCTACGGTTTTCCAATAAACAGCCTATGATTTTTGTGAATTTAAAATCCTTTGTGATGTGGGAGATTTTCTTCACCAAGGCTACATGGTTGACTGTGTCTTAAGCTGCAGTGAGATCTATAAACACTACGCTTGTGATTTCCTTCAATTCAACATTGCATCACCCGCAAATACCTGGAAGTTACCCAGGATCGAACTCTCAATTTCAGGATCTTAATACCAAACAGCAGGTTTTTGCCAGAAATAATATTCTGAGGAAAATAACAGAGACAAGGTGGGGTGCCCAACCACACACATTAAGAACTTCTATGCTAGCTTTATGTTATTTTGCAGGAGAGTATGCTAGTCCAGTGTGGTACAGATCAAAACATGCAAAACAGGTGGGTGTGACCTTAAATGAAACAGCGAGACTGGTCACAGGATGTTTATAACCAACCACAATACAAAACGTGCATTACTTAACTGGCAACCCTCCACCAAAATTCCATCCAGAATGTGCTGCTCAGAAAGAGTGGATCAAAGCAAGATCCATGGAAACACACCTGCTATTTGATTACCAACCACCTGAAATCAAGGCATAGCTTCCTCACAACGTCTCCCCCTCCAAGCAACCAGCCCCCACAGACCGCCTTAGAACTATGGAAGGCAAGCAAGGAACTAACAGAAAACTGGGCAGAACCACAGGATTCTCTACAGCCTGGCCAAGAACAACCATGGCCTGTGTGGAAAGCTTTGAATAGACTGTGTGCTGGGGTAGGAAGATCAAGGGCTAATCTGAGAAAGTGGAGTTTCCCTGTAGATGACAGCCTGTGTGGATGCGGAGAAGGACAAACCACCTCCCATATGATACAATGCACATGATGCCCCTCAACGTGTACTGAGGAGAACCTTGTGTTGGCAAGAGGAAATACTGTTGATGTGGCTCAATATTGGGTGGATGCCATCTAGCCCTTTCTAATTCTATTTTGTTTTTAAATGTGTTAATTTTAGCTTTGTATGTTATTATATGCTGGTGGTGCCTCTGACACAAATAAAGAAAGACTGCAAGTGGCCTCACAGCTTCCTAGCCATTCAGCTTGGTTAGTTTAGTCAAAGTAAAGGTTTATGGAGTGTTAAAAACAGTCTTTCTGTTTGGCCTACAGTCTGCTTTTAAATATTTTCCCACTCTATCCTATGCTTCATTTTCACTTTCCTCACTCCTTTCTCCCCTTTCTTTCAGCATAACATTAAATACCAAACATGATCTGTTGGACCGTTGCCATATTGTAGACACACTCCAAAGCATCCCGCATCCTTTGGGGAGAGGCCAACACTCCCCTTCCTTCTTGTATTAAACATCCTGTAGTACCACCACATGATAAGCTCCCATGTGGATAACCATCTGTTACCCGCACTTGCTCCTCAAACCACTAACAACCCTGTTTTCCTCTCGGGAAATTGGTTCCTGGGCCTTGATGTGGACGAGCCTGTCCCATCTTCACAGCACAAATGGGCTCTTGGAATTCAAGATGGACACCGGGAAATGAGAAACTAAGTCAATGGCCATTTTAGCTGTCCTTGCTATAATAGCAGCTTGATGTATGGACATTTAGCAAGAGAAGGAGGATAACTCAAGGGTACAGGGCACATGGGGAGCACATTCAAAATTCCAGTTTTTATCCATGGCATGTTTTTTGTTGCAAGAATTAAATGGTGAGTACCTCCATTTCAGAGTGTTTTTGAGAGTTTATAAAGTCTCCTGCCAGAGATGGTAAACTGTGGCCAGAAGGACAGTTTTGGATATGTAACTTCTGCCCCAATTCCTAGAATTCCCTGGCCAGCATCTCCATGTTGACTGAAGGGATTCTGGGGGTTACAATCCATAAATAACTTCTTCATGCCTAAGGAAAGCCCTCTTCCCCCAAACTCTGGCCTATGGATCACCTAACACCAGTGCCTATCCACAATACCAAAAGCAAAAATACTGCAGCAACTGAAAGACTTAGCAACACTTTTTTGGCAGTAGCTTTCAAGGACTAAAATGTCCTTCTTCAAACAAACATATGATAACTCTCAAGGAAACAAATGGATTAATCCTAAAGGTGCTGCTATACTGTTTGTTTGCTAGTTTGGAAACATACTAAACTGGCTAAATACAAGTTTCATGTAATACTTGGATTCATGAGCAAATAGCCAAGCATGATATAAAACTTTTCTCCCAGCCAACCACTCCACACAAGGCTTTTCCTAATCTAACTCCTTTTCTTAGCATAAGAGGGTTTTTTCCCCCACCCCCAAACTACTTACCTTCATGCCAGGAAAGCCTTTATTTGTTAATTTGTGTCAAGTGGTTGCCACAAAAGGCATATGAATATTTTTTTAAAGCCATCATTAAAGATAGGTTATTTAGCACATACTGTATTGCTTCTAAGAGGAAGCCCCTGTTGCAGATGGATGCAATTTTCATTACAGTGTCTAATATCCTGTTTTCCTGGCAGAGAATTTAGAACAAGAAGGTGTTCTGCTAGTCTGGTGGGTGGGTGTTGCAGGGAGTGGGATGGAATATGAATGGGAGTTGAGGTGCTCAAATAAGAAGCAAAATCTTTACGGACCTTTCCAATAAAAAGTAATATATCTATGGATCTGAAGATTGTTGAGCATAGCAACTCCAGCATGCAGTAACCAGAGACACGCGAAAGAATTGCCTGACCTAAGGGAGATTGTTTTGCATTGTTTGCCTGTAATTATAATTAGAAAAATTCTTTCCTACCTCAGAGATCACCTCACCTTATTTGTATGTGTTAAGGCCTTTGTTTTGCTCTGGTCTTCTCTCTCTCTTGCTTTCTGCCTTGGAAGGGGAAATATGTCCTTTTGAGCTCCTCTATCTTCCAGGCTACATGGCTGGAAGAAAGACTACTTTTTTCTAAACCAATTTCATTAAGACTCCTGACCACATGTTATCTTCTGATCTCATTTTGTGAGTAAATTATATTTTTCTTTCTCTTAAGTATCTAGTCTTAAGTGTGTTTATTAGCTGGGCTAAAAGGTGGTGAACTGGGAGACTTGCATTTGAACATTAAATTGCCTAAAACAGTGATGACGAACCTATGACACGCATGCCAGAGGTGGCACTCAGAGCCCTCCCTGTGGGCACCTGTGCAGTCACCCAAGCACAGAGTTTGCACTGCCCAGCAACCCAATGGGAACACTTCCTCCCTCCCCCAGCACAGAGTTCGCCCCACACTTCTGCCCAGCAGCCCAAAGGAAGCATTTCCTTCCTTGTTGCTGTGTTGGCACTTTGTGATAAATAAGTGGTTTTTGAGTTGCAATCAGTCTCTAAAAGGTTCACCATCAGTGGCCTAAGACCTGCCCCACTTGCTGCTATGCTGCTGCTACAAATAACAAAGATCAGGTTGTATTGGCACATCGAGATAGAAGTGGACAAAAGGCAAAGAGAAGATTTAGGAAGAGCAGCAGCCCTATTTAGATATTAGAAATGTGGAGAACAGTTATTCACACAGGGGTATATTACCAGAACTGTCTTCCCTCTGCTCCTCATCCTAGTTCTGGTGTCATTCAAAACATGGGCCAGAAATATATGCTTCCTTGAAACCAGTTTCAATGCAAACTGACATTATGTACACATGGCATAATGCAGGGGTCCTCAAACTACGGCCCATGGGCCGGATCCAGCCCACAGCATCAAAATTCCAGCCCTTGCCACTACCGCTGCCACCACAATCCTTGTCCCCTCCACTTGGCTTGGTGTGTCCCTGCCAGCGCTCCATAGCAGGATGGATGCTGTAAGGAGCTGCTGGCAGAAGGGCTGAGTGAGCCAGGCAGGCAGGTAGGCAGACACATGTATAGCAGCTCCTTACAACATCTACCCTGCTAGGGAGTGCTGGCAGGGACACACCAAGCCAAGCAGAGGGGACAAGGATTGAGGAGAAGGTGGAAGCAGAGTCGGAAGCAGTCGCAAAAGCAGAGTCGGAAGCGGAAGCAGCAACAGCAGAAGTGGCAGTGGAGTCCGGCCCCTCAAAAGTCTGAGGGATTGCAAACTGCCCCCTGGCTTAAAAAGTTTGAGGACCCCTGACATAATGTGTGCATTGGACATTGTTTCAAATTATAGTAGGGCTTTTGTGAGTGTGGCCTTCTTTCCCCCCCAGATCTTGCTTGTCCTATGGGTGGTTAGATAGGGATGGCCAGATAACAGCAGGAGCAGAGGATGGTGTTCCTCACTGCTGCTATCAACTGTGGATTTCCTCCAATATGTAGTTCCAGCCATGGTGGCGGATGAGTCTGAAGATGGAGATCTCTTGGTTTTTCTAAGGTTCTGACTCCATGAAACTCTCATCCCTTGTACTCCTCGCCTTCCATACAGAGAAGGGCAATGGACATGATGGTGGACAGGGCAGAGACAAAATGTTCTGCTGTATACCTGACTACCCCTTATGCATTACCTTATACAATGACAGGACCGAGCCCTCTATTAGGCAAAGGAGAGGCAGCTGCCTCAGGCAGAAATGTATGGTTGTTGTAAATGGACAGGAAAATGTTTATTCTTTAAATTGTTATTTTTATTGCCAGAACTGAAAATAAAAGGTTCCAGGCCCTGGTGCTTTCACAAAAGGTAGGGTTTCCCCAACATGGACCCCCAGGTGTTCTTGGACTTCAATTACCAGAAGCCCAAGTCAGCTCACTTGCTGATCAGGGCTACTGGGAATAGAAGTCCAAGAACATCTTGGAGCCCAAGGTTGGGAAACTCGCCTTATTCATCCTATTTCTCTTATTGTACTTCACACTTACATCCAGAACTTCATTTCTCATGGCAGGGACCAAAGGATCACTCAAAAGATCCATTTGTAGCACAAAGACCACTGATAAATAGTTATTATGTCATCACTTCAGGTATAGACCTAGAGGCCTGTAAGCAGCAGTGTTGCAGTCAGAGACTCAAGGTAGCCTCATATAGGATCTGTAAGCAACTCCAGAAGGCCTGGTGTCTGCCCTGAAATGAAAATCCTTTGTGGGGGGGGGGGAGTTCCCAAAATACAATCCAAGCCTTGGCAGGTCCTGAACATGTCTCTAATAGGTGGGAAAGAAGTCTTGAGACCATAACTGGGGACAACCACCAACATCAGGGCTTTGTTTTATTTTCCCTGAATAGACCTCATCTGAAGGCTTTAAATAGGGATATATCACAACACAATCAGCATTGACTCAAGCAGAAGATGAAAAGGTTATTTTTGGAGAAGATATGTCTGTTCCCAACCCAAAATTCAGGTCACAGTAACACTGTAACCACAATGTCCTTCTGCTTGCTATAGGAAAAACATCCAGCATAATAATGCTGTAACTTAATAATGCAAGTCAATGACCGGGAATTCAAAAGCCTCAAGTGGAAATCAGATTATGTTTTGTTGGATGAGTTAGCCAGGATTTTGCAAAATATGCTTGTGGAGAGGCTCAGAATTGCCACTGGGAATAATTGATGTTAATTATAATTAGTACTTATTAATTTAATTAGCCAGGCTGCCTTTGATGAGAACTATCTTCATAAGCTACATCCTCTCCCCTCCCTCCCATTCAGCCATCCATCTTCCATTCACTGGTTCCAGGGAGATAAATGTAAGTTTGAAGAGGGAAAACATCCAGCCACCAACGCAAGCTGATCATTCTCCTTCACTCCAAGCCAATGACATTCATATTTCTACTACTTAATTTTAAGTCCCTGATACGGTTTGTTGACATCTAATGTATGAACCTATCTTTCCTAATAAACCATATTAAACAGCCAAAAGCTATCTTGTGAAGCCAAGGTAGTTGTTGGCTTATGTACTCTGGCTGTTTTAAACTATGGATATTGTCATGACATGCGAAAGGTGCTCTCTAGAGAGCTTTTGTTTTCACCTGTGTCACAACTTTGCCAAATATGATTGACCACTGTGTTGGTTGGGATCAAGAAATGAAAGCTTTCTTTCAAAAAATATTGAAAGATCTTGAAAATCAAAACAGTAGCAAAGCCTATGGGCTAGTAGGTTAGAGAAGCAATGGCTATAAACAGGCAGTAAGGTAAAGGTCAGCCTTGCTCGAAAGCCAGTCATATCCAACTCTAGGGTTCAGTGCTCATCTCTGCTTATAGCCAAAGAGCCAGCACTGTCTGTATCTGCAGACATTTCCATGGACACATGGCAGGCATGCTTCAACACTGGAGTGCATGGAATGCTGTTTACCTTCCGACCGAAGTTGTACCTGTTTATCTACTTGCAATTTTTTGCTTTCAAACTGCTAGGTTGGCAGGAGCTGGGACAGAAACAGTAGCTCTTTCTGTCATGCAGTACTCAGGAATCAAACTGCTGACCTGCCAACCTTCCATTCGTCAAGTTCAGTGTCTTAATCACTTGAACCACCGCACACAATGCACAAAAGAGAGGTAAGTGCAAAAAGGTAGGTTAATTAGAGTTTTTTTTCCCAGATATTGTCACCCATGAGAATTAGCAACTTTTCAACTGAATATTAAACCTCTCAATAAATAAGAATAGCTGCAGCTAGAAGATTGTATGCTCAAAAGTAACAGCCAGGATGCCTAAAAGTCAAAGAGTTTGACAAAAATGGAAATGCTGTGCTATTGTCACTGCTGGAAAAAATTGCTGAAAATTTTTTCATCCCTCTAGAAAAGTTTGCTGAATGGGTCTCTCCCCACCCCCAATTACTTTGCCCAGAAATAGGATGGAATATTTTAAGAGGCCATTTGTTCATAGCTCTGTGTTTAGTTATACAGTTGCTGATGAGAATGTCGCAGTTAAAAGCACAGGAGGAGCTCTGCCAGGAAAGAAAAGATAGATTGTAAAAGCAAAATTTAAAAAATATAAAACCTCAGCTGCTGCAGGCTATCGACAAGAAAGGTTGAATAATCAGATGTGATATGTGGATTTCCATGAAATGTTCAAGACATCAAGAATTAAAATAAGTGATTGTAAGAACAGATGTGGAAAAGAGACTGTTTTAGATAAAATGAAAAGGAGGGTGAGGGGAGAGAAAGGAAGGATGGACAAAGTAAAAATTAATCAATTGTTTGCCCAGCACCACTAATGTGGTTATCATCTACCATAGGGACCATGGTGGCTCAGTGGCTAAGAAGTTCGCCTTGTTAGCTGGAAGGTCAGCAAGTTGGCAGTTCAAGACCTGGGTACACGGCATTTGGTTCCCTTCAATTTAAGTGGCCACACAAGCAAAAGGGAGGGGCAAGCCTTCTATTTGCAGTTCCACTTGGAGTGACTTTAGTTGGTGCAGTTCAAAGAAACTGCATTAAGTAGCTTTTCCTTCCTCAATACTGTATCTTAGTTTGCCAGCAGTAGTTTGCAAAGCTGTTAACAAAACTGTGGTGGCTCAAGTGGTTAAGGCACTGAGTGGAAGGCCAGGAGCTCAGCAGTTTGAGATCCAAAGACTGCACGACAGCAGGGGTGTGTAGGGCACCATGGGAAGGCACTGGACAGGGAGTGATAGGGTTGCCTATTGGGGGAGTTGTGTGGATTTGTTGAAAAAAGAGGGAGATGATTTGAGCCCAGACTGCAAAGGCTATAATAGCTGGTGAGTTAATGTTGAAGTATTATTTTTAAAAAAAATAACCAATGTCCTTGTAGGTGCTTCAGGAGTACACCAGTGGTTTGAGAGAGAAGCTGCCTCCAGTTTTCACTTGGATTGAGATTATAGTAGCCAAACTTTAAATGCTGCTTTTTTTAAAAGAAGATTTATTCAGCCATCTAAGGAGAGCAGTACAGTATTTTTTTTCTCTCGAAAGGCAGAGCAGGAAGCCAAGAGGAGGAAATCAGAGAAAGAGAGAGGATGGCAAAAAGAGAAAGAAAAGACCTACCCAAATTTTTCCCCCAGAGCTGACCACAACCAGCTTCATCTCCACATGCTGCTGGCATGCAGTTGCCAATCAATTATTCTGATGGGACTTGCAGAAAGGATTCCTTACTCTTGTGCCAAAATTTACCAGCCAGATTTGTTTAGAACAGACTCCTCCTCCATCAGCTGTACACAACACAAATGGGATTATTTTTTTACAGGAACTCCCTTCTTTCCCTCCTTCCCTTTCCTCCCCCTCCCGTCTTCCCACTCCAGAGGAATGTCAGTTACCACATACAGAATTTGTTTTAATTTAATTTAATTTCCACACTTGTATGCCGCCTAATCAGGGAACCCGACTCAGGGCGGGTCACATGATAATTAAACAATATACACAGTAATACAATATACAAAATCCAATCTACAAAAACAGCATATAATAATATACAACAACACAACACAACACAATACAATACATTAAATTGTGTCCAGACATTCACAGGAATGCTGATTTGGTCTTCCACAACTTGGTGGGATTTACTCATCAACTGCTCCTCATGACTCCACAGGACAGTCTCTTCTAGCTGGGCATGATAGTTTCTGCCTTGCCATTCATTTGAAAGTATTTTGAACAGAATCATTTTACCAAATGATTGTCAGAATCCTGTTGGCATAAGTTAAATTGGGCAACTCCAGCAATGTAATCAGCTGCAGCCATGCTTAGCCAATATCAGGAAACTTAAACTCTTTCCATTTCCACTATCTCCCAGTTCCAGGGGAAGCATCTCCTTTATCCTAGGAAGGAAGCCCCTTCATCTTAGGAAGCCTTTATGAGGCACAAAAAAGGATGAGGAGTAATTTAAAGCCAAGAAATTTCTCCTCCTCAGACTGTTGGTGAGCCAGATGGGTGCTGATGGCAGCAGCGGCAGTGGGACCACCCTAAGCCCCGAACACTCCACCCACACCACTGGTAGTGGTGGCAGTGGGACCACCCCGAGTCACCCCCCACTTCCCATGCCACTTCCCTGCTTACCAGCCTGGAGAAGCTGCATGGCACCAGCTTGTCTGGCATGCAACTTCACTCCAGCCACCACTGCCACCACCTCAATCCTTGTCTCCTCCGCTTGGCTTGGCATATCCCTAATGGCGAGCCATAGCAGGGCAGTAAGCCTTATAACATCCACCCTACTATGGAGCACTGTTAAGGGTATGCCAAGCCAAGTGGAGGGGACAAGGACTGAGGGGGCAGTGGAAGTGGAAGTGGCAGCTGAAGCAAGGTCAGGGGCTGGATGAGCTGGTGCCATGGGTCATAGTTTGAGAACCCCTGGTGTAGTGTAACTTATATGCTAAGTTACAGTATAACTTATACCAATAGGATTCCAGCCAATGTGCAATATACAGTACTGTATGTCATAATTCAGCACTCAGATTGACTTCTTGCCTGATTGTTGTTATATATATTGCATTTAACCAGCCGTATCACAAGTATAATAAAACTAAGCTGAGATGCTATACAAACTACTGGGGAATGACCTGCATCAGATTTTTTGAAAAGAACATAAAACTGAGTAAATATTCATAGTGCTATGCTATAGAACTCTAATTAACAGTAGCATCTATTTTGCTTCCTTGCCATGCTTGCCATATTATAACTGTTCCAGTAATAGGTATGGTTAAAATTTTCATTTTGCTCTTCATAAGATTTGCTAAAATTGATAGTTTGTTTTTTCATATTAGGGATGGAAAAAACCCTGAGGTTTGAACATTCCAGTATGAGAGAAATGAAAACTAGTAGATTCAGCCCTCCAAGCTCAGCACTTAATAAGAAAGCTCAGCTCTTAAAAGTCTGTGGAATCCATACATATTCAACTACATTAGTGCATTCGTACATCATGGTTATAACTTGTGTCTTTTGGAAGGCTCATCTTTAACAGCTACACAATGGACAACTACAGCAAAGTCCCTTCCATGCTGGGAACAACTATACCCAACAAATTAAGCCAGTGCAACAATGGGATAATTTAATTTTCATTTGTTTTAAAAGTGTTGACCAAAACAAATGTCTTCATGTTTGGGAGGCAAAGAATGTAAGGATTAATGAATTCTAATGTGGGAGTTTAGTAATCACATGGCAACGGTCTGTGGGAGAAGCCATTTCCCTTAATCCAGTTGAAAAGGATGAGCTTCCCAGAAGACCTTCATACTAACAAGCTGCCTTTGTTATTAATAAGATGCTTGAGTTTATGCAGGCTTCAAATGAAGTTTAAAGCTAAAGTCAAACTATGATTCAACAGGCTTGGATGTTGTGTAGTTCCCGTTGCTTTTGAATCCATCAGCCTTGCACTTGTTTGCATTGGCAGAGGCCAGCCTTATTTGTTCCAGTTCCAGCTTCCATATATAGGCATATATGCCCCATGTTATTCCTTTAAATCACAACACTTCGAAGAGCTGACAAAGAAAACCCAGCACTCTGCACAGCAGCTCAGCTTGAACCAAGTGCTAGAGCGCTTGACGAGAGCCAATTCTTTTCATGCCCACCTCCTTCTCTCCCAGTGCCAAACAAAAAGGCTTTGATTTCCCCTGTTGAGAGAGACAACAGCTGATGAAAGGGGGGGAAACACATTTTTTTTGGGGGGGGGGGGTTAAGTGTTCATTTAAATGTATAACAAATCCAATCGACAAGAATTTGCTCACAATGAAAACCATTTGAAATCATGGTGTATAAAAATGGTTATGTGCCTCGGAACATATATGCAGCAACACATATATATTCTGGAGCCTGGCCAAATATGGGAAATGTTAGCTTTTTCAAACTGCAATATCCAGAATCCCACAACCACCCTGACTGTTCTGCCATGCAGCCTATTTCTTCATGGATGGTGCTGAAGAAAGAGGGCTGGGAAGAGGAATGTAAACAACTGCCCTTCCAAAGTCCCCCTAGCCAGACACCTGCAATGAATGATCTTCTTAATAGTGCCAGGGAAGATTTCTGCCTGAAGTCCCAAAGAACCAGTGGTTACATGAGAACCTAACTGCTGAAGATTATATTGTGGATCATCAGGGCTGTTTTCAAAAAGGACACAGTCATCAGTAAGCAGAAGATGGGCTAGTCTTTCTCCATCGACCTTAATACCATCTTTAAATTTGATTTTACGGAAGAGACTTTCCAAAGTTATCATAAAAAGCTTCAGCAATATTGTGTCTCTTCTCCAAACACCTTTGTTGATTCTAATATTTCAGATAGCCGTTTTATATCAGTAGTGCATCCTTTATATCAGTAGTGCATGCTTCTCATGCCATTGACATATGTTGAATTTAGCCTGGCTTCATGTACTACGTTGAGAGTAGCATTTTTCTCCACTGAGTTCAATGCCTTTCGGTAATCTACTAATGCACTGGCATACTAGCACCCTGCTTCCTCGGCTTTTCTCTAGTAGTTGTCTGACTGCATGAATGTGGTTGAGGGCGGAATAGCCTCCTTTAAAGCCCACTTGTTCTCTGCTGAATTCCACATCTTTGAATATTCTTTGCAGAAGAATTCTAGTAAACAGTTGAGAAAGGAGGGTGATGGGATGGTAATTTCCCAGATCTTCCATATCTCTTTTCTTCATAAGTAGCATGGATCCAGATGTCATCCAAGCTTGAGGCAAACTAGCAGTTTTCAAGTAATTCATAAAGTGTTCAGCAAGCGCCCAATGTCCTTGTCATAATGCATAATTAAACTGCTTTGTGGCTCTGCTAGATGTCATGCTGAACTCTGGCATGAACTGGAATTCTCAGAGAACTGTGGAGTAGGCAGCCAGATACTTAAGCCACTCATATTCTTCAGTTTGCTGTAGTCAAGGGAATCGTATCAAGAATAGTGACTGATATATTTTCAATTGTCTTTTTTCATGTTAGTCCATCTAGTCCAAGAGGCCCACTACACTTAATGTTAAGTCCATAATGGTCTTCTAATGCTAAAAATCAATCTTGCATTAAAGAAACCCCTTGGCACAGAAGTGGAGAATATGGGGTTCTCCAAATATTGGCATTTGCAATTCACATCAGTCCTAGCCAAGATAGAGAGTAATAAGGAACCATGGGAAGTTCAATCCAACAACTTCTGAAAGGCCACAATTGCCCCTATCCTTGGGTTAGAGAAAAGACAGCATGAAATTTTGATATGCTTTTTACAGCTGGGGGCTTGTCCTTTTTTAGTTCAATGGCAATTATTTTTACCTTTACAAGTTTCTATTTCTTGGTAAGAAGGATTCACCACGTTCAAACAAGCAAATACAGCTTGGTCACTGTGTTCTCCATTTGACACCAAGAAAGCTGAAATACATTACAAAGATGAAGGAGAACAGGATGAAACATTTTTTAAAAAAATATGTTATTGTAAACAGAGTCATTGCAAAGTGAAAGTTTAGAGAATCCATCTCCAGTGTTCCAGTGCATAATATGATCTTCAAGATGATAGGATGGGTAGCCAATTTGTGGCTTAACAAGCGTTTGGAAAGGAGATTAGCTTTGACGGCACAAAGTTTCTGTTTATTTATGCCTATGAGAACTGGATAGCTTATAATTTTGGGAACACAGTACTGCACGCTTCTGCAGAACACTCTTCCGTTGGTTACAGTTTGTGGGTAGTGATTGCTGTGTATGATTCACAAGCTGCAAGCCAGTAGGCTGACTTGTCTAAGATGAATGTCACAAGAACAAAACACAAGAGATGGAATCATACACAGCCAAAAAGGTGATGCACACACATCATTATCTTTGGTTTCAAGATCAAAGGAGAGCATCAATTTTCATCTAAATAGTTAAAGTAGCACTGTTCACACAAAAAAGAGTTATTAGCAGGCTGGGGAAATTGCAAAGTTTTAAGAAGTAAAAAAAAATAGAAACAAGAAGCAAATAAGGACTGGCTATGCCCAGTAACCATAGATTCTAGAATATTTAACAGTTACTCTTGGCATCAGGAAATCTGCAAATCTAGATGAGAAGGAGAACTGAAAAGCATATAGGAAGGAACTCTTCATATGAACGCAGTAAAAGGGCAAGTCTCTGTCTGAATGGCTGTCTACCCAAATCTGGTTTAAAGATAAAAAAAAGGAAAAATCACTTTTACAAATTACCAGAACATAGCAGCCAGTATGACCACTGAGGCCTATTGTCTAGAACATGGGTCAGCAAACTTGGCTTTTCAGGTGTTCTTGAACTTCAATATCAGAAGTTCAAGTCAGCACTCCTGCTGATCAGGGCCTCTGGGAATTGTAGTTCAAGAACATCTGGAGGGTCAAGTTTTCTGACCCCTGGTCTAGAAAAGCAACCTTCCCCATTGTTGTGAAAGGCATATGTAGCTCATAAGGTGAGTGCAAGGTCCACTTTTCCTACATTGGTAGAGTGGCCTACCCAGACCTCAGACCATTAATGTTTCAAAATAAAGGACCCAAAGAAAGGAGAGAAGGACATTTGAATTTGCCCATTAAATACTGTCACTTGGAAAGAAGGCTGAGGAATTATCCAGATCTAACATTTATTCTTGTTAAAGTACTGCCTTCTGCACTGTTGACTTTGTTATTTTTCCCTCCATCGATATGATGAAATGCTTGATCCAATATGTTCAGTACTTTTTCTCCCTTCTGAAAAATGGTTTATTTTTTCCCTTGGGTTTATTCTAGGGGCAGAATTTAGCACAAGTGTTTACAATGCCAGAGCTTCCCACTGAGAAGTTTCTAATTAGCACACTATTACATATTCTTTTTAAAAGTTCCAGAGGAAAAGTAGAAAAGTTGATTTCCAACATTTCCAAAGGATTTTGATAATCTCCTGCAGTAAAGCAAGGAGAAGCAACTTTTTGAAAATACTTATGTTTACAGTGCAGTTTGACTGATGTTAATGAAGCCATGTGTATAGTGACAGGATGCCTCAAACCTACGCCAGTTGAGAAAATATATCCTCTTGTTGGTATTACTCCACCTAAGATAAGGAGAGAAGTAGTAACGGACTCTGAGAAAACTAAACAAGAGATTGACCCTTCACATCCTCTGAATGGATAGGATCCTCAAGTCTATTGGCTTAGATCCAGGAATAGCTTTATGGCAAGAACAAACATTGTTGAAGGTACACAAGAGCAAAACCTAATTAAAAGAAGGAGGATGGAGCTCACTGGGCAAGGATCACCATTAAAGGAGGATATAGCTGAGGAACTCCTTTCCCTATATCATGTGGAGAACCCTGAACAGGCTGAGGGCTGGAGTCCCTAAATGCAAGACAACATGCTCATGTGGGGGCTGCTGGTGGACAACAACACGCAGTGTGAATGAGATACAGAATCCATCTCACTTACTGGTCTGCCGATTACTACCAGAAACATGCACCAATGAGGACTTAAGTTTAGCTAATGACAAAGCCAAGAAAGCAGTGGTGGGCATCAGCAGGTTCACACCAATTCGCCAGAACTGGTAGCAGAAATTCTGGCTCCCCCCCCCCCATCCATGTTTTGAAATAAAGTAGTCCTAATTCGGGCCCAACGCAGGGCTTCCCCCTGGCCACGCCCACCACACCATGCCCACAGTGTGGTAGTAAAAAAATTTTGAGCCCACCACTGCAAGAAAGTGGCTTCAATTGGCAGTTTGTGGTTTGATTGGAACATGAAAGAAGAAGAAGAAGTGCAGTTTGGATGAAATCCCTTTAAGACCCCTCATATTCCATGAACAGTCAGGAGAAATCAGAACAAAGGAGGAGGAGTTAAAAATTTCCCCCACCTATTGGTGGTCTAAGCATGCAGTTTTCCCTACTGTGAGAAAAGCTAATGTATTGTGTTTTTTTTTCAACTGCACTAATTCTTTCTAAATTGGCATGTGCACATATAAATTAGCACGTGCAAATCTTATGCAATTTGGTGTTTTCTTATGTCTCTATTTTGATGAAGTATTTCCTCATTTTTAGCAATGAATGAGTGGTCAAACTCAGTGCCAGATCATCCATATAGCAGGAATAGCAAATGCTACAGACCCTGCATCCCTGGGGGCCCGGGGCCCTGTGCTCCGTTAAATGGAAATCCAAATTTAAATTTTCTGTGCATTCGCACGGATATTAAAAAAATGTTCACTTGGAGAGACTCGCCAATGGCTCTTTGGAGCATTCAATGCACACCAAAGAGTAAAGATGCATGCGCAGGCAGAGCCGTCTTTGTCTGTGCGCACATCTTACACACTACTCCATAGTGGTGGAAATTTGTGTTGAGTGGCAGAGTCGATCGACATGTGAGCTGTGTTTTGTTTTATAGGCTTAATCCAGCACTAATCTTCTAATGCTTTTGTATGTGATTTACTTAGAGAAATTGATTTGACTAGTGTTATCTCGAGAAAAGTTTGTTTTTACTAGTCATGTTTTATTTTATAGGTATCCTAAATCTAAGCAACAGCCTCTTGACACAATTTGCTACAGGCCTTGTGCTGGCTGGATCCAGCACTGGTCAAGCTAGCAAGAGCTTTCTATTTCCTTATCTGCTGCATCTAGAGATTCTTTGTTGGGGTGAGTTTTCATTTCAGGAGCATCTGTACGTGCGGTAGTTGTGAACTGAGCAGCTATCTAAAGAAGAAAAACAATACAACATTTCCAATGTTAATAAAATATACAAGGGGAATATGAAGCAAGCATAAGGCAGTTGCTTGGTCTGTAATCGGACAAGTCAGATCTAGGATCTATAAAGAGAAATCACCCATTGCCTCCAGATGTATATGAGATTTTTAATACCAAAATACCGTAAAAGAGCATTGGCTTTAAAATTGCTTGTAAAATACAGTAATACCCCGGATAACAATTGCACTGGATAATGCTAAATGCATAATAACGACAAATTTGTGGGGAAGATTTACACCGGATAACGTTCATTTTAGCGTTATCCGATCCATCATCAAAAAGAAGTAAAGGAGGCCAATGCTCCTCTCCCTGCCACTTCCCTCCTTCCCCTCCCACCCCCAGCAGTTTGGGGACTCACCACACCCACCCCACTGCCTGCTCGGCTACGAGATAATCCAGCCTCACCCTGCTTACCTTGCTCCACACTCCAACAGCCAGCTGGAGGCTTGTTTTTCTCTTTCACTTCCTGTATTGAAACGCTATTTCCCCCTTCCCTGTCTACAGGAAGTGAAAGAGAAAAACAGAAGCCTCCAGCTGGCTGTCGGAGCGTGCAGCAAGGTAAGCAGGGCGAGGCTGGATTCTCTCGTGGCCGAGCTGCACGTGAGGGGTGGCTTTAAAGGCAGGGAGGTCTCTTTCTTTCCCTGCCTGCCTTTAAAGTGGTTTGTCCCTGAAGTCAGGGCTTTTTTTCTTAGCGTTGTTCGATGCATGCATCGGACAATGCTAAAAATCGGATAACATCATGACTTGTGGAACCAAGTCATAACGTTATCCGGGGTATTACTGTATTGACATCTCTTGTGAGTTTCTCCTGTTCTGACAAATAAGAAAAACTGCCTTTTGCAGAATGACAAATACCACTGTTTGTTGTGTTTCCATACCCTGCTTTTATGGATTAGATTTCACAGTTCGGCATGGGCTGCACTGGAATAGAAAATGGATGTTACTGGTAGACTTCAGGCAAACCCTCTGGAACCTCCTGCCCATCGAACTGCGCCTGCAGACAGAGCTCTTGCCCTTCCGGAAGGGCTTGAAAACCTGGCTGGCAGGACATATTTGGGGACCAGGGAACATGGGTTCCCATACTAAGTGGCTTACTTAGGGAGTGCCACTTTGGATCTGGACCAGGGGGATACTGGAGTGTAGTTTGCACTGTTTTTACTTCAAATAATTTTAGATAATCTTTTAAACTTCATGATTTTATATGTTTTTATCTTTTACCTCTGTTTTATGACGATGTAAGCCGCCCAGAGTCGGGTTCTCCCGAGTGGGGCGGGGTAATAAATTCAATAAATAATAATAATAATAATAAACCTGAAGGAAAGTGGATATTCAGGGAACCTTGTGATTCAATCTGTTTCTGTGTTTCATACATACACAAGACCACATTGCAGAGATTGCCTTACTCACGTTCAAATATTAACACCCTGCATCAGATAAGGTTGTGATCCAGCCCTCATCAGACTCTGAAGACGATCTGGATCAGGAGGCACTTCCTATGCCCAGCCCAGTTCTGCCTCCCCAACCTGCAGCTGAACCTGAACCCCATGCTGCAGCTGAACCTAAAGATGTCTTGAACCAGGAACCTCAGCTTGCTTCTGTCCCAACTCTGACTCCTCAGGCAAATTACCTGTCCAATTAGTGATCTGACTCTGACAGCAATCAGCCCTCAGCCAAGTAATGATGCCGTTATCAGAGGAGGCTCCCAGCTGATACCAATTAGCTGGGAGACTTCTTAAGCAAGCTTGTCTCACCAGACAAGTGTTGGTACAATTTTCCTCCATGCAAAGACCAACACACTGCTTGACTTTGGATACCTCTTGTGTTTGCCTGCCTGACCTGACGACACCCCTGGACATCCTTTGGACTAGACACTCACTTGAACTACCAGTAACCAGACCTCAGCTTGCTCTTTGGACTCTGCTATTTAGATTCTCCTTGAATAGACTGCTGTCAGGACTCTCTGTGTAGTGCCACTGTGTGGCAACCCTGTCTACTGGGGTAGGTTAGCACAGGTAAGGAGATTGGCATATGAGATTTTGGAAGCAGCCAGCTCTGTGCTTCAGTGTGTATATCATTTACTAGAACACACACTATGGGGGTGAGCCTAACAAACATCCAAACATACTCCAGATAGTGTGTCTAAAAGCTGATCTGCACTTTGTTGCTTTAAATGGGATTCTTCTTCCATGTTTAGGCCAGACATGAAACTGCCAAAATAAAGGAACCTTTTGGTGAGTTTATTGTGCAGCTCCCTTCCCCTGAACTAGAGTGAGAAAGATTAGCCAGCAACACAAGTTTGCCATTACCAAGGTATGCCCACTTGTGGTTCAAAAATACCACAATCTTCAAGAAGACTCTTTCTGTGTACCCCTTTGAATGGGATACCCAGGTGAATGCATGTCCCCACCTGATCAGGGCTCATCATTAGAATTAAGCATATTTTAAAAACACAAATAGAAGTACAGTAAAACCTTACTATACAAAAGGAAATCTCGGGGAGGGGGATTGCTTCAAGATACGTATATTTTTTATATATGAATAAATTTTGGGGTCTTCTGACACTTCCCACAGTGGCAAGAGGTTGTTTGGGGCTTTTCTACTCAATTTTTGCAATTTTTTTATTGCATTTTGGCACTGCCAGAACCTCTCCCCGCAACCAGGAAGTGTCAAAAATTCCCCTTTCCCCTCAACAGCTGGTCATCGGGGACTAGCCCTGCAATTACCAGAGCTGGCCACTAGAGGGCCAAATATGCATCAAAATGCATTGAAAACTTTCTGGAGCTCAACAAAAGTGGGGGAACTGTCTTTTATCTGTTCAAAACTCTTTCTAAAGTGCACATTAGAAATTTTGCACCATGTTTTTGCCACTTTAGAAAGAGTTTTGAACAGAAAAAAAATATGGTTTTTGGCTTTTTTCTGAGTTCCAGAACATATTATTTGATTTTTTCGATACATTCCTATGGGCAATGGCTTTTTGAGATACGAATTTTTCAAGATACGAAAAACCTTGAGGAACGAATTAATTTTTCATCTTGAGGTATCACAGTAGCACCTTTATCCACCCTTCCCTTAGAACTGCATATGGGAAATCTGCCAATCTCAAGTTCCTTCTTGAAGCATGATGCAGGAGCTAAAGAATTTCTCCTGCCCCTTTCCAGAAGAAGCATTTAGGATGATGATGGCAACAACAACACGGGGGGGGGGGGGAGAGTGAAAATGTGGAACAAGGGAATGTCAGGGGGGAAAATGAGTTGGACACTTTTAGGAACAAGATGCAGAACTCGCCAAGCATTTCATTTGGGCTTTTAATGCTGTTCAATGTTGTTTTGCCTCCCTCTTTAATTAAAATTTTAATTGTAGCTCTCAGAAGTAATCTCAATTTGGTAGGGCTTCTGTGTTTATTTGTTCATGATGCAAAGTTTTTAATGGCACTTTTACTGTCCATCACTCAACCACCCTCGGGGCGCCTATTAGACAGGAGATGCTGTTTGTAAATGTATTAAGTAAATGAATGAATGCTTCTGAAAGCAACATTGCCTTTATTAGTCAGGACAGATAGGAGTGAAACATATATGTTCATAGCTGGTATGCCTTTGAATACCAGCTGCACATATTAGGGGCCGGATGAAGTTATAATAAGAAGCTATGCTTTCCCAATCTAAATTTATAATATTTTTAGTTGTTGTTTTAGTTGTTTAGTATGGAACACTCTCTGCGTGTTTTCCAAGGCATGTTTGATTGGTTCATCAATGGATTTAAACCATTCTGAGATGATTATTTATAACTGAATGATATTTTAATTAATTGAACAATACTTCAGCAGATTGAATGTCATTGTTGCTGCTATACCGTCTTGAACACACCTGCACTCCTTGGGTTTCAGAAGCCAAGGAGTGTGAAGGAATACAGGAGATCTCCATGTAGAGCAAGGAAACATCTGAAGGGCTACTACCAGTTTGAGCTAACAATGGTCCTGACTCAGTATAAATCCAGTTTATATGATAATAATAGAAGTGTTGATTTGTTTGTTGTAGGTGGCCATTGCTCTGGATTTAGGCAGGACCACCATCTTTTTTAAATCTTGTCTTCAAACACTTGGTTCAAACACTTCAAGGGCTGCTTTGCAGTCACCTCTTCAAAGAGTGGACAGAAATTAGTGAGAGACTCCTTTTACCTGCTAAATGAGGAGATCAGTTAGCTGAGGGGAAAATTGCATAAAAGCATCAGCATGGGGGGGGGAGAGAGAGAGACCGGTAAGTAGGAAAGAGTGGTGGTGGTGGTGGTGGTGGAGGACTTCAAAGAGAAAAAGAAAAGCACCAGGAAAGGAAACTTCCCTTCCATGGAAAGTCAGTACAGGCGAAATAATTATCAACTGAGGAAGTAGGAAGAGATTTAAAAAGGGAGGAGTACTAAGACATAGATAAAACGAATGGGTTATTAATGCAGACAAAGCTGATACTTCATCTACTATACATGTACAGTAAAACACCGGATAACGCTAAAACTAGGTTCCACAAGTCTTGGTGTTATCCGATTTTTAGTGTTATCCGATCCATGTTAAAATCCTATGGGATGGATCGGATAACGTTAAAGCTCCATAGAGATACATTGTAACCACACAGGCTTTAGCGGTTGTTATCCGATCCATCCCATAGGACCTTAACGTTATTCGATCCAATTCTCCTCCCCAGATTACTTAACGTTATACGATTTAAGCATTATCCGATCCAATCGTTATCCAGTGTTTTACTATAGACAGACATATGCACACACACACAACTTCCCTTCCATGGAAACTTCCCTTCTATGGAAAGTCAGTGCAGGTGAAATAATTATCAACTGAGGAAGTAGGAAGAGATTTAAAAAGGGGGGAGTACTAAGACATAGATAAAACGAATGGGTTATTAATGCAGACAAAGCTGATACTTCATCTACTATACATGTACAGTAAAACACCGGATAACGCTAAAACTAGGTTCCACAAGTCTTGGTGTTATCCGATTTTTAGTGTTATCCGATCCATGTTAAAATCCTATGGGATGGATCGGAAAACGTTAAAGCTCCATAGAGATACATTGTAACCGCACAGGCTTCAGCAGTTGTTATCCGATCCATCCCATAGGACCTTAACGTTATTCGATCCAATTCTCCTCCCCAGATTACTTAACGTTATGCGATTTTAGTGTTATCCGATCCAATCATTATCCAGTGTTTTACTATAGACAGACATATGCACACACACACAATTCTTTGAGACAAAAGTTATTTGTTGAATCACTGTTGCAAATGCCCAGACTAGGCTAAAAATAAGTTGTTAAAACTAACCACCAAGGATTTTTTTTATGATGAAACAGCATGTGTATATTTTGTCAGCAATTTCTCGAAGCTGCTATAGAACTAAACGGTTCCTGAATAGATACTGCATCACACTGTTCTACCATTCTGAACTTCAAGAATAGTTTGGTGTGCTTGTGTTTACCTGCAATTACCTAAATGGCTTCAAGCCAAATACATGGAGGACAGAAATCATTCTCTGCTGCCATAAATTATGTGAGTTTTGACTTGGAAAAGCCCTCCCCTGAAAAGTCTGCCTGGCACCAATATTTATATTATTTCTTCTCCAGACAGAGGCCTCTTTATTTGCCTTAAAATTTCAACATGTAATACTAAGATGTGTTGGTTGTGATTTTCTTTGACCAAATGTTCTTGTGTTTAATGGATCTCCATTTTAGTAGTGATTGTAAAGTGATTGTGTACTACTTTGTGAGGTTTTAATGATGGGAAACATGATAAAATGATCTACAAAACAGGTAAGATACATTTATGGAGGGAGAGGCAGTCCTGATTTATATACATACAGTAACAGAAACTTCTTGCAAATGGAATATATATTTCCTGAAAATATATATTTCAAATATTTAAATAGATTCTAAATACCACAATACAGGTGTTTTGGCACATACATGTTTTATATTCCTCTCTTATCCAAGGAAAAATATCAAACCTATCTGCATTTTAATTGGATTAAATATTGACTGTTTCTGTGAATTACCTGAGACAAATTCACAGAGTGAATGAGAGACTACATTAATTTTTGTATGCTAATTTATTTGCATGTTTGGAATCTGGCCAGCAGCTCCAGGAAGTATCCAGTATTCTTCAACCTGACTAATTTATTCTATGTCATTATGTCCAAAAGGCTTGCACAAAAGCCAGTCCTATCTGACTCTAGGGGGTGGTGCTTATCTCCATTTACAGCCAAAGAGCCACTGCTGTCTGTGTCTACAGATGTTTCTATGGTCATGTGGCAGGCATGACTAGACATGGGAGCACTCAGAATGCTGTTACCTTTCCTACCGAAGCAGTATCTATTTATCTACAGATGTTTCTATGGTCATGTGGCCGGCATGACTAGACATGGGAGCACTCGGAATGCTGTTACCTTTCCTACCGAAGCAGTGTCTATTTATCTACCTGCAATTTCTTTCAAACTGAAAATTTGTTTTAAATTGTTTTTAGATATTTAAACAGTGTTTGAATTTGTGATTTTATATGTTTTTACATGTTGTGTTGTAATCCACCCTGAGTCACTCTGGCGAGTAGGGCAGAATAGAAATTTGAATAAATAAATAAATAAATAAATAAACTGCTAGGTTGGCTGAGACAGATGATGGACACAGCACTCGGGTCTTGAACCACTGACCTGTCAACCTTCTGGTCGTCAAGCTCAGCATCTTAACCAATAAGCCAGCACAGTCTCTATGTCCAAAGGCAGGATTTCCCTATTAACCATCAGGGGCAGCCACGCCATTCTACAGAATGATACATTTGACTCAGACAGGAGATGATAGGAGGGGGACACCAGAGACACATACACAGCTACTTTCCTGGCTTCCTTCTCAAATGTACTGACTATTCACTTCCCTCTTGCATGTTCTGTTCTGCCTGTTCTACATGCTGTAAACAAGCCTCTTATCTCAGTGTGACACAGGACACCACTCCATTGCCAATTTCCCCATAGAGTTCTGCCAGTTTTAGTACATAGAATGGGTCACAGTGCTATCTTGTCTTTTTTTTTTCGTAAGTAGAAAAAATATTATGGTCCAGCAATATTAAACAGCTGTCTCTCTAGAGGCTATTAACCAAATTAAAATGGTTAGCTTCTCTTGTATATGTTATACAAACTGTGTATATTTTTGTTAAAAGAGAGAGCAGAAGTGGGAGGAACAAAATTCATCATTTTTGAAAACGACTCAAGGAACTCCAGTTCTGCTGGGTGTTAAACCCCTGCCCAGGATTCTGATAGTGAGGCAGCTTAAGACTGTCATTGTGTACAAGAGGCTTGCCCTGTCTTGTGTCAAGGCAAACCTCAGTAACAAGCAGGACAGCCCCACTGGTCTAGGACAGGCTCAGCTTTGTGTATGACCTGCCAACACCTCCAAGAAAGGAACATTTTCTGGCATTCAGAATTGGGGGGCTTTTAATGGACTTCCTGAGTCCATAAAAGATAATGGCCCTATTACTTCTTTGAGTTCCCAATGACTTTAATGGCATAAATGAATATGTAAAGCAAGCGTAATTTGAAGCTGTTTTCCTCCTCTCTCCTTTTAATATTCCCTTTCTCTCCCTTCCCTCTGTCTCATTCCAGAATCAATATCTGAGAAATGTGAAGAGATTCCCTCGCCTCCCTACAGCTGATACTGACACAGACACAGAGCCAGAGTTTTCAGGGGAAATTCCCTGCACACTAGAGGTGTAGACATTTGTGTAAAACCAGACCCAGCCAAAGCAGTTTGTGCACCATGGGCAAGCAATTTGGGCATGTATAGACAGAGCAAATAGCCACTAGTCACCTACGGGGCACAGCAGCAACTCTGTGAATCATTTGTGTTCCATCTAGTACTTGTAGGGTTAATAGGTTTTTAGCCAAAGATGCCCACCAATAAGAACCAAAGAAGTGTGAAACTGATTTTAAAAAAAAACCCTCACTGACATGCTGGTATCAAAGGAGAAGGGTAATGACAATGTAATCGTCCCACTCCTCATAAAATCCAAAATCTCACCAATTGAAATGTCAGGAAGAGCTTAGACTGGGGTCATTTTCCCCATGGTTTACACCAGATTGGGCAGAGATCAATTTGAATTAAAATCTGGTGGCTACATAGCATAAAGCTCACTCCCAGAAAGCCTGTTGTGGAATTGTCTGTTTTGAGCAGCAAATCATCACTTTTGGTTCAGCTCGTAGGGGCAGTTGAAATTCATTCCAATCAGGTTGACATACTTTTTGTCTGTTTTCTGCCAGTGTGATTGCCTGATCCCTATGCAAAGGGGAGCTCACAAAGATATCACTTTGTCCCAACCAACCACCTCAATTCTCCACTCAGTTTTTTAAAAGAAAGGTTTCAACTCAGTGCTGGAACACAGTTTAGGCAGGACATATAAAAAAAACTAAATTAATACAAAGAGAGAGAGTTGGAATTGCCAATTAGCACCTTAAAGGACTTTTGCTCTCGGAGTCCATGCAAACAGAACTCTGTGCCTCAGCCCTGCTGACTCAAGCAAATTGTTGTCTGGACAGCTACTGCAACTCACCTGGGGAAAACTGGTTTGGTTGTGAAGACAGAAGACCAGACCTTATTTTCCCTACTGGGTAGTCTCGCCCTGAGGTCATCAGGCTTGACATATCCTCTTGTAATTGTTCTACCAGCTATCATAAAGGAGAGCTCTGAGTTAGGGTGCTCATAAGGTGTTATTAGGTGAGGTGGTATAATAATGTCCATGTCCCACTGGCCCTCCACAGGTTTCTACCAAAGGTATGTGGTAGACACAGGGTAGATCCCTTTTCTAGATAATACCTGTAGTTGAATGCTTCCAAGGAATTCAGATGATAGAGAGGTGGGAAGAGAAGAAGGGAGGGATGGGCTCACCAAAATAATTTCCTGCCAAGCTCAGTATATTAGAGAGGCCAAGGAAGAGCTGGAGGCAGTTGGCAGGAAGGACACGGAAGAGTGTGAGACATTATTTAAACTGGTTTTGCAGAGGCCAGATGTAATCGTCCTCCAGCAGACTGTATACCAGATTGCTTTTTAAAACTCTGCTTGAAGGAGAGAAAGGAGGCCCGGGATACCAAGGGTCAAATTACAAGCCACCTGGGATGTTTTAAGAGAAAGGTGTTCATATAGACCAGGACAATTTCATCATGACCCAGCAGGAGCAATTGCATTGTGAGCTCCAGTTTTGATGGCTGCATAAAGTGATGAAAAAAAGGAGAATGGCTCAAGGTAAGGTAAAGGTTGCCCTTGCTTGAAACCCAGTCATATCTGACTCTAGGGTTCAGTGCTCATCTCTTTTTATAGCCAAAGAGCCAGTTCTATCTGCATCAGCAAATGTTTCTATGTACATGTGGCAGACATGACTAGACACTGGAGTGCACGGAATGCTGTTTACCTACCCACCAAAGTGGTCCCTATTTATCTACTCATAATTTCTTTCTTTGGAGCTGCTTGGTTGGCAGGAGCTTGGACAGAGACAGGAGATTACTCCATCATGCAGTACTTGGGTCTCAAACTGCTGGCCTGCCGACCTTCTAGTCTTCAAATTTGTGTCTTAACCACTAAGCCACCACAGTACTTGAGCCTTAATAGTTTGGTGGGTTTTTGTTGATTTCCCAATTGAGTTACTTTGTGTGCAAAGAGCTTCAAAGAAACATAATATTATAAACAGTTGTTAATAAATGTTATGATTGTTGTTCTAACTTGGACTTGGTGTCTCACATCAGAGGATGTCTGTTACCTGGGTATCCTTAATCATTGTGTCCTCCTCGGGAGGGGGGCATGCCCCATCACAACAGAGCAAAATGAACTTGTGTCATGGCTACTATCTAGGACTGCCAGGAGGAACCTCAAGAGGTTTGTGAGTGTATGTGTGGCCCTGTCACCCCCTAATATCCCTGGTCCAGAATTCCAGACATCCAGCTCACCTGTGGTTTAGGGACATGACGAAGAGGTGGCTGAGACATTAATTTTGCAGGATTAGCACTTGGCAGGAGAGGAGATGCCAGGGGTGATTTAGAAGGTTTTTGAAGAGAGAGGAGTTAAGGAACTGGCAGGTACAAAAAAGGAACTGGAAGAATCAGTCATGGGGGGAGTTTGGAGCAGGAAAGAAGAGTTGAGTGAAGCTGGAATGAAGGCTCCAGATCCTGGAGTCACCCCATTTGAAGAGAGAGGGGAAAGAACTATCAGTCTGGGGCATGGGTGGATGGCAAGTAATACAAGCACCAAGACTCAGGTTAACCCAGCAACAGGCCAAATAGCAGCTATATCACCGTGCAAAATTCAAGCCCAAAATTAAGCCAGAGATAGACAGGGTTACAGGGTTAGTCCTGATAATAGGGCATAGTCCAAATAGTCAGCTGACTGCCATCCTGAAAACATATTCACCCACCCACATCTAGAATCTTGGCTACAGCCCTGATCTGCCACCTCTTTGTCATATCCCTAAACCACAGGTGAGCTGAATGTCTGGAACTCTGGGCCAGGGGTGTTAGAGGGTGACAGGGCCATGAACCTCTTATGGTTCCTCCTGGCAATCTTAGATATCAGCCATGACACAAGTTCATTTTGCTCTGTTGTGATGGGGCATGTCTCCTAAAGGAGAAGTGAAGATCCAGGTGAGGCATGGCAACACTCCATAGTATTGATGGCTAACCTTAGCACTCTAGGTGTTCCTGAACTTCAATTCCCAGAAGCCCTGATCAACAGGAGTGCTGACTTGGGGTTCTGGTAATTGAAGTCCAAGAACACCTGGAGTGCCAAGGTTAACCATCACTGGTCTATAGGAACTGGGAACAGGGCAAGATGACTTCAGAAATGGGAATCAGGAGTAAGGCAGGAGATTCAGGAAGCAAGCAACAGCAAGTTCAATAACCTTGATTGGTGAGTAAACAAAACAACAAAAAAGACAAAAATGTTGTGGCCCCTTAAAGACTACCTCCTGTATTTAAATGTGTGCTTTCATGGATCAAGTCCACTTCATTAGACATAAGAATAAGACCTTGCACAGACTAACATGGCTACCACTTCAAAAACTCCATTGATGAGACAGCTTCTAGGGGACAGAGCCAGTTCTTACAGTTCAACTTCCCAGTTTCTCCAAGTGGAGCTTAAGATGTTCCATACTTTCCCTAGTGTTCTCATTTGGGGCCTAGCAGCTGTAGCAGGCTTAGGTCCTAGCCCTGTAAGTAGTAGATCTGCCTTCTAGGCTAGGGGTCTAATCCTGTGAACAACAGAGCTACCTCTGGGGAACTCATCTTGTAAATACCAGAGCTGCATCACATCCTAAACAAGAAACATCTGGAGACAGAGGAAGAAATGTTGCCTCCAGGGTAGACTTTCATATTTAAACAATGGAAAGTAAGTTTAATTCAGTGTCCCTCTAGAAGTTCGACATCGCTTAGGTGAAAGAGCAGGTAACAGTGAAATCTTATTGGGGAGAGCAAGTGAGGTGCAAATGCTGGAGAAGAGAGGGTAAATGTATGAGTATAGGTGACAGAAGAAAACTGACAAATTGGATCTCATATGCCAGAAGCATGTGACATGGTTTTATTAACAGAGGCAAGTCAGAATAGTTAGAGGGCTACAGTGAAGGATCTAGTAGTCTGAGCTTTTGCAGTTTATTATTTATTTATTTATTTATTAGACTTATACCCTGCCCCACTTGTGTACAGTGACTCTGGGTGGCTTACAGGAATGCAAAATACACAGTTACACAATCATAATATCATACACAGATCACAGGTAAACAACCCAAATACAATAAATACACAGCAATACAATATATATAATACAGTAATACCTCAGATAACGTTTACCTCGGATAATGCTAAAATCGCATAATGTTAAGTAATCTGGGGAGGAGAATTGGATCGAATAACGTTAAGGTCCTATGGGATGGATTGGATGACAACCGCTAAAGCCTGTGTGGTTACAATGTATCTCTATGGAGCTTTAATGTTATCTGATCCATCCCATAGGATTTTAACATGGATCGGATAACACTAAAAATCGGAAAACACCAAAACTTGTGGAACCAAGTCTTAGCGTTATCCGAGGTGTTACTTTATAGTAAAACATATCTAAATCAAATTACAAGAACAACACATAATAATACACTACAAAATTATACACTATCAATACCACAAGTATAATACCGCAAGTACTTATGCTAAGATCTGCTGTTTTACCACTGTTTTTTGTTCATTAATAAAATCCCTGTTGCAGTGCATGGAAGGTTCAAGGCTGTATACTCAAGATGGAGGAAGGTAGGCAATTTAAGGATTCATGTGAAATAATTTACTTTTTTCTCCTTCATCTAGGCCATGGGTGCCCAAGCTCCAGCCTGTGGGCCTAATTGGCCCCCTGCATATAATTAATGTGGCCTGCAGTGAGCATCCCGAGCGCACCAGGAGGCTCTCTTAGCACCACAAATTTTGACTTGCAGGAGGCTCCGAAAATTCCCCCAAGGCAGCGATTGGCTTCAGCACAGGCTGCTGAGGGGAAAGGATCGAGTGAGAGGCTGCTTGGCGCAGCCTGGAAAAAGCATAGTCACTGCCTCCGTCGCCACCACTCCTGACGTCAAAACTGTCAGCAGTGGGAGCAGCCCGCCTCCAGCCCCCGCAGCTGTATGTCGGATGCAGTAATGGTCCACAAGAAAAAAAGTTTGGGTACCATTGATCTAGGCTCTCATCTAATAAACAGATTACTACTGGGATTAAGTGTGTATATCACTAAGAAGGAAGGGTTGCACTCAGTGGTGGGATGTCAACAATTTTACTACCCCACCGTGATGTCATGGATGTCATGGGTGGGGCCAACGTCATGACATCATGGCATCGTGGGCGGAGCCAACATCATAACATCATGACGTTATAACATTGTGGGCAGAGCCAAAGGAAAAAATAATAATAAATAAATAAAATAAAATAAACACAACACACACACACACCTTAACTCAACCACCCACCCACCCACCCATCCCAAACAAAACCAAAAAAAACAGGAAAGCTTACCAGAAGCAGGAAGGCAGGAAACACAGCAGCGCAGCGCAGCACAGAAAGACCACCGCTGCAGCTTTTGGATGCTGCACTTCCTTTCCAGGCAGCCAAAATGGCTGCCTGGAACTGCGCATGCATCAAACCTCTATTTGACACATGTGCAGTTCTAATTTTTTACTGTGCATGCGTCAATTAGAGGTTTGACGCATGCACAGTCCCGGGCAGCCATTTTGGCTGCCCGGAAGTCACTTCTGGAGGGGGCCTGGAGTGGCGACTGAACTAGGTTGCCCAGGGTTTTTCCACCACCCCCTGGCTACCCCCTCCATAATGTTGTTACCTGTTCTGCCGAACTGGGATGAACTGGTAACAACCCATCACTGGTTGCACTCCTCTTGCATAAGTTTTGACTAGTTAGATCAGTGTGCTAAAGTCTGTTTCACGTGCACCACCCCATCTCCAACTATTTCCTTCTTTTTGATTGTGGAAATCCCATGGGCTGCTGATCTTTGCACAGCTGCTAGAAGGCTGCTTGTAACATACTCCTGTCTACTATTTCCTCAGAACTGTGTAGTCCCCAGCATGGGTCATAGCTGTTTGTGTGTTTTATATTTATGGAAAGGGATTTTTTTCCCCTAGGGATCTGGAAATGTGCAGATAATGGGTCAAGACAAGTCTTGGGTTAGAGTGCTATCAGATGACTGCACTGTGGGTTAGATATCTCTTTGTGCACTCTTATTTGAATATGTACTGGGTCAATGTGACACTGTGCATTCCTAACAAATAGACACATACTGTGTTTCCCTGGCAGATATAGCCTAAAACCTTTCCTGCCTGAAGTAGTGTAACAAATGATGCTCCTTTCCTCAGGGCCAAATACATAGTAACCAAAACTAGTCAAGTAACTTTGTCACATGTGGCAGAAAATCCCATGAGTACTTATTTTCCGTTATTACATTGCAAGAATGCAATATTGCACCTATTACGTTGTGAAATTACTGTAATAGCAAATTAATTAATCAGCAATTTGCTGCTCTTTTGTGACACCCTGGCCCTCTACTTTGCCTGGACCAATACAGATGGTTGTCTTTTTGGGTCATGATAAGGAGTTAACAGTATGAAAATAGCATGTGTCTGACACGACACTTAAATCTTGTAAAACAGCTGGAATTGAATATGCTACCCCTGCACTTTTGAATCACACACATTTCCAATTACTAGTGGGGGGGGGGAGCATCTGCTGTGGAGTATGCTAAGGATGTAACAAATATTAACAGATTTTGTCATGTTTGATGGAAAAAGGGTCCTTCCACGTATCTAGATACCCCACTGAGAAAATATAAACTGAAGACTTTCAGCTTCCATATGACAGTGAGAAGGTCGCCACTTGTTTTGTTAACAACAAAAAAGAGTTGCACTTACACAGAATACACAGGTTTTGCACAAAAAAAGTATTTTAGCATAAATGTTTCATTTTCACTTGTGAGAACAAAATAACCCAATATTTACATCCTTACAATACCCAGGAGTATCTTTTCAACAAAAATTGGTGGGTACCCCAGCTGAGAAGAAATGTAAAATTGTTCCCACAGTGCATGTCCATTGCATGCTGCTCTAGAGTTTGGCTGTGATACCGTAACATGATTCTGGATTCTGAAATTATCCTCTGCAGCACCTCTCACAAGGCAATGATGTGTGTGGGTTTAGGGTCATATGTCAGTGACTGAATAATATACATTGCATCTCCACCCCACCGCACCCCAAGTAAAGAGACAGACACAATTTCTTTTGGATTTTAAACAATGGACCACTTTATTCTTGAACCAACTAAATTAAACTGTAGCAACTGTTCTGCACTGAGGTCACGTAGCACGGGAAGGCAATTAAATTTTTAGTTATCTAAATCCAATTATCTTCTAAAATTTACTCAACTCCTATTAGCCATGTAATTTTCTTGTTTTTTTTCCAATTACCTACCAAGCCATCCAGCTTCAGTAGATCTGAATTACTCACTAAACTTTCTTCCAACAGCCATTTTAAGTCTAATTACTTTAACCACTAGGCTGCTGCCTAAATTTGCATATTATTGATGTTCTGATTAGCAAATATCCATTAACCTTCCCATGTTCCCTGCCACATGGGGGGCAGTTCCTAACTGGATGCCGACCCGACCCCCACCCAGGCTGAAATTTCGGACTTGGAGAGAGCTTCTAGATATAATTGCAGAGCTTCTAGATATAATTGCATGCCTGATTCTGAAAGGTGGACTCCATCAGAGCGGAACAAATGCTGCGCCTCCACCTGAATCTCAGAATGTTCAACAATGGAGCCAATGCCCTCTTCAAGCAAAACCTGTGAAACTGCATGGTTAACCCTGCACCTGGCATAGTCAACCTGCCTTGGGTCAGAGGGCACCCTATAGGCAATCCGAGGAATAATGCATGACCAAATAAAACGTGTAGTCAGCCACCACTGTTGCATAAGCAAAAGATCACATCGCACAGCCATGCTCAAGTCGATCCCAGTAGTCACACTGAGATCATTGCCTCCAGGTGCAATAGCAAAGCATCAGGCAGAATGCACCGCCTCAACTTGGTCAAAGAAGGCAAAAGGTGGCTCCAACGCATACTGTGCTTCCATTGCCACATCAAAAATACACAGTGCTAGAAGCCAAAGGGAATACCACACAGTGAACAAAGGGCATGCCTCATGGCCCAATAGATGAAGCTGTGGCCCACCAACCAAACGTGACAGTGGAAAAGTGGTCCTGTAAGAAAAGAAGAAAATATTGGGCCAGCAGAGCGTTCAACAAGCAAGATCACAAATGTACGACTGAAAATGACCAGAAGCCCATCGAACCATTTGTTTAATATCCTCCTCCAGATACCCCAGGGCAGCTCCAGTAGACGCAGCCCCAATACGAAATGAGTGTGTACCGTACTTGCCCCCCTGTATGCCCACCTGTGCCAATGCAGAGACAGTAACCTTCCAAAACTGAAATTGCATCAATGGGGAACCATTCTGGTGAATAAAAAGTACCCCGGGGGAGGGACCTCAGAAATCCAAATACCAGGATAAAGCCCTAAATTGACAAATGGTAGCCAAGTCACAGCAGCGAAGTGTCAAGGTAGACTCCCCTGCCAATTGATCTGTTTTGGAACTGCAAATAGAGAGATGGACCTGATTGGCTTCCATGGTGACATCCACCAACTAAACAAGATGAACTGCATCCAATGATATTGAACGAACTGCCTGAAGAGATCTCAGAGCCACTGTCTATCATTTTCTAGCAATCATGGAGGACAGGTGAATTTCTGGATCTTTGGAGGAGGGCTAATATTGTCCCTATCTTCAAAATGAGCAAAAAGGAAGAAATGGAGAACTAGAGATCAGTTTGCCTGACATCAATCCCAGGGAAAATTCTGGAGCAGATTATAAAGTGGTCACTCAGCAAGCACCTTGAAAACAATGCAGAAGCCAACATGGATTTGTAAAAAACAAATCCTGCCAGACTAATCTGATTTCAATTTTTAATCAGATAGCTTCCATGGTGGACAGTGGGAATGCTGTTGATGCAATATATCTTGTGATCAACCAAAGCCTTTGACAAAATGCTCCATGATTAGGAAGCTAACTGGGTATAGCCTGGATAATACAAATGTCAGGTGGATATATGTTTGGTTACAGAATCGTACTCAGAGAATTTGCATTAATGGCTCCTTCTTAAACTGGGAGAGGGTAACAAGTGGAATACCACAAGGCTCTGTCCTAGACCCTATGCTCTTCAACATTTTCATAAATTACTTGGATGAGGTAGTGCAGGGAATAATTATAACATTTGCAAATGACACCAAACTGGGTAGAATAGCTAATACCTAGGGAGATAGGAGCAGAATTCAAAAAGATTTTGTAGGCTTGAACTCTAGGCTGAAACCAACAGAATGAAATTGAACAAGGAAAAGTGAAAAGTTTTACACATAGTAAAAAAGAACCAGATACACAATTGCAAGATTGGGATTACTTGTCTCAGTAATACTACAAATTCGAAGGAGCTTGGAAATGCCAACACTGTTTTAGGCTGCATTAACAGCCTAAAATAGCGGAGGAAAGAAGGAACACAAAAGACAAAGATGAATGAGAAAAATTCAATCAATTGAATACAGAAAAGCAAGGAGAGATTAGGAAAAAAAATTGAGTGAACATGGCAAAGCAATAGAGGAAAACAACAGAAAGGGAAGGACTAGAGAACTTTAAAAAATGGGGGAATCAAGGGAATGTTTAAAGCAAAGTGGCTGTGATAAGGGACAAAAATGGCAGGGATTTAGCTGATGCAGAAGAGATTAAGAAAAGATGGCAAGAGTACACAGAGGAACTCTACAAACAGGACTTCAACACCCCTGATAATCACAATGATGAGAACATTGAACTTGAGCCGGACATCCTGGAGAGTGAAGTGAGGAGGGCCCTACAAAACAGTGCCAACAACAAAGCTAGTGGAAATGATGATATCTCAGTTGAATTATTCAAAGCCCTAAAAAATGATGGAATCAAATTATTGCATTCTATATGCCAGCAGATTTGGAAAACACAGCAATGGCCACAGGATTGGAAAAGATCAGTATATGTCCCATTCCCCAAAAAAGGGCAATGCCAAAGAATGCTCAAATTATCAAACAATTGTGCTCATTCCACATGCTAGCAAGGTCATGCTCAAGAGAATATAGGATAGGCTTTAGCAGCATGTGGAGAGAGAATTACCAGAAGTACAGGCTTGGTTCCGAAGAGGCAGGGGAACTAGAGATCAAATTGCCAACATATGTTGGATCATGGAGAAAACAAAGGAATACCAGAAACAAGTCTACTTCTGTTTCATTGACTACACCAAGGCCTTTGACTGTGTGGACCACAATAAAATGTGGCAAGTACTGTATTTTTCGGACCATAAGACACACTTGCCCCCAAAAAAGGGGGGGGACTAGGGTGTGTCTTGTGGTCCAAAGGTGGGGTGTGATGGAGGGGTGGCAGGCTGGGAAGCAGACTGGAGATTACCTGTTTGCCTTTCCAGCCACGCTGCCCCTGCACTGCTATCGGCGCTTGTGTTGTGGGGAGGAAAAGGGTGCATGCACTCGTTCTCCCTACAACCCAAGTGCCAATTGATCCCAGCGCACAATCAGCACTTGGGTTGTGGGAGAACATGTGCATGCACCCGTACCCACCAACCCAAGCACCAATTGTGCTAGGATCAATCAGCGCTTAGGAGGTGGAAAGGAATGGGTGAGTGCACCCATTTCTCCCCACCTCCCAAGCCCCGATTGATCCCAGTGCATGATCAGCCCTTGGGTTGGGGGGGATGGGTATGTGCACCCATTCCCCCCCAACCCAAGTGCCGATTGCACTGGGATCAATCAGCGCTTGGGAGGTGGGGAGGAATGGGCGCATGCATAATGTATGGATGTGAGAATTGGATCATAACGAAAGCTGGGCACACAATAGATGCCTTTGAAATGTGGTGTTGTAGGAGAATTTTAAGAGTATCCTGGACAGGAAGGAGAACGAATAGTGCCCAAATAGAGGAGTGGGCCAAACTCTATGCTGGGGGGAAGGAGGATGTACTCACATTGGACTGCTGGGCAGAGGAGCAGGGCAACCTCTTTGCTGGTGGAGGGAGGAAGTGCTCCCACTGGGCTGCTGGACAGAGGGGCAGGGCAAACTCTATGCTGAGGGAGCGCATATGTGACCATAGAAAATGCTCTGAGAGCTCCCTCTGGTATGTGTGCCATAGGTTTACTACCACTGCCGCAGGTAGTCTCCCATCCAGCCATTGAGATCATCTAGCCCTACTTTGCTTCATCAAAGCAAAAAGAGTCCTCGTGGCACATGGATTAAACTGCTGTACTGCGGCCAAAACTCTGCTCATGTTTTAAGTTCAATCCTGATGGAACTCAAGGGTGACTCAGCCTTCCATTATTCTGAAGTCACTAAAATGAGTATCCAGAGTGTTGGGGGCAAAGTGGGCAGCTCATGTTGTGATCCATCAAGAGAATGCACAAATGCTATGGGGTGTTATATAAGTGTAATTGTTATTGCTCATCAAGAAACACAATTATAAACACAACTTATTTTTTTCTGGAAGGAAATCATGCTCATTTGACACAATCATCCTAGACACCCTTATTGCCTTTTTTCCATCCATATGTCCCCAAGGTTCTATTTGCCAGAGTCCATTAGCTTCCAATCATGAATATCTAACAGTTCTTTATACTGTATTTACTTTATGTCTGGAAGCCAACCTCCACTGAGTTCTGAGCAATTATCCCCCCCCCCATGTTACTCAATACAGGTCATCCCCCTTTCTCCATTCTCAGACCTACTAATGATACCTGAAACTGCAGATAGTAAGGAACTCTATGTTTACAATGCAGATAGTGGCCTCTAGTGTCCAGCTCTGGTAATGCACCATAGAAATACATAGTCTGTGATGGTTCAGCGGTTAAGAAGCTCGCCATGTTAGCTAGAAGGCTGGAAAGTTAGCAGTTCAAGACCCAGGTACTGAAAGATGGTTTCAGCACCCGTCTCTGTCCCAACTCCTGCCAACCTAGCAGTTCAAAAGCAAGAAATTGCAAATAGATAAACAGGGAACACTTCTGTGGGAAAAGATCTTGGGGACATGAAACATGCCTCATTCAGGCATCACCTGAACAGAGTTTCTCCAGCAAAAATCCTTTCAACCCAGAATAATTTCTGACATGAAATTATTATTATGTATTTTAGGGATTTTTTATTGAATATTTTTAGACCCATGGATGTCAAACCATGAATACTGAATCTGCTGATATGGGGCAGGAGGGGAGGGAGGAAAGCCTCTACTGACCTCCACCAGCATGTACTTATTTGTACACAAACATGTCCTGAGCAACATTCACATACATAGGTCTGTACCAGCTACCATCCGCTCCATCTGCTAATTCCCTTCTACTCACATACACGTGTACATTGACTTACAGATATTCACCAAGCTTCCATTAATTAGCTTCAAAAGGCAAATCCCACCAGTTTTCATCTACAAACATCTGCCAGCTTCCACCTTGTGAAATCCAGTTGCTGCTGTAAGGTCTCCTGACAAGTATCAGCCAACTTATAATGGAAATTGCCCAGTTTCATGCTGAAACTCATATTCTACTTAATATCCTGCAAGGGAGATTCACTTATCTGACTATGGATCTGCATGTATTAATTGTATTAAGGCACCTTCTCCAGTTTACATTCTTTAAAAGTAGTTCAGGTATCTATATATTGTATTTATTGTATTTTCACTGTATTTTTATTGTATTTTATTGCACTTTATTGCATTGTACAGATTTTAAACTCTTATGTTATGTTATTGATAAGGTCATAAGATTAATTAATTAATAAACATTCATTCATTCATATTCCACTTAATAAGTAAGCCTACTCTTATCCATGAACCTGGTTTCTTAATCCGCTTTCCATTTGACCCCCCTTTGCCTTGCAAGATAATCTTTCTATCAATTTACCTCCATGACCTGCCATCCACACTGTTTGTGTCCTTGGTTCAGTTGTCTGCCAAAAATGTGAAGAAAATGGTTTGGTTGTCTAGTCTGCCAAAAATGTGAAGAAAAATGATAAATAAACAAACAAAAATGTCATGGGAAATGGGAAAGTGAGTAAATTTTTGTGTTAAATGCTGGAGAGAGATATGGGAGTGCTTTTTAATGATGAATCATTGCTACTGCAGGAGAGACAATTTATTTCCCCCACCACCACCACCACCAATGAAACCTATTTTGAGAGGGATGTGGGAGTCTCATGGGCCAAAGTGTGCCAAAACAGGTGAGGCCAAATGCAGTCTCAGAGCTGAACTTTGCTCATCCATGACCTGTTGTTGCTGTTTTTGTTATGCGCTGTCAAGTTACATCTAACCCAGGGGTTCCAAGTGTGAGGCCCATGCCTGTCTGGTCATCCGCCCACCTTCTCACACTCTCCAATCCCACCACCCCCACTAACCAGTCCATGGAAAAAATGTTTAGCATGAAATCGATCCATGGTACAAAAAAGGTTGGGGACCCCTGCCCTAAAGGAATCCAAAATGAAACAAAAATTAACAGTTTTGCCATGCACATAACTTTTGGTTTCCTCCTACTCAATTCACACCTCCATTGTTTAACTTCATTTTTCACCATTCCAGTATTCTCTGTAGGTAAGTGCTTTAATCCAGCATAATTTGTCTCCTGGAAGCCCACATTTGTCCACTAAGATGTATTTGTGATATCACAAAGGCATGGCAATATGAGTTCTCAGCTGGTATGTTGTGACCAGGATACAGTAATACCTCGGATAACAATTACATCGGATAACGCTAGAATCAGATAACAATGCAAGTTTTTTTGGAAAAAACTTGCATCAGATAACGATTCTGGATAACAATTCTATAGCGTTATCCGAGGCAATCGTGGGGGGGGGGGTTGGATTGGGTAGAACATCTACCCAATCCAACACCAATGATGGATCGCTGCTACTGAACTAGGGTCGGGGGAAAGGCACGTGGGTGCCTGCCTTTTCCCTGACCCTAGTTCAGCCGGAGCAATCGCTGGACAAAGCCTAGCGGTGCCCGGGCTAGCTAGCCCGAGTGCCTCTAGGCTGTGTCAACAGCCCATCTGGGCTCTGTTCGAAGCCTAGGCTTCGAACACAGCCTGGTTGGGCTGCGGAAGAAGCCTAGTGCAGCCCAGCTGGGTTGCGCTAGCCTTCTTCTGCAGCCCGCCCGGGCTGTGTTTGATCCATCATTGCGCTTGGGGGTGAGTTGGGTATATCCAACCCACCCACCAAGCACAGCAATGACTTTAGGGACAAACCGCTTCATTTTGTCCCCAAAGTCAAGCTGACCCTAGGCTAGCAACAGCTAGCCTAGGGTCAGTTTGACTTCAGGGACAAACCCCGCAGTTTGTCCCTGAATTCAGGACTTTTTTTTTTTAGCATTGTTCGATGCATGCATCAGACAACGCTAAAAATCTGATAACATCATGACTTGTTGAACCAAGTCATAATGTTATCTGATGTTCTAGTGTACTTAAGAGACCGCCTCTCCCCAGGGTTATCTATCCGTCCCACCAGAACAGACCGGAGAGGTTCCCTAGTTGTTCCATCACCTCTCTAGCACTAGAAGGAGGGCCTTCTCTGTGTCCACTCCAGCCCTTTGGAACTGCCTGCCTCTAGAACTACGTCTCCAGACGGAGCTACTGGCCTTTAGGAAGGGTGTGGAAACTTGGCTGGCGGGACAGGTGTAGGGCAGTGATGGTTCATTGGCCCCTCCATGCTGACTTATTTAACTTCTTCTATCCACCCTCTCTCTCTTTTGAGGAAAGGAGTGAGATTCTGTTTTAAACTGGTTTTAGATTTTTTAATTGTATCTTGGAATTTGTGATTTTATATGTTTTATATGACTGTTTGTAATCTGCCCTGAGTCGCTCCTGCAAGTAGGGTAGAAAAGAAATTCAATAAATAAATAAATAAATAAATAAATAAACACGTGTGTTTTCATGTCAGAGATTACTCTGGGTTGAAAGGATTTTTGCAGGGGACACCCAGATGAGGCTTCTTTCATGTACCCCATTGTGCCGCATTCAGGGAACCTCCCTCTTGCCTGAGGATATTAGTATGGCTAGACATGAAGTAAATAAATGAAATAAAATAAAATCAATAAACACATATGGACAACTATTGCACAATCTTGCTCTTTTTTCTAAAAGAAAGCACTTTAGATTATTTCTTTTGGAAGACTTTTTTCTGACAGAAGAACAGTTTATGTATGCTCATTGTAGTGAAGTCTTCATGGGAATACACATTCAAACAATAGCTACTAGAATTTTTTTCCCACTCAATCTCTGTTAGATGGTGCAATTCTATTATACTGGTATAATCCTGTGTAATCCTGAGTCAAATTCAGTGTCAATCAATGCCTTTCAAAGCACTGGTCAGGTAGCAATTTAGGGCCAGCTGTGCTAATACAACTCACAAAAATTAGACAGGAAACCTATTAAATACATGTACAAATGGACATACACATGCTTTTCATCCTTCCCTTCAAAAATGATGAACCACAGTTCCAATTCCTCTACTCTTACATTTTACTGTTATTCTTTCCATGACTGTCACTAATTCTGTTCCATTAACAATTGTCATCCATAGGCGACCTACTGTCTCTTGTGAGTACATCCTCTTCTCCTTGCTTCCTCTCATACTAGGAATTCCTTCACAGGGTGTTTTACTTTCTTCCCACCCATCCTGAAAGCTCGTCTTTTCTAGGAAGCCTTTGGCTCAGCCCCTAATTCCTTCTCATGTCTACACCACACTGAGTTCAATGGAGGTCACATGCCAGTTTTGTGTGTATAGGGTTGTATGATGAGCCTGTGACTAAGCATCAGCTGTGACACTTCATGCTGAATCAAACACACATGGTTTCCTTTTTCTGTAGATTTAGACCAAAGGGGGGGGGGTGTTTCTGAGATGGGGAAAAATTCATAATAAATTTGAGCCCTACAAATAATTTTTGACATGGTGTCATGGCCATTCTGGACTAGCTGCTGCAAGGATGCAAAGATGTAGAATAATTTTTGCCCATGTTTAAAAAAAACATTGAGTTTGTGTACAGAAGTCTGTACTTCAGACCGAGTTATTACAGATTATTATTCTTTGCTAGATTTCTTAATTTATGCAAACTGTATATTTTTAAACAGGGGTGTCCTGCTTGCATTTACTGAATAGCTGCTCAAATTATATAAACCATCCCAAGGCACAGGCTGTTGGCACAATGAAAGGCTGTATTACTGCGCATGTGCTTCCACTAGAACCTTGTGGCAACATTTTCTGTTGTGCTTTGCAAGGCACAAAAGCAGGCGGGGTGCGAGGATTGGGAGACTACAGGGACAAAACAAAAACCAAATCTTGTGGCCTTGTAAGCATAACAGTTTAGTCTGCTTTCAGGGACATAAACTGGCAGTTGCCTTTGTAGTAACCCACATGACAACAGTGAAAACATCAGGAGTAATTAGACAAAATGATGGTATAAATTCAGCCCCCTACCTCTAAGCCACCCAGCTCCTCCCCCCCAATCAACTCTTCTGGAAACAATGCATCTTTTGTGGCCTCCACAGTTGCTTTAAAAAAAGAAGACAACCAATGTCTTTCTTTGCCATAATAGAAAAGAATGTGCTGCTTAGATAACCAGTGTTGACATGTCTCTATTGGCTGGTACAGAGCAGGAGGATTTCTTTGGGACTGTTTCTTACGTGTCTCCTGCCAGGCAACCACCACCCCTCTTCAGCCCTAGGAGGAAATCGCTTCATCTTGTTAGTGCAACTTTTAAAGGCTGACCTTTGTGCCAGCCCCGGCTGCCTTCCTCACAGAATCCCTGATTGTTCAGCTGCCGGAGATGTACGTGATTTCAACCCAATGCTCCTTGTTCTAGGAACATGGCGGGTTATGGATAATTGGTCATGCACCATGTAACAGATCAAAGAAGCACATGAAATGTTCCCTTCTCTTCCCCCCCCCCTCACCACCCACCCTTCTCTTGCTCTAGAGGACAAGCGGTGGGTGGTGCTCATGGCAGGGGTGGGGATGTGGCTTTGGGACTGAGGGCCATGCTGGATTTATATGGAAATTATCTAAGTGTGTGGCTTTCTCCCTCACTCGTTTATGCAAAGAAGTTTGAAATTTAATCGGATTTCCTTTAATGAAGGGGAACATGGCTAAAATATGACTGACAAGGGAGAAAACCCACACTGGGTGATCCTGTTCCCTCACTGTAAACAAATCTCTATTGCAAGTTCTCATTGAAGAAAGTAAATTGCCTCATCCTACTCTAATATTTGCCTGTATTTTGGTGTCACATGGGCTCTCATGTAGTATTGTGAGAGGAATTAATGTGGCTGGAATGAAAAGACATCATTTGAAATATTATGAAATGGATATGCATACTATAATTTTCCTGCCAAGGGCTTGCCCTTTTTACTTTTAATCTCACACTCTACTGCCTCTGCCTCTCACACTCATTCTTGGGCTGAACTATATACTAAAGAGTGTGCGATTAGAAGAGGGAATTACTCTTGTGCCAAGAATGTCTGGTTTTCACAGCAGGAGCTTTTCACACCTCATGTAATTTCCAAATTAGCTTGCTTTGTTTTGTGATTGGTCTACAGGAAGGAAGCACAAGCTCCCTTCACTAGTGTAATTGCTTAGTCATGAAGGTCTGCTTGACTGACATATCCAGAACACGGAGAGATTGCCTGCTTCTCAGGACTGGCTATGTGTAATACGGGATGTGCTTCAGCTTCAGAGGCCAGTGGGGGTGATGGACATTGAGGTGGAGCAAAGGACTTTTGGTTAGATGTAGCAGATATGGAGTAATTCAAGAAGCCCCCCCCCTCCAATTAATCTCAGATTGACAAAGTCAACCCTGCAAATCACTGGTGTTTACTTCAGTGTTTTGGAGATTAGAATGCTTAAAAAATGAAGGTTGGTGACTTGTCCAAACAGTGGCATTTTCTCCAGTTTTTCTGGGTCATTCTAGTATTTTGTTGTTGTTGTTATTGTTGCCAATTTGAAAAGATTATCTCATTATTTGTGTCCCGACATTGTGAGATACACATGCGGCAGCAAAGCTATTGACCAGGGATATTTACCCTGTCAGTACACATTCCTAATGTTATTAGGCAGCCTCTTCCATCAACATTTTGAAGTGGTAGCTGTGTTAGTCTGTGCAAGCATATCAGAGAGTAAACAAAACAAAGCAAATGGAAAAGGGAAAAAAATGCTGTGGCACCTTAAAGACTAACTCCTGTATTTTAATGTTAGCTTTCGTGGACCAAGTCCACTTCTTCTCCCACCAACAGTGTATCACCTCCATGTGTACCTCTGTATATACCAAACCACATACAGTAATACCCCGGATAACGTTATGACTTGGTTCCACAAGTCATGACGTTATCTGGTTTTTAGCGTTGTCCGATGCATGCATCGAACAACGCTAAAAAAAAAGTCCTGACTTCAGGGACAAACCGAGCAGGCAGTGGGGTGCCTTTAAAGCCACCTCCCACCGCTGTGACTGCAGTACGATCGGAGGAAAGCACCTTTTCCCCCACTCTACTGCAGTCTTGCCTCCGTGCTTACCTGCACACTCCGATCGAGGGTTTTTTTCCCGTCGAAGTCTCTTTCTCTCTTTATTTCCCTCCCTGTACATTTAAACCTCAGGGAAAGGGGAAAGAGAGAAATGTGATTGGTTCTCTAGAGAACCAATCACCTCTCTCTTCCCCCCTCCCTGTATTGTCAATACAGGAAGTGAAAGAGAAAGAACGATTGGCTGCAGTCAGAGCTGCAAAGCAAGAGAAAGGTAAGCTGGGCTGGATTCTCTCCGAGCAGGCAGTGGTGTGTGGTGTGGGGAGTCCCCAAACTGGGGGTGGGGGTGGGGAAAAGGAAGGAGGGAAGTGGCAGGGAGAGGAGCTGTGGCCTCCTTTACTTCTTTAATACGATGGATCGGATAACGCTAAAATGAACGTTATCCGGTGCAAATCTTCCCCCCAAATTTGTTGTCGTTATGCGGTTTTAGCGTTATCCGGTGCAATCGTTATCTGGGGTATTACTGTAAATGTAATCCTTGTGCTACCTTATATGTGACAACTGCATGTGGTATGCTTTGTGTGACTGGACAGAGTAGCCATGCTTTTCAGCTGATGTTTTGTTTCTTCACCCTATCAGCAGAAGAATAAGGCTTCAATCAAGTGTCCCTCTATCACATGATATTTTCCACCATTTTGTATAATTGGAATGGTCAGTTCTGTGTGCATTGCATTTATATCTCACCCTTCTTCCAGTAGGTTATAGGCAGTGTATATGATTGTCCACCCTGCTCCTTTATCTTCATAATCCTCTTGGGACATAAACCAGTGTCTAGCCGATTGTCAGCATGCAACCTTCATAGCTCTCCAAAGGTGATATTTGGGAAATTGTTATTTGATCTCTGCTTTCCACTTTTGTTTACTAATACAATCTTGTTTAGTTAATCCCTGCTTAGTTCCTTTCTCTCCACTTTGTCTGGGCCTTCATTAGTTGAGTGACGTAAGTAACCAGTCTCTTCCAGGTCCATAGAGTCAGTCTGTCTTCTTATTTCCTTATTCATTCCAGCAGTCATCTAGAAAAGCTGGAAAATGTCTCAAAATGCTCAAGAGCCCTGATCTGCAAAACTCAGAACAATCATCACATCTGCAGCATGAGCCACTGCTGGGTAGCACAAAGGATTCAAATGAGATCCTGCTGTGTATTTTCAATTCAATCATGCTTGGCTCTCTAACATGCTTTCTTCAGGATCAAACTATACATGATAGATAGCATGTAATTAAAGGTTGAAACCATGATAATGTTTCAGGGAGGTAATAATAATCATATCAGAGATTACTCTGGGTTGAAAGGATTTTAGGGAACATCCAAATGAGGATCCTTTCATGTCCCCAGCTCTCAGGTAGTGAAACCTGACCTTCCAGTCTCAAGCTCAGCATCTTAACCACTAAGCCAGGGGGCTGCTTCAGGGAGGTGTTTACAGACCTTCATGTCTGAGAAACAGTAACAGCCAATGATAGCTGGGTTTAATTCCTGATGGCCAGTCTCAAAACAAAGCAAAGTAATTTGCAAAAGACAGGAGCTATGCAAAGCTCCTGTGGTGACAGTTAGACTTTCAGCATTTCATAAATCCCCAGTGTCATGCGATCTGTAACACTTAGTTTCACTCTCAATCATGGGGGTCTTTTCAGCAGACTGCAACATCCCTATCTTCTTGCATCACACTAACTGCTGGTTCCCATTCTCATTCTGGTTGATGTGCAAACTATTCACAGCTTCACAATCAATGGAAAGCAAATGCAAAACATTCCTCATGGATGGCATTTTAGGATTTCATTTGGGTTGTTGAGATGTGTAGAAACAGAATGTTCAGCAAAGGCAGAACCTCTGCTTTTGGATGGAGGACAAGGCATGTATTCTGATGAGTTAAACCAGGAATTCTCAACCTGTGGCCCACGGCACCATTTCATGCCGCCGCCACCACCCCCGCTTCCACCACACCAGGAAGTACCATGTGGTGGAATAAGAGCAAAATGGCCATCCAGCCCAAGAAGCTGTCTGAGGGAGTGTGACCCAGCCCTTGGCTTAAAAAGGTTGAAAACTCCTGAGTTAAGCAAATCCAACTAAAATCTGTGGGATTTATTCCCAAGGTGTCCATTTAATTGCTTTTGTTGGTCAAAATATGCATTATAGGAAGCATGTTATCAAAAGAAAGGTTTTTTAAAAAATACTGTTGACATCATTGTCTTCTCATAGCTTTGTTTTGTGATTGGTCTTTTGAATGCAAATTGGGTTTCAAATTCAAATCTGATTTCTCAGACAGAAAGATTTTCTGGAACCACTTTCCTGGAATACTAATATAAGTTTAGCTAGAGTAATGTCTTACCTGCTCAACAGAATTACACATTGCATAAGAAGCCAAGTGTAAAATACCTGTAGGTAATCTCAGCCGCCTGGCTCCATTTTGAGGGAAAAAAGTTCATTAGAGAACAGCTTGCTTTGAGTTGTGTACCTGGGCATGAGGATGCAAGCATGCACATGCAAGTACACACATATAATTTTCTTTCTGAGTAAGCAGATGGGAAACCTTATAAAAGGGAATGTCTGTTTCCTTCTGTTGCTGGTAAGCCCTTCACTATCAAATGTTGACTTCCAGTCTGGATCAGACCATAGCCACCTCACAAATGTTTAAATGGAAGGAATGGACATCCTTAGAATCAGGGGGTCTCTGTCATATCCCACTGCAATCAAATATATGCAGCTTTGGCTTGCTCTTAGAGCCACCTTGTTAGTGATTCCCATGGATATGAGCTCAGTTGTGGCCTGGCCCCTTTCCTTTTGCGGCTCTCTCATTGTTTGGGAAGATAGGTAAAAATACAGTTCAGTGTAAAGGATATGCTGGCCATGGAGCCAGAGGCTGATTCCTCTCTGTGCTTCCTGAGAGAAGAGCCAGCCAGAGCCAGCTGCACAGACCCAGGATGTCCTCAGAAGAAGAGAATGCTAAACCATTTCATTGTATTCTGTACCTAGAAAACACTGGAAATTGTCGCCATAAATCAGAATTGACTTGATGGCACACACTCACCATTAATG